>CM038680.1:370796299-372105205 GCA_021605205.1 Aegilops longissima | reverse complement strand
GAGAGCCGAGAGCGGGGCCCTTTTGAAAATCAGAAATAAAAGGGGCGATCAATTCAAACCAGAGTCGTTAAAAAAGTCTCAAGGTCATTTGGGGGCTTCCTGTTGAAACATAGGTCGTATTCGAACCAAAGAGAACATAGCTGTCGGTACCCTCTTGATCTGCACAATGCCAAACCCACTAGGGGGCTTCTTGATCGTATTCGAATCATAGCTTAACCCCTTTTGGGTTCGACATTGATCGTATTCGAATCATAGTCGTTAAAAAACTCTCAAGGTCATTTGGGGGCTTCCTGTTCAAACATAGGTCGTATTTGAACCAAAGGGAACATAGCTGTCGGTACCCTCTTGATCGGCGCAATGCCAAAACCACTAGGGGGCTTCATGATCGTATTAGAATCCTAGCTTAACCCCTTTTGGTCCAGTTTACTGATTGTATTTTAATCAGAAGCCTCATTTTTTCTCTGTTTGGCTTAAGTTTTTTTGAAAATAATCTTTGGTTTTGTCTTGAGACCTTTTTGTTCATATCTGAAGCATATATGTGGTTTCGATTAACCCGGCTTGACTTTGGATGATAAGTTGCCATCATATGAGAATCATAAACATTTGGAAGTTTTGGCTTCTAAAGATTGGGTTATCACCTTTACTGCACAAGTATCCTAAACCGGAAGTACGATTCAATATCACAGGAACCGGTTTTCCAAACCGGATTATATTATTCAAATCTTTAATAGCCAACATGGCTGGATTTTTATTATGGTTATGAATAGCCAATCTTATGATGGAAGTCTTCAAAGTCGCTTCAGCGCAAGGGTTATTATTTTATTAATGGACGTGATTTATTTTTACAATGGAGGGAATAGTCCTGAGTCGCTGCAGGCTTACGACCCGGCACTTGGGGGCTACATTATTCAAATTGAGATTACATCAAATATGCAAGTCCCATGTCACTGCCAGCATGCATCATGGAACTTGGGGCCTAATGTAAAGTCGTCTTTTGATCAACTTATTGAAGACACGACTCATCCCATTGTAATGAGCCGGCCCTTGGGGGCTAAAATTTGCTCTTGTCAAAAATTGAGGGTACACAAGCCTCAGCCCATTATATTGAAAGATCCACTACTCAGTTGGTAGAGTACAAAGCTCTTAACCTTGTGGACGTGGGTTCATCATATGATGTTCTTGTCAAAGAGGTATATATATAAAGTCCCAGCTCAATATTATCTTACTGAGCCGGCCCTGGGGGGCTACACGTTGCTGTTCAAGATCATATTTATAAAGTTCCTGCTCATTATTGCATAATGACCCGGCCCTTGGGGGCTACACTGGTGGAAGTTTTTATGAACGTAAGGCAATTACAAATTCCCAGGTTGCTGCAAGCATGACAACCCGGCACCTGGGGGCTACATATGTGGAATACTCAGTTCTGACTAGTGATTGAGATGAACAACATGGATTTCTTCAAGGTTGCAACACTTATATTGAAGCAAGTCTTAAGCTATCACTATGTTCTCCTCTTAAGACTTGGGGGCTACAGGTATTATGCATATAAAGGAGGAACGTCTTCAAATTCTCAGTTTTGAGCAAATCAGGAAGATCAATTACATGACCCGGTGTCAACAACAAGTATGACTCGGCATCATCAGTCTTTTATAACCCGAAGATTTTGGAAATTATAACTCGGAAAGATCTACATCTTTAAGCCGGTTGAAAATCAGATGAGTATTTCAAGACCTATATTTTTTAAGCCGACGCTTTGGAAGCCGACTCAAGTGGATTATTTCTTACAATATTTCTCTACAAGAGACCAATGTCAGCAAATTGATTCTGAAGCTGGCCCGTTGACCCGGATTTTTTAAAAGAAGTATCTGGATTTTTTGCATTGACAAAGTTGAAACATATCTGCTAAGGATATTTGCTATGAGTTAATGGGCATGTATCAAGAAGGAAATGACAAGGACTTAAAGATGATCAGGCGCCGGCTTACAAGAATTTTTAACCCGGAGCACAACCTGTCAAAGTTGTTCTGGTGTTTATTTTGCAGGATCAGTTTAACATGGATAAAACCAAATTAAACTGGGGGCTAATGTCGGGGATATACCCCGCGGTATGACCCGGCCGGAATTATGACCCGGCCGGACTTAGCGACTCACCAGAGACCCGGCTGGAGCTAGGCGACTCACTGGCGATCCGCCCGGACATGGCGGTTTACATGTAACCCGCTTGGACATTGTGAATCACTGGAGACCCAGTGGGCGGATCAGACAGATGACAAGGCCCAAGGCCCAGCAGGCCGGCTTACACTCTGGTGAGCCGGCTTAAGAGGAAAGCGTAAGGAATATTCCCTTACAAAGGAAGCAAGACTAGGACTCCACTTGTAATTGAGTAATCCTAATCCTACTAGGACTAGTCATGTAACCTGCCCCTTCAACTTATATAAGGAGGGGCAGGGCACCCCAAAGAGGGACAAGCAAGAAGAAACAATCTCTAGGGCTAGGCACAAAGGGGGAGCCGGCTTATGCGGCGACTCTCTCATGATCATAATGAGACCTAGCCATAAACAACATGTAGGGTTATTATCAGATGATGTTTCCCGGGGCCTGAAGCTGTCTAAATCCTTGTCTTATGTTGCGTCTCTCGATTCCGGCCAACCCCTCTCAAGCTACTCCATAGATGCGTTGGCCTCGCGACTAAGTCCTCACACTAAGGACATCTGCTGTGACAAAACCATGACAGATCTGGTGGTTCTGGACTCTGCGATAGCTAGACGAATATTTCGTCGAGTGTCCTAGGGTTTCTGGAATATTGGGGTATTTATAGAGCAAAGCGGTGGTCTGGGGGCACCCAAGGTGGGCACAACCCACCAGGGCGCGCCTGGGCCTCCTGGCGCGCCCTGGTGGCTTGTGCCCTCCTTGGGGCACCCCCCCAGGCGCAGCCAGGGCCCATTACGTTCCTTATGGTCCATAAAAATTCTCCGTGAAGTTTCGTTGCATTTGGACTCCGTCTGATATTGATTTCCTGCGATGTAAAAAACATGCAGAAAATAGCAACTGGCACTTGGCACTATGTCAATAGGTTAGTGCCAAAAAATGATATAAATGATTATAAAACATCCAAGATTGACAACATAACATCATGTAATAATCAAAATATATAGATACGTTGGAGACCTATCAGCCGCTACCCGAAAGGGATTGACAACCCCTTTTACACGCCGGGTTGCGAGTAGTTGTTATTTGTGTGCAGGTGTTGTTTATGTTGTGTTGGTTGGTTCTCCTACTAGTTCGATAACCTTGGTTTCAGCACTGAGGGAAATACCTACCGCTGTTGTGATGCATCATCCCTTCCTCCTTGGGGAAATACCGACATACTCCTAGCATACATCATTCACGAGGCCACTTTTGCTTCTTTCTCTTTTTTTCTTTCCCTGCATAAAGAGGTAGAAAGCCCTACCGGGGCATGTAATGAATCATGGCGCTCGCGCCATTATATTAACGTTTTTATATTGCATACTGGCATTCGTGTTGCCGCTAATTGACGGGTTCTTTCCCATCGTGATTGGGATAACATAGCTTGGTGTGCTTGCGGTAGACTCCCATGCCGCGAGGGCGTGCTTCTCTGGATCTTGGACCTCCTGCACACCCCTCGTTCCAGAGAGATCCTACCAGGGGTTTCCTTCTTGAGGATTCGAAGGTTATCAGGCCTCGGGAGGCACCCGGTGGCTGCGAGGTTTTTATGAACCACAGGGCCTCCAGAGGCGTTCCACAGGGTGCCGCAACCACGTGAGCCCCTGAGAGAGGGCCCATCACCGCTGGTACACGGTGTCACAATGCCCGGCGAGGCAAGGAGGTGCGGACTCAAGAGGACGTTCATGCCCGTTGACTCGTTTAAGAGCGTCGCGCGATGATTAGGACGCCAAAGGTTAGGACACCAAGGCTTTGGCGAGGTGTGTTCGCGGGCAGGCCCAGGCGTACACACCGTACCCAGCTGCCGCGCGTGAGATGCGTGAGGAAGATTGACGGGCAACTGCCACTCTCCATAAAGCGAGACTTGGAAGAGCGAACACCGCAAGAGGAAAAATTCCCAACCCTTTCAAAAAAAGACGCGACAACTTCAAATTTCATTCCAAGAAGTGGCAAACCAGCTACAGAAAGCAAGCAAAAGAATAGCCACGTCGAACACCTACACTAGTCTTCTGGTCTTCCCGCCAGCGCCGAGCATGGGGAATCCACTAAGACGTGGGTGATATCCCCCGTGAGCCTCAAGGGTAGCACTCAAAAGACTCCGGGGCATGTACAACCCCACACATTATTATGTGAGAGTGTCATGAGCGGAGACTTGAGAAGTGCATGGCGCTTGCCAGACACGGATAGAACTTCCGGAGGTGCTGGATGTTCCAGGCATTCTAGATGGGGACCCCGTCCAGCGTCTCCAGGCGCGCGGCGCTAGGCCTGGAGACACGGGCGATCCTGAACGGGCCCTCCCACATAGGCGAGAGCTTGTGAAGCCCCTCCCTGGAGAGCACCCGTCTCAGGACGAGGTCACCCACCTCAAGGATCCTGGATCAGATGTTGCAGCAGTGATACCGCCGCAGCGCCTGCTTGTACCTCACGGCATGGAGCGAGGCTTGGCGGCGGCCTTCCTCCCCAAGCACGAGGTCCATCCCCCGCGAGTTGTCCTGGCGTGCCTCGTCAAATGCCAAGACCTGCGGGGAGCGATGTTTGACCTCGTGATGGAGGACCGCCTCAGCCCCGTAGACGAGGAAGAACGGGGTCTCGCCAGTGGGCTTAGTCACGATGGTGTGGATGGACCACAGCACGGACTGAAGCTCATCGAGCCAACCCCTGCCGCAGGCCTCAAGTTTCTTCTTGAAGCTCCTCGTCTTGAGGCCCCTTAGGACCTCTGCGTTGGCGCATTCGGCTTGGTCGTTACTCCATGCATGCGCCACTGAAGCGTAGCATATCTGTGTTCTAGGGTTAGCACAATATGTTTTGAAGAGGTTGCTCGTGAACTGAGAGCCATTGTCAGTGATGATATGGTTGGGGACACCAAAGCGGCTCACGAGGCCCTTGATGAGCTTGATGGTCGAGCCAGCTGGGATAGTGCACACGGGCTCCACCTCCGCCCATTTGGTGAATTTGACGATGGCGACGTAGAGGTAGCGGTAGCCCCCGGCTGCTCGGGGGAGCGGGCCCAGGATATCCAGCCCCCAGACCGCGAATGTCCATGAGAGTGAGATGGTATGGACGCCCTGAGCGAGCTAGTGGATTTGTTTGGCATGGAACTGACAGGCCTTACAAGATCGCACCAGCTCGATGGCATCATTGAGCGTCGTGGGCCAGTAGAAACCGCTGCGGAATGCCTTGCCCACGAGGGTGCGCGATGAAGAATGGTGCTCACAATTCCTGCCATGAATGTCAACTAGAAACTCGTGCCCTTGCTCCTTGGAGATGCATCGCAGCGAGACGTCGTTTGGGCGCCTTCGGTAGAGATCGCCGTCCTACAAGCAGTAAGCAGTGGTCTGACGGGCCAGGCTTTTTGCATCTTCCTCCTTCTTTGGCAGGGTGCCTCGGAGCAGGTATGCCTTGAACTCTTCGGTCCAGCACCCCTCCTGAGGCTCGAGTGCCAGGAGCAGGCGGGCTCCTAAGGTCGGACCGCAGGCCGGGGCGCCTGTGGAGGGGGCCAGGGGCGGCTCCTCCCGGAGCAGCACAGGCCTGCAGCGGGGGGGGGGGGGGGGAGAAGCTGCCAATGGCTCGAAGAGCCGTTCCTCAAAGATGCCAGACTTCTGGGGCTCAAGTCGGGACACCCTCTTGGCGATGTCGTCCGCCTACTTGTTTGTGCTACGCAGGACGTGCTGCAATTCTGAACCCAAGAATCGTTTTTTCAATTTGCATACCTCTTCTAGGTATGCCTCCATGTGCTCGTCCTTAGGTTTGCATTCCTTGTTGGAGAAGTTGACGAGGAGCTGAGAATCGCCCTT
Source organism: Aegilops longissima (assembly GCA_021605205.1). Classification (NCBI taxonomy): domain Eukaryota; kingdom Viridiplantae; phylum Streptophyta; class Magnoliopsida; order Poales; family Poaceae; genus Aegilops; species Aegilops longissima. The sequence goes on along the minus strand of CM038680.1, from coordinate 372,099,228 downwards.
GATGGTGAGACGCTTGACCCCCAGGGCCGCCACGGCCCTGAGGCCAGTGATCAGGCCCTCATATTCCGCGATGTTGTTGGAGACCTTCTCACCATGCTGAAAGCAGAGCTGCACGGCGTAGTATAGTTTGTCCTGGGTCGGCGAGATGAGCATGGCCCCAGCCCCTGTGCCCTGGCGCGCGAATGTGTCGTCGAAGTACATGACCCAGCCATCGGGCGACTCGTCTCCGGGCATGATGGAGCGATCCTCACCCATCCCCCGGTCAGGGACGTCAGTCCATTCCACCACAAAGTCAGCGAGGGTCATGCCCTTGATGACCCTGGTGGTGTTGAACTCCAGCTGGAACACCTGTAGCCCGATGTTCCACTCGGCAACCCTTCCCGCGGCATTGGGGCTACGGAGCACCTTCTCCAGGGGATACACGGAGATGACCTTGATGGGATGGCCATGGAAATAGTGTCGCAGTTTCCTGGAGGCGACGAGGAGCACGAGGAGGAGCTTCTGTGGCATGCGGTAGCGCGTGAGAGCATCACACAACACCGTGCTGACAAAGTACACGGGGTGCTCGACGAGGGAAGAGGTGTCGACGATGTCCAGCCCTGCTTGAGACGAGGGGGCCTCGGGAGCCTTGTCGTCCGATGGGGTAGTCGAGCCCTCAGGAGCACCATCCCGAGGTGGCAATGGCGCGGCTGTACGCGGGGCACTACGCCATGCACCCGCACCCGCACGCTCTTCCCGGACCGCCACGAGCACTGTGCTAGCCGAGTGGGGTGTGTCCGCCAGGTAAAGCACCAGGGGTTCAAGAGGACGAGGCACCACCATCACCGGCGGGCTAGTGAGATACCTCTTGAGGTCTTGAAAGGCCGCCTCGGCCTCCGGAGGTCATTCAAATGGGCCCTTCGTTTTCATCAGCTTGAAGAATGGGAGGACGCGCTCGCCGAGCTTGGAGATGAAACGCCCCAACAAAGTCATGCAGCCCGCGAGCTTCTGCATCTCCTTGAGGGTTTGTGGCGAGCTCATCCTTTCTATTGCCTTGACCTTCTCTGGGTTAGCCTCAATCCCTTTGTGCAACACCAAGAAACCTAACAACTTGCTGGATGGGACACCGAACACGCACTTCTCCGGATTGAGACGCAGGTTCACCTTGCGCCGGTTGGGGAACGTTTCTTCCAGGTCCTCGACAAGGGTTCTTGCTTCCCGCGACTTGACCAATATGTTGTCCACTTATGCCTCAGCGTTCCTCCCGAGTTGCTGACCCAGAGCGATGTGCATCAATCACTATAAGGTCACGCCAGCATTCTGCAGCCCAAAGGGCATGCAGGGGTAGCAGTACACCCCGCATGGGGAAAGGAATGTGATGTCTACTACACAACCTTCTTCTTGTAAACTCATGTTGGGCCTCCAAGCGCAGAGTTCTGTAGGACAGTAGCAATTTTCCCTCAAGTGGATGACCTAAGGTTTATCAATCTGTGGGAGGCGTAGGATGAAGATGGTCTCTCTCAAAAAACCCTGCAACCAAATAACAAAGAGTCTCTTGTGTCCCCAACACACCAAATACAATGGTAAATTGTATAGGTGCACTAGTTCAGCGAAGAGATGGTGATACAAGTGTAATATGGATGGTCGAAATATATTTTTATAATCTGAATAAATAAAAACAGCAAGGTAGCAAGTAGTAAAAGTGAGCAAAAACGCTAGTGCAATGCTTGAAAACAAGGCCTAGGGTTCATACTTTCACTAGTGCAAGTTCTCTCAACAATGATAACATAATTAAATCATATGGCAATCCCTCAACGTACGACAAAAGTCACTCCAAAGTTCCTATCGCGGAGAACATAAGATGAAATTGCTTGTGGGGTACGAAACCACCTCAAAGTTATTCTTTCCGAACAATCCATTGATCTATTCCTATAAGTGTCACAAACAGCCTTAGAGTTCGTAGTTAAATAACACCATATGCTACATATCAATCAACCATATGTCACCTAGATACTCCAATGTCACCACATGTATCCGTGGGTCAATTATACGATATGCATCAAACAACTTCAGATTCATAATATTCAATCCAACACAAAGAACCTCAAAGAGTGGCCCAAGATTCCTACCGAAGAAACAAGGACAAAAACATGGATCAACCCCTATGCATAGATTACCCCAATGTCACCTCGGGAATCCGTGAGTTGAGTGCCAAAACATACATCAAGTGAATCTATAGAACACCCCATTGTCACCACGGGTATTACAAGCAAGACATACATCAAGTGTTCTCAAATCTATAATAGTATTCAGTTCGGTAATAATGAAACCTCAAAGGTAAACCTCAATTCATCACAAGAAGATAGAGGGGGAGAAACACCATATGATTCAACTATAGTACCAAAGCTCGCGGTACATCCAAATCAAGAACACAGAGAGAGAGAGAGAGAGAGAGAGAGAGAGAGAGAGAGATCAAACACATAGCTACTGGTACAAAACCCTCAGCCCCGAGGGTGAACTACTCCCTCCTCGTCATGGAGACTGCTAGGATGATGAAGATGGCCACCGGTGATAGTTTCCCCCTCCGGTAGGGTGCCGGAATAGGCTCCCGATTGATTTTAGTGGCTACAGAGGCTTGCGGCAACGGAGCTCCCGATCTAGGTTTATTTCTGGAGGTTTCGAGATTTATAGGATTTTTTGCATCGGTTTCACGTCAGGGGGGTCCACGAGGCAGCGGCAAGGCAGGGCTCTTCTGGCCCAACTCCGATGCTCTGTGGGCTTCTTTTGGTCCATAAAAAATCACCGTAAATTTTTAGCTCTTCGGACTCCGCTTGATATTCCTTTTCTGTAAAACTCAAAAACAAGAAAAAAAAACAGAAACTGGCACTGGGTTGTAGGTTAATAGGTTAGTCTCAAAAATAATATAAAATAGCATATAAAACATCCAAGATGGATAATATAATAGCATGGAACAATAAAAATTTATAGATACGTTGGAGATGTATCAAGCATCCCCAAGCTTAATTCCTGCTCGTCCTCGAGTAGGTAAATGATAAAAATGGAATTTTTGATGTGGAATGCTACCTAACATATTTATCAATGCAATCTTCTATATTGTGGCATGAATATTTAGATCCATAAGATTCAAAACAAAAGTTTAATATTGACATAAAAACAATAATACTTCAAGCATACCAATAAAGCAATCATGTCTTCTGAAAATATCATGGCCAAAGAAAGTTATCCCTACAAAATCATATAGTCTGGTTATGCTCTATCTTCATCACAGAAAATATTAAATCATACACAACCCCGTTGACAAGCCAAGCAATTGTTTCATACTTTTGATGTTCTCAAACTTTTTCAACTTTCACGCAATACAAGAGCGTGAGCCATGGATATAGCACTATAGGTGGAATAGAATATGGTGGTTGTGGAGAAGACATAAAGAACACTAGTACGCGTCAGTGCTATACAAACGGTTTTTAACCCCTTTCCGCGACGACATTTGGACTGTCGCCTAGTGAGTGACGGCGATAGGGGGGGGTCCTTCCCACACGACCCAGAAACCGTCGGAGATAGGGACCCTACAGTACCCCTACTCATTTCTGATCGCATTGCCATCGCAGTCGGTATTCTGTGGTGCTACGTTTACGATGTGCGGCCCATCACAATCGGTCCACTATTATAGAACATGTATGATGCGTGGCCCATCACAAACGGTTCACTATTAAGAAGATTAGCTAATCATCATACGACTGTCGGACAGGATTACGAAATGTTGGACCGTTGTAACATCGTCGTACACGACAAATATCACACACGCTATTCTATGGTGCAATGTTTATGATGCATACTTCATCAGAAACAGTTCATGGTTGCGAATCGTGTATGATAAGGCAACTAACACAAACGTTTAGTTTGTCCGCACCGTTTGTGATATTGTTAGACCTCGCACACGCTTTGCAAACGGCAACTGTGTGCATGCTTGCACATGTTTCCTCTCTGTGAACCGTCTCGGATTATGGTGCATATCGCAAATGTTTGTGTTTTACCAACCATGTGTGCCGTAACGACCTGGAGGGCGTAATTTCGCCGTAATTTAATTGCTGCTATTTGAAATTGTACCGGATTTGAATTTGAATTTGAATGTATGCTACAAATTTATTCATATCCATCAGGTTCAAACAACCAATGCATTATTCGATTCATAGGTACATATGTTCAAGAATTACATAAGAACCAATTAAAGAATGATGAACCACAGTTGTATAGTTGTACTATTAAAGACGGTAAAGAAAGAGGCGAAATACATTTTGGTTGCTGAACAAGGTGAAGCGGAATGCCCATATTGTGTCCTCCTCCATGAAGAAGGCACGCACAACTCTAGTCCAACCCCTTGTGATAGCCGACCGCCCATCCTTCATGGTCTTCATGAAAACATCTAGATAATCATCGTGTTCTGGTAGAAATAATTTAACCTTTGCATGCCCACCAATCATGTAGTTTGAGAGGTAGTCTTGAGTAAACTGCTTTGGCAACTACTGCAAAGGAAAAAGATTCAGACATTGTCATCTAACACAACTCATTATGGGCAGTAAAAAGAAGGCTGCATAGTTCTTACTTACCATCCTGCAGTTTGTTGTTGTCTTGGATAAAGTGTAAACAAATAGTTTAATTTCCACCTTTGGACCCATTTTACTAACAATCTTTATCAGCTTCCTCACTTGATGTTGGTTCATCGATATCTCATTGCCCCATACACAGGAAGGGTCGAAGCGCGGATCTTTACCAATGACATATGTACCTAAAAGCACCAAGTTAATATTAGAATCTAAACAACAATTGCACAATGATGTAGTACAACACTCTCTTATAATATCTTATATCATCCAATATACTCACATATGACATGAATTAACATCTTATATTATGGGCCGGAAGGAGTTTAGTGCATTCTTACAAATTATCGGCTGATTAACTGCTGCTGTATCAATGGGTTACTGTTAGTTTGAGCTAGTTCGGGCTCAAATAGCCCTAAAGTATATCTAAACATGAGGGATAGTTTGAGCTAGTTGCATCTATAACCCACCCAAAAAAAACTATCCAACCCAAGAGGTGCTAATTGGAGCTAGTTCGCCTAGTGCATTTATTGTCAATCTAACCCTGCCATCCAAACAACTCTTTGGATGGAGTTAGTACAGGGTTAGTCATGAGCTAGAAACTAACTCTAACCTCTAGCTAATTTGAGTATCCAAACAGGGCTATGTTGTTGTTGCTGCTGCTCTTCTACGTATATCTAGACATCATCAGAACATTAATGTAACACTCTTCCTTGTTGCTATGTAGCCTAGGATTGCATGTTTAGACATTAAGTACAGTGCATGTTGCTATGTAGCCTCAAATATATTACATATGGCCCTAGTTAACCTAACAATAAATGGGTTGCAGATATATTCAGTTAAAAGTCCAATTCACCAATTAGTGCCTTATCATCCCCCGGCCTATTTGGTACCAGCTACCGATATCCTGAACAGTGAGCATATATAAGCCATGGGATGAAACTAACCTCGATGGAAAACAGCAGTTGTTCCCAAAATTGTCCTGTGTAGGTACATCAAGAAGCATGTTAAGCACAACAGGCTAAAAATCAACCAAAATTATCCATGGCAGACAGAATAATCTCGAAAAGATAGCTTCAGTGTGCAGGTTTAAGCACGCTAGTAAAGCAAAACAAGTGGAAAGGTGTGTCAACTGCAACAGGCCTACATTTAACAACAAGCAAACATAGTCATTCAAACTGGTATTGTGCCAGTCTAAGTACACTGGTTATTGTTAAATAAAAATGGAAAGGCGTGTTAACTACAAGATGCAGCAACCAAATGTTGTCATTCATAGTGGTATTGTTGAAACTCGTACTGATGAAATTGAACTGCACAGTTCATACTTGCACACATAGAACATCACGTTTTGAATAACTGGAATAAACAAGGCATACTACGAACAACCAAAGAGAGCATTTGAAACTGGACATATGCTAACTACAAACAACCGAACAATCAAAAAACTTTAAAAGAGGCATATGCTAGCTATAACAGGCTTAACAGCAAGCAAATATATGCATTCCTATCGATATGTTTAAAACTAGATTGATGGAATGTACAACACAGTAAATAATTGCACATATAGAGCATCACATCGTGAACAATTGAAATAAACAAGGCATACTGCAAACAACCAGATATAGCAATTAAAATCGAACATATTCTCACTACACAACAAAAGGGACTCGACAAAATAAATCATGGGTTTCCCCGTGTGAAGAGGCATGGCAAAACAAATCATGGGTTTCCTCACTTGTCATAGATGGGCTCGTTCCCGTGGGAAGTCCCCTGATCGAAGAAGAAGCAGAAGAAGAACTCCAATACAAGCAAACATCGCTCTCGCGTCATGATCATCACAAACTTGTACCTGCAACTGGTGGTGTAGTAATCTGTGAGCCACGAGGACTCGGCAATCCCATTACCATGGGTATCAAGACTAGCAAAGCTTAATCGCAAAGGAAGGGGTAAAGTGGTGAGGTTGCAGCAGCGGCTAAGCATATATGGTGGCTAACATACGCAAATGAGAGCGAGAAGAGAAACAAAGGAACGTTCGTCAACTAATAATGATCAAGAAGTGATCCTGAACTCCTACTTACGTCAGACATAACCCAGAAACCGTGTTCTCCTCTCGATCAACCCGAAAAGAGACACTCACGATTCGCTTTACGGTTGGTGTATTTTAGAAGAGTTTGCTTCAAGTTTACTACAATCGGATATTAACAAATTCCCATCGCCACATAACCGCGGCACGGCTCTCGAAAGTTTATACCCGCAAGGGTGTCCCAACTTAGCCCATGATAAGCTCTCGCGATCAACGAAGGATATTCCTTCTCCCGGAAGACCCGATCAGTCTCGGAATCCGGCTACAAGACATTTCGACGACAATAAAACAAGACCAGCAAAGCCGCCGGATGTGCCGACAAATCCCGACAGAAGTCGCACGTACCTTGTTCTCGTGGCACACCGGATGAGCAGACGTCGGGTTGGCATAAACCCTGATTGCCCGGGCGCCGGACATCACTCGGTTTGGACCAGCACTCGAAGGAGAAGCGGCCCGGGGCTAAAATAAAGATGACCCTCGGGCTCCGAAACCCAAGGGAAAAAGGGCATAGGTGAGGCAAATGGTAAAACCAATGTTGGGCCTTCTTTGGAGGAGTCTTATTCAAAGCGAACTGTCAAGGGGTCCCATAAATCACCCGACCGCGTTAGGGACGCAAAATCCGGGAACATAATACCGATATGGCGGAAACTAGGCGGCAAGAGTGGAACAAAACACCATGCATAAGGCGAGCCTTCCACCCTTTACCAAGTATATAGATGCATTAATTAAACAATAGATATTGTGATATCCGAACAAGTAAACATGTTCCAACAAGGAACAACATCTCCATGTTCAACAAGGAACAAACTTCATCTTCACCTGCAACTAACAACGCTATAAGAGGGCTGAGCAAAGCGGTAACATAGCCAAACAACGGTTTGCTAGGAAGGGAAGAAGGTTAGAGGCTGACATGTCAATTTGGGATGGCTTGATAAGCGGGTAATAGGTAGCGCAGCATAGCGATAGAAACGAGGCAACTAGCATAGCAATGATAGTAGTGAGATCCAGGGTAGCGGTCATCTTGCCTGAAATCCCGCAAGGGAGAAGAACGAGTCCATGAAGAAGGCGAGCAGATGGAGCCGAACCAAGCGTGAGCGAAGCGAATCCTCACGATCGCATAGCAAGCAGAACTAACAAGAAGAAGCACACAACATAGTAAACACACCACACATAGACAAGACATGATGCACAACAAGCATGATGCATGACAAAGCTACATGCAGCTACTCATGGCAAGAGATGACGCATACAAGAGCAACACATCAAAGCAAGTTTAAATGAGGCCGGAAACAACATAGAACAATTCCGGTAAGTCCTCATATGCAAATTTCGAAATTAGTCCAGATCTAAATAAACCTTATGTTCAAGTTGTTAAACAGCAAGTTAAGATGCACCACGATGATCTACACGAAATTCTAGTCAAGTTACATATAAAGTTCATTAAATTTGGAGCTACGGCCTAGAAGATATGAGCAAAACAAGATAAACATGTCATTGATGCAAAATGCATCCAAACATCAAGCAAACACCTCAAAACAAGGATGCAACATGATAATATGAAGCTACATGCAAAATCAAGCAAGTTTCATATAGAGCACACTCAAAACGGAGCAACGGTTCAACACATACACATGAAACAAGTTTAAAGGACAAGCTGTCCAAAACAGCAACTAGGCATATTGCAAGCATCAAAACAACATGCTACAACATCTCAACATAAAAACAAAAGGCATGGACATGATGTACGGGTAAAGCATGACAAAACATGAACACTGAGCTATCTCCAGAAACCACTAGAACATGCTCAAACACACATGACAAGATTGCAAATAATAACAGTTCCAGACTTTAGCAGAAATAACATCAGGTTGCAATGTTTAGAGCTATCAAACGACATGCTACAGGAACTTATCATGGCAAACAAAGGCATGGCATGAATCTAATAATTGCATAGAACAAAATTCCTTTACTGACCATAAGCCAAAAGGGATCAGAAAATATGATGGCACCCATGTAAACTTGGCAAGTTATATTACAGATTCATACATGGCAGGAACAACAATAAGTAGGCATGTTGGTGAGCTTGAACCACTCACCACAGAGCAATAAATGGCATGGCAAGGCAACTCACAGTAAGAAGACATGGCATAGAAGCCATACATGGCAAGAACAACATCATAGCATACACGGATCAACTACAACAACCTTGGCAAAATTGAATAACATGTAAACAATCTGCCAGGAAACATTTTATAGCAAAAGTAGAGCTCGATTGACTCAAGCTATGCACTCCATAATTGCAAACAAGGGCATGGATGGATATAGAATAACCATATGTCTAAAACATCCTTACTGAAGTATCTCAAAATATGCATGGATCTCTCTGTAGCATCAAGTTTACATGCATGAAAATATCATTAGAACAGGGGCTGAAATCAGTAACATCATGAAGCCTAGTTTGCATGCTTGTGCTAGTCACCACAGAGATCACAAAAATACATGGCATACACCCCTGTAAAGATGGCATGGCATATTACAAAACACATGTAGGACTCAGGTTCATAGGGTGCACACATCAATCATGGAAAAAATGAGAAAAGTGCATGTTCTGATAAGAATCTGAAACTAACATCACATAGCCCTCTTGCAACTAAGATTCAGGCATCAGGATGAGCTCAAATGAAAATTATGCAGTGAGATGAAATGATGTACTCGTCGAGACGAACAATTTGACATATTACACGCACGAAACGGAGCAATATGCAGAGAGTTATGGCATGATTAATATGGCATGAAAATATAAATATTTCGGGGACTTAGAGAAAAACGGAGGGGGGAAAGTCAACCTGCGGGCACGGATTCCGAGGCAGGCCGGATCTCGCCGGAGACGACGGGGACGGCGGCCGGAATGAGGAGGAGGGTCCGGGAGGAGCTCAGGCGGAGCGGGGCGGCCGGATCCGGCGAGGCCGGGACGGGCGGCCCTGGGAGGCCGGGGAGGCGCGCCGCCGGGAGGCGAGGAGGAGCTTGGGCTCGCGGGAGCGAGGCGCAGCCGGGCGGGCGTGGCGCCCACCAAGGCGGAGGCGGCGAAGCCGGGCAAGGTGGCGGGCTGCAGCTGGCGCTGGCGCGGGCGGGTGGCGGCTCGCGAGCTCGCGAGCGAGGGCGGCGCGGCCAGGCGGGGCCGAGCCAGCGGAGCGGAGGCGATGGCGGGCGGCGGAGGCGGTGTGTGGGCAAGTGTGGTCGGGCTCATGTGACCCATGATGGGCTCAATGGGCCATGGCCATGGGACGACGGGCGGCGGACAGGTGGTGGCTCTGGTTGGGCGAGGGACGGCGGTGGACATGTCCGGCAAGGGGATTTTGTCCGATGTGTGGGATGAAGATGGCTAGGGTTTGGACCCGAAATTTGAAGGAGAGGCATATTTATAGATAGAGGAGCTAGGAGAGTCAAATGAGGTGCGGTTTTCGCCACTTGATCGTGATCGAACGACCGAGAGCATGGAGGGGAGTTTGGTGGGTTTTGGGCCACTTTGAAAGGGGTGTTGGGCTGCAAAGAGAAGGAGGCTTTTACGGTTACCCGGTTAACCGTTGGAGTATCAAATGACCTCCAAATGACCCGAAACTTGACAGGCGGTCTACCGGTGCTATACCAAGGCCGCTTGACAAACCTCATTCCATTCCGAGAAAGTTTAACACCCGCACACGAAAAGAGGTAAAAGAGGGCGCCGGGGAACATAGGAGTGCCGGATTGCAAAACGGACAACGGGGAAAATGCTCGGATGCATGAGACGAACACGTATGCAAAATGAAATGCACATGATGACATGATATGAAATGCATATGATGACATGGCAAAGTGCAGCACGCAAGCACATGACATGGCAATGACGGCGAATAAATGGCGGACACCTGGCGCATCGAAACCGGGGCGTTACAACACTCCTCCACTAACAAGAGATCTCGTCCCGAGATCTTAGGACCGAGACGGAAGGGAAAAAGGGATGAGGTGAAGCAAGAACTGAAGAGAAGAAGCAAAGAATCGAGAGCACTCGAGAAGAAGATTGGAATGACGAGAATCGAAAGCTCACGGAATCAGATAGACTATGAAATGACTCGTTCTAACCGGAGTGGTTAGAATGAGAAAAGAAACGAATAAGGCTGAAAAGGATTTAGACATCACTCCGGTTGAAACATGGAAGGAAAAGAACACGAGCTTCACACGATAGAATGACACTTGACGAGATGAACAATGCATTGCCTCCGGAAGAATTGGAAAAAATGAATGTAAAGAAACTTAGAAGGAAGGGTTGAACGGAGTTGTTGAGAAAATCAACAACGAAAAGAATAGGCTTGTTGTGGACTTATGGATAACATCTCAGAAATATGAGGTGATAACCAGCCGCAAACGGAAATGATTGAATAGCTGAGAAGAACGAAAGAATGCAAAACTCCACTTCAAAAGAATACGGAGAATTATTTGCACTTTGAGAAGCAAGAAGAAGGATACTTGAGCTCCACCAGCAATAATCTTGATGAACTCTTGAAGAATGAATTAAATCATGAAGAACCACCATGAAGAACTCCGGTAACAAAAAGATGATGAGATAGAATGAAGGAAGAAAGAATAAGATGAGCGTTGCGATGATTTAGATGGAGGGTTCCGACGAAATGGCCGAGGAAATTGAACTCCGGAAAAGATGAAAACACTTGGGACTAGAATTTATTCATCAAGAACAAACTCCGAAGGAAGGGATTGATCACTTGGATGAAATAAGAATAAGATTTATTGTATGCTTATCCTTCATCAAATTAAATTGATGACAAGCAATGGATTTTGCTTGCAACTTATTCTTCTTGAAAAGGATTGAGAAGGGATCGCACAAAACTTGAGAAGGTCTTCAAGAACCACCGGTAGGATTGGAAAGAACGAATGAATTAAAATGATAATCGAGGAAAAAGAATCTTGAATGAACCACCGTAAGAATTCGAAAATGACCGATGAAAGAGAATGGATCACCGGGAAGAATTAGAAGAACAAATAAGCTAGAGGGGATTTAGATGCAAAAGAACAAAGAGATCATGAGCTGATTAAAGAACACTTGAATGAAGCACCGGAAGAATATTGAGACGAACGAAGGGGCACGAATATGGAATAATTGGAGAACGAATTTGAAAACTTGGGATGAGGAAATCTTCCGAGAAGATGGCCTCCGGATGATCGGAACAGAAAAGCAACTCCTGAAATACTCCGGATGGGTAAGAAAGAATATCTGACAAACTGAAATAATTCAAGAGGATGATATGAAGCTAGAACCACGAATCTTCGGAAGAACGGGAAAGATTCAGAGGAAAAACTCTACTTCGGTCTTCAAGGACAACGATAAACACCACCAAAACTGTTGAGATACTCCGGTAGAATGAAAAGCGAAGAGGTTGAGCCAATAATGAAATGATTCGAAATCGATCTTGGAAAAGGCAAGTGACTGATGATATTCATTCTTACGTCAAACTCGAAAAGAATTGAGAATAACTCCGGAATAATTAGAAGAGTCAGGTAAGATCCTGGGAAAAGACCTGTGGGTTAGGGCCCACTAAAAGAAAACACCGTTGGAAACGGATGTTGAACAGATAGATGATGACCGGAACAATTGAAATATTTAAACTTGCTCTGATACCAACTTATCACGCCCAATATGCGACCCTATCCAAAAGGAACTCGATGGTCCCACCAAGGATAGACCCGCATATTGGAACGCTTTTGCAAGGTGGATATCATTACATCAACATTACATAATAGATGGGGATACATACATAAGGCACAAATGCCACAAGAATACATCAACATCATATACAAGATCAACATCCGACTACGGATGAAACATAAACAGGAACTCAAACAATATCCACCCTGCTAGCCCAGGCTGCCGACCTGGAACCTATCCCCTGATCGAAGAAGCAGAAGAAGAAGACAAGCAAGCATCGCTCTCACGTCATGATCATCGCACAACCTGTACCTGCAACTGTTGGTGTAGTAATCTGTGAGCCACGAGGACTCAGCAATCCCATTACCATGGGTATCAAGACTAGCAAAGCTTAATGGGTAAGGAAGAGGTAAAGTGGTCAGGTTGCAGGAGCGGCTAAGCATATATGGTGGCTAACATACGCAAATGAGAGCAAGAAGAGAAACAAAGGAACGGTCGTCAACTAGTAATGATCAAGAAGTGATCCTGAACTCCTACTTACGTCAAGCATAACCCAGAAACCGTGTTCTCCTCTCGATTAACCCCGAAAAGTGACACTCACGGTTACGCACACGGTTGGTGTATTTTAGAAGAGTTTGCTTCAAGTATACTACAACCGGATATTAACAAATTCCCATCTGCCACATAACCGCGGGCACGGCTCTCGAAAGTTCAAACACTGCAGGGGTGTCCCAACAGCCCATGATAAGCTCTCGCGATCAACGAAGGATATTCCTTCTCCCGGGAAGACCGATCAGTCTCGGAATCCGGCTACAAGACATTTCGACAGTAATAAAACAAGACCAGCAAGACCTCCGGCGCTGCCGACAACCGGATAAGCGATGCGACGGCAACCAAGCGATACCCCAAGTTGCCTAGGGGCGGCACCGCAAGTGTCTCTGGTTTGGACCAACACTTAGACAAGCATTGGCCCGGGGGGGGGGGGGCTAAAATAAAGATGACCCTTGGGTTAATTACTCCCAAGGGAAATGTTGGTGGTGGTGAGGCAAATGGTAAAACCAATGTTGGGCCTTGCTGGAGGAGTCTTATTCAAAGCGAACTGTCAAGGGGGTCCCATAAATCACCCGACCGCGTTAGGGACGCAAAATCTAGGAACATAATACCGATATGACGGAATAGGGGCGGCAAGAGTGGAACAAAACACCAGGCATAAGGCCGAGCCTTCCACCCTTTACCAAGTATATATATGCATTAATTAAATAAGATATATTGTGATATCCCAACAAGCAAAACAAGTTAAACATGGCATTGATGCAAAATGCATACCAACATCAAGCAAACACCTCAAAACATGGATGCAACATGATAATATGAAGCTACATGCAAAATCAAGCAAGTTTCATATAGAGCACACTCAAAACGGAGCAACGGTTCAACACATACACATGAAACAAGTCATGACAACAATCTGTCCAAAACAGCAACTAGGCATATTGCAAGCACCAAAACAACATGCTACAACACCACAATATGAAAACAAAAGGCATGGGCATGATTTACAGGTAAAGCATGACAAAACATGAAGACTGAGCTATCTCCAGAAATCAATAGAACATGCTCAAACACACATGGCAAGATTGCATATAATAACAGTTTCAGACTTAAGCAGAAATAACATCAGGTTGCAATGTTTAGAGCTATGAAACAACATGTTACAGCAAGCTATCAAGTCAAACAAAGGGATAGAAAGATACTACTAAATTCATAGAACAAATGTCCTTTAGTGACCATGACCCAAAAAGGATCAGAAGATATGATGGCACCCATGTAGACATGGCAAGTTATATTACAGATTCATACATGGCAGGAACAAGAATAAGTAGGCATGTTAGTGAGCTTGAACCACTCACCACAGAGCAATACATGGCATGGCAAGGCAACCAACATTAAGAAGACATGGCATAGAAGTTATACATGGCAAGAACAACATCATAGCATGCAAGGATCAACTACAACAACCTTGGCAAAATTGAATAACATGTAAACAATCTGCCAGGAACATTTTATAGCAAAAGTAGAGCTCGATTGACTCAAGCTATGGCACTCCATAATTACAAACAAGGGCATGGATGGATAGAGAATAACCATATGTTCAAAACATCCTTACTGAAGTATCTCAAAGTAAGCATGGATCTCTCGGTAGCATCAAGTTTACATGGCATAAAAATATCAGCAGAACAGGGGCTGAAATCAGCAACATCATGAAGCCTAGTTTGCATGCTTTTGCTAGTCACCACAGAGATCACAAAAATACATGGCGTACACCCCTGTAAAGATGGCATGGCATATTACAAAACACATGTAGGACTCAAGTTCATAGGGTGCACACATCAATCATGGCAAAAATGACAAACGTGCATGTTCTGATAAGAATCTGAAACTAACATCACATAGCCCTCTTCCAACAGCATTTCGGGCATCAAGATGACCTCAAATGAATATAATGCAATGGAATGAAATGATGTACTCGTTGAGGCGAACAATTTGACATATTACACGCACGAAACAGAGCAGTATGTAGAGAGTTATGATGCAATGAACATGCAACAAAAATAATGCCAGAAAAGGACTTAGGGGATTTCGGGGGAGAGGAAAGTCAACCGGATCTGGATCTGGGCGGGCTCGCCGGAGTAGGAGAAGAAGGTGGCCGGAGGGGGGCCGGAGAGGGCGTCGGAGAGGGCAGGCGCTGGTCTGGCTGGGCGGCGCTGATGAGCGGGGCGGCCGGCCGGGCCGGGCGGCGAGGAGGAGGCGGCCGGCGTGAGGGCGGCGGCCGGAGCCTGTGGCGAGGCGGCGATCATGGGAGCGGGGCGGCTGCTTGGGCGCAGCCTGTGGGCGGTGTGTGGTGATGAGCTTCATGCGGGGGAAAGCGGGCAAAGAGGCGGCGGGAGGAGGAGGCTGGAGGCCACGTGGCAGGCGTGGATTAAGCTGGGCGGCGGATGAGGGCGGCACATGTCCGGCGGGAAGTTGTGTCCGCCGAGCGAGGAGCGGGCTAGGGTTTCGGGGGATTCATCCGCGAAAATGGAGGGGGAGGCACTTATTTATAGCTAGAAGGAGCTAGGAGACTCCAAATGAGGTGCGGTTTTCGGCCACGCGATCGTGATCGAACGACCGAGAGCATAGAGGGGAGTTTGCTGGGTTTTGGGCCACTTTGAAAGGGGCGTTGGGCTGCAAAGAGAAGGGGCTTTTGCGTTTACCCGGTTAACCTTTGGAGTATCAAACGACCTCCAAATGGCACGAAACTTGACAGGCGGTCTACCGGTGGTATACCAAGGCCGCCTGACAAACCTCGGTCCATTCTGAGACCGTTTAACACCCTTTACGAAAAAAGAGGTAAAAGAAGTATTTGGGAGGCATAGGAGTGCCGGATAGCAAAACAGACAACGGGGAAAATGCTCGGATGCATGAGATGAACATGTATGCAAAATGAAATACACATGATGACATGATATGAAATGCAGATGATGACATGGCAAGGTGCAACATGCAAGCACATGACAAGGCAACAACGACGAATAATTGGCGGACACTTGGCGCATCAGATCCGGGGCGTTACAACACTCCTCCACTAACAAGAGATCTCGTCCCGAGATCTTAGGACCGAGACGGAAGGGAAAAGGATGAGGTGAAACAAGAACTCAAGAGAAGAACCAAAGAATCGAGAGCACTCGAGAAGAAGAGAGGAACGATGAGAATGACGAGAATCAAATTCTCATGGAAACAAGATAGACACTGAAAGCACTCCAGTTCGAACAAGATAAGAAACGAATAAGACTGAAAGATTTAGGCAGCACTCCGGCTTAAGAAGATGGAATGAAACTTGATGAACTCTTGAAGAGTGAACGTGCTCTGATACCAACTTGCCATGCCCAATATGCGACCCTATCCAAAAGGAACTCGACGGTCCCACCAAGGATAGACCCGCATATTGAAACGCTTTTGCAAGGTGGATATCATTACATCAACATTACATAATAGTGGGGATACATACATAAGGCACAAATGCCACAAGAATACATCAACATCATATACAAGGTCAACATCCGACTACGGATGAAACATAAACAGAAGCTCAAACGACATCCACCCTGCTAGCCAAGGCTGCCGACCTGGAACCTATCCCCTGATTGAAGAAGAAGCAGAAGAAGAACTCCAAAATAAGCAAACATCGCTCTCGCGTCATGATCATCGCATAAACCTGTACCTGCAACTGGTGGTGTAGTAACCTGTGAGCCACGAGGACTCAGCAATCCCATTACCATGGGTATCAAGACTAGCAAAGCTTAATGGGTAACGAAGAGGTAAAGTGGTGAGGTTGCAACATCGACTAAGCATATATGGTGGCTAACATACGCAAATGAGAGCGAGAAGAGAAACAAAGGAACGGTCGCCAACTAGTAATGATCAAGAAGTGATCCTGAACTCCTACTTACGTCATACATAACCCAAGAAACCGTGTTCTCCTCTTGATCAACCCCGAAAAGAGACACTCACGGTTACGCACAAGGTTGGTGTATTTTAGAAGAGTTTACTTCAAGTTTACTACAACCGGACACTAACAAATTCCCATCTGCCACATAACCGCGGGCACGGCTTTCGAAAGTAAAAACCCTGCAGGGGTGTCCCAACTTAGCCCATGATAAGCTCTCGCGATCAACGAAGGATATTCCTTCTCCCGGAAGACCCGATCAGTCTCGGAATCCGGCTACAAGACATTTCGACAAACAATAAAACAAGACCAGCAAAGCCACCCGGATGTGCCGACAAATCCTGATAGAGTCGCACGTACCTCGTTCTCGGGCACACCGGATGAGCAGACGTCGGGTTGGCATAAACCCTGATTGCCCGAGCGCCGGACATCGCTTCGGTTTGGACCAGCACTCGAAGGAGAACTGGCCCGGGGGCTAAAATAAAGATGACCCTCGGGCTCCGAAACCCAAGGGAAAAAGGGCATAGGTGAGGCAAATGGTAAAACCAATGTTGGGCCTTCTTTGGAAAAGTCTTATTCAAAGCGAACTGTCAAGGGGTCCCATAAATCACCCGATCGCGTTAGGGACGCAAAATCCGGGAACATAATACCGATATGACGGAAACTAGGCGGCAAGAGTGGAACAAAACACCAGGCATAAGGCCGAGCCTTCCACCCTTTACCAAGTATATAGATGCATTAATTAAATAAGATATATTGTGATATCCCAACAAGTAAACATGTTCCAACAAGGAACAACATCTCCATGTTCAACAAGGAACAAACTTCATCTTCACCTGCAACTAACAACGCTATAAGAGGGCTGAGCAAAGCGGTAACATAGCCAAACAATGGTTTGCTAGGAAGGGTGCAAAAGGTTAGAGGCTGACATGGCAATTTGGGAGGCTTGAGGAACAAGTGATAGGTAGCGCAGCATAGCGATAGAACGAAGCAACTAGCATAGCAATGATAGTAATGAGATCCAAAGTAGCGGTCATCTTGCCTGAAATCCATAAGGAAGAAGAACGAGTCCATGAAGAAGACGAACGGATGAAGCGAACAAAGCGTGAGACGAGCGAATCCTCACGATCGCATAGCAAGCAGAACTAAAAAGAAGAAGCACACAACATAGTAAACACACCACACATGAACAAGACATGATGCACAACAAGCATGATGCATGACAAGGCTAGATGAGGCTACTCATGGAAAGAGATGATGCAAACAAGAGCAACACATCAAAGCAAGTTTAAATGAGGCCGGAAACAACATATAATAATTTCGGTAAGTCCTCATATGCAAATTTCGAAATTGGTCCAGATCTAAATAAACCTTATGTTCAAGTTGTTAAACAGCAAGTTAAGATGCACCACGATGATCTACACGAAATTCTAGTCAAGTTACATATAAAATTCATTAGATTGAGACTCGGCCTAGAAGATATGAGCAAAACAAGATAAGCATGGCATTGGTGCAAAATGCATACAAACATCAAGCAAACACCTCAAAACAAGGATGCAACATGATAATATGAAACTACATGCAAATCTAAGCAAGTTTCATATAGAGCACACTCAAAACGGAGCAACGTTTCAACACATACACATGAAACAAGTTTAAAAGACAAGCTGTCCAAAACAGCAACTAGGCATATTGCAAGCATCAAAACAACATGCTACAGGACCTCAACATGAGAACACAAGGCATGGGCATGATTTACAGGTAAAGCATTACAAAACATGAACACTGAGCTATCTCCATAAATCACTAGAACATGCTCAAAATGACTTGGCAAGATAGCAAATAATAACAGTTTCAGACTTTAGTAGAAATAACATCAGGTTGCAATGTTTAGAGCTATCAAACAACATGTTACAGGAACTTATCAAGTCAAACTAGAGCATGGCATGAATCTAAGCAAAGCATATAACAAAAGTCCCTCAGTGACCATAAGACAAAAAGGATCAGAAAATATAATGGCACCCA
Organism: Aegilops longissima; assembly: GCA_021605205.1. Taxonomy (NCBI): domain Eukaryota; kingdom Viridiplantae; phylum Streptophyta; class Magnoliopsida; order Poales; family Poaceae; genus Aegilops; species Aegilops longissima. The sequence goes on along the minus strand of CM038680.1, from coordinate 372,080,335 downwards.
TGTAAACATGGCAAGTTATATTACAGATTCATACATGGCAGGAACAAAAATAAGTAGGCATGTTGGTGAGCTTGAACCACTCACCACAGAGCAACACATGGCATGGCAAGGCAACTCACAGTAAGAAGACATGGCATAGAAGCTATACATGGCAAGAACAACATCATAGCATACACGGATCAACAACAACAACCTTGGCAAAATTGAATAACATGTAAACAACCTGCCAGGAAACATTTTATAGCAAAAGTAGAGCTCGATTGACTCAAGCTATGGCACTCCGTAATTGCAAAAAAGGGCATGGATGGATAGAGAATAACCGTATGTTCAAAACACCCTTACTGAAGTATCTCAAAATATGCATGGAACTCTCTGTAGCATCAAATTTACATGACATAAAAATATCAGCAGAACAGGGGCTGAAAACAGCAACATCATGAAGCCTAGTTTCCATGCTTGTGCTAGTCACCACAGAGATCACAAAAATACATGGCATACACCCCTGTAAAGATGGCATGGCATATTACAAAACACATGTAGGACTCAAGTTCATAGGATGCACACATCAATCATGGCAAAAATGACAAAAGTGCATGTTCTGATAAGAATCTGAAACTAACATCACATAGCCCTCTTGCAACTAAGGTTCAGGCATCAAGATGAGCTCAAATGAAAATTATGCCATGAGAAGAAATGATGTACTCGTCGAGACGAACAATTTGACGTATTACACGCACGAAACGGAGCAATATGCAGAGAGTTATGGCATGATGAATATGGCAAATAATATGCAAAAACTGGGACTTAGTTAATTTCGGAGGGGAAAGTCAACCTCGTGCACGGATTTTAAAGCAGCGCGGATCTCGCCGGATCCGCGGCGCCGGTGGCTGGAGTGGTCGGGGACGGGGCCGGGGAGGCGGCCGGAGGAGGGCGCGGAGGCGGCGAGGAAGGCCGAGGCGGGCGCGCGAGGCGCCGGACGGCGGAGCTCGGCCTGAGCTCGGGCGGCCATGGAGGGAGCAGCGAGGAGGCAGGGCAGCGCCGAGGCCGGGTGGGCTGCTGGCCTTGCCGGGCAGGCAGCAGCTGAGGCGAGGAGGGGAGGCGGCCAGGGGTGGCCAGGCGGGCTCCCGTGGGCTCAAGGGCTCTGCGGAGGGAGGCGGCGACATGTGGCGAGGCGGGATTGGTCGGGGGCGGCGGCTGGACATGTCCGACGCCGGGCGGACGCGTCCAGCGCGCGGAGGAAGAAGGAGCTAGGGTTAGGGTGGATTTGATCCAAAATTTCGGGGGAGGGTGTGTTTATATAGGTAGAGGGAGCTAGGAGAGTCCAAATGAGGTGCGGTTTTCGGCCACGCGATCGTGATCGAACGAACGAGAGCATGGAGGGGAGTTTGCTGGGTTTTGGGCCACTTTGAAGGGGGTGTTGGGCTGCAAACAAAAGAGGGCTTTACGGTTACCCGGTTAACCGTTGGAGTACCAAACAACCTCCAAATGGCACGAAACTTGACAGGCGGTCTACTGGTGCTATACCAAGGCCGCTTGGCAAACCTCGGTCCATTCCGAGACCGTTTAATATCCGCACACAAAAAGAGGTAAAAGAGGGCGCCGGGAGACATAGGAGTGTCGGATTGCAAAACGGACAACGGGGAAAATGCTCGGATGCATGAGACGAACACGTATGCAATGCAATGCACATGATGGCATGATATGAAATGCAGATGATGACATGGCAAATTGCAACATGCAAGCACATGACATGGCAAAGACGGCGAATAACTGGCGGACACCTGGCGCATCGAATCCGGGGCGTTACAACACTCCTCCACTAACAAGAGATCTCGTCCCGAGATCTTAGGACCGAGACGGAAGGGAAAAGGGATGAGGTGAAACAAGAAACGCAAGAGAGAAGAGGCAAAGAATCGAAAGCACTCGAGAAGAAGAGACGAACGACGAGAATGACAAGAATCGAAGGCTCACGGAATCAGATAGACTATGAAAGCACTCGTTCTAACCGGAGTGGTTAGAATGAGAAAAGAAACGAATAAGACCGAAAGGATTTAGGTAGCACTCCGGCTGAACAAGGAAATAATAGAACATGAGCTTCAGAGGATGGAATGACACTTGACGACATAAGCAACGCAATACCTCCGGAAGAATTGGAAAAATTGAATGAAAAGAACTTAGAAGGAAGGATTGAATGAAGTTGTTGAGAAAATCAACAACGAAAGAAAGCTTGTTGTGGACTTATAGATAACATCTCAAGATCATAAGGTGATAACCGGCCACAAACGAAAATGATTGGATAGCTGAGAAGAACGAAGAAATGCGAAATTCCACTTCAAAAGAATACAGAGATTTAATTGCACTTCGAGACGCGAGAAGAAAAGATATTTGAACTCCACCAACAAATTCTTGATGAACTCTTGAAGAAATGAATTAAATCATGAAGAACCACCATGAAGAACTCCGGTAATAAAAGGATGGTGAGATAGAATGAAGGAAGAAAGAATAAGATGAGCCTTGTGTTGATTTAGATGGAGGTTCCGATGAGATGGCCGAGTAAATTTGAACTCCGGAAAAAAAGATGAAAAGACTTGGAACTAGAATTTATTCCTCAAGAACAAACTCCGAAGTAAGGGATTAATCACTTGGATGAAATAAGAATAAGATTTATCGTATGCTTATCCTTCATCAAATTAAATTGATGACAAGCAATGGATTTTGCATACTACTTATTCTTCTTGAAAAGGATTGATAAGTGACATAACGCAAACTTGAGAAGATCTTCATGAACCACCGGTAGGATTGAAAAGAACGAATGGATTAAATATGATGAAAAACCGAAAAGAAATCTTCAATGAACCACCGTAAAAATGAAAAGAACAAAGAGAAGAGAACGGATCGCCGGAAAGAATTAGAAAAGCACAAATATACTTGAGGGAATTTAGAGAAAAGAGATCGAAGAGATCGCGAACTGATTAACGAATGCTTGAACGCTGCACCGGAAGAATATTGAGACGAACGAAGGGGCACGGATATAGAATAATTGGGGAATGCATCTGAAAACTTAGAATGAAGAAATCTTCCGAAAAGATGGCCTCCGGATGATCGAGACGGAAAGCAACTCCTGAAATGCTCCGGATGGATGAAAAGAATTTGCATGACTGGAAACAATTAGATAGGATAACATTGAGCTAGCACCATGACTCTCCGGGGGAACGGGCAAGATTTAAGAGAAATTCTACTTCGGTCTTCAAGGACGACGATAAACACCACCAAAATTACTGAGATACTCCGGGAGAATGAAATGCGAAGAGGTTGAGTCAACAATGAAATGTTTTGAAATCGATCTTGAAAAGGCATCTGACTGATGAAATTATTACTTACGTCAAATTTCAAAAAGAATTTGAGAATAACTCCGGAATAATTAGAAGAGTCAGGTAAGATCCTGGGAAAAGACCTGTGGGTTAGGGCCCACTAAAGAGAAAACACCGTTGAAAAGGATGTTGAACAGATAGATGATGCACCGGAAAAACTGAAATATTTGACTGAGGTGACAACCTCGAATTAATAGAATGCGAACATGAATCTTCTGAGATGTCTTCCACACTCCGGGATAAAAGAATGGCGAGAGGAGGAACGAGCAAGGGGAAAACACTTGATCCGAGGAAAAGAATATGCTCTGATACCAACTTATTACGCCCTCGATGCGGCTATATCTCCCACGTGTCGAAGCACGACTTAGAGGCATAACCGCATTGAAAGCAATGTCGCAAGTGAGGTAATCTTCACACAACCCATGTAATACATAAGGGAAAGAGATACATAGTTGGCTTACAGTCGCCACTTCACACAATGCATAAATAAACATCCATCATTCAGATTACACTCAAGGTCCGACTACGGAACCAAAATAAAAGAAGACTACCCCAAATGCTACACAGATCCCGATCGTCCCAACTGGCTCCACTCGATCATCAGGAAAAGACACATAGTAACGACCACGTTCCTCGTCGAACTCCCACTTGAGCTCGGTTCGTCACCTGACCGCATCGTCGGCACTGCAACTGTTTTGGTAGAATCTGTGAGTCACAGGGACTCAGCAATCTCACACCAGCGAGATCAAGACTATTTAAGCTTATAGGAAGGACAGAGTTGTGAGGTGGAGCTGCAGCAGCGACTAGCATATATGGTGGCTACATTCGCAAAAGAGAGCGAGAAGAGAAGCAAGGCACGGTCGTGAAGCTAATAGCGATCAAGAAGTGATCCTGAACTACTTACGTCAAACATAACTCCAACACGTGTTCACTTCCGGACTCCACGAGAAACAGACCATCACGGTTACACACGCGGTTGATGTGTATTTTAATTAAGGTCAACGGGTTTTCTACAACGGACATTAACAAATTCCATCTGCCTCATAACATGGGCACGACTTTCCAAAGATAATACCCTGCAGGAGTGTCCCAACTTAGCCCATTATAAGCTCTCACGGTCAACGAAGGATATTCCTTCACGGGAAGACCCGATCGATCTCGGAATCCGGACTACAAGACATTTCGACAGCAATAAAACAAGACCAGCAAAGCCGCCCGAATGTGCCGACAAATCCCGATAGGAGCTGCACATATCTCGTTCTCGAGGCACACCGGATGAGCCAGACGTCGGGTTGGCATAGACCCTGATTGCCCAAAGGCGCGGACATCGCTCAAGTTGGACCAGCACTCAAAGGAGAACTGGTCCGGGGTAAAATAAAGATGACCCTCGGGCTCATGAAAACCCGGGAAAAAAAGGCTTAGGTGGCAAATGGTAAAACCAAAGTTGGGCCTTCTTTGGAGGAGTCTTATTCAAAGCGAACTGTCAAGGAGGTCCCATAAATCACCCAACCGTGTAAGGAACGCGAAATCAAGGAACATAACACCAGTATGACGGAAACTAGGGCGGCAAGAGTGGAACAAAACACCAGGCATAAGGCCGAGCCTTCCACCCTTTACCAAGTATATAGATGCATTAAATTATAGCAGATATATTGTGATATCCCCAACAAGTAAACATGTTCCAACAAGGAACAACATCTCCATGTTCCAACAAGGAACAAACTTCATCTTCACCTGCAACTAGCAACGCTATAAGAGGGGCTGAGCAAAGCGGTAACATAGCCAATCAACGGTTTGCTAGGAAAGGATGGTTAGAGGTTTGACATGGCAATATGGGTGGCATGATATAGCAAGTGATAGCCATCGTAGCATAGGCATAGCAAAAGAGCGAGCATCTAGCAAGCAAAGATAGAAGTGATTTCGAGGGTATGGTCATCTTGCCTGCAAAGTTCTCAGAGTTGTCGAAAGCTTGATCCTCGAAAGCGTTCTCAACAGGTTCCTCGTTCACGTACTCGTCTCCCGGCTCTACCCAAAGCAAGAACACAAACAATGGAACCACAATAAATCACGGTGCAATGCACAAGCAACATGATGCAAAACATGGCATGATATGCGAGATGTGAGATGCAATGCATATGCGTGCTCCGGAAGGAAAATGATGAACCAGGCATCAACTTGGCAAACCAAGTATGCCGCTGGAAAGGTGAGATGATTTCGGTTGAAATCGATATAAAGATCACCGGAATCGGATGCACGGTTTGCAAATGACAAGCAAAACAAGAATGATACAAATCTGCCATTAACAGCATGATGCCACATAGCAAGCAACAAGAAAGTAAGCTACTGCACCCAAACGTATCAACAAAGCATATGGCAGTGATCTACTCAAGATGCTTGACAAAAGATGTTCACTGAGCTATGGCTAAATCACACCATAACAGGTCCAAACAAGCATGGCAAAAGTGCAAAATATATCAGCTGCACAGACTTAGTGAAATTACTGAACATGGCAGAAACAGCATCAGGTAGCAATGTTCAGAGCAAGCAAACAACATGCTACAAGGACTTATAATAGCAAAACAAGGCATGGAATGAATCTACTCAAAGCATAGAACAAAAGTCCCTTACTGACCATGAGCCAAAAGGGATCATAAAATGCAATAGCACCCATGTAAATATAGCAAGTTTCATTAACAGATTCAGCAACAGGGCATGACAAAAACAGATAACAAGTAGGCATGTTTAAGAGCTCGATGCACTCACTACAGAGCATTAAATGATAAACTAAGCATACAAACATCAAGAAGACATGTCATAGAAGTTATACATGGCAAGAACAACATCATAGCATACACGGATCAACTACAACAACCTTGGCAAAATTGAATAACATGTAACAATCTGCCAGGAAACATTTTATAGCAAAAGTAGAGCTCGATTGAATCAAGCTATGGCACTCCATAATTGCAAACAAAGGCATGGATGGATAGAGAATAACCATATGTTCAAAACATCCTTACTGAAGTATCTCAAAATAAGCATGGATCTCTCTGTAGCATCAAGTTAACATGGCATAAAAATATCAAGAAAAGCAGGGCTGAAATCAGCAACATCATGAGGCCTAGTTTGCATGCTTGTGCTAGTCACCACAGAGATCACAAAAATACATGGCATACACCCCTGTAAAGATGGCATGGCATATTACAAAACACATGTAGGACTCAAGATCATAGGGTGCACAAATCAATCATGGCAAAAATGACAAAAGTGCATGTTCTGATAAGAATCTGAAACTAACATCACATAACCCTCTTCCAACAGCATTTCGGGCATCAATATGAGCTCAAATGAAAATGATGCAATGAGATGAAATGATCTACTCTTCGGGACGAACAATGTGGTATGCTACACGCCCGAAACGGAGCCACGGGTGCAAAGTTATGGCATGATGAAAATGCAACAATATAATCACAGAAATGACTTAGGCGATTTGGGGAGAGGAGAAGTCAACCGTCGGTGGATCTGATGTTATTAATGCATGGACAACTGCCGCCAACTCAAGATCGTGAGTGGGGTAGTTCTTTTCGTTGGGCTTCGGTGACGAGAGGTATAGGCCACAACTCTCTTCTCTTGCATTAACACAAAGACCGAGACCTTGAAGAGAAGCATCACGTAAAACTTGAATGGCTTGGATTCATCAGGAGGAGTCAAGACAGGAGCTGTGACGAGTTTCTCTTTGAGAGTATTTAAAGCAACGTCACACTCAGGAGACCAGACATACTTCACATGCTTCTGGAGGAGGTTGGAAAGAGGCTTTGAAATCTTAGAGAAGTTCTCAACGAATCTTCGGCAATAGCTTGCAAGTCCAAGAAAACTGCGAAGCTGCTTGACATTCTGAGGAGGTTCCCAATTTACAACTGCAGACACCTTCTCGGGATTAACAGCGATACCCTTGGCGGAGATGATGTGACCAAGGTAAAGAACTTCATCAAGCCAAAATTCACATTTGGAAAACTTCACATAGAATTGATGCTCTCTGAGCTTGTCGAGCACCAATTGCAAATGTTTGGCATGATCCTTCTTATTCTTGGAGAAGACCAAAATATCATCAAGATAGACCAGGACGAATTCATTGGTGTAGGGGTTGAAGATGAAGTTCATCATCCAAGAGAATGTTGGAGGAGCATTGACAAGGCGAAAGACATGACAGTATATTCATAAGAACCAAAGCTTGTTCGAATCTTTGTCTTGGGAATATCTTGTTCACGAATGCGAATCTGATGATAACCCATACGAAGGTCAAGCTTGGAGAACACTTTAGCACCTTTGAGTTGCTCAAAAGCTCATTGATGTTGGGAAGTGGATACTTGTTCTTGATAGTCTTCTTATTCAATGGACGGTGTCGACACAAAGTCGGTCCGTGCCATCCTTCTTCCGGACAAAAGAACTCCACAACCCCAAGGAGATGAACTCGGTCCGATCAAACCAGACGCTCTTGTTCATCGAGCTGCTTCTTCAATTCCTTCAGCTCATTAGGTCCAAGCTTGTATGGACGCTTGCAAACAGGTTCGATGCCGGGCTCAAGATCGATAACGAATTCAAGCTGGCGGTGAGGAGGCATTCTGGAAGCTCTTACGTAAAGACATCTTGGTACTCACAAGCATTTGGAATCGAGAGATAGCATCCAATTCGTCCTTCTCATTGAGAGAAAACAACTGAATGGTTTCACCACGAGCGGCATAGATGATCACATCATTAGAAGAGTGTGTCAATTGAATTCCCGGCAGCACAATCAAGCTGAGCTTTGTCTTTGAGAAAGCCATCCATCCGAGAATAAGATCAATATCCGAGTCACCAAGGACAATTGGTTTAGCCAGAAATCTATAATCGCCCATCTTGATAGAAACATCCGGAACCAAGGAGCTTGCATGCATGAATTTACCCGGAGAGACAACCGATAACGGTTTAGGCAAATCTTGAAAAACCAACTCATGCTTAGATGCAAAAGGTCTTGAAATGAAAGAATGCGATGCACCAGTATCAAATAAGACTTTTGCAGGAATATCATTAACTAAGAGATTACCCATTATCACATCAGTGGATTCCTCCGCTTGAGCTGCATTCATCATATTCACCTTTGCAGACTTGGGATTATGCTTGACCACTACATTGCTGGAATATTTCACAGGAGGAGGAGGCGGAAGGCGCCTTTGGTTGAAGCACTTGTTCGCGTAGTGACCTTTCTGATGACATTTGTTGCAAGTCACCTCTGAGAGCGGACGGTGATAAGGAGCATTTGACCTTGGAGCTTGAGAATTAGACTTGTTCTGATAGCCCGGGTTGGGCGGGTGGGAAGATCCACGACCACCTCAGTTCTTTTGCTGATAAGGCTGACGGAACGGAGGAGGAGGAAGGTAGAACTTCTGCTGCTTAGCTGCCACTTGAGAGGAAGAAGAAGACTGAACTGCATCCCTGATTCTCTTCTTAGAAGCCTCACATTTGAGCTGGGCAGCTTCTTGCTTCAGTGCCATGTTGTAGAATTCATCATACTTTTCTGGCTCAAAAAGCACGAGAGCTAATTGCAGATCTTCTCGAGGCCACCTCTGAATTGATAGATCATACTCTTTTCATCGGGACGTCTTGCTTAGCAAAGCGAGCGAGTTTCTGGAACTGGATATTGAATTGATACACAGACATGTTGCCTTGCTTGAGATTGCGGAACTCCTCACGCTAGCTCTCAACAACACTTTTCGGAATGTGGTGAGCTCTGAAGTCTCGGTGGAACTCATCCCAGGTAATGACACGACCTCCTCTGGAATCTTTGAATTGCTGGAACCACTCAGCAGCTTGGTCCTTGAGTTGAAACGAAGCAAACTTGACAAAGTCCTCAGGTCTGACATTGCTACATTCAAAATGTTTGCACATGCCCATAAGCCAATCGTCGGCGTCTGTGGCCTCGACACAGAAACTGAAAGACATCGGCTGATTAGCGAGGAACTGATTGAGGGTAGCAAAGTGCGGCTGGTTGTTGCCTTGACCTTGATTTCCTTGATTGCCTTGCCCTTGGGTACGCTCTTGCAAGAGTTGCAAAATCATCGAGCATTGGCATTGCTGGCTGCCATGATAGTTGCCATGCCTCCGAGGCGGAGGTGGAGGTGGAGGTTCGATTGACTCCCATCATTGCGTCCGGATTCAGACGCGTTGGCGGAGCCATCTGAAGAGGGTGACATCCGTTAGCACTTTGATGAGCAGATAGACAAGTTGAATCAGCGGATAGAAATTGCAACATATAGTCTTCACGATAAACATTGAACAAGGATGAACGAATGAATTCCAAAGTTAACATCACACGTCCATTAAGGTGAGAAGCCACTTGATTAAGGGTTGATGAAAAAAAAAACAAGGTACGACTAGAACAAATAAGTGGTAAGGATTACCCAATCACAAACCAAATATCTGCGGGAAGAAATGCTAAGAGCTACTTGAATCCCACCTATAAACTCGAAACTTTACGGTTATGCAATCGGTGTTGGGGATACAGGGGACACAAAATATATCACCCAAACTAACAATACCTAGATCCAGCTGTATCCATCCGTCAAGACATAACCAAGAAACCTTCGAAATCGTGGTACCTCGACCTTGAAAAGCATCCGTTATATGAGTCATGGCAATACTCGAGCTCGCCTCAAAGATTGGGTTATCGGGTTATCTCACCAACAACTGTACAAAAAAGATTTTCGATGTCGCAAAGCTCAGGTATTCCAGAACTGCAACGATAAAATTGTGACGACAACACCTCGGAGCTCAACTCCCCGGGACACTGCCACAACCCCTAAATGTCAGGAGGCACCAAGAACAATGTCCTCGTCACAAAACCATCGGAACGATTCCAAGATACCCGCGTGATCCTAAAATATATTTTTTAGTGAAATTTGAGGAGAGGAGAGTCAAAACTTCTACGTCAGGAGACCTCACCAGAGCGACGAAGGGACTGGGGAGTAAAAATAATCCTACTCTTCGATATATATAATCCTAAGACTCAAAACATTTTTGTTCTAGACTCAACAACGCCAACAAACAATCAAGCAGGGGGCTCCTAAGTCGGGGATGGCTCTGATTACCAACTTGTTACGCCCTCGATGCGGCTATATCTCCCACGTGTCGAAGCACGACTTAGAGGCATAACCGCATTGAAAGCAATATCGCAAGTGAGGTAATCTTCACACAACCCATGTAATACATAAGGGAAAGAGATACATAGTTGGCTTACAGTCGCCACTTCACACAATGCATAAATAAACATCCATCATTCAGATTACACTCAAGGTCCGACTATGGAACCAAAATAAAAGAAGACTACCCCAAATGCTACACAGATCCCCGATCGTCCCAACTGGGCTCCACTACTGATCATCAGGAAAAGACACATAGTAACGACCACGTTCCTCGTCGAACTCCCACTTGAGCTCGGTTGCGTCACCTGACCTTGGCATCGTCGGCACTGCAACTGTTTTGGTAGAATCTGTGAGTCACAGGGACTCAGCAATCTCACACCCGCGAGATCAAGACTATTTAAGCTTATAGGAAGGACAGAGTTGTGAGGTGGAGCTGCAGCAAGCGACTAGCATATATGGTGGCTACATTCGCAAAAGAGAGCGAGAAGAGAAGCAAGGCACGGTCGTGAAGCTAATAGCGATCAAGAAGTGATCCTGAACTACTTACGTCAAACATAACTCCAACACCGTGTTCAATTCCCGGACTCCGCCGAGAACAGACCATCACGGTTACACACGCGGTTGATGTGTATTTTAATTAAGGTCAACTTCGGGTTTTCTACAACCGGACATTAACAAATTCCCATCTGCCTCATAAACGCGGGCACGGCTTTGAAATATAATACCTGCAGGGTGTCCCAACTTAGCCCATTATAAGCTCTCACGGTCAACGAAGGATATTCCTTCTACGGGAAGACCCGATCGATCTCGGAATCCCGGACTACAAGACATTTCGACAACAATAAAACAAGACCAGCAAAGCCACCGAATGTGCCGACAAATCCCGATAGGAGCTGCACATATCTCGTTCTCGTGGCACACCGGATGAGCAGACGTCGGGTTGGCATAGACCACGATTGCCCAAAGGCGCGGACATCGCTCAAGTTGGACCAGCACTCGAAGGAGAACTGGTCGAGGGGTAAAATAAAGATGACCCTCGGGCTCGCGAAAACCGGGGAAAAAATGCTTAGGTGGCAAATGGTAAAACCAAAGTTGGGCCTTCTTTGGAGGAGTCTTATTCAAAGCGAACTGTCAAGGAGGTCCCATAAATCACCCAACCGTAAGGAACGCGAAATCAAGGAACATAACACGGTATGACGGAAACTAGGGCGGCAAGAGTGGAACAAAACACAGGCATAAGGCGAGCCTTCCACCCTTTACCAAGTATATAGATGCATTAAATTATAGCAGATATATTGTGATATCCCAACAAGTAAACATGTTCCAACAAGGAACAACATCTCCATGTTCCAACAAGGAACAAACTTCATCTTCACCGCAACTAGCAACGCTATAAGAGGGCTGAGCAAAGCGGTAACATAGCCAATCAACGGTTTGCTAGGAAAGGATGGTTAGAGGTTTGACATGGCAATATGGGTGGCATGATATAGCAAGTGATAGCCATCATAGCATAGGCATAGCAAAAGAGCGAGCATCTAGCAAGCAAAGATAGAAGTGATTTCGAGGGTATGGTCATCTTGCCTGCAAAGTTCTCAGAGTTGTCGAAAGCTTGATCCTCGAAAGCGTTCTCAACAGGTTCCTCGTTCACGTACTCGTCTCCCGGCTCTACCCAAAGCAAGAACACAAACAATGGAACCACAATAAATCACGGTGCAATGCACAAGCAACATGATGCAAAACATGGCATGATATGCGAGATGTGAGATGCAATGCATATGCGTGCTCCGAAAGGAAAATGATGAACCAGGCATCAACTTGGCAAACCAAGTATGCCGCTGGAAAGGTGAGATGATTTCGGTTGAAATCGATATAAAGATCACCGGAATCGGATGCACGGTTTGCAAATGACAAGCAAAACAAGAATGATACAAATCTGCCATTAACAGCATGATGCCACATAGCAAGCAACAAGAAAGTAAGCTACTGCACCCAAACGTCTCAACAAAGCATATGGCAGTGATCTACTCAAGATGCTTGACAAAAGATGAGCACTGAGCTACGGCTAAATCACACCATAACAGGTCCAAACAAGCATGGCAAAAGTGCAAAATATATCAGCTGCACAGACTTAGTGAAATTACTGAACATGGCAGAAACAGCATCAGGTAGCAATGTTCAGAGCAAGCAAACAACATGCTACAAGGACTTATAATAGCAAAACAAGGCATGGAATGAATCTACTCAAAGCATAGAACAAAAGTCCCTTACTGACCATGAGCCAAAAGGGATCATAAAATGCAATAGCACCCATGTAAATATAGCAAGTTTCATTAATGATTCAGAATGGGCATGACAAAAACAGATAACAAGTAGGCATGTTTAAGAGCTCGATGCACTCACTACAGAGCATTAAATGATAAACTAAGCATACAAACATCAAGAAGACATGTCATAGAAGTTATACATGGCAAGAACAACATCATAGCATACACGGATCAACTACAACAACCTTGCCAAAATTGAATAACATGTAACAATCTGCCAGGAAACATTTTATAGCAAAAGTAGAGCTCGATTGAATCAAGCTATGGCACTCCATAATTGCAAACAAAGGCATGGATGGATAGAGCATAACCATATGTTCAAAACATCCTTACTGAAGTATCTCAAAATAAGCATGGATCTCTCTGTAGCATCAAGTTAACATGGCATAAAAATCTCAGCAAAACAGGGGCTGAAATCAACAACATCATGAGGCCTAGTTTGCATGCTTGTGCTAGTCACCACAGAGATCACAAAAATACATGGCATACACCCCTGTAAAGATGGCATGGCATATTACAAAACACATGTAGGACTCAAGATCATAGGGTGCACAAATCAATCATGGCAAAAATGACAAAAGTGCATGTTCTGACAAGAATCTGAAACTAACATCACATAACCCTCTTCCAACAGCATTTCGGGCATCAATATGAGCTCAAATGAAAATGATGCAATGAGATGAAATGATCTACTCTTCGGGACGAACAATGTGGTATGCTACACGCCCGAAACGGAGCCACGGGTGCAAAGTTATGGCATGATGAAAATGCAACAATATAATCATAGAAATGACTTAGACGATTTCGGGGGAGAGGAGAAGTCAACCGTCGGTGGATCTGATGTTATTAATGCATGGACAACTGCCGCCAACTCAAGATCGTGAGTGGGGTAGTTCTTTTCGTTGGGCTTCAGCTGACGAGAGGTATAGGCCACAACTCTCTTCTCTTGCATTAACACAGCACCGAGACCTTGAAGAGAAGCATCACGAAAACTTCAATGGCTTGGATTCATCAGAGGAGTCAAGACAGAGCTGTGACGAGTTTCTCTTTGAGAGTATTTAAAGCAACGTCACACTCTGGGAGACCGGACATACTTCACATGCTTCGGAGGAGGTTGCAAAGAGGCTTTGCAATCTTAGAGAAGTTCTCAACTAATCTTCGCAATAGCTTGCAAGTCCAAGAAAACTGCGAAGTCGCTTGACATTCGAGGAGGTTCCCAATTCACAACTGCAGACACCTTCTCGGGATTAACAGTGATGCCCTTGGCGGAGATGATGTGACCAAGGTAAAGAACTTCATCAAGCCAAAATTCACATTTGGAAAACTTCACATAGAATTGATGCTCTCTGAGCTTGTCGAGCACCAATTGCAAATGTTTGGCATGATCCTTCTTATTCTTGGAGAAGACCAAAATATCATCAAGATAGACCAAGACTAATTCATTGGTGTAGGGGTTGAAGATGAAGTTCATCATCCGAGAGAATGTTGGAGGAGCATTGACAAGGCCGAAAGACATGACAGTATATTCATAAGAACCAAAGCTTGTTCTGAATGCTGTCTTGGGAATATCTTGTTCACGAATGCGAATCTGATGATAACCCATACAAAGGTCAAGCTTGGAGAACACTTTAGCACCTTTGAGTTGCTCAAAAAGCTCATTGATGTTGGGAAGTGGATACTTGTTCTTGATAGTCTTCTTATTCAATGGACGGTAATCGACACAAAGTCGGTCCGTGCCATCCTTCTTCTGGACAAAAAGAACTCCACAACCCCAAGGAGATGAACTCGGTCTGATCAAACCCAGACGCTCTTGTTCATCGAGCTGCTTATTCAATTCCTTCAGCTCATTAGGTCCAAGCTTGTATGGACGCTTGCAAACAGGTTGATGCGTGCTCAAGATCGATAACGAATTCAAGCGCCGGTGAGGAGGCATTCTGGAAGCTCTTCTGTAAAGACATCTTGGTACTCACAAACGACTGGAATCTGAGAGATAGCATCCAATTCGTCCTTCTCATTGAGAGAAAACAACCGAATGGTTTCACCACGAGCGGCATAGATGATCACATCATTAGAAGAGTGTGTCAATTGAATTCCCCTGGCAGCACAATCAAGCTGAGCTTTGTGCTGAGAAAGCCAGTCCATCCCGAGAATAAGATCAATATCCGAGTCACCAAGGACAATTGGTTTAGCCAGAAATCTATAATCGCCCATCTTGATAGAAACATCCGGAACCAAGGAGCTTGCATGCATGAATTTACCCGGAGAGACAACCGATAACGGTTTAGGCAAATCTTGAAAAACCAACTCATGCTTAGATGCAAAAGGTCTTGAAATGAAAGAATGCGATGCACCAGTATCAAATAAGACTTTTGCAGAATATCATTATCGAGAGATTACCCATTATCACATCGGTGGATTCCTCCGCTTGAGCTGCATTCATCATATTCACCTTTGCAGACTTGGGATTATGCTTGACCACTACATTGCTGGAAGATTTCACACGAGGAGGAGGCGGAAGGCGCCTTTGGTTGAAGCACTTGTTCGCGTAGTGACCTTTTCGATGACATTTGTTGCAAGTCACCTCGAGAGCGGACGGTGATAAGGAGCATTTGACCTTGGAGCTTGAGAATTAGACTTGTTCGATAGCCGGGTTGGGCGGGTGGAAGATCCACGACCACCTCGGTTCTTTTCTTGATAAGGCCGACGGAACGGAGGAGGAGGAAGGTAGAACTTCTGCTGCTTAGCTGCCACTTGAGAGGAAGAAGAAGACTGAACTGCATCCCTGATTCTCTTCTTAGAAGCCTCACATTTGAGCTGGGCAGCTTCTTGCTTCATGCCATGTTGTAGAATTCATCATACTTTTCCGCTCAAAAAGCACGAGAGCTAATTGCAGATCTTCTCCGAGGCCACCTCTGAATTGATAGATCATACTCTTTTCATCGTGGACGCCTTGCTTAGCAAAGCGAGCGAAGCTCGAACTGGATATTGAATTGATACACGACATGTTGCCTTGCTTGAGATTGCGGAACTCCTCACGCTAGCTCTGAACAACACTTTTCGAATGTGGTGAGCTCAAGTCTCATGAACTCATCCCCTGTAATGACACGACCTCCTCTCGAATCTTTGTATTGCTGGAACCACTCAAAGAGCTTGGTCCTTGAGTTGAAATGAAGCAAACTTGACAAAGTCCTCGTGTCCGACATTGCTACATTCAAAATGTTTGCAGATGTCCATAAGCCAATCGTCGGCGTCTCCGTGGCCTCGGCTACGTAAACCGAAAGACATCGGCTGATTAGCGAGGAACTGATTGAGGGTAGCAAAGTGCGGCTGGTTGTTGCCTTGACCTTGATTTCCTTGATTGCCTTGCCCTTGGGTACGCTCTTGCAAGAGTTGCAAAATCATCGAGCATTGGCATTGGTGGCTGCCATGATAGCTTGCCATGCCTCCGGAGGCGGAGGTGGAGGTGGAGAGTTCGATCGACTCCCATCATTGCGCTCCGGATTCAGACGTTGGCGGAGCCATCTCAAGAGGGTGACATCCGTTAGCACTTTGATAGACAGATAGACAAGTTGAATCAACGGATAGAAATTGCAACATATAGTCTTCACAATAAACATTCAACAAGGATGAACGAATGAATTCCAAAGTTAACATCACACGCCCATTAAGGTGAGAAGCCACTTGATTAAGGGTTGATGAAAAAAAAAAACAAGGTACGATCGAACAAATAAGTGGTAAGGATTACCCAATCACAAACCAAATATCTCAAGGGAAGAAATGCTAAGAGCTACTTGAATCCCACCTATAAACTCCCAAACTTTCTGGTTATGCAATCTGGTGTTGGGGATACAGGGACACAAAATATATCACCCAAACTAACAATACCTAGATCCAGCTGTATCCATCCGTCAAGACATAACCAAGAAACCTTCGAAATCGTGTACCTCGACCTTCAAAAGCATCCGTTATCGAGTCATGGCAATACTCCCGAGCTCGCCTGAAGATCAAGTTATCGGGTTATCTCACCAACAACTGTACAAAAAGATTTTCGATGTCGGCAAAGCTCGTATTCCGAATCTGCAACGATAAAATTGTGACGACAACACCTCGGAGCTCAACTCCCCGGACACCGCCACAACCCCTAAATGTCGAGGCACCAAGAACAATGTTCTCGCCACAAAACCATCGAACGATTCCAAGATACCGCGTGATCCTAAAATATATTTTTAGTGAAATTTGAGGAGAGGAGAGTCAAAACTTCTACGTCAGAGACCTCACCAGAGCGACGAAGGGACCGGGAGTAAAAGAATCCTACTCTTCGATATATATAATCCTAAGACTCAAAACATTTTTGTTCTAGACTCAACAACGCCAAACAAACAATCAAGCGTGGGGCTCCTAAGTCGGGATGGCTCGATTACCAACTTATTACGCCCTCGATGCGGCTATATCTCCCACGTGTCGAAGCACGACTTAGAGGCATAACCGCATTGAAAGCAATGTCGCAAGTGAGGTAATCTTCACACAACCCATGTAATACATAAGGGAAAGAGATACATAGTTGGCTTACAATGCCACTTCACACAATGCATAAATAAACATCCATCATTCAGATTACACTCAAGGTCCGACCACGGAACCAAAATAAAAGAAGACTACCCCAAATGCTACATGATCCCCGATCGTCCCAACTGGCTCCACTATCGATCATCGGGAAAAGACACATAGTAACGACCACGCCTCGTCGAACTCCCACTTGAGCTCGGTTCGCCACCTGACCGCATCGTCGGCACCTGCAACTGTTTTGGTAGAATCTGTGAGTCACGGGGACTCAGCAATCTCACACCCGCGAGATCAAGACTATTTAAGCTTATAGGAAGGACAGAGTTGTGAGGTGGAGCTGCAACAAGCGACTAGCATATATGGTGGCTACATTCGCAAAAGAGAGCGAGAAGAGAAGCAAGGCACGGTCGTGAAGCTAATAGCGATCAAGAAGTGATCCTGAACTACTTACGTCAAACATAACTCCAACACGTGTTCACTTCCGGACTCGCCGAGAACAGACCATCACGGTTACACACGGTTGATGTGTATTTTAATTAAGGTCAACTTCGGTTTTCTACAACCGACATTAACAAATTCCCATCTGCCTCATAACATGGGCACGGCTTTCAAAGATAATACCTGCAGGGTGTCCCAACTTAGCCCATTATAAGCTCTCACGGTCAACGAAGGATATTCCTTCTACCGAAGACCCGTTCAGTCTCGGAATCCCGGACTACAAGACATTTCGACAGCAATAAAACAAGACCAACAAAGCCGCCCGAATGTGCCGACAAAACCCGATAGGAGCTGCATATATCGTTCTCGAGGCACCGGATGAGCCAGACGTCGGGTTGCCATAGACTCGATTGCCCAAGGGGCGCCGGACATCGCTGTTGGACCAGCACTCAAGGAGAACTGGTCCGGGGTAAAATAAAGATGACCTCGGGCTCGCGAAAACCCGGGGAAAAAGGCTTAGGTGGCAAATGGTAAAACCAAAGTTGGGCCTTCTTTGGAGGAGTCTTATTCAAAGCGAACTGTCAAGGGGTCCCATAAATCACCCAACCGTAAGGAACGCGAAATCAAGGAACATAACACCGGTATGACGGAAACTAGGGCGGCAAGAGTGGAACAAAACACCAGGCATAAGGCCGAGCCTTCCACCCTTTACCAAGTATATAGATGCATTAAATTATAGCAGATATATTGTGATATCCCCAACAAGTAAACATGTTCCAACAAGGAACAACATCTCCATGTTCCAACAAGGAACAAACTTCATCTTCACCTGCAACTAGCAACGCTATAAGAGGGGCTGAGCAAAGCGGTAACATAGCCAATCAACGGTTTGCTAGGAAAGGATGGTTAGAGGTTTGACATGGGAATATGGGTGGCATGATATAGAAAGTGATAGCCATCGTAGCATAGGCATAGCAAAAGAGCGAGCATCTATCAAGCAAAGATAGAAGTGATTTCGAGGGTATGGTCATCTTGCCTGCAAAGTTCTCAGAGTTGTCGAAAGCTTGATCCTCGAAAGCGTTCTCAACAGGTTCCTCGTTCACGTACTCGTCTCCCGGCTCTACCCAAAGCAAGAACACAAACAATGGAACCACAATAAATCACGGTGCAATGCACAAGCAACATGATGCAAAACATGGCATGATATGCGAGATGTGAGATGCAATGCATATGCGTGTTCGAAGGAAAATGATGAACCAGGCATCAACTTGGCAAACCAAGTATGCCGCTGAAAGGTGAGATGATTTCGTTGAAATCGATATAAAATCACCGAATCGGATGCACGGTTTGCAAATGACAAGCAAAACAAGAATGATACAAATCTGCCATTAACAAAGATGATGCCACATAGCAAGCAACAAGAAAGTAAGCTATCGCACCCAAACGTATCAACAAAGCATATGGCAGTGATCTACTCAAGATGCTTGACAAAAGATGAGCACTGAGCTATGGCTAAATCACACCATAACAGGTCCAAACAAGCATGGCAAAAGTGCAAAATATATCACCGCATGACTTAGTGAAATTATGAACATGGCGAAACAACATCGGTAGCAATGTTCAGAGCAAGCAAACAACATGCTACAAGGACTTATAATAGCAAAACAAGGCATGGAATGAATCTAATCAAAGCATAGAACAAAAGTCCCTTACTGACCATGAGCCAAAAGGATCATAAAATGCAATAGCACCCATGTAAATATAGCAAGTTTCATAATGATTCAGCAACAGGCATGACAAAAACAGATAACAAGTAGGCATGTTTAAGAGCTCGATGCACTCACTACAGAGCATTAAATGATAAACTAAGCATACAAACATCAAGAAGACATGTCATAGAAGTTATACATGGCAAGAACAACATCATAGCATACACGGATCAACTACAACAACCTTGCCAAAATTGAATAACATGTAACAATCTGCCAGGAAACATTTTATAGCAAAAGTAGAGCTCGATTGAATCAAGCTATGGCACTCCATAATTGCAAACAAAGGCATGGATGGATAGAGCATAACCATATGTTCAAAACATCCTTACTGAAGTATCTCAAAATAAGCATGGATCTCTCTGTAGCATCAAGTTAACATGGCATAAAAATATCAGCAAAACAGGGGCTGAAATCAGCAACATCGTGAGGCCTAGTTTGCATGCTTGTGCTAGTCACCACAGAGATCACAAAAATACATGGCATACACCCCTGTAAAGATGGCATGACATATTACAAAACACGTGTAGGACTCAAGATCATAGGGTGCACACATCAATCATGGCAAAAATGACAAAAGTGCATGTTCTGATAAGAATCTGAAACTAACATCACATAGCCCTCTTCCAACAGCATTTCGGGCATCAATATGAGCTCAAATGAAAATGATGCAATGAGATGAAATGATCTACTCTTCGGGACGAACAATGTGGTATGCTACACGCCCGAAACGGAGCAATATACAAAGAGTTATGGCATGATGAAAATGCAACAAAATTACTGCAGAAAAAGACTTAGAGGATATTTCGGGGGAGAAGAGGTCAACCCTCGGTGGATCTGGATCCAGATCCGGCGCGGGACGAGGTTCGCCGGAGCGGGAGAGGGCGCCGGAGGAGGGCCGGGGCCGAGGCCGGGGTCGGCGAGGTGGGGCGGCGGATCCGGGCGGAGGAGGCGGGCCGGCGGCGAGGCAAAGGCGGCGGACGGCGGGCGGTTCGGGCGGCCGGGCGGCGACCGGAGGCGGTGGCCGGAGCGGAGGCGGCCGGGCGACAGGCGGCGGCCGGTCGGCGCGGGCGGCCGGCGCTGGGCGCTGGGCGCGGGCGCGGCCGGGCCGGGAGGGCCTCCCTGGCCAGCTCGCTGGCCGGGCGGCGGCGGCGGCGGGCGCGCCCACGTGGCAGCCCTTGGACCCTAGATGCACTCAATGTTGTCGCAGATGGGTTCCTTCCCCTTGGTAGAGCACGGCTGTAGGGTGCCCTCCCTGATGTCGCAGACGGGCGCTTTCCCCTTGCAAGAGCAGATGGGCTCTTTCCCCTAGGAAGAGCCAGAGAGGGTGCCCTCCTCGTGATCACCGTCGATGAGGTCTGACTTGGAAGATGTGGATCCCAAGCCAGCTTCGCAGAACGTGTTCTTCAGAAATGACAAAAGGGGCTCGATGGCGATATAGGATGGCAAACTATTGATAGCGAGCTGGAGGAGATCAGCGGCGGGGCCATGGATCAGATCGACGGTGGTTGAACCTAAGGGGTTGGGGGTGGGCCACTTAACCTATGACATAGCCCGCCTCAGGCCATCGCTGTCGATGACCTCGATGTCGTAGCCGGCGGCCGAGACATGCCCGCATACTCTAGCCCGCTGCTTCAGTGCCTGCCGCCATTAATGGTCGTCAGCTTCCTCGGTGACGTCGGGCAAAGAGACCATGATACATGATACGTCTCCAACGTATCTATAATATTTTATTGTTCCATGCTATTATATATTCTATTTTGAATGTTTAATGGGCTTTATTATACACTTTTATATTATTTTTGGGACTAACCTACTAGCCCAAGGCCCAGTGCACATTGCTGTTTTTTTTGCCTATTTCAGTGTTTCGCAGAAAAGGAAAATCAAACGGAATCCAAACGGAATGAAACCTTCGGGAACGTGATTTTTGGAACAAACGTGATCCAGAGGACTTGGAGTGGACGTCAAGAAACAACCGAGGAGGCCACGAGGCAAGGAGGCGCGCCTGCCCCCTTGTGCGCGCCCCCACCCTCGTGGGCCCCTCGTGGCTCCACCGACCTACTTCTTCCTCCTATATATACCTACGTACCCTGAAACCATCCAGGAGCACCACAAAACCCTATTTCCACCACCGCAACCTTCTGTACCCGTGAGATCCCACTTGGGGCCTTTTCCGGTGCAGGCAGGAGTCGGTCTACTTGTTGCAGACATGATTCCTATATACATGGTCATGCCTAGATATTCCCATAACTATGCTCAATTCTATCAATTGCTCGACAGTAATTTGTTCACCCACTGTAATACTTATGATATCTTGAGAGAAGCCACTAGTGAAACCTCAGGCCCCCGGGTCTATTTTCCATCATATAAGTTTCCAATCTATTTTTACTTTGCAATCTTTACTTTCAATCTATACCATAAAACTACCAAAAATATTATCATCTCTATCAGATCTAACTTTTGCAAGTGGCCGTGAAGGGATTGACAACCCCTTTATCGCATTGGTTGGAAGGTTCTTATTTGTTTGTGTAGGTATGAGGGACTTGCGTGTGGCCTCCTACTGGATTGATACCTTGGTTCTCGAAAACTGAGGGAAATACTTACGCTACTTTGCTGCATCACCCTTTCATCTTCAAGGGAAAACCAACGCACGCTCAAGAGGTAGCAATACACCTCTTTTGGGCCAGTGCTCCTTGAGCTCCACGGGATGCGCAGCCGGGCTTAGGCTGCGACGCTCTAGAATGGGGGATGGGGATCTGTGGGAAAGGGGGCGTTTGGCAGGCGTCATCTAAGAAACTCAGGGCGGCCTGGGTATGGAGATCGGTGGGTAAGCTGCACGGGCAAACCGATAGATGTTAACAAGGGAGGCCTTGCGGTGGCAGCGGGGACCTTGCTAGGGTTTCGACCGAAGGAGGGGTGTGTGTGTGCGCACCCCGAGGAGGTTTTGGTGTGTGTGTGTGTGTGTGTGTGTGTGTGTGTGTGTGTGGAGGGGGCGGGGGTTATTTGAGGAAATGACGCGGGTACTGAAAATTTTACTACGCGGGAGTGAAATTGAAAATTTTGATGATGGTGCATCGCACATGGTCCGGGGATAACAACCGTGTGTTATGAAACAGAAAAACCCTCGAGCCGGGCTGATATTTTCGAGGGATGCAGGCGGGATTGGGAACAAGAAACAACGCACACGGTCCGGAGATAACAACCGTGTGTTATGAAACAGTAAAACTCTCGAGGCAGGCAGATATTTTCTAGGGATGCAGGCGGGATTGGTCACAAGAAACATCCCACACGGTCGAAACACAATAACCGTGTGTTATCAAATAGAAAAAGCTGCAGGCGGGTAGATATTTTTGAGAGGGGAAGCCTCGTGAAGCCCAATGTACTGTGCGGATGTGTACGTGACAGGGGCACCGGTGTGGCACACAGTTAGTTTGAGTGAAACCGTGTCTGTTGCGTCATCCGACTTGTCTAATGTTCATAAATTTGGCGAAAAATGATGCGGGAGAGGGTCAGAACACGAACACACTTGCATGTGAACCAAATTTATGTATGAAAGGGTGGTTTGATTTTCAAATACTAAATGCAACTTCGATGTGGCACCTATCTCGCAAAGCGCATGGTATTGCTTTCGTGTCGGCACGAAGGGGATCCTAAGCTATTAATGCATGCCCCCTCCCCCCCCAACCGAGGTTCACCTAGCAAAGTGCAAAGTAGCTAGCACCCCCCCTCGTGTCGGCATGAAGGGAATCCTAAGCTATGAATGCATGCCCCCCTCAACCGAGGTTCACCTAGCAAAGTGCGAAGTAGCTAGCAGCCCCCCCTCCCCAACCGAGGTTCACCTAGCGGCGCGGTAGCTAGGAGCCCCACCCCCTCCCTCGTGTCGGCACGAAGGGAATCCTAAGCTATGAATGCATGCCCCCCCAACCGAGGTTCACCTACCAAAGTGCGAAGTAGCTAGCAGCCCCCCTCCCTCATGTCGACCTGAAGGGAATCCTAAGTTATGAATGCATGCCCCTCCAACCGAGGTTCACCTAGCAAAGTGCGAAGTAGCAGCTAGCAGCACCCCCCTCGTGGAGCCACGAAGGGAATACTAAGCTATGAATGCATGCCCCCCCCCCCAACAGAGGTTCACCTAGCAAAGTGCAAAGTAGCAGCCCCCCCCCCCACACACACACACTTTTAGTCGGTGGGCCAGAGAGGCATCTCTCACCAAGATGGGTCGTAAAACGGACCAAGAATAATCCACCTTGGTCGTACAACCTCTCTCTTGTTGTTGGTCAAAGTGATGGCCGTCCATGCGACCCCGGAGATGGGCTAGCTCGCAAATAATCACGCAATTAGACAGACGCCGAAGACAACCACTGCATGCGTGTGGCCCAGACATATGTATGGAGAGGTGTGTTTTTGAGTAACAATGGAACAACTTTGATGTGGCACCGTGATTTCGAACTAGAAATCCCCACACTGAGTGAGGGTTAGGTTGACGATGCATATGTATGTTACACCACACTTCAAGCCAACGACGGGGATTCATGCACGCGTGCGTGCATAGTATATGTGCTCAAACTTAATTAGGCCTGAATATCACCATGACCTATACTACGGTAACACGAACCAAATGAAGAATCCGCCATGGTAACCTATCTTGTTGTCGGTCAAGGTGATCATGGATGTCCCCGCGGGCCCACGAATATATAGGCTTGTCGCCGATAACCACGCGAGGGAGTGTACTGTTCGAAGGCAACCACTACATGCATGTGTATGGAGGTGATGCGTACATGCATGTTTGAATACCATTTCACAACATTGATGTGGCGCGTGCGTCAAAATCGTACACTAGTTCCCCACAGAGAGCAAGATCGGTTCATGACGTGTCGTTGTACTAGCCACTTCGACTCGATGGTGGGATTCATGCATACACATGCATGTGTGTGTGCTCAAACTGTATCATGCGTGTCATCCCAAATCATGACCTATATATATACCATATTACAAGCAAAAAAATACCCTCGTAAGTCAAATTAACCTCTCTTGTGTTGTCAGGAAAAAAGTAGTGATGGACCAAGCGGGCCCATAGATGGAAAGCATCGATATCACTGATACCCGCTTAAGTGGGTGCGAGAGGACAACCACCACCGCTTTGCATGTGGGCCAAATATATATATGTTGACTACCAAAAATGCACAACTTTGATATGCCACATGCCTCAAAACCGTAAACCATGCACCCACACAGAGCGAGGTTCATGAAGCGTACTACATATGATGGTCCCCTTCCCCCCTCTTCACCGCATACCATATGCTCCTGCCGTAATATGTACAACCCAAAAGAATCCTCATCGATGGTGAAATTAATTAACCTCTCCCGATGTAGGTCAAAGTGATGCATGCTTATGCATCGACAATGGCCTTGTGGGCCCACAGATGGAACCGTCACACGCGAGTGTCCTAGCTAGGATAACCACCTCGTGCATGCATGCGGCCCAAAGAGGTGTTGTGTGATGTTTGAATAGCCAATTCAAAATTTTGATGTAGCACGTGCCTCGAAAACCGAAAAGTCACGACACTTAGTGAGGTGTACTTGTTCACGGACACGTACGTATAGTATATATGCTAGTCCCCTCCCACCTCTTCGACGCGCACTATATACCACCATAACACAAACAAAATAGATTCTACCTTGCTGGTCAAATTAACCTCACTGCCGGCTGTTCGTCAAAGTGATGGACGACGACCTCGCGGGCCCATAGAAAGCGTCACACGCAAGTATCAAGTGTCGTGTAGGACAACCATCGACTTCATGTGGCCAAAACATGTACTTATGCAAGGGTTGTGTAATGTTTTAAATAACGAATTCACGACTCTGATGTGGCACCGGCCTGCCAAACAAAACGGCCACCCCTAGACGCACACGCCCACACACACACCGCGAATCCACCGCAACTACGATGCATGTTAAATTAATTATCCCGCGGTGAACATATGTTACCAAAGGAGGGATGTTTTAATTTTGAAAAAATCACACAGATCATTAAGATGTTTTAGTACATTAATTGATTGATTTTCTACTGGTATAATGTGCACAAATCAAATTTGAGCTACATGCACACGTGACAGTGCACCTAAATGGATTGAATAAACACATGTGTCTCACTGGGTGCATGTTTACTCCCCCTGCAACAAATTTCAAACATTGAGAATCTTGATTTTTAAATTCTAGTACATCCAAAATTTATTTAAAGTTCATGAAACTTATCGTGCTGTCATATGGACACCAATACAAAAGTGGCATTGTACTTTTTTTGTCAAATTTGAGACCAGTTTTGATGTAATCTAATTACAAACGGGAGATTATTAATAATTTAGAACCAATATCCCAAACGGATTATTTATTTGAACCGTGAGCATTAGACCAACAATGGATACGTGCCATGCTTCGGTTAAACAATAAAGCGGCAACATCAATCATCCAAATAGAAAAACAATATACGTGCCGCCGCGTAACCCGTGTGTCGTGCGAGCAGGCGTGAGTTGATGGGACGCATGCGAGCAGTCCGCCGCGCAGGCAGACCGGGAGGCGTGCATGCAGGTGTGTGAATTGACGGAGGCGTACTCGGTGCGCAGTGTCATCGAGAGGCGTGCGAGTAGTTGTCTGAAACTTTGGTAGGCATGCCAGCAGTCTGGTGCGCTGGCTCACCGGGAGGCGAGCCATCGGTTTAACCGCCGCCCGCCTCTCTCCCAGAACTCCCACTACTCCAAATTAATGGTGCGCCCAAGCGGCCGCACCCCCATCCTCGCCACACACACAATCCTCTTTCTCCGCTTGCATCCTCGACGCCACTCTTAGTCCTCAAAGCCGTCAGTGTATGAGGATGCCGCCAAAGCGCTCGATCGGAGGGAGTGGCGATGCCGGGGCTGGTAAAGCACCGGAGCACGGCGTGGAGATGGAGACAGAGGTTGCCGTCACTGCTGGCGAGTTATCGCTGCACCCTGACATCGTCGAGCTTCCACAGCTGGAGGCAGAGTTCCACACCGACTCTGGTGACGACCCCGGCAACAACTCCGACGACCATTCCGGCGACGACTCCGATGACGACGGACAGTTGGCTAGTCATCTATACCCATTTGTGTTTCCAATAGATTATAGGGTTTCTCTGGTTACTCTTGCCTCCCCCTTTTTGGAATAGAAATCCTATGGTTTTGTTCTCCCAATCCATGAAATGTGAGTAAGTTTTGTTAGATCCGTGTAGTGTATTGATTGTTTGAATGGTACAAGTGTTAAGTGATTAGTTGTTTCATCTGTGCAAATGATTTCTGCTAGTAATCCAGCTAGGGTTAGTGTTCATGCTAATAATCCCTAGCCAGGACTTGACAATTGATTTTGAATGACCTACATATGTTTGTGCCATTATTTTCTTCAAGATTGGTCTGTACATAGACGACTGTGATTAAAAATCGAACCATAATCTCTGGATATGTAGAAATAAATAGCCATAAATTCCTAATCCTACTTCATGGCATGTCATCATTGATTTGATGCCAAATTTGTTTTACTATTTGTATAGGTGTTGCCTGACGATGTGGACAACGAGGATGAAGATGTCCAGAGGAGGTACAAGAGGAAAATCCTGAGGGAGCTTTATGCGGGAATGCATAACAGGCGTATTTGGACCTGGAACGGTGGCTATTGATTCCCATTTTGCAACCACAAGCTTCATGACGTGTATCTAAGTGTTCTGGCACATGCAAGAGTACGGGCCATTGGCTCCTTCAAGCAGAAGTATTCTCGCAGGGTGGCGCACGACGCTTATGCCGAGTACCTGGAGAAGCTTCAGGATCGTGCTGGCATGTGAGATGAGATGTGGCATCGAACTATGTACGCTTGAGTATGCTTACTGATGGTTGAACTATGTACTTATGGTTGAACTATGCTTGTGTACGTGTACGCTTATTATCTATGTCTGAGTATGTTTAATCTATGTTTACATATGTCTAACCGTGGGATAGGGATGCAATCAGTTCGGTTCATGGAATCTACCTCCGTCTTGGTTTATTGGTCCCCTTTGTAATTTGTGTTAAATTTTGACCAAAGGTTTAACTGACAAAATGTTAGTGCAGGTCAGCAAAAATTATATCATTGGATGGGTATTTGAGCATAGTGTTCAATGATATAATTTTTGGCGCCATGCATAAACATTTCTTAGTTAAATATTTGGTCAAAATTACAAAGGGGACAAATAAACAAGGACGGAGGTAGTACGTCAATCACACACGGTTCCCAAAATTGGAACCGTGTGCAATGACTTTCATTTTGCCTGTTGGGTCAATCACACACGATTGGCTCTAGCAAACCGTCGCCTCCAAAATTCTTTGTGGGACAGAAAACCCTCACCACCCAATTCAAAAAAGAAAAAAGAAAATCCTCACCATCCCCACGTCACAAAAACCCTCACCCGCCGGCCACCCCCCTCCGGTCCCCATTCGCACTTGCACAAGCTCCTCCACGTCTATGAATGGCACCGCCTATCGCGGAGGTAAACACTTAGCTCGACGCCTATCGCCGCCGCCAGGCTGCCGACAAAGCCCACCGCATTTCGCCACTTCCGCTTGGGCCTCCTATCACCATCGACTATCTCGACGCTGCTCGCGGTCGACCCAGCTCTGCTCGATTGGGGAATCTTCCATACCGAGGGTTCTTTCTCATGGACAACCAGGTAATTAATTTAATGAGATATTATCTCATCTCTTATCCCGGTTCATCTGCCTCCTTTAATCACCCGGCTGAAATCACCGTGAATTCATTTTTATTCGAGCTGATTTGAGGGTTTTCTTACATTCATAGAGTGTACAGTGCGCGGACACATCAGGACCTTGCGGCCGCCGCCAGACATTCCATCTCACCATACCAGATGACTTGAGGATGCGCGCGGTATGTTCAATCTCACCCTAAATCGGCTGGCATGGCCTACTTTCCTGAACATATTCTAAATATTACTACATTTGGATAAAAGGTGCCACATGCACCATATACATCAAAGGGGATTTTCCCCCTCTTCTTTCTATATTAGGAAAATTAATGATGTATTGTTCTTTCGATTACTCTCATATTTCCATGACATCATGTTTACCCTATCTGTTTAATTTGGGCCCATATTTGCATGTTACCATATTTTGTTTAACAATCCTACCATTTTATGCAGCGCGTCCCTTGCTATGCAACAGAATCTGTAGTGCACAATCTTTCCCTTTACATAAATCAAGACTGCAGGGATGTCATACTGCACACAAACTATGGATTTACAATCGTTGCTATTGTATGACTTGATGAATGTGGTGACCCCTATTTTGGCACTAGATTTTGGAGAGAAATTGCTAAGTTTTATGAACTCCAAACTGGCACAGGAATTGCACTTCACATAAAAGGGCTTGTTCATGAGATATATGGTTACTTCCCCGACGATATCATCCATCCAGACTTTGTTTGAAGTAAGTTTTCTTTGCAACTATGTGCATGTTGACTTACCCAGCAATATCAAATGAATTGTGTAGTATTTAACCAACCAACTGTTATTCCATTTTCTTACTATATTCCTACCTAATAACTTATAGTTACCAATACACTTTTCTATTGACCTGTTTTAACTACATATTCCCTGTACTCCCATTTCTATCAGAAAGCGCCGCTGACAAGGAGATTCTGGAGGTGGAGAACGGGGCTGCCAACAAGCGGAGGCGGGGCGAGCTAGAACCGCAAGCGACTCCAGCAGGCCTAGACTTCATCAGCAGCCTCCCCGATGATATGTTGACAGTCATCATCTCCCTCCTCCCAATCAAATATGGGGCGTGGACAACCGTCCTTTCCCGGCAATGGCGCCCCCTATGGAAGTCCAACCCTCTCGACCTCATCGACACCCACGAGTGAAAGGATCAAGAAGAGGGGTCTAGAGGGGGGGGGGGTGAATAGACTCTAATCAAGAAAAGTTGCAGTTTTTTTTAATCTCTTGAGTTGAAGTGGAGTATTAACACAAGTTTAAACATTCACAATACATATAAAGCAAGCATGCAAGCATACAAAGAGTATATGAGCAACGGAAAGTAAAGCATGCAAGTTGCAAGAATGTAAAGAGAAGGGATTGGAGTGTGCAAACGCAATTTGGAGACACGGAGATTTTTTATCCGTGGTTCCGATAGGTGGTTCTATCGTACATCCACGTTGATGGAGACTTCAACCCACGAAGGGTAACGATTGCGCGAGTCCACAGAGGGCTCCACCCACGAAGGGTCCACGAAGAAGCAACCTTGTCTATCCCACCATGGCCGTCGCCCACGAAGAACTTGCCTCACTCGGGTAGATCTTCACGAAGTAGGCGATCTCCTTGCCCTTACAAACTCCTTGGTTCAACTCCACAATCTTGTCGGAGGCGCCCAAGTGACACCTAGCCAATCTAGGAGAAACCACTCTCCAAGAAGTAACAAATGTTGTGTTGATGATGAACTCATTGCTCTTGTGCTTCAAATGATAGGCTCCCCAACACTCAACTCTCTCTCATAGGATTGGATTTGGTGGAAAGAATATTGGAGTGGAAAGCAACTTGGGGAAGGCTAGAGATCAAGATTTATGTGGTTGGAATGGAATGTCTTGATCTCAACACAAGTGTAGGTGGTTCTCTCTCAGAAAATATATATTGGAAGTGTAGGCATGTTCTGATGGCTCTCTCCATGAATGAAGAGTGGGTGGAGGGGTATATATAGCCTCCACACAAAATCTAACCATTACACACAAATCACCAAACTCGGTGGGACCGACTCAGAGAACTCGGTCGGACCGATTTGGTTCATAATGTGACCGTTAGGCATCTCGGTGGGACCGACTGGATCAACTCGGTGGGACCGATGTGCTAGGGTTAGGGTAAATCCAAAACTCGGTTTGACCGATTACTCAAACTCGGTGGGACCGATTTGGGTAATAATTGAAACAGAATGTTGGCCGCGCAAACTCGGTGGGGCCGGTTGTAAATGTCGGTGGGACCATAATTATTGCAACAGACAATAGAGAGTTTGCAAGCCCATCTCGGTGAGACCGAGATCCCATCGGTGAGACCGAACTGATTAGGGTTTCTGGCAGTGGCTATGTCAACTGAACTCGGTGGCTCCGGATATGAAATTTCGGTGGGGGCGAGTTGGAATTTTTGGTTTAGGACATATGTGGAAGTGAGAAAGTGGTTGAGGGCTTTGGAGCATATCACTAAGTACTTTGAGCAAGCAAGCCATTAAGCAACACCTCATCCCTTCTTAATAGTATTGGCTTTTCCTATGGACTCAATGTGATCTTGGATCACTAAATAGAAAATGTAGAGTCCTGAGCTTTGAGCTTGAGCCAATCCTTTGTCCTTAGCATCTTGAAGGGGTTCCACGTCCTCTTGTCCATGCCACTCCATTGTTGAACTTATCTGAAACATACTAGGTAGAAGCATTAGTCCAACAAGAGATATGTTGACATTAATTACCAAAACCACCCAGGGAGCACTTGTTCTTTCAACGAGCTCTGCCATGGCTATAGCAAAAGCTTGGATGTGTTCTCCAAGATCTTCGACAGTCACCTTGGCCCAACCAGAGGCCTTAGAATGGGCAAGTTTCGTTCCAACGGCAAGGACCGAGCCAAGCTTAATGACTGGTTCCGATCCCCCGCCCTAGATCAGCTCGAGGAGCTCACTTTTGATGATGGACATATGCGTTCACTTCCAACATCCACACTCCGCCTCGCGCCCATGTTGCATGTCACCAAGTTCAGGAACTGCCATCCCCCTTAATGACGCGCCCGCTCTTATTCTACCACGACTGATGCACCTCGAGCTCGTCGCCGTCTGCCTCTCAAACGGTGACATGGAGCGCCTACTCCGCGGTTGTACTACACTCGAGTACCTTTGTCTTCAGGTGATCAATGGGTTGAGTACCTTCCACATCACCTCCATGACTCTCCGGACTATTTATGTGTGTTGCTGGTGCGATAGGAAGACATCACAAGATGTGTGCCATGGTATGGTCACCGTTAGATATTACTCTATCGATGAAACCGCCGTAAGAGGCCGGATTAACTTGAAGCCCATGAAGATGAAGGTGACGCTGAGTAAAGGCCTCAGGTCCGTAACGGTTTAAGGCCCGTAGCTATAAACCGCATTGATATGTAACTTGCATTGTAAGGTAGAAAGGGCGGAGACCGAGCCGGACACGTTTATCACCGCCTCGGGACTCAGAAACCGACGGCGCCAACCCATGTATATAAGGGATGACCTGGCGGCGGTTCAGGACAACAGACAACAACTCGAGACTCAGGCAAAGCGTATTCGCTCCCTGGTCATCGAAACCCCATCAATTCCATCACAACTAGACGTAGGCTCTTACCTTCATCATAAGGGGCCGAACTATTATAAAACTCTCTTGCATCCCTTGTCCGCTTTAACCCCTTTAAGCTAACCCGTAGCGATGGCTCCATGACTAAGTCCTTTCATGAGGACATCTGCCGTGACAAAACCACGGCAGTTGGCGCCCACCGTGGGGCTATCGCATGATGGTTTCAAGTTCTTGGAGGGCAGCTTCGAAGGACTCAAGTGTTACGCTGTGGGCCGGATGACCAAAAGTCATCGCGGCAAGCTCTACACCAACGATGCAGGGTGGGGCCCCGAGGCCGGCTCAATCGAGTACGGGTACCGGGTCCCCTTTGGTGGCATACACGTTTTCATTGGCAAGATCGGCGAACCAGGCCCTGAGCCGGACATCTGCACTGACCTCGTCGAAACGGCTCAGCGTGCGTGGTCTGCCCGGGTCAAGCCTGCCATGAAGCGTGCCTTCGTGGGAGTCATCCATGGAGGGGAATACGAGGACAGATCGGAATCTGGTGGTGAAACCGTCGTTTATTCCGGCGATGAGTCATCGACTGGAGAAACCGAGTCGTTATATCAGCTACAAGATGGCCGGATTGGAGGCTGTTCCGATGGCGACAGTATTCCGGACCCCTCTGATCTGCCAAACTGGGTTGGAATCTTCATGGTCGGTACACAACTGGTGCTCCACTCTTCGACCGCACCGGCAATGATCTCTGGATCGGTAGCGGCGATGGCAGCCGGGGCAGGAGGCCCTGTGCGGCCGCCAGGTCAGGTTTTATCTGATCTATTTGATGCGTTGGCAACACTGTTGGCGGAAGCTAACCCGGCGGATCAGGATGCGCACAATACGGAAATCGCGAAAGTAAGGAATCACATTACTCAGGACAAGGCCGATTTGGCAGCTGAGGATGCCAGGATGGCCGCGGAGCGGGCCGCTTTGGATGCGCAGGCTTACCATCTTATGCTGGATCAGAATGCATCGCACGAAGTCCTAAAGAGAAGGCACCGGTCTCGCCTGCCTCCGATTTATGATGCTAGGAACCTCTTTAACACTCCAGGTGCGGGGACCAGTAACCCGCCAGTAGCAAAACGGGCGGAGGCACCTGCAGTGGGGGCGCCGGTTTAGCCCCGTTTTGTAACATCCCAAAATTCTAAATTTTGGAATGTTATATTAGATAAATAACTATGCTTGTTGTCTGATTGTTTGTTTGATTGATTGAGTGAAATTGAGTGGAATTTGAAATTCTTGAAATTTGGATGAGAGGGAATAAAATGACTTTCCCAAAACTATCCCCTTTGCCTTTTTGGGATCTCAATAAATTCAATTCCATTCCAACACCAAAACCCTAGAGTGAAGATGACATGACTTCTTCCATTTGGAATGAAAAGGGTTTTGGAAAAGATTTGAATTTCATCTGGGAATATTTCAAATTCAAAGCTTTATGCAACTCAATGATTTTCATGAGGGAAGATAAAATGACTTCTTTAATTATATGAAATATGAGTTGGAAGTTAAAAGTATCAAATTGAAAGTCATTTGAAAGTGCCTTGAAACCCCTTTCAAAAAATTGAGTTTTGGTATTTGAATTCAAATTTTGGCAAGTGGAATTCATTTCAAAACTATGCCTGACAACTACTTGAGAAAAAGTATGAGAGGAGTAACATGACACTCCAAAAATATCAGAGGAAAACCTTGCCAAAAGTTTTGAATTCAAATTTGGGTTTTATTTGAATATTGAAAAATGGATTTTATAAAGTTTGGATTTTGCCTTTGGAAAAGTGTTCAAATGATAGGAATATTCCTGATCATTTTGGTATATATATGTCCTATATAAAATATTTATATTTTAAAAGATATCTCTGTTTTGTTTTATTTAAAAAATAAAATTTAAAAGAGAAAACCCCTCAGCGCCACCAGCCCTCTGCCCAGCCAGCTAAAGCCACCGGGCGCCAAGGCAGCCAGCCTGCCCACTGCCACCGAGCCGGCCCAAAGACCGGCCTCACCTCACCCCCGCACCAAGCCCTTCGCCGGTCGCCCGACCGCACCACGCCCTCTCTCTCTCACCAGCAGGCAGGCCCACCCGTCTTCACCCCCCCCACGCCACACGCCGCCGCCGATCACGGATCCCGAGATCCGGATGCCGATCTCCCCGATCGCCCCGTTAACGCCGAGGCCCCGCCTATATAAGCCGGGCCCTGCATCCCATTTCCCCTTACCCCTCGCCGGAGCCCCTCTCTCTCTCACGCGTCGCCGAGCTCGAACCTCCCCGCCGCCATTTTTCGCCGCCGCCGCCCTAGCCCCTCCCGAACTCGCCCGACTCCACCATACGCCTCCCGAGCTCGTCGCACTCGCCGAGCCACTCCGCCGCCCTCCCGACGACCGGAGCCGTCGGCACACTCGCCACCGCCGCTGCCGCCGTCGAGCGCCGGTGAGTCACCGAGACCCCCGCCGTCCGATCACCGATCTCGGTGGTAGATTAGAACTCGAAGGGTATGTTTTTATAAAAACCGCCGGTTCGTTCGGTTTAGTTAAGTTAGGGTTTTTATTATTAGAGCCGGCCCGATTCGTTTAACCCTAGGTCCATTTTAGTTATATTACGCGCAGTGCGTTAGTTAGGCTCATTTAGCCTTTTTTTCTTTATTTTCGTTTTTCTGTTTTAGCAGAATAGTTCCAGATTTAAAAAATTCATATCTTTTATTCTGTTTAATATTTTTAGGTGATTCTTTTTTTGTTGGTTTGCAAATTTCTTATAGTTTCCGCAGAAAATATAATTAGCTATGTTAATTTTTTTTATAATTGCTTTAATTTAGTTTTAGTCAGAATAGTAAATCTGTCATAAAATGAGCTAGGAAAATTATTTTATATGATTCTTTTGTCCCAACTTTGTTTTGACATTGCCAAAACATAGGAATTAATTTGGGTATTTTAGGATTAATAAAAAATTAGTTTTAAACAGAATCTTGTTATTCTTAATTAATTAACTAGCCACTGTTTTCCTTTTATTTTAATTAGTAAATAAATTTATTTTTCACATGTGATTGATTATTCTAGGTTAGTTTCTGTCACTTCATAGCATGAACTTTTATTTATAATAAATAAAACTTTTATTTTATTTTTCTTAATAGAATTTGAATTAGGCCTAATAGGAGTTTTATAATAGCTTTTAAATTGATTCTTTTTGCACCTAGTTGCATAATGCATTCTTTTCTGTCAAGTTAGCATAAAACCATGATTAGGTTATGTTAAGAAAAAAAATTGTTATGTAAAAACTAGTTTTAGTAGTTGCTTGAAGTAGGAAAACTTTGAGTTGGATTTCTTCGAGTTTTTCCTTTGGGTTTTGATTCGTTGTTTCGGTGTGTTATGTTACTATGCTATTGTGTTATGTGATCATATGCTATGTGCTTATTATAGTTATTGTTTGCCTCGGTAGAATTTCCGGAGGGCGAAGCTTGCTACTACGAATCCCTAGTTTTCGAAGATCGTCAACAAGGCAAGTTCACTTTGACCATGCTTTCATACCTATGTTTTATTGCATTTAGTGACATCTTTGCAACCACCCTCAAGAGTGTTATTGAATCCTTGTAGTTGAGTAGTATGCATGAGGTAGGAACCCATCCCCTGTTACCAAGCCCGGACGATATTTTATTTAATGCTACGCTATAGTAGACGGGTTTGGTATGAGTACTGGAGTGGTGTGAGAATGGAGGATTCTACGTCAATGACGATAACTCCATGATGGAAATCTGCAAGGACTACATCTTCAAGACCTCAAGACTTCAAGACTCGAGACAGAATTCAATACACACTCATTGGGTGAAGGGCGGTTGACGGCACCTGGAGAAACCAGTGGTTGGCGGGATGCATGGAGAAGCGCCATGACATCTTGCGGAAAGCTTCACCTGACTCAAAGAGACGGAAGAATACTTCATGCCCGGAAGCTTACGTGCAACCGCAAGTCATTATGGGCTCGCTTGGTTGACCTTAGTAGTGACTCTGGCTGGGACGGTACTAGCAGATGTAGAACTACGGTAGGATGGGATGAGTACGGACGGTGGTCGAGGAACTCTTGGAAGACCATGTTTGGTCATCTTGTTCTCAAACACCTGAAGTGCGAGAACGTAAATAGAGGGATCGAATCTTGCGGGTAAAGTGTACAAACCTCTGCAGAGGGTTTAAACCTAATTGATTAGCCGTGTCCCGATTCACGGACAATTTGAGCATCCGGACTGGATCTATCTCAAACTCTCAACACCGGATGATAACTTAATTGTGGGCTACTTATGATGATTTTGGGCTATGAGACATCGGTTGGCGGAACCATGTCATGATAGAAAATTCCATAGTACAGACTTCATTTATTCCTTTGATGTAGGGAAATAAAACCAGCTTTTACGCAAACAAAACTCGATATCTGAGCCACAAAGCCATACTGCATATAGTATAGTTTATCATCTGTTTTCTCTTATTGTGATCTTGCCGGTACATTCAATGTACTGACCTACACGGCTGCAACGTATCATGTTGCAGATATTTCCTCGACGAGTAAGAGTTACGATACAGGGTTACGGTCTACACTCAACCTGCCGATGGCGTTGATGGGACTCCATACCCGACTATTTGTTTCCGCTGTGACATATGAGGTATATATCAGTTTTACGTTATTTATACATGTGATTGCACCTTGATATATACATTGATGTCTTGTGTGTGCCAAAGATACTTGATCCGAGGATGGCATAGAAACACAGAGGCTTGACCGTCTGAGGTCGGGTCGCTAGAGAAATGGTATCAGAGCACATGTTGACTGTAGGACGTGACCCTAGAAATCGGAAAGCCCCTAGGACAGGAAATCTCTAAAACTTTATTTTCAAAAGGATCCTTTACTTCTCGTCTTTTCTGATTTTTTCAAGTAGACCCTCTCACCTCAAATAGTTAGAATATACCCCTTTTCCCGTTTGAAGGATCAACTGAAGACGCTCCAAGAAGGATTTGATATCGGAGAACTGATGATCCCTTCAGAGTAAAGAGGATTTCTCCATTAGAAGCTACAATAGTTGAAGACTCCGAAGACTTGAAGGATCTGAAGAATTATTTGACCTTTAGAAGACCAAACCTGTTATACACCCACGTTAGATGCGATGATTTGTGAGCTGTCATTTGTTTGATGTTTTCCGACAGCCCCAAAATAAAACTTGTTTCTTCAAAACTATTGGTTGTATTGTGTGTATATCCTCCCCACCTCTCTCATATCTCATCCCAAAACTTTTGAACCCCATAGATGATAAATGAAGTTGGACTGATATTCTCTGAACCGAAGACTCAGCCGGAGGCAGAGCTATGGATGCAGAACATGGAAAATCACTTTGGGATCAATTTGGTTTCAAGGAAGTATGAGGTCCAATACGCTCTTCAAGATTTTTACGTGAAGTGCTGCAACATGGTGGAAGATGCATCAAGCTATACAGGGATGGAATGGAGCAAAGACTTGGGAAGAATTCAAGAAGACTCTGACAAGATCTCGTCTTATCCGGAAGCACCATGAAACACCAAGAAGTAAACCTTGTGCCTGCAAGATTTATGGAGAAATAGGACACACCTGTGAGGAACACAAAGATGGATGCCCTCATTGTGAGGAGAAACACCCAGCTGAGGAATGTCCAACTAGTCAGGTGACTTGTTTCTTGTGTGAAGGAACCACCCACTACCCAACTCAGTGTCACATTTACCCCATGGTGCAACAAACTATTCAGGAGCAGGAAGAAGGAATGAAAGAAGCCCTCCGAGAAGTATTGAAAGAACCGTGATGAATGGATATGTTGAAGACCTTGATGGAGAAGGCCTCAACAGATTTTACTCCAATGCCTGCTACTCATGTGGAGAAGAAGGGCATTTTTCGCAACATTGTCCCTGGGAAGAAAAGAGTATCTGGGATATTTCCGACAAGAGAAGTGAAGTTTGACCCTCGGAAATAGAAGCTCGATCATTAGAGAAATCCAGAAGAGAAAAGAAGGCAACCCGAGAACAACGCAATTTTGCAGAAAAGGAGCTAAGTCATATCACTTGTTACAGGTGCAAGGATTTAGGTCATTACGCTAGTAAATGTCCGTAAAAGAAGCCAAGAATCCAAGGAGCCCGCATAATCACAAAGAAGCCCGAGACATGTCGGAAGTCATTTGTTTTCGCTGCAAGGAAGCAGGACATTATGCTATTAAATGTCCAGACAAGATGAAAGCTGGAGTTGAGTAGTTGGAATTTTGATATGGATAATAAGAGTAGTAGAAAGCAATTTCATTTTCATGAGCTCGATGAGTTGAGTTTTGTAATAGATTACTCAGAGATTGTAATAGTTCATGACTCAATAAAGTTGTAATGTCACATGCTGAAAGGCTTTAAGGAGTTGTTATATTTTATCTTGGGAATTAATAATCTGGATGAACATGGAAGAACGTGAGTTGTGATGCATAAACGGGAAATTGGAAATTGAGTTTGAAGTTTTGTTTGGATGATATGAATGTGTGCCCCAGGAGATATGTACCTTATTCTCGAGCATCATTTCTGATTCACAATCGCAGATGACGACCCTTTACGAGTCTTTCCTTAAAGGTCCGAAACAATCATGACCTCGACAAGTGATCATGATTACCCGAAGATCCTGAAGGACATGATGAAGCATATTCACCTTGAAGGAGATGCAGTCTACAAAGGCTACCCTTTCATGAAAAAAAGGGAGTGGAACTTTGGTATGTGGAGGTACACCTCCACCATGTGAAAGGAGTTTGTCCAAAGATGATGGGGCAGTACTTTTTCATTTCACGTGTGCCACAAGCAACTTTCTTCGATGCTGTTCGTGAAGCAGCCATGGAAGCCATACGCCAGATCGGAGAAATACTTGAAGCAAGACTCCGTTATACTCAGGAATACCTAAGCGAAGTGCATACAGAGATGATGGAGGTGAAGCTCAAGGCCACCACGATGAAACAGAAGATTGAAGATTTCAAGGCATGTCGCACAATTCCAAATGGGATCAAGAATCCTCAAGGAGGAAAAATGAATAAAGTTGGAAGTAATGTCTGACCATACCAAACCATGTGGGTGGCGGCATTTGTAATAAACTTTTTGGAATTTGGATTCACGAAAAGTGGTTAAGGATGTAATACAAGATTGATATGAAAATAATGAGATTTATGGATAAGCTAGTGCATTTTTCTTTGGTGTCGTAGTACTCCGTAAAGCCACAGGATCAATGAAGCAAGAAATGTGTTATTCATGACGGTCCATAGAAGGAAGCTGGACAAAATAAGTTGGAGTTTTGTATGATCATCACCACAAGGGTATGAAGGAAGTAGTACTATTGGATGTACAGGAGGTGTAATATGAGAGTTACTCCAAGGATGAGTTAAAGCTGCACAAGAGCTGAAGTGGGCCATAACCCACAGGCCCAGGATTTTGAAAAGGAACAGATGTAACCTTGATGAAGGAAGAAATTTGGAAGAATCGGTGATCAGATCATCATACGTTTCGTAGGAGATTACGCAAAAACCTGAGAGTGGTGAAGTAACGATAGATGTTTGTTCAGCTTGCAGAAACCATGGATTTACTCGAAACTAGTTCGAGAACAAGAGAAGTTCTGCAATGCTTGTGAGTATGCCCAAGTGTTAGAATACGTGATTCACTGTTTACGTATGTGGTAATGATTCAAGTACGGGATGGATTGGCCCCCATACCGAAGACTTCTATCATGAACTATCATATGTTGATGGAAAATCAGAGAGCCTCAAAAACCTTTGAAGAGTGTCGACGCGATAAGCCATAAAACCATAGAATGGTAGGACGATGGAACCCCTTTACAGGCAACCGTTGCCAATCGTAGGTTATACGGTGAGGTTCAACCCAGACCCGTTTTCTGCAGGAGAAACCATAAATTGTAGACCACCATGAGTATTTCGATAGTTATCTAGA
Organism: Aegilops longissima; assembly: GCA_021605205.1. Classification (NCBI taxonomy): domain Eukaryota; kingdom Viridiplantae; phylum Streptophyta; class Magnoliopsida; order Poales; family Poaceae; genus Aegilops; species Aegilops longissima. Next base: position 372,040,350 of record CM038680.1, on the reverse strand, counting down.
ATGGACACGGACCTATCAGCTAAGAAGATCCAGTCTCGGACGAACCACAACTTTGATGAACCGACCCAAGATTCTGAGGAAAACTCTATGCTACTGACAGAAGAGCTTTGGTGAAGGAGCTATTGTGGGATATGTGAAGAGACATACATTGTCGGCACTCCAGAGGAAGTATCTGAGTTTATTGGAACTATAACCTTGCTTTTAAGTGTGGTAGCACACTAGACCATTCCGACCGACGGATCTGCTAGAAGACCCCCAACCCCTAACCTTTCTTGCTAGCCTCTTCGAATCTCGAGGACGAGATTCATTTTAAGTGTGGTAGGTTTGTAACATCCCAAAATTCTAAATTTTGGAATGTTATATTAGATAAATAACTATGCTTGTTGTCTGATTGTTTGTTTGATTGATTGAGTGAAATTGAGTGGAATTTGAAATTTTTGAAATTTGGATGAGAGGGAATAAAATGACTTTCCCAAAACTATCCCCTTTGCCTTTTTGGGATCTCAATGAATTCAATTCCATTCCAACACCAAAACCCTAGAGTGAAGATGACATGACTTCTTCCATTTGGAATGAAAAGGGTTTTGGAAAAGATTTGAATTTCATCCGGGAATATTTCAAATTCAAAGCTTTATGCAACTCAATGATTTTCATGAGGAAGATAAAATGACTTCTTTAATTATATGAAATATGAGTTGGAAGTTAAAAGTATCAAATTGAAAGTCATTTGAAAGTGCCCTGAAACCCCTTTCAAAAAATTGAGTTTTGGTATTTGAATTCAATTTTGGCAAGTGGAATTCATTCCAAAACTATGCTGACAACTACTTGAGAAAAGTATGAGAGGAGTAACATGACACTCCAAAAATATCAGAGGAAAACCTTGCCAAAAGTTTTGAATTCAAATTTGGGTTTTATTTGAATATTGAAAAATGGATTTTATAAAGTTTGGATTTTGCCTTTGGAAAATGTTCAAATGATAGGAATATTCCCTGATCATTTTGGTATATATATGTCCTATATAAAATATTTATATTTTAAAAGATATCTCTGTTTTTTTATTTAAAAATAAAATTTAAAAGAGAAAACCCCCAGCGCCAGCCAGCCCTCTCTGCCCAGCCTAGCGCTAAAGCCACTCAGCCAGGCGCAGACCAGCCGCCCACTGCCAGCCGAGCCGCCCAAAGACCGCCTCACCTCACCCCGCACTGAAGCCCCTTGGCGCGGTCGCCTGACCGCACCGCGCTCTCTCTCTCACCGACAGGCAGGCCCCACCCGTCTTCAACCCGCCCCACGCCACGCCGCGCCGCCGATCGCGGATCGCGAGATCCGGATGCCGATCTCCCGATCGCTTCCCCGTAACGCCGAGGCCCCGCCTATATAAGCCGGGCCCGCACCCCATTTCCCCTTACCCCTCGCGGAGCCCTGCTCTCTCTCTCACGTCGCCGGAGCTCGAACCTCCCCGCCGCCATTTTCATCGCCGTCGCCGCCCTAGCCCTCCCGAGCTCGCCCGACTCCACCAGACGCCTCCCGAGCTCGTTCGCACCCGCCGAGCCACTCCGCCGCCCTCCCGACGACCGGAGCCGTCGGCACACTGCCCGCCACGCCGCCCGCCGCCGTCGGCGCCGGTGAGTCACCGAGACCCCGCCGTCCGATCACCGATCGGTGTAGATTAGAACCTCAAGGGGTATGTTTTTTATAAAAAACCGGCCGGTTCGTTCCGGTTTAGTTAAGTTAGGGTTTTTATTATTAGAGCCGGCCCGATTCGTTTAACCCTAGGTCCATTTTAGTTATATTACGCGCAGTGCGTTAGTTAGGCCCATTTAGCCTTTTTTCTTTATTTTCGTTTTTCTGTTTTAGCAGAATAGTTCCAGATTTGAAAAATTCATATCTTTTATTCTGTTTAATATTTTTAGGTGATTCTTTTTTTGTTGGTTTGAAAATTTCTTATAGTTTCTGTAGAAAATATAATTAGCTATGTTAAATTTTTTTTATAATTGCTTTAATTTAGTTTTAGTCAGAATAGTAAATCTGTCATAAAATGAGCTAGGAAAATTATTTTTATATGATTCTTTTTGTCCCAACTTTGTTTTGACATTGCCAAACCATAGGAATTAATTTGGGTATTTTAGGATTAATAAAAATTAGTTTTAAACAGAATCTTGTTATTCTTAATTAATTAACTAGCCACTGCTTTTCCTATTATTTTAATTAGTAAATAAATTTATTTTTCACATGTGATTGATTATTCTAGGTTAGTTTCTGTCATTTCATAGCATGAACTTTTATTTATAATAAATAAAACTTTTATTTTATTTTTTCTTAATAGAATTTGAATTAGGCCTAATAGGAGTTTTATAATAGCTTTTAAATTGATTCTTTTTGCACCTAGTTGCATAATGCATTCTTTTCTGTCAAGTTAGCATAAAACCATGATTAGGTTATGTTAAGAAAAAAAATTGTTATGTAAAAACTAGTTTTAGTAGTTGCTTGAAGTAGGAAAACTTTGAGTTGGATTTCTTCGAGTATTTCCTTTGGGTTTTGATTCGTTGTTTCGGTGTGTTATGTTACTATGCTATTGTGTTATGTGATCATATGCTATGTGCTTATTATAGTTATTGTTTGCCTCGGTAGAATTTCCGGAGGGCGAAGCTTGCTACTACTGAATCCCTAGTTTTCAAGATCGTCAACAAGGCAAGTTCACTTTGACCATGCTTTCATACCTATGTTTTATTGCATTTAGTGACATCTTTGCAACCACCCCTCAAGAGTGTTATTGAATCCTTGTAGTTGAGTAGTATGCATGAGGTAGGAACCCATCCCCCGTTACCAAGCCGGACGATATTTTATTTAATGCTACGCTATAGTAGACGGGTTTGGTATGAGTACTGGAGTGGTGTGAGAATGGAGGATTCTACGTCAATGACGATAACTCCATGATGGAAATCTGCAAGGACTACATCTTCAAGACCTCAAGACTTCAAGACTCGAGACAGAGTTCAATACACACTCTTTGGGTGAAGGACGGTTGACGGGCACCTGGAGAAACCAGTGGTTGGCGGGATGCATGGAGAAGCGCCATGACATCTTGAAAGCTTCACCCAGACTCAAAGAGACGGAAGAATACTTCATGCCGGAAGCTTACATGTGCAACCGCAAGTCATTATGGGCTCGCTTGGTTGACCTTAGTAGTGACTCTGGCTGGGACGGTACTAGCAGATGTAGAACTACGGTAGGATGGGATGAGTACGGACGGTGGTCGAGGAACTCTTCGGAAGACCATGTTTCGGTCATCTTGTTCTCAAACACCCTGAAGTGCGAGAACGTAAATAGAGGGATCGAATCTTGCGGGTAAAGTGTACAAACCTCTGCAGAGGGTTTAAACCTAATCGATTAGCCGTGTCCCCGGTTATGGACAATTTGAGCATCTGGACCTGGATCTATCTCGAAACTCTCAACACCGGACTGATAACTTAATTGTGGGCTACTTATGATGATTTTGGGCTATGAGACATCGGTTGGCGGAACCATGTCATGATAGAAAATTCCATAGTACAGACTTCATTTATTCCTTTGATGTAGGGAAATAAAACCAGCTTTTACGCAAACAAAACTCGAATCTGAGCCACAAAGCCATACCGCATATAGTATAGTTTATCATCTGTTTTCTCTTATTGTGATCTTGCCGGTACATTCAATGTCTTGACCTACACGGCTGCAACGTATCATGTTGCAGATATATCCTCGACGAGTAAGAGTTACGATACAGGGTTACGGTCTACACTCAACCTGCCGATGGCGTTGATGGGACTCCATACCCGACTATTTGTTTCCGCTGTGACATATGAGGTATATATCAGTTTTACGTTATTTATACATGTGATTGCACCTTGATATATACATTGATGTACTGTGTGTGCCAGCATACTGATCCAGGGATGGCATAGAAACACAGAGGCTTGACCGTCTGAGGTCGGGTCGCTACACGTTTGATGGATCCGCCTCGTCAGAACAACATTGTGATGCAGCCTGTCCCAACACCACCGGGTCATTACTCTACTCCGATGGACAATCTTGTTGCTGCCGCTTCACGGCTGGAGGTTATCCCAATTGAAGGCGATTCTCCGGCGGCGGTCGAGACGCGTCGGGTTAAAGAGCTTCTTCGGACAGCCTTGGTGCAACAGGAGGCTTATTCATACAGTCGTGATCGGATTCATTCCACCCCCCCTCCCCCGTCCAAGCCGGAGTTACAGCAGGTGTATGGATGAACCGGCCATGTCAAGCAAGAGCGGAACCGCGAACCGCCCCGTGGCCACAACCCGGCGGGGGGTGCTGGTGATGCTCAGGAGGTGGTGGACCGGGCTCGTGCACGCAAGGAGGCCGAGTTAGCAGCACAGCATGAAGCCCGTCAGCTTACTCCGGTTCATCCAACCACATCGATAGAACCAGGAGTCACCTCTAGCTCTTTGGGGATGTCGTGTCTTGTCCCAGCATTACGCAACATACGCCTGCCCAAGGATTTCAAGGGCCCGCGCAAGGTGCTGAATTACACCACCGATTTATCTCCAGAGACATGGGTTGAAAGCTATGAGATGGCCATGGAGATGATAGATGTGGATGATGCAGCTTGTGCGAAGTACTTCACCATGATGCTAGAAGGGACGACTCGTACTTGGTTAAAGAGTCTACCGGCTAACTCTATCAGATCATGGGTCTAGTTGAGAGCCCGGTTTCTCCAGAATTTCAAGGATACATGTAAGCAGCCTATGTAGATTGTGGACTTAGCTGCCTGTGTCCAGGAGGAAGGAGAATCAACAACCAAGTGGTTGCGCCGGTGTCACGCCCAATATGCGACCCTATCCAAAAGGAACTCGACGGTCCCACCAAGGATAGACCCGCATATTGAAACGCTTTTGCAAGGTGGATATCATTACATCAGCATTACATAATAGATGGGGATACATCCAATACATACAATGTCACATGAGAACAACAATACAACATACAACATCCGACTACAGATGAATCATAAACAGAAACTCAAACGACATCCACCCTGCTAGCCCAGGCTGCCGACCTGGAACCTATCCCCTGATCGAAGAAGCAGAAGAAGAACTCAAGACAAGCAAGCATCGCTCTCGCGTCATGATCATCGCACAACCTGTACCTGCAACTGGTGGTGTAGTAATCTGTGAGCCACGAGGACTCAGCAATCCCATTACCATGGGTATCAAGACTAGCAAAGCTTAAAGGGAAAGGAAGGGGTAAAGTGGTGAGGTTGCAGCAGCGACTAAGCATATATGGTGGCTAACATACGCAAATGAGAGCGAGAAGAGAAACAAAGGAACGGTCGTCAACTAGTAATGATCAAGAAGTGATCCTGAACTCCTACTTACGTCAGACATAACCCAGAAACCGTGTTCTCCTCTCGATCAACCCCGAAAAGAGAAACTCACGGTTACGCACACGGTTGGTGTATTTTAGAAGAGTTTTCTTCAAGTTTACTACAACCGGATATTAACAAATTCCCATCTGCCACATAACCGCGGGCACGGCTCTCGAAAGTTTATACCTGCAGGGTGTCCCAACTTACCCACGATAAGCTCTCGCGATCAACGAAGGATATTCCTTCTCCCGGAAGACCCGATCACTCTCGAATCCGGCTACAAGACATTTCGACAGCAATAAAACAAGACCAGCAAGACCTCCGGCGTGCGAAACCCCGATAGTAGCCAGCGTATCTCGCCTCGAGCCACGACCGGATGAACACTACGACGACAACCGACAATACCCCTAGTTGCCTAGGGGCGGCACCGCAAGTGGCTCTGGTTTGGACCAACACTTAGACAAGCATTGGCCCGGGGCTGAATAAAGATGACCCTTGGGTTAATTACTCCCAAGGAAATGTAGGTGGTGGTGAGGCAAATGGTAAAACCAATGTTGGGCCTTTGCTGGAGGAGTCTTATTCAAAGCGAACTGTCAAGGGATCCCATAAATCACCCGACCGCGTTAGGGACGCAAAATCCGGGAACATAATATCGATATGACGGAAACTAGGGCGGCAAGAGTGGAACAAAACACCAGGCATAAGGCCGAGCCTTCCACCCTTTACCAAGTATATAGATGCATTAATTAAATAAGATATATTGTGATATCCCAACAAGTAAACATGTTCCAACAAGGAACAACATCTCCATGTTCCAACAAGGAACAAACTTCATCTTCACCTGCAACTAACAACGCTATAATAGGGGCTGAGGAAAGCGGTAACATAGCCAAACAACGGTTTGCATAGGAAGGGTGTCAAAGGTTAGAGGCTGACATGGCAATTTGGGAGGCTTGAGCAGCAAGTGACAGGGCAAGCGATAGGTAGCGCAGCATAGCGATAGAACGAAGCAACTAGCATAGCAATGATAGTAATGAGATCCATGGTAGCGGTCATCTTGCCTGAAATCCTGCTAGGAAGAAGAACGAGTCCATGAAGAAGATGAACAGAAGAAGCCGAACCAAGCGTAGACGAACGAATCCTCACGATCGCAACGAAACAGGAAGTAACAAGAAAAGCACACAACAAGGTAAACACACCACACATGAACATGACAAGATGCACAACAAACATGATGCATGACAAATCTAGATGAAGCTACTCATGGCAAGAGATGATGCAAACAAGAGCAACACATCAAGGCAAGTTTAAATGAGGCCGGGAACAACATAGAACAATTCCGGTAAGTCCTCATATGCAAATTTCGAAATTGGTCCAGATCTGAATAAACCTTATGTTCAAGTTGTTAAACAGCAAGTTAAGATGCACCAACATGATCTACACGAAATTCTAGTCAAGTTACATATAAAGTTCATTAGATTCGGAGCTACGGCCTAGAAGATATGAGCAAAACAAGTTAAACATGGCATTAATGCAAAATGCATACAAACATCAAGAAAACACCTCAAAACAAGGATGCAACATGACAATATGAAACTACATGCAAAATCAAGCAAGTTTCATATAGAGCACACACAAAACGGAGCAACGGTTCAACACATACACATGAAACAAGTTATAGCAACCATCTGTCCAAAACAGCAACTAGGCATATTGCAAGCATCAAAACAATATGCTACAGCACCTCAACATGATAACAAAAGGCATGGGCATGATGTACAGGTAAAGCATTACAAAACATGAGCACTGAGCTAACTCCAGAAATCACTAGAACATGATCAAAAGGACATGACAAGATTGCAAATAATAACAGTTTCACAGACTTAGCAGAATTTACAGGACATGGCAGAAATAACATCAGGTTGCAAAGTTTAGAGCTATCAAACAACATGTTACAGCAAGCTATCAAGTCAAATTAGAGCATGGCATGAATCTACTCAAAGCATATAACAAAAGTCCCTTACTGACCAAGATCCAAAAGGGATCAGAAAATACAGTTGCAAGCATGTGAATATAGCAAAACATAAACAGATTCAGACTTGGTGCAAAACTGGAGCATGGCATAAATAGATAACAAGTAGGCATGTTGGGTAACTTGAACCACTCACCACAGAGCAATACATGGCATGGCAAGGCAACTCACAGTAATAAGACATGGCATAGAAGCTATACATGGCAAGAACAACATCATAGCATACACGGATCAACTACAACAACCTTGGCAAAATTGAATAACATGTAAACAACCTGTCAGGAAACATTTTATAGCAAAAGTAGAGCTCGATTGACTCAAGCTATGGCACTCCATAATTGCAAACAAGGGCAACTGTTCAAAACATCCTTACTGAAGTATCTCAAAATAAACATGGATCTCTCTGTAGCATCAAGTTTACATGGCATAAAAATATCAGCAGAATAGGGGCTGAAAATAGCAACATCATGAAGCCTAGTTTCCATGCTTGTGCTAGTCACCACAGAGATCACAAAAATACATGGCATACACCCCTGTAAATATGGCATGGCATAGTACAAAACATATGTAGGACTCAAGTTCATAGGATGCACACATCAATCATGGCAAAAATGACAAAAGTGCATGTACTGATAAGAATCTGAAACTAACATCACATAGCCCTTTTCTAACAGCATTTCGGGCGTCAAGATGAGCTCAAATGTAAATGATGCAATGAGATGAAATGATGTACTCGTTGAGACGAACAATTTGACATATTACACGCACGAAACGGAGCTACGGATGCAGAGTTATGACACGATGAACCTGGCAACATGATGAGAAAAATTACAGGACTTAGCAGATTTATCGGGGTCAACCTCGGGTCCGCACGGATTTTGATGATCGCCGGAACTCGCCGGAGACGACGGGGACGGCGGCCGGAGTGAGGAGGAGGGGTCGCCGAGCGCTGGGGCTGGATCCGGTCGCTCCTCGACCGGATCTGGCCGAGAGAGGCGGCGCGGGCGGCGGAGATCTGGGCGGCGGGCGGCGGAGGCCGGACGACGAAGGCCGAGGGGCGACGGCGGGAGCGGGCGGCGCCAGGCGGCGGCGGCCGGGCGGCGAGGCGCGAGGCGGCGGGTCGGACGGGCGGGCGGCGGCGGATCTGGGCCCTGGGACGGCGGGCGGAGGACACGTGGCACTGTGTGATTCGTCGGGCGGCGGTGGCGGACGTGTCCGATGGCGGGCGGACATGTCAGGCTGCGGGAGGAGGACGAAGCTAGGGTTTGCACTGCGGGAATTTCGGGGGAGGTGCACATATTTATAGGTAGAGGGAGCTAGGAGAGTCCAAATGAGGTGCGGTTTTCGCCCACACGATCGTGATCGAACGGCCGAGAGCATGGAGGGGAGTTAGATGGGTTTTGGGCCACTTTGGAAGGGATGTTGGGCTGCACACAAAAGAGTCTTTTGCGGTTACCCGGTTAACCGTTGGAGTACCAAACGACCTCCAAATGGCACTAAACTTGACAGGCGGTCTACCGGTGGTATACCAAGGCCGCTTGGCAAACCTCGGCACATTCCGAGACCGTTTAACACTCGCACATGAAAAGAGGCAAAAGAGGGCGCCGGGGGACATAGGAGTGCCGGATTGCAAAATGGACAATGGGGAAAATGCTCGGATGCATGAGACGAACACGAATGCAAATGCGATGCACATGACGACATGATATGAAATGCATATGATGACATGGCAAAGTGCAACACGCAAGCAAATGGCATGGCACCGACGGCGAATAACTGGCGGACACCTGGCGCATCGAATCCGGGGCGTTACAGCCGGGTCTCGGAAATTTTGCATTCGTCGGACCGCATCAACGCTGACACCGCAGTTCTAACTTTGGAAGGAAATTGCCGGTTTAATCCTCTAAAGTTGAAGTTGGGACGGATGAAACGCCATTGCAATGACATGGGAACCGTCATAGCCGCTTTAGTAAAGTATGTTGACTCTGATAGTACCAAGGATCCTGAGTCGGATGATGATAAGACAGGGAAGGGAAAGAAGAGCGGCAACGCCAAGGGGCAGCACCACAACCCGGCGGGTCATGTAAACGGCGGCAAACGTAAAGCGGATCACAGCAAGGACTTTGTGGCCAATACCAGCACACAGGACAAGGGCCAACGGTGCAAGGGTAAACCGCCCCAGCACGGTGGAGCGCCTAACCCTAACCCGGACCACCTGTCTTACCTATTGAACCAGCCCTGCCCGGAACATGGGATGAAGGAGATGCCGGCCACCCACCTCTGGAAGGACTGCTACATCATGCAAGAGTTCAAAAATTCTAATGCTTTCCGGTATGATCACGGACCAGGTGGCGGCTCAGGCCCTGGGTCTCATGGGCCGGGTTATGGTGGAGGAAATTCTGGTTCAGGCTTCCATGGTAATCAGGGCGGACATAACAATCAAGATAATCAGGGCAACTAAGGTGGCTACAATTATCAGGGCAATCAGCAGCAGTAGCAGTCGGGTTACCAGAGCAATCCGAAGCAGTTGAATAGTGGGAAATATCATGTCTTCACCACTAGCTTGGACAAGCGTGACCAAAAGCTTCATAAGAGGGCAGTAAGCTCCGTCGGACCGGCAGTGCCTTGTTACCTACATTGGTCTGAGCAGCCGATTGTATGGAGCAGAGAAGATCATCCACCCCGGGTTGACAATCCGGGTCATCTGGCATTGGTGGTGGCACCTCAGATAAAAATCTTAAACCGTCCAATACGGTGTTCCATGGTGTGGTGCCTGGTAAGTCGGCGTATCCTGTTGGTAAGATCGCTCTGGAGGTGTCTTTTGGGGACGATCATGACTCGAGATCAGAGGCTTTGACCTTTGAAGTGGTGAAAATCAGAAGTCCGTATCACGCCCTGTTTGGACGGCCGGCTTATGCTAAGTTTATGGCACGACCTTGCTATGTCTATCTGCAGCTCAAGATGCCGGGTCATAAGGGAACCATAACCGTACATGGGAGCCGCAAGATTGCTCTGGAGTGTGAAGAAGGTGATGCGGCGTATGCTGAATCGGTTTGTGCCATAGAAGAATTAAAGTTTTACAAGGATAATGTTGATCCGCCAGATATGAATTCGTTGAAGAAGCCAACTACTGAGCATGATCCGGCCTTGAAGTTTAAATCGGCTGATGAGACTAAGCTTGTTGACTTCGTGCCTCGCGATTCGTCCAAGCAGTTCAGCATCAGCGCTAACTTGGATCCGTAATAGGAAAGAGCGCTCATCGAGTTCATCCGTGAGAATCGGACATCTTTGCGTGGAAGCCTTCTGACATGCCAGGTGTACCGAGAGAACTCGCTGAGCACACACTTAATGCTGATCCTAAGTATAAACTGGTCAAACAGTTTCTCCGCCGGTTCAATGAAGAAAGACGCAAGGCTATTGGAGAAGAAGTGGCCAGAATCATGGCGGCCGGTTTTATCTTTGAAGTCTTCCATCCTGAGTGGTTGGCTAATCCGGTGCTGGTCCTTAAGAAGAACGGCACTTGGCGGATGTGTGTGGATTACACAACTCTCAACAAAGCTTGTCCAGCAGATCCTTTTGCCCTTCCCCGTATTGACCAAATTATTGATGATACGGCGGGTTGCGAGCGTTTGAGTTTTTTGGATGCATATTCCAGTTATAATCAGATCAAGATGGTAGTTAAGGACCAGGAGAAGACGGCCTTCATAACCCCCTTTGGAGCCTTTTGCTATGTGTCCATGCCCTTTGGGCTCAAGAGTGCCCAAGCAACTTATCAACAGTGTGTGTGCAGAATTGTCTTCATACACAAATCGGCCATAATGTTCATGCCTTGGTAGACGATATTGTGGTCAAGTCAAGGAAGAAGGAGACGTTGATTGATGACTTAAAGGAAACCTTTGATAACCTGCGGGTTTACAAGATGATGCTTAATCCGGCTAAGTGTGTTCTCGTTGTGCCGGCAGGCAAGCTTTTGGGTTTTCTGGTGTCTAACAGGGGCATTGAGGCTAATCCAAAAAAGATCAAGGCCATCACCTCCTTGGCTAAACCGAAGTGTATCAATGATGTTCAACGCTTGGCAGGCCGGATTGCCGCATTGAGCCGGTTTATCAGCCGCCTTGGCGAGAAGGCCATTCCTTTGTATCAGATGCTGAAGAAAATGGATAACTTCGTGCGGAGTGTCGCTGCGAATGAAGCGTTTGAGGATTTAAAGCGGCAGCTAGCTAATCCGCCGGTTCTTGCTGCCCCGGTTGACAAGGAGCCATTGTTGCTATATGTGGCAGCTAATGCTCGGGCTGTCAGTGTGGCTATTGTGGTGGAGCGCAAGGAGGCAGGACAGGAGTATCCGGTTCAGCGTCCGGTTTATTATATCAGCGAGGTACTTATTGAGTCCAAGAAGAGGTACCCACACTGGCAGAAGCTAGTATATGGGGTTTTCATGGCAAGCCGGAAGCTGAAGCAGTATTTACAAGGTCATCCCATCACAGTGGTCAGCTCTACTCCTTTGGGAGATATAATCCAGAACAAGGAAGCAACCGACCGGATTGCCAAGTGGGCCATAGAGCTCGGGCCTTACGGGTTGAAGTATATACCCCGAACTGCGATCAAATCTCAAGCACTTGTGGATTTCATCAAAGACTGGACAGAACTACAAGCGCCTGAAGAGAAGCCGGATCACAACTATTGGACTATTCACTTTGATGGGTCCAGGCAATTGGAGGGCTCGGGGGCTGGAGTCGTATTAACTTCCCCACGAGGTGATAAGTTTTGTTATGTTCTCCGTTTAATGTTCCCTTGCACTAACGATGCAGCTGAGTATGAAGCTTTACTCCATGGTCTTCGGATGGCTAAGGAGATGAACCTAAGCTGAGTTAAGTGCTTCGGTGACTCGTACCTGGTGGCTCAACAGGTGTCTGGCACTTGGGATTCCAAGGACCCACTTATGGCAGCATATCGTCATGAGGTGGACATTGTTGCAGGTCACTTTAAGGGTTATCCGGTGGATCATGTGGACCGGTGGAAGACCGAAGCGGCGGACGCTTTAAGCCGCCTGGGTTCTCAATGTAAACCGGTTCCGCCTAATGTCTTCTTGGATGTTCTGCATAATCCGTCCGTCAAGCTCCCTGGTGAAGAGGATTTGGCTATTCCCGATCCGGAAGCTCAGTTGGTGGCGGCTCTTCATGTTATCCCGGATTGGATGGTTCCTTATCTCGCATATATGAACCGGGGCGAGTTACCAGAGGATGAGACATTGGCCGGACAGATAATCCGGTGGTCCAAGTCTATGACTATTATCAATGGAGAGCTGCATCATTACAGTGTGACAGGGGCGTTTCAACGCTGTGTATCTCCTGAAGAAGGCTGTGAAATTTTACGCGAGATCCATGAAGGAGATTGTGGTCACCATGCTGGTTCAAAATCTTTGGTGGCTAAGGTGTTTCGTCATGGTTTCTATTGGTTAACCGCTCATGCTGATGCTGAGGATCTGGTCAGAAGATGTGATGGCTGTCAGAAGTTCTCAAGGCACGCTCATGTGTCGGCTCAAGAATTGAGGCAGAACCAGTTAGCAAGTGTGACGCGGCCACGGCGGTTCAATTCATCAAAAAGGTGATTTTCCGGTTTGGCTTTCCACATAGCATTATCACTGACAATGGTACCAATCTGTCAAAGGGTGCCATGAAGGAGTTCTGTCAGCGTGAGCACAAACGGCTTGATGTATCATCAGTGGCTCACCCACAGTCCAATGGTCAAGCGGAGAGGGCCAATCAAGAAATTTTGAGAGGCATCAAACCCCGGCTTATGGTTCCCTTGCAGCGGACGCCGGGTTGTTGGGTTGAGGAGCTACCTTCAGTGTTATGGAGCATCAACACCATGCCCAACAGGTCGACAGGATACACATCGTTCTTCATGGTTTATGGAGCGGAGGCAGTTCTTCCTAGTGACATCCGTCATGACTCACCTCGTGTAGCGGCATATGTTGAAGCTGACAACGAGAAGGCACGTCAAGAAGCTCTCGACCTGTTGGATGAGGAACATGACATAGCGGTCGCCCGTTCAGCGATTTATCAGCAAGATCTGCGTCGCTATCATAGCCGCCGGGTTAGAACCAGAACCTTTCAAGAAGGAGATTTGGTGCTTCGGCTCATCCAGGATCAGACGGATATGCACAAGTTATCCCCACCTTGGGAAGGACCTTTTGTGGTCAGCAAGAATCTACACAACGGGTCATACTACCTAATCGATGTTCGAGAGCGCAAAGACTCACGTAAATCGGAGGAGGAGACCAGTCGGCCGTGGAATATTGCTCATCTTTGGCCTTACTATACTTGAGCTATAGGCTCTGCTTATGTACATATTATGACTGTGTATATATTATGATCAATATAATAAACCGGAACCTCAGCTAAAGCGGGTTATCTGTTGTTTTCTTACATCATGTGTGGTTACATGGAGCTTACATTTCTAAAAGCGTCGGTTTACCCCTTGGTTTAGCTTCTCAGAGGCTTTATATTATATCACTTGGGGGCTTGGTCGTATCCAAACCATAGCTACACCTTTTGATAGGCGCAATGACATAGCATCACTTGGGGGCTTGGTCGTATCCGAACCATAGCTACACCTCTTGATCGGCGCAATGCCACATCATCACTTGGGGGCTTGGTCATATCCGAACCATAGCTACACCTCTTGATCGGCGCAATGCCACAGCATCACTTGGGGGCTTGGTCGAACCCGAACCATAGCTACACCTCTTGATCGGCGTAATGCCACAACATCATTTGGGGGCATGATCGAACCCGAACCATAGCTACACCTCTTGGGGGCTTGGTCGTGTACGCACCATGGTCACACCTCTTGATCGGCTCAAAGCCTTGCCTACAATGGTTTTTATTTGCCTTTGTTTGAGTTCTGTTCTTTTTTTGATAAAGATTTGTTGTTGCTTTTTAAACCGGCGTTAAACAACCCAGTCCGACTGTCAACTACAAATTGACGGTATACGATCAAATCATAGTCCGGAGACTATTTGCCCGGTCTGATTTTCATTTAATTTTTTTTATTATGGAGTAAACCGGTGTTTATCATAACCCAGAACGGTTTACATTATATACCGGCCTTATATCAACAGGAGTGGATTTCTCCTAAAAGATTTGGGTTATAAGCCCCGTTACAAGGTTGGCCAGCCAACATCATGCATAAAGGTTGCAGGTATTATATATTCCAATTTTGGTTATATGTCACAACCTAAGTTATCATCTTCGGTTATATACATATGGGTATCATGACCCGCCCAGCGGTAAACCGCCAGGGCGCTTTAAGCCTCTTGTCTGCAGAAACAGCTTGGACAAATGAATATGTAAATAATATCTTACGTATGATGAATCAAGCCAGTATCAATTGCAGATAAATATGCGCGAAGGAATATCAGAACAAGTATTTTAACTAAGCCTATTACAAGGCTTTCTAGTGCCCGACAGGATCATTGTTTTCTCAAAATACATGTCGTTGCATGTAGAAGACTAAAACGGCCTCCGGTTCATGATTGGTCACCAGCTTGGCCTGACGGTTGCGGATCATCTTGCGCCGGTTCAACTTGTTCTTCCCTACCCAGTGGCTGGAAATCAACAGTTGCCTAGTCGATCCCAGTTAAGGCTTGGAATACAGCTTCATCACTTATCAGCGTAGACGGTTCAACATCAGGGGCATAAGTGTGCTTACGGATTGGCGGGATAAGATTCTGCGCTTCTGGAATTGGTGCAGCAATCCGTTTGTTCCTGTCATCATAGCTGGCTTGATAGTACAACAGGTCTGCTTCTTCAACTAGTTGGCAAGCCAATGGGCGCACTTCCCGGTTTATCATCCGAAGATCATCTTCGTCAAATTCTGTTCCGTCTTCCTTCAAGTTGGGATAACCTTGGGCTGCTTCAACTGGATCAAATTCAGGAACCCATGCTTTTTCCCAGGTCAGTGCGGCCAAAGCGCCCGTTCTAGCAGCAGACTTTTTTAGCTCGTCAACCCGGGCAGGAAGCATAGATAACTTTTGCAAAATATCCTTGATCAAGGTGGGAGGCGGGTTATTGTGTGAAGCAGTGTAGATGATTCGCTGTGCGCCGGTATATAGCTGCTCTATCAAAGTATATACTGCCTTCAATTTCTTCTGAACATCATATCCCAAGTGGCTAATACGAGATCCTGCATCATCACAAGGATTAGTAAACCGGCAAAATATTTGCATGGATATATAGAAAGCCTAAGTCAAAGAGCTCACCGAATACAGCGACGATCATGGCATGCACCTACCGCTTCACGTTGGTCAGCTCATCAACCACCGGTTTAAGAGCGGTTTCTGCTTTCTCACCCCGTTCCACCAAAGCGGATTTCTCAATCTCCCAATCCGCTCGCTCTTTGTTGAAGCTCTCTTTAAGTTTCTCCATAGCACCCAAAGTGCTGGTCAACTCTTCCTTCGCCTTGGAGGTTTCAGCTTGTTGCGATTTAAGGTTCTCCTGCAGGTCAGCGGTTTGGCTTTCTTTCTTGCTCAACTCATCCTACATAGAGACAATTATATAATGAGGCGACAATACATATTTGAAGTCCCAAGCTTAATACAAGTATTCAACTTGGCACTTGGGGGCTAATGGATGTTTGCTCAAAAAATGCTAACATGGGAGTTTCTTTTACAAAGTCCCGGTTCATCTTTATAAAGTTAAACCGACCCTTGGGGGCTACTTCAGTGAAGTTAAGATGCATTATGGCTCACATTGAGTACTTACTAAAGTCCCGGTTTAAATTGGTATCTTAAACCGTCACTTGGGGGCTATTGCAGTTGATAAGCTACAAATCAATACAAGAAGAGAAGCATATAGGAAGTTACCTCAAATTTTTCCTTCATCATATTGACCAGGCCGGCTTCATAGTCACGGCTGGTGAACAGACAGTTCAGATAGCCGGAATGAAGGTCTTGAGCATTCAGATGGGCGTAGGTGGACAGATCGGCATACCATTTGCCTTTGCCTATTGAAGAAAATTCTTCTTTGGCGGTATGCTTCGACAAAAATGACAGGATTCCCTGGATCCGTATAGCCAATGCCAGTA
This sequence comes from Aegilops longissima, assembly GCA_021605205.1. Taxonomy (NCBI): domain Eukaryota; kingdom Viridiplantae; phylum Streptophyta; class Magnoliopsida; order Poales; family Poaceae; genus Aegilops; species Aegilops longissima. The sequence continues at coordinate 372,023,851 of CM038680.1, read as the reverse complement.
ATCAGAACATCATCATCCTTCTCCTTGGCAGCTTGAACTGGAGTGGCCGGTTTGTCAGTATCCTTGGCTGGACTTGCCTGTTTGTCAGTTCGGATAGGACTGGTCGGCTGGTCAGCATGGCCTATGATGTCAACTTCTGCCTGCTCAGTAATGAAGTCCTGATCTTGAGGCGGTGGGTCATTCAACATATCATCAATATTGGCCTCTTCAGGCTCTGGAGTCTTCTCCGGATTAGCAGCCACGTCTTCATCAGCCGGGGTGTTCAACCGAGCCTTCTTTCTTGGTCGGGGCTTAGCACTGGAAAAGTAAAATATGAAGGTCAGTATAGCATATAAAACACATATCAAGGATAAAGCAAGTACATAACTTACCCAATAACCGTCTTGAGGGGTGGAAGTTTGGTGGCTGACGACTCGCCAGAGGAGGAATGAGAAGTGCACTGATAATTTGAATCAGACGGATTAAGAGGTTGACGAAAGCAGCCCGCTTTAGGGCGTGAAGTGTCAAGGGAATAAGAGACCTCTGATTGACGTTTCCGAACGGACTGTTCGGTAAACCGGCGGAGGTAACTACCTGGCCGCTATGCCGGGTTGTGCGGCGAGCCTCGTGCTATTGTGTCTTTACAAGAAAGTTTGGATCCAAGTAAGCAAGAGGATGAGAAATTTAACTTTCCGTTTTGCCCGATGGGTTTTTAATGAAGGTAAAGGGTTTCAATCAGAGGAAAGAACGATTACCTCTACGGCATGGGCATGACTGACTTCAGCGTCATCCTGGCAATAATCATCATCAATAAGGCGTATGAAAAATGAACCAAGTGGGTCAAGTTCTACCTCAAAATCCGGGTTACCCACATCATCATCAGCCGATGGATCAGAGGATGCAGTGGTTCTCTTCCGGCCGGCAGGTTTTTTCACAACTTTGGTCTTTTGGCAGGTTGGCTTAACCGGTTTGTCTTGCGGAGGTTTCTTGTTCCAGAACGGATCATCGCCCTGCCAAAAAATCATCACATTTTCAGAGAATATTGAGATAAAAGTAGTTTTAGATAAACAGATGGTATGATTCTTACAGCTGGCGGTTTGTTGATGGTGCAGAAAGGGAGTAGTCCGGTTTGAGCACAGGTAGCCTCCGGTTCATTCAGCATCTTTTTTACAGCCTCAGTGACTTCGTCATCCATAAGCTGAATATCAATGTGCCGCTGAGCATCATTCAATTCCCCTGTGTACTCACACATCAAACCGGGGCGTTGGCTCAAGGGCAAAACGCTCCAGCTTATCCAGCAGCGTGCAAAATCAACTCTTGTCAACTCGTTTGCCATAAAGGCCCTAAGCTTGGATAGTTGAGGAGAATATTTGATTCTCTCTTTAGCAGTCAGCCTTTGAGGAAAAGGGTGTGTGTTGCTCAGACGTTCAGGACGGTAACCCGGCAGGGGGGTTTTCATCAGCTGGAGACGTATCCTTGCAGTAAAACCAGGTCTGGTTCCACTCTTTGGGGTGACTGTGGAGATTGGCGTGAGGAAAGGTGACTTCTTTTCTTTTTTGAATCGCCATCCCGCCTAGTTCTGTGTTAGGTCCATCTTTGAACTCTGTGCGACGGTTCAGATGAAAGCAATCCCTGAATAGTTCTACTGAAGGTTCCTCTTGAAGGTAAACCTCACAAAACACTTGAAAGTGGCAGATGTTGGTTACAGAGTTAGGGCCGATGTCTTGTGGGCGCAGTTGAAAGTTGGCCAGTACATCCCGGAAGAATTTTGAACCGGGAGGGTTGATACCCCGGCTTAGGTGATCAGCAAAAACAACGACTTCTCCGTCTTTGGGAGTAGGAGGACACTCCGGGCCAGGGACCCTCCAGTGAATGACATCTTTCTTACATAAAGCGCCCGTTTTGACAAGGTTGTCTAACTGTTCCTCTGTTACTCGAGAAGGGACCCAATTGCATTCATACACTTGTTTGGCCATGGCAATGAAGATCTACAATATAATGATTTCCGGTTTAAGATTTACATTGGCCAGCTATACAGTGATACAAAGATGTAAGTATATTTGTTGGTGTCAAAACCGGCGGATCTCGGGTAGGGGGTCCCGAACTGTGCGTCTAGGCGGATGGTAACAGGAGACAAGGGACACGATGTTTAACCAGGTTCGGGCCCTCTTGATGGAGGTAAAACCCTACGTCCTGCTTGATTGATATTGATATTGTGGATGTTTACAAGAGTGGATCTACCACGAGATCAAGTAGGCTAAACCCTAGAAGCTAGCCTATGGTATGATTGTAAGGGTTGTTGTGATTGTTGTCCTACGGACTAAAGCCATCCGGTTTATATAGACACCGGAGAGGGCTAGGGTTACATAGAGTCGGTTACAATGGTAGGAGATCTACATATCCGTATCGCCAAGCTTGCCTTCCACGCCAAGGAAAGTCCCATCCGGACACGGGTGAAGTCTTCAATCTTGTATCTTCATAGTCTTGGAGTCCGGTCGATGATGATAGTCCGCAAATGATAGTTCGCCGATGATGGTAGTCCGCAATCCGGACACCCCTAATCCGGGACTCCTCGGTAGCTCCCTGAACCAGGCTTCAATGATGATAAGTCCGTGTATATTGCTTGGCATTGGAAGGCGGGTTCCTCCTCCAAATGATAGAAGATTGTGAACACCAGGATAGTGTCCGGCTCTGCAAAATAAATTCCACATTCCACCGTAGAGAGAATACTAATATGTACACGAGTTCAATCTGCTGACGTTTTCCGTGGCATGACGTCACACCACTACCAATCCATTACTCAAATTGTTTTTTACTTTACCACCTTAGCGCATTTAGCGAAGCGGTTTCCTTGGCACGTCTTGTCGAAGCAGAGATCGTGTTTCCCCTTAATCCGGGATTCTCATCAATACGGGCGTGGGAAAACCAACCGCGTCATTGATGGTGACGCTTGGGAGATAAGCGAGTTTTACCAGGCCGGTGGGGGACGCGTAAGACTTCGCCCGCCCATATAAGGGATAAGGATTCACCTTCTCACCTACACCTTCTTCCTCCTTTGCTTATCCATCTCCGCTTTTCGAGCTCCAGCGCCCAAGTTCGCGCATCTCGTCTCAACCTTCTCCGACCATGTCCGGAGCGGGAGGTAAATGGTTGGCCTCCACCGTTAAGGAGGAGCAATCGCCAAACCGCGCGGGCGCGGATACCTTTCGGCGACATCGCGCACCGGCTGCCCGACAAGGGCAGCTCATCCCCACCCCCAGGCCCCATGAGAGGTTGTCTTTCTTTCCCACTTCCTCCATGGACTGGGCTTTCCACTTCACCCCTTTGTCCGGGGCTCATGTTCTACTACGGCCAGGATTTCCATGATCCGCGCCGAACTTCATCCTCAACATCTCGGCGTTTATCGTCGTGTGCGAGGCCTTCCTCTGCATCCAGCCCCACTTCGGCTTGTGGCTCAAGACCTTCAATGTCAAGCCGAAGGTAGTGAAGGGCATTCAAGCGGAGTGCGGAGGCGCCATGTTGGGCAAGATGCCCAACGTCCTTTGGTTTGAAGGGGCCTTCGTGGAATCCGTCAAGGGGTGGCAATCGGGGTGGTTCTATATCACCGAGCCGCGTGACCCTAAATGGGCGGCGGCCCCCGAGTTTAGATCTGGTATCCCCACGCAGCTCACCTCCTGGAAAGAGAAGGGCTTGCTGTGGGGTAGTTCGACGGAGCTGACGGGACTCCAAGCCTGTATCAAGAAGCTGGTGAAGAAGCTTAGGCTGGTCAACGTGGTCCAAGTCATGCTCGTCCGCCGAATACTCCCATGCCAAGAGCGGGCATTCAAACTGTGGGAGTTTGATCCGGAACAGCACCAGGCGCTGAACAAGCTCTTTGAGACAACGTACGAAGGCGCCTGGAAGGTGCTGTTCAAGAGCGCCGAAGCCCCCGCATCCGCGACTGAAGATCGCGGATTTCACTCGCAGCGCCAGGCTGACGAGGTAAGTGATTCTCCCCCTTTACGGGACACTTGTTCTTCATAGTTTGACTCTATGCGGGTTTTAGTTTCCCCCTTTTCCTTTGACAGGACTGGATGAAGAAGGCGGAGCAGATTACCTGTCCAGCTCCTATGCCAGAAAATCCAGTAGACGCTCGTCTAGCGAGGCTGCTGGTTCCGGCACCGCACGTGGTGCCGGAGAAGAAGGCCAAGAAGGAGGCCACGGGTGCTCGAAAGAGCGCCCGTTTTCAGGTGTCCGACGACTCCGGGGCTGACTCCTCCCCCGAAAATGAGGAGGAGGAAGAGGACTCTCTCCCAGAGGAGGGAGGGAGGAAGAGGAAGGCTTCCCCCACTGGGGAGGCCGAAGGGTCCAAGAGGGGAAGGACTATTCCCCCGGACAGCTCCGCCAACATCAACGTTGGCGAGGAAGAATGGCCTTCAAAGGCCAGGCCTCCGGCGAGATCGTAAGTATCCGGATTCCTGAATGATTTATAATTTCTTTTTCTGCGTCACATAATGTCATTCTAATGCCGCATTCTACCTGTAGTCCGGCCAGTGATGATCTCCCCGCTTCATCGAGCGGGTCGTTGGCTTCGTCGGATGTAGACTCCATCCCGACCGCCTCCACCCCTCCCGACGCCGAGGACGCCGAGGTGGGATCCCCAGAAGGGACCCATCAGGGGGAGGCTCCGGAGGCGCCACAAGGCGTCCTCCCGGACTTTGTGCCGGACTCCACAACAGAACCCACAGTGGTTCCGGAGTCCGGTCGGCGGTCCCTTCGATCGAAGGGCAAGACCGTGACACCGGCGGCTTCCGTCCAACCAGAGGCGCCGGGCAATTTGTTGGAGGCGCTGCAGAGTGCTTCCATCGAGGAAGAACACCGCACTATTATGAGTGCGGTGATTCAGAAGGTGCAGCTCGCCAAAGGCGGGCTGACCGAAGCCTGCAATAGCCTTCTATCAGGCTTTGAGGTAAGAAGTAAAAAATATGCAATGTAATACCGCATAGACAGTAGCCTCGATGCTTGGTTTGGTGTTCGGAAAGAAAAGCGGATGAGGATCTTAAAAAGATATACGCAGGGTTGCTAAAAAATTATGTCAATAGGGTTGCAGGCTGCGCTGCTGACCTCTGCTGCACTGACTGCGGAGGTCGGTGCGTTGAAGCAGGAGCTCGAGCGGTCCGGGCAAGAGCTCGGCCGCGCCATGAAGCAGCTCCAAGACAAAGAAGGTGAGTAACACCACTTTGAATATGTACCTTACAGAAAAGGATTTAGGTTGCGAAAAAATAACAAGGATAACATGGGTACTGCAGGGGCCACGAATGAGGTGGCGGCCCTGAAGGATGCCGTGTTCGCGGCCGAACGCAATGCGGCCACGGAACGGGGGGAGCGAGAAAAGCAGGAGGCGCGGGTGGCGGTGGTTCAGCAAGAGCTCCAGGCTCTCATGGAAAAGCATGAGAGTTTGGAGCGTGACTCAAAGACTCGAGAGTCCGAGCTTGCCTCGGCTCTCGAAAGTGCCAAAACCGCCAAGGCCGAGGCCCATAAGTCCCTTCAGGAGGTTGAATTGATGAAGAAGATAGTGGCGGGTAAGGCATTTTTCATGCAAATCAAGCATGTGAATGTAAATTACGTGTTACTTACCCGGATTCGGAGCTCTCCAGGGGCGTTTGTAGATTTGCCTCGCAGCGTGTCTGATGCCGCCGCATTCTACCGAGCCGAGGAGGGGAGCTCAACGGAGAAGGTCTTCTGGTCTCAGTATGCTGAGGCCGGCCATCCGGTGCCCCCTAGCGACCAGCTGAAGCAGCTGGTCGAGCTTCACAAGGTGGCCGAGCAGGCCATGAAGGGCCTCATAGTCCGCTGTGGCTCGAGAGGCCATGCACAGGAGCTACTTCGGCCTCGTCGACGGCTGGTGGATCGTGCCCCGGGAGGAGGTTATCAAGCGCCCGCCTGTATTGAAGGTGCTCGTCGGGCCCTTTCCGCGCAAAAGGTGCATTGGGGCAAGCTGGATGCGGAGAAGCTAATCAGCGACGCGCCACCAGCGGGCAAGGAGCATCGTCGCCCAAATCTACTATAAGGCTGTCTGAAGGGTGCCCGCAAGATTGCGGATGAGTGCCCCAGGATGTAATTTTGAGTGAATTCGCAATGTGTTATCACGTGCGCTGAAAACTTTGTTCATATCGCTAAGCAACGCTTGTTTAATTTAAAATATTACCTTCATGCGGCCGTTTATTAAATCTGAGAGATGGCAAGTCGTCGGCTTCAGCCCCCATGCCACAGTGCTGGGGTGTTGGGATAAACTTGAGCACTCTTGTTCCCATTTTGGGTCCATCTAGGAGGCGCTCAACACAACGAACAAGGCAACCGGACTTATAGTGCTTGAACACTCTCACTTAGCCATAGAATTCTATAATTTTAAATTTGGTGAAGCCTCTAGTATTCGGAAGACCGAATTGGGGCGCTATCACGCCTTCATCGGACATAATCCGAACTTCACTCAAGCGGCGAGGTCTTTAGGGACCCGAAAGGACCTCTCGAACAGCGACCAGTCTCTCGCCTTATCGTGCGGTCAGTTTAGCTTTCTCCGAGGCGTTAACCGGCTCAACCGGGCGCAATCGCATGGTTCTCCAGTGCTACCTTAGCCGATAGAGCGGAACGTAAGGATCCGAACATGGGAGCCGGGCAAACCCAACTATTGACCCAAGGCAGGATTCGGAGCTGATTCATATAATGCTATAAGTTCGGGGTGCCGCACTTGTGAAAGTGTGCGGACTTTATCACACCATAAAGCGGAGGACATAAGCCCCTGGTGAGTTTGGCCGTACCAAGATGCACGGGTGCAACATGTCGTAAATGAACATATATATATAAAGTAATGCAATTATAGGCAAAAGGTGCTGCATTTTACTCGAGAAGATATGCTATCAGTGCGGAATGATACAAATAGTGCGGAAAGCAAGGGATTGGACGAATTAAAGGCGTCTCCCTCCAGGGGTAGGCCGCGGAATGTTGTATTTAACAAATTTAATGCTCGTGATGGAGACCACCGAGTGTTCGCGGCCTTTGTCCTTCCCTGGCTGTTGCATCATGAGTTCGGCAGGTTCGCCGCCGGACTGAGTTCTGTATAAAAAAGAGAAAAATAAGAGAAAAAAGAGCGACACACTTGGGAGCCCCTGGTGTGGTCGAACCGCACTCTGGGTCTGTTGTGGTTGTGCCCTTCCCCCTATGCCCATGGTATCTCCAGGCATAATTATGTCTGTGGAGAGTTTGTCTTGCAATTTTGCGAGGGCTGGGGTTGGGGCCGCATTACTGGCGATGCACGGAGGCGTGCGGGTGGTCTTGGTTGATGTTGCTCCGGCGCGTTTGGTCGTGTCCGGTCGTTTAACGGCCGGACTCGAGAATTGCCTAAAAGGCTGCTTTGTACTTCGCCGCGAGAGCATTGTATGTTCCTCCGTTCGGAGGAGCGCCGTGTTTCCATTGACCGTGATGACTCCACGAGGGCCTGGCATCTTGAGCTTAAGGTATGCATAATGCGGCACGCGTTGAATTTTGCAAACGCGGTTCGTCCGAAGCAGAGCGTGATAGCCGCTGCATGAACGGGACTATGTCGAAGATTAACTCCTCGCTTCGAAATTATCCGGGATCCGAAGACCACTTCGGTGTAATCGAGCTCGTACAATTGGCCTCGACACCGGTATGACGCCTTTGAAGGTCGTCGTTGTAGGTTTAATCCTTGAAGGGTCTATGCCCATCTTGCGATTGTATCCCGATAAAGCAGGTTCAGGCTCTGCGCCGCCCATCGACTCTCGTGAGGTGAAATCCATCAACGATTGGGTCTAAAACCAATGCGGCGAATCCGCCATGGTGGATCTTGGTCGGATGGTCTCTTCGATCGAAAGTGATCGGGCAAGAGGACCATGGGTTGAATTTTGGGGCGATGGCTCCATCGCAGATATCGTCCTTTAGTGCACGCTCCGCTCCCTCTTGGGAATATCGTTGCGTATATCATGTTTACCGTCCGAACTTGAGGGGCAATCCCTTTTGTCCTCTGTTGTTCGGCGGCCGGGTCTCTTCCTCGTCATCGCTGTGTAGCCCTTGTCACTGTTTTGGCGATTAGCTTGCTGCTCGCTTGAATACCCAACAATCTCTGTTGGTATGGTTAGCTGGCTTTTCGGGGTTCCATGTATTTGACAAGAGCGGTCGAGTATTCGGTCCAAATTGGACGGGCCCGAGTGGTTCTTTTGAATGGCTTCTTCCGTTGACGGGTTTGAGCCTCGAATCCGGCGTTGACTGCCGATCCTCATTGTCGCCGTTAATCACGGCGTTTGTTTTGTTTCAAGCAACCTGCCATTGCGGTCCTTGGTATCCGGACTGCCGGCGTTTTGCTTTGAGGTTGTTACTCGCGAGCGAGCCAGCTATCCTCTCCCGCATAGAAGCGGGTCATGAGGGATGTGAGGGCTGCCATGGATTTCGCTTCTCTGTCCTAGGTGCCGGGCCAGCCACTCGTCGCGGATGTTATGTTTGAAGGCAGCGAGTGCCTCGCATCCGGACGGTCGGCGATTTGATTTTTCTTTGTTAAGAACCGTGTCCGAATTGCCCGCCGATTAAATGCGGCTGCTGGATTATGTGGCTTAGGTCATCTGCGTCCGGTGGTCGCTTTATCGCGCCCTGGAAGTTGTCGAGGAATGCGGCTTCCGTGTCTTCCCAACATCCAATTGACTCTGCGGGCAGGCTGTTAAGCCAATGCCGAGCTGGTCCTTTAAGCTTGAGCGAGATATTTGATGGCGTGAAGATCGCCGCCGCTGGCCATGTGTATATGGAGGAGATAATCCTCAATCCAGACCGCGGGTCTGTTGTGCCATCGAGGATTCAATATTAACGGGTTTGAACCCTTGAGGATTTGATGATCCATTACTTCGTCGGTGAAGCATAGTGGGTGTGTGGCGCCTCAGATTGAGCAATATCGCGACGTAGCTCGAGAGAGCGTTGTCTGCTGTGTTCGCCCGCCGGAGTAGTTGTATCCGGTGCGACGGTATTCGCGTGGGTCGGGGCGCCTCACGTGATCCATAGATAGATCTGGATTGTCTTGCCTTGTCATCCAATATATCTCGAAGTCCGCGCGTTCCCCGTGGCTTCCTGCTTTTAGAGCGATGCCGGGTACGGTTTTGGTGGAGGGCTTGCACGCCTCTATCGCGCCACGAGGTGGTCGGTCTGCCAGACAGCGCTGGTGATGCTGCCTCCTCTAATCGGGGAGCAACTTGCGTTTTGGGTAACTTTTGGGGGCGTTCGAGTTCATACTTTCGACGCGAGGACCTCGGTCCATCCGTCGGCCAAGAGGTCTTGATCAGCTTGAAGCTGTTGTTGCTTTTTCTTTAGGCTGTTTGCCGTGGCCATTAGCCTGCGCCTGAAACGCCTTGTTCGACGGGATCCTCGTGCACGACGAATTGGCTGTCGCCGAGGCTTGCCTCGTCTCCGGAGGAGGTAAGTAATTGTCATCCTCGACCTCTTCGCTGCCGCCCTCTCCCGAGGGCTTGCTTTGCCCCTCCTGCGCTGGATCGTCTTTGGAGGGAGTTGTCTTCGCACTTTCGGGGTGTTATTATCTCCCGTGCGGAATCTCCATTCTTGCCGTGGCGGGATTTAGAGCGGCCGCCGACGCGTCGGCGCTTGGGCTGTTTCTTTAAGGAATCGGCCTCCGCTGCTTCTTCGCCGTCCCCATCTTTTGGGGTGTCCACCATGTATATGTCGTATGACGAGGTGGTCTTCCAGTGTCCTGTAGGCACTGGTTCATGGTAGTCTCCGGCATCGTCGTCCATACCGTCGATGTCTTCGGAGTCGTAGTCGAGTATGTCGGTTAGATCATCGACGGTGGCTACGAAGTGGCTGGTGGGTGGGATCTGAATTTCTTCGTCGTCCGCGTCCCAACCGTCCTGGCCGTAGTTCGGCCAGGGCTCTCCGGATAGCGAGAGATGCTTCAATGAATTTATGATATCGCCGAAGGGCGAGTGCTGAAAGATGTCCGCAGCGGTGAATTCCATGATCGGCGCCCAATCGGATTCGGCTGGCAGGGGCGCAGGAGGTGCGGAGTCCGGAAGGGAGTCCGGCACCTCGGAGTCATGGGCTTTATGTGGGACAAGGTAAGTGTTCGGCTCCATCGCCGTAGAAATTGCGGCTCCCGAGGCGGTGTCCAGCCATCTGTCCTCGATTCGAGCGATCGGCTCCGGACTATGAGTCGGAGCAGATCCGGGTGCGGCCTCCAAGGTGTTGTCCGGCGGCAGAGTTAGGTCATGCCCATCGTGACAGTGCGGCACGCTCGGCTATGGCTCAGATCCATCGAGGATCAAGTCCCCGCGTATATCGGCCGTGAAGTTTAAGCTTCCAAACCTGACCTGACGGCCAGGGGCGTAGCTTTCGATCTGCTCCAGATGGCCAAGCGAGTTGGCCCACAGTGCGAAGCCGCCGAATACGAAGATCTGTCCGGGGAGAAAGGTCTCATCCAGGATTGCGTCGTTGTTGATTGAAGAGGCCATCAAGCCTATCGGTGACGACACAGAGGAACTCTCAATGAAAGCACCAATGTCGGTGTCAAAACCGCGGATCTCGGTAGGGGTCCCGAACGTGCGTCTAGGCGGATGGTAACAGGAGACAAGGGACACGATGTTTACCTGTGTTCGGGCCCTCTTGATGGAGGTAAAACCCACGCCCCTGCTTGATTGATATTGATATTGTGGATGTTTAGAAGAGTGGATCTACCACGAGATCAAGGAGGCTAAACCCTAGAAGCTAGCCTATGGTATGATTGTAAGGGTTGTTGTGATTGTTGTCCTACGGGCTAAAGCCATCCGGTTTATATAGACACCGGAGAGGGCTAGGGTTACATAGAGTCGGTTACAATGGTAGGAGATCTACATATCCGTATCGCCAAGCTTGCCTTCCACGCCAAGGAAAGTCCCATCCGGACACGGGGTGAAGTCTTCAATCTTGTATCTTCATAGTCTTGGAGTCCGGTCGATGATGATAGTCCGGCAAATGATAGTTCGGCAGATGATGGTAGTCCGGCAATCCGGACACCCCCTAATCCGGGACTCCCTCAATATTGCTAAACCGAAGTCAGCTATTTACAAACCGGAGTTTAACAATGAAACAATACACTAGTGAAAGTTATAAGTTGAAGTACATTGGCGGTTCAAAAAGGGGACTAATGGTATATATCGGGTTGTCATTTTTCTAAAAAGTTAAACCGCCTAGTCTAAACATTGAAGAGTCAAGACTGCAGTTGTATAAGTGAAGGAAAACAGATTTCACAAGTTGGTATTACAATTTTGGATCTGCGGCATATCAGAAAAGGAAAATATATTCAGACCTAAGGAGTGGTGCCGAAACAGTGGATGAAGGTTCAGATGGGAACTTCTATCTTAGGAAGGCGCATTAGATGGGAAAAAAGAGCTACGGTTATCATTGAATAGGATAACCATCAAGGTCTAGATCAAAACCCTATTAGGCAGGCAATGGACACTGACGAACACCGAAGAACACCGAGAACACCGAAACCCTAGAACAGATCTTTGGCGGAAAGAGCAGGGAGCTTACCAGTGCTGATGAAGAAGCGGAGAGGCGCCGCAGTTTTCTGGTGTGTTCAGGGTGATGCAGCGGCCAGAGTCGAAGCAGAGGCAATGGTCGCCGGTGGCGGCGGAGCTCCAAGGGCTGAGCGGCGCAAGGAAGATGACAACGCGAAGAGGCACAAGGGGGGAAGGTGAAAATGACCCCTCGGCCCTATTTATAAAGGCAAGGGATAAGTGTCAGGCGCGAAAATCGAGGAGCCAGAAATTTGGAAAGCGGAGCTGTCGCCTCGATTGTCGGAGACCCATTAATGAAGATGTGTCATACACAGTTTTCTATAACAGATGACGTCACGACGGTTTACCACGATTTGGGAAGATGATGTCACGGCGGCTTACAAAATTATGTGAAAATTTTGAAGACAAAGATCTCTTGAGGACTGACATGAACCAGTTCAAATCAGTCTGGAGTCTAATGTTGGGGATATTACTACTGGGCGTAAACCGGCCAGAAGAGGCCAGATTAACTTGAAGCCCATGAAGACAGACGGTGACGCTGAGTAAAGGCCCAAGGCCCAGAACCGGTTTAAGGCCTGTAGCTATAAACCGGCATTGATATGTAACTTGCATTGTAAGGTAGAAAGGACGGAGACCGAGCTGGACACATTTATGAGCCGGCCTCGGGACTCTGTAAACCGACGGGCGTCAACCCATGTATATAAGGGGACGACCGGGCGGCGGTTCAGAACAAAAGACGACAACTCGAGACTCAGGCAAAGCGTATTCGCTCCCTGGTCATCAAAACCCCATCAATTCCATCACAACTAGACGTAGGCTTTTACTTTCACCGTAAGGGGCCGAACTAGTATAAAACTCTCTTGCGTCCCTTGTCCGGTTTAACCCCTTTAAGCTAACCTGTAGCGATGGCTCCACGACTAAGTCCTTTCATGAGGACATCTGCCGTGACAAAACCACGACAGTCACTGAGGACACACCTGCACTTGAGAGATTAGTTGTAGTTGATCAAGAAGGTCCAACAAGAATCAATGTCATTTCTGTGTCAAAATTGACAGTGGTGGGCTACTCGTCTGACAAATACTCCGAACTTGTTATTGGATCCACACCCGTTGAGGTACAACGGCCTCCTTCTACCTCTCCTTCTACAAATTAACATTATTTCTAATTTTGAAGATGTTTGTTCGTCTGTCATTCAGAAAATGATTCCGACAAGCTTGACCCTGAAACTGCGCACAGTGAGGGTCTTGGCACTAGAATCTATCGGCCCCGACCTGGAGCAATTTGTCAGTGTCCTGAGATGCTTTCCGTGCCTGGAGAAGCTATATATCGAGGTGATGTTCCTTTCCTGTTAAATTTTAACCATAAGGGAGTTCAATTTGTGACACCTTTTTCCAAGTTTACAAAGACAATGTACTACGATATCTGAAGGATTCTTTTGGAGGATTTCAGTACATACATGCCCCCCCCCCACACACACATATTGGTTGCTTGATCCATATGGTTAGAATCAATAAGCATTTATCCTTTGGATTCATCTGTACTAGTGTTCTTAGGGAACTTTTCATCCACGCCAACCTCTTGTGAAGAAGGCTACATTTTTCTAGAATGTAATCAAATGCCCATGTTAATCATGTCAGATCAAAGATGGCATGTTAGTGCATTTTACAAATGCTGCAAACCAAATAGGCCTGCAATAATGTTCAAAATTGCATGTAGGCACTAACACGTTTTCTTCTTTTGCAGCTAAGATTAGGCCCAATGGTGGATAATGTGATACAATATAACAATCACGTCAAATGCCTAGATCTGCATCTCTCAGAAATTACTTTGAACTCCTACCGAGGGACCTTACCGGAGATTATATTTGCCAGGTTCTTTGTTCTCAGAGCAAGTGTGCTGAAGTAAATGAGGTTTGCCCTACATTTATTTCGCAAAAATGAATGGTTTTTTGATCAGCGCCAGCGCCTGCGGCAGAATGGAATAGGCTCTAAAAATGCTGAATTTCATTTTGGAACTTTAGATGACAAAGTAATTGGAAGTCATCGTGTCAACCCCATACATGACTTCTCAGTGGTTGACCCCTTTGCAAAAATTGTGAGGTTTCGAAACCAGACTTAGAAGTGGTAATATTAGTTTGAACCTCTCTCATATCCATGTTCAGTGGATCAGCGCGAGAGTTTGCAGCTGATGAGCTGACTTTCATTTCTAATATCAGTTTGAACCTTGTAATCTTCGAATTTGAGCCATATAACTCTGGAATTTGAACCTTGTAATATTTCGAGTTTTTGTGGTACAATCGTTGAAATGGCATCGTATGAGACTCGTATATTGGTAGCACTATTTTGACCTTAATATGCAATGGTCTTAGATTTTATTAACCATTCTCGAATATGTTTACCTTTTCGGTCTCACAACACATGATCTGTATAGCTAACTCGACTGCGATCTTCGACATTATTGCACACAGTTGGTTTCTTCCACCGTGTGCCATGTAGAGTGCAGAATTAATTATCGCACTCGAGTGTCCATCATCACCCTTCTATGTAACTTTGACCTCATCACCCACAGGTAAACTTATGGCCGAAGTCATTCCACACACTTCGTTTTTACAAAGCTTTTTGCCAATAAACGCCCATGATTTGTCCCTCTTCTAGCCGACACATGGCCAAACTAGCCGGGCGGGAAGCTTGTGTGGTAAATAGCGCGGGACAGGCTCACCGACGATACATTTGGTGCCTCTTCGAGCCCACGCATGCCGTGCGGTGTTGTCAAGCATGCACTAGAATCCTCCACTATGAACGACATGACAAGACATGATGATTACAGGCCGGCCGACCCCCATTTATTACAGCGGCCATTTAACCCTTGTGTCTGTTCAACCTTTTGATCACGCCCCACAATTGCAAGAAGCACAACCACCACAAGAAATTCTCAGAGGGTATCCTGCGCGGCTCCGGTGGTGCTCCGAGCGGTTGCCGACCACGAGCAGCATTTCACCATGCATGCCATGGTGGACACCCACAGAAGGTTCATGGACCTCTCGGTGGTGTACACCAACGACCCGGTCTGGGTGGAGCACTCCATCCACATCATGGAGCTGTTGCTTGCCGAGGAGAAGTACAAGGTGGTCGGGTTCGACCTCGAGTACACCCGTGCTCGTGTCGTGTCTCGTCCCAGGGTCGCCATCGCCTAGATGTGTGTGCGCCACCATGTCCTCATCTACCACTACTGCCTGGCCACAAGGCCTTGCGAGCGTTTTGCCAGGTTTGTCTACAGCCCCCACTACATGTTCGCTACGGTGGACATCACCAACGATGTAAAGGCGCTCGAGAATTCGGGCATCGCTTGCCATAATCTTGTCGACATCCAGGGCCAATACAAGATCTTGGGCAGCAAGGAGCATGAGAAGGACTCACTGGTCCACCTCGCCGAGGCCATCATCGACCCCTACTATAGAGACATGAAGGATTTGTGCAACAAGGACAAGCGTGCCTGGCACTCAGCCTGGATGGAGAAACTCGACAAAGCTCACATCGTGTACGCGACCAAGGAGGCGTACACAAGCTACGGCATGTACAGGCGGATCGTTGACATGAGGAAGTGCCTCCTTCCCCAAAACGGCCAAGGATCCAGCCGGCAGAAGAGTAATGGCAAGCGTCATCACAACAATAAGTAGATGATTAGATCCTCGTTTCTCCTAGTTTAGTATCCATGTAATTGCTTACTTTGGTGTGTGGAAATGTTATATGTGTGTAGTCACTTGTGTAATTGTATGCTTAATTTGTTTATGCAATGCTGTCTTTTTAAGTATATATGTTGATGCTCTGTAGACAGAGCGTAGATGTTGTGCGGACAAAAAAATCACATCGCACATGGACTAAACAATGGAACCCGTCGGTGCTGTTTTCATCAATCACTCACAATTGTATACCAGCAATCGTTTGCTCACAACACACACGGCTTGTTAGCAGTAATCGTGTGTGTCGTTATCGGTCTTCGCACACGTTTCCGATTACAGACCTGTTTGCCGTGTATCATGATACCTCTCCAACATACCTATAATTTTTGATTGTTCCATGCTATTATATTACCTATTTTGGATGTTTAATGGCCTTTATTATACACTTTTATATTATTTTTGGGACTAACCTATTAACCGAAGCCCAGTGCAAATTGCTGTTTTTTTGCCTATTTCTGTGTTTCGCAGAAAAGGAATATCAAACGGAGTCCAAGAATGAAACCTTCGGGAGAGTTATTTTTTGAACAAACGTGATCCAACGGACTTGGAGTGGACGTCAAGAAAGAAGGGAGGAGGCCACAAGGCAGGGAGGCGCGCCCCCCCACCCTCGTGGGCCCCTCGTAGCTCCACCGACCAACTTTTTCCTTCTATATATATCCACATACCCCGAAAACATCCAGGAGCACCACGAAACCTGTAACGCCCCCGATGCGGCTATATCTCCCACGTGTCGAGGCACGACTTAGAGGCATAACCGCATTGAAAGCAATGTCGCAAGTGAGGTAATCTTCACACAACCCATGTAATAATTAAGGGACAGAGATACATAGTTGGCTTACAGTCGCCACTTCACACAGTGCATAATTAAACATACATCATTCAGAGTACACTCAAGGTCCGACTACGGAACCAAAATAAAAGAAGATACCCCACATGCTAACACAGATCCCCGAATCGTCCCAACTGGGCACCACTATTGATCATCCGAAACGACACATAGTAACGACCACGTTCCTCGTCGAACTCCCACTTGAGCTCGGTGGAATCACCTGACCGGCCTCATCGAACCTGCAACTGTGTTTGGAAGTATCTGTGAGTCACGAGGACTCAGCAATCTCACACCCGCGAGATCAAGACTATTTAAGCTTTAGGGAGGACATAGTATTAAAGTGGAGCTGCGGCAAGCGACTAGCATATATGGTGGCTATTTCGCAAAAGAGAGCGAGAAGAGAAGCAAAGCACGGTCGTGAAACTAGTAGTGATCAAGAAGTGATCTTGAACTACTTACGTCAGACATAACTCCAACACCGTGTTCACTTCCCGGACTCCGCCGAGAAGAGACCGTCACGGTTACACACGCGGTTGATGTGTATTTTAAATTGAGGTCATCTTTGGGTTTTCTACAACCGGACATTAACAAATTCCCATCTGCCTCATAACCGCGGGCACGGCTTTCGAAAGATATTACCCTGCAGGGGTGTCCCAACTTAGCCCATTATAAGCTCTCACGGTCAACGAAGGATTATTCTTCTACCGAAGACCCGATCAATCTCGAATCCCGGACTACAAGACATTTCGACAGCAATAAAACAAGACCAGCAAAGCCGCCCGATTGTGCCGACAAATCCCGATAGGAGCTGCACATATCTCGTTCTCAGGGCACATCCGGATGAGCAGTCCATACAACTAAAACCAAACCTCAAGTTGCCTTGAGGGGGCGCTGCACTGGTTTAGTTCGGGCCAGCACTCGAAGGAGCACTGGTCCGGGGCGTTAAAATAAAGATGACCCTCGGGCTCGCGAAACCCGGGAAAAGGCTTAGGTGGCAAATGGTAAAACCAAAGTTGGGCCTTCTTTGGACGAGTCTTATTCAAAGCGAACGTCAAGGGGGTCCCATAAATCACCCAACCGTAAGGAACGCAAAATCAAGGAACATAACACCGGTATGACGGAAACTAGGGTGGCAAGTGGAACAAAACACTGTGCATAAGGCCGAGCCTTCCACCCTTTACCAAGTATATAGATGTGTTAAATTATAGCAGATATATATATATATATTGTGATATCCCCAACAAGTAATCATGTTCCAAAAAGGAACAGCACCTCCATGTTCCAGCAAGGAACAAACTTCCGCTTCACCTGCAACTAGCAACGCTATAAGAGGGCTGAGCAAAGCGGTAACATAGCCAATCAAGGGTTTGCTAGGAAAAGGATGGTTAGGGGCTGACATGGCAATATGGGTGGCATGACATAGCAAGTGGTAGGCATCGCAGCATAGGCATAGCAAAAGAGCGAGCAACTAGCATAGCAAAGATAGAAGTGATTTCGAGGGTATGGTCATCTTGCTCGCAATGTTCTCGAGTTGTCGAAAGCCTGATCCTCAAAAACGTTCTCAACAGGTTCCTCGTTCACGTACTCGTCTCCCGGCTCTACCCAAAACAACAACACAAACAAGGAACTACAGTAAATCACGGTGCAATGCTCAATCCACATGATGCAAAACAAGACATGATATGCGTGAAGGGATATGCAATGCTTAGGTGCGCTCCGGAAGGTAAATGGAAAACCAGGCATCATCTTGGCAAACCAAGCATGCCATCGGAAAGATGAGATGATTTCGGTAGAAATCGATATAGAGATCACCGGAAACGGATGCACGGGTTTGGACAAGACGGGCAAAACAAGATTGGTGAGAAAACCTACATAACAGTATGATGCACAAAGCCATGCACGTATGCAACTACCTCATAGCATAACGCAAATGAATATGCACATGAAAGACAACACATAGGCATGATGCAAAAAGACATGATCACAAACTTGCCCAAATGCAGAAACTAATGCCACCACTGAGTTGGTGGGATTTTCTACCCCAAAACATATATAATATGTTAGGGTTGCGAGAGAGAAATCATCACAAAACATTAAGTTAAAACCTGCCTAAAAAGGAAGTTGATGAATTGGCAATTTCAGATTTGGAAATGTCCAGAATTGGACTTGCCTAAAACAGAAAAGAGACAAGGCTGGAAATGGAAACGTGGGGTAAAAGAAAAAAATATGCATAAGGGGGGAGGCGCTGAGAGGTCGGGGTGGCCCCACTTGTCATAGAGACAGGGCTAAATGGCATAAAAGGGGGGAAAACAGCCTCGTGGGGATTGAACCCGGTCTCCCAGTGGAATCCAGCCCCTGCTACCACTGGGCTGGGCGGCGGCGACTGACAGAGGAAGGGCCTCGGCCCTTATCTACTGCTGCTGCAGAGTGAACGCATCGGAGAAAACGAAAAAAACAGAAATACAAAAGGGGGGAGGCGCGCCTGGGGTTCGAACCCAGGTCGCCGCGGTGAGAGAGCGGGGAGTCAACCAGCTCGGCTACGCTAGGGGAGTCGGTAGGATCCAGGACGCTAGCTACTTGACACAACTCCCAGGCCGGACCTAAAACAGAGACAACAACCGACGACGCCGGCGAGGCAACGGCGGCTACAGGGGCTCTGCGCCCTCGTACAGACTAGGAACACACGAGAGGGCATCGCAGAACAAGAAGGGGCAAGCCCGAGAAGATAAACGCGCAAAACCACACGCCAATCTACTCTGAACCCAGGAGCTACGGACACGCCGGAGCACGCCGAGCGCGTCACGAACACGGACCGGACCCTACGCTATGGTGAACTAACGGCGACAGGGAGGAGTAGGGAGGAAGTGGGGGTATACCTCCTTACCCTAGGACAAGAAAACGGCGACGGAGACGGGCTGACGGCGATGCGGTCGTTTGCTGAACTTCGCCGGGAATCCTGACCGAGAAGAAGACAGAGCAGGGCGTCGGCGAACTTGGCGATCCGGGCCCCCGTAGTCGACGTCGTGGACGAAGTCGACGATGAGGATGAAGGTAGACACGGTGCGGATGGTTGGGGTGGCCGGAGAGCACGCCGGCGACGAGGCGCGCTCCCAGATGCGCTCGGGACCGAGCGGGGCGGCGAGCTTGGTGGCTCCCTTACCTGGCGGCGGCGCCGAGAGGGAGAGGGGAACCCTAGGGTGCGGTTGGCCACGCGAGAGGGGATAAGTAGGGCTAGGGCGACGAGGCGAGCTCACGCTCCCTCGTGCTACGGGGTCCCCATGGCGACGTCGGGAGGAGAGGGAAAAGGCGGGTGAGAAGCACAGGGCGGTCGCTGCCAGGCGGGGCCGGCGCTGCCACGTGGACGGAATCTAGCGGGGGTAAGGGGAGCTGCGGGTGCGCGAAGGCAGGAGGAGAGGCGAGCGGGCTGGCGCGCCTCTCACTGGGCTGCGGGCTGAGGAAGCTGGGCCGGCTCGGAGAGGCCGGGGGCCCAGGTGGAGAGGGAAACGTGCGGGCTGGCCTGCTGCTGCTGCCTCCTTTCTTTTCTCCTTTTAAAAATAAAAGGAAGAGAAAAGAAAGCACAGGGAGAAATTAAAAGATTTTTGAGTGAAAGGAAAATATTCCCACACTCCTGGAATTCTCCACAATTTAAATAAATTGTAATGGACATTTTTAGAGGTAGAAAAATAATGCAAGTTTGGAAATATTTCAAACTTGTGCCATTTTTGAACCTGACCATAACAACTTCAAAAGAGGAGAATTTTGGCAGAGAGTTTTAGAGCAAAGAGCAAGGTTAGCAGGGAGAAGATGAACATTAATTGAGAGAGGGAATTATAGCCCTTGAAAAAGGAAAGAAGGAGAGGGAAAGAGGAGATGGTAATGCCAAAAAAATGAGAATGGCACATGCACAACATGACATGTAAGAGAACACCACAACCACATGATAAGAAGGGAAATGCAAGATGACAAAAGGCACAAATGCAATATGGTAAAAGAGTAAAACAAATAAAAATAAAACCCAACATAACCAAACAAAATGAAGCCAAGCATGACAAGAACCCACAAGACTTGGATGAGGTCAAATAGATATATTGCCCAAAAGGGGAAGTTTACATCCAGGGTGTTACAACACTCCACCACTACAAGAGGATCTCGTCCCGAGATCTAGGACTGAAAGAACTCCGGATACTCGAACGGAGGTGATCCTCACGCCCCGTGTAGCTTCTCGGTCGGAATGGTGTGACCACTTCACTTTCAGGAATTTGATTGACTTGTTGAGAGTCTTGCGCTCGGTTTCTTCAAGAATAGCAACGGGTGCTCATGATAAGAGAGATCTTCTTGAAGGTCAATCTCTTGAAGTTGATAGTGCGTTCAGAGTCTTGAAGCACTTGCGGCTGTGACACGTGAAACACATCGTGCACGTTTGCAAAGTTGGATGGAAGCTCAAGTTGATAGGCGAGATCGCCTCTTTTCCCAATGATCTTGAAAGGACCCACGTATCTAGGGGCAAGCTTCCCTTTGATACGGGCGGACGAGTGCCTTTCATTGAGAGACGCGGAGGTAGACATGGTCTCCGATTTCAAAAGTCACATCACGGTGCTTATCATCATAATAGCTCTTCCGGCGCGATTATGCGGCTTTGAGATTCTCACGAATGACCTTGCACATTTCTTACGCTTCGTGATCAAGTCATTGCCAAGAAGTTGGCGTTCACATCTCGAGACCAATTGAGAGGAGTACGGCACTTTCGCCATAGAGAATTTCGAATGGGGCCTTGCCCGAACTCGCTTGGAAGCTGTTGTTGTAAGAGAACTTCGGCATATGGAAGACAATCTTCCCACTTCATACGAAGGAAATGACACAAGCCCCGAGCATATCTTCAAGAATTTGATTAACTCGCTCAACTTGGCCACTTGTTTGAGGATGGAAAGCTGTCTTTGAAGCGAATGTTGGTGCCCATGGCCTTCAAAAGACTCCCGAACTTGGAGGTAAAGATGCTGCCACGGTCCAAGAGATCACTTGTGGAATGCCGTGCAAGGAGACAATCTCGAGGTGTATAGCTCTCGCCAACCGAGCTGCAGTGATGGATTCTTTGATAGGAAGAAAATGAGCCACTTTAGTAAGCTTGTCAATGACAACAAAGATAGCATCATTTCCACGCTTGGACTTTGGAAAGCCGACCACGAAGTCCATTTCAATATGATCAAACTTCCATTCAGGAATAGCAAGAGGTTGAAGGAGACCAGCTGGTCTTTGGTGTTCTGCTTTCACTCTTCTCGCAGACATCACACTCATTCACGAATTGAGCAATTCTCGCTTCATTCGAGTCCACCAATATGACTGCTTGAGGTCATGGTACATCTTCGTACTTCCGGATGAATGGATAGAAGCGAATTGTGAGCCTCGTTCATAATGACTTTTCTCAGATCACCCTTAGGAACCACAATCCGGTCCTCAAAGAACAGAGTGTCTTTGTCATCAACGGAAGCACTTGTACTTGAAATGCCCTTGTCGATACCACGTTTCACCTTCTTCACCATGGTATCAGAAGTTGAGCCTCACGAATCTGATCTTCCAAAGTAGGAGAGACTATGAGGTTGGCAAGAAAGCCTTGAGGAACAACTTGAAGATTCAGCTATGGAAAGATTCACAGAGATCCGGTGAAAGGGCTTGAGGATTAGGCTGTTGCGATAAGCTTTCCTGCTCAAAGCATCTGCAATGACATTGGCTTTGCCGGAGTATACTCAATACTTGGGTTGTACTCTTGAATCATTTCGACCCATCGAGTCTGCCTGAGGTTGAGGTTAGGCTGAGTGAAGATGTACTTGAGACTCTTGTGATCAGTGAAAATGTCCACTTTCCTTCCCAACAAGAGATGTCTCCACGTAATCAATGCATGGACAACTGCCGCCAACTCAAGATCGTGAGTGGGGTAGTTCTTCTCGTTGGGCTTCAACTGGCGAGAGGTATAAGCCACAACTCTCTTCTCTTGCATTAACACAGCACCGAGACCTTGAAGAGAAGCATCACAGAAGACTTCATAAGGCTTGGATTCATCAGGAGGATTCAGAACAGGAGCTGTGACGAGTTTCTCTTTGAGGGTTTTGAAAGCAACGTCACACTCGGGAGACCAGACATACTTCACATGCTTCTGGAGAAGGTTGGAAAGAGGCTTTGCAATCTTGGAGAAGTTCTCAACGAATCTTCGGCAATAGCTTGCAAGACCAAGAAAGCTGCGAAGCTGCTTGACATTCTGAGGAGGTTCCCAATTCACAATTGCGGACACCTTCTCGGGATCAACAGCGATGCCCTTGGCAGAGATGATATGACCAAGATAAAGCACTTCATCAAGCCAGAATTCACATTTGGAGAACTTAGCATAGAATTGATACTCTCGAGCTTGTCTAGCACCAATCGCAAATGTTTGGCATGATCCTTCTTATTCTTGGAGAAGACCAAAATATCATCAAGATAGACCAAGACGAATTCATTGGTGTAAGGGTTGAATATGAAGTTCATCATCCGAGAGAAAGTTGGAGGAGCATTGACGAGGCGAAAGACATGACAAGATATTCATAAGAACCAAAGCTTGTTCGAATGCTGTCTTGGGAATATCTTGTTCACGAATGCGAATCGATGATACCCCATCGAAGGTCAAGCTTAGAGAACCTTTGTAGCACCTTTGAGTTGCTCGAAAAGCTCATTGATGTTGGGAAGTGGATACTTGTTCTTGATTGTCTTCTTATTCAATGGACGGTAATCGACACAAAGTCGGTCCGAGCCATCCTTCTTCCGGACAAAAGAACACCACAACCCCAAGGAGATGAACTCGGTCCGATCAAACCAGACGCTCTTGTTCATCGAGCTGCTTCTTCAATTCCTCAGCTCATCAGGTCCAAGCTTGTATGGACGCTTGCAAGCGGGTTGATGCCGGGCTCAAGATCGATAACGAACTCAAGCTGGCCGATGAGGAGGCATACCCGAAGCTCTTCGGAAAGACATCTTGGTACTACAAACGATCGAATCGAGAGATGGCATTCAATTCGCCCTTCTCATTGAGAGAAAACAACCGAATGGTTTCATCACGAGAGGCATAGATGATCACATCATTAGAAGAATGAGTCAATTGAATTTCCCTGGCAGCACAATCAAGCTGAGCTTTGTGCTGATAAAGCCAGTCCATTCCGAGAATAAGATCAATATCCGAGTCACCAAGAACAACTGGTTTAGACAGAAATCTATAATCGCCCATCTTGATAGAAACATCCGGAACGAAAACTCGAGAAGTCATCTCCTTAGCCGGAGAAACAATAGACAAAGGTCTAGGCAAAGCTTGAGTAACCAAATCATGCATAGCCACAAAAGGTCTTGAGATGAAAGAATGCGATGCACCAGTATCAAATAAGACTTTTGCAGAATATCATTAATCGAGAGATTACCCATTAACACATCTGAAGAATCCTCTGCCTGAGCTGCATTCATCATATTGACCTTCGCAGAATTCGGATTATGCTTGACCACTGCATTGCTTTGGAAGATTTCACAGGAGGAGGAGGCGGAAGACGCCTCTGGTTGAAGCACTTGTTCGCATAGTGACCCTTCTGCTGACACTTGTTGCAAGTGACCTCGTAAAGCGGACGGTGGTAAGGAGCACTTGACCTTGGAGCTTGAGAATTAGACTTGTTACGATAGCTTGGGTTGGGTGGGTGGGAAGATCCACGGCCACCGAGTTCTTCTTTGGTAAGGCCGTGGAACGGAGGAGGGGGCAGAGTAAAACTTCGCTGCTTGGCTGCCACTTGAGAGGACGAGGAGGACTGAACTGCATCCCTGATTCTCTTCTTAGAAGCCTCGCATTTGAGTTGAGCCGCTTCTTGCTTGAGAGCCATGTTGTAGAAATCATCATACTTATCTGGCTCAAACAGCACAAGAGGTAATTGCAGATCTTCTCTCGCATCACCACCGAACCGATAGATCATACTCCTTTCATCGTGTACATCTTGCTTAGCAAAACGAGCGAGCTTCTGGAACTGGATATTGTATTGATAGACAGACATGGTGCCTTGCTTGAGATTGCGGAACTCCTCACGCTTGCTCTCAACAACACTCTTGAATGTGATGAGCTCGAAATCACGGCGGAACTCATCCTGTAATGACACGGCCTCCTCTGGAATCTTTGTATTCTTGGAACCACTCAGCAGCTTGATCCTTGAGTTGAAAGGATGCAAACTTGACAAAGTCCTCAGTCCGACATTGCTACACCAAAGTGCTTGCAGATGTCCACTAACCAATCGCCGTCTGTTGCCTCAACACGAAACCGAAAGACTTTGGCTGATTAGCGAGGAACGATCGAGAGTAGCAAAGTGTGGCTGATTGTTGCCTTGACCTTGATTGCCTTGATTGCCTTGATTGCCTTGCCCTCGAGAGCACGTTCTTGCAAGAGCTGCAAAATCATCGAGCATTGGCATTGGTGGCTGCCATAATAGCTTGCCTGTGCCTCGGAGGCGGAGGTGGAGGTGGAGGATTGGTGATCCCCATCATTGCGATCCGGATTCGGACGCGTTGGCGGAGCCATCTCAAGAGGGTGACATCCGTTAGTCCTTTGATAGACAAATAGATAAGTAGAATCAACGGATAGAAATTGCAACATATAGTCTTCACAACAAACATTCGAACAAGAATGAACGAATGAATTCCAAAGTTAATCATCACACGTCCAATAAAGTGAGAAGCCACTTAGATAAAGGATATGGAAACAACATCTGTCTGAGAAACAAATCGAATATCACAACTGAAAACAAAAGGTTGGCTTCTAGAATGAGCCGGAACAAACACATGATAGAGATTTCGCTCAAAGTGTTCGTGGTGGGGCCCACACGGACACGACG
Organism: Aegilops longissima; assembly: GCA_021605205.1. Lineage (NCBI taxonomy): Eukaryota > Viridiplantae > Streptophyta > Magnoliopsida > Poales > Poaceae > Aegilops > Aegilops longissima. The sequence goes on along the minus strand of CM038680.1, from coordinate 371,998,876 downwards.
TATAGCGGACGTCACGAATGACTAACAAGACGTCCCCGAATCAGCATAGCCAAGGATTCTTTAAGACGCCTCGCGACCATCAGAATCGACCGTGAATGGGCGGACCACTAGACGTTGAACCCCAATCTCAAATCATACATCCGCCGGAAAGAATATCCCGTAAGCTACTAGAATTCCCACCTATAAACTCCCAAACTTTCTGGTTATGCAATCTGGTGTTGGGGATACAGGGGACACAAAATATATCACCCAAACTAACAATACCTAGATCCAAATTGTATCCATCCGTCAACACATAACCAAGAAATCCTCGAAATCGTGTACCTCGACCTTGAAAAACATCCGTTATACAAGTCATGGCAATACTCCCGACTCGCCACAAGATCGGGCTATCGTGGTTATCTCACCAACAACTGCACAAAAGAGATTTCGATGTCGGCAAAACTCGTATTCCGAATCGCAACGATAAAATTGTGACGACAACACCTCGGAGCTCAACTCCCCGGGACACTGCCACAACCCCTAAATGTCAGGAGGCACCAAGAACAATGTTCTCGTCACAAAACCATCGGAACGATTCCAAGATACCCACGTGATCCTAAAAAAATTTTTAGTGAAATTTGAGGAGAGAAGAGTCAAAACTCTACGTCAGGAGACCTCACAGAGCGATGAAGGGACTGAGGAGTAAAAAGAATCCTACTCTCCGATATATATAATCCTAAGACTCAAAACATTTTCCATTCTAGACTCAACAACGCCAGCAAACAATCAAGTAGGGGGCTCCTAAGTCGGGGAAGGCTCTGATTACCAACTTGTAATGCCCCCGATGCGGCTATATCTCCCACGTGTCGAGGCACGACTTAGAGGCATAACCGCATTGAAAGCAATGTCGCAAGTGAGGTAATCTTCACACAACCCATGTAATAATTAAGGGACAGAGATACATAGTTGGCTTACAAATCGCCACTTCACACAAAGGCATAATTAAACATACATCATTGAGTACACTCAAGGTCCGACTACGGAACCAAAATAAAAGAAGATACCCCACATGCTAACACAGATCCCCGAATCGTCCCAACTGGGCACCACTACTGATCATCTGGAAACGACACATAGTAACGACCACGTTCCTCGTCGAACTCCCACTTGAGCTCGGTGGAATCACCTGACCGCCTCATCGGAACCTCGCAACTGTGTTTGGAAGTATCACGTGAGTCACGGGGACTCAGCAATCTCACACCCCGAGATCAAGACTATTTAAGCTTTAGGAGGACATAGTATTAAAGTGGAGCTGCAAAGCGACTAGCATATATGGTGGCTATTTCGCAAAAGAGAGCGAGAAGAGAAGCAAAGCACGGTCGTGAAACTAGTAGTGATCAAGAAGTGATCCCTGAACTACTTACGCCGACATAACTCCAACATCGTGTTCACTTCCCGGACTCCGCCGAGAAGAGACCATCACGGTTACACACGCCGTTGATGTGTATTTTAAATTGAGGTCATCTTTGGGTTTTCTACAACCGACATTAACAAATTCCCATCGCCTCATAACCACGGGCACGGCTTTGAAAGATATTACCGCAGGGTGTCCCAACTTAGCCCATTATAAGCTCTCACGGTCAACGAAGGATTATTCCTTCTACAGGAAGACCCGATCAATCTCGAATCCGGACTACAAGACATTTCGACAAGAATAAAACAAGACCAGCAAAGCCGCCCGATTGCCGACAAATCCCGATAGGAGCTGCACATATCTCGTTCTCGTGGCACATTCGGATGAGCAGTCCATACAACTAAAACCAAACCTCAAGTTGCCTTGAGGGGCGCCGCAGTGGCTCTAGTTCGGGCCAGCACTCAAGGAGCACTGGTCCGGGGTTAAAATAAAGATGACCCTCGGCTCGCGAAAACCCGGGGAAAAGGCTTAGGTGGCAAATGGTAAAACCAAAGTTGGGCCTTTGCCGACGAGTCTTATTCAAAGCGAATCGTCAAGGGGTCCCATAAATCACCCAACCGTAAGGAACGCAAAATCAAGGAACATAACACGGTATGACGGAAACTAGGTGGCAAGAGTGGAACAAAACACTGTGCATAAGGCCGAGCCTTCCACCCTTTACCAAGTATATAGATGTGTTAAATTATAGCAGATATATATATATTGTGATATCCCCAACAAGTAATCATGTTCCAAAAGGAACAACACCTCCATGTTCCAACAAGGAACAAACTTCCGCTTCACCTGCAACTAGCAACGCTATAAGAGGGCTGAGCAAAGCGGTAACATAGCCAATCAAGGGTTTGCTAGGAAAAGGATGGTTAGGGGCTGACATGGCAATATGGGTGGCATGACATAGCAAGTGGTAGGCATCGCAGCATAGGCATAGCAAAAGAGCGAGCAACTAGCATAGCAAAGATAGAAGTGATTTCGAGGGTATGGTCATCTTGCCTGCAATGTTCTCAGAGTTGTCGAAAGCCTGATCCTCGAAAACATTCTCAACAGGTTCCTCGTTCACGTACTCGTCTCCCGGCTCTACCCAAAACAACAACACAAACAAGGAACTACAGTAAATCACGGTGCAATGCTCAATCCACATGATGCAAAACAAGACATGATATGCGTGAAGGGATATGCAATGCTTAGGTGCGCTCCGGAAGGTAAATGGAAAACCAGGCATCATCTTGGCAAACCAAGCATGCCATCGGAAAGATGAGATGATTTCGGTAGAAATCGATATAGAGATCACCGAAACGGATGCACGGTTTGGACAAGACGGCAAAACAAGATTGGTGAGAAAACCTACATAACAGATGATGCACAAAGCCATGCACGTATGCAACTACCTCATAGCATAACGCAAATGAATATGCACATGAAAGACAACACATAGGCATGATGCAAAAAGACATGATCACAAACTTGCCCAATTGCAGAAACTAATGCCACCACTGAGTTGGTGGGATTTTTCTACCCCAAAAACATATATAATATGTTAGGGTTGCAGTAGAGAAATCATCACAAAAACATTAAGTTAAAACCTGCCTAAAAAGGAAGTTGACAGAATTGGCAATTTCCAGATTTGGAAATGTCCAGAATTGGACTTGCCTAAAACAGAAAAGAGACAAGGCTGGAAATGGAAACGTGGGGTAAAAGAAAAAAATATGCATAAGGGGAGGCGCCGAGAGGTCGACAGGGTGGCCCCATCATATAGAGACAGGAAATGGCATAAAAGGGGGAGAAACAGCCTGTGGGGATTCAACCCGGGTCTCCCAGTGGAATCCAGCCCTGCTACCACTGGGCTGGGCGGCGATCGACAGAGGAAGGGCCTCGGCCCTTATCTCTGCTGCCGCAGAGTGAACGCACCGGAGAAAAACGAAAAAACAGAAATACAGGGGGGGAGGCGCTGGGGTTCGAACCAGTCGCCATGTGAGAGAGCGGGAGTCAACCAGCTCGGCTAGGCTAGGGAGTCGGTAGGATCCGGGGCGCTAGCTACTTGACACAACTCCCAGGCCGACCTAAAACAGAGACAACAATAACCCAGCGACGGCGAGGCAACGGCGGTTACAGGGCTCTGCGCCCTCGCATGAGACTAGGAACACACGAGAGGGCATCGCAGAACAAGAAGGGCAAGCCCGAGAAGATAAACGCGACAAAACCACACGCCAATCTACTCAACCTCAGAGCTACGGACACGCCGGAGCACGCCGAAAGGCCACTTAACACGGACCGGACCCTACGCTATGGTGAACTAACGGCGACGAGGAGGAGCAGGAGGAAGTGGGGTATACCTCCTTACCCTAGGACAAGAAAACGGCGACGGAGACGGGCTGACGGCGATGCGGTCGTTTGCTGAACTTCGCCGGGAATCCGGACCGAGAAGAAGACAGAGCAGGGCGTCGGCGAACTTGGCGATCCGGGCCCCCGTAGTCGACGTCGTGGACGAAGTCGACGATGAGGATGAAGGTAGACACGGTGCGGATGGTTGGGGTGGCGGAGAGCACGCTGGCGACGAGGCGCGCTCCTGAGAGCGCCGGACCGAAAGGGCGGCGAAGCTTGGTGGCTCCTTTTACGGGCGGCGGCGGCGTAGAGGGAGAGGGGAACCCTAGGGTGCGGTTGGCCACGCGAGAGGGGATAAGTAGGGCTAGGGCGACGAGGCGAGCTCACGCTCCCTCATGCTCCGGGGTCCCCATGGCGACGTCGGGAGGAGAGGGAAAAGGCGGGTGAGAAGCACAGGGCGGTCGCTGCCAGGCGGGGCCGGCGCTGCCACGTGGACGGAATCTAGCGGGGTAAGGGAGCTGCGGGTGCGTGAAGGCAGGAGGAGAGGCGAAGGGCTGGGCGCGCCTCACCGGGCTGCGGGTCGAGGAAGTGGGCCGGCTCGGAGAGGCCGGGGCCTGTGGAGAGGGAAACGTATGGGCTGGCTCTGTCTGCTGCCTCCTTTCTTTTCTCCTTTTAAAATAAAAGGAAGAGAAAAGAAAGCACAGGGAGAAATTAAAAGATTTTGAGTGAAAGGAAAATATTCCCACACTCCTGAATTCTCCACAATTTAAATAAATTGTAATGGACATTTTAGAGGTAGAAAAATAATGCAAGTTTGGAAATATTTCAAACTTGTGCCATTTTTGAACCTGACCATAACAACTTCAAAAGAGGAGAATTTTGGAAGAGAGTTTTAGAGCAAAGAGCAAGGTTAGCAGGGAGAAGATGAACATTAATTGAGAGAGGGAATTATAGCCCTTGAAAAAGGAAAGAAGGAGAGGGAAAGAGGAGATGGTAATGCCAAAAAAATGAGAATGGCACATGCACAACATGACATGTAAGAGAACACCACAACCACATGATAAGAAGGGAAATGCAAGATGACAAAAGGCACAAATGCAATATGGTAAAAGAGTAAAACAAAGAAAAAGAAAACCCAACATAACCAAACAAAATGAAGCCAAGCATGACAAGAACCCACAAGACTTGGATGAGGTCAAATAGATATATTGCCCAAAAGGGGAAGTTTACATCCAGGGTGTTACAAAACCCTATTTCCACCGCCGTAACCTTCTGTACCCGTGAGATCCCATCTTGGGGCCTTTTCCGGTGCTCCGCCTGAGGGGGAATTGATCACGGAGGACTTCTACATCAACACCATGGCCTCTCCGATGATGTGTGAGTAGTTTACCGGAGACCTTCGGGTTCATGGTTATTAGCTAGATGGCTTCTTCTCTCTCTTTGGATCTCAATAAGAAGTTCTCCTCGATCTTCTTGGAGATCTATTCGATGTAATTCTTTTTGCGGTGTGTTTGTCGAGATCCGGTGAATTGTGGGTTTATGATCACGATTATCTATGAACAATATTTGGTTCTTCTCTGAATTCTTATATGTATGATTTTTTATCTTTGCAAGTCTCTTCGAATTATAAGTTTGGTTTGGCCAACTAGATTGATCTTTCTTGCAATAGGAGAAGTGCTTAGCTCTGGGTTCAATCTTGCGGTGTCCTTTCCTAGTGGCAGCAGGGGCAGCAAGGCACATATTGTATTGTTGCCATAAAGGATAAAAAGATGGGGTTTCGTCTGTGTACTAAAGTAGGGACACCCCTTTGTACCCCTTTACTTGTGCACAGACAGTCAGAGTCGCGCCCACGACCACTCTAGGCAGGGCAGAGGAGGGAAACCGGGAAGAAGCCGAAGCACAAGATGGCCAAGGCAACACCAAGACCAGGAACACAAGAGGTCGAGGAGGCGAGGTAGACTCCCTCGGCAAGGTTCTTGCTAAGGCAGCCTCCGCAGCCCCGGCAAGGGCCTTGCCGGGGCAGGCAGCCTGCCCAATGCCAACAGAGCAAGCCTCCCTTGAGCCCATGATTTCAGACCCCACCAACCACATTGGAACTAGGGCTCGGGAGGCACCTCCGTGGTGGCATGCAGATCTTTGTCAAGATCATAAACACACCAGATCAGATGAGGACCAGAAGACGGCGACCCTTGGCGAGATCCTAGCCGAGGAAACCCACAAGACCCCCGGCAAGCGCCTTGCCGGGGATGACTGCGACGCCACGGCAAGACCCTTGCCGGGCCCCCGGCAAGGCCCTTGACGAGGGCGCCAGCAGGGCCACTGCCAGGCCCTCACCAGACAAGGCTCCACCGCCATTCGCATGCAGCTGCCAGCCCAACAAGCGGGCAGGCACCTGCGTGGCAACACACGGCATCCAGACCAACTCAGCAAGCACTTGCGTGGTGGCATGCAGATCTTCGTGAAGACCCTGCCACCACGCCACCTCAACAGCCTGCTTGCCTACATGGCACCGCACGCATCGCTGGCCTGGGCGCGTGTCGAAGCGAGACGGAGCGGAGACTGACGAGACGGGCCTTGTTCCCGTCCCCGATAAAGCTAATGGACACCTAAGTAGCGCATGTAATGCGCTTTGTCCCATAATGCCGGGCGATAAGCTCGTGCACTGTGCGCCTTTCCACCTCCTGTGTGCCACTGTGGCAACCCCTTTTCGACTATAAAAGGAGGCCCGAGGCATAATGGAGAGGGATTCGGCTCTTTGGAACTACGCAGCCACTGTAGCTAGTTCGAAAGCTCAAGAACACTCAATACATCCACCAAAGCAGGACTAGGGTTTTATGCATCCTCGGGGCCCGAACCTGGGTAAACGATCTTTGTGTTGGCTCCTGGACCCGCTCTTCTCACAACCCCGCGCCCGCCGACCGTAGAAGGGATTCCATTGTTCCCATAGGTGTCGTTCCCACCGACATCTTTGGCGTGCCAGGTAGGGGGCGCAGTTGTAAGAATCTGGTCTAGCAGTTATCCTAGCGGTTCTTCATCGCCATGGATCCCAAGAAGAAGACGATCACAGCGATCGGCTCGTCAGGAGCCGAGCGGCCCATGCTAGTGCGGGCGAGCAGTGGGCAGGTCACGGACAGAACCCGAGCCGCGGCCCGCGAAAGCACCAAGATCGCCCCGCGATCGAGCTCGCGGCGAAGCGCGCGTTCAGGCACTGAGACGATGAGCCGCATGCCGCCAGATCCAAAGACGGGGCTGGGCCCCCCGCAGGCGGCGCGGGGCCCTCCAGGGGTTTCGCTGTGCCCCCTATGGGCGGCGCAGCGACCTCCAAGACGCCCACCCTGGCACCCACAGTGCGCTCTTCCCATGGTGTGTGCGACGAGCAGCGTCACCATGCCGGTGACCCCGGACACTGCCGTGGGAAGAGCCCTGTGCATCGTTCGTGGGACGAAGGAGCCCAGCATGCTCGCCGAAGTGCTGGTGAAAATGGCACGCAGCCGCTGGGCCGTGATTGAGCTCCTACTAACGTGGTTAGAAGTCGAAGCATGCCACGGTCCACGCAGCTGTCGCCGCCACCCATGCCAGCAGAAGCTTTGACGCGCGCGCAGCTGCTCCTCGACTTCCCTCTTGCTGCAGAGAAGCTCGACGAGTGGAGAGCCACCATCCGGAGCCTCATCGCCATCGCCAATAAAGATGATCCATGACCGGCGGGGCCCACGGGCCGGCGCTCCGTCGAGCCACCACATGTCAGTGGTGGGAGGACCGGGGGAGCTGCAGCCACAGTACACTCTCCTCCCCTACGCCAGCTGTCGCCGGTGTCGATCCGTCGTGACGACGCATGTGATAACATTTCCATAGCGTCATCCGGCCCATGAACCCACCGCGACCAACGCCAATTTCTTCGACAATGAGCCCGCGAAGATGCTCGAACCACTATCGAGCGCCGACGCGATACACGCCACCAGTCGGATAAGCGGGCGGGACCCGCTATGGACCACCCAGCATCGGGGGGCTCCGGCGGCCTACCTTACGAGGTGGGTTGCCCGGCCTTTACCCGTGAGCTGCGGTATTTCTAGTGGTCGTCCCACTGCACGTTCAAGCCCGACATCGGCGTCAGAGTTCCTCAGCATCTACACCATCGTGATGCAAGCTGCCGGAGCTCGCGACGACAAGGTGCTTGCTAATTACTTCCCGTTGGCACCGAAGCCCAACGTCATGTCTTGGTTTATGCACTTGCCGGCGGATTCCATTTCTTCTTGGTCGGACCTGTGCCATGAGTTCGTTGGCGCCTTCACCGGAGGCCACCAAGCTCATGGCTAGCCCAGTGATTTGCATATCATTCCCCAGAAGGAAGGGGAAACCCTGCGCAAGTACATCCAGAGGTTCAGCCGGGTGCAGTACAACATCCCCGATGTTCATCCCGCCACCGTGATTAGCGCGTTCCATCAGAACATGCGCAACCGCAAGATGCACGAAGAGCTGGCGATGAACAAGGTTAAGGATGTGGCCGAACTTTCTGTTCTGGCCGATAGGTGCGCCCGGGCTGAAGAGGGAAGGAAGTACCCCGACGAGGACGCCGGCATGGAAACTGACTCTACTGATGAAGACACCACCGCCCCAACGAAGAAGGGCCGCGTCGCAACAGGAAACGCAAGGGCAAGACCGTGCTTGCCGTCGCGGGATCTGACAACACCGGCGCCGCCAAAAAGGCCAAGGCAGACGACCCCGGGAAAGAAATTGCCGGGTGCACCGCTTGCCGGGCCTTGGTAGCTGCCGACAAGCCGAGGGGCTCCAATAAGCAATATTCTAAGATCCATCGCACCAAGGGCCACGACCTCCAGAACTGCTGATAGGTCGAGCTGCTGGCCGAAAAGCAAAAGGCCGAGTATGAGAGGCGGGACAAGGAGAAGGGTCAAGACGGTGCCGAAGGATCCGGCAAGAAGCGTGGCGGTCAAGGAGGCCGTCGCGGCAAGGATAACCAGCAAGAGAGGCCCGCCCGGGTCCGTGAAAAGAAGCAAGAAGACGATGATCATTACGAGGACGACGAGTCCAGCGAGCAAGAGTTTTAGAAGGCTACGGAAGCCATGTGCGTCGATGGTGGCGCCTCGCTGCATACTTCTCACAGCCAGCTCAAGCAGTGGGCGCGTGAGATCACAGCATCGGAGCCATCGTTCGACGCCCAAAAGTCGCTGAAGTGGTCCAGCACACCCATCATCTTTGACGCCGAGGACCACCCTGATCGCACCACTGTGGTCGGGTGTTTGCTGTTGTTGGTCTCACCAACGATACGCAACCTCAAGGTGAACAAGATGCTGGTTGACGGTGGGGCCGGTCTGAACTTAATCACGCCCGTTGTGGTCAAGAGGCTGCAAATTCCCGACAGAGACCTCGAGGAGACGGGCACTTTTCAAGGGGTCAACCTGGGAAGGAGCCAGCCGAAGGGGAAGATCACATTGCCTGCGACGTTTGGAGGCGAGTTGAACTACAGGACGGAGAGGATTGTCTTTTATGTAGCCGAGATCCCTTTGCCCTACAACGGGATCCTCGGCCGCCTGGCACTAGCCAAGTTCATGGCGGCGTCGCATCACGCCTACAACACGCTGAAGATGCATGGGCCGATGACCATCATCACCGTCCCCTGCGACAAGAAGGATGCGTTGATCTGCGCCGACCTACTCTACCGGGAAGCAGTTGCAGCAGCTGCCGCCAAGGCACTTGCTCCTCCTGCTGAAGCCCCGGGAGGGAAGAAGAAGCCCGACAAGACCTCTCGCACCCACTCCGGCAAACGCACCTCTTTGGAGTGTTGTGCTACCGTCGAGGACGTGCCAGAGATCTCCACCGGCAAGAGCAAGAAATCCAGAGCTGCGCCACCACAGACCAAGACGGTGTCCATTAGGGAGGATGGTACCAGAGGGGCTTTCACCATAAGCTCCACCCTCGACAACAAATAGGAAGGCGCGCTCATCACCTTCCTGCGGGCGAATGTTGATATGTTTGCATGGTAAGCATCCGACATCCCCGATGTTCCCAGGGAGGTGATTGAGCACCACCTAGTTGTCTGTCCTCGCGCGTGACCCGCCAAGCGAAGGTCGAAGAAGGTGCTCGAAAGGCAAGAGTTTATCACAGAAGAGATCAAGAAGTTAGAAGCAGCAGGCTTGGTGAGGGGAGTGCTCCATCCAACGTGGTTGGCCAATCCGGTGGTGGTGCGCAAGGGGAACGGGAAGTGGAGACTGTGTATTGACTACACAGATATCAATAAGGCTTGTACTAAGGACCCCTTCCCGTTGCCGCACATCGACCAGATTGTTGACTCCACGGCCGGGTGTGATATTTTATTATTCCTCGACGCCTACTCGGGCTACCACCATATCTTCATGACAAGAGAAGACAAAGAGAATACAACATTCATCACCCCATGTGGTACGTATTGCTTTTTACGGATGCCTTTCGGGTTGAAGAGTGCTGGCTCAACGTTTGCAAGAGCGGTCCAAATTGGTTTTGAACCCCAGCTACATAGAAATATGGAAGCATACATGGATGACATAGTGGTCAAAACCAAGGACACGGCAACTCTTGTACAAGACTTAGAAGATACTTTTGCCAACCTGCGTAAGATCAACCTCAAGCTGAACCCTGAGAAGTGTGTCTTCGGTGTTACGTCCGGCAAACTTCTCGGGTTCTTTGTGTCGCAGCATGGGATCAAGACAAACCCGGACAAGATCAAGGCTATCGAGCAGATTGAGGCGCCCAAGCGGATCAAGGATGTGCGTCGGCTCACTGGCTGCGTTGCCGCCATGAGCCGATTCATCTCCAAGTCTGCCGAGCGTGCCCTTCCTTTTTTCAAGATTTTGAAAAAGGCAGGCCCAATGGAGTGGATCCGGAGGCCGACGCGGCATTACAGAACCTGAAGAAATACCTCTCCTCTACACCAGTGCTAGTGGCACCTAAACCACAAGAGGCGTTGTTGCCGTAGCTGGCAGCGACGAATCAAGTAGTCAGCGCCACGCTGGTGGCGCAGAGGGAGGTCGATGAAGAGGCAGTGGCAACGGCAGGACCGGCGGATGGCACGTTAAAAATTCCCCCGGCAGGGCCTGGTGCCGGCAAGGCAAGGCCCCCGGCAGGGCCTGGTGCCGGCAAGGCAAGGCCCCTGGCAGGGTCTGACGCCATCGGGGCAGGGCCCGCGCAGCTAAATGAAGTGGTGCAGAAGAAGAAGATGATGCAGCAACCAGTTTAATTTGTCAGCTCCCTCTTGCAGGGGGCTAGGTCAAGGTACTCCGGTGTGCAGAAATTGCTCTTCGGCCTCCTTATGGCCTCGAGGAAGCTGCGTCATTACTTCCAAGCCCACGAGATCACTGTCGTCACCTGCCTCCCGTTGCAACGAATACTGCACAACCCAGACGCAACCGGAAGGATTGTGGAGTGGGCCTTGTAGTTGTCAAGCTTTGGGTTGAAGTTTGAAAGTACTTCGACAATCCAGAGCAGAGTCTTGGCGGAGTTCATTGCAGAATGGACCTCAACACCTGACGAAGAAATCCAGGAGACCACTCTCCCCAGCAAGGAAGAAAGTCGCGACTGGATCATGTAGTTTGATGGGGCTTTCTCGCTGCAAGGCGCCGGTGCCGGTGTGCTGCTTGTCGCACCCACCGGAGAGCACCTCAATTAAGTATGTGATCCAGATGCACTTTCCCAGGAAGATGTCCACAAACAAAACTGCTGAGTACGAGGGGCTGCTTGCCGGTCTCAGGATCGTGGCAGACCTCAGGGTGAAGAAGCTCATCTTCAGGGGAGATTCGCAGCTTGTCGTCAGACAAGTCAACAAAGATTATCAGACTCCGTTGATGGAGGCCTACGTAGATGAGGTGAGGAAGCTGTAGGAGAGCTTCAACGGTATACAAGCGGAGCACGTTCCCCGGGCGGAGAACGACATCGCTGACTACCTGTCAAAGCGCACTGCATTCAAGCTACCTGTGGAACCAGGTACCTTTTTTGCTTCGGTTAACTCAACCATCCGTCGAACCATCAACGGAGCAGAACAAGCAGAGGAAATCAGGCCCCAGCAAGTACTCTCCCGCCGAGCCCCCAGGGGCCGCCAACAAGGGTGTTGCCGCGGATTCTGAGCCTGCCAAGGGGCGCCTGGCTCCGGCAGGGTGCCAAGCCCTGGCTGTAGAGACGGCTGCCCCCATGGCGGAAGAGATTCCTTTGGTCCTTGCCGTCGAGCCCTAGGCTCCGACATTGGCGCAGCATACCGTCCATTTCCTCCAGACAGGGGATCTTCCTGAGGAGCAGGAAGAAGCAGAAAAAGTAGCCCGTCGGTCTGCCTTGTACCAGTTCATCGATGACGTCCTGTACAGGAAAAGACTGAACGGTGTGAATTGAAGTGCATCCCCCGGGAGGAAGGATTGGAGCTGTTGGCATAGATACATGGAGGCATATGTGGCTCCCACATAGGGTCTAGGACCCTTGCCGGCAAGGCATTCCGGCAAGGCATCTTCTGGCCCACCGCCCTCCAGGATGCGACGGCACTATTAACCAGGTGTGAAGCGTGCCAGTTCCATTCGAAGAAGCTTCATCAACCAGCTCAAGCCCTTCAAACAATCCCTTTCTCCTGGCCGTTTTTGGTCTGGGGGCTCGACATACTAGGCCCTTTCCCTCGCGCTGTCGGGGGCTTTGAGTACTTGTATGTCGCAATCGACAAGATCATAAAGTGGCCGGAGGTGGAGGCAGTGAGGAAGATTACCGCACAGTCAGCCGTCAAGTTCTTCAAGGGGCTAGTTTGCCGTTTTGGTGTACCAAACAGAGTCATCGCCGACAACGGCACGCAGTTCACAAGCCACACCTTCATGCAATACATCCAAGACCTCGGCAACAAGGTCTGTTTTGCTTCCGTGGCACATCCACGGCGCAACAGCCAGGAGGAGAGGGCAAATGCTGAAGTGTTGCGAGGCCTGAGGATGAAGACTTTTGACAGGCTGCACAAGAGTGGAAGGCGCTGGATTGATGAGTTGCCGGTGGTTCTTTGGTCGATCAGAACGACGCCAAATCGAGCCACCGGCCAGACACCCTTTGCCCTGGTTTACAGGGCAGAAGCAGTTCTCCCCACAGAACTCACATACGGGTCACCTCGAGTGCTCTCTTATGACGAGCTTGAGCAAGAACAATTGCGGCAAGATGACGCAACGCTCCTTGAGGAAGATCGTCTTCTGGCGGCTGTGAGAGCAGCTCTACCAGCAAGCCTTGCGCCACTATCATAGCCGCAAGGTTCATGCCCGGAGCTTTGAGGAAGGCGACCTTGTTCTTCGGTGCGTTCAGTCAGCCAAGAATTCCAACAAGTTGACTTGAAGTGGGAAGGCCTTATCGGTAATACGAGTCACCGTGCCCGCGCGAAGTCCGGCTCGAGATCAAGATGCTGTCCCAAAGGAGCAACTCCTGGAACATCGAGCATCTTCGCAAATTTTACCCATAAGGCGTGGCTTGTCGGGCTTCCCAGCAAGCCGCCTTTTGTAAAAGCTTTGCCGACAAGGCATGTAACCCTCTGTACAAAACCAGGCACAGACCCTGAGCATAAATAAATGAAGCGCTAGTGCCCTAAGTTTTAGCATGCATGCTAGGTTAAGTCACTCCCTCGGTTAGGGTTGATAGTGCTTAGCGGCGACTAACCCCTGGCCTAGAAGTCGAAAAGGCTTTCTGTTCTCTTTGGTTCATGTGGCACATGGACACTCTGCCGAGCCGCTTGGAAGAAAGGGAACGGATGGCCCGCCCCAAGAAGCCAAGATCGCCGGGGCTGAAGACACAAGGATCCAACCACAGCAAGCCAAAGTTGCCGGAGGCTGCGGATTCAGATAAGTCTTTTATCCCCCCCTGTTATGCATTTCCATATAGAACTAGGACATGTGAAACCTCGTTTATGTTCTTAAAACCACCGTGCTCCCCCTTTCCTGTACCCAAGAGCTACCTCCTGGGTCGGAATTTGGTCGTAGTCGCGGTGGCAAGGAAACGAACAAGGGGCCTAACTCTACTTCGCCCCTGCCTCCGCCAAAAGCGTGCGAATGGTCGACTAACGTGAGGAGACGGCAAGGCCTGTTGCCGGGCGACAATGTTTATCTTAAAAATAACAAGGATTCGTCCTTGGCATGGGCCTCGCTCACGCACAAAGAACCCAGCAAACACCCTTTTTCATTAAAAACATCCAATACAGGTACAGTTCATACGAAATTGAAAACATGAGCAAGGGGATCACAAGTCTTAGAATTAACAGGTGCCCGCAGGCTTACTAGCTAAAAATAGATAAGGTGCCCGTAATCCCTTTCTTGTCCCTCTCCTCAGAAGGTGGAACAAGACAGTAGGAGGGCAAAAGGGGCGCCTAGGCGAGGTGCGAGGAGAAGAAGGCACCAAGAGAACGTCTTGGTGCCGGGAAAGGAGCTGGAAGATGAGGCAGCGGGCCGGCAATATGCGTCGAAGGCGTCGGTGCCCGCGTACTCTGATTTGACGGCCGCCACCCGCCTTCTTCGCCTTCTCCGGCCCTCCTACGCCAACCGCCCAAGGAGACGACGGGGAGCGCCCCGATGGAGAGCTTGGCGAGGAAGACCCTCGGCAGGGCACGTGGCCCAGGGAGGAGCGACGCGGTCAGTCGAAGTCGGAGTCGGCATCCTGCCGCTCGACTACCTCGTCGTCGCTGTCACTGTCCTCCTCGTCACTCCCGCTCGAGGAGGAATCCCCATTGTCGGAGGAGCTCTCCACGCAACACTTCAGACGAGTTCCAAGATCTCCAAAGACCTTGACGGAGAGAAGGCCGCCCTCCATTGACTTGAAATAGAGGGCGAGCCCTGCCGTCAGGCTATGGATGCGAGCGAACGTCTTCCATCCACGACAGAGGTACATGACATGAGGAGCGAGGAAGTCGACGTCGACCCGCGTGCCGCTGTTCGTGCAGCCCCTCAAGTGCAGCCTGAGGGTCTGAGGTGAATCGAGCTCCATCTCCCGAGCAAAAGGGGTGGGGAGGTGGAGACGACGACGCGGTGGCCGGCGCAGCCTGATGAAGAACTCGTGGGGCTGGTCCTCGACGTGGCCCTTCATCGCAGGAGGCATCGCTGGCGGAGGCACGGCCATCGCGCTGCCTCGTCCCCCTCTCCCCCGACCGCCGCTATCGGTGTCAAAACCGGCGGATCTCGGGTAGGGGGTCCCGAACTGTGCGTCTAAGGCGGATGGTAACAGGAGGCGGGGGACACGATATTTACCCAGGTTCGGGCCCTCTCAATGGAGGTAATACCCTACTTCCTCCTTGATTGATCTTGATGATATGAGTATTACAAGAGTTGATCTACCACGAGATCATAGAGGCTAAACCCTAGAAGCTAGCCTATGGTATGATTGTTGTTGTCCTACGGACTAAATCCTCCGGTTTATATAGACACCGGAGGGGGCTAGGGTTACACAGAGTTGGTTACAAGGAGGAGATCTACATATCCAGATTGCCAAGCTTGCCTTCCACGCCAAGGAGAGTCCCATCCGGACACGGACGAAGTCTTCAATCTTGTATCTTCATAGTCCAACAGTCCGCTAAAGGATATAGTCCTCGCTGTCCGAGGACCCCTAATCCGACTCCTCAAGAGCCCTCGAACCAGGCTTCAATGACGATGAGTCCGGGCGCGCAGATTGTCTTCGACATTGCAAGGCGGGTTCCTCCTCCGAATACTCCATAGAAGATTTTGAACACAAGGATAGTGTCCGGCTCTGCAAAACAAATTAGACATACCACCGTAGAGAGAATAATATTTCCACAAGTCTAATCTGCTGACAGCTTTTCATAACGTGACGTAATGCTGTGGTCTGGTCATGACGAACCGTTTTTCCGAGCCTGCCACTACACATGTAGCGAGGCAGTTTTATTGGCACGTCCGGTCGAAGCAGAGATCGTGTCCCTATTATCACGGGATTCTCATCAATACGTTATGGATAACCCAATCGTGCCTGTTGGTGTAGCTCCGCGATTTCAGGCAAGTTCCAAACAGTCACACGGAGGACGCTTGATATTCACCGTCTTTGTAAAGGGGCCAAGGCCTGTACTTTTCTCCTCGCACTCAATCGAATCCTTCCCCCACCTCGAGTTCCAACACCCAAGGCTCAGGCTAGGCGCTTCGGACCTTCATTCATGTTCGGATCCAACCTTCAAGGTCGGTGGATGCCCTCCTCTGTCACAGAGGAGGATATCAAGAAGCTAAGAGAAGCCAGGTATCTGAAATCTCGCATAGGCTGCATGCTCGAGGGCAGGTCATTCCCACTCCCGAACCCGGCGAGAGTGTCGTATTCGTCTCCCACTTCCTCTGAGGGCTAGGCTTTAGTCTAGATCCCTTTGTTAGGGGGCTCATGTTCTATTACGGGCTTGATTTCCATGATCTGGCCCCGGATTCCATCCTTCACATCTCGTCGCTCATCGTCAGGTGTGAGGCTTTTCCTCCACGTCACCCCACACTTCGGCTTATGGCTCAAGACCTTTAATGTGAAGCCAAAGATGATTGATGGGTGACACGCAGAATGCGGAGGTGCAATAATAAGCAAAGGCGCCGATGCTCCATGGCCAAAGGGTTCCTTCCCGGAGGTATCCAGCTTATGGCAATGGGAGTGGTTTTACATCACAGCTCCCAGGGGTACTAAGTGGGTAGCCGCCCTTGCCTTTCGCTCGGGCCCCCCGCCACAACTGGCGTCATGGACCAACAAGGGGGCGAACTGGAGGCCAGCAATTGATGTGTCGACATTGCAGAGTCGCATTCGAGATCTCCTCGAGAGAGATGTCGGCCTTGTCAAGGTAATGCAAGTCATGCTAGTTCGCCGAATCCTGCCTTGCAAACGTCGACCTCTCCGTATGTGGGAGTTCAACCCGGAAGGACCGTGAACTATTCAACACTACTTTGGCATGACGCTCGAAGAGATGTACAGATTGTTCTTCGGATCACAAATAGAATGTTCGAACACCACCGAGGATGCGGTTCTGAGCTGCAATCGTCCAGACACCCAAGTGAGTAATTATGTGGCCGAACACGTTGTCTTTTAATCTATCACAACATCATTCTAAAAAGTCGCCTTTTGACCAGGACTGGATAAAAAAGGCAAAGATGATCAGGTGTCCGGCCCCCCTTCCCAAAGGCTCATCGGATCCTGTACTAGCCAGGATGCTTGAGCTTGCGCCTTATCAGGTGCCATCAGGGAAGATAAAGGGAGGAGTGAAGAAGCCGAAAGCGAGCCTCGCTCATTATTCATCCAAACTGGGGGGATTAGTGCCTCCGTGAAGGAGGATAACTGGGGAGAAGAATCTAAAATTCCCTCTCCCCAAGGAAGGAAGAGGGCCGCCCCTGACGACTTGGAAACAATGGTTTCCAAACGAGGGAAGAAACCTTTGCCGTGGGGCCCTACCCCGAGAGCATCCTCACAAGACAAGACCAAGAAGGGGACCAGCCCTCCACCGAACTATAAGTAAACAAAAGTACCTTATAGTAAATATACCCCGCTTCATTCCTGAAATCAATAACCGAGACGTATGTCTTGTAGTTCGGATCGTAGCCCTTCTCGACAGAGTTTGTCTTCAGGGGATATTCTTCCGGAGATGATGGAGAGCGAAACACCTCCCTGTTCCTGCCCACCTCATGAAGTGCACGACCCTGAGGTGTCGTCATGGAGGAATTCTCCTGATCCGCCAAGGCCAGAGGGTAACCTTCGCCACCAAGCCCGGGCATTCGCTCCCTAAGGAGAGCAATGAAGAGTCCGGGACTGTCCGATGTGCGACCAGACGTACTGATGAATCTTCTGGAGCAAGCGGCTATCTCGGAAGCACATCGCACGCTAATGGGTACGGTGGTTGAGAAGATTTTATCCGCCGAAAGCGGGTTGCATGAAGCTTTTATGAGCCTGCTGAGAGGCTTTGAGGTATGCAAAGCAATATATAATTTTTGATGGTGCCGCACATGCTAGGTGTGCCCTATGAAGATAGTAGCCCTGAGACTCTGGTTGCTGTCGAAAAAGGCGGCAAACAGAGGATCATAGTACCAGGCAATGATCATGCCACTTTCATGTGCAGGCGGCTGAGGGTCCGGCGGTTAGCCGGACTGGTGAGTTTGCCGAACTGAAGCGGCAACTTGATGTGGCAGATGCCGACATCGTGCTTGTAAACAAGTGTCTTGACGAGGCACATGGTATGTATTCTCCAATGGTCAATCATATATTAAGAGGGGCATGATGCTAGTATCTATAATATGCTGTAATTGCAGATGGAGCTGCAGCCGTGGAGACCCTTCGGGCGGAACTTGCCCGAGCCAAGGAACAAGTCAGTAGGAGTGATGCAGTCGCCCTAATGGCGGTTGAAGAGTTAAGAGCTGAACAAGCTGCGCATTGCCAGAGCAAAGAGAAAATAGCCAAGATGGATGTGGAGATGAAAGATGCCGCCGACCGCTATGAGCTTCTTGAAAAAGAAAGACAAACGAAGACGGCGGAGCTGGAGAAAGCCATGGTAGTAGCCAAGGAAACTCGCTCTAAAATCAGAGCGGCGAAGGAGGAGCTACGTCAAGCCGGAGATATCGCAGCTGGGAATCCTTTTTGTTGCGGGCGAAATTTAGAGATCCTAAGTATGCCCTTCTGGATCAATCATGGAGTTCTGCGGACGCGTACCTGCATTTTTGCGGCAAGTGCAGCTGATGCGACCAAGTTTTTCGAAGGTAAAAAAGATCACGAAGTGGAAAAGCTGTTCTGGTCGCAGTTCAATGCTCCGACGCGTCCGCTGCTGTTAAGTGAGCAAATGACCGAGTGGGCCGAGCTCCATAGGTTGTCCGGGCTTGCCATGAGGTCTGTCGTGGATCGTCTCTGGCCGGAAGGACCAAGGCCGAATAGTTATTTTGGTCTTGTGCAACAATTCCTTGGTGCTATGCCGCATATCGACGTTGCGAAGAGGTCAGCATGCATAAAGGGTGCACGGATGGCTCTATCCCGTGTAAAGATATACTGGGCGGAGATGGAGGCCACCGTGATTGCAACCCAGAATCCGGCCGTAGGCCAGGTTTCGGCCGAGAACTATTTTGAAGAAGTCCTGGAGGGAGCTCGTTTGATAGAGGCTCAGTGCTCGAAGAGTGTCATGTTCGAGTGACATGTATCACGATTGTAATAACAATGTTATTTGAATTATAAAGGTTGTGTTTATACTTTTGCCTGAAAGTATTATTATTCCTCCTGTGCGGTCGTTTATGTATATATGTATATAACCTGAAAGTTTGCAGTCGTCGGCTTCAGCCCCCACGCATATAGTGCGGGGATGTTCGCAAAAGCACATGTTCACACTTGTTCCAACGTCTTGGTCCGTTAAGGAGGTGATAGCGCGGCGAACGAGGCAATCAGACTATATTGCTTTAATACTTTCACTTAACCATAGGAGTTTGACAGTGGGGCTACTATATGTCCCCTGGTACTTCCGC
This sequence comes from Aegilops longissima, assembly GCA_021605205.1. NCBI lineage: Eukaryota > Viridiplantae > Streptophyta > Magnoliopsida > Poales > Poaceae > Aegilops > Aegilops longissima. Next base: position 371,979,655 of record CM038680.1, on the reverse strand, counting down.
GCTCGTCCGAGTACGGGCGCAGACGTATATGACCGTGAAACCGCCCTTTGTTAATGCGGAGGAACTCAAGATTCCGATGAGTCATCGAAAGTGGTTGACCAGTCTCGCGCTTTATCATGACACCTAAGCGGCTTTCACTCGAGGTGCTCATCCGGATGAACCAGGCACAATCGCAGAGTTCTCCCTGCCACCTTAGCCGATAGAGCGCAACGTAAGGTAGCAAAACGCGGGAGCTGGGCAAACCCAACATTTGGCCAAAGACATGATTCGGAGCTGATGCATATAAGGCCAAACTCGCGACGTCGAACACTCCCTAGGGTATTCGGTCTTTACAACATATATCGGGCTGAGTAACGCCCTTGATAAGGAACCCTGAGTGTCCAGGTACGTGCATCATTCTGACGTGGTGAAATGCCAATAATGTTAGCATCCTTCTCGGTTATGCTGAGTATCCGAAGGATGTGAAGCAACAAGAGACAGTAAAAAAGGTTTACACAGGGTCTTAATCTAAAAAGAAACCTTTGAGTGGGGCCCTGCTGCACGTCTGCGCCTTGTCTCCGTTGTGCCGTATCCTGGATGGGTGTAGCACGATTATCATCTGTAAAAGAGGAAAACTTAGGTGAAAGTTGTCATGCGAAAAATTGGTTATTCTCAATAAACCATTAAAATTCAAGATAAGTAAGATCGAGCTGTGGTCCTTTTTACATGCGGGAAGCCCCTGGTACCACCTGTAGGGGTATATCCATCAATCTCAGGTTTATCTAAGCTGTTACAGCTAGTGATGCGCCGGACTCGTCTAGTCGTGGTCCGCGGGTCTTGACGGCCAATCATTTATTCTGGTTGAGAGGCCGCTTAGTGTTCGGCTATTAAAGCCGCTTACACGCTCTTCCGCCGCATAAGGAACGCCGATATTTTTGTTGATCGTGATGATGCCACGGACCGGCATCTTAAGCTTAAGAGAAGCGTAATCGGTACCGCATTGAAATGAGCGAAAGTTGTTCTTCCGAGTAGTGCTTGATAGCCGCCGAATGGAGCGATGTCGAAGGTGAACTTTTCACTTGAAGTGGTCGGAGAACCGAATACAACCTCTAGTACGAGAGAGCCGTAGCAGGCCTTCGGGCCCTGGTATTACCCTTTAAAGGTAGTATTACTTTGGCTGATTCTTGTCGGGTCTATCCCCATTTTGCGGACTGTGTCCTGATATATCAGATTAAGACTACTGCCGCCGTCCATGAGGACTTGGGTAAAGTGGTGTCTGTCAATAATTGGGTCTAGCACCAAGGCAGCCAATCCTCCATGTTGGATACCTGTCAGGTGATCCCTGCGATCGAAAGTAATCGGGCAGGCCGACCAAGGGTTGAATTTAGGGGTGACGGGCTCTAAGGCGCATATGTCTTGGAGTGCATTCTTGCTCCTTCTTTTTGTTACGTGAATCATGTTCACTGTTTTGACCTCTGGTGGGAACTTTTTCTGCCCCCCAGTGTTTTGCTGACGAGGCTCATCCTCATCTTCACTTGGTGTCTCCCTCCCCTTGTGTTCGGCGTTTAGCTTACCTGCCCGCTTGAAGACCCAGCATTCTCTGTGGGTGTGACTTGCAGGTTTATCGGAGGTGCCGTGAATCTGACATAATTTGTCTAGAATCTTGTTGAGGTTGGACGGTCCATCCCTATTGCCTTTGTGTCGGGGAAGCTGATCGTGACCCACGAACACCTATGGGACCTGGCAGACCGAGTCCCTTGTGGTTCGATGGGGGGCGGAGATTGCACAAAGAGCAGATCGAGGCGATGCACACGAGCAGATTTACCCAGCTTCGGAGCTCTCCGGAGAGATAACACTCCTACTGCTGCTTGGTTGATTGTATTGTGTTCTTGCTAGGGAGCAATGAGAGGTACAAAACCTAGCTAGAGTGAATGTGGTCTCGAATGAGTTGAATGAACTGAACGGAGCCGAACCCTTTCTACGTTGCACATGGGCCTCCTTTTATAGGCTCAAGGGGTCACCATGTGGCAACGTAGACGCAGGGCAAAATGGGAAAACAGTAGTTGGTACACCAACTTGTACAAAGGTACGTTGCTCTACCTAACTCGACGGCAAGGGACAAGATCAATAAATGCCCGCCCCTCGTCATCAAAGGCAAAAGGGACCGCTTGTGCACCACCGCTTGCCACGATGGTAAGCCTGCCGCCGCTTATCGCTGCTCCCCGGCTGGCTGCACAGCCTTCGACACGCTGCGTTCGGAGTAGCCCCACGGCGACATCGCTACGGATGAGCTGGAGCGGAGATGAAGAGAGGTTGCTCGCCACGGCAAGCACCTTGCCGCAGCTGAATCCTTTGTCGCCGGGAGCTTGTCGCCACCAGCCTTCCCGGCAAGCTCCTCTTGCCGGGCCTTGTCTTCTGCCTTTGCCTTGAGTATTCTTCCCGCAAGCTCCTCTTGCCGGGCCTTGAATACTTTGTTCTTGAATGGCTCCAAAGGAGCCGGAGGACCTTGGCGGTCCCTGTGCCAGCCCTCGCCGCTGGGTGTCTGGGATCGCCTGGCACGAAGTTCGGGATACTAGGGTACCCTACTCTAGTACACCGACACTTTGAAGGGCTTCTTCCATTGACCGGGTCACGAGCCCTTGAATCCGGCGTTTACCACCGTGTTGTCTGGGATGTCTTCGTTATTTCGACGCTTGCTTTTACTGCGTCGTGGTTTTCCATTACCATCCCTGACTTCAGATGTGCCTGGGTCGCTGGTGCTACTACGGGCCAGCCAATTATCTTCGCCGCTAAAAGCGGGTCATAAGGCTTGTTAGGGCTGCCATTGTCCTTGGTTTTTCTTGGCTGAGGTGTTCATGAGCCATTCGCCCTTGGACGCTGTGTTTTAAAGCTGCTAAGGCTTCGCCACGGACAATCGATTTATTTGATTCTTCTTAGTGAGAAATTTTTCCAAAGCTTTCGGGCCGATCTCCGGCTGTTGAATTATATGACTTAGATCGCTCTCAGATCCGGAGGTCGGACATAGGTCCCTTTGAAAGTTGGCCTTAAAGCGCACTCAAGCTCCTCCCAACTTCCGATTGAATTTTCGGGGAGGCCCTTTAGCCAGTGCCGAGATGGTCCTTTCAGCTTGAGGGGCAAGTATTTGATGGCGTGGAGATTGTCTCGGCGAGCCATATGGATGTGGAGGATGAAGTCTCGATCCGACCCTGTGGTCCATCGTCCGTCAGACGCTCTATGTTTACGGGTTTGAATCCTCTCGAAATTCTTGATCCAAAGACCTCATCGGTGAAATATAGGTGCGCAGCACCTCGTATTTGGATGTGTCATTGCGCTCGACGGTTGCGTTGTTCGATTTTATTATGCTACGGAGTGCGCTCCTAGATCCGTAGATGGATCCGGTCACGCCAGCACTTTTGATGCAAGTCTCGCGTGGATCATTGCTGACTTATGCGCGCCTCGTTAGCCGCCCCTATCACGGCCACGAGATGGTCGATCCGATGGGTCAGCCGCTTTATTTTTCGCCTATGTGGGCTCTAAGGCCTCATCATCGATTCGTGCAACAGCTTTGCGCTTTGATAGCTCTTTGTGTGGCAACTACCACCGCATTTTTCTTCAAAGGTCGAGCACTTTGTTCCATTTATCGCTGAGCGATCTCACGCGGGCTTAAGCCTTTGCTTCGCTTCTTCAGATTCTCGCGTGGCAATAAGCCTTCTACGGAGGTCCTCTTGTTCCAAGTTCCTTTTCGGGATGGTGTAAAAGGCCGTCGTCCGGACTGTTTTCCTCTCCGAGACAGCTTGGCGAAGCTTTATCCTTGGCGCCAACGTGTTCGGACAAGTGGTCTGCATTATGTCCGCTGCTCGCTGGTTCGCTTCTGCTCTATGATGTCTACTACGCAACCTTCTTCTCGAGACGTTGTTGGGCCTCCAAGTGCGTAGGTTTGTAGGACAAGAGCAAATTTCCTCAAGTGGATGACCTAAGGTTTATCAATCCGGGAGGTGTAGGATGAAGATGGTCTCTATCAAGCAACCCCTGGAACTTTTTCTCCCCCAGTGTTTTTGCCGACGAGGCTCATCCTCATCTTCACTTGTGTGTCCTCCCCTTGTGTTCGGCGCTTAGCTTACTCCGCTCGCTTGAAGACCCAAAGATTCTCTCGTGGGTGTGACTTGCAGGTTTATCGGAGGTGCCGTGAATCTGACATAATTTGTCTAGAATCTTGTTGAGGTTGGACGGTCCATCCCTATTGCCTTTGTGTCGGGAAGTTGATCGTGACTCCATTTAACACCTATGGGACCCGCAGACCGAGTCCCTTGTGGTTCTGGGGGCGGAGATTGCACAAAGAGCAGATCGAGGCGATGCACACGAGCAGATTTACCCAGCTTCGGAGCTCTCCGGAGAGATAACACTCCTACTGCTGCTTGGTTGATTGTATTGTGTTCTTGCTAGGGAGCAATGAGAGCTACAAAACCTAGCTAGAGTGAATGTGGTCTCGAATGAGTTCAATGAACTGAATGGAGCCGAACCCTTTCTACGTTGCACATGGGCCTCCTTTTATAGGCTCAAGGGGTCACCACAGGTGGCAACGTAGACGAGGGCAAAAATGGGAAAATAGTAGTTGGTACACCAACTTGTACAAAGGTACAAGTGCTCTACCTAACTCGACGGCAAGGGACAAGATCAATAAATGCCCGGCCCCGCCGTCTCAACAAAGGCAAAAGGGACCGCTGGCGCACCACCGCTTGCCACGATGGTAAGCCTGCCGCCGCTATCGCTGCTCCCCGCTGGCTGCACAGCCCTTCGACACGCTGCGTTCGGAGTAGCCCCACGGCGACATCGCTACGGATGAGCCGGAGCGAGATGAAGAGAGGTTGCTCGCCACGGCAAGCACCTTGCCGCAGCTGAACTTGTCGCGCCGGGAGCTTGTCGCCACTAAACCTTCCCCGCAAGCTCCTCTTGCCGGGCCTTGTCTTCGCAGGCCTTTGAGTATTCTTCCGGCAAGCTCCTCTGCCGGGCCTTGAATACTTTGTTCTTGAATAGCTCCAAAGGAGCCGCTGAGGACCTGGCGTCCCTGTGCCAGCCCCCGCCGCTGGGTGCTGGCGATCGCCTGCACGAAGTTCGGGATACTAGGGTACCCTCACCTAGTACACCGACAGAGCCTTCGGCTGGCCACACACGGCGCCGAAGCTCATACCAGCCCAAAACAAGGCACGGGCACGGGCGGCCTAGAGAACGCCATTACGCCTCCGACTCCACCACGCCTCCCACGAACAGCAAGCGCCGAACGTGGCGCCGTGGGAGAGATCGGGGCCTCTTTAATCGGGAAAGCGGAACGCCTCGCCTCTCCCTCCTTATAAGCAGGGGAAACAGGGCAGGACGCCCACTTGCCATTGCTGTCACATCAAGAAAACCACCGCCCCCCCCCTTCTTCTCAAGTCCAAAGAGAGCGACGCCTGCCCCCTCCATTGCCACCGGCGCCACCAACGCCATCGATTCTCCACCACCTCCGCCATGGTCTGAAAGCCGACAAGGGCAAAGGGGTGAAGTCGCCGAGGCGCAGCTGCTCACGGCGCTATGGAAGGAGCGGCCTCTTCACTTCTGCTCGACGCGAAGGAGCTGCGAGAGCTGTATTACTCTTCTTCGTCGACGGAGACGCGGGCGCACTCAAGACGAGGGTGATCTCCGCCGCACATCCGAGAAGGTTTCCATCGGGTACCCCTTCTTCTTTTTTCCATCATCGGGCTCGCCCACTTTTCCGAATTCTTTATGACGCCATGAACACATATGGCCTCCGCCTCTGATTTCACCCCAATGCTGTCCCGACCATGGCGGTTTTCAGACACCTTCGCGAGAACTTTGTCGAGTCCACCCAAATGTAGCCCTTTTCCGCCACTACTTCATGCCCCGCATAGAGAGAGGGAGAGCCGCTGTCGGAGGGATTGCATGGATCTCCGGATCGGCAAGAAGGAAGCATATCTTGACGGAGAGCTGCACAGAAGTGGGAGGAGTGGAGAGCCGATTGGTGTTGGATTATAGAGGAGGACCCACAGCCTTTTACTGCCCCGCGCCAAACTCCCATAGTGCGCGGGTAACGATTGGAGCAACTTACGCCGGAGGATGCCAAGTTGAAGATTGCCGTGACTGGATCTTGGCGCTCGTGCATGCCGGCTCACCGTAGGTGCTGTTGGCGCGATTTCCTTCGCCACAGATTGCGCCTTTGCAGGAGAGGAGGAGGCCTGCTTGGGAATTCCAAAATGCGGCAGACATCATGAGGCTGCGCTCTGGCCTCAACCGAACTTCACCGCCTTGGAGTTGATGCCATGCTGCGGGAGCTGTTCAAGCATCGATGCGTACTCACCCCGAGTGGTTCATGTTGCCGAGGGGGTCGGCTTTGTGCAACAACTCGTCGCTTGACCGCATCCGCTGATGATGCTGCCAGCGATTCCCATGGAATCGCCCAACTTGGCAAGAGCTCGCGACGACGCCGCAGCAGTTCTTCGACAACTTGAAGAAGTGCCGATCCCGCCGACGAGAAGAAGTGGCTCACCCGCGACACCACCGAGCAAGAGATGGTGCGATTGACAAGGTTGGAGGAGGCAGCGAAGCTGTTGCCGCTGGCGTGTTTGGGTTCACCGTGGAGGAGGCAGAGGCAGCCGAGGCTGCAAGCCTTGCCGACGAGAGGAGTTCGCCACAGGAGGAGCAGGCCGAGCCCGACACCGAGCTAAACGAGCCTGCTGGGCGCTTCCTCCGCCTTTCAAGTAGCTTGCCCTGGAGGAGCCCTGCCCCGCCAAGAAGACGCCCGCAAGATCGAGAAGTGGCGGGCGGCAGACGGGCCAACAGCCGGCCGCCTCGACGCGCTTCCACTCGGCAAGCACTGCTGCTGGAGCGCCTCATGCTGCCACAACAACGGAGCGGGCCTCTGAGCCACGGCCTCCGACCCGCCAAGCGTCCGAGGGAGCCTACCTCCAGCCTCGTCGTGACCGAGCGGGACTTGACTTCTCCGCCTCAGCCCGAGGAAGAAGAGGAAGAGTAAGATCTTGTCGCTACTACTTGTAATTCTTCAATTTATGCTTTGTCTTGTATCCGACTTGCTTCATTCTCGAGATCTTTCCTTTTCAGACGCTGGCTCTGAGGGCCAAGAGAGCCAAGACTCCGTGGTTGTCGCCAAGACGATTCCCCATGGCGGCTGTGGAGGCGTGGTTCTGAGACCCTGCTGCTGACCCGCAACCCTTTCAGCAGCCCCAAGACAGCCCCCAACAGTAAGTATTTGGTTTATTTCTACGGTTAGGTGTGCTTGGGTGCTCTTTTTTCTACTGGGTATCCGACTTGTTGAATTGTGCAGGAGCAGAGCAGCTTCACTCAGAGGCCCCGAGGTCACTCCCAAGTTCTGCTCTGCCTAACCACGCTGCCAAGGGAGAATTTCGCCAAGGAGCGCCTCCCAAGGGAGGCCTCCACAAGGGGAGTCCGACAAGGGGCAGCGCCGACGACCTCCGTGGTGGAGACCGCGCAGATCCCATTGCAGTGTAATCTTCTTGACTGAAAATTTCCCTTGGGTTCCTTTTTCACTGTTCTTCTTCAACATTTGGCTTGATCGTTTTTCTTTCTCTCGATTGTCGATCCATCTCCCGGAGAGCCGATGGAGACTGAGGTTGCCCGCGAGGAGGACGCGTGCGGCAACAATGACGACGCCGCCAACATGGAGGAGGAGGTCGGCGCCGACGGGTCCGCCGGCGAGGAGGCCGCCAAGGCTGCTGGCGCAGAGGCTGGGAGGGGTCCGTGATCGCATTAACGACTCCTCGAGGCTGCAGGAGCGCCAGCGCCACGCCGACCGCCGATCCCTCCACCATCGATGCAGCACCAGTTCGAAGAGCCCCAGCCCGGGCGCCTTATTCAAGGCCGGCGACGGTGTTCATCAAGCTTCCATGGGCGCCGAGCCTGTGGCGCCGGTCGAGGGAGAGACCTTCGACGGAGCTGCTTCGCCCGCTGGGCTGTCACCGTTGACGTGCCAAGCAGCAGAGGGCGAAGTCCGAGGAGGAAAAGTTGCCGAAGAAGTTGTTAGCCGCCTACCGCGCTCGGCTGCCAAGCTGGAGTCCGTGGAGGCGCTTGTTGCGAGGGCGCGAAGCTGACATGGAGAAGCGCAGAAGAGCTCCGCGCGCCAACAAAGAAACTCTCCGGACGAAGAGTAAGCACGGAGCAGCTTGTCGAGGAGCGCACCACCTTCATCCCGAGAAGGCCGAGGTCGAGGAGCGTAAAAGGCTTGCCGGGAGAAGCTCTTCGCAAGCAGGAGCTGGCGCAGCGGAAGATCAACCTCGACAGCTATGAGGAAGATCTTACGCTACGAAAGCAATAAATTGGCGGAGCACCAAGGAGGCAAAGGACGCCATGCTGCTGCCGAGGCCGCCAAGAAGGAATTGGAGACGAGGGTGGCGCAGCTGGAGGCCACCTCCGTAAGAGCGGCGAGGAGGTCACCGGTTGAAGCGCGAGCGCGAGAAGGACGCCTACACTCTTGGCGAGTTGCAGGGTCGTTTCGCTGAGAAGATCAAAGAACTTGATGCCACCAAAGACTCCAAGGCAGATCTGGAGCTGAAACTGACCACCTTGACGGAGACATCGGACGGGCGCCAAGGAGCGGGAAGCGGCCTGTTGGAGAAGATCAAGGCAGCGAGGAGCCGTGGGCGAATGCCACGACCGCCCACAACACCTTCAAAGAGAATGTGATGATCTGGACCAAGGTCTTGTGGATACCGCCGCCGCCATCGACAAGGAGCCGATGGAGCGGGATGGTGGATCTCGGTACCCCACCGACGAGCATCTCCAACCCAGCGCCAAGCTCACCTGTTCTTCAAGAGCGGTTGGCGGTTTCCAGCCGCTCCGGAGGAGATCCCAGCAACCGGCCGACGAAGTCGCTTCCAAATCTGTGCAGGGCTCTTCAAGGTGCTGATGAAGGTGGCCTTCCGCAATCCAGCGCCGCCTTCGCCAACGCCCTCAAGTCCTTCCGCCAACTGCCGATGTTGAGGCGCCAAGGTCTTTGTCGCACCCATCGTGGGATGTGGTGAGCGGAGTTAAGAGAGTTGATGGCGCACCGTAGACTAGGCCGCCAAGTTTATCTTTCCCTTGTCGCCGCGCACAATGTTCGTGATAACAATTTATTAGATCTCGCATGTTATTTTGTAATATACTCTATCTTAGGCAAACGATCGCAATGTTATTTCCTTTACTTGATTTCTTCCCTTGTATGTTTGTGCCTCACGCTTAGGGAACTTGTCGGTGCGAAAGCACCTTGCCGCGAAGCCGAGTGCGGACGCCGCCAGCCGGGCGATGCTGCCTCCCGACAAGCAACCTTGTCAAGCAACTAGTCGCAGCAAGACTTAAGTTGTTGAGCGGACTCAAACAAAGTAAGGGTGCGACTAGCTACGAGTTGGTTCCTCCGCCGCACAGGTTTTCCATACAAAGTACTACCGCTCGAGGAAGATAACTTAAAAATTTAAAACTGATTACTCAAACTTTGGCAACTTAGCTTTTTTCTGTCGTTTGCTTCCGGCAAGGCGATACTTCCTCGAGCGACACTTGGTGGCCCACACCATTATCTTCTCCTCCCCGCTAACTTGTGGGTGGATGAACCTTCCTTTCTTATGAGAAGAAAGAAGAGAAGATAAAGTTATGGAGCCTAGTGGCTCGTTATCGCTTACCGGGTGTAGATGCTGCACAAAATGTCAGATAATACATGCAAAATAATGATGAAAGCATGAAATTGACAAGTCGTATGCAACACATGAGCTTTATCGATGCACGGGTCTCGCCTCGCTTTGTACAAAGGATCACATGCAACAGCGGCAAGACTTTGTATTAGTAGTGGTTGCTTGAACGTGTTCCGCAACCGCGCTTCTATGGGTAAAACTTACGAAGATTCTCTATATTCCAGAGTTGCTCACCGAACGCCATCTTCGGTCTCAGGCGATGACAGCGCCGGCCTAGTGACTCGCTTCACCCGATAAGGGCCTTCCCACTTTGGCGCCAACTTGTTCAATTTGGCGGATTGAACGCGCCAAGAACAAGTTCGCCTTCCTCAAGCTTCCGCACTAACTTTGCGGCTGTGGTAGCGGCACAAAGCTTGCTGGTAACGAGCAGCTCGCACAGCAGCTCAAGACGATCCTCCTCAAGGAGCAGCGCCATCTTGTCGCAGCTGCTCTTGCTCAAGCTCATCATAAGCTTAGTACTGAGGTGATCCGTGATACGAAGTTCCGTGGGAGAACCGCCTCGCTTCCATAGACTATAGCGAAGGTGTCCGCCTGGCTCGATTGCCGCCCCGATCGACCAAAGAACCACCGCAGCTCCTCAATCCAGTTTCTTCCGCACTTGTGCAGCCCGTCGAAAGTTCTGTCTTGAGTCCTCGCAGCACTTCAAAGATTTGCCCTTCTTCGCTGACCGCTGCTCCTGATGAGCAATGTAGCAAAGCACTTTGGCGCCAAGATCTTGGACGACGCATGAAGGTGCGACTGTGAATTGGGTGCCGTTGTCGGTGATGATTCGTTAGGAATCCCAAACGGCAAACAATTGACTCAAGAACTTGATCGCCGACCGTGCTGTCACCTTCCTCATCGCTTCCACTTCCGCCACTTTGTGAACTTGTCGATTGCAACGCATAAGTACTCAAAGCCCCGACAGCTCGGGGAAGGGGCCGAGGATGTCGAGCCCCTGCACCAAAATGGCCAGTCAAAGGGATCGCCCGGAGAGCTTGAGCTGGCTGGTGTATCTGCTTTTGAATGGAACCGCACGCTTCACACTTGGTTACTTGTGCAGTTGCATCCCGGAGGGCTTCGCAGAAGAAACCTTGCCGGAAAGCTTTGCCAAGAAGTGCTTTGTGCCAATGTGGTGACCACATATGCCTCCGTATCTCTCGCCAACAGCTTCTGGTCCATCTTCCCAAAGAAATACACTTCAATTTCACTCGCTGAGTCTTCTTCTCGCATGTGATGTTGTCAACAAACTGGTACATACTTGACTGCCGGGCTACTCTTTCCGCCTCCTTCTTGCTCTTCGGAAGTTCTCCGTCTCAAGGAAATGGACAATCTGTTGTGCCCATGCCGGAGCCGTGGCTCGACAACAAGGACTAAAGGCACATCTTCCCGCAAGGAACATCAGCTTCCACGGCAAGAACCCGCGATTCGGCCGAGTTGATGGTCCCCGCAAGCTTGCCGGAGCAAAACTTGTCGGGAGCGCTCGCTTCAACGGAACAAACCCTAGGGCTTGTCTGAGCAGATCGCTCCTCGATATCTCGTGTTGATTTTGAGACCTTCTTGGCGGCGGCTTCAGTGGAGCTCGCGGAAAGTAGTCACCGAAATCAACTTCCTCTTCTTGCTCTGTCCGTTGATGGTGTTACGGGTTGGTTGAGTCAGCTTGAGCACAAAAATTCCTGGTTCCAAAGGTAACTTGAGTGCAGCACACTTTGACAGCCATCAGCAATATCATTCTCGAGCTCTTGAACATGTTCCATTTGCAGTGCCTTCAAAGTGTTCTTCTAGCTTCTCACTTCATCGACGAGGCTTCCATCAATGGACTCGATAATCTTTGTTTACTTGGCGGACGTCAAGCTGCGAGTCACCCCCGACAATAAGCTTCTTGATCCCAAGGTCCACTGCATATCGAGACCGCAAGCAAACCTTCATACTGTAGTATTATTTGTTGCTTGCTCCTTGGGAAAGTGCATTTGAACTATGTATTTGAGGTGCTCTCCGTGGGTGCGATAAGCAGACGCCGCACCGGGCGCCTTTGCAGCGAGAAGGCACCATCAAAATACCTCAGCCACTCCTTACTTGCTTCCTTGACGGGATGCTCGCTCGAATTTCTTCATCTTGCGTCAAGGCCCATTCTGCTATAAACTCGCCAATGCTCGCTTTGGATAGTTGAAGTGCATTCAAACTTGAGGCCAAAGCTTGATGGGCCCAAAGGCCCACTCAACAATCCTGCCTGCTGTTTCGATTTTGCAATATCCTCTTCGTGGGAAAGCGAGGACAACTGTTATCTCATGTGCTTGGAAGTAATGGCGCAGCTTTCTTGAGGCCATGAGGAGGCCGAAAAGCAACTTCTGCACACCAAAGTACCTTGACCTAGCCCCCTGCAGAAGGGAACTGACAAAGTAGACTGGGCGCTGCACCATCCTTTTCTGCATCCTCTCGCAATCCTGCGCAGATCCGTCCTTGTCGGGACCAGAGCTTGACGGCGGAAGCCCCCGCTTGTCGCTGGATGCATCTTCCTCGGTTGTCGGCCTCATCTCGCCTCCCTTTCCGCTACTAACGCAGCACTAACCACTTGATTGGTTGCCGCTATGTATAGCAGCAACTTCTCTTGTGGCCTAGGTGCGATAAGTATTGGAGTGGAGGACAGGTACCTCTTTAAGTCTCGCAGCAGCAGCCTCCGCTTCGAGTCCATTTCATGGGACCTGCCTTTTCAAAATCTTGAAAATTGCAGGCGCCGCCAGCTGACCTAGAGATAAACTCGCTGAGAGCAGCCACGCAACCGCAAGCCTTCTTACATCCTTGACGCGCTTTGGTGCTTCAATCTGCTCAATGGCCTTAATCTTGTCGGGATTGGCTTCAATTCCCCTCTGAGACATGAAGAACCCGAGAAGCTTGCCGGATGGGACTCCAAACACGCACTTCTCGGGTTGAGCTTGAGGTTCATCTTGCGCAGATTTGCAAAGGTCTCATCTAAGTCTTGAACCAGAGTTGCTTTGTCCTTGCTTCTGACCACTATGTCATCCATGTAGGCTTCTACATTTTGCATTTGGGGCTCAAAAGCGCCATGGACTACTTTGCAAACGTTGAACCAGCATTCTTCAAACCGAAGGGCATCCGTATGAAACAAAGATGTGCCACATGGTGTAATGAATGCGTTTTCTTCATCCCTTCTGCCATGAAGATCTGATGATATCCTGAATATGCGCCAAGAAATGAAAGCAAATCACATCCAGCCATGGAGTCAACAATCTGGTCTATGCGGCAAGGAAATGGGTCTTGGGACAAGCTTTATTAACATCCGTGAAGTCAATACAGAGTCTCCATTTCCCATTTGCCTTATGCATAACCACCGGATTGGCCAACCACGGGATGGAGCACCTCCGACAAGGCCTCGCCGCTTCCAACTTCTTGATCTCTTCGCATGAACTCTTGGCGCCCACCGCCGCTTCCCGACTTTTTGCTTGACGGGCCGCGATGAGGACAAACAGCTAGGTGGTGCTCAATTTTCCTCGAACGCCGGGATGTCGGATGGTTGCCATGCAAACACATCGACATTCGCCTGCAGAAAGCAACGAGCTCGCTTCCTATTTAGGGTCAAGCGCAATCGATGGTGAAGGTACCACCAGCTGCCGCCCTCCTTGGCGGGCACCTTCTTGGTCTTCGGCGGAGCTGTCATCATCTTCTTGCACTTGCCGGTGGAGCTCGATGGTGGCCTCGACGGTAGCGCAGCACCAAGAGGTGCGCTTGCCGGAGTGGGCATCGAGCTTTGCCGACAAATCTTCTTCTTCCCCGGAGCTTCAGCTGCAAGTGATTTGCTATCCGTCGCGAATCGCTGCATCCCCGTAATCTTGTCGGCGCAGATAAGCGATCCTTCTTGTCGCCATGGACAGAAATGACGCTTATCGGGCCGGGCATCTTGAGCAAGTTGTATGTATAATGAGAGGCTGCCATGAACTTGGCGAAGTGCTGGATTTGCCAAGTATCCCATTGTAGGGCAATGGGAAATCAGCAACGTTGAATGTGACCTCTCAGCCCTGAAATTCATTTCGCGCCAAATGTTACCGCAACGTGATCTTCCCTTTGGCTTGCTCCTTCCGGTTGATTCCTTGAAAGTGCCGCTTCTTCGAGCTCACCGTGTGGATTTGAAGCTTCCGAGCACCGCAGGAGATCAGGTTCAAGCCGCCCCGCCACAACTAACATCTTAGTGACCTTGAGGTTGCGGATGGTTGGTGAGACCAACATCGGCAAGCACCCGACCGCAGTTATGCGATCGTGGTGGTCCTCAATGTCAAAGACGATGGACGGTTGGACCACTTCGAGGCTCGCGTGATTCTACGGATGGTTCGCCTGATTAACCTCACGCATCCATTGCTTGAGTTGGCGGTGTGAGGTATGCGAGAAGCACCACCGCCAATGCAGAGAACCTCCGCTGCCTTCTCAAACTCCTACTCATCAGCTTCATCATCTTCCATATCTTCATCACATCGCCGCTTTCATCCTTGTCGCGCGCGGGAGGTCTGTCTCCTTGCCACTGCTTGGCCTTGCCCAGCGCCCTCCCCCCGGCCTGGTCGCTTGCTAGCTGCCACAGCACCTTCATGGGCCTTCTCCTTGTCTCGCCGCCATACTCAGCCTTTCGTTGTTCTACAAGCTGCTCGACTTTCTTGCAGCTCGAGGTCGTGGCCCTTGGTGCGTGAATCTTGCAAGATTGCTTGTTGAGTTGTCTCGCTTGTCGGCGGTCGCCACAGCCTTGACGGCCGGTGTCAGCGGCAACCTCCTTGCCGGAGCCACCAACCTTGGCCTTCTTGGCGCCGCCCGCTGTCGGACTGCTCTACAACTAGTACCTCTTTACTCTTTCTTCTTTCTATTATTCCGCCACGGCTCTTCTTTGCCGGGCGGTCTCCCTCACTATCGATCCTGCTCCAATGTTCTCTCCCTGGAGTCTTGTTCCTTCTTCAAAGACGCGCACACTTGTTGGCCGTGGCATACAGCTCATCGACGCCCTGACTTTGCACATCACCATCTCCTCCTCATCTCGCGGTTCCGCACGCTCGATGAAACGCGCTGATCACCACAGCAGGGTGGACATCCGATGTTGTAGTGCACACGGCTGAATCTCTCGATAAACTTGCATGTGGACTCTCCTTCCTTCGGGCGCAGCAAGTGAAGGTCACTCTTGGCTATGAGGTTTGTGGTCACCGTGAAGGCGCCGACAAACCGATGGCACAAATCTTCCCAAGAAGATATGGAACTGTCCGTCAAGTGCATGAGCCAAGATCCGACATTTGGCTTGAGCACCAGCCGGAAGTAGTTGGCGAGATATTGTCGCCCTCGCCCCCCGCAGCCTGCACCGCAATGGTGTAGATACCGAGGAACTCCGGCGGATGCGCCCCGCCGCCGCATTTCTCTCGCACATCTGGTTTGAAATTTTTCTTGTCGGGCCACCGACTTGCCCGATCTCACGAGTGAACGCAGGGCAACCTACCGCAGACGGCAAGTCACTTGGTTCCTCTCGGCGCATGCATGTCAACAGCGGGCCCAGCGCTGGTCGGATTGACGCCGCTTCGCGGCGCCGATGCGAAGTTCGAAGCGCCTTCTTGTTGCCGTTTGAAGAACTTGGCGCTGATCACGGCGAAGCTCAGGATCCGACGACGCGGTGGAGTCGCTGCCGAGGTGGATCCGAGGAGCTGGTGATCTTGGCCTTTGGGAAGGGGAGTGTATGGTGGTGGCACTTCGCAGGTCTCTGCCGCCACCGCTCGTGTTTTGTCATCTCGCCGCCGCAAGGACGCAGTTGGTTGTCATGAACGCCGCTGCTGGCAAAGCCGGCGAGACTTGGATGGTGGTTCTCCATTCGTCAATTTTGTCGGCCGTTCGGAGGGTAATCTAGAAGCAGCTTGAGCTCTCGCCAAGGCTTCGCTGGAGTGGTAGGTGGCAATGGCGTACGGAGCGAGGAACGGGATGTGCTCGGACTTCTAACCAAGTTAGGAGGACCATGACGCTGCGAGCACCATGACGCCGGGTCCCGCTGGCCTCGAGATGGACGCGGTGCGATTCGGACGCCGAAGCCTGCGCCGCTTGTCCTTGACCGGCGACGTCGTGGGCTCCTCGACGACGCTTCGTTTCTCCGCTAGCAGCCTTTCCCCACCACTGCCAGCCCGGTGGTGGTGGGTTTGACGCGACGGCTCGCTGCCGCCAAGCCTTCTTCTTCGGTGGCATGTTGATGAAGGTTGATGAAGAAGTTGCTCGTGTGACCGCCGGATCAGTTTCACACAGCCTCGACGCCCCCTACCTGGCACGCCAAAGATGTCGGGGAAGCTGATCATGACCCACGAACACCTATGGGACCTGGCGGACCGAGTCCCTTATGGTTCGATGGGGGGCGGAGATTGCACAAAGAGCAGATCGAGGCGATGCACACGAGCAGATTTACCCAGCTTCAGAGCTCTCTGGAGAGATAACACTCCTACTGCTGCTTAGTTGATTGTATTGTGTTCTTGCTAGGGAGCAATGAGAGCTACAAAACCTAGCTAGAGTGAGTGTGGTCTCGAATGAGTTGAATGAACTGAACGGAGCTGAACCCTTTCTACGTTGCACATGGGCCTCCTTTTATAGGCTCAAGGGGTCACCACAGGTGGCAACGTAGACGAGGGCAAAAATGGGAAAACAGAGTTGGTACACCAACTTGTACAAAGCAATGGTTTCTACCTAACTCGACGGCAAGGGACAAGATCAATAAATGCCCGCCCCCGCCGCCGAACAAGGCAAAGGGATCGCTAAGCGCACCACCGCTTGCCACGATGGTAAGCCTGTCAGCGCCGCTTATCGCTGTTTCCCTCGCTGGCTGCACAGCCTTCGACACGCTGCGTGTTCGAGTAGCCCCACGGGCGACATCGCTACGGATGAGCTGGAGCGAGATGAAGAGAGGTTGCCCGCCACGGCAAGCACCTTGCCGCAGCTGAATCCTTGTCGCGCCGGAGCTTGTCGCCACCAGCCTTCCCGCAAGCTCCTCTTGCCGGGCCTTGTCTTCTGCGTGCCTTGAGTATTCTTCCCGCAAGCTCCTCTTGCCGGGCCTTGAATACTTTGTTCTTGAATGGCTCCAAAGGAGCCATGAGGACCTTGGCGGTCCCTGTGCCAGCCCCTGCCGCTGGGTGTTGCGACGCTCGGCACGAAGTTCGGGATACTAGGGTACCCCTACCTAGTACACCGACACTTTGAAGGGCTTCTTCCATTGACCGGTCACGAAGCCTTGAATCCGCGCCATCGCCGTGTTGTCTCGGGATGTTCGTTATTTCGACGCTTGCTTTTATCAAGGCCGTGGTTTTCCATTACCATCCCCGACTTCAGATGTGCTCGGTCGCTGGTGCTACTACGGGCCAGCTAGCTATCTTCGCGCCGCAAAAGCGGGTCATAAGGCTTGTTAGGGCTGCCATTGTCCTTGGTTTTTCTTGGCTGAGGTGTCGGCGAGCCATTCGCCCTTGGACGCTGTGTTTTAAAGCTGCTAAGGCTTCGCACGGACAATGACGATTTGATTCTTCTTAGTGAGAAATTTTTCCAAAGCTGGGCCGATTCTCCGGGCTGTTGAATTATATGACTTAGATCGTCTGCATCCGGAGGTCGGACATAGGTCCCTTGAAAGTTGGCCTTAAAAGCGTACTCAAGCTCCTCCCAACTTCCGATTGAATTTTCGGGGAGGCCCTTTAGCCAGTGCCGAGATGGTCCTTTCAGCTTGAGGGGCAAGTATTTGATGGCGTGGAGATTGTCTCGGCGAGCCATATGGATGTGGAGGATGAAGTCTCGATCCGCACCCTGTGGTCCATCGTTCGTCAGACGCCTCTATGTTTACGGGTTTGAATCCTCTCGAAATTCTTGATCCAAAGACTCATCGGTGAAACATAGGGGGTGCGCAGCACCCCTGTATTTGGATGTGTCATTGCGTTCTGACGGTTGCAGTGTTCGGATTTTATTATGCGCTGGAGTGCGCTTCCTAGATCCGTAGATGGATCTGGTCACGCCAGACTTTTGATGCAAGTCCTCGCGTGGATCATTGCTGACTTATGCGCGGCCTCGTTAGCCGCCCTATCACGGCCACGAGACGGTCGATCCGATGGGTCAGCCGTTTTATTTTTCGGCTATGTGGGCTCTAAGGCCTCATCATCGAATTCAGGCAACAGCTTGCGCTTTGGATAGCTCTTTGTGTGGCAACTAGCACCGTACTTTTCTTCAGTGTCGAGCACTTTGTTCCATTTACTGTTGAGCGTATTCTACGCGGGCTTAAGCCTTTGCTTCTGCTTCTTCAGACTCCTCGCGGTGGCAATAAGCCTTCTACGGAGGTCCTCTTGTTCCAAGTTCCTTTTCGGGATGGTGTGTGCGTCGTCGTCCGGACTGTTTTCCTCTCCGGAGACAGCTTGGCGAGCTTTATCCTTGGCATCAACGTGTTCGGACAGTGGCTCCGTACTATGTCCGCCGTTCGCTGGTTCGCCCTGCTCTATGATGTCTACAACGCAACCTTCTTCTCGTAGACGTTGTTGGGCCTCCAAGTGCAGAGGTTTGTAGGACAGTAGCAAATTTCCCTCAAGTGGATGACCTAAGGTTTATCAATCCGTGGGAGGTGTAGGATGAAGATGGTCTCTATCAAGCAACCCTGCAACCAAATAACAAAGAGTCTCTTGTGTCCCCAACACACCCAATACAATGGTAAGTTGTATAGGTGCACTAGTTCGGCGAAGAGATGGTGATACAAGTGCAATATGGGTGGTAGATATAGGTTTTTGTAATCTAAAAATATAAAAACAGCAAGGTAACAAGTGGTAAAAGTGAGCGTAAACGGTATTGCCATGCTAGGAAACGAGGCCTAGGGTTCATACTTTCACTAGTGCAAGTTCTCTCAACAATAATAACATAGTTGGATCATATAACTATCCCTCAACATGCAACAAAGAGTCACTCCAAAGTCACCAATAGAGAAGAACAAACGAAGAGATTATGGTAGGGTACGAAACCACCTCAAAGTTACTCTTTCCAATCAATCCGTTGCGCTATTCCTATAAGTGTCACAAACAGCCCTAGAGTTCATACTAGAATAACACCTTAAGACACAAATCAACCAAAACCCTAATGTCACATAGATACTCCAATGTCACCTCAAGTATCCGTGGGTATGATTATACGATATGCATCACACAATCTCAGGTTCATCTATTCAACCAACACATAGTGTCGGATTTCGGGTTCCGGCAGACCCTTGAGGTTCGAACACTGGGGTGCGCGCGGAGATCCAACCCACACCGCCTCGCACTCGCCAATCGCAAGGACCTAAACTACTAAATGTAACAAAGACAAGAGACACAAGATTTATACTAGTTCGGGCCACCGCTGTGGTGTAATACCCTACTCTAGTTTGTGGTGTGGTGGATTGCCTCTTGGGCTGATGAGGAACAAGATAGGAAGAACAGCCTCGCGAGGGTCTCGTTATTAGTGGGTGTGATGAACTGCTAGGTGGTGTTCCGCTGTTTCTAGCTAATGGTTCCTTGGTGAGGATTCCACCTTATACCGGGGCTGATCCCAGATCCCCTCTCTCGAGTGTGGCTACTCCTATTTATAGGTGAAGGCCCCGGCCTCTTCCCAAATATTGAGCGGAAGGGCGCCAACAATTGGCCATTTTGAAGGGGAACAGCGGTACACTTATCCCGACTAAAGTTGGTCCTCGCCGCCAAAGGCTCGTGATGACGCCCGCTTGGGCTCCACGATGACTCCTTCCATTGCTGGGGCTGGTCTTGGTCTTGTTGCATCAAACGAATGCCTTTGCTTGATGCTCTCGCCTGCGCTTGCTCCCTTTGCACCAAAGAGGAAAGGAGGACGCCATGCGGGATGGCGCCTGACTGGGCGCCCCTTGGTCATCACGGTTGCGCCATGGGCACCACACGAGGTACCCTGCCTTGAACTCTCCCGCCTCCTCATGAGCCACCGACGAGGCTGGCCTCGAGAAGCTCCTGGTCGCCCCGCCTCATGAGGCTTGGCCCCTCGTGAGGGTCTTGAGCTTGTGTTGATGAAGATGGGCCGCCCTGGGCCTCCTTTGAGCCACGCCGCAGGCCACAGTGTGCAAGTCTGGGACCCCTGCTTCTGAACGCCGACAAGAGCCCCTGGCCCACGGGCGCGTCTGAACTTGGCCGTGCAGAGAGGCGAAGGCAAGTGCGGCGTCAAGGGCCCTAACAGCTCGCGCCTTGGGCGACGGTGGCGGTTGATTGGACGCGCGCGCATCGCTTCCCCACGATGCCTCGGTAACCACCCGGATTCGACAAGTCCTCGCATGCGAGTTGGTCATGATGATCGGTGATCGTGGAGGCCGACGGTTGGCCTTCGCCGCCATAAGTACGGAACGGCGCGCCCTTCCGCCTATCCGCCCGCTTCTCCTCTTCCTCGCCTCGCCTGGTTGCCATGGCTCCGATCCGCCTGTTCTCCAGTGGAAGAGAAGGAAAGGCCTCAAGAGGACATCACCCGCCCCCCAAAGAAGCGGCTTGCTCCGGTGTCAGGCAGGGCGCCGCCAGAGGCGCCCATGCCCTGCGTGCGGCGGCCGCCACCAGGGTTTCTTCCCTTGTATGCGCAAATTGGTGGCCTCAAGGAGGTGACGCCGGCAACACGAAGCGAGCCGCCGGGCGACGCCGGGCGGGTCACGGTCTCGCGCTTTCCCCCGAGTCCACGCCGAGGCTCTCGCCGGGAGTTTGTGCCAAGGCCGCCTCCTAAGTCTTGGATTCGCCTTCCTTCTTTTTCGCCTGCCGTCCGGGCAGGGGGAACCTGTGGGACTCGGGCAGCACGCCAAGCTGCGTGCACCTCGCGACCGAGGCAGAGGTTGCGTGAAGTTGCCCCGGCGAGGTCTTCATGACTCGAGGCCGGGACGAGGTCGCTGGGTCTGCAGGCGAGGGCGCCTCACGATCCACCGAGTACGACGGTGCCTCGGTGGTGTCCTTCAAGGTCTTCGGACGCGAGGGTCGCCGGGTGGAGGCTGCACCGGAGGGGTGGTCGGGTCCTCGCTGTGGTGAGACAGAGGCTGACCGCCCGCTCCCTTGGCATCTCCTCAGGAGACGAAGGCGCCGGAGGATCCAGCGACTCGGCTGAGCTCTTCGCGACGCCGGAGACGAGCGACGAGAGCTACGAGCCTCGAGCCTCGCGCCGCCCCCGGAGCAGGGTTGGCTCGCCAGTCGCCGCCGCCTCGATCCGGATGGGGTTGGCCCGGACCGTGGGCCCATGCTGATGATGGCGCTGCCGTTGTGGTCCCTATAGATAGGACTCCTTAGGATTCAAGGCTTTTGTTCCCTGCGAAGAGCCAAGAATGTACCAGCGGGGGCTTGTAAGATGTTTGTAGCTTCGCTTGTCAATATGATCCTTATTGTGAGGCAAGCGGGATGCTCATTCCGCTCTAGCTCAGCTTTCTTCCTTTCGCACTGTGAGGGCTTGGTGCTCTCGCGCCGCCAGGTCCAGCCCCAAGGCGGCTTCAGCCGCCGGTGGTATGCCAGTCGCGATGCCGTGGTCAAGGCCAGGAGGTGAGCGCCCGAGGTCCCAGAAGAGCCTGAGTCGCGATGCTCGGGGTCCCCTGGCGCCAAGCAGCCATCATTCGGTGAGAAAGGAGAGCGACGTTGCTAAGACGGGGTCGCATTGAGTGTGAGGATGGTGTTGTGATGACTAGTGTGTCCGAAGGGCGACTTATCTCGAGGGTCAGGATAGTGTTTCCTGGTGCGACGCTAGGCCCGTGCCTTGGCCGGCTAGAGATTGCGTGGCGAGGTCGCTTGCGCTCCTTGGATGGACCCCTGCAGGCTCACCACAAAGGAACAAGAGCTCTGCTGTGGCACTGCTAGTCCCTGCCGTTAGTTGCTTTTGGAGAGGCGCGAGAGGCCTCGCGATGTGTTGGGGCACCCGTGAGACAACATGGGACTCACGAGGCCCCACTCAAGGCGGGTTGCGCCTGGCTGGACTTATCTGCGAAAGTGTTTTCCTGCAATTTGGCCAGATGCCGGTGTTTCACGCCGGGTCCCGGCTCGGGCTGGTCTCACCTGCCGCTGGCAAGCCAGGTTATGGCGCCATGGACAAGACCAGAGGGTGAGGGCCGGAGAGCCGGTAGGAGCCCGAGTCACGATGCCTGTGCACCCCTTTAACGCGCAAGCTAGGTTAGATGACGCAACTCTACGCCCCGGTCCTGGCTCGGCTGGTCTCAGCTGTCCGCTGGCAAGCCAGTGTCGCGATGCCATGGACAAGACCAGAGGGTGAGGGCCGGAGAGCCAAGAGGAGCCTCGAGTCGCGATGCTCGTGCACCCCCTTTAACGCGCTAAGCTGGGTTGATGACGAAACTCCACGCCCTCGGTCCCGCTCTCGGCTGGTTCAGCCTGCGGGCAAGCCAGTCGCGATGCCATGGACAAGACCAGAGGGTGAGGGCCGAGAGCCGTGTAGGAGCCTGAGTCGCGATGCTCGTGCACCCCCTTTAACGTGCAAGATTCCGCCACCCGTGAAAAGGCACCAAATAACAAACAAGGTGGAGCAAGAGCATAATCCTAAGGAAAACGCAAGAAGGATACATGCCGTTGGGACTGGCCCGAGCGGCTTGGGGATGATGCAGCCCGAGGGGCGCCCCCAATAGGATAAGCTAATGACATGAAATATAAGGGATACATGCCGCAGGGACGGACCCACGCGGCCTGGGAATAATGCGCCCTCAAGGCGCCCCACCGGAAATAAAACTTAAAGATGTCACTTGGTGATGTTGGGGATGAAGGGTGTCGGTGTAGCAGACTCGATGGGCTGCGGAGCGATCTCACGAGCCCCTGTGCCCCGGGCCTGGAGGCTCCGAGGCGCTGGTGGCTCTCGGGCCATCTCCATCTCCGCCAGGCTGCGCGCGGCCTAACCTCTTGAGCCTCCAGGATGGTCCTAATGAGACGCTGGTGCACAGCAGCTGCTTGGCAGGCCATAGGCATGCGTGACGTAGGCTGCGGGCGGACTCGCAACGCCCCACTCGCGAGGCCGAGGCGCTTGAGATGCGGCTCTGCTGAGCCCTGGTATGTCGATGCAGACGCGCAGCCCACCATCCTCGCCCGATGGGGGCCACAGCTGGTAGGCAGCGGTGCCCTCATGACCCTTGACTCTCAGAGCTCCCTAATGGCCTTGCCGACGAACTCTTGAGGGTTCTCGCCTCCTAGTCTTGCTCCGCCGTGGGAAACGTGCTTCAAAACACGCCCATCGCAGCCCAAGCGCCCCTCGAGACCTTGGCGAGGTCGGCGGCCTCCGTGGAGAGCCCCGAGCCCGCCGAGGAGGGCGCCGCGCGCTTCCTATGCGATGGAAGGAGGCCCCTGCCCGATGTGGGCCTCGAGGGGCCTGCCTCTTGAAGAGCTGGGCCGGTCGATGTCTTCTTCTTCTTGGGTGCGGCTCGAGGCCTCCTCGCTGCTGTGGTCTGGTCTTCCAAATGATGCGCCCCGAAGGCTCGCCTGTGGAGCACACCGCATCTCTCTTCACAGGCACCGTGATGACCCCGCCGCTCTCGGCATCTTGAGGACGCGTTGTAGCCATGGTGGGTTACGGCCATGAATTTGGCCAACGCTGGGTACCCGAGGATGGCGCTGTACGGCAAGCTAATGTGGGCGACGCCGAAGTCGGCGAGCTCGGTGTGGTAGTTGTCGCGGGCCACGAAGGTGACAGAAGGCGACCTGTCCGATCAGGACCGTGGAGCCGCGGTGACTCGGAGAAAGGCTTGGCTGGTGAAGCCGATCAGAAGGCACTTGAAGATTGTTGAATGTCTCCATGGACAGGACGTTGAGCCCTGCTCGCCGCCGATGAGGGTCTTGGTGACCAGCACATTGCCGATGATTGGGGAACAAAGCATCGGAGAACTCCGCTGTGGCTGGCGACTTGAGCTGATCCGCTGAGCTGAACGTGATGGCGCACGCTGACCACCTGGGAGGGCGCGTGGACTCGAGCTTGGGGAGGACTGCATTCACCTCGCGGGCGAACTGCTTGAAGATGCGGTGAGAGGCTGGGGCTTGAGCTCCGCCCAGGATGCAGGCGATCGCACGCACTTCCTGGAAGCCCCCAGCCCCCTCGTCCTGATGTCGGTCTTCGATTCTCCTTGGCGGCGGCGGCAGCGGAGGGAGGCCTGCCTCAAGGGCGATCCTCGCGAGGCTGATCCTCCAGCCTCCCGCGAGGCGGGTCTTGCCAGCCGTCCTCGCGAGGTTGGTCGCGCCACCTTGGCGCGGGCCGCGGTCTTCCCTGGGGCCCCCATTCCTTCCTCCTCCTTGGCCGTAGCTCCCTGCCCTCGCGCCAAGGCCGCCCGCCGACCTTCCAAGCAGACGCCCGGAGCTCTTGACATTCATTGGTGTTGTGGGTGTGGAGGTCGTGGTACACACAGCATCGCTGCCCTTGGAGGACTCGGGCAGATCTCGCTCGCAGGTGTCTGTTCGGCCACAGCACGCAGCCCTTTGCGCTTCACGCCCTGGCCTTGACTTATCTTCGGATCCGCGCGGGCAGCTCGAGGAGGAGAGGCGCCTCCTCAGCCCGGGCGCACTTGGTCGCCAAGTTGAACAGCCCCAGGAGGTGCACAGATCTTCGCATCGCCAGCCCTCCTTCATCTTGACGCCGCAAGACGCCATCGGAGAAAGCAGAGATGATGGCCTCCTCCGCTACCCCGGGATCTTGAGGCACACGTTGTTGAAGCGCCGATGTACTTTTGGTGGTTTCCCCGCTGCTGCTTGATTCGACGCATGTCGCCACGGCGGGTGGCCGGTCGCGAGTACCTTGAAGTTGGCGATGAAGCGGTACGCATCTCGCCCAGAAGAGATCGTGCTCGAGGCCGATTCAGGAGCCAAGCGCGGCTCGGCCCTGAGCGCCATGGGAAACCAGTTCGCCATGACCTTTTCATCCCTGCTGGCAGCATCGATGCCCAACTCAGAGCTGGAGGAACTCCGCAGGTCAGCCGTGCTGTCAGAGCGAGGAGGCGGTCTGGCTTGAACTTGGTGGGCTACGCGACGCCAGCAAGCAGCTCGGAGGAGGTGAAGGCGCTGCAGCCCACTGTGGTCGCTGGGGCCCTTGACGGCAGAGAGCTTGGTCTCAGGGCCTCCCAAGGCGCTGGGGCAGCGCAGGTCTTGACGGCCGGAGCGGGAGCGCCGGGCAGCTTCTCGCGGCGAGGAACTTCTTGGCAGTTTCCGCTTGTCTTGCTGCCGCTCGGGCGGAACGGGTTCCGCCAGGGCCGCGCGCTTGGGGCTGGCGCCGCCTTGAGGAGGAGGCGGCCGAGGCGCCCGGGAGTTTATCGCCATGGGCGGGTGCGGTGCAGCGAGGCGACGGGCGCAGGTCGCCTCGCAGCGCGACGAAGCTCGGCGACTCGGTCGAGCCATTCTTCATAGACGCTGCCGACGGGCGGTAGCGCAGGAGCTCGCTTGCGCGATGAGTGCAGCTCGGGTTTCTGCGAAGCGCGGGCGCGTGTGACGAACCAGCGGGTGAGCGGCGGCATGGCAAAGGCGGCCGCCCCGCCATGGACATGTGCTGGACGACGCTTGCTGCTCGTTTCGCCGGGCCGGTGGCGGCGTTGACGGCAGATGGCGGAACGACGAGGGCGCCGCCGACGGGAGCCGCTCGGGCGATATGGGAGGCGAGCGGCTCGGCGCTATGCTGCACCGACGGGCGCCGACATGATTGCAGTGGTCGCGAAGAACGAGGCGACGTAAAGGCAGATTCCGCGCACTTTACCGGGCGCGCCAAATGTCGGATTTCGGTTCCGCAGACCTTGAGGTTCGAACACCGGGTGCGCGGAGATCCAATCCTCCACCGCCTCGCACCTCGCCAATCGCAGGGACCTAAACTACTAAAAGAACAGCACAAGAGACACAAGATTTATACTAGTTCGGGCCACTGCTAGGTGTAATACCCCACTCTAGTTTGTGGTGTGGTGGATTGCCTCTTGGGCTGATGAGGAATAAGATAGGAAGAACAGCCTCATGAGGGTCTGTTCTTAGTGGGTGTGATGAACTGCTAGGTGGTGTTCCGCTGTTTCAGCTACTAGTTCCTTGGTGAGGATTCCGACCTTATACCGGGGCTGATCCAGATCCCTCTCTCGAGTGTGGCTACTCCAATTTATAGGCGAAGGCCTGGCCTCTTCCCAAATATTGAGCGGAAGGGCGCTAACAATTGGCCATTTTGAAGGGGAACAGCGGGTACACTTATCATGACTAAAGTTGGTCCTCGCCGCCAAAGGCTCCGTGATGACGCCGCTTGGGCTCCACGATGACTCCCTTCCAGCCGTTGGGGCTGGTCTTGGTCTTGTTGTACCGAAACGGATGCCTTTGCTTGATGCTCTCGCCTGCGCTTGCTCCCTTTGCACCAAAGAGGAAAGGAGGACGCCATGGGATGGCGCCTCGATCGGCGCCTCTTGGTCGCCACGGCTTGCGCCATGGGCACCTCGCGAGGTACCCTGCCTTGAACTCTCCGCCTCCTCATGAGCCAGCCTCGACGAGGCCGCGGCTCGAGGAAGATCCTGGTCGTCCACTCATGAGGCTCGGCCCTCACGAGGGTCTTGAGCTGCGCTGATGAAGATGGGCCGTCCTGGGCCTCCTTTGAGCCACGCCGCAGGCCGCAGGCAGGCAAGTCTGGGGACCCCCGTTCCTAGAACGCCGACACATAGAACCTCAAAGAGTGCCCCAAAGTTTCTACCGGAGAATCAAGACGAAAACGTGTGCCAACCCCTATGCATAGGTTCATGGGCGGAACCCGCAAGTTGATCACCAAAACATACATCAAGTGAATCACGTGATATCCCATTGTCACCACAGATACGCACGGCAAGACATACATCAAGTGTTCTCAAGTCATTAAAGATTCAATCCGATAAGACAACCTCAAAGGGAAAACTCAATCCATTACAAGAGAGAAGAGGGGGAGAAGCAACGAAGATCCAACTATAATAGCAAAGCTCATGATACATCAAGATCGTACAAATCAAGAACACGAGAGAGAGAGAGAGAGAGAGAGAGAGAGAGAGAGAGAGAGATCAAACACATAGCTACTGGTACATACCTCAGCCCCGAGGGTGAACTACTCCTCCTCGTCACTTGAGAGCGCTGGATGATGAAGATGGCCACGGTGAGGGTTCCCTCCCAGGTGCCTAACAGGTCCCGATTGACTTTTGGTGGCTATAGAGGCTTATGTGGCGGAACTCCCGATCTATTCTGTTCCCCGATCGCTTTAGGATATATGGATATATATAGGCGGAAGAAGTACTTCAGGGAGCCACGAGGGCCCACAGGGTGGAGGGCGCACACTAGGGGTGGGCGCCTCACCTCCTCGTGGCTCCTCGCTTTTTTCCTGTCGGCACTCCAAGTTTATCCGTAGCTTTCCTTCTAAAATAACTTCTAGTTGGTTTCATTCCGTTCAATTCGTTTGACATTCCTTTTCTCGACACAATCTGAAACAAGGGAAAACAGAACTGCACCGGCTCGGGTCAATAGGTTAGTCCCAAAAGTAATATAAAAGTGGATAATAAAGCCCATAAACATCCAAAACACATAATATAATAGCATGGAACAATCAGAAATTATAGATACGTTGGAGACGATCAAGCATCCCCAAGCTTAACTCCCGCCGTCCTCGGTAGGTAAATGAAAAACAGAATTTTGATGTGGAATGCTACTTGGCATAATTTCATTGTGATTCTTCTTAATTGTGGTATGAATATTCAGATCCGAAAGATTCAAGATAAAAGTTCATATTGACATAAAAATAATAATACTTCAAGCATACTAACAAAGCAATCATGTCTTCTCAAAATAACATGGCCAAAGAAAGCTATCCCTACAAAATCATATAGTCTGGCTAAGCTCTATCTTCACCACACAAAGTATTTAAATCATGCACAATCCCGATGACAAGCCAATCAATTGTTTCATACTTTTGACATTCTCAAAACTTTTTCAATCTTCACGCAATACATGAGCGTGACCAATGGATATAACACTATGGGTGGAATGGAAGGGTGGTTGTGGAGAAGACAAAAGGGAGAAGATAGTCTCACATCAACTAGGCGTATCAACGGGCTATGGAGATGCCCAGCAATAGATATCAATGTGAGTGAGTAGGGATTGCCATGCAACGGATGCAGTAGAGCTATAAGTATATGAAATCTCAACAGAAGAAACTAAGTGGGTGTGCATGCAACTCGCTTGCTCATGAAGACCTAGGGCATTTTGAGGAAGCCCATCATTGGAATATACAAGCCAAGTTCTATAATGAAAAATTCCCACTAGTATATGAAAGTGACAAAATGAGAGACTCTCTATCATGAAGATCATGGTGCTACTTATAAGCACAAGTGTGGTAAAAGGATAGTAACATTGTCCCTTTTTCTCATTTTTTATTTGGGCCTTTCTCTTTTTATGGCCTCTTTTTTTCGTCCGAGTCTCATCCCGATTTGTGGGGGAAGCATAGTCTCCATCATCCTTTCCTCACTTGGGACAATGCTCTAAAAATGAAGATCATCACACTTTTATTTTCTTACCACTCAACAATTACAACTCGATACTTAGAACAAAATATGACTCTATATGAATGCCTCCAATGTGTAAGGGATATGCAATGAATCAAGAGTGACATGTATGAAAGAATTATGAACGGTGGCTTTGCCACAAATAAGATGTCAACTACATGATCATGCTAAGCAATATGACAATGATGGAGCGTGTCATAGTAAACAAAACGATGGTAAGTTGCATGGCAATATATCTCGGAATGGCTATGGAAATGCCATGATAGGTAGGTATTGTGGCTGTTTTAGGAAGGTATATGGTGGTGTATGATACCGCAAAAAAGCGCTGTATTAGAGAGGCTAGCAATGGTGGAAGGAAGAAAAGTGCGATAATCCATGGACTCAACATTAGCCATAAAGAACTCATATACTTATTGCAAAAATCTACAAGTTATCATAGCAAAGTGTTACGCGATGCTCCTAGGGGATAGATTGGTAGGAAAAGACCATCGTCGTCCCTAACACCACTCATAAGGAAGACAATCAATAAATAAATCATGCTCCAACTTCATCACATAACGGTTCACCATACGTGCATGCTACGGAATCAAAACTTTAACACAAGTATTTCTCAAATTCAAAACTACTCAACTAGCATGACTCTAATATCATCATCTTCATATCTCAAAACAATTACCAAGCATCGACTTTTCTTAGTATTCAACACACTCATAAGAATTCTTACAAATCTTGTATGCTTAGCATATTAGGATTATTTAAGAAAATTACCATGCTATTTAAGACTCTCAAAATAATCTAAGTGAAGCATGAGAGATCAACAGTTTCTATAAAACAAATCCACCACCGTGTTTCTAAAAGATATAAGTGAAGCACTAGAGCAAACAACAAACTACTCGAAAGATATAAGTGAAGATCAATGAGTAGTCGAATAATTATGCAACTATGTGAAGACTCTCCCATTTAAGAATTTCAGATATTAGTATTTTATTCAAACAGCAAGCAAAGCTAAACAAAACAAAATGACGCTCCAAGCAAAACACATATCATGTGGTGAATAAAATATAGCTTCAAGTAAAGTTACCGATGAACGAAGATTTAAAGAGGGATGCCTTCCGGGCATCCCCAAGCTTAGGCTCTTGGTTATCCTTGAATATTACCTTGGGGTGCCTTGGGCATCCCAAGCTTAGTCTCTTTCCACTCCTTATTCCATAGTCCATCGAATCTTTACCCAAAACTTGAAAACTTCACAACACAAAACTCAACAGAAAACTCGTGAAGTCTGCTAGCTTAAAGAAAACGAAACACCACTTCAAGGTACTGTAATGAACTCATTCTTTATTTATATTGGTGTTAAACCTAGTGTATTCCAACTTCTCTATGGTTTATAAACTATTTTACTAGCCATAGATTCATCAAAATAAGCAAACAACACATAGAAAACAGAATCTGTCAAAAAACAAAACAGTCTGTAGTAATCTGTAACTAACGCAAACTTCTGGAACTCCAAAAACTCTAAAATAAACTGGTGGACCTGAGGAATTTTTCTATTAATCAAATCCAAAAATAATCAACTAAATATCACTCTCCAGAAAAGTTGAAGCTAATCTCGTGAGCGCTTAAAGTTTCTGTTTTTTTACAGCAAGATCATAAAGACTTCACCCAAGTCTTCCCAAAGGTTCTACTTGGCACAAACACTAACTAAAACATAAAAACAAATCTAAACATAAGCTAGATGGATTATTTATTACTTAAACAGAACCAAAAAGCAAGAAACTAGAATAAAATTGGGTTGCCTCCCAACAACCGCTAATGTTTAACGCCCCTAGCTAGGCATGATGATTTCAATGATGCTCACATGAGACATAAGAATTGAAACATAAAGAGAGCATCATGAAGAATATGACTAGCACATTTAAGTCTAACCCACTTCCTATGCATAGGGATTTTGTGAGCAAACAACTTATGGGAACAATAATCAACTAGCATAGGAAGGTAAACAACCGTAACTTCAAGATTTTAAGCACATAGAGAGGAAACTTGATATTATTGCAATTCCTACAAGCATATATTCCTCCCTAATAATAACTTTCAGTAGCATCATGAATGAATTCAACAATATAACCAGCAAATAAAGCATTCTTTTCATGATCTACAAGCATAGAATTTTATTACTCCACATAAGCAAATTTGTTCTCATGAATAATAGTGATAGCAAACTCAACAAAATATCTATCATGAGATTGAAAATTAGGATCAAGATGACAAGTTCATGGTTATCGTTATTATTTATAGCATACATGTCATCACAATAATCATCATAGATAGGGGCATGCTTTCAACATAGTAAATTTGCTCATCAAAGCTTGCAGACAAAAATATCATCTTCATCAAACATAGCTTCCCCAAGCTTGTGGCTTTGCATATCATTAGTATTATGGATATTCAAGGAATTCATACTAACAACATTGCAATCATGCTCATCATACAAATATTTAATACCAAACATTTTAATGCATTCTTCCTCTAGCACTTTGGCAACATTTTCCTTTCCATCATACTCACGAAAGATATTAAAAAGACAAAGCGTATGAGACAAATTCAATTCCATTTTTTTGTAGTTTTCTTTTATAAACTAAACTAGAGCTAAAACAAGAAACAAAAAGATTCGATTGCAAGATCTAAAGATATACCTTCAAGCACTCACCTCCCCGGCAACGGCGCCAGAAACTGCTTGGTTGACGGGGTGTGAGTGTCCGCCACCTAGCCTCCCGGCAACGGCACCGTAAAAGGAGCTTGATGTCTACTACGCAACCTTCTTCTTGTAGACGTTGTTGGGCCTCCAAGTGCAGAGGTTTGTAGGACAGTAGCAAATTTCCTCAAGTGGATGACCTAAGGTTTATCAATCCGTGGAGGCGAGGGATGAAGAAGGTCTCTCTCAAGCAACCCCTGTAACCAAATAACAAAGAGTCTCTTGTGTCCCCAACACACCCAATACAATGGTAAGTTGTATAGGTGCACTAGTTCGGCGAAGAGATGGTGATACAAGTGCAATATGGATGGTAGATATAAGTTTTTGTAATCTGAAAATATAAATACAGCAAGGTAACAAGTGGTAAAAGTGAGCGTAAACGGTATTGCAATGCTAGGAAACAAGGCCTAGGGTTCATACTTTCACTAGTGCAAGTTCTCTCAATAATATTAACATAGTTGGATCATATAACTATCCCTCAACATGCAACAAAGAGTCACTCCAAAGTCACTAATAGAGGAGAACAAACGAAGAGATTATGGTTTGGTACGAAACCACCTCAAAGTTATTCTTTCTAATCAATCCGTTGGGCTATTCCTATAAGTGTCACAAACAGCCCTAGAGTTCGTACTAGAATAACACCTTAAGACACAAATCAACCAAAACCCTAATGTCACCTAGATACTCCAATGTCACCTCAAGTATCCGTGGGTATGATTATATGATATGCATCACACAATCTCAGATTCATCTATTCAACCAACACATAGAACCTCAAAGAGTGCCCCAAAGTTTCTACTGGAGAATCAAGACGAAAACGTGTGCCAACCCCTATGCATAGGTTAATGGGCGGAACCCGCAAGTTGATCACCAAAACATACATCAAGTGAATCACGTGATATCCCATTGTCACCACAGCACAGTACACAAGACATACATAAAGTGTTCCCAAGTCATTAAAGACTCAATTCGATAATATAACCTCAAAGGGAAAACTCAATCCATTACAAGAGAGAAGAGGGGAGAAGCAACATAAGATCCAACTATAATAGCAAAGCTCGTGATACATCAAGATCGTACAAATCAAGAACACGAGAGAGAGAGAGAGAGAGAGAGAGAGAGAGAGAGAGATCAAACACATAGCTACTGGTACATACCCTCAGCCCCGAGGGTGAACTACTCCCTCCTCGTCATGGAGAGCGCCGGGATGATGAAGATGGCCACCGGTGAGGGTTCCCCCCTCCGGAAGGGTGCCGGAACAGGGCCCCGGTTGACTTTTGGTGGCTACAGAGGCTTGCGGCAGCGGAACTCCCGATCTATTATGTTCCCTGATCGTTTTAGGGTATATGGATATATATAGGTGGAAGAAGTGTCGAGGAGCCACGAGGGACCCACGAGGGTGGAGGGCACGCCCTAGGGGTGGGCACTCTCACCTCGCTGTTCTCGCTCTTTCCTGTCATGCACTCCAAGTTTATCCGGTAGCTTTCCTTCCAAAAATAACTTCTCCAGCTTGGTTTCATTCCATTTCGACCGCTTGATATTCCTTTTCTTCAAAACATGAAACAAGGAAAAAACAGAACTCGCTTGACTGGCTCGGGTCAATAGGTTAGTCCCAAAAGTAATATAGAGTGGATAATAAAGCCCATAAACATCCAAAACACATAATATAATAGCATGGAACAATAAAATTATAGATACTGGAGACGTATCACTTTATCGCTGGTCAATGTGGTCGCCACTTCCTCCGAGTCGCACCGGGTGTTATTTTTCCTTGCGCTGTTATCGCTATTTTTGCCGAGGCGGATTTGAGCGGCGCCCACGCCGCCGCTTTGGTTGCTTCTCGAGGAGCTATCCTTCGCTGTGTCCTTCCGCTCCCCATGATTATTTTCTTTGGGTGTATCCACCATATATACACCGTGTGATAAATTGGCAGTCCAGCACCTGTGGGTGGTGGTTCTTATTCGCCTCCTGCATCATCGTCCATATCGCCCATGTCTTCGAGCCAAATCGAGCATGGTTAAATCATCGGCGCTGGCTACTAAGTGGGTGGTGGGTGGGGAGCTTAATTTCTTACGCCGTCCGCATCCCATTCTAGCTGGACATAGTTCGCGAAGGTTCTCCCGACAAGGAGAGAGACTTTACGAATTTAGCACATCGCCCAAAGGCGAGTGCCGAAAGATATCCGCGGAGGTGAACTCCATGGTCGGCGCCCAATCTGATTCGATAGGCATGGACGCATGCGGTTCGGGGCCTGTGGCCGGGGATGAATCCGAGGATCCGTCAGCACAGGTCTCATAGGAGGTGAATTCAGTATTCGGCTCTAGCGCCACTAAGTGTGCGACCTCCGAGGCGGGGTCCATCCACCTGTCCTCGGACGTCATAATCGATTCCGGATCTAGGGCCGGAGTAGGCACAGGTGTGATCTCCCGAACACCGTCCGGCGGCAGAGCTAAGTCGTGCTCGTCGTGACTGTGCGGCGCACCTGACATGTGCTCGAATCCATCAAAGATCAAGTCTCCGCGGCTATCGGCAGTATAGTTCAAGTTTCCAAACCTGACCTGATGGCTGGGCGTAGCTCTCGATCGCTTCCGATGGCAGCGAAGTTGGCCCAGAAAGCGGCCACCGAACACGAAGATCTGTCCGGGAGGAAAACTCACCCCGGATCGCATCATTGTTGATGATCGAAGGAGACATCTAGCCTTACGATGATGACATAGTGGAACTCTCAAAGAAAGCACCAATATCGGTGTCAAAACCGTGGATCTCGGTAGGGGGTCCCAACTGCATGCGCTCTAAGGCGGATGGTAATAGGAGGAGGGGACACGATATTTACCCAGGTTCGCCCTCTCGATGGAGCTAATACCCTAGTTCCTGCTTGATTGATCTTGATGATATGAGTATTACAAGAGTTGATCTACCAGGAGATCGAGAGGCTAAACCCTAGAAGCTAGCCTATGGTATGATTGTTCTTTTCACGGACTAAATACTTCGTTTATATAGACACCTGAGGGGCTAGGGTTACAGAGTCGGTTACAAGGAGGAGATCTACATATCCGTATTTCCAAGCTTACCTTCCACGCCAGGGAGTCCCATCCTGACATCGGACGTAAGTCTTTAATCTTTGATCTTCATAGTCCAACCGTCAGGCTAAAGGATATAGTCCGCTGTCCGAGGACCCCTAATCCGGGACTCACTCAGCCCGGGCGACCTCGGCCTCGCCCCTCCCTTTACTCTGAGCCGGGCTCGCCGCCGCTGAGCTCGTGGGAAGGAGGAACACGCTGTCGAAAGCAGCGACCCTCGCCCCACCATCGAAGGGCCTGGGCTCTCTCGCCATGGCGGGTGGATGGAAGAAGTGGAAGTGGAAGAAGGTGGATGCTGGGAGAATGGGTGACATCCCTCCTCCTTATAAAGAGGCGGGGTCGAGGCTCGGCCGCCCCACTCGCCAATCCAGCCGCCGAGGCGCAGGGAATCAGACCGACCCGCTGCCTCAATCAGCAACTGCCTGGTTTCCCGCCTCCACCCGCCGCCACTTGCATGGAAGACGCGTGGCAGCGAGCAGAATCGAGGAGATGGGTGAGGCGACCTGCCTCCGCCCGTGATCGTGGGGGCGCCTTGAAGATCTGCACCGAGTCCACCAAGTAAATGAGCCGCGCCCACGCCTCCTCTTTTTATGGGGAAGCGCGAGCCGCTTCTTTACCACAATGTGATGCATGCATGCAGAAATCGCCCACGCATGACCCCACGCCACGCACAACCCTCCGTGTCGCAGCATGCAGGTCGCGGAAGCGCAGGGCTGAAAATTTACTACGGTAAAATCCCGCCGGACTGCCTCACAAGACCTTCTGGCCTGGCCAACAACGGGTCACGCTTATGTGTGGCCCAGCCCGGGGCTCCTGTTGGTGTGCTAGTAGGGGCACCCTTTGTACCCTTTACTTGTGCACGGACAGTGAGCTGCGCCCACGGCCACTCTAGGCGAGGCAGAGGAGGGAAACCGAAGAAGCCGGCACAAGACGGCCAAGGCAACGCCAAGACCAGGAACACAAGAGGGCGAGGAGGCGGTAGACTCCCCGGCAGCAGCCTTGCCGAGAAGCCTCCGCAGCCCCCGCAAGGGCCTTGCCGGGCAGGCATACCCGCCTGATGCCAACAGAGCGATCCTCCCTTGAGCCCACGATTCCGACCCCACCAACCACATTGGAACTAGGACTCTGGGAGGCACCTCCGTGGTGTCATGCAGATCTCTCTCAAGATCATAAACACACCAGATCAGATGTGGACCAAGAGACGGCGACTCGGCGGGATCCTAGCCGAGAAACCCACAGACCCCGGCAAGTGCCTTGCGGGGACGATCGCGACGCCACGGCAAGACCTTGCCGGGCCCATGAAGGCCGCTTGTCGAGGGCTCCAGCAGGCCACCGCCAGTTCCCGCACCACCGAGGCTCCACTGCCATTCGCATGCAGATGCCACGCCCAACCAGCGGGCAGGCACTGCATGGCAACACGCGGCTTCCAGACTAACTCAGCAAGCACTGCGTGGTGGCATGCGATCTTCATGAAGACCCTGCCACTGCGCCACCTCAGCAGCCTTCCTGCCTACATGACACCACATGCATCGCTGGCCTGGGCGCGTGTCGAGGCGAGACGGAGCGGCGACGGACGGGACGGGCCTCGTTCCCGTCCCTGATAAAGCTAATGGACACCTAAGTTGCGCATTTAATGCGCTTTGTCCCGTAATGCCGGGCGATAAGCTCGCAGATCATGCGCCTTTCCACCTCCCATGTGCCATTGTGGCAGCCCTTTTCGACTATAAAAGGAGGCCCGAGGCATACCGAGAGGGATTCGCTCTTGGAACTATGCAGCCACCATAGCTAGTTCGAAGCTCAAGAACACTCAATACATCCACCAAAGCAGGACTAGGGTTTACGATCCTCGCGCCCGAACCTCGGTAAACGGTCTTTGTCGACTCATGGACCTGCTCTCTCACAACCCCGCCCGCCGAATCGTAGAAGGGATTCTAGTGATCCCATAGGTGTCGCTCCCACCGACAGGTTTATATCATATTGCTTGAGTTTATACCTCTACATCATGTCATCTTGCCTAATCGCTACTCTGTTCTTATGAACTTAATACTCTAGATGCATGCTGGATAGTGGTCGATGTGTGGAGTAATAGTAGTAGATGCGTAATCGCTTGGTCTACTTGTCGCGGACGTGATGCCTATATACATGATCATGCCTAGATATTCTCATAACTATGCACTTTTCTATCAATTGCTCGACAGTAATTTGTTCGCCCACCATAATACTTATGCTATCTTGAGAGAAGCCACTAGTGAAATCTATGGCCCCCGGGTCTATTCTTCATCATATAAGTTTCCAATCTATTTTACTTTGCAAACTTTACTTTCAATCTTTATCATAAAAAATACCAAAAATATTTATCTTATTATCTCTATCAGATCTCACTTTTGCAAGTGGCCGTGAAGGGATTGACAACCCCTTTATTGTGTTGGTTGCAAGGTTCTTATTTGTTTGTGTAGGTACGAGATGACTTGTGTGTAGTTTCCTACTGGATTGACACCTTGGTTCTCAAAACTGAGGGAAATACTTACGCTACTTTGCTGCATCACCCTTTCCTCTTCAAGGGAAAAACCAACGCAGTGCTCAAGAGGTAGCATATCACACACATGTTGTTAAGTTGAACCATTTCTGTTCTCTTGTCTCAATGCAAACAGTTCATCCAGTGAATCGCATGCCATATATCGCACACACCTTGATCTGGCTGACTATTTCTTTTGTGTTGCCTAATCACAAATAGTTCATCCGAAAGTGAACCGTATGCTATATATCGCATTACACCTCCATCGCGCTGCCCGCTTTTTGTTCCTCACCATCGCAAACAATTAATGGAACTGAATCAGTATGCCCCGCATCGCACACTTAACTAAAATCTGAACCGTGTTTGACGATCCTCCATCGCAAAACATTTTGCACCTTTTTGATGGTTTTTACACCACCGCTTGTAATTATTGCATCGCATACAGTTTCGTCAAGGGTCTCTCGATCATAGTGTCGCTACTAAAAGATCATGCAAGAGTGGAAGGAGATAGTCTCACATCAACTAGGCATATCAACGGGATATGGAGATGCCCATCAATAGATATCAATGTGAATGAGTACGGATTGCCATGCAACGGGTGCACTAGAGCTATAAGTGTATGAAAGCTTAAAAAGAAACTAAGTGGGTGTGCATCCAACTCTCTTGCTCACGAAGACCTAGGGCAATTTGAGGAAGCCCATCATTTGAATATACCAGCCAAGTTCTATAATGAAAAATTCCTACTAGTATATGAAAGTGATAGCATAGCAGGACTATCTATTATGAAGATCTTGGTGCGACTTTGAAGCACTAATGTGGAAATAGGATAGCAGCATTGTCCCTTCTCTCTTTTCTCTTTTTTTATTTTAGGCTCTTTGGCCTCTTTTTATTTATTTTATTTTATTTTCTTTATATTTTTCATCCTTAGTCTCATCCCAACTTGTCGTGGAATCACAGTCTCCATCATACTTTCCTCACATGGGCCAATGCTCTAATAATAATGATCATCACACATTTATTTACTTTACAACTCGAGAATTACAACTCGATACTAGAACGATACATATGACTCTATGTGAATGCCTCCGGCGGTGTATCGATGTGCAATGACTCAAGAGTGACATGTATAAAATTATGAATGGTGGCTTTGCCACAAATATGATGTCAACTACATGGTCATGCAAAGCAATATGACAATGATGAAGCGTTTATAATAAATAGAACGGTGGAAGTTGCATGGCAATATATCTCGGAATGGCTATGCAAATGCCATAATAGGTAGGTATGGTGGCTGGTTTGAGGAAGGTATATGGTGGGTTTAATACATTGGCAAAAGTTGCTCGGTACTAGAGAGGCTAGCAATGGTGGAAGGGTGAGAGTATGTATAATCCATGGACTCAACATTAGTCATAAAGAACTCACATACTTATTGCAAAAGTATAGATCAAACAAAGTACTACATGCATGCTCCTAGGGGATAGATAGGAAAATACCATCGCTCATCCCCGACCGCCACTCATAAGGAAGACAATCCATAAATAAATCATGCTCCGACTTCATCACATAACGGTTCATCATGCGTGCATGCTTCGATAATCACAAACTTTAACACAAGTATTGCTACTAATCCACAATTACTCACTATCATAACTCTAATATCACCATCTTTATATCTCAAAACAATCATAAGGAATCAAACTTCACATAGTATTCAATGCACTTTATATGAAAGTTTTTATTATATCCCTCTTGGATTCCCATCACATTAGGACTAAATTCATAACCTAAGAAAATTACCATGTTGTTTAGGGACACTCAAAATAATATAAGTGAAGAAAGAGACTACAACAATTTCTATAAATAAATCCACCGCCGTGTTTCTAAAAGATATAAGTGAAGCACTAGAGCAACTACCAGCTCAAAAGATATAAGTGAAGCACATAGGGTATTCTAATAAATTCACGATCAATGTGTGTCCTCTCAAAAGGTGTGTACAGAAAGGATGATTTTGGCAAACTAAAAGCAAAGACTCATATCACACAAGACGCTCCAAGCAAAACACATATCACGTGGTGAATAAAAATGTAGCCTCAAGTAAATTTACCGATGAACAAAGATTTAAAGAGGGATGCCATCCAGGGCATCCCCAAGCTTAGATACTTGGTTGTCCTTGAATATTACCTTGGGTGCCTTGGGCATCCCCAAGCTTAGGCTCTTGCCACTCCTTATTCCATAGTCCATCAAATCTTTACCCAAAACTTGAAAAGTTCACAACACTTAAACTCAGCAGAAAACTCATGAGATCCGTTAGTATAATAAAATAAATCACCACTTAGGTACTGTTGTGAACTCATTCTAAATTTATATTGGTGTAATATCTATGTATTCCAACTTCTCCATGGTTCATACCTCCAATACTGCCCATGGATTCATCAAAATAAGCAAACAACACAAAGATAACAGAATCTGTCAAAAACAGAACAGCCTGTAGTAATCTAGAAATTTCCTATACTTTTGTAACTCCAAAAGTTCTGAACAATTAGGACAATGTAGGAAATTTGTATATAAATAATGTGTAAAAAATCAGAATTTTATCATGCTCCAATGAATTTTCAAAATTCTGTAATCTGAGCATAAAAGATTCTGTTTTTGCACAGAATCAAAGTCAACTATCATCACACTATCCTAAATGCTTTACTTGGCACTTTATTGAAAAAATTATAAAACATGATTAGTACAATAGTCTAATCATGTGAACACAAAAACAGTAGGTATAAATATTGTGTTGTCTCCCAACAAGCGCTTTCCTTTAATGCCTTTTCAATTAGGCATGATGATTTCAATGATGCTCACAAAAGATAAGAATTGAAACACAAGGAGAGCATCATGAAGCATATGTGTCGTGGTCTTGTCACGGCAGATGTCCTCATGAAAGGACTTAGTCGTGAGAGCCATCGCCACGGGTTAACTTGAAGGGGTTAAAGCGGATTTAAAGACACAAGAGTTATACTAGTTCGCCCCTTCGATGAAGGTGCAAAAGCCTACGCCTAGTTTATGATGGGATTGATGTGGTCTCGATGACTAGGGAGCCAATAAGCTTCGCCAGGCCTCGAGTTGTTGTTGTTCGTCCTGAACACGCCCGGGCCGTCCCCCTTATATACACGGGTGACGCTTGTCGGGTTCAGAGAGTCCCAATCTCCGGTTCATATTCGATCCGGTTGGTCTCTCTCTATTCCTAACTTACAATACAAGTCTCACATACCGGTCGGTTTATGGCTACAGTGTTCTAAACCGACCATGTGCCTTGGGCCCTTTGTGCCCCTTTGGCCTTTACACCGTTGACTATCGATGAAGTTAACCGGCCCGAGATAGGCCGGTTTACGCCAAAGAGTAACATCCCCAACATTAGGCCCAGATTGATTTGAATCAGGTTCATGTCAATCCTTGATAAACCTTCATCTTCAATACCTTCTTGAAATCGTTGAACCGCCATGATGTCACCTTCTCTCGTTGCTGTAAACCGCATGACGTCCCCATAAAGATAGCATTCATGATATCTTCTTTGTTTAATAGATCCGCAATAATCGAGGCGACAGCCCGCTTCCTAAGTTTGTGGTTCCTTGATTCCCGCTACCTGACACGGTATCTTGTTTTATAAATAGGACCAAGGGTCATTCCTTTTCCCCTCTCTCGTCCTTTCTCTTCTTCTTCCTCGCGTCGCTAGCCTCGAGCTCCACTGCCGCCATCGACCTCCGCACTGCCTCTTGGCCGCTGCGCAACCTGAACGCACTCAGAAACGCAGACTCTTCCGTATCTCCTCAACTCGTAGGTCCTCGGTTCCCCGACCTAGATCCATTCTAGGGTTTCTTGTTCTTGCCGTGCTCCATGAATTGCTCATGCTCATACCGCACTCTGATGGATTGGTCTGCAGGCGAGGCGCCCTCACGATCCACACAGGTACAGCGGTGCTTGGTGGTGTCCTTCAAGGTCTTGACGCGAGGGTCATCGGGTGGAAGTGCTGCACGGGGGGTGGTGGGGGTCTCTCTGTGGTGAGACAGAGGCTGACCGCCCGCTCCCTTGGCATCTCCTCAGGAGACGAAGGCGCCGGAGGATCCAGCGACTCCGCTGAGCTCTTCGCGACGCCGGAGACGAGCGACGAGAGCTACGAGCCCTCGAGCCTGCGCCGCTCCCGGAGCAGGGTTGGCTCGTCAGGTCGTCGCCGCCCCTGATCTGGATGGGGTTGGCCCCGGACCGTGTGGCCCACTGTTGATGATGGCGTCTGCCGTTGTGGTCCCTATAGATAGGACTCCTTAGGATTCGCGTCTTTTGTTCCTGCGAAGAGCCAAGAATGTACCCCGCGGGGGCTTGTAAGATGTTTGTAGCTTCGTTTGTCAATATGATCCTTATTGTGAGGCAGTGCGGGATGCTCATTCCGTTCTAGCTCGATTTCTTCCTTTCGAGACCTCGTGAGGGCTTGGTGCTCTCTGCGTCGGTCCCGATCCCAAAGCGGCTTCGGCCGTCGGTGGTATGCTGGTCGCGATGCCGTGGTCAAGGCCAGGAGGTGGCGGCCCGAGTCGGTAAGAGCCTCACGAGTCGCGATGCTCGGGGGTCCCCTTGGCGCTCAAGCAGCCATCATTCGGTGAAAGGAGAGCGGCGTTGCTAAGGCGGGGTCGCATTGAGTGTGAGGATGGTGTTGTGATGACTAGTGTGTCCGAAGGCGACTTATCTCGAGGTTCAGGATAGTGTTTCCTGGTGCGACGCTAGGCCCGTGCCTTGGCCGGCTAGAGATTGCGTGGCGAGGTCGCTTCGTGCTCCTTGGATGGACCCTGCAGGCTCACCACAAAAGGAACAAGAGCTCGCCGTGGCGACCGTTAGTCCTGCCGTTAGTTGCTTTGGAGAGGCGCGAGAGGCCTCGCGATGTGTGTTGGGGCACCCGTGAGACAGCGCGGGACTCACGAGGCCCTACCTCAAGGCGGGTTGCGCCTGGCTCTGGGACTTATCTGCGAGTGTTTTCCTGCAAATTTGGCCAGATGCCGGTGCTCTACGTCTTCGGGTCCCGGCTCTCGGGCTGGTCTCGGCCGTCGGCTGGCAAGCCAGTTGCGATGCCATGGACAAGACCGGAGGTGAGGGCGGAGGCGGTAGGAGCCCGAGTCACGATGCCCAGCACCCCCTTTAGCAGCGCAAGCTAGGTTAGATGGCGCAACTCGTCCTCGGGTCCTGGCTCTCGGGCTGGTCTCGGCCGTCGGCTGGCAAGCCGGTCGCGATGC
Source organism: Aegilops longissima (assembly GCA_021605205.1). Taxonomy (NCBI): domain Eukaryota; kingdom Viridiplantae; phylum Streptophyta; class Magnoliopsida; order Poales; family Poaceae; genus Aegilops; species Aegilops longissima. The sequence goes on along the minus strand of CM038680.1, from coordinate 371,937,832 downwards.
CATGGACAAGACCAGGAGGGTGAGGGCGGAGAGCGGTGGGAGCCACTGAGTCGCGATGCTCGGGCACCCCCTTTTACGCATAAGCTGGGTTGGATGTGAAACTCCGTCCTCGGGTCCGGCTCTCGGGCTGGTCTCGGACGGCGGCAAGCAGGTCGCGATGCCATGGACAAGACCAGAGGGTGAGGGCGGAGAGCGGTAGGAGCCCTGAGTCGCGATGCTCGGGCACCCCCCTTTAGCGTGCAAGATTCCGCCACCCGGAAAAGGCACCAAATAACAAACAAGGTGGAGCAAGAGCATAATCCTAAGGAAGCGCAAGAAGGATACATGCCGTTGGGACTGGCCGGCGGCTTAGGGATGATGCAGCCGAGGCGCCCCAATAGGATAAGCTAATGACATGAAATATAAGGGATACATGCCGCAGGGACGGACCCACGCGGCCTGGGAATAATGCGGCCCTGAAGGCGCTCCCAGCCGGAAATAAAACTTAAAGATGTCACTTGGTGATGTTGGGGATGAAGGGGTGTCGGTGTAGCAGACTCGATGGGCTGCGGGAGCCGATCCTCACGAGCCCCCAGGCCCTGGGGCCTCGGGAGGCTCCGGAGGCGCTGGTGGCTCCTCGCGGGCCATCTCCATCTCCGCCAGGGCTGCGGCGTGCCTAACCTCTTGAGCCTCCAGGATGGTCCTAATGAGACGCTGGTGCACAGCAGCCGCGTTTGGCAGGCCATAGGCATGCGTCACGTAGGCTGAGGCGGACCCTGCATAGCGTCCCACTCGCGAGGGCAGGCGCTCTTGAGATCTTGGCTCGGTTGAGCCACTGGTATGTCGATGCAGACGCGCAGCCCACCATCCTCGCCTGGATGGGGGGCCACAGTGGGTAGGCAGCGGCTGCCCCTCATGACCCTTGACTCCTGTAGCTCCTGAATGGCCTTGCTGACGAACTCTTGAGGGTTCTGCCCTCCTAGTCTTGCTCCTGCTCGTGGGAAACGTGCTTCAAAACACGCCTCCACGTGGTGCCCAAGCGCCTCCCTCGAGACCTTGGCGAGGTCGGCGGCCCTCGAGAGCCCCGAGCCCTGCACGAGGAGGCGCTGGCGCTTTCCTATGCGATGGAAGGAGGCTCCCCCTGGCCTGATGTGGGCCCTGAGGGGCCTGTCTCTTGAAGAGCTGGGCCGGTCGATGTCTTCTTCTTCTTGGGTGCGGCCTCGGGAGGCCTCCTGCTGCTTGTGGTGCAGGTCTTCCAGCGATCGTCTGAAAGGCTCGCTCCGGGAGCACACTGCATCTCTCTCTTCACGAGGCACCGTGATGACCCGCCGCTTCTGGCATCTTGAGGGCGTTGTAGCCATGGTGGGTTCTGACCATGAATTTGGCCAACGCTGGGTACCGAGGATGGCGTTGTCTGCAGGCGAATGTGGGCGGACGTCGAAGTCGATGAGCTCGGTGTGGTAGTTGTCGCGGGCCCACGAAGGTGGCGGGAAGGCGGACCTGTCCGATCAGGACCGTGGAGCCGTCGGTGACTCGGAGAAAGGCTTGGTTGGCTGAAGCTGGTGTAAGGCACTTGAAGATTGTTGAATGTCTCCATGGACGGGGCGTTGAGCCCTGCTCTGCCGTCGATGAGGGTCTTGGTGACTAGCACATTGCGATGATTGGGGAACAAAGCATCGGAGAACTCCGGTGTGGCTGCGCACTTGAGCTGATCCATTGAGCTGAGCGTGATGGCGCCGCTGACCACTGGAGGGAGGCGTGGACTCGAGCTTAGGGAGGACTGCATTCACCTCGCGGGCGAACTGCTTGAAGATGCGGTGAGAGGCTGGGGCTTGAGCTCCGCCCGGGATCTGAGCGATCGCACGCACTTCACAGAAGCCCCAGCCCCTCGTCCGATGTCGGTCTTGATTCTCCTTGGCGGCGGCAGAGGGAGGCCAGCGTTCCCTGCGGGCGATCCTCGCGAGGCTGATCCTCGGCCTCCCTCATGGCCAGGTCTTGCCAGCCGGTCCTCGCGAGGTTGGTCGCGCCACCCTTGGCGCGGGCGCATGATCTTCCAGCGTCTGCATTCCTTCCTCCTCCTTGGCGTAGCCCGGTCTCTGCGCTCGGGCGTCTGCCGACCCTTCCTTCCCAGCGCACGGCCGGAGCTCTTGACATTCATTGGTGTTGTGGGTGTGGAGGTCGTGGTACACAGTGCCGGCTGCCCTTGGAGGACTCGGGCAGATCTACGCCTCGCTTGGTGTCTGGTTCGGCTGCGAGCACGGCAGCCCCTTGCGCTTCACGTCCTTGGCCTTGGACTTCTTATCTTGGGATCGCGGCGGGCAGCTCGAGGAGGAGGCGCCCTCCTCAGCCTGGCGCGCAGTCGCCAAGTTGAACAGCTCGAGGAGGTGCGAGATCTTCGTGCATCGCCAGCTCCTCCTTCATCTTGACGTCGCGCACGCCATCGGAGAAAGCAGAGATGATGGCCTCCTCCGTTACCCTGGGGATCTTGAGGCACACGTTGTTGAAGCGCTGGATGTACTTTTGCAGGGTTTCCCCTGGCTGCTGCTTGATTCGACGCATGTCGCTCACGGCGGGTGGCCGGTCGCGAGTACCTTGGAAGTTGGCGATGAAGCGGGTACGCATCTCGGCCCAGGAAGAGATCGTGCCTGAGGCCAGATTCAGGAGCCAAGTGCGGGCTCCGTCCTTGAGCGCCATGGGAAACCAGTTCGCCATGACCTTTTCATCCCCGTTGGCAGCATCGATGCCCAACTCGTAGAGCTGGAGGAACTCCGCAAGGTCAGCCGTGCCGTCGTAGCGAGGAGGCAGGTCAGCTTGAACTTGGTGGAGCCGCGCGACTGCTGCAGCTCGGAGGTGGCGCGGCAGCCCTGCTGTGGCAGCGAGGGGCCTCGGACGGCGAGAGCTTGGTCTTGTGGGCCTCCCTGCGCCTTGGTGGGGGCAGCGCAGGGTCTTGGCGTGCTGGGCGCGGGGCGCTCGGGCAGCTTCTGCGGGCGAGAACTTCTTGGCAGCTCTGCTCTTGCTGCGCCGTCGCTGGAGAGCAGGTTCCGCCGAGGGCGCGCGCTTGGGGAAAGGGCGCCGTCTTGAGGAGGCGGCTGGCGCCCGGAGCTTCATCGCCTGCTGGGCGGTGCGCAGTGCAGCGAGGCGGACGGCGCGAGGTCGCCTCTGCAGCAGCGGACGAGCTTCGGCGACTTCGGTCGAGCCATTCTTCATAGACGTCGTCGGCGGGCGGTAGCGCAGAGCTCGTTGCGCGATGAGTGCAGCTCGGGCCTCCATGGCGCGAAGGCGCGTGACGAAGAACCAGCGAGGTGGCGAAGGCATGGCGGTGCGGCCGTCCGCCTCATGGACAGAGTCTTTGGGGCGGCGCTTGCTGCTCGTTCCCGCCGGGCGGTGGCGGCGTTGACGGCAGATGGCGAGGAACGGCGAGGCGCCCGCCGGCGGGAGCCGTCTGGCGACATGGGAGGCGAGCGGCTCGGCGCTTAAGCGCGAGCCCGGCGGGCGTCGACATGATTGCGATGGTCGCGGAAGAACGAGGCGACGAAAGCGATTCAGCGCACCTACAGCGCGCCAAATGTCGGATTCGGGTTCCGCAGACCCTTGAGGTTCGAACACTGGGGGTGTGGCGGAGATCCAACCCTCCACCGTCTCGTACCTCGCCGAATCGCAGGGACCTAAACTACTAAACAGAACAGCACAAGAGACACAAGATTTATACTAGTTCGGGCCACCGTTGTGGTGTAATACCCCACTCTAGTTTGTGGTGTGGTGGATTGCCTCTTGGGCTGATGAGGAACAGTACAGGGAAGAACAGCCTCGCGAGGGTCTGTTCTTAGTGGGTGTGATGAACTGCTAGGTGGTGTTCCGTTGCTCTAGCTACTAGTTCCTTGGTGAGGATTCCGACCTTATACCGGGGGGCTGATCCCAGATCCCCCTCTCTGAGTGTGGCTACTCCAATTTATAGGCGAAGGCCCTGGGCCTCTTCCCAAATATTGAGCGGGAAGGGCGCTAACAATTGGCCATTTTGAAGGGGAACAGCGGGTACACTTATCATGACTAAAGTTGGTCCTCGCCTGCCAAAGGCTCTGGTGACGCCTGCTTGGGCTCCACGATGACTCCCTTCCAGCCGTTGGGGCTGGTCTTGGTCTTGTTGTGCAAAGCGGATGCCTTTGCTTGATGCTCTCGCTGCGCTTGCTCCCTTTGCACCAAAGAGGAAAGGAGGGCGCTGCCTGTGAGATGGCGCCCGATGGCGCCCTTGGTAAATCACGGCTTGCGTCATGGGCACCTCGCGAGGTACCCTGCCTTGAACTCTCCGCCTCCTCATGAGCCAGCCTGACGAGGCCGTGCCTGAGGAAGATCCTGGTCGTCCACTCCGCGAGGCTCGGCCCCTCACGAGGGTCTTGAGCTTGCGTTGATGAAGATGGGCCGTCCTGGGCCTCCTTTGAGCCACGCCGCAGGCCGCAGGCAGGCAAGTCTGGGGACCCCCGTTCCTAGAACGCCGACACATAGAACCTCAAAGAGTGCCCCAAAGTTTCTACCGGAGAATCAAGATTAAAACGTGTGCCAACCCCTATGCATAGGTTCATGGGCGGAACCATAAGTTGATCACCAAAACATACATCAAGTGAATCACGTGATATCCCATTGTCACCACAGATCGCACGGCAAGACATACATCAAGTGTTCTCAAGTCATTAAAGATTCAATCCGATAAGACAACCTCAAAGGGAAAACTCAATCCATTACAAGAGAGAAGAGGGGGAGAAGCAACGTAAGATCCAACTATAATAGCAAAGCTCGCGATACATCAAGATCGTGCCAAATCAAGAACACGAGAGAGAGGAGAGAGAGAGAGAGAGAGAGAGAGAGATCAAACACATAGCTACTGGTACATACCCTCAGCCCGAGGGTGAACTACTCCCTCCTCGTCACGGAGGCGCTGGATGATGAAGATGGCCACGGTGAGGTTCCCCCCCCGTGAGTCTTGGAACAGGTCCCGATTGACTTTTGGTGGCTATAGAGGCTTGCGGTGGCGGAACTCCCGATCTATTCTGTTCCCCGATCGTTTTAGGATATATGGATATATATAGGCGGAAGAAGTACTTCAGGGGAGCCACGAGGGGCCCACAAGGGTGGAGGGCGCACACTAGGGGGGTGGGCGCGCCCCCCTACCTCGTGGCTCCCTCGTTTCTTTCCTGTCGTGCACTCCAAGTTTATCCGGTAGCTTTCCTTCTAAAAATAACTTCTCTAGTTGGTTTCATTCCGTTTCGACTCCGTTTGACATTCCTTTTCTTCGACACACTGAAACAAGGGAAAAAACAGGAACTGGCACTGGGCTCTGGGTCAATAGGTTAGTCCCAAAAGTAATATAAAAGTGGATAATAAAGCCCATAAACATCCAAAACACATAATATAATAGCATGGAACAATCAGAAATTATAGATACGTTGGAGACGTATCAGCATCCCCAAGCTTAACTCCTGCTCGTCCTCGAGTAGGTAAATGAAAAAAACAGAATTTTTGATGTGGAATGCTACTTGGCATAATTTCATTGTGATTCTTCTTAATTGTGGTATGAATATTCAGATCCGAAAGATTCAAGATAAAAGTTCATATTGACATAAAAATAATAATACTTCAAGCATACTAACAAAGCAATCATGTCTTCTCAAAATAACATGGCCAAAGAAAGCTATCCCTACAAAATCATATAGTCTGGCTAAGCTCTATCTTCACCACACAAAGTATTTAAATCATGCACAATCCCGATGACAAGCCAATCAATTGTTTCATACTTTTGACATTCTCAAAACTTTTTCAATCTTCACGCAATACATGGCGTGACCAATGGATATAACACTATGGGTGGAATGGAAGGGTGGTTGTGGAGAAGACAAAAGGAGAAGATAGTCTCACATCAACTAGGCGTATCAACGGGCTATGGAGATGCCCAGCAATAGATATCAATGTGAGTGAGTAGGGATTGCCATGCAACGGATGCAGTAGAGCTATAAGTATATGAAATCTCAACAGAAGAAACTAAGTGGGTGTGCATGCAACTCGCTTGCTCATGAAGACCTAGGGCATTTTGAGGAAGCCCATCATTGGAATATACAAGCCAAGTTCTATAATGAAAAATTCCCACTAGTATATGAAAGTGACAAAATGAGAGACTCTCTATCATGAAGATCATGGTGCTACTTATAAGCACAAGTGTGGTAAAAGGATAGTAACATTGTCCCTTTTTTCTCATTTTTTTATTTGGGCCTTTTCTCTTTTTTATGGCCTCTTTTTTTTCGTCCGGAGTCTCATCCCGATTTGTGGGGGAAGCATAGTCTCCATCATCCTTTCCTCACTTGGGACAATGCTCTAAAAATGAAGATCATCACACTTTTATTTTCTTACCACTCAACAATTACAACTCGATACTTAGAACAAAATATGACTCTATATGAATGCCTCCAGCGGTGTACCGGGATATGCAATGAATCAAGAGTGACATGTATGAAAGAATTATGAACGGTGGCTTTGCCACAAATAAGATGTCAACTACATGATCATGCTAAGCAATATGACAATGATGGAGCGTGTCATAGTAAACAAAACGATGGTAAGTTGCATGGCAATATATCTCGGAATGGCTATGGAAATGCCATGATAGGTAGGTATTGTGGCTGTTTTTAGGAAGGTATATGGTGGGTGTATGATACCGGCAAAAAGTGCGCGGTATTAGAGAGGCGAGCAATGGTGGAAGGAAGAAAAGTGCGTATAATCCATGGACTCAACATTAGCCATAAAGAACTCATATACTTATTGCAAAAATCTACAAGTTATCATAGCAAAGTGTTACGCGCATGCTCCTAGGGGGATAGATTGGTAGGAAAAGACCATCGCTCGTCCCCGAACACCACTCATAAGGAAGACAATCAATAAATAAATCATGCTCCGACTTCATCACATAACGGTTCACCATACGTGCATGCTACGGGAATCAAAAACTTTAACACAAGTATTTCTCAAATTCAAAACTACTCAACTAGCATGACTCTAATATCATCATCTTCATATCTCAAAACAATTACCAAGCATCAGACTTTTCTTAGTATTCAACACACTCATAAGAATTCTTACAAATCTTGTATGCTTAGCATATTAGGATTATTTAAGAAAATTACCATGCTATTTAAGACTCTCAAAATAATCTAAGTGAAGCATGAGAGATCAACAGTTTCTATAAAACAAATCCACCACCGTGCTCTAAAAGATATAAGTGAAGCACTAGAGCAAACAACAAACTACTCCGAAAGATATAAGTGAAGATCAATGAGTAGTCGAATAATTATGCAACTATGTGAAGACTCTCCCATTTAAGAATTTCAGATATTAGTATTTTATTCAAACAGCAAGCAAAGCTAAACAAAACAAAATGACGCTCCAAGCAAAACACATATCATGTGGTGAATAAAAATATAGCTTCAAGTAAAGTTACCGATGAACGAAGACGAAAGAGGGGATGCCTTCCGGGGCATCCCCAAGCTTAGGCTCTTGGTTATCCTTGAATATTACCTTGGGGTGCCTTGGGCATCCCCAAGCTTAGTCTCTTTCCACTCCTTATTCCATAGTCCATCGAATCTTTACCCAAAACTTGAAAACTTCACAACACAAAACTCAACAGAAAACTCGTAAGCTCCGTTAGCGAAAGAAAACGAAACACCACTTCAAGGTACTGTAATGAACTCATTCTTTATTTATATTGGTGTTAAACCTAGTGTATTCCAACTTCTCTATGGTTTATAAACTATTTTACTAGCCATAGATTCATCAAAATAAGCAAACAACACATAGAAAACAGAATCTGTCAAAAAACAAAACAGTCTGTAGTAATCTGTAACTAACGCAAACTTCTGGAACTCCAAAAACTCTAAAATAAACTGGTGGACCTGAGGAATTTTTCTATTAATCAAATCCAAAAATAATCAACTAAATATCACTCTCCAGTAAAAAGTTGAAGCTAATCTCGTGAGCGCTAAAGTTTCTGTTTTTTTACAGCAAGATCATAAAGACTTCACCCAAGTCTTCCCAAAGGTTCTACTTGGCACAAACACTAACTAAAACATAAAAACAAATCTAAACATAAGCTAGATGGATTATTTATTACTAAACAGAACCAAAAAGCAAGAAACTAGAATAAAATTGGGTTGCCTCCCAACAACCGCTAATGTTTAACGCCCTAGCTAGGCATGATGATTTCAATGATGCTCACATGAGACATAAGAATTGAAACATAAAGAGAGCATCATGAAGAATATGACTAGCACATTTAAGTCTAACCCACTTCCTATGCATAGGGATTTTGTGAGCAAACAACTTATGGGAACAATAATCAACTAGCATAGGAAGGTAAACAACCGTAACTTCAAGATTTTAAGCACATAGAGAGGAAACTTGATATTATTGCAATTCCTACAAGCATATATTCCTCCCTAATAATAACTTTCAGTAGCATCATGAATGAATTCAACAATATAACCAGCAAATAAAGCATTCTTTTCATGATCTACAAGCATAGAATTTTTATTACTCTCCACATAAGCAAATTTGTTCTCATGAATAATAGTGATAGCAAACTCAACAAAATATCTATCATGAGATTGAAAATTAGGATCAAGATGACAAGTTCATGGTTATCGTTATTATTTATAGCATACATGTCATCACAATAATCATCATAGATAGGGGCATGCTTTCAACATAGTAAATTTGCTCATCAAAGCTTGGCAGACAAAAAATATCATCTTCATCAAACATAGCTTCCCCAAGCTTGTGGCTTTGCATATCATTAGTATTATGGATATTCAAGGAATTCATACTAACAACATTGCAATCATGCTCATCATACAAATATTTAATACCAAACATTTTAATGCATTCTTCCTCTAGCACTTTGGCAACATTTTCCTTTCCATCATACTCACGAAAGATATTAAAAAGACAAAGCGTATGAGACAAATTCAATTCCATTTTTTTGTAGTTTTCTTTTATAAACTAAACTAGAGCTAAAACAAGAAACAAAAAGATTCGATTGCAAGATCTAAAGATATACCTTCAAGCACTCACCTCCCCGGCAACGGCGCCAGAAACTGCTTGGTTGACGGGGTGTGAGTGCCGCTTACCTAGCCTCCCCGGCAACGGCACCAGAAAGGAGCTTGATGTCTACTACGCAACCTTCTTCTTGTAGACGTTGTTGGGCCTCCAAGTGCAGAGGTTTGTAGGACAGTAGCAAATTTCCCTCAAGTGGATGACCTAAGGTTTATCAATCCGTGGGAGGCGTAGGATGAAGAAGGTCTCTCTCAAGCAACCCTGTAACCAAATAACAAAGAGTCTCTTGTGTCCCCAACACACCCAATACAATGGTAAGTTGTATAGGTGCACTAGTTCGGCGAAGAGATGGTGATACAAGTGCAATATGGATGGTAGATATAAGTTTTTGTAATCTGAAAATATAAATACAGCAAGGTAACAAGTGGTAAAAGTGAGCGTAAACGGTATTGCAATGCTAGGAAACAAGGCCTAGGGTTCATACTTTCACTAGTGCAAGTTCTCTCAATAATATTAACATAGTTGGATCATATAACTATCCCTCAACATGCAACAAAGAGTCACTCCAAAGTCACTAATAGAGGAGAACAAACGAAGAGATTATGGTTTGGTACGAAACCACCTCAAAGTTATTCTTTCTAATCAATCCGTTGGGCTATTCCTATAAGTGTCACAAACAGCCCTAGAGTTAGTACTAGAATAACACCTTAAGACACAAATCAACCAAAACCCTAATGTCACCTAGATACTCCAATGTCACCTCAAGTATCCGTGGGTATGATTATATGATATGCATCACACAATCTCAGATTCATCTATTCAACCAACACATAGAACCTCAAAGAGTGCCCCAAAGTTTCTACTGGAGAATCAAGACGAAAACGTGTGCCAACCCCTATGCATAGGTTAATGGGCGGAACCCGCAAGTTGATCACCAAAACATACATCAAGTGAATCACGTGATATCCCATTGTCACCACAGATACGCACGGCAAGACATACATAAAGTGTTCCCAAGTCATTAAAGACTCAATTCGATAATATAACCTCAAAGGGAAAACTCAATCCATTACAAGAGAGAAGAGGGGGAGAAGCAACATAAGATCCAACTATAATAGCAAAGCTCGTGATACATCAAGATCGTGCCAAATCAAGAACACGAGAGAGAGAGAGAGAGAGAGAGAGAGAGAGAGAGAGATCAAACACATAGCTACTGGTACATACCCTCAGCCCCGAGGGTGAACTACTCCCTCCTCGTCATGGAGAGCGCCGGGATGATGAAGATGGCCACCGGTGAGGGTTCCCCCCTCCGGAAGGGTGCCGGAACAGGGCCCCGGTTGACTTTTGGTGGCTACAGAGGCTTGCGGCAGCGGAACTCCCGATCTATTATGTTCCCTGATCGTTTTAGGGTATATGGATATATATAGGTGGAAGAAGTACGTCAGGGGAGCCACGAGGGACCCACGAGGGTGGAGGGCACGCCCTAGGGGGTGGGCACTCCCCCCTACCTCGTTGCTCCCTCGTTTCTTTCCTGTCATGCACTCCAAGTTTATCCGGTAGCTTTCCTTCCAAAAATAACTTCTCCAGTTGGTTTCATTCCATTTCGACTCCGTTTGATATTCCTTTTCTTCGAAACACTGAAACAAGGGAAAAAACAGGAACTCGCACTGGGCTCTGGGTCAATAGGTTAGTCCCAAAAGTAATATAGAGTGGATAATAAAGCCCATAAACATCCAAAACACATAATATAATAGCATGGAACAATAAAAAATTATAGATACGTTGGAGACGTATCACTTTATCGCTGGGTCAATGTGGTCGTCACTTCCTCTGGAGTCGACCGGGGTGTTATTTTTCCTTGCGCTGTTATCGCTATTTTTGCCGAGGCGGGATTTGGAGCGGCGCCTACGCCGTCGCTTTGGTTGCTTCTCGAGGGAGCTATCCTTCGCTGTGTCCTTCCGTTCCCCATGATTATTTTCTTTGGGTGTATCCACCATATATACACCGTGTGATAAATTGGCAGTCCAGCACCCTGTGGGTGGTGGTTCTTATTCGTCTCCTGCATCATCGTCCATATCGTCCATGTCTTCGGAGCCGAAATCGAGCATGGTTAAATCATCGACAGTGGCTACTAAGTGGGTGGTGGGTGGGGAGCGAATTTCTTCGTCGTCTGCATCCCATTCTAGCTGGACATAGTTCGGCGAAGGTTCTCCTGACAAGGAGAGAGACTTTAATGAATTTAGCACATCGCCCAAAGGCGAGTGCTGAAAGATATCCGCGGAGGTGAACTCCATGGTCGGCGCCCAATCTGATTCGATAGGCATGGACGCATGCGGTTCGGGGCCTGTGGCCGGGGATGAATCCGAGGATCCGTCAGCACAGGTCTCATAGGAGGTGAATTCAGTATTCGGCTCTAGCGCCACTAAGTGTGCGACCTCCGGCGGGTCCATCCACCTGTCCTCGGACGTCATAATCGATTCGGATCTAGGGCGGAGTAGGCAGTGTGATCTCCCGAACACCGTCCGCGGCAGAGCTAAGTCGTGCGTTTCGTCGTGATGTGCGGGCCTTTTGACATGTGCTCGAATCCATCAAAGATCAAGTCTCCATGACTATCGGCAGTATAGTTCAAGTTTCCAAACCTGACCTGATGGCCAGGGGCGTAGCTCTCGATCTGCTCCAGATGGCCAAGCGAGTTGGCCCGTAGTGCGAAGCCACCGAACACGAAGATCTGTCCGGGGAGGAAAACCTCACCCCGGATCGCATCATTGTTGATGATCGAAGGAGACATCTAGCCTTACGATGATGACATAGTGGAACTCTCAAAGAAAGCACCAATATCGGTGTCAAAACCGGTGGATCTCGGGTAGGGGGTCCCGAACTGTGCGTCTAAGGCGGATGGTAATAGGAGGAGGGGGACACGATATTTACCCAGGTTCGGGCCCTCTCGATGGAGCTAATACCCTAGTTCCTGCTTGATTGATCTTGATGATATGAGTATTACAAGAGTTGATCTACCAGGAGATCGTAGAGGCTAAACCCTAGAAGCTAGCCTATGGTATGATTGTTCTTTTTCTACGGACTAAATACTTCGGTTTATATAGACACCGGAGGGGGCTAGGGTTACACAGAGTCGGTTACAAGGGAGGAGATCTACATATCCGTATTTCCAAGCTTACCTTCCACGCCAAGGGGAGTCCCATCCGGACACTGGACGAAGTCTTTAATCTTTGATCTTCATAGTCCAACTGTCCGGCTAAAGGATATAGTCCGGCTGTCCGAGGACCCCCTAATCCGGGACTCACTCAGCCGCGGCGACCTCGGCCTCGCCCCCTCCCTTTACTCTCGCAGCCGGCTCCGCCGCCGCGAGCTCGTGGGAAGGAGGAACACGCTGTCGAGCAGCGACCCTCGCCCCCACCATCGAAGGGCCTGCGCCCCCTCTCGCCATGGCGGGTGGATGGAAGAAGTGGAAGTGGAAGAAGGTGGATGCTGGGAGAATGTGGGGTGACATCCCCCTCCCCCTCCTTATAAAGAGGCGGGGTCGAGGCTCGGCCGCCCCACTCGGCCAATCCAGCCGTCAGAGGCGCAGGGAATCAGGACCGACCCGCTGCCTCAATCAGCAATTGCCCGGTTTCCCGCCTCCACCGCCTGCCACTTGCATGGAAGACGCGTGGCGAGCGAGCAGAATCGAGGAGATGGGTGAGGCGACCGTTCTCCGCCCCGTGATCGTGGGGCGCCTTGAAGACTGCGACCCGAGTCCACCAAGTAAATGAGCCGCGCCTCCACGCCTCCCTCTTTTTATGGGGAAGGCGCGAGCCGCCTCTTTACCACAATGTGATGCATGCATGCAGAAATCGCCCCACGCATGACCCCCACGTCACGCACAACCCTCCAGGTCGCGCGCAGGCCGTGGGGAAGCGCAGCGGGCGAAAATTTACTACGGTAAAATCCCGCCCGGACTGCCCGCGCACCGTTCTGGGCCTGGCCCAACAACGGGTCACGCTTATGTGTGGCCCAGGCCCGGGGGCTCCTGTTGGTGTGCTAAAGTAGGGGCACCCCTTTGTACCCCTTTACTTGTGCACGGACAGTCAGAGCCGCGCCCACGGCCACTCTAGGCAGGGCAGAGGAGGGAAACCGGGAAGAAGCCGAAGCACAAGACGGCCAAGGCAACGCCAAGACCAGGAACACAAGAGGGCGAGGAGGCGAGGTAGACTCCCTCGGCAAGGTTCTTGCCGAGGCAGCCTCCGCAGCCCCGGCAAGGGCCTTGCCGGGGCAGGCAGCCTGCCTGATGCCAACAGAGCGATCCTCCCTTGAGCCCACGATTTCCGACCCCACCAACCACATTGGAACTAGGACTCGGGAGGCACCTCCGTGGTGTCATGCAGATCTCTGTCAAGATCATAAACACACCAGATCAGATGTGGACCAGAAGACGGCGACCCTCGGCGGGATCCTAGCCGAGGAAACCCACAAGACCCCCGGCAAGTGCCTTGCCGGGGACGACTGCGACGCCACGGCAAGACCCTTGCCGGGGCCCCGGCAAGGCCGTTGCCGAGGGCTCCAGCAGGGCCACTGCCAGGCCCGCACCAGCCGAGGCTCCACCGCCATTCGCATGCAGCTGCCAGCCCAACCAGCTGGGCAGGCACCTGCATGGCAACACGCGGCTTCCAGACCAACTCAGCAAGCACCTGCGTGGTGGCATGCAGATCTTCATGAAGACCCTGCCACTGCGCCACCTCAGCAGCCTGCCTGCCTACATGACACCACATGCATCGCTGGCCTGGGCGCGTGTCGAAGCGAGACGGAGCGGCGACGGACGGGACGGGCCTCGTTCCCGTCCCTGATAAAGCTAATGGACACCTAAGTTGCGCATTTAATGCGCTTTGTCCCGTAATGCCGGGCGATAAGCTCGCGCACTGTACGCCTTTCCACCTCCTGTGTGCCATTGTGGCAGCCCCTTTTCGACTATAAAAGGAGGCCCGAGGCATACTGGAGAGGGATTCGGCTCTTTGGAACTATGCAGCCACCATAGCTAGTTCGAAAGCTCAAGAACACTCAATACATCCACCAAAGCAGGACTAGGGTTTTACGCATCCTCGCGGCCCGAACCTGGGTAAACGGTCTTTGTGCTGACTCATGGACCTGCTCTTCTCACAACCCCGCGCCCGCCGACCGTAGAAGGGATTCTAGTGATCCCATAGGTGTCGTTCCCACCGACAGGTTTATATCATATTGCTTGAGTTTATACCTCTACATCATGTCATCTTGCCTAATGCGTTACTCTGTTCTTATGAACTTAATACTCTAGATGCATGCTGGATAGTGGTCGATGTGTGGAGTAATAGTAGTAGATGCGAGAATCGTTTGGTCTACTTATCGCGACGTGATGCCTATATACATGATCATGCCTAGATATTCTCATAACTATGCACTTTTCTATCAATTGCTCGACAGTAATTTGTTCGCCCACCATAATACTTATGCTATCTTGAGAGAAGCCACTAGTGAAATCTATGGCCCCCGGGTCTATTCTTCATCATATAAGTTTCCAATCTATTTTACTTTGCAAACTTTACTTTCAATCTTTATCATAAAAAATACCAAAAATATTTATCTTATTATCTCTATCAGATCTCACTTTTGCAAGTGGCCGTGAAGGGATTGACAACCCCTTTATTGTGTTGGTTGCAAGGTTCTTATTTGTTTGTGTAGGTACGAGATGACTTGTGTGTAGTTTCCTCTGGATTGACACCTTGGTTCTCAAACTGAGGGAAATACTTACGCTACTTTGCTGCATCACCCTTTCCTCTTCAAGGGAAAAACCAACGCAGTGCTCAAGAGGTAGCATATCACACACATGTTGTTAAGTTGAACCATTTCTGTTCTCTTGTCTCAATGCAAACAGTTCATCCGAGTGAATCGCATGCCATATATCGCACACACCTTGATCTGGCTGACTATTTCTTTTGTGTTGCCTAATCACAAATAGTTCATCCGAGTGAACCGTATGCTATATATCGCACACACCTCCATCTGGCTGCCCGTTTCTTTTGTTCCTCACCATCGCAAACAATTAATGGAACTGAACTGTATGCCCTGCATCGCACACGCAACTAAAATCTGAACCGTGTTTGACGCATCCTCCATCGCAAACATTTTGCACCTTTTTTGATGGTTTTTTACACCACCGTTTGTAATTATTGCATCGCACACAGTTTCGTCGAAGGGTCTCTGATCATAGTGTCGCGTTACCAGCATCATGCAGTAGTGGAAGGAGATAGTCTCACATCAACTAGGCATATCAACGGGATATGGAGATGCCCATCAATAGATATCAATGTGAATGAGTACGGATTGCCATGCAACGGGTGCACTAGAGCTATAAGTGTATGAAAGCTTAAAAAGAAACTAAGTGGGTGTGCATCCAACTCTCTTGCTCACGAAGACCTAGGGCAATTTGAGGAAGCCCATCATTTGAATATACCAGCCAAGTTCTATAATGAAAAATTCCCACTAGTATATGAAAGTGATAGCATAGCAGACTATCTATTATGAAGATCTTGGTGCGACTTTGAAGCACGAATGTGGAAATAGGATAGCAGCATTGTCCCTTCTCTCTTTTCTCTTTTTTATTTTAGGCTCTTTGGCCTCTTTTTTATTTATTTTTATTTTATTTTCTTTATATTTTTCATCCTTAGTCTCATCCCAACTTGTCAGGGAATCACAGTCTCCATCATACTTTCCTCACATGGGCCAATGCTCTAATAATAATGATCATCACACATTTATTTACTTTACAACTCGAGAATTACAACTCGATACTAGAACGATACATATGACTCTATGTGAATGCCTCTGGCGGTGTATCAGGATGTGCAATGACTCAAGAGTGACATGTATAAAAATTATGAATGGTGGCTTTGCCACAAATATGATGTCAACTACATGGTCATGCAAAGCAATATGACAATGATGAAGCGTTTCATAATAAATAGAACGGTGGAAGTTGCATGGCAATATATCTCGGAATGGCTATGCAAATGCCATAATAGGTAGGTATGGTGGCTGGTTTGAGGAAGGTATATGGTGGGTTTAATACATTGGCAAAAGTTGCTCGGTACTAGAGAGGCTAGCAATGGTGGAAGGGTGAGAGTATGTATAATCCATGGACTCAACATTAGTCATAAAGAACTCACATACTTATTGCAAAAGTATAGATCGAAACAAAGTACTACATGCATGCTCCTAGGGGGATAGATAGGAAAATACCATCGCTCATCCCCGACCGCCACTCATAAGGAAGACAATCCATAAATAAATCATGCTCCGACTTCATCACATAACGGTTCATCATGCGTGCATGCTTCGATAATCACAAACTTTAACACAAGTATTGCTACTAATCCACAATTACTCACTATCATAACTCTAATATCACCATCTTTATATCTCAAAACAATCATAAGGAATCAAACTTCACATAGTATTCAATGCACTTTATATGAAAGTTTTTATTATATCCCTCTTGGATTCCCATCACATTAGGACTAAATTCATAACCTAAGAAAATTACCATGTTGTTTAGGGACACTCAAAATAATATAAGTGAAGAAAGAGACTACAACAATTTCTATAAAATAAATCCACCGCCGTGCTCTAAAAAGATATAAGTGAAGCACTAGAGCAACTACCCAGCTCAAAAGATATAAGTGAAGCACATAGGGTATTCTAATAAATTCACGATCAATGTGTGTCCCTCTCAAAAGGTGTGTACAGAAAGGATGATTTTGGCAAACTAAAAAGCAAAGACTCATATCACACAAGACGCTCCAAGCAAAACACATATCACGTGGTGAATAAAAATGTAGCCTCAAGTAAATTTACCGATGAACAAAGACGAAAGAGGGGATGCCATCCGGGGCATCCCCAAGCTTAGATACTTGGTTGTCCTTGAATATTACCTTGGGGTGCCTTGGGCATCCCCAAGCTTAGGCTCTTGCCACTCCTTATTCCATAGTCCATCAAATCTTTACCCAAAACTTGAAAAGTTCACAACACGAAACTCAACAGAAAACTCATGAGATCCGTTAGTATAATAAAATAAATCACCACTTAGGTACTGTTGTGAACTCATTCTAAATTTATATTGGTGTAATATCTACTGTATTCCAACTTCTCCATGGTTCATACCCTCCAATACTGCCCATGGATTCATCAAAATAAGCAAACAACACAAAGATAACAGAATCTGTCAAAAAACAGAACAGCCTGTAGTAATCTAGAAATTTCCTATACTTTTGTAACTCCAAAAGTTCTGAACAATTAGGACAATGTAGGAAATTTGTATATAAATAATGTGTAAAAAAATCAGAATTTTATCATGCTCCAGCGAATTTTCAAAATTCTGTAACTGGACGCAAAAGATTCTGTTTTTGCACAGAATCAAAGTCAACTATCATCCACACTATCCTAAATGCTTTACTTGGCACTTTATTGGAAAAAACTATAAAACATGATTAGTACAGTAGTCTAATCATGTGAACACACAAAAACAGTAGGTATAAATATTGTGTTGTCTCCCAACAAGCGCTTTCCTTTAATGCCTTTTCAGCTAGGCATGATGATTTCAATGATGCTCACAAAAAAGATAAGAATTGAAACACAAGGAGAGCATCATGAAGCATATGTGTCGTGGTCTTGTCACGGCAGATGTCCTCATGAAAGGACTTAGTCGTGGAGCCATCGCTACGGGTTAACTTGAAGGGGTTAAAGCGGACGCAAAGACACAAGAGTTATACTAGTTCGGCCCCTTCGATGAAGGTAAAAGCCTACGTCTAGTTTGCGATGGGATTGATGTGGTCTCGATGACTAGGGAGCCAATAAGCTTCGCCTAGGCCTCGAGTTGTTGTTGTCTGTCCTTGAACCGCCCCGGGCCGTCCCCTTATATACACGGGTGACGCCCGTCGGTTCAGAGAGTCCCAATCTCCGGTTCGTATTCGTATCCGGGTTGGTCTCTCTCTATTCCTAACTTACAATACAAGTCTACATACCAGGCCGGTTTATGGCTACAGGTTCTAAACCGACTACAGGCCTTGGGCCCTTTGTGCCCCTTGGGCCTTTACACCGTTGGACTACTGATGAAGTTAACCCGGCCCAGATAGGCCGGTTTACGCCCAGTAGTAACATCCCCAACATTAGGCCCCAGATTGATTTGAACAGGTTCATGTCAATCCTTGATAAACCTTCATCTTCAATACCTTCTTGAAATCGTTGAACCGCCATGATGTCACCTTCTCTGGTTGCTGTAAACCGGCATGACGTCCCCATAAAGATAGCATTCATGATATCTTCTTTGTTTAATAGATCCGCAATAATCGAGGCGACAGCTCCGCTTCCTAAGTTTGTGGTTCCTTGATTCCCGCGCCTGACACAGGTATCTTGCCTTATAAATAGGACCGAAGGGTCATTCCTTTTCTCCCCTCTGTCCTTTCTCTTCTTCTTCCTCGCGTCGCTAGCCTCAGAGCTCCACCGTCGCCATCGACCTCTGCACCGTCTTAGGCCGCTGCGTCAACCTGAACGCACCAGAGAAACGCAGACTCTTCCGTATCTCCTCAACTCAGGTAGGTCCTCGGTTCCCCTCGACCTAGATCCATTCTAGGGTTTCTTGTTCTTGCCGTGCTCCATGAATTGCTCATGCTCATACCAGACTCCTGTATGGATCTGTGACACCTTGCTCTGATTTAGCGGTAGCCTTTAGCATCCGCCTGTAGTCTCGTGCTCACGTCCATAGATCTCGCACATCGTCTCTGCTCATTGCATCAATACTGCTCTGCTGTATTCCTTTTTGGATATTTTTCTTCTTTTCTGATCTGGCTTTAGATCCTTTGTTATAGAGAAATCTTGCGAAACCTGTTTCTGCACACTTAGCCGTTCGCCACCTCAATTGTTTTCAATATTTAGACCTTAGACCAGGCGGTTTAACTTAACATAGAAAAATTAGATAAACCGGTATACACCATTAGTCCCCTTGTTGAACCGCCAGAACTCCTTAACCAGATATTGTCGCTTCATAGAACTCCGGTTTAGACGTATTTGTATCCGATTTAGCATTGTACACCGGTTCTCTCTTTGTCCCAACACATTTCTTGAACCGGATTTATATATTTTTTGTAGATGGCCAAACAAGTATATGAGTGCAACTGGGCTCCTTCCCGTGTCACCGAAACTCAATTAAACAATCTGGTCCTGACCGGCGCTTTAGCCAGTAAAAATAGTATCCATTGGAGGGTTCCTGGCAAAGAGTGTCCACCCACGCCTCAAGGAGGAGAGGTTGTAGTTTTCGCAGATCACCTAGCCCGGGGTTTCAATCCGCCCGGTTCAAAATTTTATCGAGATGTGCTAGCCAATTTTCAACCCGTCCACAAGATCTGAGGCCCCAATTACATTACCAATATCATCACTTCCAAGTGCTCTGTGAGGCATACTTTCAAGAAGAACCTACAGTTGAACTGTTTAGAGACTGCTTCCATCTAAACCGCCGCACAGAATTCACTGACGGACCCAACACAGAATTGGGTGGTGTGGCGATTCAAAAAAGAAAGGAGGTCACTTATCCTCATGTCAAACTGCACAGCCACCCCAAGGAATGGAATCAAACATGGTTTTATTGCGAGACACTTCACCCTTAACGAGAATCCCTTGCCCGGTTTTCGTCCGGAGCGACTCAGCAACACACATCCCTTTCCGCAAAGATTAACTGCCAGTGAGAGAAGTAAATATGCTCCTCAACTCTCCAAGCTCAGAGCCTTCATGGCCAATGGTTTAACCGGAATTGATCTCGCGCGCTGTTGGATATCATGGAGCATACTGCCCCTCTCCCAGCGCTCCGGTTTAATGTGCGAGTACACTGGTAGTGTCGACGACCCCCTCCGACATATTAATATCCAGCTTACCGATGATGAGGTCACCGAGGCGGTGAAGAAGATGTTGAACGAACCGGAAAACCTCTGTGCCCGGACCGGTCTGCTCCCCTTCTGTGCTACCAACAAACCGCCATCTGTAAGACTTCTGATTATTTTTACTGAATATATTATTACCATCCCGGTATAAGTTTTAACATCAACTGCTGCTTAACCAGGGTGATGATCCATTTTGGAGCAAGAAACGTCCACAAGAGCAACCAGAGAAGCCAGACAGACCGGAAAAACCACTTAGGCAAAAGACCAAAGCTGTCAAGAAGACTACTCATAAGAGGAAAACCACTGCATGTTCTGATCCGGCTGCGGATGATGATGTGGGTAATCCGGACCTTGAGGTAGAACGTGATTCACTTGGCTTACTTTTCACACGCCTAATTAATGATGATGTTTGTCAGGATGATGCTGAAACCAGTATTGCTGATGTTGTAGAGGTAACTATTCTCTCCTCTGACTCAAATCCTTTGCCTTCACTAAAAAACCGTCGGGCAAACCGGAAAATTAAATTTTCTCATCCCCTTGCTTACTTGGATCCCAAATTTCTTATGAAGACTCAACAACATGAAGTTCGCCGCACAACTCGGCACAGCGGCCAGGTAGTTACCTCCACCGGTTTACCGAACAGTCCGGTTCGGAAACGTCGTTCAGAGGTCTCTAATTTGCTTGTCAGTGCTTATCCTAAAGCAGGCTGGTTTCGTCAACCCCTTAATCCGTCTGATTCCGATTATCAGATCACTTCCCACTCCTCATCTGGCGAGTCATCAGCCACTCAGCTGCCGCCACTAAAAACGGTGCTTGGGTAAGTTATACCTTTCATATTGTTTCTACTGCATCATTGTGTAGTATATGTTGTATTTAACTGTTGTTGTGCCTGTTCAGGGCCAAGCCTAGGCCGAGCAAAAAGGCTCGTCTGGATAAAGCGGCCGACGAAGAGACTGCCCCTGAACCGGGCAGTGCCCCAAATCTTGAAGCGGCCATTTGTGAAGACACGCCCAATGATCCGCCACAGCAAGAACACGATTTTGCTGCTGAAGAAAGGCCTATTGACACCGCCCCTTCTGTTGACCAGCTCAGAAGCCCGACCCGGATTGAAAAATCCACCAGTCCAATCCGACTCTTGACAAAGCAGCGGCCCCTGGTCAAACCGGTGACTCAAGGGCGATGGCGTGGTAATTACTGGTTTTGGCCACAGCGAACGGGTAATCCGATCGCTTTATCCAAACATTCTGCCAAAGAAGAGTTTGCCACTATGAGCAAGGGCAAGTGGGATGTTGATCTGGCAACTTATGCCGCTCTGAACCCCCAAGACCTTCATTCTGGCTACTTGAACCGGCCGTATACCAGCCGTGTCTATGAAGCTGGCCTGGTGAAGATGATGAAAGAGAAATTCGAGGTAACCTCCATGTTCTTTTCTCGCCTGAATATTTCAATTTTTGTTAACTCTCCTAGTCCCCAAGGGCCGGTTCAACTTAGCATAGTTAAATCGGGACTTAGTATAAACTCAATGCTTCAGAATCCACTGATGTAGCCCCCAAGGGCCGGTTCAACTTAGCATAGTTAAACCAGGACTGTATTTTATATCGCCGCATCAGAACATGTTCGAGCAAATAGCCATTAGCCCCCAAGTGCCAAGTTGAATACTTGTATTGAGCTTGGGACTTTGTGATTTGATTGATAGATGAAGATCAAATATGCATTAGCCCCCAAGTGCCCAGTGTATAACTGGTTATGCACTGGGGACTTTGAAATGACGATTTTTAGCATTCTCCCTTTTTGTTGCAGAGTGAGATACGTCAACAAGCCTCACAAATCCATGACCTTCAAGAAAATCTGAAATCTCAACAAGCAGAAACCTCCAAGGCCAAGGATGAACTGAAAACCACTTTAACTACTATGGAACAACTCAAGGAGTGGTTCAAGTCTGAGCGGGCCGGCTGGGACACTGAAAAGGCCGCTTTAACCAAAAAGGTTGAAAATGCTGAGGCTGCCCTTAAACCGGTGGTAGATGAGCTGACCAGCGTGAAGCGGCAAGTGCATTCCATGACTGCTGCCATCTTCGGTAAGTTTTCTTTGGCTTCTATGATAATCTTGACCTTCTTATGATAAGTCCGGTTTGTGATTTCTCTTGCAATGTTGTAGGCACACGCATTGGTCACTTGGGGTCAGATGTTCGGAAGAAATTGAAGGCTGCCTATACCTTAATAGAGCAGCTGTATACTGGAGCGCAGCTGATCATCTCCACTGCATCACACAACAACCCAGCACCTTCCTTAATTCAAGATACTCTTAGGAGGTTGTCCATGCTTCCTGCCCGGATTGAAGAGCTGAAGAAATCTGCTGCTCGAACCGGCGCCATCAACGCCTTAATCCGGGCCAAAGCATGGGTGCCAGACTTCGATCTCGTTGAAGCAGCTCAGGGCTATCCCAGTCTGAAGGAAGACGGCTCAGAGTTCAACGAAGCTGATTTGAGAGTGATAAACCGGGCAGTGCGCCCTCTGGCTTGCCAATAAGCTGAAGAAGCAAACTTGTCGCATTATCAAGCTCAGTATGACGATCAGAACAAGCGAGTAGCTGCACCTATTCCTGAAGCGGAGAACCTGATCCCTCCGATCCGTAAGCATACTTACGCTCCTGATATTGACCCAACTTCCCTGATTCATGAGGAGGCTGTCTTTCAAGCTTTAATGGGAATCGACTGGACCACTGTTGACTTCCAGCAGCTGGATAGAGATGAAGAAGCTGAAGCGGCGCAGGACGACCCACAACCATCAAACCAGGGCGGCGAGCAAGCCTGAACCGGAAGCCGGTTTGAAGAGCTGCTTCATTACATTCCGCCAAGAAACAATGATCTTATTTGGGCACCATGTTGCCTTGTAATAGGATAGCCAACACTCTTGCTTTGAATATGCCTTCGTGCATAAGTGCTGATACTCTTGCTTGAATGATCGAAACTTTCAATCTTATATTGCCTGCGGTCACAAAATCTTAAACCGCCACGGCGATTTGTGCCGCCAGCCGGCTTGTGATGTTCATATATATATGAGATGAAATATTAAGGTATATAATCGAAATTTATGATACCAAATACCTGCCATCGCTGGGCATAAAGTTGGCTTAGCCAATCTTGAAGCGGAGGTCAATAAACCCTTACCATCAAAGGAGAAAACAGCTCCTGCTATTTATAATGCCAGTTTACCACGTAAACCATGCCGAGTCATGATAAGCCCTCTGTTACTCCATAATAGGATGTAAACAGAAAAAACATCAAACCGGTGAAATTATCTCCGGATTAAAAAATTGACCGAATTCCGTCAACTGATAGTTTTGAAACCGGTTTAAAAATGTTGTCGGTTTAAGAAACGCAACAAAAATCAAATAATAGGTATGAAAAAACATGGAAGCAAAGGCAATGATAAACCGTTTGCAAAAAATAAGGCTTTACTGAGCCGATTAGATGGTGTTACCATGGTCGGACACGACCAAGCTCAATATGAGGTGTAGCCATGGTTCAAGTCAGCCAGGTCCCCAACTGAAACCGTGGCATTATGCCGATCAAGTGGCGTGGCAATGGTTCGGGTTCGACCAAGCCCCCAAGTGACCTTATGGCCTTAGGCCGATCAAGAGGCGCGACTGGTTCAGAGTTGACCATGTCCCCAAGTGATCTGGTGGCTTTCGCCTATCAAAAGGTGTTGCATTGGTTTGGACACGACCAAGCCCCCAAGTGATATCACAAAGCTTTTGAAAAGCAAACTCAGGGGGTAAACCGAAGGCCGCTTTAAAATAGAACAACTCCATGTAACCACGCATGATGTAACAGAGCAGATACCCCGCTTTAGCTGAAGCTCCGGTTTATTACTTTATTCATAATATATACACTGTCATAATATGTACATAAGTAGAGCCGATGGCTCAGGTATAATAAGGCCGAAGATGAGCTATGTTCCACGGCATGTTGGTCTCCTCCTCTGACGTACGTGAGTCTTTATGCTCTCGAATATCGATCAGATAGTACGAACCGTTGTGCAGATTCTTGCTGACCACGAAAGGTCCCTCCCAAGGTGGGGATAGCTTGTGCATAGCAGTCTGGTCTTGGATGAGCCGAAGCACCAAATCTCCTTCTCGAAAAGTTCTGGTTCTGACCCGGCGACTATGATAACGACGAAGATCCTGTTGGTAAATCACCGAGCGGGCAGCTGCTATGTCACGCTCTTCATCCAACCGATCCAAAGCGTCCTGCCGTGCCGTCTCGTTGTCCGCTTCAACATAAGCTGCCACACGAGGTGAGTCATGACGGATGTCACTGGGGAGATCCGCCTCCGCTCCATAAACCATAAAGAACGGCGTGTATCCCGTGGATCTGTTAGGCGTAGTATTTATACTCCATAATACAGACAGTAGCTCTTCTACCCAACAACCCGGTGTCCTCTGCAAAGGGACCATAAGCCGGGGCTTGATGCCTCTCAAGATCTCTTGATTGGCTCTTTCCGCTTGACCATTGGACTGTGGGTGAGCTACTTAAGAAACATCAAGCCGGATGTGCTCACGTTCGCAGAACTCCTTCATGGCACCTTTGGACAAATTGGTACCATTATCTGTGATGATACTGTGTGGAAAACCAAAACGGAAAATCACCTTTTTGATGAACTGAACCGCCGTGGCCGCATCACTCTTGCTAACAGGTTCTGCCTCTACCCACTTTGTAAACTTGTCGACCGCCATCAGCAGGTGGGTCTTCTTGTCCTTGGACCTTTTGAAAGGTCCAACCATATCCAGCCCCCAAGTCGCAAACGGCCAAGTAATTGGAATCATCCTCAATTCTTGGGCCGGTACATGAGCACGTCTGGAAAACTTTTGGCAACCATCACATCGTCTGACCAGATCTTCCGCATCAGCATGGGCAGTCAACCAATAGAAACCGTGGTGGAACGCTTTAGCCACCAAGGATTTTGAACCGGCGTGGTGACCACAATCTCCTTCGTGGATCTCACGTAATATTTCACAGCCTTCCTCAGGGGACACACAGCGTTGAAACGCCCCTGACACACTGCAATGATGCAATTCGCCATTAACAATGGTCATAGACTTAGATCGCCGAACTATCTGCCGGGCCAACGTCTCATCTTCTGGTAACTCGCCCCGGTTCATGTACGCCAGATAAGGAAGCGTCCAATCCAGAGTGACATGAAGAGCTGCCACCAATTGAGCCTCCGGATCAGGAATAGCCAAATCCGCTTCACCAGGGAGCTTGACTGACGGGTTGTGCAGCACGTCCAGGAAAACATTGGGCGGGACCGGTTTGCCTTGAGAGCCCAACCGGCTTAAAGCGTCCGCCGCTTCATTTTTCCGACGGTCCACGTGGTCCACCTAATAGCCCTTGAAATGACCTGCAACAATATCCACCTCACGACGATATGCAGCCATGAGTGGGTCCTTTGAATCCCAAGTGCCAGACACCTGTTGAGCCACTAGGTCCGAGTCACCGAAGCACTTAACCCGGCTTAGATTCATCTCCTTAGCCATCCGGAGACCATGGAGCAAGGCTTCATACTCAACTGCATTGTTAGTACAAGGGAACATTAAGCGGAGAACGTAACAAAACTTGTCACCTCGTGGGGAAGTTAGTACGACTCCAGCCCCCGAGCCCTCCAATTGCCTAGATCCGTCAAAATGAATGGTGTCGGGGGGAAGGCTGATCGTGTCCCACGAACACCTACGGGACCTGGGTCCCTTGTGGTTCGGAGGGGGGCGGAGGTTGCACAAAGAGCGGATCGAGGCGATGCACACGAGAGGGCTTACCCAGCTTCGGAGCTCTCCGGAGAGATAATACTCCTACTGCTGCTTTAGTAGATTATCTTGTGTTCTTGCTAGGAAGCAATGGTAGCTACAAAACCTAGCCTGGGTGTGATTTCGTATGAGTAGGATGAACTAAGCCGGAGCTGAGCCGAACCCTTTCTACGTTGCCCTCGGGCCTCCTTTTATAGGCACAAGGGGTTACCACACATGGCAAGTAGACAAGGGTAAGATAGTCAAAACATAGGTTGGTACACCGCTTTGTACAGTGTACAGTAAATCTATACCTAACTCTGACGGCAAGGGACAAGAGTCATCAATGCCCGTCTTAGTCGCCCGAACAGTGTAACAGGGACCGTCAAGTGCACCTCCATTTGCCACGATGGTGGCTTGTCAGCGCCGCTTGTCGCTGTTCCCCGCTGGCGGCACAGCTCGTCGACACGCGTGCTTGGGAGAGCCCCGTGACGACACGTTGGCGGGTGAGTTGGAGCGGAGATGAAGAGAGGTCGCCCGCCCCGGCAAGCGCCTTGCCGCGGCAGGAACCTTGTCGCGCCCGGGGGCTCGGCGCCCGCCAAGCCTTCCCGGCAAGCTCTTCTTGCGGGGCCTTGTTTTGGCGCCCGAGTGGCCTTCCGGCAAGCTCCGTTGCCGGGTCTTGATTATTTTGTTCTTGAATGGCTCAAGGAGTCACTGGGGTCTTGGCGGTCATCGTGCCAGCCTGCTGTAGGCGCTGCAGAATCGTCTGCAGACGAAGTTCGGGTACTAGGGTACCCCTACTCTAGTACACCGACAAATGGTCCAATATGTGTGATCCGGCTTTTCTTCAGGTGCTTGCAACTCCGTCCAATCGTTAATGAAATCCACAAGTGCTTGAGAGTTCACCGCCGTCCATGGCAAGTATTTCAGACCGTGCGGCCCAAGCTCTATAGCCCACTTGGCAATCCGCCATCGCTTCGGTTTCAGATGATATCACCTAAGGGAGCAGAATCGACCACCGTGATGGGGTGCCCTTGGAAATACCGCTTCAGCTTCCGCTTGCCATAAAACTCCATACACCAGCTTACGCCAATGCGGATACCTTTGCTTAGATTCAATAAGCACCTCGCTGATATAATAAACCGGACGTTGAACGGATGCTCCTTCCCCGCCCTTCCGCTTCCACCACAATGGCTACACCGACCGCCCGGCATTAGCAGCACATATAGCGAAGCGGCTCCTTGTCAATGGGAGCGGCGAGCACAGCGGGTTGGCTAATTGCCGCTTTAAGTCCTCCAACGCTTCATCGGGCGGTGGACTCCAAATAAACTGATCCGTCTTTTTCAAGATTCGATACAAAGGATGGCCTTCTCCGAGGCGGCCGATAAACCGCTCAGCCCGCAATCCGCCTGCCAAACGCTGGACATCACTAATACACTTCGCTTAGCCAGGGAGGTGATAGCGTAATCTTCTCCGGATTAGCTTCAATTCCCTGTTGGACACGAAAACCCAATAACTTGCTCCGCCGAACACCAAAACACATTTGGCGGGTTGAGCATCATCTTGTAAACCCACAAAGTTGTCAAAGGTTTCTTCAAATCGCCAATCGGTGTTTCCTTCTTCCTTGACTTGACCACAATATCATCCACATAGGCGTGCACATTATGGCCGATTTGTTTATGCAGCAATTTCGTACACATGACGATAAGTTGCTTGGCGCTCTTCAGCCCAAAAGGCATAGACACATAGCGAAGGCTCCAAAGGGAGTGATAAACGTTGTCTTCTCCTGGTCCTTAACTGCCATCTTGATCTGATGATACCCATAATACGCATCCAAAAATCTCAACGCCACAACCCGCAGTGGCATCAATAATCTGGTCAATGCGGGGAGGGCAAAGGATCTCGTTGGGCAAGCCTTGTTAAGATCTGTAATCCACACACATGCGCCAAGTGCCGTTTTTCTTAAGAACCAGCACCGGATTAGCAAGCCACTCTGGATGGAAAACTTCAACGATAAAGTCAGCCGCTAAGAGCCTGGCCACCTCCTCTCCAATGGCCTTACGCCTTTCTTCGTTAAACCGGCGGAGAAACTGCTTCACCGGTTTGTACTTGGGATCAACATTAAGAGTGTGCTCAGCGAATTCCCTCGGTACACCTGGCATGTTAGAAGGCTTCCATGCAAAAATGTCCCGGTTCTCACGGATGAACTCGATGAGCGCGCTTTCCTATTTCGGATCCAATTTGGCACTGATGCTGACCTGCTTGGACGAATCGCCAGGCACGAAGTCACCAAGCTTAGCCTCAGCTGCCGATTTGAATTTCAGGGCCGGATCATGCTCTGTAGTTGGCTTCTTCAATGGAGTCATGTCCGCCGGATCAACATTGTCCTTATAATACTTCAGCTCCTCGGTGGCACAAACCGACTCTGCGTAAGCCGCATCACCTTCCTCACATTCCAAAGCGATCTTGCGGCTCCCATGAACCGTTATTGTCCCCTTGTGACCCGGCATCTTGAGCTGCAAATATATATAACAAGGCCGTGCCATGAACTTGGCATAAGCCGGCCGCCCAAACAGGGCGTGATATGGACTTTGGATTTTCACCACTTCAAATGTCAAGGTTTCCGATCTGGAGTCATATTCATCTCCAAAGGCCACTTCCAGAGCTATTTTACCAACCGGATATGCTGACTTGCCAGGCACCACATCATGGAACACTGTATTGGACGGTTTGAGATGTTTATCTGTTAACCCCATATGACGGAAGGTCTCATAGTACAGGATGTTAATGCTGCTCCCTCCATCCATGAGCACCTTGGTGAACTTATAACCTCCCACCTGAGGTGCCACCACCAGGGCTAGTTGACCCGGATTGTCAACCCGGGAGGATGATCCTCTACTCCATACAATGGGCTGCTCGACCAGCGAAGTAATGAGGCACGGCCGTTCAACAGTTGTTGATCGCCCGCTCAAGCTTCCGGTCTCGCTTGTCTAAGCTAGTGGTGAAGACATGGTACTGCCCACTATTCAACTGCTTTGGGTTGCTCTGATAACCCGACTATTGCTGCTGCTGATTGTAACCACCTTGGTTATTCTGATTGTTCTGATTGTTATGTCCGCCCGGATTATCATTAAATCCTGAACCGGAATTTCCTCCACCGTAACCCGGCCCGGATCCTGAACCACCGCCGGAACCTTGATCATACCGGAAAGCATTAGAACTCTTGAACTCCTGCATAATGTAACAATCCTTCCAGAGGTGATTTGCTGGCGCCTCCTTCGTCCCATGCTTCGGACAGGGTTGATTCAACAGATAGTTCAAGCGTCCGGATTGGGATTAGGTGCACCACCGATTCGGTTGTTTACCCTTGCGTCGCTGGCCCTTGTCCCTGCGCATTGGTGTTGGCTACGAAGTCCATGTTGCCATTCGCTTTACGCTTGCCTCCACCATTACCTGCCGAAAGTGATGTTGTCGGCCTTTGAGTTTGTTCTTCTTTCCTTCCCTATCTCGTCATCATCGACTCGGGATCCTTGGTACTATCAGAATCAGCATACTTCACCAAAGCGCCCATGAGAGTGCCCATGTCATTGCAAAACCGCTTCATACGCCCCAACTTCAACTTCAAAGGCTTAAACCGACAATTGCCTCCAGGGTCAAGATCGCAGAGTCAGTGTTGATCCGGTCTGACGAGTGCAAGATCTCCGAAACGCGACGTACCCAATGAGTTGTTGACTCCCCTTCCCCCTGGACACAAGCCGCCAAGACCACCACGGACATGGGCTGCTTACAGGTATCTTTGAAATTCTGGATAAACCGGTCCGTGAATCGGCCCATGAATTGATAGAATTGGGTGGCAAGCTCTTCAACCAAGTACGGGCCGTGCCTTCAAGCATCATGGTGAAGTATTTTGCACACGCGGCCTCATCCACATCCAGCATCTCCATGGCCATCTCATAACTCTCTATCCATGCTTCTGGAGCCAAATCGGCGGTGTAATTTGGCACCTTGCAGACCCTTGAAATCCTTGGGCAAGCGCACATTGCGTAAAGCGGGACGAGGCAAGGCACCCCAAAAGAGCTAGAGGTAACCCAGGCTCGATCGAGATGGTCGGACGAACCGGCGAAGTCGATAATCCCGATGTCGCTGCTAACTCGGCCTCCCCTGCGTGCTCGGCCCGGTCCACCACCTCCGAGCGTTGTCGGCCACATGCCGGATTGTTGCCACGGGCGCATTACACGCCGTGCATTACTTGATACGGCCGGTTCATCCACGCCTACTATAGCTCCGGCTTGGGGGGGGGAGTGGATTCGTCACGGCTGCACGAATACGCTCTGTTGGACCAAAGCTGTCCTAAGGAGCTCCTTGACCCGACGCTGCCTCTACCGCCTCGTGGTGAATCGCCTTCAATTGAATAGCCTCAGCCGTGCTGCAGTTGCAACAAGGTTATCCATCGGATTGGAGTAGTGACCCGGGGGTGTCTGCACAGCCTGAGGCGCACGGGTTTTATGGCGAGGTAGATCTATTAAGCGGGGCTGAACCGGCGCGCCCGTCCCAGGTGCGTCCGCCCGGTTTACCACCGGCGGATTACTGGTTCCCGCTCCTGGGGTGTTAAAGAGATCTCTTCCCTCGAAGACTGAAGGCAAACGGGATCTGTATTTCCTCTTCATGACTTCCTGCGATGCGCTCTGATCCAGCATGAGCCTATAAGCCTATGCATCCAAAGCGCCCGCTCGCCGCCATCTGGCGCTGCGGCAGCTGCCAGATCCGCTTTAGCCTGAGTGATTTGTTCCTTCACCTTCGCAATCTCCGCGTTATGAGCGTCCTAGTCCGCCGGATTAACCTCTACCATGAGCACAGCCAACGCATCGAATAGTTCTTATAAAACTTGAGCCGCTGCCCCGGCAGTCGTCGCCGCTGTTGAACCGGCAATCATTGTCGCAGCGGTCGAAGAGTGAAGCATTGCTTGTGTACCGGCCATGAATATTCCAACCCGGTTGGGCAGATCAGAGGGGTCCGGAATACTGTCACCATCGGAACAGCCCCCAATCCGGCCATCTTGTAGCTGATATAAAGACTCAGTTTCTCCGGTCGATGACTCGTCATCAGAGTAGACGACGGTTTCGCCACCAGATTCTGATCCGCCCCCATAACTTCCTCCCTGGATGACTCCCTCAAAGGCACGCTTTGCGGCCGGTTTAGCCTGGGCAGGTCTTGCACGCTGAGCCGTCTCGACGAGGTCGGTGCAGATGTCCGGCTCAGGCCCTGGCTCACCGACCTTGCCGATGAAAACGTGTATGCCACCAAAGGGGACCCGTACCAGACTCAATCGAGCCGCCTCGGGGCCCCAAACGTGATCGCCGATGTAGAGCTTGTCGCGACGACTCTTGGTCATCCGACCCACAAGATAGCCTTCGAGTCCTTGAACTTGCCCTCCAAGATCATCAAACCATCGTGCGATAGCCCCACGGTGGGCGCCAACTGTCGTGGTCTTGTCACAGCATATGTCCTCATGAAAGGACTTAGTCGTGGAGCCATCGCTACGGGTTAACTGGAAGGGGTTAAAGCGGACGCAAAGACACAAGAGTTATACTAGTTCGGCCCTTCGATGAAGGTAAAAGCCTACGCCTAGTTTGCGATGGGATTGATGTGGTCTCGGCGACTAGGAGCCAATAAGCTTCGCCTAGGCCTCGAGTTGTTGTTGTCTGTCCTTGAACCGCCCTGGCCGCCCCTTATATACACGGGTGACGCTTGTCGTTCGTGAGAGTCCCAATCTCCGGTTCATATTCATATCCGGGTTGGTCTCTCTCTATTCCTAACTTACAATACAAGTTCACATACCAGGCCGGTTTACGGCTCTGTGTTCTAAACCGACTACAGGCCTTGGGCCCTTTGTGCCCCTTGGGCCTTTACACCGTTGGACTACTGATGAAGTTAACCCGGCCCAGATAGGCCGGTTTACGCCCAGTAGTAACATCCCCAACAATATGGCTAGCATATTTAAGCCTAACCCACTTCCTATGAAAAGGGATTTTGTGAGTAAACAATTTATGGGAGCAATAATCAACTAGGATAGGAAGGCAAAACAAGCATAACTTCAAGATTTTCAACACATAGAGAGGAAACTTGATATTATTGCAATTCCTACATGCATATATTCCTCCCTCACAATAATTTTCAGTAGCATCATAAATAAATTCAATAATATAACTATCACATAAACCATTTTTTTAATGATCCACAAGCATAGAAAATTTACTACTCTCCACAAAAGCGAAATTCTTCTAATTCAGAATAGTGGGAGTATAATAAGAAAATCGAATACTATAAATTGTTTCCACAATAAAAGAGTAATGTTCAGAAAAAGGGTAATCATAATTATGACAAGTTCTATAAATATAATCATCACTACTTCTTATAACATAAGTGGCATCACAATAATCATCATAAGTGTAATCACTACTTCTTATTCGTTTCTTTTCTCATTCTAACCACTCCGGTTAGAACGAGTTGTTTCATAGTCTGTCTGATTCCGTGAGCTTTCGATTCTCGTCATTCTCGTTGTTCCTCTCTTATTCTCAAGTGATCTCGATTCTTTGCTTCTTCTCTTGAGTTCTTGTTTCACCTCATCCTTTTTCCCTTCCGTCTCGGTCCTAAGATCTCGGGACGAGATCTCTTGTTAGTGGAGGAGTGTTGTAACGCCCCGGATTCGATGCGCCAGGTGTCCTTCAGTTATTCGTCGGCGTTGCCATGTCATGTGCTTGCGTGTCTCTCTTTGCCATGTCATCATCTGCATTTCATACCATGTCATCATGTGCATTTCATTTTGCATACGTGTTCGTCTCATGCATCCAAGCATTTTCCCCGTTGTCCATTTTGCAATCCGGCACTCCTATGTGTCCCGCGCGCCTTTTACCTCTTTTCGTATGCGGGTGTTAAACTTTCTCGAATGGACCGAGGTTTGTCAAGCTGCCTTGGTATAGCACCGTAGACCGCTGTCAAGTTTCGTGCCATTTGGAGGTTGTTTGGTACTCCAACGGTTAACCGGGTAACCGCAAAGCCCTCTTTTGTGTGCAGCCCAACACCCCTTCCAAAGTGGCCCAAAACCCAGCAACTCCCCTCCATGCTCTCGGTCGTTCGATCACGATCGCGTGGCCGAAAACCGCACCGCATTTGGACTCTCCTAGCTCCCTCTACCTATAAATATGTGCCTCCCCCCGATTTTTCGCGCAGATCAAACCCTAGCCAAACTCCTCCCCACCGCCGGACATGTCCGCCTCCGCGCCGGACACGCCCGCCGCCACGTCGCCGGACTAATCCTGGGCGACACCTCCGCCGCCGCCTCCTCCACTCCTCAGACGCCACGTGGCGCGCTGCCTCGCCGCCTCCGCTGCCCGCCCAAGAAGACGCAGCAGCCTCCTGGCCCATCTCCGCCGCCGCTGTCCGCCGCACCTCCGGCCGCGGCTCCGCCGCCGCGCCTCCCCGCCTCCCGCCCGTCCCTGCTGGCCGGGCTCCGAGCGAGCCGGCTGGCTGGCGCCGGAGCTTCCTCCGACTCGCTGACTCAACCGCCCCGGATCCACCTCGTCCCGACCCGATCCGCGTTGACCCCGCGAGGTTGTTTTTTTTCGTCTAAGTCCCGAATCTGCTGTTATTTTCATGCATTTTCGTTGCATCATAACTCTCTGCATATTGCTCCGTTTCGTGCGTGTAATATGTCAAATTGTTCGTCTCATAGAGTACATCATTTCATCTCATTGCATAATTTTCATTTTAGCTCATATTGAAGCCCGAAATTCTGTTGCAAGAGTGCTATGTGATGTTAGTTTCAGATTCTTATCAGAACATGCACTTTTTTCATTTTTGCCATGATTGATGTGTGCACCCTATGAACTTGAGTCCTACATGTGTTTTGAAACAAGCCATGCCATCTTTACAGGGGTGTATGCCATGTATTTTTGTGATCTCATTGGTGACTATCAAAAGCATGCAAACTAGGCTTCATGATGTTGCTGATTTCAGCCCCTGTTTTGCTGATATTTTTATGCCATGTAAACTTGATGCTACCGAGAGATCCATGCTTATTTTGAGATACTTCAGTAAGGATGTTTTGAACATATGGTTATGCTATATCCATCCATGCCCTTGTTTGCAATTATGGAGTGCCATAGCTTGAGTCAATCTAGCTCTACTTTTGCTATAAAATGTTTCCTGCAAGTTGTTTACATGTTATTCAATTTTGCCAAGGTTGTTGTAGTTGATCCGCGTATGCTATGATGTTGTTCTTGCCATGTATAGCTTCTATGCCATGTCTTCTTACTGTTGGTTGCCATGCCATGCCATGTATTGATCTGTGGTGAGTGGTTCAAGCTCA
The DNA here is from genome assembly GCA_021605205.1 of Aegilops longissima. Lineage (NCBI taxonomy): Eukaryota > Viridiplantae > Streptophyta > Magnoliopsida > Poales > Poaceae > Aegilops > Aegilops longissima. The sequence continues at coordinate 371,903,659 of CM038680.1, read as the reverse complement.
CCAACATGCCTACTTATTGTTGTTCCTGCCATGTATGAATCTGTCATATAACTTGCCATGTTTACATGGATGACATCATATTTTCTGATCCTTTGTAGCTCATGGTCACTAAAGGACTTTTTTTCTATGCTTTTAGTAGTATCATGCCATGCCTTTGTTTGCCATATTAAGTTCCTTTAACATGTTGTTTGATAGCTCTAAACTTTGCAACCTGATGTTATTTCTGCTAGTCTGAAACTGTTATTATTTGCAATCTTGCCATGTCATTTTGAGCATGTTCTAGTGATTTCTGGAATTAGCTCAGTGTTCATGTTTTGTCATGCTTTACCTGTACATCATGTCCATGCCTTTTGTTATCATGTTAAGTTGCTGTAGCATGTTGTTTTGATGCTTGCAATATGCCTACTTGCTGTTTTGGACAGCTTGTCCTTTAAACTTGTATAGGGTGTATGTGTTGAACCGTTGCTACGTTTCGAGTGTGCTCTATATGAAACTTGCTTGATTTTGCATTTAGTTTCATATTATCATGTTGCATCCTTGTTTTGAGGTGTGTGCTTGATGTTTTTGCATCAATGCCATGTTTAACTTGTTTTGCTCATATCTTCTAGGCCGTAGCTCCGAATCTAATGAACTTTATATGTAACTTGACTAGAATTTCGTGTAGATCATCGTGGTGCATCTCAACTTGCTGTTTAACAACTTGAACATAAGGTTTATTCAGATCTGGACCAATTTCGAAATTTGCATATGAGGACTTACCGGAATTGTTCTATGTTGTTTACGGCCTCATTTAAACTTGCTTTGATGTGTTGCTCTTGTTCGCATCATCCCTTGCCATGAGTAGCTTCTTGTAGCATTGTCATGCATCATGCTTGTTGTGCATCATGTCTTGTCTATGTGTGGGGTGTTTACCTATGTTGTGTGCTTCTTCTTGTTAGTTCCTGTTTCGTTGCGATCGTGAGGATTCGTTTGTCTACGCTTGGTTCGGCTTCATCCGTTCGTCTTCTTCATGGACTCGTTCTTCTTCCTTGTGGGATTTCAGGCAAGATGACCGCTGCCCTGGATCTCACTACTATCATTGCTATGCTAGTTGCTTCGTTCTTTTGCTATGCTGCGCTACCTATTACCTGTTTATCAAGCCATCCCAAATTGCCATGTCAGCCTCTAACCTTTGACACCTTTCCTAGCAAACCGTTGTTTGGCTATGTTACCGCTTTGCTCAGCCCCTCTTATAGCGTTGTTAGTTGCAGGTGAAGATGAAGTTTGTTCCTTGTTGGAACATGGAGATGTTGTTCCTTGTTGGAACATGTTTACTTGTTGGGATATCACAATATATCTTATTTATTAATGCATCTATATACTTGGTAAAGGGTGGAAGGCTCGGCCTTATGCCTGGTGTTTTGTTCCACTCTTGCCGCCCCTAGTTTCCGTCATATCGGTATTATGTTCCCGGATTTTGCGTCCCTAACGCGGTCGGGTGATTTATAGGACCCCTTGACAGTTCGCTTTGAATAAGACTCCTCCAAAGAAGGCCCAACATTGGTTTTACCATTTGCCTCACCACCACCTACTTTTCCCTTGGGAGTCGCTCTCGAGGGTCATCTTTATTTAGCCCCCCGGGCGATTGCTTCTATAAGTGCTGGTTCGAACGAGCAGATCATGGGCCACCTTGTGGAAACTTGAGGATTGGTTTTACTCGTAGGATGTCTCATCCGTGTTGCCCTCGAGAACGAGATATGTGCAGCTCCTATCGGGATTGTCGGCGATCAAAGCGGCTTTGCTGGTCTTGTTTTATTGCTGTCGAAATGTCTTGTAGCCGGACTCCGAGACCGATCGGGTCTTCCCGGGATAAGGAATATCCTTCGTTGATCGCGAGAGCTTATCATGGGCTTGTTGGGACACCCCGCAGGGTATAAACTTTCGAGAGCCGTGCCCGCGGTTATGTGGCAGATGAGAATTTGTTAATATCCGGTTGTAGTAAACTTGAAGCAAACTCTTCTAAAATACACCAACCGTGTGCGTAACCGTGAGTGTCTCTTTTCGGGGTTGATCGAGAGGAGAACACGGTTTCTGGGTTATGTCTGACGTAAGTAGGAGTTCAGGATCACTTCTTGATCATTACTAGTTGACGACCGTTCCTTTGTTTCTCTTCTCGCTCTCATTTGCGTATGTTAGCCACCATATATGCTTAGTCGCTGCTGCAACCTCACCACTTTACCCCCTTCCTTTCCCATTCAGCTTTGCTAGTCTTGATACCCATGGTAATGGGATTGCTGAGTCCTCGTGGCTCACAGTTTACTACACCACCGATTGCAGTGTACAGGTTTATGATGATCATGACGTGAGAGCGATGTTTGCTTGTTTGGAGTTCTTCGTCTGCTTCTTCTTCGATTAGGGGATAGGTTCCAGGTCGGCAGCCTGGGCTAGCAGGGTGGATGTCGTTTGACCTTCTGTTTATGTTTCATCCGTAGTCGGATGTTGATCTTGTATGATGTTGATGTATTCTGGTGGCATTTGTGCCTTATGTATGTATCCCCATCTATTATGCAATGTTGATGTAATGATATCCACCTTGCAAAAGCGTTTCAATATGCGGGTCTATCCTTGATGGGACCGTCGAGTTCCTTTTGGATAGGGTCGCATATTGGGCGTGACACGAGGCATCCGCACCGAGAGCCTCCATGAGCTATCACGCCAACTACTATCCAGGCTACTGATCGACTACCAAGATAGGCCAAAAGCCTTAGCTTGGGGGAGTACGTGTTCTCACCGACGTTACATTCATGTCCACTTATTTTCATTTGTTGGTGTTCACACTTTTTCATTGTATCATCCATGTTTAGATTTATTTTCTTGCTTTCTTCTTATGTTTGAAAAAACCTTAGAAAAACCAAAAAAATTTAGTTGTAGAAGTTTACTTTCTATGCATGCTTAGTAGTAATATTCAAAAGAAAACCCAAAAAGATTTCCTTGTTCTTCTTTTGCTTGTTGGGAGCTTTCCCGTGTAAATAGTTTTTCTCGCTTTTGCTTTCCCCTTTTATTTCCTTGTTCAACAAAACCCAAAAACTCCAAAAATACTTCAGTGTGTTTCTGTGAATTTCTTTTCTCATTATTCTAGTTGTACCGAGGAGAAGACCACAAAGAAAATGTTGAGTGGCTCTCACATGAATAATTCTTGATCTAATAAAGAGCACATTTTACCTTGTGTTCTACTGTTGAATAAAATGTTTGCAGATTCCATCTTAGTCCACGACACTCTTGCACAATTATTATTTTCATATTGTTCGGTCGTGCAAGTGAAAGCAATAATGACGATATTCGATGAACTGGCCGTGGCAGAGAGAAACTGGTATGAACTTGACTTGTTCTGTTTGTGTAAATATGTTTAACCTAGTGATAACCCACAGTATAGGGGATCAATTGTAGCCTCTTTCGATAAGTAAGAGTGTCGAACCGAACGATGAGCTGAAGGTAGAACAAATATTCCCTCAAGTTCTATCGACCACCGATACGACTCTACGCACGCTTGACGTTCGCTTTACCTAGAACAAGTATGAAACTAAAAGTACTTTATAGGTGTGATAGGATAGGTTTGCAAGATAATAAAGAGCACGTAAATAAAATCTAGGGGCTGTTTAGATAAAGACACAACTAAGTTAGTTTAAGTAGACAGCTTTTCTCAACAAGAGAGTTATTTGTCCCTAGGCAATCGATAACAAGTACCGGTAATCATTTTTTTAATTTTATATGAGGGAGAGGCATGAGCTAACATACTTTCTCTACTTGGATCATATGCTATCAGGGAAAATGACACCTATGGGACCACAAGGTCCCCTTCTACGGTTGGCGGGGGTGAAAAGATGCGCAAAGAGCAGGTCTAGTGATCAGCGCGAGGGGATTTTTTACCCAGGTTCGGGCCACAAACGATGCGTAATACCCTAGTCCTGCTTTTGTGTATATTTGGTGTTCTTGAGCTCTTGAACTAGCTGCGGTGCATGCTCAGTCCAAAAAGTCTAAATCCTTCCACAATACGCCTCGGGCCTCCTTATATATGTCAAAGGGGTTGCCACAGCGGCACACAGGAGGTGGAAAGTATCTAAAGTTCACAAGTTTATCTCCTCGCATCATAGGACAAACGCATTTAATGCGCCGCCTATGTGCCCTCTTGCTTTATTGGGGTCAGCAAAAAAGCTTGTCCTGTCTGTCGCCGCCTCGCCTCGCTTTGACGCGCGTCTAAGCTGACGAGGCATGCAGTGCCACGCTGGCCGGCTGGTTGCTTGCTGGTGCGGTGGCAGAGTCTTCACGAAGATCTGCATGCCACCACGTAGGTGCTTGGCCAGTTGGCCTAGAAGCCGCACGCTGCCACGCAGGTGTTTGCCTAGTAGGCAGGCTGGTTGTCGCCTTGGAATGGCCGTGGGGGCAGCGGAGCCTTGGTAGGTGTGGGCCTGGTTGCGGCCCTGCAGATGCCCCAGGGACGGGTCTTGCAGGGGTCTCACAGGCGTCCCCCGCAAGGGCCTTGTCGGGGGTCTTTGGCCGTCCTCGGGAAGGGTCTTGCAGGGGGTCTTCGTCTTCTGGTTCTTATCTAGTCTTGCAGGCCTTTGGTCTTCACAAAGATGTGCATGCCTCCACGCAGGCGCCCCCCGAGTCTTGGTTCCGATGTTTGTTGATGGTGTCAGAACTCTCAGGCTCAAAGGGTAGCGGCCTTGCTGGCATTGGGCAAGTTGCCCCGGCAAGGTACTTGCCGAGGCTATGCAGGCCGCCCCGGCGAGGGCGTTGCCGGGGGGAATCCACCTTGCCCCCTTTGCTCTTCATGCCTCTGGCTTGAGTGTTGCCTTGGTAGTCTTGTCCCTTCCCTTCCTCTGCCCCGCCAAGCATGGCCACAGGTGTGGCTACGACTGCCCGTGCCCAAGTAAAGGGGTACAGAAAGGACCCTACTTTTGTACACCGCCAGGAGCCCCCGGGACTGGGCCACACATAAGCGCGAAGCATTGTTGGGCCAGGCCCAGAATGGTGCACGGGCACGCATGGCAGAGTTTTTACCGCATTTGTTCTTTCGCCAGTTGCGCTTCCCCACGACCCACATTGAGTGCGTGACATGGGGGTCGTGCGTGGGGCGGTTGCAGCACGCTTGCATCACATCGCGATGAATAGTAAAGAGGCGGCCCATGTCTTCCCCATAAAAAAGAGGAAACTGCAGGGGCGCTGCTCATTTACCCTCTGCGCCTTCTCCAATCTTGGAACCGACGTTCCACGTTTCCCGCCACGTACACTTTTTTTGCCACGTACGCTACATGCATGGCGCGGGGTAGGTAGCGGACGTGAAGAGTATGGGAAGGCGCGCCATGGACGATACCCACGCGCCTTTGATTGGCGCGGGGAGGGCGGTCGATGACCTCGCTCGTTACCAATGGCTTTAATGAGCCGAACTTGAAAGGGATCTTCAGAGGTGTAGAGCCAGTCTTCAGCCTTCTTTGCTTGGCTATAAAAAGGGGATCGAGAGGGGGAAGAGAGGCATCCTATCATGTCTTCCCTTCTTCTCCATTCTCCATCCACCACCATGCCAAGAGGGCACGGCCGCAGCCGTCCTTCTGCGGAGGCGACTAGATCTTCCTCCCGCCAGAGAGCTGTGGCGTTTAAGGAATAGCCAGATGCTCAAGGCGGAGGCGCCGGACGGGGTCGCGGTTGGCGAGGTGGTCGAGGCAGAGGTGGGCGTGGAAGGGGGACACCTGCGACGCCACCGTCTCCGCCACCATATCCTCCTGCTTCGTCGAGCGGCCATGTTGGAGACACGGCGCTGGAGTTCATCTTGCAGTTGTGCGAGCCGCCGCGTAGCCACCTTTGCCTTCCCGAGGCATTCGCGAGGGTGCTGGAGAACGACCAACCATCGAGGATGAGGCTTCACATGAAGGGGTGTTCCAACGGCGACATGTGGGCGAACACAAGGTTCCCCGTCCCTCATGTAATCCTTCTTCGTCGGGGTTGGAAAACCTTCGCATGTGCCCACTGCTTGATGAAGGGGCACGTTCTCCACTTCAAATTAGTGGAGAGCAACCTGCTCTCCGTCATGGTCTTCGGGCGCTCGGGAATCCGGCTAGGGTGCTGCGCGGAGAGCTCGACGGGTGATGAAAGCTCCTCCTCGAGCGACAGCGACGAGGAGGCCAGTGGGGAGGACGACGGGGACGGGTCCGACTAGATGTCGGACGCCCCGTCCCTAGGCGATGCCGGTAGCAGCACCATCTGCACCAGGCCTTCTCCCCGGCAGAGCGATTTGTCGGGGGGTAGTTCTTGGCGGTGGCTTCCTGAGCTAGCTCCTTGAACTTCTCGGGGCCGTCGCTTCTGGCGGCCGGTGCTGGAAGGCTGGAGAAGAGAAGAAGGAGGGTGGCGGGCCGTCAAGTCGGAGTATGATGGCATTGATGCCTTCGTCTCGTATTGGCGGCCCGCTGCCTCATCTTTCGGCCCCTCCCCCAGCACCGTCATCACCAACCCTCTTCTGGGCGCCCGCCGCGGCGTTCTCTTGGTGTCTTCTGCTCTCGTACCTTGCATAGGCACTCCTTATGCCCTCCTGCTATCACGGTCCGCTTCCTGAGGAGAGGGACAAGAAAGGGATTACGGCCATCTTATCTCTTTTTAGTTTTTAAGCCTATGGGCACTTCTCGGATTTAAACTTTGTAACCCCTTGATCATGTTTATGTTTCGTATGAATTTTACTTGTTTAATCAACGTATTAATGAAAAAGGGTGTTTGTCGGGTTCTTTTGTGCATGAGCGAGGCCCACACTAAAGAGCGAGTCCTTGTTACTTTAAGCAAACAACGTCGCCCGGCAACAAGCCTTGCCGTCCTCCCACTTTATACCACAACTATACCCACGCCCTTGGCAGGAGTAGAGGCAAAGTAGGATCGGTCCCTTCGTTTGTCTCTCTTCCACCGCAACTACAACCAAATTCCAGCCTGAAAGGGATTTCGGGCATAGGAAGGAGGGAGCACGGTGGCATAGGGATGAACGAAGTTTTGTACGTTCAAGTTTCATACGGAAGTGCATATAGCGAGGGAGAAAAAAATACTTATCTGAATCTGCAGCCCGTGGCAACCTTGGCTTGCCGGGGTCAGGGTGTCGGTCCATCTTCTTTCCTCCAAACGGTTCTGCAGAAGCGCATGTGCAGCCTGCGAACCAAAAAGGACTGGAAGAGACAGAAAGACACGCACTCGACCTCTATGCTAGGGGTTAGTTGCCGCCAAGCACTATCAACCCTACCAGAGAGAGAGACTCAACCTAGCATGCATGCTAATTTTTAGGGCGCCAGCGCTTCATTTATTTATCTGTTGCTCAGGGTCTGCGCCTGGCTTTTTACAAAGGGTTACATGCCTTGCCGGCAAGGCTTGTACAGAAAGTGGTCTGCCGGGGGGCCCGGCAACCGCGCCTTATGGGTAAAACTTAAGAAGATGTTCGATGTTCCAGGAGTTGCTCACTGGAATACCATCTTCGGTCTCTAGGAGGACTGCGTCGGGCCTGCTAACTCGTATTACCCGATAAGGGCCTTCCCACTTTTGCAGTGTTGTTTGTTGATCTCTCCCGGGGAAAGGGCATTTGGACTACGTACTTGAGGTGCTCTCCGGTGGGCGCGACAAGTAGCACAACGGCACCGGCACCTTGTAGCGTGAAAGCCCCATCGAAATACATAATCCAGTTGCGGCTTGTTTCCTTGCCGGGGAGAGTAGTCTCTTGAATTTCTTCGTCAAGCGTTGAGGTCCATTCCGCAATGAATTCTACCAAGACTCTGCTCTGGATTGTCGAAATGCTCTCAAACCTAAGACCAAATCTTGAAAGCTCCAACGCCCACTCCACAATCCTCCCGGTTGCATCTGGGTTATGCAATATCCGTTGCAACGGGAGGCGGATGACGACATTGATCTCATGTGCCTAGAAATAATGACGCAGCTTCCTCGAGGCCATAAGGAGGCTGAAGAGCAATTTCTGCACACCATAGTACCTTGATCTAGCTCCCTGTAAGAGGGAGCTGGCAAAGTAGACTGGGTGCTGCATCATCTTCTTCCTTTGCACCACTTCATTTGCTTGCGCAGATCCTGCCCCGCCGGCGTCAGACTCTGCCGGGGCTCCTGCCTTGCCGGCACCAGACCCTGCTAGGGGGAGCTCTGGCTCGCCATCTGTCAGTCCTACCGTTGCTACTGCCTCTTCGTCGACCTCCCTCTGCGCCACTAGCGCAACACTGACCATTTGATTCGTCGCCACTAGATACAGCAGCAATGGTTCTCGTGGTTTAGGCGCAACTAGTATTGGCGTAGAGGAGAGGTACCTCTTCCAATCCTGCAGCGTTGCCTCGGCCTCCGGGGTCCACTCCATTGGCCCCGCCTTTTTCAAAATCTTGAAAAAGGGGAGGGCGCGCTCAGCAGATTTGGAGATGAATCTGCTTAAAGCAGCAACGCAGCCAGCGAGCCGACACACATCTTTGACTCGCCTTGGCGCCTCAATCTGCTCAATTGCCTTGATCTTGTCGGGGTTCGCCTCGATCCCACGCTGTGACACAAAGAACCCGAGAAGCTTGCCGGACAGGACATCAAACACACACTTCTCAGGGTTAAGCCTGAGGTTGATCTTGCACAGATTTGCAAATGTTTCTTATAGGTCTTGTATGAGCGTTGCCCTGTCCTTGGTTTTGACCACTATGTCATCCATATAAGCTTCCATATTTCTATGTAGCTGAGGCTCAAAACCAATTTGGACTGCTCTTGCAAATGTTGAACCAGCGCTTTTCAACCCAAAAGGCATTCATATGAAACAATACGTACCACATGGGGTGATAAACGCGGTCTTCTCTTCATCTTCCCTCGTCATGAAGATCTGGTGGTATCCTGAGTAGGCATCAAGGAATGACAGCAAGTCACACCCGGCAGTGGAGTCCACAATCTGGTCAATGCGTGGCAAAGGCAAAGGATCCTTTGGACAAGCTTTATTGATATCTGTATAATCAATACACAACCTCCATTTCCCATTTGCCTTGTGCACTACTACCGGATTGGCCAACCATGTTAGGTGGAGCACTCCCCTGACCAAGCCTGCCGCCTCCAACTTTCTGATTTCTTCGATAATAAACTATTGCCACTCCAGAGCTTGCTTTCTGACCTTCTGCTTGACAGTCCGCGCATGAGGACAGACAGCAAGATGGTGCTCAATCACCTCCCTGGGAACGCCGGGGATGTCGGATGCTTGCCATGCAAACACATCGACATTCGCCCGCGGGAAGGCGATGAACGCGCTTTCCTATTTGCTGTTGAGGGTGGAGCGTATAGTGAAAGCTCCGCCTGTGTCGTCCTCCTTGACGGGCACCTTCTTGGTCTCTGGTGGTGCAGCTCTGGATTTCTTGCTCTTGCCGGTGGAGCTCTCTGGCGCGTCCTCGACGGTAACGCAGCACTCCAAAGAGGTGTGCTTGCCTGAGTGCGTGCAGGAGGTCTTGCCGGTGTTCTTCCCTCCCGGGGCTTTAGCGGCATGAGCAAGTGCCTTGGCGACAGCTACTGTGACTGCCTCCCAGTAGAGTTGGTCAGCGAAAATGAGCGCGTCTTTCTTGTCGGAGGGGACGGTGATGATGCTCATCGGCTCAGGCATCTTCAACGTGTTGTAGGTGTAGTGTGATGCTGCCATAAACATGGTCAGCGCTGGGCAGCAGAGGATCCCATTATAGGGCAAGGGGATCTCGGCGACATGAAAAACGATCGTTTATGTCCTATAGTTCAGTTCGCCTCCGAATGTAACGGGCAGCGTGATTTTACCCTTCAGCTGACTCCTTCCTGGATTGACCCCTTGAAATGTGCCCGTCTCCTCTAGGTCTCCATCAGGGATCTGCAGCCTCTTGATCATAGTGGGCGAGATTAAGTTCAGACCGGCCCCGCCGTCAACTAGCATTTTTGTCACCTTGAGGTTGCGTATCGTTGGTGAACCCAACAATGGCAAACACCCGACCGCCGTTGTGCGATCAGGGTGATCCTCGGTGTAAAAAATGATAGGCATGCTGGACCACCTCAGCGGCTTCTGGGCACCTAACGATGGCTCTGCCGCAGTGGCCTCACGCGCCCACTCCTTCAGTTGGCGGTGAGAGGTGTGCAGCGAGGCGCCACCATCGATGCACATGGCCTCCTTAGCCTTCTGGAACTCGTGCTCGCCGGACTCATCGTCCTCATCATGACACCGTCTCCCTCTTTCTTATCACGACCCCGAGCGGGCCTCTCTTGTTGATTATCTTTGCCGCGGCGGCCTCCTTGGCCGCCACGCTTCTTGCCGGACCCCTCAGCACCATCCTGGCCCTTCTCCTTGTCTCGCCTCACGTACTAAGCTTTCTGCTTCTTTACAAGCTATTCAACCTGTCGGCAGTTCTAGAGGTCATGGCCCTTGGTGCGGTGGATCTTGCAGTACTGCTTGTCAGAGCATCCCGGCTTGTCGGCAGCCGCCAAGGCTCAGCAGGCGGCGCACCCGGCAACTTCCTTGCCGGGGTCGTCAGCCTTGGCCTTCTTGGCAGCGCCGAGGTCATCGGATCCCTCGATGGCAAGCACGGTCTTGCCTTTACGCTTCCTATTGCAGCGTCGGCCCTTCTTTGTCGGGGCGACAGCGTCTTCGTCTGTGGAGTCGATTTCCGCGCCGGCGTCTTCGCCGGGGTACTTCCTCCCTTCTTCAGCCCGAGCACATCTATCGGCCAGAACATAAAGCTCGGCTACATCCCTAACCGTTTTCATTGCCAGCTCCTCACGCATCTTGCGGTTGCGCACATTCTGATGGAATGCACTGATGACGGCGGCAGGATGAACATCAGGGATGTTGTACTGCACACGGCCGAACCCTTTGTATGTACTTACGCAGGGTTTCGTCGTCCTTCTGGGGGATGACATGCAAATCACTTGCTTGGCCATGAGCCTGGTGGCCTTCGGTAAAGGCGCCAAAAAACTCGTGGCACAGATCTCACCAAGAAGAAATGGAATCCACTGGCAGGTGCATCAACCATGACATAACGTAGGACTTAAGTGCCAACGGGAAGTAGTTGGCGAGAACCTTGCCATCGCGAGCCCCGGCAACTTGCATCGCGATGGTGTAGAAGCTGAGGAACTCCGATGGGTGAGTCTTGTCATTGTACTTCTCGCCGACGTCAAGCTTGAATGTGCGGTGGGTGGGCCACTAGAACTGCCCCAGCTCACGGGTAAAGTCTGGACAACCCACCTCATAAGGTAGGTCACCGGAGCCCCCCGGCGCTGGGCGGTCCATAGTGGGCCCCGCACACCTATCTGACTGATGGCGCACTTCCCGCCGCCGCTCGATAGTGGTCCGAGCGTCTTACTGGGCTCACTCCCGAAGAACTTGATGTTGATTGTGGCAGGTTCGTGGGTCGGATGACACTGTGGAAACATTATCACAGGCGTCGACCTGACGAGTCGGCGGCTGCGGTTGCTGGCGCGGAGGAGGAGAGTGCACCGTGGTCGCAGCACCTCTGGTCCTTCCACCACTGGCATGCGCTGGCTCGACAGAGCGCCGGTATGAGGGCCTAGCTGGTCGCAGCTCATCTTTATTGGCAATACCAACAAGCCTCCAGATGGTGGCCCTCCACTCATCGAGCTTCTCCGCAGCAGGAGGAAAATCAAGGAGCAGTTGCACGCGCGCCAACGCTTCTGCTGGCGTGGGTGGCGGTGCAAGATGCATGAACCCTGACGCGCTATGACTTCTAACCATGCTAGAAGGAGCTCTATCACGGCCTCGCGGCCGCGCGCCATTTTCGCCAGCGTCATGACGTACATGTTGGCCCAGTTCATCTCGTGAGTGCTGCAGAGGGCTCTTCCCGCAGCGGCGCCCGGGGTCTCCAACGTCGCAGCGCTGCTCGTCATGCACAACCTGGGAAGATCACGGCATAGGCGTCTTGGAGGTCGCCGTGCCACCCGTAGGTAGCGCGACTTCGCCCTTGGAGGTCCCCGTGTGGGCTGCGGGCAGCACAGCTCCGTCCTTGGGCCTAGCGATGTGCGGATCATTGTCTCGTGCACGAACGATGACGCTCGCCTGGCTTTGGTTACCAGAGCGTCGTGGATGTTCGCGGGCCGCCCTATCGCCCGTCCACACTCGTAGGGGCGGTTCAGCTCCAGCCGAACCAATCGACATGATCGCCTTCTTCTTGGGAGCCATGGCGATGACTAAACTGCTACACTAACTAATAGACCAGATTTTCACAACCTCACGCCCCATTACCTGGCGCGCCAAAGATGTCGGGGAAAACGACACCTATGGGACCACGAGGATCCCTTCTACGGTTGGCGGGGGTGAAGAGTTGCGCAAAGAGTAGGTCTAGTGATCAGCGCGAGGGGATTTGTACCCAGGTTCGGGCCGCAAACGATGCGTAATACCCTAGTCCTGCTTTTGTGTATATTTGGTGTTCTTGAGCTCTTGAACTAGTTGCGGTGCATGCTCAGTCCAAAAAGTCTGTATCCTTCCACAGTACGCCTTGGGCCTCCTTTTATATGTCAAAGGGGTCGCCACAGTGCCACACAGGAGGTGGAAACTATCTACAGTGTACAAGTTTATCTCCTGACAACGTAGGACAAACGCATTTAATGCGCCGCCTATGTGCCCTCTTGCTTTATCTGGGCTGGCAACAAAGCTCGTCCCGTCTATCGCCGCCTCGCCTTGCTTCGACGCGCGTCCAAGCTGACGAGGCATGCAGTGCCACGCTGGCCGGCTCGTTGTTGTGCTGGTGCGGTGGTAGAGTCTTCACGAAGATCTGCATGCCACCACGGAGGTGCTTGGCTAGTTGGCCTAGAAGCCGCACGCTGCCACGCATGTGTTCGCCTAGTTGGCGGCCTGGTTGCCGCGTTGGAATGGCCATGGGGCAGCGGAGCCTTGTTAGGTGTGGGCCTGGTTGCGGCCCTGCATATGCCCCCGGCAAGGATGTCGCTGGGGTCTCGCAGGCGTCCCCAGCAAGGGTCTTGCTGGGGGTCTTCGGCCGTCCCCGGCAAGGGTCTTGCTGTGGGTCTTCATCTTCTGGTTGTAATCTAGTCTTGCAGGCCTTTGGTCTTCACAAAGATCTGCATGCCTCTATGCAGGCGCCCCCTGAGTCTTGGTTCCAATGTTTGTTGATGGTGTCAGAACTCTTAGGCTCAAAGGGTAGCGGGCTTGCTGGCGTTGGGCAAGTTACCCTGGCAAGGCTCTTGCCGGGGCTATGCAGGCCGCCCCGACGAGGGTGTTGCTGGGGGGAATCCACCTTGCCCCCTTTGCTCTTCATGCCTCTGGCTTGAGTGTTGCCTTGGTAGTCTTGTCCCTTCCCTTCCTCTGCCTCGCCAAGCATGGCCGCAGGTGTGGCTACGACTGCCCGTGCACAAGTAAAGGGGTACAGAAAGGCCCCTACTTTTGTACACCGACATATGCACTTTTGATTGGACCCCTAGCGAGCATCCGTAACTACTAAAGATCATTAAGGTCGTGAAACCCAACCATAGCATTAAGTACCAAGTCCTCTTTACTCCCATACGCCATAATCCACTTATCCACGTTTGGGTTGTCGTCATCCCCCGCAACACTGACAATAAGTAAACCGTGAACATATTGCAACACCCTATAGCGGGGCCCCCTCACATTTGCGATAGATGGGGGGCACTGTAGGACAGCACCATAAATAAAATATACAATCATACCAACTGTCGGTGTCAAAACCGGCGGATCTCGGGTAGGGGGTCCCGAACTGTGCGTCTAGGCGGATGGTAACAGGAGACAAGGGACACGATGTTTACCCAGGTTCGGGCCCTCTTGATGGAGGTAAAACCCTACGTCCTGCTTGATTGATATTGATATTGTGGATGTTTACAAGAGTGGATCTACCACGAGATCAAGGAGGCTAAACCCTAGAAGCTAGCCTATGGTATGATTGTCAGGGTTGTTGTGATTGTAGTCCTACGGACTAAAGCCATCCGGTTTATATAGACACCGGAGAGGGCTAGGGTTACATAGAGTCGGTTACAACGGTAGGAGATCTACATATCCGTATCGCCAAGCTTGCCTTCCACGCCAAGGAAAGTCCCATCCGGACACGGGGTGAAGTCTTCAATCTTGTATCTTCATAGTCTTGGAGTCCGTCAATGATGATAGTCCGCAAATGATAGTTCGGTTGATGATGGTAGTCCGCTATCCGGACACCCCTAACCCAGGACTCCCTCAGTAGCCCCTGAACCAGGCTTCAATGACGATAAGTCCGGCGTGTATATTGCTTGGCATTGCAAGGCAGGTACCTCCTCCAAATGATAGAAGATTGTGAACACCAGGATAGTGTCCGGCTCTGCAAAATAAATTCCACATTCCACCGTAGAGAGAATAATAATATATACACAAGTTCAATCTGCTGACGTTTTCCGTGGCAGGACGTCACACCACTACCAAGCCATTACTCGAATTGTTTTTTACTTTACCACCTCAGCGCATTTAGCGAAGCGGTTTCCTTGGCACGTCTTGTTGAAGCAGAGATCGTGTTTCCCCATAATCCGGGATTCTCATCAATACGGGCGTGGGTAACCCAACCGCGTCATTGATGGTGACGCTTGGGAGATAAGCGAGTTTTACCAGGCCGGTGGGGGACGCGTAAGACTTCGCCCGCCCATATAAGGGATAAGGATTCACCTTCCCACCTACGCCTTCTTCCTCCTTTGCTTATCCATCACCGTGCACTCGAGCTCCAGCGCCCAAGTTCGCGCATCTCGTCTCAACCTTCTCCGACCATGTCCGGAGCGGGAGGTAAATGGTTGGCCTCCACCGTTAAGGAGGAGCAAATCGCCAAACTACGCGGCGCCGGATACCTCTCCGGCGACATCGCGCACCGGCTGCCCGACGAGGGACAGCTCATCCCCACCCCCAGGCCCCATGAGAGGGTTGTCTTTCTTTCCCACTTCCTCCGTGGACTGGGCTTTCCACTTCACCCCTTTGTCCGGGGGCTCATGTTCTACTACGGCCTGGATTTCCATGATCTGGCGCCGAACTTCATCCTCAACATCTCGGCGTTTATCGTGGGTGCGAGGCCTTCCTCGCATCCAGCCCCACTTCGCTTGTGGCTCAAGACCTTCAATGTCAAGTCGAAGGTAGTGAAGGGCATTCAAGCGGAGTGCGGAGGCGCCATGTTGGGCAAGATGCCCAACGTCCTTTGGTTTGAAGGGGCCTTCGTGGAATCCGTCAAGGGGTGGCAATCGGGGTGGTTCTATATCACCGAGCCGCGTGACCCTAAATGGGCGGCGGCCCCCGAGTTTAGATCTGGTATCCCCACGCAGCTCACCTCCTGGAAAGAGAAGGGCTTGTTGTGGGGCAGTTTGAAGGAGCTGACGGGACTCCAAGCCTTTATCAAGAAGCTGGTGAAGAAGCTCAGGCTGGTTAACGTGGTCCAGTCATGCTCGTCGCGGATTCTCCCATGCTAAGAGCGGCATTCAATCTATGGGAGTTCGATCCGAACAGCACCAGCGCTGAACAAGCTCTTCGACACAACGTCTGAAAGGCGCTGGAAGGTGCTGTTCAAGGGCGCGGTTTCGCGATCCGCGATCGAAGATCGCGGATTTCACTCGCACACCAGCCGACGAGGTAAGTGATTCTACCCTTTACGGGACACTCGTTTTCCATAGTTTGACTCTATGCGGGTTTTAATTTCCCCTTTCCTTTGACAGATGGGACGAAGGAGGCGGATCAGATTACTGTCGGCTCGTATGCCGAAAATCCAGAGACGCTCGTCTAAGCGAGGCTGCTGGTTCCGCACCGCACGTGGTGCCGAGAAGAAGGCCAAGAAGGAGGCCACGGGTGCTCGAAGAGTTCCCGTTTTCGTGTCCGACGACTCAAGGCTGACTCCTCCCGAAAATGAGGAGGAGGAAGAGGACTCTCTCCCAGAGGAGGGAGAGAGGAAGAGGAAGGCTTCCCCAACAGGGGAGGCCGGAGGGTCCAAGAGGGGAAGGACTATTCCCCCGGACAGCTCTGCCAACATCAATGTTGGCGAGGAAGAATGGCCTTCAAGGGCGGGCCTCGGCGAGATCGTAAGTATCCGGATTCCTGAATGATTTATAATTTCTTTTTCTGCGTCACATAGTGTCATTCTAATGCCGCATACTGCCTGTAGTCCGGCCAGTGATGATCTCCCCGCTTCATCGAGCGGGTCCTTGGCTTCGTCGGATGTAGACTCCATCCAGACCGCCTCCACCCCTCGCGACGCCGAGGACGCCAAGGTGGGATCCCCAGAAGGGACCCATCAGGGGGAGGCTCCGGAGGCGACACAAGGCGTCCTCCCGGACTTTGCGCCGGACTCCAAAACAGAACCCGAAGTGGTTCCGGAGTCCGGCAGGCGGCCCCTTCGATCGAAGGGCAAGACCATGACGCCGGCGGCTTCCGTCCAACCGGAGGCGCCGGGCAATTTGTTGGAGGCGCTGCAGAGCGCTTCCATCGAGGAAGAACACCGCACTATTATGAGTGCGGTGATTCAGAAGGTGCAGCTCACCAAAGGCGGGCTGACCGAAGCCTGCAATAGCCTTCTATCAGGCTTAGAGGTAAGAAGTTAAAAATATGCAATGTAATACCGCATAGACAGTAGCCCCTGATGCTCGGTTTGGTGTTCGGAAAGAAAAGCCGGACTGAGGATCTTAAAAAAGATATACGCAGGGTTGCTAAAAAATTATGTCAATATGGGTTGCAGGCTGCGCTGCTGACCTCTGCCGCACCGACTGCGGAGGTCGGTGCGTTGAAGCAGGAGCTCGAGCGGTCCGGGCAAGAGCTCGGCCACGCCAGGAAGCAGCTCCAAGACAAAGAAGGTGAGTAACACCACTTTGAATTTGTACCTTACAGAAAAGGATTTAGGTTGCGACAAAAAATAACAAGGATAACATGGGTACTGCAGGGCCACGAACGAGGTGGCGACCTCGAAGGAGGCCGTGTCTCGCGTCGAACATAATGCGCCACGAACGGGCAGAGCGAGAAAAGCAGGAGGAGGCGGGTGGCGGTGGTCCAGCAAGAGCTCCAGTGCTCTCATGGAAAAGCATGAGAGTTTGAGCGTGACTCAAAGACTCGAGAGTCCGAGCTTGCCTCGCTCTCGAAAGTGCTAAAACCGCCAAGGCCGAGGCCCATAAGTCCCTTCAGAGGTTGAGTTGATGAGGAAGATAGCGGCGGGTAAGGCATTTTTCATGCAAAGCAAGCATGTGAATGTAAATTACGTGTTACTTACCCGAATTCGGAGCTCTCCAGGGGCGTTTGCAGATCTGCCTCGCGGCGTGTCTGATGCCGCCGCATTCTACCGAGCCGAGGAGGGGAGCTCAACGGAGAAGGTCTTCGGTCTCAAGATATCTTTGAGGCCGCCATCCGGTGCCCCTAGCGACCAGTGAAGCAGCTGGTCGAGCTTCACAAGGTGGCCGAGCAGGCCATGAAGGGCCTCATAGTCGGCCGTGGCTCGGAGAGGCCATGCACAGGAGCTACTTCAGCCTCGGCGACGGCTGGTGGATCGTGCCTCTGGGTGGAGGTTATTAAGCGCTCCTTTGTATTGAAGGTGCTCGTCGGGCCCTTGCCAGCGCAAAGGTGCATTGGGGCAAGCTGGATGCGGAGAAGCTAATCACTGACGCGCCACCAGCGGGCAAGGAGCATCGTACGCCCGAAATTTACTATAAGGCTGTCCTGAAGGGTGCCCGCAAGATTGCGGATGAGTGCCCCAGGGATGTAATTTTTGAGTGAATTCGCAATGTGTTATCCTGTGCGCTGAAAACCTTGTTCATATGCGCTAAGCAACGCTTGTTTAATTTAAAATATTACCTTCTATGCGGCCGTTTATTAAATCTGAGAGATGGCAAGTCGTCGGCTTCAGCCCCCATGCCACGAGTGCTGGGGTGTTCGGGATAAACTTGAGCACTCTTGTTCCCATTTTTGGGTCCATCTAGGGAGGCGCTCAACACAACGAACAAGGCAACCGGACTTATAGTGCTTGAACACTCTCACTTAGCCATAGAATTCTATAATTTTAAATTTCGGCGAAGCCCCTAGTATTCGGAAGACCGAATTGGGGAGCTATCCACGCCTTCATCGGACATAATCCGGAACTTCGCTCGAAGCGGCGTAGGTCTTTAAGGACCCGAAAGGACCTCTCGAACAGCGACCAGTCTCTCGCCTTATCATGCCGGTCAGTTTTAGCTTTCTCCACTGAGGCGTTAACCCGGCTCAACCGGGGCGCAATCACAGTGGTTCTCCCAGTGCTACCTTAGACGATAGAACGGAACGTAAGGTGCCGAACATGGGAGCCGGGCAAACCCAACTATTGAGCCAAGGCATGATTCGGAGTTGATTCATATAATGCTATAAGTTCGGGGTGCCGCACTAGTGAAAGTGTGCGGACTTTATCACACCATAAAGCGGAGGACATAAGCCCCTGGTGTGTTTGGCCGTACCAAGATGCACGGGTGCAACATGTCGTAAATGAACATATATATATATATATATAAAGTAATGCAATTATAGGCAAAAAGTGCTGCATTTTATTCGAGAAGATATGCTATTAGTGCGGAATGATACAAATACTGCGGAAAGCAAGGGATTGGACGAATTAAAGGTGTCTCCCTCCAGGGGTAGGCCGCGGAATGTTGTATTTTAACAAATTTAATGCTCGTGATGGAGACCACCTGAGTGTTCGTCGCGGCCTTTGTCCTTCCCTGGCTGTTGCATCATGAGTTCGGCAGGTTCGCCGCCGGACTGAGTTCTGTATAAAAAAGAGAAAAATAAAACAAAAAAAGAGCGACACACTTGGGAGCCCCTGGTGTGGTCGAACCGCACTCTGGGTCTGTTGTGGTTGTGCCCTTCCCCCTATGCCCATGGTATCTCCAGGGCGTAATTATGTACGCGGAGAGTTTGTCTTGCAATTTTGCGAGGGCTGGGGTTGGGGCCGCATTGCTACGCGTGCACGGAACGTGCCAGGTGGTCTTTGTTGATGTTGCTCCGGGCGCGTTTGGTCGTGTCCGGTCGTTTAACGGCCGGACTCGAGAATTGCCTTAAAGGGTTGCTCTATACTTCTGCCGCGAGAGCCGCTATATGTTCCTCCGTTCGGAGGGAGCGTTCCGTGTTTCCATTGACCGTGATGACTCCACGAGGACCTGGCATCTTGAGCTTAAGGTATGCATAATGCGGCACGCGTTGAATTTTGCAAACGCGTTCGTCCGAAAGCAGAGCGTGATAGCCGCTGCTGAGCGGGACTATGTCGAAGATTAACTCCTCACTTCGAAATTATCCGGGATCCGAAGACCACTTCGGTGTAATCGAGCTCGCATAATTGGCCTCGACACCTGGTATGACGCCTTTGAAGGTCGTCGTTGTAGGTTTAATCCTTGAAGGGTCTATGCCCATCTTGCGACCTTGTATCCGATAAAGCAGGTTCAGCTCTGCCGCCGTCCATCAGGACTCTCGTGAGGTGAAATCCATCAACGATTGGGTCTAAAACCAATGCGCGAATCCGCCATGGCGGATATTGGTCGGATGGTCTCTTCGATCGAAAGTGATCGGGCAAGAGGACCATGGGTTGAATTTTGGGGCGATGGCTCCATCGCAGATATCGTCCCTTAGTGCACGCTTCGCTCCCTCTTGGGAATATCGTTGCGTATATCATGTTTACCGTCCGAACTTGAGGGGGAATCCTTTTGTCCTCTGTTGTTCGGCGGCCGGGTCTCTTCCTCGTCATCGTTGTGTAGCCCCTTGTCACTGTTTTGGCGCTGCCTGCTTGAATACCCAACAATCTCTGTTGGTATGGTTAGCTGGCTTTTCGGGGGTTCCATGTATTTGACAAGAGCGGTCGAGTATTCGGTCCAAATTGGACGGGCCCGGAGTGGTTCTTTTGAATGGCTTCTTCCGTTGATCGGGTTTGGAGCCTCGGAATCCGGCATTGACTGCCGTATCCTCATTGCCGTCGACGTTAATGCGGCGTTTGCTTTTGTTTCGACGCAACCTACCATTGCGGTCCTTGGTATCCGGACTGCCAGCGTTTTTGCTGAGGTCGTTATCGCGAGCGAGCCAGCTATCCTCTCCCGCATGAAGCGGGTCATGAGGGAAGTGAGGGCTGTCATGGATTTCGCTTCTCCCGTCCTAGGTGCCGGGCCAGCCACTCGTCGCGGATGTTATGTTTGAAGGCAGCGAGTGCCTCGCATTCGGACGGTCGACGATTTGATTTTTCTTTGTTAAGAACCGTGTCCGAATTACGGCCGATTAAATCGGCTGCTGGATTATGTGGCTTAGGTCATCTGCGTCGGTGGTCGCTTTATACGTGCCTGGAAGTTGTCGAGGAATGCGGCTTCCAGGTCTTCCCAACATCCAATTGACTCTGCGGGCAGGCTGTTAAGCCAATGCCGAGCTGGTCCTTTAAGCTTGAGCGGGAGATATTTGATGGCGTGAAGATCGCCGCCGCGGGCCATGTGTATATGGAGGAGATAATCCTCAATCCAGACCGCGGGGTCTGTTGTGCCATCGTAGGATTCGATATTAACGGGTTTGAACCCTTCAGGGATTTGATGATCCATTACTTCGTCAGTGAAGCATAGTGGGTGTGCGGCGCCTCTGTATTGAGCAATATCGCGACGTAGCTCGAGAGAGCGTTGTCTGCTGTGTTCGGCCCGGCCGAGTAGTTGTATCCGTGCGACGGTATTAAATGCGTGGATCGTAGGGCGTCCACGTGATCCATAGATAGATCTGGATTGTCTTGCCTTGTCCTCCAATATATCTTGCAAGTCCGGCGCGTTCCCCCGTGGCTTCCTGCTTTTAGAGCGATGCCGGGGTACGGTTTTGGTGGAGGGCTTGCACGCCTCTCTATCGCGGCCACGAGGTGGTCGGTCTGCCGTATCGTGCGTTGGTGATGCTGCCTCCTCTAATCGGGGGAGAAACTTGCATTTTGGGTAACTTTTGGAGGGGCGTTCGAGTTCATACTCTTCGGCCGCGAGGACCTCGGTCCATCTGTCGGCCAGTAGGTCTTGATCAGCTTGAAGCTGTTGTTGCTTTTTCTTTAGGCTGTTTGCCGTGGCCATTAGCCTGCGTCTGAAACACTCTTGTTCGACGGGATCCTCAGGCACGACGAATTCGTCGTCGCCGAGGCTTGCCTTGTCTCCGGAGGGAGGTAAGTAATTGTCATCCTCGACCTCTTAAATGCCGCCCTCTCACGAGGGCTTGCCTCCCCTCCTGCTTTGGATCGTCTTTGGAGGGAGTTGTCTTCGGCACTTTACGGGGTGTTATTATCTCCTGTGCGGAATCTCCATTCTTGCCGTGGCGGGATTTAAGCGGCGCCACGACGCCGGCGCTTGGGATGTTTCTTTAAGGAATCGGCCTCCACCGCTTCTTCGCCGTCCCCATCTTTTGGGGTGTCCACCATGTATATGTCGTATGACGAGGTGGTCTTCCATTGTCCTGTAGGCACTGGTTCTTGGTAGTCTCCGGCATCGTCGTCCATACCGTCGATGTCTTCGGAGTCGTAGTCGAGTATGTCGGTTAGATCGTCGACGGTGGCTACGAAGTGGGTGGTGGTGGGATCTAAATTTCTTCGTCATCCTCGTCCCAACCGCCCGGCCGTAGTTCGCCAGGCTCTCCGGATAGCGAGATGCTTCAATGAATTTATGATATCGCCAAGGGCGAGTGCTGAAAGATGTCCGCAGCGGTGAATTCCATGATCGGCGCCAATCGGATTTGTTGGCGGGGCGCAGGAGGTGCGGAGTCCGCAGGAGTCCGCACCTCGAGTCATGGGCTTTACGTGGGACAAGGTAAGTGTTCGCTCCATCGCCGAGGATTTGCGGCTCCCGAGGCGGTGTCCAGCCATTCGTCCTCGATTCGAGCGATCGGCTCCGGACTATGAGTCGGAGCGGATCCGGTGCGACCTCAAGGTGCTGTCCGCGGCGGAGTTAGGTCATGCCCATCGTGACAGCGGCACGCTTTCGGTTGTGGCTCAGATCCATCGAGGATCAAGTCCCGCGGATATCGGCCGTGAAGTTTAGGCTTCAAACCTGAGCCGACGGCCAGGGCGTAGCTTCGATCTGCTCCAGATGGCTGCGAGTTGGCCCTTGATCGGCGGCCGCCGAATCTGAAGATCTGTCCGGGAGAAAGGTCTCACCCAGGATTGCGTCGTTATCGATTGAAGAGGCCATCACGCCTATCGGTGGCGACACGAGGAACTCTTAATGAAAGCACCAATGTCGGTGTCAAAACCGGCGGATCTCGGTAGGGGTCTGAATCTGTGCGTCTAGGCGGATGGTAACAGGAGACAAGGGACACGATGTTTACCTGAGTTCGGGCCCTCTTGATGGAGGTAAAACCCACGTCCTGCTTGATTGATATTGATATTGTGGATGTTTACAAGAGTGGATCTACCACGAGATCAAGGAGGCTAAACCCTAGAAGCTAGCCTATGGTATGATTGTAAGGGTTGTTGTGATTGTAGTCCTACGGACTAAAGCCATCCGGTTTATATAGACACTGGAGAGGGCTAGGGTTACATAGAGTCGGTTACAACGGTAGGAGATCTACATATCCGTATCGCCAAGCTTGCCTTCCACGCCAAGGAAAGTCCCATCCGGACACGGGGTGAAGTCTTCAATCTTGTATCTTCATAGTCTTGGAGTCCGGTCGATGATGATAGTCCGGCAAATGATAGTTCGGCTGATGATGGTAGTCCGGCTATCCGGACACCCCCTAACCCAGGACTCCCTCACCAACCAAGATCACGATTAACCCACAGGACAAAACGGATCTACTCAAACATCATAGGATAACCATAGATCATTGGGAAATAATATATGGAGTTGAGCACCATGTTTAAGTAGAGATTACAGCGGAGGAAAGAGGTGTTACACCTTTGCATAGAGGGGGAGAGAGTTGGTGTTGACGGTCGCAAGATTGTTGATGTAGATCGCCGTCATGATCCTAGCCCAGGCGGCACTCCGGCACCACCGGAGAGAGGGGGAGAGAGCACCCCTCCTTCTTATTCTTCATCCTTGGCCTCGCCCCTAGATGGGAGGAGAGTTCCTCCTCTGGTCCATGGCCTGCATGGACACGGAGGGGTGGGAACCCCTCCGAGATTGGATCTCCCTCTCTGTTCTCTTCTGTTTTGCGCTCCCCAGATCTGACCGAAAACCGTTTCTTATATTCCGGGAGATCCGTAACTCCGATTGCGCTGAGATTTGAACATGATTTTTTTCCGGATATAAGCTTCCTTGCGCCTGAAGTAGAGCCCCAACTGACGTTCGAGGAGGGCACAACCCATCACAGCACGCCAGGGGCCTCTAGCGTGCCCTAGTGTCTTGTGGACTGTGTGGGCCTTCGTTTGCGGTGATTCCAACTCCCAAAAATCACATATATTCCAAAATAATTCTCTATGAATTTTATTGCATTTGGACTTCGTTTGATATGGATACTCTGCGATACAAGAAACATGCAGAAAACAGGAACTGGCACTGGGCACTAGATCAATAGGTTAGTCCAATAAATCATATAAAAAGTTGCCAAAAGTGTATAAAAGTTGTATAATATTGGCTTGAAACAATCAAAAATTATAGATACGACATAGACGTATCACATAGTATCCATGATTCAACCCATTATGATTAAAAATGTTTGCAATAACAATTAGAGATTATAGTTTCTCATGCCATGCATAAGTAGCTAGGAGTGGATAATGATTTATCTTGGATATCAACATTACGTTAAAATGATTGTGATGTAGTATGATGATATGGTATCCTCCTCTGAATGTTCGAGTGGCTTGACTTGGCACATGTTCATGCATGCAATTGAATCAAAACCAACATAGCCTCTATGATATTTATGTTCATGGTGTTCATATCCTACTCATGCTAGTGTCCAATGTTACTTATGCATAATGCATGTTTATGACCGTTGTTGCTCTCTAGTTTTGGCCGCTTCTCAATCTAATTGCTAGCCTTCGCTTGTACTAAGTGGGAATTCTGCTTGTACATCAAAAACCCTGAACCCAAAGTTATTCCAGATGAGTCCACCATACCTACCTATATGCGGTATTACCCTGCCGTCCTAAGTAAATTTGCATGTGCCACCTCTAAAAAACTTCTAAATAAATTTCCTTTTTGCGTGCCTGGATCGTTCATGGAACAACAAGAGGTGGTCTTCCATGCTAAGCGGGTTATTCTCAGGTCAAGTGTTTATTCACTCGCCATCGCACGAGAAAAGGGTGGTAATAGGGATGCCCAATCCCAAACTGCAAACTGAAAAAGAGTTAATCTCTTAAATAATAAAATAAAAACTCCCAATGGAGTCAAAACCTTTACTTTTATTCGCTTGGGAACCGCCACTAGTGTGCTTAGCATGGAAGATATTGATAACTAATGGTCGTGAAGTAAAAGAGAAGGGTGCATTTCCCAAAATATCATTTATCTCTGTTTTAAAAAAACTTGAGCTCTGGCACCTCTGCAAATCACTGCTTCCCTTTGTGAAGGGACTATCTATTTACTTTTATGTTGTGTCATCACCTTCTAAAACAAGCGCTAGAACCTGAGAGCACAACTGTCATGACTTATGCATTGTGTGTAGCTAATGTTGGGTGCATCATGACTGAATCTTTTCTACCATGAATTACAATGTTTAGTCGCTGCTTGAACTTTGGAGGTTCTCTGCATTTATGTTTTGCGGTCTCAGAAAGGGCTAACGAGATACCACTATTGTCATATTATATCATGGTTGTTTTGACAACGTGTTGCCGTTTGAGATATCTTATTATTGCTCGCTAGCTGATTATGTAATTGATATGAGTTAATATAATCTTTAAGAGTTATTGTCGGCATGGTTAGCTTTAATGTTGGCTGAAAACCTGGGTGTTGTTTAAGCTTATTTGCGCAAACAAGAGCAAAAGATTTCGTAGAAGTTTTTCTTTTTCACTTTCAGTTTATCAACTGAATTACTTGAGGACAAGCAAAGGTTTAAGCTTGGGGGAGTTGATACGTCTCCAACGTATCTACTTTTCTAACGCTTTTCCTCTTGTTTTGGACTCTAATTTGCATGATTTGAATGAAACTAACCCTGGATTGACGCTGTTTTCAGCAGAAGTACCATGGTGTTGTTTTTGTGCAGAAATAAAAGTTCTCGGAATGGAACGAAACTTCGTGAGGAATTTTTATATAATAAATAAGAATTTCTAGAGCCAAGACCTACCGGAGAGGGGCACCCGGGTGGGCACAACCCACCACGGCGTGCCCCCCTCTCCTAGCGCGCCCAGGTGGGTTGTCCCCACCTGGTGGCCCCGCTGGCCCTGAAACCAATGCTATAAAATCCTATTTTTCCATAAAAATAAGGGAGAAAGAATTATCGTGATCCACGAGATGGAGCCGCTGTCACCTCCTGTTCTTCATCGGGAGGCCAGATCTAGTGTCCGTTTGGGGCTCCATAGAGGGGGATCTTCGTTCTTCATCATCACCAACCCTTCTCCACCCCAATTCCATGATGCTCCCCACCAGGAGTGAGTAATTCCTTTGTAGCCTCGCTTGTCGGTGAGGAGTTGGGTGAGATTCATCATGTAATCGAGTTATTTTTGTTAGAGCTTGATCCCTAGTATCCACTATGTTCTAAGATTGATGTTGCTATGACTTTGCCATGCTTAATGCTTGTCACTTTGGGCTCGGGTGCCATGAAATCATATCTAAACTGTTTATGTTATCATAATTATATCCATGTTTTAGATCTGATCTTACAAGTTATAGTCACCTACTACGTGTTATGATCCAGTAACCCCGGAGTGACAGAAACCGGGACTTCTTCCGGTGATGACCGTAGTTTGAGGAGTTTATGTATTCACTATGTGTTAATGCTTTGTTCTGGTTCTCTATTAGAAGGAGGCCTTAATATCCCTTAGTTTCCAATATGGACCCAGCTGCCATGAGGGGGGGGGGGGGGTAGGACAAAAGATGTCATGCAAGTTTTTTCCATGAGCACGTATGACTATTTACGGAACACATGCCTACATTATATCGACGAACTGGAGCTAGTGCCGTATCGCCCTAGGTTATAACTGTCTCATGATGAATATCATCCAACAAGTCACCGATCCAATGCCTATGAAATTATCTTATATTGTTTCTGCTAGTTACTACTGCTATCATCACTGTTACACTTGCTACAAAATTACTGCTATCACTTTTACTATTATCGTGGCTACTGTTACTACTATCAAAACTATCATATTACTTTGCTACTGATTACTTGCTGCAGATAATTAATCTCCAGTGGTGGTTGAATTTACAACTCAGCTACTAATACCTTCAAATATTCTTTGGCTCCCCTTGTGTCGAATCTATAAATTTGGGTTGAATACTCTACCCTCGAAAACTATTGCGATCCCCTATACTTGTGGGTTATCACTCCTCGTCATGGAGACCGACGGGATGATGAAGATGGCCACCAGTGATGGTTTCCCCCTCCGTCAAGGTGTTGGAACGGGCTCTCGATTGGTTTTTCGTGGCTACAGAGGCTTGCAGTGGGGGAACTCCCGATCTAGGTTTATTTCTGGAGGTTTCGGGATTTATAGGAATTTTTTGCGTCAGTTTCATGTCAGGAGGGTCCACGAGGCAGTGGCAAGGCAGGGGCGCACCCTAGGGGGTGCCCTCCACCCTTGTCGTCACCTTGGGACTCTTCTGGCCCAACTCCGAAGCTCCGTGGGCTTCTTCTGGTCCATAAAAAATCACCGTAAATTTTCAGCTCGTCTGGACTCCGTTTGATATTCCTTTTTTGTAAAAGGAAAAAAAGGAAAAAAACAAAAACTGGCACTGGGCTCTAGGTAAATAGGTTAGTCCCAAAAATAATATAAAATAGCATATAAAACATCCAAGATGGATGATATAATAGCATGGAACAATAAAAAATTATAGATACATTGGAGACGTATCAAGCATCCCCAAGCTTAATTCCTGCTCGTCCTCGAATAGGTAAATGATAAAAATAGAATTTTTGATGTGGAATGCTACCTTACATATTTATCAATGAAATATTCTTTATTGTGGCATGAATATTCAGATCCATAAGATTCAAAACAAAAGTTTAATATTGACATAAAAACAATAATACTTCAAGCATACCAACAAAGCAATGAGGTCTTCTCAAAATATCATGGCCAAAGAAAGTTATCCCTAAATAATCATATAGTCTGGCTATGCTCCATCTTCATCACACAAAATATTAAATCGTGCGCAACCCCGGTGACAAGCCAAGCAATTGTTTCATACTTTTGATGTTCTCGAACTTTTTCAACTTTCACACAATACATGAGTGTGAGCCATGGATATAACACTATAGGTGGAATAGAATATGGTGGTTGTGGAGAAGACACAAAGAAGGCGATAGTCTCACATCAACTAGGCATATCAACGAGCTATGGAGATGCCCATCAATAGATATCAATGTGAGTGAGTAGGGATTCCCATGCAACGGATGCACTAGAGCTATAAGTGTATGAAAGCTCAAAAAGAAACTAAGTGGGTGTGCATCCAACTCACTTGCTCATGAAGACCTAGGGCAATTTGATGAAGCTCATCATTGGAATATACCAGCCAAGTTCCATAATGAAAAATTCCCACCAGTATATGAAAGTGATAGCATAGGAGACTCTCTATCATGAAGATCTTCGTGCTACTTTGAAGCACAAGTGTGGAAAAAGGATAGTAGCATTGTCCCTTCTCTCTTTTTTCTCATTTTTTTTATTTTGGGCTCTTTGGCCTCTTTATTTTATTTTTATTTTCCCTTTTTTTTTTAGTTTTCGTCCGTAGTCTCATCCCAACTTGTGAGGGAATCATAGTCTCCATCATCCTTTCCTCACATGGGACAATGCTCTAATAATAATGATCATCACACTTTTATTTACTTTACAACTCAAGAATTACAACTCGATACTAGAACAAAATATATGACTATGTGAATGCCTCCGGCGGTGTACCGGGATGTGCAATGACTCAAGAGTGACATGTATAAAAATTATGAATGGTGGCTTTGCCACAAATACGATGTCAACTACATGATCATGCAAAGCAATATGACAATGATGAAGCGTGTCATAATAAATGGAACGGTGGAAGTTGCATGGCAATATATCTTGGAATGGCTATGGAAATGCCATAATAGGTAGGTATGGTGGCTGTTTTGAGGAAGGTATATGGTGGGTTCAATGCACCGGCGGAAGTTGCTCGGTACTAGAGAGGCTAGCAATGGTGGAAGGGTGAGAGTGCGTATAATCCATGGACTCAACATTAGTCATAAAGAATTCACATACTTATTGCAAAAGTCTATTAGCTATTGAAACAAAGTACTACACGCATGCTCCTTGGGGGATAGATTGGTAGGAAAAGAACATCGCTCGTCCCCGACCGCCTCTCATAAGGAAGACAATCAATAAATAAATCATGCTCCGACTTCATCACATAACGGTTCACCATACATGCATGCTTCGGGAATCACAAACTTTAACACAAGTATTTCTACTAATCCACAATTACTCATTAGCATGACTCTAATATCACCATCTTTATATCTCAAAACAATCATAAGGAATCAAACTTGACATAGTATTCAATGCACTTTATATGAAAGTTTTTATTATATCCCTCTTGGATGCCCATCATATTAGGACTAAATTCATAACCTAAGCAAATTACCATGTTGTTTAGAGACTCTCAAAATAATATAAGTGAAGCAAGAGAGTTCAACAATTTCTATAAAATAAAGCCACTGCCATGCTCTGAAAAGATATAAGTGAAGCACTGGAGCAACTACCCAGCTCAAAAGATATAAGTGAAGCACATAGGGTATTCTAATAAATTCACGATCAATGTGTGTCCCTCTCAAAAGGTGTGTACATCAAGCATGATTGTGGCAAGCTAAAAAGGAAAGACTCATATCATACACGCTCCAAGCAAAACACATATCATGTGGTGAATAAAAATATAGCCTCAAGTAAATTTACCGATGAACAAGGACGAAAGAGGGGATGTCAACCGGGCCATCCCCAAGCTTAGATGCTTGGTTGTTCGTGAATATTACCTTGGGGTGCCTTGGGCATCCCCCAAGCTTAGGCTCTTGCCACTCCTTATTCCATAGTCCTTCAAATCTTTACCCAAAAACTTCACAACACAAAACTCAACAAAAAACTCATGAGATCCGTTAGTATAATAAAATAAATCACCACTTAGGTACTGTTGTGAACCCATTCTAAATTTATATTGGTGTAATATCTACTGTATTCCAGCTTATCCATGGTTCATACCCTCAGATACTACCCATAGATTCATAAAATAAGCAAACAACACAAAGAAAACAGAATCTGTCAAAAATAGAACAGTCTGTAGTAATGTAGAAACTTCCTGTACTTTTGTAACTCCAAAAGTTCTGAACAATTAGGATAACGTAGGCAATTTGTATATCCATAATATGTAAAAAAATCAGAATTTTATCACGCTCCAGTGAATTTTCAAAATTCTGCAACTGGACACAAAAGATTCTTTTTTTGCACAGAATCAAGTCAACTATCATCCACACTGTCCTAAAGGCTTTACTTGGCACTTTATTGAAACAAAAGCTATAAAACATTATTAGTACAGTAGCCTAATCATGTGAACACACAAAAATAGTAGGTATACATATTGGGTTGTCTCCCAACAAGCGCTTTTCTTTAATGCCTTTTTAGATAGGCATGATGATTTCAATGATGCTCACATAAAAGATAAGAATTTAAACACAAGGAGAGCATCATGAAGCATATGACTAGCACATTTAAGCCGAACCCACTTCCTATGCATAGGGATTTTGTGATCAAACAATTTATGGGAGCAAGAATCAACTAGCATAAGAAGGCAAAACAAGCATAACTTCAAGATTTTCAACATATAGAGAGGAAACTTGAAATTATTGCAATTCCTACAAGCATATATTCCTCCCTCATAATAATTTTCAGTAGCATCATGAATGAATTCAACAATATAACTATCACATAAACCATTCTTTTCATGATCTACAAGCATAGAAAATTTACTACTCTCCACATAAGCAAAATTCTTCTCATTCGGAATAGTGGGAGTATAATAAGAAACTCGAATACTATAAATTGTTTCCACAATAAAAGAGTAATGTTCAGAAAAAAGGGTAATCATAATTATGACAAGTTTTATAAATATAATCATCACTACTTTTTATAACATAAGTTCCATCACAATAATCATCATAAGTAGCAACTTTGTTCTCATCACAATCAATTGAAACCTCTTCCAAGATAGTGGAATCGTTATTAAATAAATTCATGACCTCTCCTAATCCACTTTTATCATAAAGATTCAACACCATCCAAAATAGTGGTATCAATGCTACCTAGAGTTGACACTCTTCCAAACCCACTTTCATCAATATAATCGTCATAAATAGGAGGCATGCTATCTTCATAATAAATATTCTCATCAAAACTTGGGGGACTAAAAATATCATCTTCATCAAAAATAGCATCCCCAAGCTTATGGATTTGCATATCATTAGCATCATGGATACTCAAAGAATTCATACTAACAACATTGCAATCATGCTTATCATTCAAAGATTTAGTGCCAAACATTTTATGGACTTCTTCTTCTAACACTTGAGCACAATTTTCCTTTCCATCATTTTCACGAAATACATTATAAAGATGAATATTATGTGGCAACCACAATTCCATTTTTTTGTAGTTTCCTTTTATAGACTAAACAAGTGATAAAACAAGAAAATAAAAGATTAAATTGCAAGATCTAAATATATACCTTCAAGCAGTCACCTCCCTGGCAACGGCGTCAGAAAGGAGCTTGATGTATACTACGCAACCTTCTTCTTGTAGACTCGTGTTGGGCCTCCAAGCGCAGAGTTTTGTAGGATAGTAGCAATTTTCCCTCAAATGGATGACCTAAGGTTTATCAATCCGTGGGAGCTGTAGGATGAAGATGGTCTCTCTCAAACAACCCTGCAACAAAATAACAAAGAGTCTCTTGTGTCCCCAACAAACCAAAAATATTGGTAAATTTTATAGGTGCACTAGTTCGGCGAAGAGATGGTGATACAAGTGTAATATGGATGGTAGAAATATATTTTCATAATCTGAATAAATAAAAACAACTAGGTAGCAAGTAGTAAAGTGAGCGAAAACGGTATTCCAATGCTTGAAAACAAGGCCTAGGGTTCATACTTTCACTAGTGCAAGTTCTCTCAACAATTGTAACATAATTAAATCATATGGCAATCCCTCAACGTGCGACAAAAGTCACTCCAAAGTTCCCATCGCGGAGAACATAAGATGAAATTGCTTGTAGGGTACGAAACCACCTCAAAGTTATTCTTTTCGATCAATCCATTGAGTTATTCCTATAAGTGTCACAAACAGACCTAGAGTTCGTAGTTAAATAACACCATACGATACACATCAATCAACAATGTCACCTAGATACTCCAACGTCACCACAAGTATCCGTGGATCAATTATATGATATGCATCAAACAACTTCAGATTCATAATATTCAATCCAACAAAAAGAACCTCAAAGAGTGCCCAAGATTCCTACAGGAGAAACAAGGATGAAAATGTGCATCAACCCCTATGCATAGATTACCCCAATGTCACCTCGGGAATCCGCGAGTTGAGTGCCAAAACATGCATCAAGTGAATCAATAGAACACCCCATTGTCACCACGGTTATCCCACGCAAGACATACATCAATCGTTCTCAAATCCATAATAGTATTCAATCCGATAATAATGAAACCTCAAAGGTAAAACTCAATTCATCACAAGAAGATAGAGGGCGAGAAACACCATATGATTCAACTATAGTAACAAAGCTCCCGGTACAGCAAGATCATGCCAAATCAAGAACACGAGAGAGAGAGAGAGATCAAACACATAGCTACTGGTATATACCCACAGCCCCGAGGGTGAACTACTCTCTCCTCGTCATGGAGACCGCCGGGATGATGAAGATGGCCACCGTTGATGGTTTCCCCCTCCGACAGGGTGCCGGAACGGGCTCCCGATTGGTTTTTCGTGGCTACAGAGGCTTGCGGCAGCGGAACTCCTAATCTAGGTTTATTTCTGGAGGTTTCGGGATTTATAGGAATTTTTGGCATCGGTTTCATGTCAGGGGGGGTCCACGAGGCAGCAGCAAGGCAGGGGCGCACCCTAGGGGTGGGCGCACCCTCCACCCTTGACGTCGCCTCGGGACTCTTCTGGCCCAACTCCGATGCTCCATGGGCTTCTTCTGGTCCATAAAAATCACCGTAAATTTTTAGCTCATTTTCTGTAAAACTCAAAAACAAGGAAAAAATAGAAACTAGCACTGGGCTCTAGGTTAATAGGTTAGTCCCAAAGATAATATAAAATAGCATATAAATGCATATAAAACATCCAAGATGGATAATATAATAGCATGGAACAATCAAAAATTATAGATACGTTGGACACGTATCAGAAGGCCGTCT
Source organism: Aegilops longissima (assembly GCA_021605205.1). Classification (NCBI taxonomy): domain Eukaryota; kingdom Viridiplantae; phylum Streptophyta; class Magnoliopsida; order Poales; family Poaceae; genus Aegilops; species Aegilops longissima. The sequence goes on along the minus strand of CM038680.1, from coordinate 371,871,168 downwards.
TCTCGATGTCCTGCACTGCCATCTTGACCTGGTGGTAGCCCGAGAAGGCATCCAGGAAGCACAGAAAGTCGCACTCAGCGGTGGAGTCGACGATCTGATAAATGCGCGGAAGAGGGAACGGGTCCTAAGGGAACGCCTAGTTGAGGCTCGTGAAGTCGACGCACATGCGCTCCTTCCCGCCCTTCTTGGGGACGATGACTGGGTTGGCCAACCAATCTGGGTGCCGTACTTCCCGAATGACGTCGGTCTCTTGCAGCTTGTGGACCTCCTGGGCGATGAACGATTGCTTCTCTAGGGCTTGCCGCCGCGCCTTTTGCTTCACCGGGCGCGCACTGGGGCACACCATCAAATGATGTTCGATCACATCTCGTGGGATGCCGACCAAGTCTGTCGCCTCCCATGTAAATACATCCTTGTTCGCACAAAGGAAACCAACCAGCGCCTCTTCCTGATCTAGGGGGAGGCCGGCACCTATGGTGAAGGTGGGGCCTAAGCCCCCGTCGTCGGCTCACACCTGCTTCGTCTCGGCCCGATCCTGAGAGAAGAGTTGCTTCTTCTTCGCGGGCGTGGCTCCAGGGGCCTCTGGAGTGTCTTTTGCGCCTGGTTGTGCGGTTTCCATGCCCTTGAAGGCGAGCTTGAGGGATAGGAGTGCATCTCTGGTGTCCCCCACCACGATGATGACGCCGCTGCTTCCAGGCATCTTGACGACGTTGTAGTCGAGGTGCGTCGCCGCCATGACCTTGGCAAGGGTCGGGTACCCAAGGATGGCGTTGTACGGGAGGCCGATGCGGGCGACGTCGAAGTCAATAAGCTCGGTGCGGTAGTTGTAGTGCGTACCAAAGGTTACTGGAAGGCAGATCTGCCCCAGGGGGCGGTGGAGCCGTCGACTACCTCTGAGAAGGGCCTGGTGGGGGTTAGCTGGTCGTAGGGCACTTGAAGCAGGTCGAAAGCTTCCACGGAAAGGAGGTTGAGGCCAGCACCGCCATCGATGAGGGTCCTGGTGACTGCAATGTTGCTGATGGTGGGAGTGCATAGCATGGGGAGCGCTTCACCGCCAACCATGGTCTTGGGGTGATCCCTGGAGTCGAAGGTGATGGCGGTCTCTGGAATTTCGTGGCCTAGAGGAGCCCCCAGTCGTGGCTGAGCGGCCCCCAGCCAACGAAGGACTTGCTTGACATGGCGGCTCGATGATGGCGCATGCGACCTGCCGAGGATGGAGGCAGCGGCGTGGGGCGCTGGTGCCGCGAAGCGCGCGATGAGCAAACCGCGCAGGTCCTCCCAGGAGTCCACCGAAGACTCCGGCAGGCTGAGCATCTAGGAGCGCGGCACGCCCAAGAGGGCCATAGGGAGCCAGTTCGACATGACCTTGTCGTCGCCGCCTGCCTCCCAGATGGCCTGCGCATATAGATAGAGGAACTCCTCGAGGTCCCCCGTGCGGTCATACCGCAGGGGCAGCGCCAGCCTAAACTTCTGCAGCCAGTGCATCCACTGCAGGTTGGGGTGAAGGCCTGGAAGCCCGCCATGAGAGCCGCGAAGCGCGAGCAGAGAGCTATTGATGAAGAGGCTAAACTTCAACACACCCCTACCTGGCGTGCCAAATATTGGATTCAGGGCTCCACAGACCCAAGAAAGGTTCGAACTCTGGGGCGTGTGCGAAGAACTCAACCTATCCAACCTACCACCTCGTATCCCCACGGCCTAGCTCGATTCACACGAACAAGCAAGAAGATGAACGCGGTAGTTTACCCAGGTTCAGGCCACCTTGCGGTGTAAGACCGTACTCCTACTTTGTGGTGGATGGGCCTCATGAGGGGCCGAGGATGTACTAGTACAAAGGATGAACAACCTCACGAGGGCTGCTCAGGTGAGGGTGGAAAGGACCCCCCCCCTATGATGGTGGTTAACCCATACTTATAGTGGCCTTGGTCCACTCCCCCCCCCCAAAACGTAGGCGGGAAGGGATTCCACAGTGGCCAATTTGAAAGCGGAGAAGTAGTACATCTTATCCTGACGAAAGGTGGTCTTCGCCTGCAAAGCTTCTGGTGGTGACGCAATGGTGGGCTCGGCGATGACACCCATCCTGCCGTGCTGGTGGTCTTGGTCTTGTTGCACTAGAATGGAAACCTTTGCCAGATTCCTTGGGAACCCACGCCTGTCCTTGCCTCCTTAGCACCAAAGAGGAAACTGCCTCCTCTGTGCCCGCTGGCGCCCGCCTGGCTTTGGTCATCACGGCTTGCGTCATGGTAGCCTCATGAGGTTGGGTACCTGCATAAAAATCTCCGCTCCTGGGGAGGCCGCTCCCTCGGGAGGTCTTGGCGTCGTCCGCCTCGCGAGGCTTGGCCCCTCGCGAGGGTCTTGTCTTGGCGGTCTTGGAGGTGGGCCGTACCAGGCCATCGTTGGGGCCACGCCATAGGCCGCAAGCATGCAAGTCTAGATACCCCTGTTCCTAGAACACCGACAGGATTCATCGCGTTTTATGATATGGAACCGCCGCCGCCTCCTGTTCTTCATCAGGAGGGCTGATCTGGAGTCCGTTCGGGGCTCTAGAGAGGGGGATTCATCGCCATCATTATCACCAACCTTCGTCCATCACCAATTTCATGATGCTCATCGCCGTGCGTGAGTAATTCCATCGTAATCTTGCTGGACGGTGATGGGTTCGATGAGATTTATCATGTAATCGAGTTAGTTTTGTTAGGGTTTGATACCTAGTGATACGTCTCCAACGTATCTATAATTTATGAAGTATTCATGTTATTATATTATCCTTCTAGGATGTTTTACATGCATTTATATGCTATTTTATATGATTTTTGGGACTAACCTATTAACCTAGAGATCAGTGCCAGTTTCTGTTTTTTCCTTGTTTTTGAGTTTTACAGAAAAGGATACCAAAGGGAGTCCAATTGACGTGCCAATTTTTGACGATTTTTTACGGACCAAAAGAAGACCCCGGAGTAAAAGAGTTGGGCCAGAAGAGTCTCGGGCCGTCCACGAGGGTGGGGCGCGCCACCCCCGCCCTCCCACTGGGCGCGTGGGCCTACCTTGTGGATGACTCGGGAACCTTCTTGATGTGAGACCTACGCCAAAAATTCCTATAAATATAGAAACCTTCAGAAAATAACCAAGATCGGGAGTTCCGCCGCAAGCCTCTCAGAGCCACCAAAACCAATCGGGACCCTGTTCAAGACTCCGGAGGGGGGAATCCCTCTCCGGTTGCCATCTTCATCATCCCGGCGCTCTCCATTATGAGGAGGGAGTAGTTCACCCTCGAGGCTTAGGGTATGTACCAGTAGCTATGTGTTTGATCTCTCTCTTGTGTTCCTGATGTGGCATGATCTTGATGTATCGCGAGCTTCGCTATTATAGTTGGATCTTATGATGTTTCTCCCCCTCTACTCTCTTGTAATGGATTGAGTTTTCCCTTTGAAGTTATCTTATCGGATTGAGTCTTTAAGGATTTGAGAACACTTGATGTATGTCTTGCATGTGCTTATCTGTGGTGACAATGGGATATGCACGTGATCTAGTTGATGTATGTTTTGGTGATCAACTTGCGGGTTTCGTAACATTGTGAACTTATGCATAGGGGTTGGCACACGTTTTTGTCTTGATTCTCCGGTAGAAACTTTGGGGCACTCTTTGAAGTACTTTGTGTTGGATTGAATAGATGAATCTGAGATTGTGTGATGCATATCGTATAATCATACCCACGGATACTTGAGGTGACATTGGAGTATCTAGGTGACATTAGGGCTTTGGTTGATATGTGTCTTAAGGTGTTATTCTAGTATGAACTCTTGAATAGATCGATCCGAAAGAATAACTTTGAGGTGGTTTCGTACCCTACAATAATCTCTTCGTTTGTTCTCCGCTATTAGTGACTTTTGGAGTGACTCTTTGTTGCACGTTGAGGGATAGTTATATGATCCAATTATGTTATTATTGTTGAGAGAACTTGCACTAGTGAAAGTATGAACCCTAGGCCTTGTTTCAACGCATTGCAATACCGTTTGTGCCCACTTTTATCACTTGCTACCTTGCTGTTTTTATATTTTCAGATTGCAAAAACCTATATCTAACATCCATATTGCACTTGTATCACCATCTTTTCGCCGAACTAGTGCACCTATACAACTTACCATTGTATTGGGTGTGTTGGGGACACAAGAGACTCTTTGTTATTTGGTTACTTGGTTGTTTGAGAGAGACCATCTTCATCCTACGCCTCCCACGGATTGATAAACCTTAGGTCATCCACTTGAGGGAAATTTGCTACTGTCCTACAAACCTCTGCACTTGGAGGCCCAACAACGTCTACAAGAAGAAGGTTGCGTAGTAGACATCAAGCTCTTTTCTGGCGCCATTGCCGGGGAGGTGAGTGCTTGAAGGTATATCTTTAGATCTTGCAATCGAATCTTTTTGTTTCTTGTTTTATCACTAGTTTAGTCTATAAAAGAAAACTACAAAAAATGGAATTAAGGGTGCCTCATATTCTTCATCTTATAATGTCTTTCGTGAAAATGATGGGAAGGAAAATTGTGCTCAAGTACTAGAAGTAGAATTACATAGAATGCTTGGCATAAAATATGTGAATGATGAGCATGACTGCAATGTTGTTAGTATGAATTCTTTGAATACCCATGATGCTAATGATATGCAAATCCACAAGCTTGGGGATGCTATATTTTATGAATATGATATTTTTAGTCCCCCAAGTTTTGATGAGCGAATTTATTTCCATGATTGCATGCCTCCTATCTATGATGATTATATTGATGAAAGTGGGTTTGGAAGAGTGCCGACTTTAGGAAGTAATGATCCCACTATTTTGGAGGGTGTTGAATCATATTGTGATAATTATGAAAGTGGATTTGGAGAGGTCATGACTTTATTTAGTGATGAATCCACTATTTCGGAAGAGGTTCCAATTGATTATGAGAACAAAGTTGCTATCTATGATGATTATTGTGATGACATGTATGCTATAAAGATTAATGATAACCATGAAACTTGTCATCATGATTTTAGTTTTCAATTGGATTATGCCTCACATGATAGTTATTTTGTTGAGTTTATCCCACTATTCCGAATGAGAAGAATTTTTCTTATGTGGAGAGTAGTAAAATTTATATGCTTGTGCATCATGAGAATAATGCTTTAGGTGCTGGTTATATTGTTGAATTCATTCATGATGCTACTGAAATTTATTATGAGGGAGGAATATATGCTTGTAAGAATTGCAATAATATCAAGTTTCCTCTCTATGTGCTTAAAGTTTTGAAGTTATGCTTGTTTTGCCTTCCTATGCTAGTTGATTATTGTTCCCATAAGTTGTTTGCTCACAAAATTCCTATGCATAGGAAGTGGGTTATACTTAAATGTGCTAGTCATATTCTTCATGATGCTCCCTTTATGTTTCAATTCTTATCTTTTTTGTGAGCATCATTGAAATCATCATGCCTAGCTAGGGGCGTTAAACGTTAGCGCTTGTTGGGAGGCAACCCAATTTTATTTTTGTCCTTTGCTTTTGCTCCTGTTTAGTAATAAATAATTCATCTAGCCTCTAGTTATATGTGTTTTTATGTTGTAATTAGTGTTTGTGCCAAGTAAAACCTAGAGGATCTTCTTGGGTGATAGTTATTTGATCTTGCTGAAAAAAGTCAGAAACTTTCTGCTCACGAAAACAATTGTTAAAAATCACCAGAAACTGATAAATACTGATTCCAATTGCAGTAGATCAATAATCAAATTATCTAGGTCGTCCTATTTTGGTATAATTTTTGAGTTACAGAAAGTTTGCGTTAGATACAGATTACTACAGACTGTTCTGTTTTTGACAGATTCTGTTTTTCGTGTGTTGTTTGCTTATTTTGATGAATCTATGGCTAGTATCAGAGGGTATGAACCATAGATAAGTTGGAATACAATAGGTTTAACACCAATATAAATAAAGAATGAGTTCATTACAATACCTTTAAGTGTTGGTTTGTTTTCTTTCACTAACGGAGCTCATGAGATTTTCTGTTGAGTTTTGTGTTGTGAAGTTTTCAAGTTTTGGGTAAAGATTCGATGGACTATGGAATAAGGAGTGGAATGAGCCTAATCTTGGGGATTCCCAAGGCACCCCAAGGTAATATTCAAGGACAACCAAGAACCTAAGCTTGGGGATGTCCCGGATGGAATCCCCTCTTTCGTCTTCGTTCATCGGTAACTTTACTTGGAGCTATATTTTATTCACCACATGATATGTGTTTTGCTTGGAGCGTCATTTTATTTTGTTAGTGTTTGCTTGCTGTTTTAATAATATCCCAATATCTGAAATTCTTAAATGAGAGAGAGTCTTCACAAAGCTACATAATTATTTAACTATTAATTAATCTTCACTTATATCTTTTTGGAGTAGTTTGTCATTTACTCGTGTGCTTCACTTATATCCTATGAGTAAATGGTTGAATGATTTGAATGTCATAAATCTGAAATTATATATGTTTCATATGCCTTTCTCATGGGGAGTAATGCCTTCACATATAAGAACTAGAGGTGGTAAATTTATTGAAGGTTAGCAAACATTGTATTGTTCACTTGAACAATTCATGAAAGAATACTGAAGGAAGAGAGATTTCACATATAAATATACTATCTTGGACATCTTCTATGATTGTGAGCCCCTTTAATTATTTTCAAACCTGAGCAAATTAGTTGAATTTGGACAAGGAAGACAACATAATGAGTTATGCTTGGGTCTATTTGTATAGAAGTTATATTGTTATGGATCCTCTAACATGTGGTGCTTGCTATTTAGAATCCTTTACTAGCCAAAATATCTGCACTAAGCGGGAATACTGCTTGTGCATCCAAATTCCTTAAACCAAGTTTCTTCCATGAGTGTCCACCATATCTACCTATACGCGGTATCTACCTGCCGTTCCAAGTAAATTTGCATGTGTCAAACTCTAACCCTTCAAATAATAATCTGTTTTGTATGCCCGAATCGCTCATGTAGCGACTAGGAGCTGTTAGTATCTTCCATGCTAGGTGGGTTATTTTCACGATGAGTGGACTCCGCTCATCATTCACGAGAAAATGGCTGGTAACTGGGATGCCCAGTCCTATGATCAAAAGATCAAAAACAAAATCGCAAATAATTTAAACAAACACCCCTAGGATTGTTGATAGTTGGATGGCACCCATTGTTTCGGACAAGCGGTGGAGTGTGATTGTTGGTGGAGGGCAAGTAAAACCTTTACCTTTCTGTTTGGGAACTGCCTATAATGTATGTAGTATGGAATATATTGGGAACTCTTGGTCGTTACGTTGACAATGAAAGCATACCTCTCAAAATTATTTTCATCTCTGTTTTAGCTTCGAGCTCTGGCACCTATGCAAATCGCTGCTTCCCTCTGCGAAGGGCCTATCTTTTACTTTTATGCAAGAGTCAGTAGTATTCCTTCTCATTCCAGCCTACTTTTTAGTTGGCAAGCATCATGTGGTGAAGAAAGATCTAAGCATATATGGCCATTCAAATATATTTGATCATGAATTATTATTGTTGACAATTATCTATATGATAAATAAGTTGGGAGGCGAAACATTAAGCCCTATCTTTCTCCGTGTTCGATGGATGCTATTTGTTCTAAAAATATGCTTTGAGTGGTAGCAATCATGGAAGACTATATGATACTCCCTCCGTTCCTAAATATAAGTTTTTTTTAGACATTTTAAATGAACTACAACATACGGATGTATGTAGACATATTTTAGAGTGTAGATTCACTCATTTTGCTCCGTATGTAGTCACTTGTTAAAATCTCTAAAACGACTTATATTTGGGAACGGAGGGAGTAGTTGAGTATGTGGAATTTTCTAAATCAAAGCTCTTACATAGACCCTTCCTGAAAATAAGATGAATTGCAATTCTTTGATGACTGAGAACATAGTTTGTTAGTTTTCAAGAAAGTTTATGATCTATGCTTTAACATGTGAATAGCTTGTTACTTGATCATGAAAAGTTTTATGAGTTGAGCTACTATTATAACATATAATGATGCTAGAAAAGGTGATTGAAATTATCATTGATCAAACTTGTGCACCTGCTAGCATTCACACTTCATAAATTATTTCTTTTATCATTTACCTACTCGAAAACGAGCAGGAATTAAGTTTGGGGATGCTGATACGTCTCCAACGTATCTATAATTTATGAAGTATTCATGCTATTATATTGTCCTTCTAGGATGTTTTATATACATTTATATGCTATTTTATATGATTTTTGGGACTAACCTATTAACCTAGAGCCTAGTGCCAGTTTCTGTTTTTTCCTTGTTTTTGAGTTTTACAGAAAAGGGATACCAAAACAGAGTCCAATTAACGTGCCAATTTTTGACGATTTTTGATGGACCAAAAGAAGACCCCGGAGTAAAAGAGTTGGGCCAGAAGAGTCCCGGGCCGTCCACGAGGGTGGGGGGCGCGCCCACACCCCCCGGCGCATGGGCCTACATCGTGGACGACTCAGGAACCTTCTTGACGTGAGACCTACGTCAAAAATTCCTATAAATACAGAAACCTCCAGAAAATAACCAAGATCGAGAGTTCCGCCGCCGCAAGCCTCTGTAGGCACCAAAAACCAATCGGGACCCTGTTCCGGCACCCTGCCGGAGGGGGGAATCCCTCTCCGGTGGCCATCTTCATCATCCCGGCGCTCTCCATGACGAGGAGGGAGTAGTTCACCCTCGGGGCTGAGGGTATGTACCAGTAGCTATGTGTTTGATCTCTCTCTCTCTCTCGTGTTCTTGATGTGGCATGATCTTGATGTATCGCGAGCTTTGCTATTATAGTTGGATCTTATGATGTTTCTCCCCGTCTACTCTCTTGTAATGGATTGAGTTTTCCCTTTGAAGTTATCTTATCGGATTGAGTCTTTAAGGATTTGAGAACACTTGATGTATGTCTTGCATGTGCTTATCTGTGGTGACAATGGGATATTCATGTGATCTACTTGATGTATGTTTTGGTGATCAACTTGCGGGTTCCATAACATTGTGAACTTCTGCATAGGGGTTGGCACACATTTTTTTCTTGACTCTTCAGTAGAAACTTTGGGCACTCTTTGAAGTACTTTGTGTTGGATCGAATAGATGAATCTGAGACTGTGTGATGCATATCGTATAATCATACCCACGGATACTTGAGGTGACATTAGGGTTTTGGTTGATATGTGTCTTAAGGTGTTATTCTAGTACGGACTCTTTAATAGATCGATCCGAAAGAATAAGTTTGAGGTGGTTTCGTACCCTATAATAATCTCTTCGTTTGTTCTCCGCTATTAGTGACTTTGGAGTGACTCTTTGTTGCATGTTGAGGGATAGTTATATGATCCAATTATGTTATTATTGTTGAGAGAACTTGCACTAGTGAAAGTATGAACCCTAGGCCTTGTTTCAACGCATTGCAATACCATTTGTGCCCACTTTTATCACTTTCTACCTTGCTGTTTTTATATTTTCAGATTACAAAAACCTATATCTACCATCCATATTGCACTTGTATCACCATCTCTTCACCGAACTAGTGTACCTATACAACTTACCATTGTATTGGGTGTGTTGGGGACACAAGAGACTCTTTGTTATTTGGTTACAGGGTTGTTTGAGAGAGACCATCTTCATCCTACGCCTCCCACGGATTGATAAACCTTTGGTCATCCACTTGAGGGAAATTTGCTATTGTCCTACAAACCTCTGCACTTCGAGGCCCAACAACGTCTACAAGAAGAATGTTGCGTAGTAGACATCACCTAGTATCCGCTATGTTCTGAGATTGATGTTGCTACGACTTTGACATGATTAATGCTTGTCACTAGGGCCCGAGTTCCATGATTTCAGATCTGAACCTATTATGTTTTCATAAATATATTTGTGTTCTTGATCCTGTCTTGCAAGTCGTAGACACCTATACGATTTATGATCCGCATACCCCAAGGTGACAATAATTGGGATTCTTTCTGGTGATTACCATAGTTTGAGGAGTTCATGTATTCACTAAGTGCTAATGCTTTGCTCCGGTTCTCTATTAAAAGGAGGCCTTAATATCCCTTAATTTCCACAAGGACCCCGCTGCCACGGAAGGGTAGGACAAAAGATGTCATGCAAGTTTGTAAGGGCACTTTTGTCCCTAAGTAGTTTTGGTGATTGATGACAATGCCTTTGCGGACTAATCGTGTGTATTGAGCTTTTCAGATTCATCACGACTAAACACAAGACGATTTGATGCCCCTCGAAGATTATTGAAGACAGCGTTTATCTATGGTTCGGTTCGGTGGAGTTGAGTCGTAGGAAAGCCGTACTATTAAGAGGGGGTCCGCTTTGGAAAGGTTTGGGTGGAATATCACATACACATTCCCTTTTGCACCGCCTTTCCTTGAGCTCCTTGGAGTGTTCCTCCGTCTCACCTTGTCTCTGCGATTTGAAGGTCTCCGCCTTGCTCTTCTCTGGCTAGCGGTAGTCTGCTCCTCTGGCGGTACTACCGCAGAGCCAGCGGTAGTACGGGCTCCTGCACGGTAGTACCGTCAGGCTCCACGGTAGTACCGCTCCCGGAGCGGTAGTACCGCTGAGCTCTCGTCCGCACCGCTGCTCAAGCGGTGGTATGCGCGGATGTAATTGTTTACATCCGCGCTACCCGCGGTAGTACCGTGCTCCGGCGCGGTAGTACCGTGATGCCAGGCCAGGTTCAGTAGCACGTGCGGAGGTAAGGGCGGATGTAATTTTTTAGATCTGCACCTTTCACGGTAGTACCGCACCCATGGTCGCGGTAGTTCCGTGTCGGATTTTTGCACGGCAATTTCTCAAGCGGAGGTAGTCACGGATGTAATTTTTTACATCTGTGCCTACCAGACCTGGCCTGCGGCTGTATTGCGGAAGTACCATATGAGGTCGCGGTAGTACCGCTTTTGCGGTTCTACCGCGCCCTGTTAGTGCTCCTTTTTGCCAGGTCTGGTCTCCGCTGTGCCCACTGTAGTACCGCGGTCCGCCGTGGTAGTACCGCAGGCCCGTGCGGTAGTACCGCGCCTGTGGTGCGGTAGTTCCGTGGGTCGCGGGCTGAGTGGTGGGTAACGGTTGGAAATGTTCCCCCACTATAAAAGGGGGTCTTCTTTCTCAAGAATACTCACCTCTTCCAACCCTAAACTCCATTGTTGCTCCAAGCTCCATTTTCGCCCGATCTCTCTCCCTAGCCAATCAAACTTGTTGATTTGCTCGGGATTGGTTGAGAAGGCCCTGATCTACAGTTCCACCAAGAGAAATTTGATCCCCCCCACTAATCCCTAGCGGATCTTGTTACTCTTGGGTGTTTGAGCACCCTAGACGGTTGAGGTCACCGTGAAGCCATAGTCCATAGTGGTGAAGCTTCGTGGTGGTGGTGGGAGCCTCCAATTAAGTTGTGGAGATTGCCCCAACCTTGTTTGTAAAGGTTCGGTTGCCGCCTTCAAGGGCACCAATAGTGGAATCACGGCATCTCGCCATTGTGTGAGGGCGTGAGGAGAATACGGTGGACCTAGTGGCTTCTTGGGGAGCATTGTGCCTCCACACCGCTCTAACGGAGACGTACTTCCCCTCAAAAGGAAGGAACTTCGGTAACACATCCTCGTCTCCACCGGCTCCACTCTTGGTTATCTCATCCCTTTACTTGTGCAAGCTTACTTGTGTTTTATTCATTGCTTGCTTGGGTGGTTCTGTTTGTTGCATCATATAGGTTGTCCACTTAGTTGCATATCTAGACAACTTACTTTGATGCAAAGTTTAATTTGGTAAAGAAAAGCTAAAGTTGCCTATTCACCCCCCCCCCCTCTAGTCAACTATATCGATCCTTTCAATTGGTATCAGAGCCTCGTCTCTTTTTAAGGACTTTACCGTCCGAAGAGTATGGTTGACGTCATAGATGATGTGGGAGAGCACTTCTGTGCGAATCCGATATCATCTACGGGAGAGGGGGGTAACTCGATCTCTCGTGAGGAATTCGATGTGGCGTTGGACACATTGAAAACCTCCATGACGACCGAGGTCAAGGATATGTTTAAGGATTTCTTAGAAGGGCTTAAACTTTCCACCGCACCCGTGAAAGTGGGTGATCCCGCCAACACGGAGACGGATGCTAACCCCGACAAGGGGGAAGCTACTAGTGAGAAAGCTCCTATGTCTAGTGGTAAAAATGGCACCGGCATCTTTGCCCATGTGCAACCTCCACCCGCTTATGGTGGACCGATCCTTCTACTCATTTGAATCATGCCGGTCCTCCCCAAGATTGATAAAAGGAGGATTTTGATTCTTGGGTCTATCGCTTTAAACGCCATTTAAATCATGTGCACACTAACCTTTGGAGAATCATTGAAGAAGGTTTTTATCCATGATGACCGAGCAACTTCACTCCTAGAGAAGCCGTGGATGATCAATTCAATTGAAATGCTCTCTTCATCATCCAAGAAGCAATCCTTCCGAAGACCTCCGCATCTTGGCCTTACTACACAAAGATGCTTGGCGCAAAGTGATTTCTCTCTATCGGGGAAGTGTAAGCATTCAATGCTCCAATTATGAAGTGGTACAAGATGAAGCCGATGAGTTTGCAATGAAAGAAGATGAAGAACCTCGTGACCTCTATCGGAGAGTTACCAAGCTCGCGGTCCCTCTCCGGATCATGGAAGTAAGGACACGGATGACAATTGGATCAAGCGCCAAATTTTCAAGGCAATGATGCCCTACCACAAAGCCATGTCCTCTGTCATCCATCAAAGGCCGGACTTTCACACCTTGTCCTCGAGTGATGTGTTGGATGAGTTTGTGGCTATGAGCATATTGGACAAGACCGCCGACAATGCGGTGCTTCGCTCCCAAAGAGCAAAGAAGCCCAACCTTGCATTGAAGGCCAAGGTTTGTGTCGAAGAAGAAGAAGATAGCAACCTCGAAGATACGAAGTATGCCTATCATGAACACATGGCCCTTGCTTCAAGGCAATTTTGGAGCAAGAAGAACTCAAGGCCCAACTTCAACAAGAGCAATTCAAGTGGCGCAAAGGGCAAGCAACGAGTGAGGACTTGCTTAAATTGTGGCAATGTGAGTCATTTTGTTGCGGAGTGCCCATATGAGAAGAGGGAAGACAATGGTGGCAAGTGTGATAGCCTGGCTTATTAGGGATGATAGACTACTCATATCAATAAGGAATTCCTTCTTTCCGGGAGCCCATTCGGACGTAACTCCAAAGTTAAGCGTGCTCAGCTTGGAGTAGTGTCGATGGGTGACCGACCGAAGTTGCTCCGGTGCGCGCAGTGAGGACAAAGTGCGCAGAAAAGACTAGTATTGATCTGGGGCCGATCTAGATCCGCCAGAGTAACGACCACCGGCGGGTGTGTCGGGCGTTATAAGTTGGTATCGAGCCGACCCTCGCGTTACACGGATGGTTGCGACAGGTGCGTGGTCATGTTGTTCATGACGCTTGTGACCCGTCGTGGCACCCGACATGGCACATGTACCGGATCGGAAGCATGACGCTTGTGCCAAGAGGGAACGTTTCGTGGCCCGACGAGGACGTCGGTTCCTCCGAGTGGGGGTGTATGTGATAGCCTGGCTTATTAGGGACGATAGACTACTCATATCAATAAGGAATTCTTCTTTCCGGAGCCCATTCGACAGTAACTCCAAAGTTAAGCGTGCTCAGCTTGGAGTAGTGTCGGGATGGGTGACCACCGAAGTTGCTCCGGTGCGCACGAGTGAGGACAAAGTGCGCAGAAAAGAGTAGTATTGATCTGTGGGGCCAGTCTAGATCCCGCCAGGAGTAACGACCACCGGCGGGTGTGTCCGGGGCGTTACAGCAAGCTCATCCGTAAGGACAAGGCCAAGTCTTTCCCCAACAAGAGCAACTTCACCAAGAAGGCTCCTCACAAAGCTTTGGTGGTACAAGAAGAGTACAATGAGGATGATGATGATGATGAAGATGGTGAGTCGGTGGCCATGGCCTCCGTTGCCATTGCGACGACTCCTCGGGTGTCTCTCTTTGACTCACCCAATGAAAGCATCACCGCCAAGTGCCTCATGGCTAAAGCCACCAACAAGGTAACCCCCAACATCAAAACTACCATCATCAATCATTCTTATTTGATGGATTGCATTGATGAACATGAGGAAACTAATGTGGAGGAGAATGAGTTTGAGACCTTTATGGGTAAACTAAAGGGCAAATCCAAGAAGCACTTCGTTGCTCTCTTGGAACAACTTGGTGAAGCCAATGACATGATCAAGGCTCACGAAGAAACCATCTCTAAGATGGAGGGGCATAGTCGTGACTATGCCGATGAGATTTCGGATCTTTCCAATGCTCTTGAGGAAGAGCGTTGAGGGAGTCCTGGATTAGGGGGTGTCTGGATAGCCGAACTATCACCGTTGGCCGGACTCTTGGACTATGAAGATACAAGATTGAAGACTTCGTCCCGTGTCCGGATGGGACTTTCCTTGGCGTGGAAGGCAAGCTTGGCGATACGGATATGTAGATCTCCTACCATTGTAACCGACTCTGTAACCCTAACCCTATCCGTGTCTATATAAACCGGAGGGTTTTAGTCCGAGGGACTAACAACAATCATACCATAGGCTAGCTTCTAGGGTTTAGCCTCTCGATCTCGTGGTAGATCCACTCTTGTACTACCCATATCATCAATATTAATCAAGCAGGAGTAGGGTTTTACCTCCATCAAGAGGGCCCAACCAGGTAAAACATCGTGTCCCTTGTCTCCTGTTACCATCCTCCTAGACGCAGTTCGGGACCCCCTACTCGAGATCCGTCGGTTTTGACACCGACATTGGTGCTTTCATTGAGAGTTCCTCCGCTAAGGCCATCCTTAGGCCCGATGGCTCCTTCGATCATCAACAACGACGCCGTCCAGGTGAGACTTTTCTCCCGGACAGATCTTCAGATTCGGGCGGCTTTGCATCGGGCCAATTCACTTGGCCGTCTGGAGCAGATCGAAGCTACGCCCGCCATTAGGTCAGATTTGGGAGTTTGAACTACACGGCCGACATCCGCGGAGACTTGATCTTCGACGGATTCGAGCCATGCCAAGCGCGCCAAGATCGCCTCGATGGGCACGATCTAGCTCTGCCACCAACAAGGCCTCGAGGTCGCACCGAGTGTCCGCCCGACCCTTAGCTCGAGCCGACTCACCGATCGAGGACGAGTGGTTGGACACCGCCTCGGGGGCTACGACCTCTACGGCGATTGAGCCGAACTCCATCCCTGTCCCTTGCGAAGACCGTGACTCCAAGGTGCCGGACTCCTCTCCGGACCAACCTCCGTGTCCCCGCCAATCGAATCCAATTGGGCGCCGGTTATGGAGTTCACCGCCATGACATCTTTTCAAGACTCGCCTTTGGCGACATCTTGAATTCACTAAAGTCTCTCTCTTTATCTCGAGAGCCCTGGCCGACTACGGTCGAAGGTTGGGACGCGGACGACGTAAGAAATTCAACGCCCACCCACCACCCACTTTGTAGCCACTGCCGATGATTTAACCGACATGCTCGACTTGACCAAGACATCGACGGTATGGACGACGATCTTGGAGACGACCAAGAACCAGCGCCTACAAGGCATCGAAGGCCATCTCGTCATACGACATATACATGGTGGACATCCCAAAAGATGTGAACGACGATGGAACAGCGGAGGATGGCCCCTCCAAGAAACAGCCCAAGCGCCGGCGTCAGCAGAGCCGCTCTAAATCCCGCCACAGCAAAAACGGTGATTCCGGCACGGAGATAATAACACCCTGACAAGGTCAAGACAACCCCTCCAGCAGGATTCAGCACAGAGGAGGGAGAAGCCAGCCCTCATGGTAGAGGGCAGACAGGGAGGTGGAGGACAATACTTATATGCCTCCCTCCGAAGATGAGGCAAGCCTCGACGACGACGAATTTGTCGTGCTCGAGGATCCCGCCAACAGAGCATTTCAAACGCAGGCTTATGGCCACGGCAAGCAGCCTCAAGAAAGCAGCAGAGCTTAGAGCTGACCAAGACTTGCTAGTCGACAGATGGATCAAGTCCTTGCAGTCAAGAGTACGAACTCGAACGCCTCCAAGAGATACCCAAAACGCAGGCTGCTAACCCAGTTAGAGGAAGCAGCACCCAAACCTACATCACCAACAAGATGATGCGCCGACCGCCACCCGTGGTCACGACTGAGAGAGGCCTCTAGACCCTCCATTCAAGCCGCACCATTCGCCGCTGAAAAATACCAAGGCACGGGAAACGCGCTGCGGACTGCGAGACATATTGGAGGACAAGGCAAGGCAAACAAGATCGATCTACGGATCACGTGGGCGCCCCACGACACGTGATGATAACTGTCACGCCGGATACAGCAATTCCGGCCGGGCCGAACACAGTAGACAAAGCTCATTTGAGCTGCGTCGTGATATAGCACAATACTGAGGCGCCGCACACCCACTATGCTTCACCAAATCCCCAAGGGTTTCAAACCCGTAAACATCGAATCATACGATGGCACAACAGATCATGCGGTTTGGATCGAGGACTACCTCCTCCATATCCACATGGCTCGCGGCGATGATCTACACGCCATCAAATACCTCCCACTCAAGCTTAAAGGACCAGCTCGGCATTGGCTTAACAGCTTGCCAGTAGAATCAATTGGTTGTTGGGAGGACCTGGAAGCCGCATTCCTTGATAACTTCTAGGCACATACGTGCACCACCGCATAACCGATGACCTTAGCCACATAATTCAGCAGCGTAAGAATCGCCCGCATAATTCTCGACACGGTTCCTAACCAAGAAAAATCAAATCGTTGACTGTCCGGATGCAGAGGCCCTTGCAGCCTTCAAACATAACATCTGCGACGAGTGGCTTGCCCGGCACCTAGGACAGGAAAAGCCGAAATCCATGGCAGCACTCACAACGCTCATGACCCGCTTTTACGCGGGAGAGGACAACTGGGTAGCTTGTAGTAACAACTTGATCAAAAGCCCTGGTAATTCAGATACCAAGGACCGCAATGGCAGGTCGCGTCGCAACAAGCACAAGCGCCACATTAACTGCGATAATGCTGAAGATACGGCAGTCAATGCCGGATTCAGAGGCTCTAAACCCGGTCAACGGAAAAAGCCGTTCAAAAGAAATACTCAGGCCCATCCAAACTGGACCGAATACTCGATCGCCGTGCCAAATACATGGAACCCCGAAAACCAGCCAACCACACCAACAGGGATTGTTGGGTCTTCAAACAGGCAGCAAGTTAAATGTCAACTCAATGACAAGGGGCTGCATAGCGATGACGAGGAGGAGCCCCAAACCACCGAACAATAGAGGATGAAGGGCTTCCCCCACAAGTGCGGACGGTGAACATGATATATGCAACCCACATACCCAAAAGGGAGCGAAGGATGCACTAAGGACGATATGCGATGGAGCCAGTCGACCCAAAGTTTAACCCATGGTCCTCCGCCCGATCACCTTTGATCAAGGACCACCCCACTAGCATCCGCCACGCAGATTCGCCGCATTGGTTCTTGACCCAATCATCCACGAATTCCACCTCACAAGAGTCCCGATGGACGGGGTAGCAGCCTGAACCTCGCTCTATCAGATACAATTGTGCAAAATGGGCATAGACCCTCAAGGATTAAACCTACAAAGATGACCTTAAAGGCGCCATACCAGGTGTAGAGGCCAATTGTACAGTGCTCACTTACACTCAAGTGGTCATCGGATCCCGGATAACTTCCGCGAAGAGTTAATCTTCGACATAGTCCCGCTCAGCGGCTATCACGCACCGCTTGACGAACCGCATTTGCAAAGTTCAATGTGGTGCCGCACTACGCAGACTCAAGCTCAAGATGCCAGCCCTTGAGGAGTAATCACGGTCAATGGAAACACCGAACGCTCTCTCGAACGGAGGAGCACATCGACCCTCGCGGCGGAGGTGCAAAGCAGCCTCTCGCAGCAATTCTCGAGTCCGCTTATTAAACGTCCGGACATCGCTGCCGCTACCGTGTCGGTAGATACAAAAGAGGGGTACACTTTTGTACCCCTATAACTGTGCACGGCAGTCCGAGCCGCGGCAACACCGCACCGAAAGCAAGGCAAGGGAGGTGAGCTAAGGTAAGGCCAAGCTCGAAAGGAGCAGAACGACGCCAAGACCAAGACCACAAAGAGCAAAGGGATGAAGCGGACTCCCCGGCAAGATCCTTGCCGGGGGCGGTTTTAGCAAACCCGCAAGACCCTTGCCGTGGCAGTCGCCCCCACACCCACGGAGCGAATCACCCTTGAGTCCACCGCCCCATGGGGCAAGGATTCGAGACATCCCCTGGTGGTATGCAGATCTTTGTGAAGACATTCAAGATCAGATACACACTATAGAAGATGACGACCCTTGGCGGGATCCCAGCCACGGAGGACCACAAGGCCCCCGGCAAGAGCCTTGCCGGGGATGACAGCAGGCGCCACCGCAAGGCCCTTGCCAGGGCCCCGGCAAGGCCCTTGCCGAGGCTACGGCGAGGCCCTCGCCAAGGACACCCGTAGGGACACCATTAGGCCCACGCCAATCAAACCTCCACCACCGTTCACATGCAGCTGCCGACCCAACCAGCTGGGCAGGCACCAGCGTGGCGGCAAGCGGATCTTCGTGGAGACCCACCATCGCGCCACCTCGGCTGCCGCCTGCCTACATGGCACCGCTGGCACCGCTGGCTGTATGCGGTGTCGACACGAAGGGAGCGGCGATGGACGAGACAGGCTCTCCCCGCCCCCGATAAAGCAAGGACACCTAAGCAAGACGATGAAGGCGCTTTGTCATGTAATGCGAGGGATAAATCAGATCATCAAGCACCCTTTCCACCTCCTGTGCCATTGTGGCAACCCTTTCCCTTTAAAAGGAGGCCCAAGGCGACCAGGAGGGGATTCGCTTTGGAGCTCCTCACGCCCCATAGCTAGTTGAAGAACATGATAAACAAACCACCAAAGCAGGAGTAGGGTTTTACGATCCTCGCGTCTTAACCTGGATAAAGAAACCGTGCTATCTGCTTGATCCGCTCTTTCACGACCCCCGCCCCGCAACCGTAGTAGGGATTCTTGTGATCCCATAGGTGTCGCCCCCGCACCGACATCTTTGGCGCGCCTGTAGGGGCGAAGTTGTGAGAATCAGCTCTAGTGTAGTTTGACGCTTCTTCATCGTCATGGCGCCAAGAAGAAGATGACGGTGGCGGTTGGTCTGCTGAAGCGGACATCCCGCCCCGAGGCGGCGAAGCGCGACCAGTCGCAGAAGGACCCGGGCGCCGCTTCGCGAACACCAACACCGTCCCAGCAGCCGAAGTTTGGGAGGCGGCGATGTTCGTGCGCCTGGTAACGGGCCGCACGTCGCCAAATCCAAAGACAGAGCCACGCCCTCCGCGGGTGGCGCGGGGCCTTCCAAGATCGCTGCCACCCTGCTCGTAGGCGACGCGAGGGCTTCCAAGACTCCCACGCCGGCGCCGACGGCGCGCTCTTCTCAAGCGGCGCGTGACGAACGGCGTAATCACGCCGATGACCCCGGGCGTCGCCGCGGAAAGAGCCCCGAGCGCCACTCCCAGGATTTAGAAGACCTGTCCGCTCGTCGAGGCGCTGGTGAGGGTGGCATGCGACCGCGGGGTCGTGATAGAGCTCTTCGACATGGTCGAAGTCGGCGCGCGCCGCGATCGTGCAGGTTTCGCTGCCACCAACGCCGCCAGGTTTCTGGCGCGCGCACGCTGTTCTCGATTTTCCTCCCACTACGGGAAGCTCGACGAATGGAGAGCCACTATCCGAAGCCTTGTTGCGGTGGCCAACAAAGACGAACCGAGCCCGGTGGAGCCCCCGGGTTGACGCTCCGATGGAGTCCCACGCACCAGTGGTAGGAGAGCCGGCGGCGCCGCAACCACGGTGCACTCACCTCCTCCTCGCCCGGTACCGCGGACGCCAGCCCGTCACGACGTTACGGGCGACGAGATCTCCGTAGCATCGTCCGACCCGCGGGCCCACTGTGACCAGCGCCAAGTTCTTCGGGAACGAGAACATGAAGACGCTCGAACCACTATCGAGCGCCGGTGCGGAGCGCGCCACCAATCAGACAGGCGAGCAGGGCCTGCTGTAATCCACCCGGCACCGGGGAGCCCTGGAGGCCTACCTTACGAGGTAGGCTGTCCGGCCCTTACCCGTGAGCTGCGGCAGTTCCAAAGGGCCCACTCACCGCACCTTCAAACCCCACGTGGGCGAAAAGTACAGTGGCAAGACCCACCCGTCCGAGTACCTCAGCGTCTACACCATCGCGATGCAAGCTGCCGGAGCCCGCGACGATAAGGTGCTTGCGAATTACTTTCCGTTGGCTCTTAAACCCAATGCCATGTCATGGTTGATGCACTTGCCGGTAGACTCTATCTCCTCCTGGTCGGATTTGTGCCATGAGTTCGTGGGCGTCTTTACTGGAGGCCACCAAGCCCATGGCCAGGCAAGCGACCTGCACGTCATTCCCCAGAAGGGAGGCGAGAGTCTCCGCAAGTATATACAGAGGTTTAGTCGGGTACAGTACAATATCCCTGATGTTCACCCTGCCGCCATCATTAGCGCGTTCCATCAGAACGTGCGTAACCGCAAGATGTGTGAAGAGCTGGCAATGAACAAGGTGAGAGATGTAGTAGAACTCTATGTTCTTGCTGACAAATGTGCCCGAGCTGAAGAGGGAAGGAAGTACCCCGGCGAAGATGCCGGCATGGAAACCGACTCCTCGGATGAGGATATTGCCGCCCCGGCGAAGAAAGGCCGGCGCCACAACAGGAAACGCAAAGTAAAAGCCGTGCTTGCCGTCGAGGGATCTGATGACGCCGGCTCCACCAAGAAAACCAAGGCAGATGACCCCGGCAAGGAGGTTGCCGGATGTGTCGCCTGCCGGGCCTCGGCGGCTGCCGAGAAGCCGTGAAACTTCGACAAGCGACACCGCAAGATCCATCGCACCAAAGGCCATGCTCTCCAGACTGCCGATGGTTGAGCTCTCGCCGAGAAGCGAGGGCTGAGTATGAGAGACGGACAAGGAGAAGGGCCCAGACGGTGCCGAGGGGTCCGCAAGAAGCGTGACGGCCAGCGGGCTGTCGCGCAAGGATAAGCAACAGAGAGGCCCGCCGGGCCGTGATAGAAAGCCGTAAGACGACGATCACGAAGAGGACGCATTAATCCGCGACCAAGAGTTTCGAAAACTACAGAGGCCATGTGCATCGAAGGCGGCGCCGCTGCATACTTCTCACCGCCGCTTAAACAAAGGCGCGAGAGATTACAGCGCAGAGCCGCTGCTTGATGCCCAAAGGTCACTGAAGTGGTCCAAAGACACCTATCATTTTTGACATCGAGGACCACCCCGATCGCGACTATCGCGGTCGGTGTTTCCATTGTTGGTTTCACCAACAATACGCAACCTCAAGGTGACGAAGATGCTAGTCGATGGCGGGCCGGTTCGAACTTGATCTCGCCGCCGTGGTTGAGAAACCGCGGATTCTCGATGCGACCTCAAGAGACGGGCACGCTTCAGGGGTCAACCCGGAAGAAGCCAACCCAAGGGAAAGACCACGCGTTCGTGACTTTTGGAAGCGACCTGAACTTCAGGACGGAGAGGATCGTGTTCGATGTTGCCAAGATCCCTTGCCCTACAACGGATCCTTGGCCGCCCAGCCGGGCTAAGTTCATGGCGCGCCACACTACGCCCACAACACCTCGAAGATGCCAGACTCGTGACGATCATCACCATCCCTTCGAGCAAGAAAGATGCGCTGATTTGCATCGACCAACTATACCAGCAAGCAGTTGGAGCAGCTGCCGCCACTAGGGCACTTGCTCCTGCCGCTGGGACCCCGTGAGGGAAGAAGAAGAAGAAGACCGGTGAGACCTGGACACCCACTCCGCAAGCGCACCTCTTCGGAGTGTAGTGCTGCCGCCGAGGACGTGCGAGAGCTCCAGGCGGAAACAAGAAGCCAGGCCATACCGCCGGAACCAAGAAGGTTTCACACGACGACGGCACGGGAGGAGCTTTCACCATAAGCTCCACCCTTGACGACAAATAGGAAGACGCGCCGTCACCTTCCCGCGAGGCGAATGTCGATGTGTTTGCATGGCAAGCTTCGACATCCCCGGTGTTCCTGTGGAGGTGATTGAGCACCACCTGCTGTCTGCCCTCGCGCGCCCATCAAGGTAAGATCGTAAAGCAAGCTTTGGAACGACAAGAGTTCATCACGTAAGAGATCCAAACCGGAAGCAGCAGGTTTGGTAAGAGGAGTGCTCCATCCAACGTGGTTGGCCAATCCGGTCGTGGTGCGCAAGACAAATGGGAAGTGGAGACTATGTATTGATTACAAAGATATCAATAAGGCTTGTCCTAAAGACCCCTTCCCGTTGCCACGCATCGACCAGATTGTTGACTCCACGGCTGGGTGTGATCTGTTGTCATTCCTCGACGCCTACTCCGGCTACCACCAGATCTTCATGACAAGAGAAGACTAAGAGAAAACAGCATTCATCACCCCATGTGGTGCGATTGTTTCACGCGGATGCCTTCGGGTTGAAGAGTGCTGGTTCGACATTTGCAAGGGCAGTCCAGATTGGTTTTGAACCCCAGCCCATAGAAATATGGAAGCTTATATGGACGACATAGTGGTCAAAACAAGGGACAGGGCAACCCTCATACAGGATTTGCAAGAAACATTTGCAAACCTGCGCAAGATCAATCTTAAAGTGAACCCCGAGAAGTGCGTCTTCGCGCCCCATCCGCAAGCTTCTTGGGTTCTTGGTGTCATGGCGTGATAGAGGCCAATCCGACAAAATCAAAGCTATAGAGCAGATTGAAGCACAAGTTTAATCAAGGATGTGCGCCGGCTTGTTGGTTGCGTCGCCGCCATGGGCAGGTTCATTTCAAGTTCTGTCGAGGCGCCTTCCCTTTTCAAGATCCTGAAAAAGGCAGGCCCGGCGGAGTGGATGCGAAGTCAAGCAGCATTGCAAGGTTTGAAGAAGTACCTCCTCCGCGCCAATACTAGTTGCGCCTAGGCCACAGGAGCCGTTGCTGCTATACCTGGCGGCAACGGACCAGGTGGTCAACGCCGCACTAGTAGCAGAGGGAGGTTGACGACGAGGTAATGGCAGCGGCAGAGCCCGACACCACTAATGCAGAGACGACACAGCCAGTTGAAGTGCCGCCGAAGAAGAAAATGATGCAGCACCCAGTCTAGTTTGTTAGTTCCCTCCTGCAGGGGGCTAGATCAAGGTACTCCGGTGTGCAGAAACTACTCTTCGGCCTCCTTATGGCCTCGAGGAAGCTGCGTCACTACTTCCAGGCACACGAGATCACTGTCGTCACCGCTTCCTCTCGAACGGATATTACACAACCGGATGCAACGGGAAGAATTGTGGAATGGGCACTGGAGTTGTCCAGCTTTGGCCTCAAGTTTGAAAGTACTTCGACGATTCAGAGCCGAGTCCTAGCGGAGTTCATTGCAGTATGGACCGCAACGCCTGACGAAGAAGTCCAAGAGACTGCTCTACTCGGCAAGGAGGCAAGTTGTGATTGGATCATGTACTTTGATGGAGCTTTATCCTTACAGGGCGCCGGGGCTGGCGTACTGCTTGTCGTGCCCACCGGAGAGCACCTCGAGTACGTGATCCAGATGCACTTCCCCAGGGAGGTGTCAACAAACAATACGGCAGAGTACGAAGGGCTGCTTGCCGGTCTTAGGATCGCGGCAGACCTCGGAATCAAGAAACTCATCGTCAAGGGGGACTCGCATCTTATCGTCAAGCAAGTCAACAAGGATTACCAGAGCCCATTGATGAAGGCCTACGTCGATGAAGTGAGAAAGCTGGAAGAGCGTTTCGACGGTATATAGGCTGAACACGTTCCCCGAGCGGAGAATGATATCGCCGATTACCTGTCAAAACGCGCTGCCCTCAAGCTACCTGTGGAACCAGGTACCTTTGTGCTTCAGCTAACTCACCATCCGTTGATCCATCAACAGAGCAGAATAAGAGGAGGAAATCAGGCCCGGCAAGTACTTTTCCGCCGAGCTCCCGGAGCCGCCCGCAAGGATGTTGCCGGGATATCGAGCCCGCCACGGACGACCGCTCCGCGGAGCGTCAAGCTCTTGCCGTCGAGACAGCCGCCTCAGAAGCGGAGGAAATGCCTTTAGTCCTCGCTGCCGAGCCCTGTGCTCCGCCCGGGCACAAGATACCATCCGATTCCTCCAACGGGGAACTTCCCGAGGAGCAGGAAGAAGCGGAAAAGTAGCCCGTCGCTTTACCATGTACCAATTGGCCGATGACGCCCTGTATAGAAAGAGGCCGAACGGTGTGAAATTGAAGTGTATCCTCGAGAGGAAGGATTGGAGCTGTTGGCGAGATACACGGACGCATATGTGGATCCCACATTGGGTCAAGGGCCCTTGCCGCAAGGCATTCCGCAAGGCTTCTTCCGCCCACCGCCTCCAGATGCGACGACACTAGTCACCAAATGTGAAGCGTGTCGGCCCATTCAAAAATGCTTCATCAGCCAGCTCAAGCCCTTCAAACCATTCTCTCTCCCGCCCTTCTCGGTCCGGGGCTCACGCATCGGGCCCTTTTCCCCGTCTTTGTCGGGGCTTTGAGTACTTGTACGCTGCAATCGACAAGTTCACGGTGGCCGGAGGTGGAGGCAGTGAGGAAGGTCACAGCTCATCGGCCGTCAAGTTCTTCAAGGGACTAGTGTGCCGCTTTGGCATACCCAACAGGGTTATCACCGACAACGGCACACAGTTCACAAGCCGCACCTTCATGCAAGTATACCCAAGACCTCGACAAGAAAATCTATTTCGCCTGCTGCTCACCCGCCAAGCAATGGTCAAGCCGAGAGGGCAAATGCTGAAGTATCGCGAGGCTTAAGGACCAAGACCTTTGACAAGGCTACACAAGAGTGGAAGGCGAGGATTGATGAGTTGTCGGCGGTTCTTTGGTCGATCAGACGACGCCAATCGATCCACCGCCGGACACCTTTTGCCCTCGTATACGTGGCGTACAGTTCTCCCCATCAACTCATATCTGGGTCACCTCGAGTGCTCGCTATGACGAGCTTGAGCAAGAACAACCGCGCAAGATGACACGGTGCTCTTGAGGAAGATCGTCTTCGGGCGGCCGTGAGAGCAGCACACTACCAAAGAAGCCTTGCGCTGCTACCATAGCCGCAAGGTTCATGCCCAAGCCTTGAGGAAGGCGACCTTGTCCTTGGGCGCTCAATCGCCAAGAATTCCAACAAGTTGATGCCAAAGTGGGAAGGCCCTTATCGGGTAATACGAGTCACTGTGCTGGCGCGATCCGCTCGAGACCAAGATGCCGCCCGTGAGTAACTCCTGGAACATTGAGCATCTTCGCAAGTTTTACTCAGAGCTGGCTTGCCGGGCCCCCGCAAGCCACCTTTTGTACAAGCATTGCCGATGATGCATGTAACCCTTTGTACAGAGCCAGTAGCAGACCTCGAGCATAAATAAATGAAGTCTTTGGCGCCCTAAGTTATAGCATGCATGCTAGGTCGAGTCTCGTCCTTGGTTAGGGTTGATAGTGCTTAGCGGCGACTAACCCTAGCTTAGAGGTCGAGTGTGCATCTCTTTGCCGTTCTTTTGTCTTCTTTGGTTCGCAGGACTTCAGATATCCTTTCCGGATCACTTGAGGACGAAAAAGAGAAGAGGGGCAGACCGGCATCTAGACCCCGGCAAGCCAGTATTGCCGGGGGCTGCAAGTGCAAAGATTCACCCACGGCAAACCAGAGTTGCCGGGGGCTACAGCTTCAGATAAGTTCTTCATCCCTTATCATGCATTCCCCTATGGACTGAGGTATCCAAACCTCGCTTTTTTTCCCAAAGCTACCGTGTTCCCATAAAACTCTAGGCCCTAGGGCCTGTTCTCGGGCCAGATTTGGTCGCATCGCGGCAGCAAAAGGATGAAACGAGGAGCTCGAACCCACCTCATCCCTGCCTCCGCCAAAAGCGTGAGAAAGGTCGAGCGAAGTGGGAAGACGGCAGGGCTGTTGCTGTGAAAGGAAATGTTTATCTTAGGGATATCAAGGATTTACTCCTTGTCATGGGTTCTACCGCAAACAAATGACCCGCAAGCATCCTTTTCATTAAAAACATTCCACTCAGTACAGCCCATGGGGAATGAAAAACATGAATGATGGGATTACAAGTTTTAAATTCAGCCAAGGCCCAAAGGTTTACAAGCTAAAAAGAGATAAGGTGCCTGTAACCCCTTTCTTGTCCTTCTCCTTAGGAGGCAGGTCAAGGAGGCGAAAAGGGAAAAAGGGGCACCTAGGCGAGCTACGGGTGGCAGGAGACACCAAGAGAACATCTCGGTGGCCGTCCAAAGGCTGGATGGTGATGGCGGCGCCGGAAGCAGAGCTCGAAGACGATGCGGCAGGACGTCAGCACGCGTCGAAGGCATCGATGCCCGCGTACTCCGATTTGATGGTCTTGCCGCCCGCCCTCTTCCTCTTCTGCAGCCTCCCAACGCCAGCCGCCCAAGGAGATGACCCCGAGAAGTTCAGGAAGCCGGCGACACGGATGATGGGATCGCCGGTGCCGCACGGAGCGGCGCCCGACACCAAGTCGGACCCGTCATCCTGCCGCCTGCTACCCTCGTCGTCGCTGCCGCTGTCCTCCTCGCCACTCCCGCTCGAGGAGGAGTCTTCGCTATCAAAAGAGCTCTCCACGCAGCACCTTGCCCGAGTCCCGGCACCAAGAACTTGACGGAGAGGAGGCCGCCCATCGCCTTGAAATGGAGAGTGAGCCCCGCCACAAGCGGTGGATATGAGCGAACGCCTTCCATCCTCGACAAAGATACATCACGTGAGGGCTGGGAAGTCGACGCTAACTCGCTGCATCGCTGATCCAACAACCCTCATGTGCAGCCGCAATGACTTGGCGGATCCGCCCATCTCGCGCATGAATGGAGTCGGGAGACGAAGGCGACGGCG
The DNA here is from genome assembly GCA_021605205.1 of Aegilops longissima. Classification (NCBI taxonomy): domain Eukaryota; kingdom Viridiplantae; phylum Streptophyta; class Magnoliopsida; order Poales; family Poaceae; genus Aegilops; species Aegilops longissima. Next base: position 371,844,125 of record CM038680.1, on the reverse strand, counting down.
AGGCGGCGGGCGCAGCCCGACAAAGAACTCGCAAGGGTCATCCCAACATGGCCTCCATGGGGAGGAACTATCTGGCGAGGCGAGACCGCGCGCCGCCCGCCCTCCTCTTCCCCGAGCGCCTCGGCCTCGCCACGCCTCGCCCCTCCCCTTCCTCTGCTGGCTGGCTCACACCGCAGTGCAGGAGAAGGAAGGCGCGTTGTCGAGCGGCGACCCTCGCCGCCACCGTTGAAGGGCCAGGATTCCCTCTCTCCATGGCGGATGGAGGGGGAGCATAAGCTAAAGAAAGGAGGAGATGGAAGAATGCGGGACGCCATCCCCCCTCCCGCTCTTTATAAAGGAACGGGGTGGGGGCTCGGCCGCCCCGCTCAGCCAATCAAGACATGAAGGCAGGAACGGGACCAACCCGCTGCCCCAGCCCGCGACGGCCCGGTTTCCCGCCTCCACCGTTCGCCACCCCAAGTGCATGAGAGCCACGTGGCAGACGTGCGGGACCAAGGCGACGGGTGAGGCGACCTCTCCCCACCCCGTGATCGTGGGGAGTGGACGCCTTGAAGACCACGCCTCGGCCCCGTTCAGTAAATGGGCCGCGCCTCCACGCCTCCCTCCGTTTATGGGGAAGGCGCGACCCCCCCCCTTTTTTTACTACGACGTGACGCATGCGCGCAGAGCTCAGCCCCACGCATGCCGCCCATGTCATGCATGCCTCCCCATGCCGAGCCACGCACGGGAGGCATGGGAAGCGCAGCGCGTGAAGAGACTTACATGTAAAAACACCCGCCTGCCACAAGACCGCTTTTGGGCCTAGCCCAACGACGCGATTGCGCTTACGTGTGGTCCTGGCCCGGGGGCTCCTGTCGGTGTACAAAAAGAGGGGTACACTTTTGTACCCCTATAACGTGCTGCACGGCAGTCCGAGCCATGGGCAACACCAAGACCGAAAGCAAGGCAAGGGAGGTGAGCCAAGGTAAGGCCAAGCTTGAAAGGAGCAGAACGACGCCAAGACCAAGACCACAAAGAGCAAAGGGGACGAGCGGACTCCCGCAAGATCCTTGTCGGGGCGGTTTAGCAAACCCGCAAGACCCTTGCCGTGGCAGCTCGCTTCCACACCCACGGAGCGAATCACCCTTGAGTCCATCGCCCCATGGGGCAAGGATTCAGAGACATCCCGTGGTGGTATGCAGATCTTTGTGAAGACTTTCAAGATCAGATACACACTATAGAAGATGACGACCCTTGGCGGGATCCCAGCCACAGAGGACCACAAGGCCCCCGGCAAGAGCCTTGCGGGGATGGCAGCAGGCGCCACGGCAAGGCCCTTGCCGAGGCTACGACGAGGCCCTCGCCAAGGACACCCGTAGGGCCACCATCAGGCCCACGCCAATCAAACCTCCACCACCGTTCGCATGCAGCTGCCAACCCAACCAGTTGGGCAGGCACCTGTGCGGCGGCAAGCGGATCTTCGTGGAGACCCACCACTGCGCCACCTCAGCTGCCTTCCTGCCTACATGGCACCGCGGGCACCGCTGGCCAGGGCGTGTGTCGACATGAAAGGGAGCGCGACAGACGAGACATGGCTCTCCTCGCCCCCGATAAAGCAAGGACACCTAAGCAAGCGCGACGAAGGCGCTTTGTCATGTAATGCGAGGGATAAACTCAGACATCAGCATGCCCTTTCCACCTCCTGTGCCACCGTGGCAACCCCTTTCCCTATAAAAGGAGGCCCATAGGCGACCAGGGGGATTCGCTTTTGAGCTCCTCACACCCCATAGCTAGTTGAAGAACACAGATAAACAAAACCACCAAAGCAGGAGTAGGGTTTTACGATCCTCGCGCCCGAACCTCGATAAAGAAACCGTGTGCTATCTGTTTGATCCGCTCTTCTCACGACCCCGCCCCGCAACCGTAGTAGGGATTCTTGTGATCCCATAGGTGTCGCCCCCAAGACCGACACCGGAGTAACCTACAACAAGACCGCTGGCATGATCCGAGCACGCCAGAGAAATCCGCCCCAACCCCAGCCCTCGCAAAATTGCGAAGCGATTACTACGCGTACATAACTACGCCTGGAAATACCATGGGCATAAGGGAGGGCACGACCACGCACGCCTGCACGCGGCTCAACCGCACTGTGGGCTCCGATTGTGTCATTCTTTTCTTTCTTCTTTTCTCTTACTTTCGGGACTCCGTTTTCGTAAGTCCTGTCCGCACTAGAATTGCCGAACTCACGGCAACAGCCAGGAAGCGTAGTTACGCCGAGTGTCCAGTGCTCTCTACTACGAGCATTATACCTGTTTTACATACCATCCTCGCAGCTTACCCTCGAGGGGGACATGTTAAATAGTCCCATCCCTTGCTTATCGCACTATTTGTATCGTTCTGCTTTCATTGCAGTACCTTTTTGAATAAACAATACATAGCTTTTGCCTATTATTGCACTCCTTTTTTTATCTATATATATGTTCATTCATGACATGTAGCACCCGTACACTTTGGTACGGCCAATACACCAGGGGCTTAAGTACCCCAAAAGTATGGTGTGATAAGTCCGAATACTTTCACAAGTGCGGCACCCCGAACTTATAGCATTATATGCATCGGCTCCGAATCATGTCTTGGGTCAATAGTTGGGTTTGCTCGGCTCCCATGTTTTGGTACCTTACGTTCCGTTATATCGGCTAAGGTAGAGCTGGGGGAACCACTGCGATTGTGCCCCGGTTGAGCTGGGTTGAGCACCTCAGTGGAGATAGCTAAAACTGACCGTCATGATAGGGCGAGAGCCGGTCACTATTCGAGAGGTTTTTTCGGGTCCCTAAAGACTTAAGCCGCTTAGAGCGAGGAGTCGGCATTGTCCGGCCAAGGCGTGGATAGCGCCCCGAACTCGGTCTTCCGAATACTAGGGGCTTCGCCGAAATTTAAAATTATAGAATTCTATGGCTAAGTGAGAGTGTTCAAGCACTATAGTCCGGTTGCCTCGTTCGTTGCGATTGAGCGCCTCCCTCGAAGGACCCAGGAATGGGAACAAGAGCGCTCAAGTTTATCCCGAACACCCCAGCATTCGTGGCATGGGGGCTGAAGCCAACGACTTGCCATCTCCCAAATTTGATAAACGGCCGCACAGAAGGTAATATTTTAAATTCACAAGCGTTGCTTAGCGCATATGAACAAGTTTTCAGTGTACAGGATAACAAATGCAAGTCTATTCAAAAATTACATCTTTGGAGCATTCACCCGCTATAAGGCGGGCACCCTTCAGGACGCCCTCATAGTACATTTCGGGCTTGCGATGCTCCTTGCCCTTTAGTGGCCCGTTCGTCACAAGCTTCTCAGCATCCAGCTTGCCCCAGTGCACTTTAGCACGGGCAAGGGCCCGACGGGCACCTTCAATGCAGACGGAGCGCTTGATGACTTCAATCCATGGACAGGCGCCCACCAGCCGCCGTGACTAGACCGAAGTAGCTCCTGTGCATGGCTTCCAATGGCCACACCAATTATGAGGCCCTTCATGGCCTGTTTCGCGACCTCAGGAGCTCGACCAGCTGCTTCAGCTGGTCGCTCAGGGCACCGGATGTCCGCCTCAAAGATACCGAGACCGAACACCTTTTCCGTCGAGCTCCCTCCTTGGCGTGGTAGAACGCGGCAGCATCAAACACACCACGGGGCAGATCTGCGAATGCTCCTGGAGAGCTCCGGATTCGGGTAAGTAATAGATAATTCACTTTCACATGCTTGCTTTGCATAAAGAATGCCTTACCCGCCGCTATCTTCTTTAGTGATTCAATTTCCTGGAGGGCTTTTTGGGCTTCGGCCTTAGCGTCTTTGGCACTCTCAAGAGCCGAGGCGAGCTCGGACTCGAAGTCTCGAGTCACGCCCAAACTCTCGTGTTTTCCACGAGAGCACGGAGCTCTTGCCGCACCTCCGCCACCCGCGCCTCCTGCTTCTCTCGCTCGGCGCGCCCGCTGCCGCTTTGCTTTCGGCCGTGGACACCGCTTCCTTCGTGGTCGCCACCTCGCTCGTGGCCCCTACAATACCCATGTTAGTCCTGTCATTTTGCAACCAAATCCTTTCTATAAGGTATTACTTTAATAAGGTATTACTTACCTTCCTTGTCCTCGAGCTGCTTCTTGGCAAGGCCGAGCTCGTTCTCGGACCGCCGAGGCTCGCTTCAATGCATTGACCTCCGCAGTCGGTCTGGCGAGGCAGCAGCAGCAGACGCATTCCCATATTGACATACTTATGTTATACTCCTGTGTATATCTTTTAGATCCTTAGTCCAGCTTTTCTTTCCAACACCGAACTAAGCATCGGGGCTACCGTCTATGCGGTAATATTTTACATATTCTAAACTTACCTCAAAGCCTGTTAGAAGGCTGGTACAGGCTTCACCAGCCCGCTCTTGGCGGATCGAATATTCTGGATCACCACACTCATAACAAATGCGGTGCTCCTCGTCGATGGAGGCGCCGTTAAGCGCCTCCAAGAAGCTATCCGTGCCTCCGGATGGGACGGAGGTCACCGGCGTCAGAGTCTTGCCCTTCTTACGAAGGGGCCGCTGCTTTGGACTTGAACCTTGAAGGTTCGATGACGGAGTCCACAGGGCGGACTTAGAGCCCTCTGGGGTTTCGCCTTTGCGCCGGAGTCCGGAGGTCGCCTGCGGCGCCCAGACCACCTCCTCCTGGTGGGGCCTTTGGGACTCCACCGCGGTGTCGCTCTGCGCCACGAGGAGAGGAGGCGGTCGGAAGTGAAGTGCTATTCACATCCGACGAATCCAGGGAGCCGCTCGACGAAGCGGCGAGCTCGTCCTTGGGCGGGTGTCACGCCCAATATGCGACCCTATCCAAAAGGAACTCGACGGTCCCACCAAGGATAGACCCGCATATTGAGACGCTTTTGCAAGGTGGATATCATTACATCAACATTACATAATAGATGGGGATACATACATAAGGCACAAATGCCACAAGAATACATCAACATCATATACAAGAGATCAACATTCGACTACGGATGAAACATAAACAGAAACTCAAACAATATCCACCCTGCTAGCCCAGGCTGCCGACCTGGAACCTATCCCCTGATCGAAGAAGCAGAAGAAGAACTCCAATACAAGCAAACATCGCTCTCGCGTCATGAACATCGCAAACCTGTACCTGCAACTGGTGGTGTAGTAATCTGTGAGCCACGAGGACTCAGCAATCCCATTACCATGGGTATCAAGACTAGCAAAGCTTAATGGGAAAGGAAGGGATAAAGTGGTGAGGTTGCAGCAGCGACTAAGCATATATGGTGGCTAACCAACACAAATGAGAGCGAGAAGAGAAACAAAGGAACGGTCGTCAACTGGTAATGATCAAGAAGTGATCCTGAACTCCTACTTACGTCAAACATAACCCAAGAACCGTGTTCTCCTCTCGATCAACCCGAAAAGAGACACTCACGGTTACGCTACGGTTGGTGTATTTTAATTAAGATCAACTTCGGTTTTCTACAACCGGACATTAACAAATTCCCATCTGCCACATAACCGCTGGCACGGCTTTAGAAAGTTCAAACCCTGCAGGGTGTCCCAACTTAGCCCATGATAAGCTCTCGCGATCAACGAAGGATATTCCTTCTCCCGGACGACCCGATCAGTCTCGAATCCGGCTACAAGACATTTCGACAGCAATAAAACAAGACCAGCAAAGCCGCCCGAATGTGCCGACTAATCCCGATAGGAGCTGCACATATCTCGTCTCGTGGCACACCGGATGAGCAGTCCGTATAACTAAAACCAGACCTCAAGTTGCCTTGAGGGGCGCTGCACAGGTTTCTAGTTCGGCCAAGACTCAAGGAGCACTGGTCCGGGGGCTAAAATAAAGATGACCCTTGGGCTCCGAAACCCAAGGGAAAAAGGGCATAGGTGAGGCAAATGGTAAAACCAATGTTGGGCCTTCTTTGGAGGAGTCTTATTCAAAGCGAACTGTCAAGGGGGTCCCATAAATCACCCGACCGCATTAGGGATGCAAAATCCGGGAACATAATACCGATATAACGGAAACTAGGCGGCAAGAGTGGAACAAAACACGGACATAAGGCCGAGCCTTCCACCCTTTACCAAGTATATAGATGCATTAATTAAATAAGATATATTGTGATATCCCAACAAGTAAACATGCTCCAACAAGGAACAACATCTCCATGTTCCAACAAGGAACAAACTTCATCTTCACCGCAACTAACAACGCTATAAGAGGGGCTAAGCAAAGCGGTAACATAGCCAGACAACGGTTTGCTAGGAAGGGTGACAATGGTTAGAGGTTCATGGCAATTTGGGATGGCTTGAGGAGCAAGTGATAGGTAGCGCAGCATAGCGAAAGAACGAAGCAACGAGCATAGCAATGATAGTAGTGAGATCCAGGGTAGCGGTCATCTTGCCTGAAATCCCGCAAGGAAGAAGAAAGAGTCCATGAAGAAGACGAACGGATGAAGCCGAACCAAGCGTAGACGAACGAATCCTCACGATCGCAACGCAACAGGAACTAACAAGAAGAAGCACACAACATAGTAAACACACCACACATGAACAAGGCATGATGCACAACCAATCATGACGCATGACAAAGCTACATGAGGCTACTCATGGCAAGAGATGATGCATACAAGACCAACACATCAAAGCAAGTTTAAATGAGGCCGGAAACAACATATAACAATTCCGGTAAGTCCTCATATGCAAATTTCGAAATTGGTCCAGATCTGAATAAACCTTATGTTCAAGTTGTTAAACAGCAAGTTAAAATGCACCACGAGGATCTACACGAAATTCTAGTCAAGTTACATATAAAGTTCATTTAATTCGGAGCTACGGCCTAGAAGATATGAGCAAAACAAGTTAAACATGGCATTGATGCAAAATGCATACAAACATCAAGAAAACACCTCAAAACAATGATGCAACAAGATAATATGAAACTACATGCAATTCTAAGCAAGTTTCATATAGAGCACACTCAAAACGTAGCAACGGTGCAACACATACACCCTATACAAGTTATAGCAACAATCTGTCCAAAACAGCACGTAGGCATATTGCAAGCATCAAAATAACAAGCTACAGCATCTCAACATAATAACAAAAGGCATGGGCATGATGTACAGGTAAAGCATGACAAAACATGAACACTGAGCTATCTCCATAAACAACTAGATCATGCTCAAAATGACATGACAAGATTGCAAATAATAACAGTTTCAGGCTTAGCAGAAAATAACATCAGGTTGCAATGTTTAGAGCTATCAAACAGCATCTTACAGGAACTTATCATGGCAAACAAAGGCATGGCATGAATCTACTCAAAGCATATAACAAAAATCCCTTACTGACCATGAGCCAAAAAGGATCAGAAAATATGATGGCACCCATGTAAACATGGCAAGTTATATTACAGATTCATACATGGCAGAAACAACGATAAGTAGGCATGTTGGTGAGTTTGAACCACTCACCACAGAGCAACAAATGGCATGGCAAGGCAACCAACAGCAAGAAGACATGGCATAGAATCTATACATGGCAAGAACAACATCATAGCATACACGGATCAACTACAACAACCTTGGCAAAATTGAATAACATGTAAACAACCTGCCAGGAAACATTTTATAGCAAAAGTAGAGCTCGATTGACTCAAGCTATGCCACTCCATAATTGCAAACAAGGGCATGGATGGATAGAGCAAGACATCTAGAACAAAACATCCTTACTGAAGTATCTCAAAATATGCATGGATCTCTCGGTAGCATCAAGTTAACATGGCATAAAAATATCAGCAAAACAGGGCTGAAATCAGCAACATTATGATGCCTAGTTTGCATGCTTGTTCTAGTCACCACATAGATCACAAAAATACATGGCATACACCCCTGGAAAGATGGCATGGCATATTACAAAACACATGTAGGACTCAAGTTCATAGGGTGCACACATCAATCATGGCAAAAATGACAAATTGCATGTTCTGATAAGAATCAGAAACTAACATCACATAGCCCTCTTCCAACAGCATTTCGGGCATCAAGATGAGCTCAAATGAAAATGTTGCAATGTAAAGAAATTATGTACTCATCGAGGCGAACATTTTGACATATTACACGCACAAAACGGAGCTACGGACGCAGAGTTATGGCATGATGAAAATGCATGAAAATTACTGAAACTCAGGGACTTAGTGGATTTTTGGAATGAAAACTGAGCGTCGGATAACTACACAACGCACATGGCGGCAGATAGAGCAGCGGGACTGGGCTCGGTTCTCACCAGAGGGGCCTCGGCCCAGGAGACGAGGCAGGCCGGCGGACCGAAGGGGAGCCTGGCTGGCAGCGAGGCGAGCCCGGTGCCCACGAAGCGGCGCCGCCCCGAGCTCAGCGGGGACGAGGCCATGGCGTGGCGGCGGCGGCTGTGGCGAGTCTGCGAGACAGGAAGGACAGGAGGGGCCGGGTAGCGGGAGCGGGCGGATCCGGGCTGGGGACCCGGATCTGGCGTCGGAGGTGGTCGGCGGCAGCCGGACTGCCGCCCCGGCGAGGAGAACCCGCGGCAGCGGGCGAGCTCCTCTGAAGGAGTTAGCGCGAGGGTGAGGGGAGCGAGGAGGTGAGGGGCGCGAGGAGGAGAGGAGAGGCGGCGCGGCGGCGGGGCGAGGCGGCGGTGGCGCGGAGATCCGCGCGCCCGGCGACTCGCCGGCCGGAGGCGGGCCGGATCTGCGACGGGAGGCGGCGGCGCTGCCGAAGCGGTGGAGCGGGCGGGCGGGCGGCGTGAGGGTTCGCATGGGCCAGCGTTAGCTCCATGCGCCGGCGCGGCGGGTCGGGCGCGGAGGCCACGGCGGACCTCTGATTGGCCGGGCATGGCGACGGATGGGCGGACACGTCCGGACGGCGGGACGAAATGTCCGCGGCGTGCGAGAAAGGGCTAGGGTTGGACGCGCGAAAATCCGGAGGGGGTCACATATTTATAGGTAAAGGGAGCTAGGAGAGTCCAAATGAGGTGCGGTTTTCAGCCACGCGATCGTGATCGAACGACTGAGAGCATGGAGGGAAGTTTGCTGGGGTTTGGGCCACTTTGAAAGGGGTGTTGGGCTGCAATGAGAAGGGGGCTTTTACGGTTACCCGGTTAACCGTTGGAGTATCAAACGACCTCCAAATGATCCGAAACTTGACAGGCGGTCTACCAGTGCTATATCAAGGCCGCTTGACAAACCTCGGGCCATTCCAAGAACGTTTAACGCCCGCACACGAAAAGAGGTAAAAGGGGGCGCCGGGAAGCATAGGAGTGCCAGATTGCAAAACGGACAACAGGGAAAATGCTCGGATGCATGAGACGAACACGTATGCAAATGCGATGCACATGATGACATGATATGAAATGCAAATAATGACATGGCAAAGAGAGACACGCAAGCACATGGCATGGCAAAGACGGCGAATAACTGACGGACACCTGGCGCATCGAATCCGGGGCGTTACAACACTCCTCCACTAACAAGAGATCTTGTCCCGAGATCTTAGGACCGAGACGGAAGGGAAAAGGGAATAGGTGAAACAAGAACTCGAAGAAGAATCAAAGAATCGAGAGCACTCGAGAAGAAGAGATGAGCGACGAGAATGTCGAGAATCGAAAGCTCACGGAATCAGATAGACTATGAAACAACTCCTGTTCGAACGAGATAAGAAATGAATAAGACTGAAAGGATTTAGGCAGCACACCTGCTGAAACATGGAAGGATTGGAACTGAGTTTGACAAAATGGAACGATAGATGATGAGAGGAACAACACAATGCCTCCGGAAGAATTGAAAGAATTGAATGAAAAGAACTTAGAAGGAAGGATTGAACGGATTTGAATATCTGAGAAGAACAAAGAAATGCAAAACTCCAATTCTAAAGAATACGGAGAATTAATTACACTTAGAGATGCAAGAAGAAAAGATATTTGAATTCCACCAAAATATTGATGAAACTCCTGAAGAAAGAATTAAATCATGAAGAACCACCATGAAGAACTCCGGTAGCAAAAAGATGATGAGATAGAAATGAAGGATGAAAGAATAAGATGAGCCTGCGATGAATTAGAAGGAGGATTCCGACGAAAAGGCCGAGGAAATTGAACTCCGGATAAGAAAAGATGAAAGCACTTGAAACTAGAATTTATTCCTCAAGAACAAACTCCGAAGGGAGGGATTACTCACTTGGATGAAATAAGAATAAGATTTATTGTATGCTTATCCTTCATCAAATTAAATTGATGACAAGCAATGGATTTGGCATAATACTTATTCTTGATGAAAAGGATTGAGAAGTGACATAATGCAAACTTGAGAAGGTCTTCATGAACCACCGGTAGGATTCGAAAGAACGAATGAATTAATATGATCCTCAAAGAAAAGAATCTTGAACGAACACCGTAAGAATTTGGAAATGACTGATGAAAGAGAATGAATCACCGGGAAGAATTAGAAGAACCAATAAGCTAGAGGGGATTCGATGCAAAAGAACAAAGAGATCATGAGCTGATTAAATAACACTTGAAAGAAGCACCGGGATAACTGGATAACGGTAGCTGAAATGTGAGGACGAAGAATTCTTCTGGAACGATGGCCTCCGGTGAAAAGAAGCGGGAAAACAACTCCTGACATACTCCGGATGGATGAAAAGAATTGCACAATTGGAAACAACTGGATAGGATAACATCGAGCTAGCACCATGAATCTCCGGGGGAACGGACAAGATTTAGAGGAAAAACTCTTCTTCGTTCCTCAAATGACGACGAGAAACAACACCAAAATTATTGGGGTACTCCGGTGAAACGAAAGGCGGAGAGGTTGAACCAACAATGAAATGATTTGAAATCGATCTTGGAAAGGCATCTGACTGATGAAATTCATTCTTACGTCACACTCTGAAAAGAATTGAGAATAACTCCGGGCAATTAGAAGAGTCAGGTAAAATCCTGGGAAAAGACCTGTGGGTTAGGGCCCACTAAAAGAAAACACCGTTGGAAAGGATTGTTGAACAGATAGATGATGCACCGGAACAAATGAAATATTTGAATGAGGTGACAACCTCAAATTAATTCAAACATAGACGAATCTCCTGAGATGTCTTCGGAACTCCGGAATGATAAACTGGCGAGAGGCGAACGAGCAAGGGGAAAACATTTGAGCCGAGGAAAAGAATATGATCAACCCGAAAAACTTGAATTGAATCCATCGGAAAAAGAAAAGGGATGAAGAATGACGAACTAGACGAGAAACCCCCGGTTGAAATGATTGATAGAAGACTGAAGAGGCTCCACACGAATGGAATTGATGGTCGGAAGAAACTCGAACTCCGGGAAGAAGAGGGTGGAGGGCGGAAAACAAAGACAACTTGAAGGGAAACCACGAATATCTTGAAGAGAAAACACCGTTGAAATCATTGAGGAAAAGAACAAAGACTTCGCACGAATAGGATGGATACTCGATCACGGACTCCGGTTCCGACAATAAGAAGGGAGGGCGGGTGGGAAAAACAAGGACAACTTCGGACAGGAAAACAACAACGAGAGAGAAAGAACTGACGACTGATCTTGCAAGAGACAACGAGGGTCGAATCTACTCGAAGAGAAATGCGTCGGATGAAAAGAGCTGAGGAACAACGATCGGAAAACCAACTGCGTGATCCTAAAGAAAATTTGAAGGGGAAGAGAAGTAATTCAAAACACCTACGTCAAGATTCCTGACCAGAGCGACGAAGGGCTGAGGAGTAAAAGAATTCCTACTCCGATATAACTAGACTCCAAAACAGTTTTCTTCTAGACTCAACAACGGCCAAACTACACGATCAATCAAGGGGCTCCTAGGGTCGGGTCGAGGCTCGATACCAACTTGTCACGCCTAATATGCGACCCTATCCAAAAGGAACTCGACGGTCCCACCAAGGATAGACCCGATATTGAGACGCTTTTGCAAGGTGGATATCATTACATCAACATTACATAATAGATGGGGATACATACATAAGGCACAAATGCCACAAGAATACATCAACATCATATACAGAGATCAACATCCGACTACGGATGAAACATAAACAGAAACTCAAACAATATCCACCCCGCTAGCCCAGCTGCCGACCGAACCTATCCCCGATCAAGAAGCGTAAGAAGAACTCCAATACAAGCAAACATCGCTCTCGCGCCATGAACATCGCAAACCTGTACCTGGCTGGTGGTGTAGTAATCTGTGAGCCACGAGGACTCAGCAATCCCATTACCATGGGTATCAAGACTAGCAAAGCTTAATGGGAAAGGAAGGGATAAAGTGGTGAGGTTGCAGCAGCGACTAAGCATATATGGTGGCTAACCAACACAAATGAGAGCGAGAAGAGAAACAAAGGAACGGTCGTCAACTGGTAATGATCAAGAAGTGATCCTGAACTCCTACTTACGTCAAACATAACCCAAGAACCGTGTTCTCCTCTCGATCAACCCCGAAAAGAGACACTCATGGTTACGCACGCGGTTGGTGTATTTTAATTAAGATCAACTTCGGGTTTTCTACAACCGGACATTAACAAATTCTCATCTGCCACATAACCGCGGGCACGGCTTTAGAAAGTTCAAACCCTGCAGGGGTGTCCCAACTTAGCCCATGATAAGCTCTCGCGATCAACGAAGGATATTCCTTCTCCCCGGGACGACCCGATCAGTCTCAGAATCCCGGCTACAAGACATTTCGACAGCAATAAAACAAGACCAGCAAAGCCGCCCGAATGTGCCGACAAATCCTGATAGGAGCTGCACATATCTCGGTCTCGAGGCACACCGGATGAGCATTCCGTATAACTAAAACCAGACCTCAAGTTGCCTTGAGGGGCGCTGCAGGGCTCTAGTTCGGGCCAACACTCAAGGAGCACTGGTCGGGGGCTAAAATAAAGATGACCCTTGGGCTCCGAAACCCAAGGGAAAAAGGGCATAGGTGAGGCAAATGGTAAAACCAATGTTGGGCCTTCTTTGGAGGAGTCTTATTCAAAGCGAACTGTCAAGGGGTCCCATAAATCACACGACCGCGTTAGGGACGCAAAATCCGGGAACATAATACCGATATGACGGAAACTAGGCGGCAAGAGTGGAACAAAACACCAGGCATAAGGCCGAGCCTTCCACCCTTTACCAAGTATATAGATGCATTAATTAAATAAGATATATTGTGATATCCCAACAAGTAAACATGTTCCAACAAGGAACAACATCTCCATGTTCCAACAAGGAACAAACTTCATCTTCACCTGCAACTAACAACGCTATAAGAGGGGCTGAGCAAAATGGTAACATAGCCAAACAACGGTTTGCTAGGAAGGGTGCAAAAGGTTAGAGGTTGACATGGCAATTTGGGAGGCTTGATAAACAGGTAATAGGTAGCGCAGCATAGCGATAGAACGAAGCAACTAGCATAGCAATGATAGTAGTGAGATCCAGGGTAGCGGTCATCTTGCCTGAAATCCCGCAAGGAAGAAGAACGAGTCCATGAAGAAGACGAACGGATGAAGCCGAACCAAGCGTAGACGAACGAATCCTCACGATCGCAACGCAACAGGAACTAACAAGAAGAAGCACACAACATAGTAAACACACCACACATGAACAAGGCATGATGCACAACCAATCATGACGCATGACAAAGCTACATGAGGCTACTCATGGCAAGAGATGATGCATACAAGACCAACACATCAAAGCAAGTTTAAATGAGGCCGGAAACAACATATAACAATTCCGGTAAGTCCTCATATGCAAATTTAGAAATTGGTCCAGATCTGAATAAACCTTATGTTCAAGTTGTTAAACAGCAAGTTAAAATGCACCACGATGATCTACACGAAATTCTAGTCAAGTTACATATAAAGTTCATTTAATTCGGAGCTACGGCCTAGAAGATATGAGCAAAACAAGTTAAACATGGCATTGATGCAAAATGCATACAAACATCAAGAAAACACCTCAAAACAATGATGCAACAAGATAATATGAAACTACATGTAATTCTAAGCAAGTTTCATATAGAGCACACTCAAAACGGAGCAACGGTGCAACACATACCCTATACAAGTTATAGCAACAATCTGTCCAAAACAGCAAGTAGGCATATTGCAAGCATCAAAACAACAAGCTACAGCATCTCAACATAATAACAAAAGGCATGGGCATGATGTACAGGTAAAGCATGACAAAACATGAACACTGAGCTATCTCCATAAATAACTAGATCATGCTCAAAATGACATGGCAAGATTGCAAATAATAACAGTTTCAGGCTTAGCAGAAAATAACATCAGGCTGCAATGTTTAGAGCTATCAAACAGCATCTTACAGGAACTTATCATGGCAAACAAAGGCATGGCATGAATCTACTCAAAGCATATAACAAAAATCCCTTACTGACCATGAGCCAAAAGGATCGAGAAAATATGATGGCACCCATGTAAACATGGCAAGTTATATTACAGATTCATACATGGCAGAAACAACGATAAGTAGGCATGTTGGTGAGCTTGAACCACTCACCACAGAGCAATAAATGGCATGGCAAGGCAACCAACAGCAAGAAGACATGGCATAGAATCTATACATGGCAAGAAAAACATCATAGCATACACGGATCAACTACAACAACCTTGGCAAAATTGAATAACATGTAAACAACCTGCCAGGAAACATTTTATAGCAAAAGTAGAGCTCGATTGACTCAAGCTATGGCACTCCATAATTGCAAACAAGGGCATGGATGGATAGAGCAAGAAATCTAGAACAAAACATCCTTACTGAAGTATCTCAAAATATGCATGGATCTCTCGGTAGCATCAAGTTAACATGGCATAAAAATATCAGCAAATCAGGGCTGAAATCAGCAACATTATGATGCCTAGTTTGCATGCTTGTTCTAGTCACCACATAGATCACAAAAATACATGGCATACACCCCTGGAAAGATGGCATGGCATACTACAAAACACATGTAGGACTCAAGTTCATAGGGTGCACACATCAATCATGGCAAAAATGACAAAAGTGCATGTTCTGATAAGAATCAGAAACTAACATCACATAGCCGTCTTCCAACAGCATTTCGGGCACCAAGATGAGCTCAAATGAAAATGATGCAATGTAATGAAATGATGTACTCATCGAGTCGAACATTTTGACATATTACACGCGCAAAACGGAGCTACGGACGCAGAGTTATGGCATGATGAAAATGCATGAAAATTACTGAAACTCGGGGACTTAGTGGATTTTTGGAATGAAAACTGAGCGTCGGATAACTACACAGCGCACATGGCGGCAGATAGAGCAGCGGGACTGGGCTCGGTTCTCACCGAGGGGCCTCGGCCCGAGACAAGCAGGCCGGCGGACCGGCGGGGAGCTGGCGGCCGGGAGGCCGAGCCGCGGGCTCACGAAGCGCGCGCCCCGAGCTCAGAAGGGACGAGGCCATGGCGTGGCGTGGCGGCGGCGGCCAGGGCGAGGTCCGGCGACGGGAAGGACAGGATGGGGCCGGGGTAGCGGGAACGGGCGGATCCGGGCCTAGGGACCCCGGATCTGGCGTCGGAGGTGGTCGGCGGCGACCGGAGTGGCCGCTCCGGCGAGGAGAACCCGGCGGCAGGGCGAAGCTCGCGAAGGAGTTAAGCGAGGGGTGAGGGGCGCGAGGAGGTGAGGGGCGCGAGGAGGAGAGGGCGCGAGGCGGCGCGGTCGGGGCGACGGCGGCGGCGCAGATCCAGCGCGCCGGCGACTCGCCCGGAGGCGGGCCGACTGCGACGGGAGGCGGCGGAGCGGCGGGCGAGCGGGCGGCCGAGCGGTGGAGCAGGTCGGGCGGCGGCGGCGCGAGAGCTCTGTGGGCCAGCGTTGGGCTCGCGGGCCCCGATGGCGGGTCGGCGCGGAGGCCACGCAGCGCCTCGATTAGCGGTCATGGCGGCGGATGGGGCGGACACGTCCGGACGGCGGGGACGAAATGTCCGGCGGCGCGCGGGGAGCGTGGCTAGGGTTGGACTGCGCGAAAATCCGGAGGGGATCACATATTTATAGGTAGAGGGAGCTAGGAGAGTCCAAATGAGGTGCGGTTTTCGGCCACGCGATCGTGATCGAACGACCGAGGGAAGTTTGCTGGGGTTTGGGCCACTTTGAAAGGGGTGTTGGGCTGCAAGGAGAAGGGGGCTTTTACGGTTACCCGGTTAACCGTTGG
The DNA here is from genome assembly GCA_021605205.1 of Aegilops longissima. Classification (NCBI taxonomy): domain Eukaryota; kingdom Viridiplantae; phylum Streptophyta; class Magnoliopsida; order Poales; family Poaceae; genus Aegilops; species Aegilops longissima. The sequence goes on along the minus strand of CM038680.1, from coordinate 371,827,878 downwards.
AGTATCAAACGACCTCCAAATGATCCGAAACTTGACAGGCGGTCTACCAGTGCTATATCAAGGCCGCTTGAAAAACCTCGGGCCATTCCGAGAACGTTTAACGCCCGCACACGAAAAGAGGTAAAAGGGGGCGCTGGGAAGCATAGGAGTGCCGGATTGCAAAACGGACAACAGGGAAAATGCTCGGATGCATGAGACGAACACGTATGCAAATGCGATGCACATGATGACATGATATGAAATGCAAATAATGACATGGCAAAGAGAGACACGCAAGCACATGACATGGCAAAGACGGCGAATAACTGACGGACACCTGGCGCATCGAATCCGGGGCGTTACAACACTCCTCCACTAACAAGAGATCTTGTCCCGAGATCTTAGGACCGAGACGGAAGGGAAAAGGGAATAGGTGAAACAAGAACTCGAAGAAGAATCAAAGAATCGAGAGCACTCGAGAAGAAGAGATGAGCGACGAGAATGCCGAGAATCGAAAGCTCACGGAATCAGATAGACTATGAAACAACTCCGGTTCGAACGAGATAAGAAATGAATAAGACTGAAAGGATTTAGGCAGCACACCTGCTGAAACATGGAAGGATTGGAACTGAGTTTGACAAAATGGAACGATAGATGACGAGAGGAACAACACAATGCCTCCGGAAGAATTGAAAGAATTGAATGAAAAGAACTTAGAAGGAAGGATTGAACGGATTTGAATATCTGAGAAGAACAAAGAAATGCAAAACTCCAATTCTAAAGAATACGGAGAATTAATTACACTTAGAGATGCAAGAAGAAAAGATATTTGAATTCCACCAAAATATTGATGAAACTCCTGAAGAAAGAATTAAATCATGAAGAACCACCATGAAGAACTCCGTAGCAAAAAGATGATGAGATAGAAATGAAGGATGAAAGAATAAGATGAGCTGCGATGAATTAGAAGGAGGATTCCACGAAAAGGCCGAGGAAATTGAACTCCGGATAAGAAAAGATGAAAGCACTTGAAACTAGAATTTATTCCTCAAGAACAAACTCGAAGGAGGATTACTCACTTGGATGAAATAAGAATAAGATTTATTGTATGCTTATCCTTCATCAAATTAAATTGATGACAAGCAATGGATTTGGCATAATACTTATTCTTGATGAAAAGGATTGAGAAGTGACATAACGCAAACTTGAGAAGGTCTTCATGAACCACGGTAGGATTGAAAGAACGAATGAATTAATATGATCCTCAAAGAAAAGAATCTTGAACGAACACCGTAAGAATTTGGAAATGACTGATGAAAGAGAATGAATCACCGGGAAGAATTAGAAGAACCAATAAGCTAGAGGGGATTCGATGCAAAAGAACAAAGAGATCATGAGATGATTAAATAACACTTGAAAGAAGCACCGGGATAACTGGATAACGGTAGCTGAAATGTGAGGACGAATAATTCTTCTGGAACGATGGCCTCCGGTGAAAAGAAGCGGGAAAACAACTCCTGACATACTCCGGATGGATGAAAAGAATTGCACAATTGGAAACAACTGGATAGGATAACATCGAGCTAGCACCATGAATCTCCGGGGGAACGGACAAGATTTAGAGGAAAAACTCTTCTTCGTTCCTCAAATGACGACGAGAAACAACACCAAAATTATTGGGGTACTCCGGTGAAACGAAAGGCGGAGAGGTTGAACCAACAATGAAATGATTTGAAATCGATCTTGGAAAGGCATCGACCGATGAAATTCATTCTTACGCCACACTCTGAAAAGAATTGAGAATAACTCCGGGCAATTAGAAGAGTCAGGTAAAATCCTGGGAAAAGACCTGTGGGTTAGGGCCCACTAAAAGAAAACACCGTTGGAAAGGATTGTTGAACAGATAGATGATGCACCGGAACAAATGAAATATTTGAATGAGGTGACAACCTCGAATTAATTCAAACATAGACGAATCTCCTGAGATGTCTTCGGAACTCCGGAATGATAAACTGGCGAGAGGCGAACGAGCAAGGGGAAAACATTTGAGCCGAGGAAAAGAATATGATCAACCCGAAAAACTTGAATTGAATCCATCGGAAAAAGAAAAGGGATGAAGAATGACGAACTAGACGAGAAACCCCCGGTTGAAATGATTGATAGAAGACTGAAGAGGCTCCACACGAATGGAATTGATGGTCGGAAGAAACTCGAACTCCGGGAAGAAGAGGGTGGGAGGGCGGGAAAACAAAGACAACTTGGAAGGGGAAACCGACGAATATCTTGAAGAGAAAACACCGGTTGAAATCATTGAGGAAAAAGAACAAAGACTTCGCACGAATAGGATGGATACTCGATTACGGACTCCGGTTCCGACAATAAGAAGGGAGGGCGGGTGGGAAAAACAAGGACAACTTCGGACAGGAAAACAACAACGAGAGAGAAAGAACTGACGACTGATCTTGCAAGAGACAACGAGGGTCGAATCCACTCGAAGAGAAATGCGTCGGATGAAAAGAGCTGAGGAACAACGATCGGAAAACCAACTGCGTGATCCTAAAGAAAATTTGAAGGGGAAGAGAAGTAATTCAAAACACCTACGTCAAGATTCCTGACCAGAGCGACGAAGGGGCTGAGGAGTAAAAAGAATTCCTACTCTCCGATATAACTAGACTCCGAAAACAGTTTTCTTCTAGACTCAACAACGGCCAAACTACACGATCAATCAAGGGGGCTCCTAGGGTCAGTCGAGGCTCTGATACCAACTTGTCACGCCCAATATGCGACCCTATCCAAAAGGAACTCGACGGTCCCACCAAGGATAGACCCGCATATTGAGACGCTTTTGCAAGGTGGATATCATTACATCAACATTACATAATAGATGGGGATACATACATAAGGCACAAATGCCACAAGAATACATCAACATCATATACAAGAGATCAACATCCGACTACGGATGAAACATAAACAGAAACTCAAACAATATCCACCTCGCTAGCCCAGGCTGCCGACCGAACCTATCCCCGATCAAAGAAGCGTAAGAAGAACTCCAATACAAGCAAACATCGCTCTCGCGTCATGAACATCGCAAACCTGTACCTGCAACTGGTGGTGTAGTAATCTGTGAGCCACGAGGACTCAGCAGTCCCATTACCATGGGTATCAAGACTAGCAAAGCTTAATGGGAAAGGAAGGGATAAAGTGGTGAGGTTGCAGCAGCGACTAAGCATATATGGTGGCTAACCAACACAAATGAGAGCGAGAAGAGAAACAAAGGAACGGTCGTCAACTGGTAATGATCAAGAAGTGATCATGAACTCCTACTTACGTTAAACATAACCCAAGAACCGTGTTCTCCTCTCGATCAACCCCGAAAAGAGACACGCACGGTTACGCACACGGTTGGTGTATTTTAATTAAGATCAACTTCGGGTTTTCTACAACCGGACATTAACAAATTCCCATCTGCCACATAACCGCGGGCACGGCTTTAGAAAGTTCAAACCCTGCTGGGGTGTCCCAACTTAGCCCATGATAAGCTCTCGCGATCAACGAAGGATATTCCTTCTCCCCGGGACGACCCGATCAGTCTCGGAATCCCGGCTACAAGACATTTCGACAGCAATAAAACAAGACCAGCAAAGCCGCCCGAATGTGCCGACAAATCCTGATAGGAGCTGCACATATCTCGGTCTCAGGGCACACCCGGATGAGCAGTCCGTACAACTAAAACCAGACCTCAAGTTGCCTTGAGGGGGCGCCGCACAGGGCTCTAGTTCGGGCCAGCACTCGAAGGAGCACTGGTCCGGGGGGGCTAAAATAAAGATGACCCTTGGGCTCCGGAAACCCAAGGGAAAAAGGGCATAGGTGAGGCAAATGGTAAAACCAATGTTGGGCCTTCTTTGGAGGAGTCTTATTCAAAGCGAACTGTCAAGGGGTCCCATAAATCACACGACCGCGTTAGGGACGCAAAATCCGGGAACATAATACCGATATGACGGAAACTAGGCGGCAAGAGTGGAACAAAACACCAGGCATAAGGCCGAGCCTTCCACCCTTTACCAAGTATATAGATGCATTAATTAAATAAGATATATTGTGATATCCCAACAAGTAAACATGTTCCAACAAGGAACAACATCTCCATGTTCCAACAAGGAACAAACTTCATCTTCACTGCAACTAACAACGCTATAAGAGGGCTGAGCAAAGTGGTAACATAGCCAAACAACAGTTTGCTAGGAAGGGTGCAAAAGGTTAGAGGCTGACATGGCAATTTGGGAGGCTTGATAAGCAGGTAATAGGTAGCGCAGCATAGCGATAGAACGAAGCAACTAGCATAGCAATGATAGTAGTGAGATCCGGGTAGCGGTCATCTTGCCTGAAATCCCGCAAGGAAGAAGAACGAGTCCATGAAGAAGACGAACGGATGAAGCCGAACCAAGCGTGACGAACGAATCCTCACGATCGCAACGCAACAGAACTAACAAGAAGAAGCACACAACATAGTAAACACACCACACATGAACAAGGCATGATGCACAACCAATCATGATGCATGACAAAGCTACATGAGGCTACTCATGGCAAGAGATGATGCATACAAGACCAACACATCAAAGCAAGTTTAAATGAGGCCGAAACAACATATAACAATTCCGGTAAGTCCTCATATGCAAATTTCGAAATTGGTCCAGATCTGAATAAACCTTATGTTCAAGTTGTTAAACAGCAAGTTAAAATGCACCACGATGATCTACACGAAATTCTAGTCAAGTTACATATAAAGTTCATTTAATTGAGACTACGCCTAGAAGATATGAGCAAAACAAGTTAAACATGGCATTGATGCAAAATGCATACAAACATCAAGAAAACACCTCAAAACAATGATGCAACAAGATAATATGAAACTACATGCAATTCTAAGCAAGTTTCATATAGAGCACACTCAAAACGGAGCAACGGTGCAACACATACCCTATACAAGTTATAGCAACAATCTGTCCAAAACAGCAAGTAGGCATATTGCAAGCATCAAAACAACAAGCTACAGCATCTCAACATAATAACAAAAGGCATGGGCATGATGTACAGGTAAAGCATGACAAAACATGAACACTGAGCTATCTCCATAAATAACTAGATCATGCTCAAAATGACATGGCAAGATTGCAAATAATAACAGTTTCAGGCTTAGCAGAAAATAACATCAGGCTGCAATGTTTAGAGCTATCAAACAGCATCTTACAGGAACTTATCATGGCAAACAAAGGCATGGCATGAATCTACTCAAAGCATATAACAAAAATCCCTTACTGACCATGAGCCAAAAAGGATCAGAAAATATGATGGCACCCATGTAAACATGGCAAGTTATATTACAGATTCATACATGGCAGAAACAACGATAAGTAGGCATGTTGGTGAGCTTGAACCACTCACCACAGAGCAATAAATGGCATGGCAAGGCAACCAACAGCAAGAAGACATGGCATAGAATCTATACATGGCAAGAAAAACATCATAGCATACACGGATCAACTACAACAACCTTGGCAAAATTGAATAACATGTAAACAACATGCCAGGAAACATTTTATAGCAAAAGTAGAGCTTGATTGACTCAAGCTATGGCACTCCATAATTGCAAACAAGGGCATGGATGGATAGAGCAAGACATCTAGAACAAAACATCCTTACTGAAGTATCTCAAAATATGCATGGATCTCTCGGTAGCATCAAGTTAACATGGCATAAAAATATCAGCAAAACAGGGCTGAAATCAGCAACATTATGATGCCTAGTTTGCATGCTTGTTCTAGTCACCACATAGATCACAAAAATACATGGCATACACCCCTGGAAAGATGGCATGGCATATTACAAAACACATGTAGGACTCAAGTTCATAGGGTGCACACATCAATCATGGCAAAAATGACAAAAGTGCATGTTCTGATAAGAATCAGAAACTAACATCACATAGCCCTCTTCCAACAGCATTTCGGGCATCAAGATGAGCTCAAATGAAAATGATGCAATGTAATGAAATGATGTACTCATCAAGACGAACATTTTGACATATTACACGCGCAAAACGGAGCTACGGACGCAGAGTTATGGCATGATGAAAATGCATGAAAATTACTGAAACTCGGGGACTTAGTGGATTTTTGGAATGAAAACTGAGCGTCGGATAACTACACAGCGCACATGGCGGCAGATAGAGCAGCGGGACTTGGCTCGGTTCTCACCAGAGGGGCCTCGGCCTAGGAGACGAAGCAGGCCGGCGGACCGAAGGGGAGCCTGGGCTGGGCCGGAGAGGCCGAGCCGTGGCCCACGAGCGGGTGCTCGTCCCCGAGCTCGAGCGGGACGAGGCCATGGCGTGGCCGGCGGCGGCCAGGGCGAGGTCCGGCGACGGGAAGGACAGGAGGGGGCCGGGGTAGCGGGAACGGGCGGATCCGGGCCTGGGGACCCCGGATCTGGCGTCGGAGGTGGTCGGCGGCGACCGGAGTGGCCGCTCCGGCGAGGAGAACCCGGCGGCAGCGGCGAGCTCCTGCGAAGGAGTTAGGCAGAGGGGTGAGGGGCGCGAGGAAGTGAGGGGCGCGAGGGAGGAGAGGGCGCGGAGGCGGCGCGGTCGGGGGCGACCGGCGGCGCACAGATCCGGCGCTCCGGCGACTTCGCCCGGCGGAGGCGGGCCGATCGCGACGGGAGGCGGCGGAGGAAGCGGGCGGCGGCGCTGCCGAAGCGGTGGAGCGCGAGGGCCCGCGCTGGCCGCGTTGGGCTCCGTGGCGGCATGGCGGCGGGTCGGCGCGGGAGGCCACGCAGCGGCCTCTGATTGGCCGGGCGCGGCGGCGGATGGGGCGGACACATCCGGACGGCGGGGACGAAATGTCTGGCGGCGCGCGGGGAGCGTGGCTAGGGTTGGACTGCGCGAAAATCCGGAGGGGATCACATATTTATAGGTAGAGGGAGCTAGGAGAGTCCAAATGAGGTGCGGTTTTCGGCCACGTGATCGTGATCGAACGACCGAGAGCATGGAGGGAAGTTTGCTGGGGTTTGGGCCACTTTGAAAGGGGTGTTGGGATGCAAGGAGAAGGGGGCTTTTACGGTTACCCGGTTAACCGTTGGAGTATCAAACGACCTCCAAATGATCCGAAACTTGACAGGCGGTCTACCGGTGCTATATGAAGGCCGCTTGACAAACCTCGGGCCATTCCGAGAACGTTTAACGCCCGCACACGAAAAGAGGTAAAAGGGGGCGCCGGGAAGCATAGGAGTGCCGGATTGCAAAACGGACAACGGGGAAAATGCTCGGATGCATGAGACGAACACGTATGCAAATGCGATGCACATGATGACATGATATGAAATGCAAATAATGACATGGCAAAGAGAGACACGCAAGCACATGACATGGCAAAGACGGCGAATAACTGACGGACACCTGGCGCATCGAATCCGGGGCGTTACCGCGGGCTACATGGTTATATTCGGTGTTAGAAGACACTATGCGACAAATAAAAAGTCATGAGCTATTCCGGAGTCCGGACACTTACGATCTCGTCGGGGCTTGGCCTTGGTGGCCCTCCTCCTCGTCGTTGTCGGCGTTGGTGGAGAAGTCCGAGCAAGGGTCCTTCCTTTCTTGGACCCTCCGGCCTCCCGGTCGGGCGACCTTCCTTTCTTCTCTCCCCGTTGGGGAGAGGCTTCCTTCCTCCTCCCGTCTTCAGGGAGGATTCCGCCTCAGTCGCCGGACGATGAGTCCGACAACACCTGGCGTCGGGCACTCCTTCGAGTCCCCGTGGCCTTCTTCTTGGTTTTCTTCCGGCACCACGTGAGGTGCCGGAGCCAAGAGCCCCGACAAGCGGGTGTCCGCTGGGTCTTCTGGCAAGGGAGCCAGACAGTTAACCTGCCCGGATGTGTTACGCCAGTCCTGTCAAAGGTAAGGGAGTTTAGATCCCACATAGAGTCAAACTATGAAAAACAAGAGTCACGTAAAGGGAAAAATAGCTTACCTCGGTAGCTTGGCGCTGCGAGCTGAATCCGCGATCTTCGGTAGCAGATGTGGGAGCCTCAGCGCCCTTGAACAGTACCTTCCAGGCATCTTCGTACGTAGTGTCGAAGAGCCTTTTAAGAGTTTGGTGATGTGCCGGATCGAACTCCCACAATTTGAAGGCCCGTTGTTGGCATGGGAGGATCCGGCGGATGAGCATAACCTGGACTACATTGACAAGCCTGAGATTCTTGTCCACCAGGGTTCGGACGCAGGTTTGGAGTCCGGACAGCTCTTCCGAATCACCCCACGTCAGGCCCGTCTCTTTCCATGATGTGAGCCATGTGGGGAAGCCGGATCGGAATTCGGGGGCCGCCGCCCATTGAGGGTCGCGCGGCTCGGTGATGTAGAACCACCCCGATTGCCATCCCTTTATGGTCTCCACAAAGGAGCCCTCGAGCCATAGTACTTTGGCCATCTTACCAACCATGGCACCTCCGCACTCCGCTTGGCGGCCGCCCACTACCTTCGGCTTGACATTGAAGCTTCAGCCATAAGCCGAAGTGGGGCTGGATGCAGAGGAAGGCCTCACACACGACGATGAACGCCGAGATGTTGAGGATGAAATTCGGGGCCAGATCGTGGAAGTCCAGGCCGTAGTAGAACATGAGCCACCGGACAAATGGGTGAAGTGGAAAACCTAGTCCGCGGAGGAAGTGGGTGAGGAACACCACCCTCTCATGGGGCCTGGGGGTGGGAATGAGCTGCCCCGCGTCGGGGAGCCGGTGCGTGATGTCGCTGGACAAGTATCCGGCCTTCCGCAGCTTTTTGACTTGTCCCTCCGTGACGGAGGAGACCATCCACTTGCCTCCCGCTCTGGACATGGCTGGAGGAGGTTGAGGAGGGATGTGCGGACTTGGGCGCAGGAGCTGGAGTGCGCGGAAATGGATGAGCAAAGGAGGAAGAAGGCGTAGGTGAAAAGGTGGATCTTATCCCTTATATGGACGGACGAAGCAATGCATCCCCCGTCAGCCTGGTAAAACTCGCTTATCTCCCAAGCGCCGTAATCGATGGCGCGGTTGGGTTACCCACGCCTGTATTGATGGGAATCCCGGAATAAGGGGGCATGATCTTCGCTTTGATAAGACGTGCCAAGGAAACCGCCTCGCTAAACACGCTGATGTGGAACAGTAAAAACGATTCGTATAAAGGCCTGGTCGTGGTGTGATGTCATGCCGCGGAATACGTCAGCAGATCTGTGCAAAGGTTATTCTCTCTACGGTGGTATGTGGAACTTGTTTTGCAGAGCGGACACTATCCTTGTGTTCAAAATCTTCTATGAAGTATTCGAGGAGGAACCCGCCTTGCAATGCGAAGACAATATGCGCGCCGGACTCGTCGTCATTGAAGCCTGGTTCGAGGCTACCGAGGAGTCTGGATTAGGGGTGTCCGGATAGCGAACTATCACCGTTGGCCGGACTCCTGGACTATGAAGATACAAGATTGAATACTTCGTCTCGTTTCCGGATGGGACTTTCCTTGGCGTGGAAGGCAAGCTTGGCAATACGGATATTTAGATCTCGTACCATTGTAACCAACTCTGTGTAACCCTAACCCTATCCGTTGTCTATATAAACCGGAGGGTTTTAGTCCGTAGGACGAACAACAATCATACCATAGGCTAGCTTCTAGGGTTCTCTCTGTTCTCGTGGTAGATCCACTCTTGTACTACCCATATCATCAATATTAATCAAGCAAGGAGTAGGGTTTTACCTCCATCGAGAGGGCCCGAACCTGGGTAAAAACATCGTGTCCCTTGTCTCCTGTTACCATCCGCCTAGACGCACAGTTCGGGACCCCCTACCCGAGATCCGCCGGTTTTGACACCGACAAGCGTGGTCTTCGTTTGGCTCTTGAGGAGTCATACAACGATGATCATGCTAAATTAAAGAAAGATCTTGATCATGCTCTTGTTATGTCTCGTGTGCTAAGCTACGAGAAGGCAAAGCTTGGAGTTGATCTTGCTAGACTCAACGAGGAGTTTGACATTCTCGACAAGGCTCACAAAGTCTTGAAGGGTGTTCATGCTAGCCTCAAAGAGTCTCATGATCAACTCCAAGTGAAGCTAACCAAGGAGAAAGCAACCTTTCCTCATATGGTATTGATTGATAATGCAAATGCTACTAACCCTTGTTGTGAGCATGTGCATCTTGTTGAGGAGAATGCTAAGTTGAAGGAGCAACTTGAGAAAGGCCTTGTCACATGCATACAAGGTGAGAAGAACCTCAACGACCTATTGAGTAATCAAAAGGAAGTTGTGGCCAAGGAGGGGATTGGGTTGCTTTTAAGCCCAAGAACAAGAAGAAGAATGACAAGACTAAACGACCCCTCCTCTCAAGCAAACGTTTGTGAGGGAGGGAGAGGGTGCTTCCAAGGAGAAGAAGAACAACGCAAAGGGTGGCGATGCCAAGAAGGGCAATGCCACCCCTCCCAACAAAGCCGGCGATTTTAATCCCTCTTATGTGTTATGTTGTGCTAGTGATGGGCACGTTTATGCCAAATTTGTTGGTTCTCCTCATGAGTATGTCTAATGGTCTATTTGGGTTCCTAAGACCCTTGTTTCTAACATCAAAGGACCCATTACAGAATGGGTACCTAAAACCAAGCATTGATCTCTTGTAGGTGTTTGCTTCCAGTGGAGTATCATGCTTGCTCGATAATGGAACTACAGATCATATGACCGGAAGCAAGGACTTGGTGGTGGACGTGCACAAGATTCCTTCTATGCCCACTAATGTCGAGTGGGGTGATGCCTCGTTTTCTAAGGTATTGGGACTCGGCAAGGTGGTCATTTCTCATGATCTCACGATCGAGAAGGTCATGCTTGTTGAGTCCCTTGCATACAATTTACTTTCCATTCGTCAACTTGCAATCATGGGCTTTGCCACTTTCTTTGATATTAATACCGTGGCCCTCTTGTGGAGCAAGACTCTTAAAGTAGCCTTTGTTGGGCATGTCGAGAATGGTCTCTATGTGATTAACTTTTCGGAGGTACCCACTAAGATCGCAACATGCCTAATGGCTAAAGTTGATGTGGGATGGCTTTGGCATCGCCGTTTAGCCCATGTCAGTATGAGATCTTTGCAAAGTCTTCTCAAGGGGGACCATGTCCGTGGACTAACGAATGTTAGTTTTGCTAAAGATCGTGCTTGCAAAGGCTCAGATCGAAGGAAAGCTTCATGAAAGGCTCACCCTCCCACGACTATCATTTACTCGAAGAGGCCTTTGGAGCTCCTTCACTTGGATCTCTTTGGGCCTCCATCCTTTGATAGTCTTGGGGGTAGGAAGTATTGCTTGGTGACTGTGGATGACTACTCAAGATATACTTGGGTGTATTTCTTCAAGAGGAAGAGCGAGACCCAACAAACCGTCATTGACTTTGCAAATGAAGCACAACGTCAACACAATGCAAAGATCTTGACAATAAGAAGTGACAACGGCACCGAGTTCAAGAACTACACCTTGGATGAGTTTATTAGTGATGAGGGGATCAAGCATCAATATTCTGCACCCTACACCCCTCAACAAAACGGTGTCGCAGAGAGGAAGAACCGGACGTTGATGGATGCGGCAAGGACCATGATGGCGGAGTTCAAGTCTCCATACAACTTTTGGGCCAAAGCCATCAACACCGCATGTCATGCATCCAATCGGCTCTACCTCCGCAAGGGCTTGAACAAGACTCCATATGAGATACTCACCGGTAACAAGCCCAACTTCAAGTACTTTCGGGTGTTCGGGTGTAAGTGTTTCATTCTCAAAAAGGGTGTTCGGTTGTCTAAGTTTGAAACTAGAGCTTATGAGGGCATATTTGTTGGTTATGCTACAAACTCTCATGCTTACCGTGTCCTCAATAAATCCACGGGACTTATTGAGGAGACGTGTAACGTGGAGTTTGATGAGAATAACGGCTCCTAAGTGGAGCAAAGTGGCACTTGTGATGTAGGTGATGAAATTCCTCCTCAAGCCATAAGAAGAATGGGTGTTGGTTTTATCCTACCAATTGAGGAACCCCTTGTGGCCGAAGGAGAAGGACAATGCTCCACTCAAGTGGAGCCATCACCAACCCAAGGCCCACACGCTTCCGAAGAACAAAGTGAAGGCCCTCAACCTCATGAACAAGACCAAGGGCAAGATCATGCTCAAGACGATGTTGACACACCAAGTGATGCCCAAGGTCAAGTTCTCTCCCCCGAGCAAGTTCAAGATCAAGAACATGCTCAAGACGGCGCTCAAGATGATCAAGTGACCCCTCCTCAACTCTCCTCCGAGGAGGAACTAGAGCGTCGTGCTGCCAAGATTGCTTCCAAGCTCACAACCAAGGGTCATATCATGAAGAATGTACTTGGAAGCATCCAAAAGGGGGTAAGCACTCGTAGACAATTGGCAAACTATTGTGAACATCACGCGTTTGTTTCTTGTGTTGAACCCCAAAAGGTATATGAAGCTCTTGAAGATCCGGATTGGCTTAATGCCATGCATGAAGAACTCAAAAAATTCGAGCACAACAAGGTGTGGAGGTTGGTGCCAAGGCCAACGGGGAACCACAATGTCATTGGGACCAAGTGGATTTTCAAGAACAAGCAAGATGGTCATGGAACCATCGTTCGCAACAAGGCAAGATTGGTGGCACAAGGTTACTCCCAAGTCGAGGGTATCGACTATGGTGAAAACTTTGCTCCCGTTGCTCGTCTTGAATCCATTCGTTTGTTGATTGCTTATGCTTCTCATCACAACTTTAAGTTGCAACAAATGGATGTGAAGAGTGCCTTTCTTAATGGTCCTATTAATGAGTTGGTTTACGTCAAACAACCCCCCGGGTTCGAGGATCCCTACTTTCCCGATCATGTGTACCAACTCGATAAGGCACTCTATGGCCTTAAACAAGCCCCACGTGCATGGTATGACCACCTTACCGAGTTGCTACAAGATCGTGGGTTTGAAGTTGGGCTCATCGAGCCCACTCTTTTCACTAAGAAGGTCAATGGGGAGTTGTTTGTGTGCCAACTATATGTTGATGACATTATCTTTGGTTCCCCTAACAAAGCTTTCAATGATGAATTTGCCGCACTAATGACCTCAAAGTTCAAGATGTCTTCCATGGGAGAGTTGAAGTTCTTTCTAGGTTTCGAAGTGAAGCAAAGAAGAGAAGGTACCTTCATCAACCAAGCCAAATACACTCAAGACATGCTCAAGAGATTCAAGCTAAGTGATGTCAAGCCGGCTTCCACTCCAATGCCCACGAAGTGCCAACTTGACATCGATCCCAATGGTAAAGCGGTGGATCAAAAGGTATATCGCTCCATGATTGGATCCTTGCTTTACCTTTGTGCATCTAGACCGGATATCATGTTGAGTGTGGGAATTTGTGCACGGTTTCAAGCTGCACCTAAGGAAAGCCACTATGTGGCGGTCAAGCGAATCTTTCGATATTTGGCTCATACCCCAAACTTTGGCCTATGGTACCCAAGAGGAGCAAACTTCAAGCTTGAAGGATATCCGGATTCCGATTGGGCGGGAGACAAAGTGGATAGGAAGTCTACTTCCGGAGGGTGCCAATTCCTTGGCTGCTCTTTGGTAAGTTGGTCTTCCAAAAAGCAAAGTTGTGTGTCTCTCTCGTCCACCGAAGCGGAGTATGTAGCGGCCGGTAGTTGTTGTGCACAACTCTTATGGATGAGGCAAACTTTAAAGGATTACGGTGTCATTTGTGACAAAGTGCCTCTTTGGTGTGACAATGAAAGTGCCATCAAGATTTCTCTCAACCCGGTGCAACACTTCAAGACGAAGCATATTGAGATTCGGTATCATTTCATCCGTGATCATATTAGGCGAGGGCAGATCGAGCTCAAGTACGTCAACACTCATGATAACCGTGCAGATATTTTCACGAAGCCCTTGGATGAAGCAAGATTTCGTGAGTTAAGGCATGAGCTAAATATCATTGATTCGAGCAATGTTGCTTGAACCCTTGCACACCCCACCATACTCAACTTGTTATCTAGTTTAGGTGTAGGCATGGACATAGGGGGATTGTTGTTCTCTCAATGAACTCTCCCTCCCCCCATTATGCATAAATCGATCATCTCTTTCACATTAGCCATTTTTTATGGTACTTGTGCTTCAAAGACGAGTTTTGGTCATGGGCCCAAGGATAATTCTTCACGGTGCCATACCAATTGACTCAAACATAGGTGGCTCCGGCCACCGCTCTCCTCACGGAGAAGTTGTGTCTCGTAGTTGGTCTCGTTCGTCGTGTGTGTTCGTCTCTTAGTTGGTTGGTGTCTCTTCCGGAGTTTGTTTTTGCCTTTTCTCTCTTCTCTCTTGTGTGTTCTTACACTTTCTTGGTTTTACGGTACTACCGTGGTGAGCCACGGTACTACCGCAGGAATTGGTGGCTCTACGTTTTGTGCGTGGCCCTCCACGGGCACGGTACTACCGCTACCTCCACGGCAGTAATTTTTTACTGCCGCTGAACAAGCTGTACTACCGCCCAGCGTGCCGTACTTCCGCCCGGGCGGTACTACATGATGACCATGCAGTACTTCGCGCCCATGCGGGTGGTGGGGTTAAGAGCGGGACAGGGGGAGTTCTAACTCCCCCATACCCATTCCTCTCTATTCCCCACACCGTCTCTCTCTCTCTCTCTCTCCTGACCAAGAACGGCGCCGGAGGCCTTCACCGGATCTCCGTCTCTGGCTGCTCTCCACGGATTCCGACCGGTGGGATCATTCCCCACCTCGCCCTCTTGCCATGGACCCAGGTTTTTCCCCAAGTGCCTCTTCTTTTTGTCCTTCCTTGTGCTTTTAGGTTTTGGGGAGATGCATGTGGTGTTCTTGAGATTTTTGGCTAAATCTGTGCAAGTGGGATTCGTTGTAGAGTGGTAGTGTAGTCCCATGCTCTTTGGATAGTCAAATTAGTTCCGTTTGATCAACGGTAGTACCGAAGTTGTCGTGCGGAGGTTCCAGATCCAGATCCGCGTCCTCTGTGGCGGTTTTCAAACCGTGCGGTACTACCGCTCCTCCTGGAGCGGTACTACCGCAGCCTCACCAGGATCTGGCGCTCAGCGGTACTACCGCTTGGCGTCCGGAAGTAAAAGATTACTTCCGCCCCAAGCACGGTACTACCGTGCTATCCCAGCACAGTACTACCGCGGCTGGAGCGGATGTAATTTATTACTTCTGCAACCCTGCCCGGTACTACCGTAGATTCATCCTGCGCTCATTTGTTTCATCCAAATTGCATGTTTTGTGTTTCTCTCGGTTTGGTTTTGATCCGTTCCCGTGCGTGTCTTTATGTCTTTGTGTCTAGGTGGTGGCTCCGGTTTTGCTCGTCACTCAAATCCCAGCCGAGACACAGGGTCAAAGCGTTTGCGCAACCCAGATGATGTTCCAGAGGGGTCCTCTGCTGCTCCCCAACGCAGGACCAAGACTACAGCCAACAAACAGAAGGAGCCTGCCATGGGCATGGATGTGATGCCCCAGGCCGAGTTTGTCATTCGAAGGAAGCTCAATCCCTATGTGAATCCCCGGGCTAGTACGCGAGGCAATGAACTCTTCTGGAACAAGCAGCAGAATCTGATTTACATGGATGTGATCAAGGCCAAGCAGAATCACTATGTTGAAGTTCACTACATTGACATGCATCATATGAGGCAGGACAAGCACCGTGAGTACTTTGGAGAGGCCTTGGATCTAGTCGAGCAGTTCGCCATTGAGCACTTGCTCACCTTCCACAAGGATTTTGATCCAAAGATCATCGCTCAGTTCTTTGCTTCCGTCCATTTTGGCACTGATGATGCAAGGACCATGACTTGGATGACTAATGGCCGCCGTTTGTATACTACTTGGAAGGAGTTCATGGAGTTGCTTCACGTTCCAGATGAAGGGCTCGACACGCCAGTTGGAGTTCACCCTCATGCCAACTCTGACTCTGCCAACAAGAACAAGCTCATGCCATTCCTTTTTCCGAAGACTCTTCCCAACAAGAAGACTGCGTGGGTGCTTAATCCCTTCCTTGACATCATGCATCGGCTCTTTCGGAACACCCTCTTCCCACGCATTGGGGACATGGACCAGGTACATGCTTACCTCGTTGACATGATGCTTATCTGCGAGGAGGCCCATAAGGCTCAGACTCAACCACTTGATGTCTCACATATCATGTGGTGTGAGCTTCAGTTCGCCGTGTTCAACCGTAAGGTCCCCATCTACGGGCCTTACCTGTTCCACTTGATATCCACAACATGGGAGAGGTTGTTTCCCTAGGATGAGTTTGAAGCTCCAGGGTGGATTCGTCATGAGTCCGTCAGGCTCCGCATCAAGCCACATTGGGCTAACACCACCACTTCTGCTGAGGCTGCCAGGCGGGCTGTGGATGAGGAGGAACTTGGGGGAGAAGCTGCTGCTGACTGACCGTTCGCTTTCTCGCCTCCCTCCGATGAGCCCTCTTGGGCAAAGAAGTCAAGAACAAGATGAAGAGGCTGTTCGCATGCAGGTTCGTGGTCGATACAAGGCCCATGTTGCTCGGAAGGAGAGTCGCCGTCGCGACATCAGGATCTTGAGGGCTTATGGGGAGGATGTGGCCAACGGTTCGAGAAGCACATCACCCCGAGACTGCCTAGATGGAGAAGCAGGGCTACAAGTGGACCGATTCAGAGGAGGAGTCCGTTCCTGCTGCAGAGTCTGAAGACGAGGAGTCCTTTTCCGCCTGAGCTACCACCTTTGTTGTAGGTGAGCTCTCTGCCTTTTTGGGGTCTCGATGCCAAAGGGGGAGAGAGTGTAGGATTTGCGTGTGTGTCGTGTGTTTTGTCGTTTGCTTTGCTTTCCGTCGTTGAACTTGCTTGCTTTGGTTTGGTTGTGCTTGTGAGACTAAGTTTATCATATGGTGTAAGACATATGCACTCTATCGTACCTTATCATCTTATTGAGCTTGTGCTTTATCATGCTATTCATGTTATGCTCATATCTACTATCTTGCTTAGTGTCAGCCTTACCATTGCAAGATATGCTTTGTTTCTAAAATATAGGGGGAGTGGTGATCCTAGTATTCGTGTCGTGCAGTCCAAAGCACTTTACTCTCTATCACGAATCTAGGGGGAGCTCATCTATATTTTAGAGATGTGGGGTTTGCTTGTGCTATATTCATCTCCTTTGTGCAAATCTCGTATTGTCATCAATCCACCAAAAAGGGGGAGATTGTAAGGGCACTTTTGTCCCTAAGTAGTTTTGGTGATTGATGACAATGCCTTTGCGGACTAATCGTGTGTATTGAGCTTTTCAGATTCATCACGACTAAACACAAGACGATTTGATGCCCCTCGAAGATTATTCAAGACGGCGTTTATCTACGGTTCGGTTCGGTGGAGTTGAGTCATAGGAGAGCCGTACTATTAAGAGGGGGTCCGCTTTGGAAAGGTTTGGGTGGAATCTCACGTACACATTCCCTTTTGCACCGCCTTTCCTTGAGCTCCTTGGAGTGTTCCTCCGTCTCACCTTGTCTCTGCTATTTGAAGGTCTCCGCCTTGCTCTTCTCTGGCTAGCAGTAGTACTGCCCCTCTGAGCGGTACTACCGCAGGAGCCAGCGGTAGTACCGGGCTCCTGCACGGTAGTACCATAGGCTCCCACGGTAGTACCGCTCCTCGGAGCGGTAGTACCACGAGCTCTGGTCTGGCACCGCTGCTCAAGCGGTGGTATGTGCGGATGTAATTTTTTACATCCGCGCTACCCGCGGTAGTACCGTGCTCCGGCGCGGTAGTACCGTGACGCCAGGCCAGGTTCAATAGCAAGTGCGGAGGTAAGGGCGGATGTAATTTTTTACATCCGCACCTTTCACGGTAGTACCGCACCCATGGTTGCGGTAGTTCCGTGTCGGATTTTTGCACGGCAAATTCTCAAGCTGAGGTAGTCACGGATGTAATTTTTTACATATGTGCCTACCAGAACTGGCCTGCGGCTGTCTTGCAGAAGTACCGTATGAGGTCGCGGTAGTACCGCTTCTGCGGTTCTACCGCGCCCTGTTAGTGCTCCTTTTTGCCAGGTTTGGTCTCCCTTGTGCCCACGGTAGTACCGCTGTCCGCTTGTGGTAGTACCGCAGCCCATCTTGGTAGTACCTGCACGTGGTGCGGTAGTTCCGTGGGTCGCGGGCTGAGTGGTGGGTAACGGTTGGAAATGTCCCCCCACTATAAAAGGGGGTCTTCTTTCTCAAGAAGACTCACCTCTTCCAACCCTAAACTCCATTGTTGCTCCAAGCTCCATTTTCGCCCGATCTCTCTCCCTAGTCAATCAAACTTGTTGATTTGCTCGGGATTGGTTGAGAAGGCCCCGATCTACACTTCCACCAAGAGAAATTTGATTCCCCCCACTAATCCCTAGCGGATCTTGTTACTCTTGGGTGTTTGAGCACCCTAGACGGTTGAGGTCACTGTGAAGCCATAGTCCATTGTGGTGAAGCTTCGTGGTGGTGTTGGGAGCCTCCAATTAAGTTGTGGAGATTGCCCCAACCTTGTTTGTAAAGGTTCGGTTGCCGCCTTCAAGGGCACCAATAGTGGAATCACGGCATCTCGCATTGTGTGAGGGCATGAGGAGAATCTGGTGGCCCTAGTGGCTTCTTGGGGAGCATTGTGCCTCCACGTCGCTAACGGAGACGTACTTCCCCAAAAGGAAGGAACTTGGTAACACATCCTCGTCTCCACCGCTCCACTCTTGGTTATCTCATCCCTTTACTTGTGCAAGCTTACTTGTGTTTTATTCATTGCTTGCTTGTGTGGTTGTGTTTGTTGCATCATATAGGTTGTCCACTTAGTTGCATATCTAGACAACTTACTTTGATGCAAAGTTTAATTTGGTAAAGAAAAGCTAAAAATTGTTAGTTGCCTATTCACCCCCCCCCCCCTCTAGTCAACTATATCGATCCTTTCAAAGTTCTTTTCCATAAGCACGTATGGCTATATATGGAATACAAGCCTACATTATATTGATGAATTGGAGCTAGTTCTGTGTTACCCTAGGTTTTGAATGCTACATGATGAATATTATCCGACACAATTATCATTACCGATCCATTGCCTACTAGCTTTTCACATATTGATCTTTTCTAAGTTACTTTCGTTGCTACTGCTGTTACAATCACTACAAAACTTCTACTGTTACTTTTGTCACTGTTACCGTTACTTCCATACTACTTTTCTACTAAAAACTTTGCTACAGATATTAAGTCTTTCAGGTGTGGTTGAATTGACAACCAGCTGCTAATACTCGTGAATATTCTTTGGCTCCCCTTGTGTCGAATTAATAAATTTGGGTTGAATACTCTACCCTCAAAAACTATTGCGATCCCCCATACTTGTGGGTTATCAGTATGGGTATATATCTACTTAATGAAACACAAGTCTGAAACAATTGAAAAGTTCAAAGAATTTCAGAGTGAAGTGGAGAATCATCATAATAAGAAAATAAAGTTTCTACGGTCTGATCGCGGAGGAGAATATTTGAGTTACGAGTTTGGCCTTCATTTAAAACAATGTGGAATTGTTTCGCAACTCATGCCACCTGGAACACCACAGCGTAATGGTGTGTCCAAACGTCGTAACTGCACTTTATTAGATATGGTGCATTCTATGATGTCTCTTACCGATTTGCCTTTATCATTTTGGGGTTATGCATTAGAGACAGCCGCATTCACCTTAAATAGGGCATCATCTAAATCCATTGAGATGACACCGTATGAACTATGGTTTGGCAAGAAACCTAAGCTGTCGTTTCTTAAAGTTTGGGGATGCGACGCTTATGTCAAAAGGCTACAACCTTATAAGCTTGAACCCAAATTGGAGAAATGCGTCTTCATAGGATACCCTCAAGAAACTATTGGGTACACCTTCTACCATAGATCCGAAGGCAAGATCTTTGTTGCTAAGAATGGGTCATTTCTAGAGAAGGAGTTTCTCTCGAAAGAAGTGAGTGGGAGGAAAGTAGAACTCGGTGAGGTAGTTGTACCTTCTCTTGAATTGAAAAGCAGTACATCAGAGAAAACAGTTCTCGTGATGAATACACCAACTAGAGACGAAGCTAATGATGATGATCGTGAAACTTCAGATCAAGTTACTACTGAGCCTCGTAGGTCGACCAGAACACGTACCGCACCAGAGTGGTACAGTATTCCTGTCCTGGAAGTCATGTTGTTAGATAGCAGCGAACCTACAAACTATGAAGAAGCTATATGAGCCCAGATTCTGACAAATGGCTTGAGGCCATGAAATCTGAGATAGGATCCATGTATGAGAACAAAGTATAGACTTTGGTGGACTTGCCCGATGATCGGCAAGCCATTGAGAATAAATGGATCTTGAAGAATAAGACGGACGCTGATAGTAATATCACTGTCTACAAAGCTCAACTTGTCGCAAAAGGTTTTTGACAAGTTCAAGGGGTTGACTTTCTCACTCGTAGCGATGCTTAAGTCTTTCTGAATCATGTTAGCAATTGCCGCATTTTATGATTATGAAATCTGGCAAATGGACGTCAAAACTACATTCCTTAACGGATTTCTTAAAGAAGAGTTGTATATGATGCAACCAGAAGGTTTTGTCAATCCTAAAGGTGCTAACAAAGTGTGCAAGCTCCAGCGATCCATTTATGGACTGGTGCAAGCATCTTGGAGTTGGAATATATGCTTTGATGAAGCTGCTTATATATATTGAGCGTCAAGATCTATAGGTATAGATCGATATGCTTAATAGGACTTTCACAAAGCACATACCTTGACAAAATTTTGAAGAAGTTCAAAATGGATCAGTCAAACAAAGCGTTCTTGTATGTGTTGCAAGGTGTGAAGTTGAGTAAGACTCAAAGCTCGACCACGATAGAAGATAGAGAGAGAATGGAAGTCATTCCCTATGCCTTAGCCATAGGTTCTATAAAGCATGCCATGCTGTGTACCAGACTTGTTGTGTGCCTTGCCATGAGTCTGACAAGGGGATACAATAGTGATCCAGGAGAGGATCACTGTACAGTGGTCAAAATTATCCTTAGTTACCTAAGAGGACTAAGGAAATGTTTCTCGGTTATGGAGGTGATAAAGAGTTTGTCGTAAAGGGTTACGTTGATGCAAGCTTTGACACCGATCTGGATGACTCTGAGTCTCAAACTGCATATGTATTGAACGTGGAAGCAATTAGCTAGAGTAGCACCGTGCAGAGCATTGTAGACATAGAAAATTGCAAAATACATACAGATCTGAATGTGGCAGACCCGTTGACTAAACCTCTCACACAAGCAAAACATGATCACACCTTAGAATTCTTTGGGTGTTAATCACATGGCGATGTGAACTAGATTATTGACTCTAGTGAACTCTTTGGGTGTTAATCACATGGCGATGTTAACTAGATTATTGACTCTAGTGCAAGTGGGAGACTGATGGAAATATGCCCTAGAGGCAATAATAAAATGGTTATTATTATATTTCCTTAATCAAGATAAAGGTTTATTATTCATGCTAGAATTGTATTGACCGAAAACTTAAATACACGTGTGGATACATCAACAAATACCGTGTCCCTAGTATGCCTCTACTAGACTAGCTCGTTCATCAAAAGATCATTAAGATTTCCTAACCATAGACATGAGTTGTCACTTGATAACGGGATCACATCATTAGGAGAATAATGTGATGGACAAGACCCATCCGTTAGCTTAGCATATGATCGTTCAGTTTATTGCTACTGCTTTCTTAATGTCAAATACATATTCCTTTGACCATGAGATCATGCAACTCTCGGATACCGGAGGAATACCTTGTGTGCTATCAAACGTCACAACATAATTGGGTGACCATAAAGATGCTCTACAGGTATGTCTAAAGGTGTCTATTGAGTTGACATGGATTGAGATTGGGATTTGTCACTTCGTGTGACGGACAGGTATCTCTGGGCCCTCTCGGTAATACAGCATCACAAGAAGCTTGCAAGCAAAGTGACTAAGAAGTTAGTTACGAGATGATGTATTATGAAATGAGTAAAGAGACTTGCCGGAACGAGATTGAACTAGGTATGGAGATACCGACGATCGAATATCGGGCAAGTAACATACCGACAGACAAAGGGAACTATGTATGTTGTCATAAAGGTTCCACAGATAAAGATCTTCGTAGAATATGTAGGAACCAATATGGGCATCCAGGTCCTGCTATTGGTTATTGACCGGAAAGGCGTCTCAGTCATGTCTACATCATTCTCGAACACGTAGGGTCCGCACGCTTAACGTTCGTTGACAATATAGTATTATATGAGTTATGCATGTTGGTTACCTAATGTTGTTCGGTGTCCCGGATGAGATCACGGACATGACGAGGAGCTCCGAAATGGTCCAGAGGTAAATATTGATATATGGGATAATAGTGTTTGGTCTCCGGAAGGGTTCCGGAATTCACCGGAAGCGGTTTCGGATGTTTCCCAAAATGTACTGGTGTGAGAACACTTTATTTGGGCCAAGGGGTAAAGCCCACAGGGCTTTAGGAAGGTGCAAAAGGAAGTTTTGCAGAGGCCAGGGGCTAGACGCCAGGGATGCTGGCGTCTGGTCCTGGAGTCCGAGAAGGACTCTTGCCTTGCGTGCCAAACCGACTTTGAGGAGGCTCTTTCTCCAAGAAACGACCCCAGGGCTCAACATATAAATAGAGGGGCAGGGCTAGCACCCGGAACACATCAAGATTCACCAAGCCGTGTGCCGGCAACCCCACCCCCTCTAGTTTATCCTCTGTCATAGTTTCCGTTGTGTTTGGCGAAGCCCTGCGGAGATTGTTCTTCACCACCACCGTCAACATGCCGTCGTGCTGCCGGAACTCATCTACTACTTCGCCTCTCTTGCTGGATCAAGAAGGTGAGGACATCATCGAGTTGAAGGTGTGCTGAATGCATAGGTGTACGTTCGGTACTTGATCGGGACGGATCGTGAAGGTGTACGATTACATCAACCGCGTTAATAAACGCTTCCACTTAGCGATCTACAAGGGTATGTAGATGCTCTCCCCCTCTCGTAGCTATCCATCTCCATGGATAGATCTTGCGTGTGCGTAGAATTGTTTTGTTTTCCATGCAACGTTCCCCAACAGATTTGATTTAGTTGTAGACACTAAATCATTTTTTTGCTTCTGATAATTTTTGTAGGGACTAGGTGGATTATTCCAGAGCCCCGCACAAAATATCAGAATTATTGAAGCAATAAAAATATTTATAGCACTTATTTTCTCCAATTCAAAATAGCATATGAATTAATTCAAAATCCAACATAGCTAGGATGTGCATCACCTATGGTTTCTATTTCCAGCATTTTCCAGAAATGATGAACGTTTTTTAAGCCATTTTGGGTTCACTGAAAATATTTTAGTTGAACCTATTTGAATTCCTTTTGATGCTAGGGTTTGAACATCCCCCATTTCAAGTTCATTTGAAAATTTAAACATGATGCTCACACCAGTAGCTAGCCTAGATCATACCAAAACTAGGGATGTGACAACTTGCCCCCACTCAAAATAATCTCGTCCCGAGATTCAGGAGTCAGCGGAAAAAGAGTGGGGTACTCCAGTCGAAGACAATATTCTCGCTCCCAAGTAGCTTCTCTCTCGAAATGACAAGACCACTGAACCTTGAGAAACTTGATGTTCTAACGTCCAGTGACACGCTCTGCTTGATCAAGAATGCGAATAGGGTACTCCCAATATGTGAGGTTATCTTGGATCAAGCGTTTCATGGTCCACTCTGCGGATGGGTTCCGAGAAGCAACGCCTGAGTTGAGAGACGTGGAAGACATCATGGACTCAAGAAAGATGTGGGGGTAGTTCCAACTGGTAGGCAACCTCTCCTCGTTTAGCAAGAATGTGAAAAGGACCAATGTAACGAGGTGCCAACTTTCCCTTGATACCAAGACGATGGGTACCCTTTAAAGGAGTAACCCGAAGGTAAGCCTTGTCGCCAACTTCATAAGCCACTTCCTTATGACGACGGTCATACTGGCTCTTTTGACGAGACTGGGCTGTTTTCAAATTCTCATGAATGATCCAAACTTGCTCTTCTACCTCCTCGATCATATCCGGTCCAAAGAATTGTCTTTCACCGGTTTCTGACCAGTTCAAAGGTGTTCAACGTCTTCATCCATAAAGAATCTCGAAGGGGGCTTTCTTAAGACTAGATTGGTAGCTATTGTTATAAGCAAACTCGGCAAAAGGAACACATAGTAGAAAGCTCCGAATGGTGTGATGAAGGCTGCTTTTCTTGATCCTCAACAACCATATTTATCTGATGATAACCGGAGAAGCATCCAAAAAGCAGAGACTCTCACACCCAGCAGTGGAATCGATGATGTGATCAATGCGAGGGAGGGCAAACGGGTCTTTGGGACAGACCTTATTAAGATCCGTGTAATCAACACACATACGCCAAGTACTGGATTGGCCAGCCACTCGGGATGAAATACTTCCATGATGAACCCATCAGCTAAGAGTCGGGCCACTTCTTCCCCAATAGCCTTGCATCTCTCCTTGTTAAAACGACAGAGGTATTGTCGGACTGGTTTCATTTTAGGATCAATATTAAGGTGGTGCTCAGCGAATTCTCTCGGTACACCAGGCATGTCAGAAGGTTTCCATGCAAAGATGTCCTGATTCTCATGAATGAACTCAATGAGCGCGCTTTCCTATTTGGGATCCATGCAGTCCCAATAGTGAACTGCTGAGATGAGTCGCCTGGAGTAAAGTCAACATGTTTTGTGTCTCTGTCCGATTGAAACTTGATAGGGGGTCAGACTCTATGGTGGGTTTCTTCAAAGACGTCATGTCAGCCGGGTCAACACTGGATGTATAGAATTTCAAACCCTCCGCTGCACAGGCCGACTTAGCATAAGCCGCATCCCCTTCTTCACACTCACGAGCAATTTTCCTGTCACCATTGACCGTGATAGTGCCCCTTGGCCTAGGCTTCTTGAGCTTGAGATACACATAACAGGGGCGTGCCATAAAACGAGCATGAGCCGGCTGCCCAAACAAGGCATGATATGGGCTCTTGATCTTGACCACTTCAAACTTCAGAAACTCTGTTCTATAATTGTACTCTTCACCAAACGCCACTTCCAATTTGATCCGCTCGACCGAATATGCAGATTTTCCGGGGATGATCCCATGAAAACAGTTGAAGAAGGTGAGAGTTGTTTGTCTAACAAATTCATACGCCTGAAGGTATGATAGTACAAGATGTTGATGTTGCTTCCTCCATCCATCAGTACCTTTATGATCTTATATTCATAAACCTGAGGTGCTACCACCAAAGTCGGGCCGCCGGGATTCTTAACCCGGGGTGGATTATCAGCCTTACTCCAAGTGATTGGTTGCTTTGACCAATTCAAATACTGAGGGACCACTGGCTCAACCAGATTAACAACACATTTATGAATTTTGCTGTCCTGTTTGCAAGTACTAGTGGTAAAGACATGATACTACCCACAATTTAACTGCTTAGGATTGCTCTAAAAACATGCCTTATTACCCTGATGTTGAGTACCTTGGCATGAATGTTGATTTCCACCCCCACGATTGCCAGACCCTTGATATCCAGATCCAGACCCGCCATGATTGTTATATCCACCAGATGAGCCAGCCCCAGGGAAGCCGGGCCCTGAGCCGCCAGCTCTGGGTTGTCCTGGGTTTCCACCACTGCCACCTTGGTGATTTTGATAAGCTTGATTTTTAAACTGTTGCATGATATATGTAGCAATTCTCCCAAGAGTGGCTCGTCGGCTTCTCGGGAGTATTATGCTTGGGACAAGGCCCTTTGAGGGCTTCCTCAAAATTGCGGGCTTTATTGTCATTGAACGGCCTCCTAGGATTATTCCGCCTCTGGCCCTTGAAACCAGTGTTGGTGTTAGCAACAAAATTTGTGCCGCCCTCTGGGTTTTTGCACTTGCCGTCGTTGCCCTGACCACCATGGTTATCGGTGTACCCTAAGTTACCCTGTTGCTGACCTTTACAACCACCATTCTTCTTTACCTTGCTAGTCTGATCGTCATCTGGGTTAGGATCCTTCGCGGTGTCTGACTCAATGTATCTGGTAAGGACATCCATGAGTTCACCCATGTCCTGAACCGTCCGCTTGAGTCACGCGAGCTTCTGAATGAGGGGATCAAAATGACAGTTTTTCTCCAAGATCAAGACGGCTTGAGCTGCTAATATGCCATCTGAGGATTGAATTATATCCATGACCCGGCGAGCCCAATGATGAGCTGATTCACCCTCACGATAAATACAATGATGTAGATCAACAATGGTCATAGGACGCTTGCAGGTTCCCTGGAAGTGTTTGATGGAGCGCGCCTTCAACTCCTCCCAAGTGTTCATGGAGTTAGGGGGCAAGTTCTTTAGCCAGGTACGAGCAGGCCCTTCCAGCATCCTTGTCAAATACTTGGCACACACTGCGTCGCTGACATCCAGCATGTCCATAACAATTTCGTAATTCTCGATCCAAGTTGTCGGCTCAAGGTCAGTCGTGTAGTTAGAAACCTTCCGAGGGCCCTTGAAATCCTTAGGCATACGCTCATTAAGCAGAGCTGGAAACAGGCACGATATCCTGATGGTTCGCGTGCTCGGCCCAACACCTTGTGAAGCTAAGGGGGTCATAGGAGGCAAATGATGAGCCATCGCATGGGCCGCCTCTGCCTCCCGTTGTGCCCGAGCCGTGTCGACGGTCTCTTGGGCATCCAAAGCCCCTTGTCGGGCGGGTCACGTTGTTGCTCGCGTAGCCACCGGGCATTAGTAGAAACGGATGGCGACTCAGCGTGGCGGCTTCGATTGTGGCTCGGGTGTGGGTAGTGTGGAGTCGTTGCTGGCTATAAGAATAGTTCGCCTGCTAAGCAACCGCAGTGTTTAACAACTCAATGGCATGCAAAGCCTCTCTCTCCACAGGGGTATTTCCTGTGATCGGCAGTGCGGCGAGGTTGGTAGCTGCTGCCACCATGTTATCAACAAGGTTGGAAAGTGACCCGCCGGTGTAACAAAGCGATTTAGAGTCGTCCAAACTGGTGGCGGGTTTGGGGTTGGCTAGTGAGGCTGAGTCGGAGATGGTCTGCCATTGCCGTTTTGTGGCACGCCTGAGTTCAATTGGGGTATCATCGGCGTCGTAGGGGTGCTCGTCCCGGCGCCGGGCGCAGCCGTGTTGAACAGACGTGTTCCCTCAAAGCCAGGGGCAGGCGTGTCTCATGTCGTCTCCTGTGGACCACCTTAGAAGCATGTTGACGGCGACCCAGGCGCCAGGACTCTGTCCTCAAGTCCTCCGTTTCATTATGGATCTGGGTTTGTAACTGTACCATGCGAGCACTTTCAGCGGTGATATCCTCCTGAGCTTTAGTCATCTGCTCACGGATTTTAGCCACCTCCACATAGCACTCTTCCTGATTTTCTGTTGTTAAGGGCGACTCGAGGAGAGTCGTCAAAGAGGCGACCAGCTTTGAGAGAACTTGAGCCAGTGGTTTGTTCGGGCCAGCCGCGTTCGGACCAGTCGCTGAGGCGTCGGCTCCTCCCACGGTGCCTGCCGTGGTGGAGTCAAGAGTCGGAGCGGTGCCCGCCATATAGATGGTGGTCCAATGGGGCGACTCACGGTCGTCCGGGCCGACTCATCATCGGAGTAGCCCCCAAGCCTGTCGTCATACAGGGGGGCGGATCGACTCCGTCTTCCCAACTGATGACTTGCTGTTAGAGTAAACAAGGGTGTCCCCACTATACGCAGAGTTGTCCGCGAGTTAAACCCCTTGGGTGAAGCCGACAAAAACATGGGCCTGGGCACCTTGAGCCCGAGCGGGTTGCATGCACCGAGCCGACTTGACGATGTCGGTGTAGATGGGCTCAGGTCCTGATTCGTCGATCTTGCCGATGAAGACGTGGATCTTACCGAAGGGGACCCGGTACCCGTACTCGATTGAGTCGGCCTCGGGGCCCCAGCCCGAGTCATCGATGTAGAGCTTGACGCGGCAACTCTTGGTCATGCGGCCAATCACGTATCCCTCGATCCCTGGGAGAGCTCCCTCCAAGAACTCAACACCACCGAGCGATCGCCCCATGGTGGGCGCCAACTGACGTGGTTTTGTCATGGCAGATGTCCTCGTGAAAGGACTTAGTCGTGAGGCCATCGCCGCTAAGTGGAAGCTTGAACGGGGTTGATCGGAATTGAGAGACAAGGGTTTACCCAGATTCGGCCCCTCACAGTGAAGGTAAAAGCCTACTCCTGCTTGATTGCTATTGATGATTGTGATCTCGATTACAAGGGTGCGACTTGGCTTACCTATTACTCGAGATATTGTAAACTTAGTCTTTTTGCCTCAGGGACTTCCCTTTATATACAAGCGGAGGCCCTAGGCTTACAATAGATTCCAGTTCGTACTATGATCTGTGTCCTATTATGTTTCCTATTTGTCTTGTTTCCTAAGTAAGAAACTTCCTTTGGCGCTATGGCTGCCATTGGCGGCTTGTGCTTCTAGGTCACGAGTCGGCCCACCTGGCGACTCATCTCCTGGACCTTGAACCTGCGGTTGCCTGAGCCCATTGTCAGACCATACTTCTTAAGTCGCCATTGAATGACCCAGCCCTGAACGGGCGGGTCATACCGTGGGGTTATATCCCCAACAGCTACAGAAGTACGACAAGGACATGTCATGGGCTGAGTTTCAGACTAGTGTACCAGCTGAAGCACTTGCCTTGGTACAGGTGGTGGCGAGCACGACAGTGGGCAATGGCAAATCAACTCTGTTTTGGGAAGACAGGTGGCTGAACAGGGCGAGGGTATGTGAGATAGCACCCTTGGTATACGATAGGATCCCGCCTAGGATCAGACGATCTATGCTCGTATCGGATTCGTTCATCAACAATAACTGGGCAGGACAGATTGGCCCGAACCTCGCGCCCGAGGTGCTCCCGCAATTTCTCGACTTATGGTAGAGGGTCACGGATGTACCAATCACAGAAAATGTGATAGATGTGGTCAAGTTGAGCCGGGAGAAAGACGGACAGTAGTCGGCGAGGTCCACATACGCCGCGGGATTTATGGGGCTTGAGGTATCTCCGACGACAGATTTCACATGGAGTTCTAGGGCACCCCTACGATGCCGCTGTTTTGCTTGGCTTGTCTTCAAAATCGTTGCTGGACATTGGATCGTTTGGACAGACGTGGTGTCACGCCCAATATGCGACCCTATCCAAAAGGAACTCGACGGTCCCACCAAGGATAGACCCGCATATTGAAACGCTTTTGCAAGGTGGATATCATTACATCAACATTACATAATAGATGGGGATACATGCATAAGGCACAAATGCCACAAGAATACATCAACATCATATACAAGATCAACATCCGACTACGGATGAAACATAAACAGAAACTCAAACGACATCCACCCTGCTAGCCCAGGCTGCCGACCTGGAACATATCCCCTGATCGAAGAAGAAGCAGAAGAAGAACTCCAACACAAGTAAGCATCGCTCTCACGTCATGATCATCGCAAACCTGTACCTGCAACTGGTGGTGTAGTAAACTGTGAGCCACGAGGACTCAGCAATCCCATTACCATGGGTATCAAGACTAGCAAAGCTTAAATGGGAAAGGAAGGGGTAAAGTGGTGAGGATGCAGCAGCGACTAAGCATATATGGTGGCTAACATACGCAAATGAGAGCGAGAAGAGAAACAAAGGAACGGTCAACTAGTAATGATCAAGAAGTGATCCGAACTCCTACTTACGTCAAACATAACCCGAAACCATGTTCTCCTCTCGATCAACCCGAAAAGAGACACTCACGATTACGCTTTACGGTTGGTGTATTTTAGAAGAGTTTGCTTTGAGTTTACTACAACCGGATATTAACAAATTCCCATCGCCACATAACCGCGGGCACGGCTCTCGAAAGTTTATACCTGCAGGGTGTCCCAACTTAGCCCATGATAAGCTCTCACGATCAACGAAGGATATTCCTTCTCCC
The DNA here is from genome assembly GCA_021605205.1 of Aegilops longissima. Lineage (NCBI taxonomy): Eukaryota > Viridiplantae > Streptophyta > Magnoliopsida > Poales > Poaceae > Aegilops > Aegilops longissima. Next base: position 371,797,834 of record CM038680.1, on the reverse strand, counting down.
CGGGAAGACCCGATCAGTCTCGGAATCCCGGCTACAAGACATTTCGACAGCAATAAAACAAGACCAGCAAAGCCACCCGATGTGCCGACAAATCCCGATAGGAGTCGCACGTACCTCGTTCTCAGGGCAACACCGGATGAGACTAGCTACGAGTAAAACCAATCCTCGGGTTGCCTCAAGGTGGCCCCGCAGGCAGCTCGGTTCAGGCCAGCACTTAGAGAAGCACTGGCCCGGGCGGGCTAAAATAAAGATGACCCTTGGGCTCCGGAAACCCAAGGGAAAAAGGGCATAGGTGAGGCAAATGGTAAAACCAATGTTGGGCCTTGCTGGAGGAGTCTTATTCAAAGCGAACTGTCAAGGGGGTCCCATAAATCACCCGACCGCGTTAGGGACGCAAAAATCCGGGAACATAATACCGATATGACGGAAACTAGGGCGGCAAGAGTGGAACAAAACACCAGGCATAAGGCCGAGCCTTCCACCCTTTACCAAGTATATAGATGCATTAATAATAGAAGATATATTGTGATATCCCAACAAGTAAACATGTCCCAACAAGGAACAACATCTCCATGTTCCAACAAGGAACAAACTTCATCTTCACCTGCAACTAACAACGCTATAAGAGGGGCTAAGCAAAGCGGTAACATAGCCAGACAACGGTTTGCTAGGAAGGGTGACAATGGTTAGAGGTTCATGGCAATTTGGGATGGCTTGAGGAGCAAGTGATAGGTATCGCAGCATAGCGAAAGAACGAAGCAACGAGCATAGCAATGATAGTAGTGAGATCCAGGGTAGCGGTCATCTTGCCTGAAATCCCGCTAGGAAGAAGAACGAGTCCATGAAGAAGACGAACGGGAGAAGCCGAACCAAGCGTAGACGAACGAATCCTCACGATCGCAACGAAATAGGAACTAACAAGAAGAAGCACACAACATAGTAAACACACCACACATATACAAGACATGATGCTCAACCAAGTATGATGCATGACAAGGCTACATGAAGCTACTCATGGCAAAAGATGATGCATACAAGAGCAACACATCAAAGCAAGTTTAAATGAGGCCGGAAGCAACATAGAACAATTCCGGTAAGTCCTCATATGCAAATTTCGAAATTGGTCCAGATCTGAATAAACATTATGTTCAAGTTGTTGAACAGCAAGTTAAGATGCACCACGATGATCTACACGAAATTCTAGTCAAGTTACATATAAAGATCACTAGATTCGGAGCTACGGCCTAGAAGATATGAGCAAAACAAGATAAACATGGCATTGATGCAAAATGCATACAAACATCAAGAAAACACCTCAAATCAAGGATGCAACATGATAATATGAAACTACATGCAAAATCAAGCAAGTTTCATATAGAGCACACTCAAAACGGAGCAACGGATCAACACATACACTCTATACAAGTCATAACAACAATCTGTCCAAAACAGCAACTAGGCATATTGCAAGCATCAAAACAACATGCTACAGGACCTCAATATAATAACAAAAGGCATGGGCATGATGTACAGGTAAAGCATTACAAAACATGAACACTGAGCTATCTCCAGAAATCACTAGAACATGCTCAAAAACACATGGCAAGATTGCAAATAATAACAGTTTCAGACTTTAGCAGAAATAACATCAGGATGCAATGTTTAGAGCTATCAAACAACATGTTACAGGAACTTATCATGGCAAACAAAGGCATGGCATGAATCTCCTCAAAGCATAGAACAAAAGTCCTTTACTGACCATAAGCCAAAAAGGATCATAAAATATGATGGCACCCATGTAAACATGGCAAGTTATATTACAGATTCATACATGGCAGGAACAACAATAAGTAGGCATGTTGGTGAGCTTGAACCACTCACCACAGAGCAATACATGGCATGGCAAGGAAACCAACAGTAAGAAGACATGTCATAGAAGCTATACATGGCAAGAACAACAACATAGCATACACGGATCAACTACAACAACCTTGACAAAATTGAAATACATGTAAACAATCTGCCAGGAACATTTTATAGCAAAAGTAGAGCTCGATTGAATCAAGCTATTGCACTCCATAATTGCAAACAAGGGCATGGATGGATAGAGAAAGACATGTATAACAAAACATCCTTACTGAAGTATCTCAAAATAAGCATGGATCTATCGGTAGCATCAAGTTAACATGGCATAAAAATATCAGCAGAACAGGGGCTGAAATCAGCAATATCACGATGCCTAGTTTGCATGCTTGTGCTAGTCACCACAGAGATCACAAAAATACATGGCATACACCCCTGTAAATATGGCATGGCATATTTCAAAACACATGTAGGACTCAAGTTCATAGGGTGCACACATCAATCATGGAAAAAATGACAAAAGTGCAAGTTCTGATAAGAATCAGAAACTAACATCACATAGCACTCTTCCAACAGCATTTCGGGCATCAAGATGAGCTCAAATGAAAATGATGCAATGATATGAAATGATCTACTCATCGAGGCGAACATTTTGACATATTACAAGCATGAAACGGAGCTACGGATGCAGAGTTATGATGCGATGAAAATGCATGAAAATAACATAAACTTCGGGACTTAGCAGATTTTTGAGAAAAAACAGGGGGAGCGCTAAATAACTATACGTCGCACGAGCGGGTTAAAAGGGCTGCTCACCCATGTGCTTCGGCCCAGAAGGAAGGAGTGGCCGGCCTGAGTGGCGGCGAGGTCGGGTTGGGCCGGTCGGAGCTGGGCCGGCCCACGAGGGAGGCGAACAGGGAGGCCGGCTGGATCGCGGCACCTCCCCGATCGGCTGGAGAGTGACGGCGGCGGCGCTCCGGCGGAGGAGCGGTGCCCGGGATGGCGCCAGCCAGTGGGGGACGGCCGGATCGCGGGCGGCCCGGATCCGAGGAGGGACGCGGCACCATGGCGCGAAGGTCGGCGGTCGGGCGACGGAGCAACGGCGGCGGGCGCGAACTCCAGCGAGTTCAAGCGGCGGCGCGGCGGGAGCCGGAGGCGGCGGGCGCCTGGGCACGCCGGGCCCGGAGGAACGCGGGCGGCTAGAGGTCGCGGGCGGAGGAGCGAGGTGGCCTGGCGGAGGAAGCGGCCGGGCGCCGGTCGAAGCGGGCGCCGGGCGCGGAGGCGGCGGGCGGGCGGCTGCTGCTGGCCAGCTCAGGCCCATGCTGGCCGGGCGGCGGGGAGGCGGCGGCGCCCACGTGGCAAGGCAGGTTGGCCGAGGGCGGCGGCGTTGGTTCGTCCGGCAGGACGGACATGTCCGCATGTGTGAGACGATTTTAGGGTTTGGGGTGGAATCATCCGCGAATTTTGGGGATCTAGTTTTATAGGTAGAGGAGCTAGGAGAGTGCAAATGAGGTGCGGTTTTGCCACGCGATCGTGATCGAACAACCGAGAGCATGGAGGGAGTTTGGTGGGTTTTGGGCCACTTTGAAAGGTGTTGGGCTGCACACAAAGAGGTTTTACTGATTACCGGTTAACTGTTGAGTATAAACGACCTCCAAATGGCACGAAACTTGACAGCGGTCTACGGTGCTATACCAAGGCCGCTTGACAAACCTCGGGCCATCCGAGAACGTTTAACACCGCTTTACGAAAAAGAGGTAAAAGAGGGCGCAGGAGACATAGGAGTGCGGATTGCAAAAGCGGACAACGGGAAAATGCTCGGATGCATGAGGCGAACACGTATGCAAAATGAAATTCACATGATGACATGATAAAAATGCAGATGATGACATGGCAAAGTGCAACACGCAAGCAAATGACATGGCAACGACGGCGAATAACTGGCGGACACCTGGCGCATCGAATCCGGGGCGTTACAACACTCCTCCACTAACAAGAGATCTCGTCCCGAGATCTTAGGACCGAGACGAAAGAGAAAAAAGGATGATGTGAAACAAGAACTCAAGAGAAGAAGCAAAGAATCGAGAGCACTCGAGAAGAAGAGAGGAACGACGAGAATGACGAGAATCGAAAGCTCACTGACTCAGATAGACTATGAAACCACTCGTTCTAACCGGAGTTGTTAGAATGGGAAAAGAAACGGATAAGACTGAAAGGATTTAGGCAGCACTCCGGCTAAACATGGAAAGAATAGAACATGAACTTCACCCAATGAGATGGCACTTGACGAGATGAACAAAGCAATGCCTCCGGAAGAATTGGAAGAATTGAAAAGAACTTAGAAGGAAGGATTGAATGGAGTTGTTGAGAAAATCAACAACGAAAGAATAAGCTTGATGTGGACTTATGGATAACATCTCAAAATTATGAGGTGATAACCGGCCACAAACGAAAATGATTGGATAGCTGAGAAGAACGAAGAAATGCAAAACTCCATTTCAAAAGAATATGGAGAATTAATTGCACTTTGATATGCAAGAAGAAAGATACTTGAGCTCCTCCAAAAGGACACAGATGAACTCTTGAAGAATGAATTAAATCATGAAGAACCACCATGAAGAACTCCGGTGACAAAAAGGATGATGAGATAAAATTGAAGGATGAAAGAATAAGATGAGCATTGCGATGATTTAGATGGAGGTTCCGACGAGATGGCCGAGGAAACTGAACTCCGGATAAGAAAAGATGAAAACACTTGGAACTAGAATTTATTCCTCAAGAACAAACTCCGAAGGAAGGGATTTATCACTTGGATGAAATAAGAATAAGATTTATTGTATGCTTATCCTTCATCAAATTAAATTGATGACAAGCGATGGATTTGGCATGCAACTTATTCTTCTTGAAAATGATTAAGGGAAATATGGCGCAAAACTTGAGAAAGTCTTCAAGATCCACCGGTAGGATTGAAAGAAGGAATGGTTTAAAATGATAGTGATGGAAAAAGAATCTTGAACGAACCACCGTAAGAATTCGGAAATGACTGATGAAAGAGTATGAATCACCGGGAAGAATTAGAAAAGCACAAAGATACTTGAGGGAATTAAAATGCAAGAGAACAAAGAGATCGCGAACTGATAGAAGAATACTTGAACGAAGCACCGGAAGAATATTGAGATGAACGAAAGGGCACGAATATAGAATAATTGAGAGAACGAAACTGAAAACTTAGAATGGAGAGATATTCCGAAAAGATGACCTCCGGATGATCGAGACGGAAAACAACTCATGAAATACTCTGGATGGATGAAAAGAAATGCACAACTAGAAACAATTAGGTAGGATAACATCGAGCTAGCACCGCGAATCTCCGGGAGAACGGACAAGATTTAGAAGGAACTCTTCTTCGATCTTCAAATGACGAGGAGAAAACACCACCAAAATAACTGAGGTACTCCGGTAGAATGAAAAGCAAAAAGGTTGAGTCAACAATGAAATGGTTTGAAATCGATCTTAAAAAGGCATGTGACTAATGAAATCCATTCTTACGTCACACTTAAAAAGAATTGAGAATAACTCCGGGGAAATTAAAAAGAGTCAAGTAAGATCCTGGGAAAAGACCTGTGGGTTAGGGCCCACTGAATAGATAACACCGTCGGAAAGGATTGTTGAATGAGAAATGATGCACCGGAACAAATGAAATATTTGAATGAGGTGACAACCTCGAATTAATTAGAACACAGACGAATCTCCTGAGATGTGTTGAACACTCTGTAAGGATAAATTGGCGAGAGGCGAACGAGCAGGGAAAACACTTTATCCGAGGAAAAGAATATGATCAACACCGAAAAACTTGAATTGAGTGCACCGGAAAAAGAAAGGGATGAAGAATGACGAACGAGACGAGAATTCACCGGCTGAGATAATTGAGGGAAGACTGAAGAGGCTCCGTACGAATGAAATTGATGGTCGAAAAAGACTCGGGCTCCGGGAAGAAAAAGGGTGGGAGGGCGGGAAAACAAAGGCAACTTGGAAGGGGAAATCGACGAATATCTTGAAGAGAAAACACCGGTTGAAATCATTGAGGAAAGAAAGCAAAGACTTCACACGAGTAGGATGGATACTCGATTACGGACTCCGGTTCCGAGAAGAAGAAGGGAGGGCGGGTGGGAAAAGAAAACAACTGAGGATTGAACTCAAAGATGAAGAGGTTCGAGTCGACTTGACGAGAAATGCACCGGATGAAAAGAGCTGAGGAACAACTACTGGAAAACCAACTGTGTGAACCTAAAGAAAAATTTGAAGGGGAAGAGGAGTAATTCAAAACACCTACGTCAAGATTCCTCACCGAGGCGGCGAAGGCAGAGGAGTAAAAGAATTCCTACTCTCGATATAACTAGACTCAAAACAGTTTTTTCTAGACTCAACAACGGCCAAACTACACGATCAATCAAGGGGCTCCTAAGGTCGGTCGAGGCTCGATACCAACTTGTAACGCCGGACACACCCGCGGTGGTCGTTACTCTGGCGGGATCTAGACTGCCCCACAGATCAATACTAGTCTTTTCTGCGCACTTTGTCCTCACTCGTGCGCACCCGGAGCAACTTCGGTCGGTCACCCATCCTGAAACTACTCCAAGCTGAGCACGCTTAACTTTGGAGTTACGTCCGAATGGGATCCGGAAAGAAGGAATTCCTTATTGATATGAGTAGTCTATCATCCCTAATAAGCCGGCTATTACATACACCCCCACTCGGAGGAACCGGCGTCCTCGTCGGGCCACGTGAACGTTCCCTCTTGGCACAACCGTCTGTGCATCCAGTCCGGTACATGTGCCATGCCGCGTGCCATGACGGGTCACAAACGTCATGAACAACATGACCGCGCACCTATCCGCAACCATCCGTGTAACCGTGAGGGTCGGCTCTGATACCAACTTGTCACGCCCAATATGCGACCCTATCCAAAAGGAACTCGACGGTCCCACCAAGGATAGACCCGCATATTGAAACGCTTTTGCAAGGTGGATATCATTACATCAACATTACATAATAGATGGGGATACATGCATAAGGCACAAATGCCACAAGAATACATCAACATCATATACAAGATCAACATCCGACTACGGATGAAACATAAACGAAACTCAAACGACATCCACCACCGCTAGCCCAGGCTGCCGACCGAACCCATCCCCGATCGAAGAAGAAGCGGAAGAAGAACTCCAACACAAGTAAGCATCGCTCTCACGTCATGATCATCGCAAACCTGTACACTGCAACTGGTGGTGTAGTAAGCTGTGAGCCACGAGGACTCAAGCAATCCCATTACCATGGGTATCAAGACTAGCAAAGCTTAAATGGGAAAGGAAGGGGTAAAGTGGTGAGGATGCAGCAGCGACTAAGCATATATGGTGGCTAACATACGCAAATGAGAGCGAGAAGAGAAACAAAGGGCGGTCGTCAACTAGTAATGATCAAGAAGTGATCACGAACTCCTACTTACGTCAAACATAACCCGAAACCGTGTTCTCCTCTCGATCAACCCCCAAAAGAGACACTCACGAGTTACGCTTTACGGTTGGTGTATTTTAGAAGAGTTTGCTTGAGTTTACTACAACGGATATTAACAAATTCCCATCGCCACATAACATGCACGGCTCTCGAAAGTTTATACCTGCGGGGTGTCCCAACAGCCCATGATAAGCTCTCACGATCAACGAAGGATATTCCTTCTCCCGGGAAGACCCGATCAGTCTCGGAATCCGGCTACAAGACATTTCGACAGACAATAAAACAAGACCAGCAAAGCCACCCGATGTGCCGACAAATCCCGATAGGAGTCGACGTACCTCGTTCTCGAGGCAACACCGGATGAGACTAGCTACGAGTAAAACCAATCCTCGGGTTGCCTCAAGGTGCCCCTTGCAGTATTTCAGTTCGAGCCAACACTTAGAGAAGCAACGCCGGGTGGGCTAAAATAAATATGACCCTTGGGCTCCGAAACCCAAGGGAAAAAGGGCATAGGTGAGGCAAATGGTAAAACCAATGTTGGGCCTTCTTTGGAGGAGTCTTATTCAAAGCGAACTGTCAAGGGGTCCCATAAATCACCCGACCGCGTTAGGGACGCAAAAATCCGGGAACATAATACCGATATGACGGAAACTAGGGCGGCAAGAGTGGAACAAAACACCAGGCATAAGGCCGAGCCTTACACCCTTTACCAAGTATATAGATGCATTAATAATAGAAGATATATTATGATATCCCAACAAGTAAACATGTCCCAACAAGGAACAACATCTCCATGTTCCAACAAGGAACAAACTTCATCTTCACCTGCAACTAACAACGCTATAAGAGGGGCTGAGCAAAGCGGTAACATAGCCAAACAACGGTTTGCTAGGAAGGGTGACAATGGTTAGAGGTTCATGGCAATTTGGGATGGCTTGAGGAGCAAGTGATAGGTATCGCAGCATAGCGAAAGAACGAAGCAACGAGCATAGCAATGATAGTAGTGAGATCCAGGGTAGCGGTCATCTTGCCTGAAATCCTGCTAGGAAGAAGAACGAGTCCATGAAGAAGACGAACGGGAGAAGCCGAACCAAGCGTGAGCGAGCGAATCCTCACGATCGCAAGCGTAAACAGAACTAACAAGAAGAAGCACACAACATAGTAAACACACCACACATATACAAGACATGATGCTCAACCAAGTATGATGCATGACAAAGCTACATGAAGCACCTCATGGCAAAAGATGATGCATACAAGAGCAACACATCAAATCAAGTTTAAATGAGGCCGGAAGCAACATAGAACAATTCCGGTAAGTCCTCATATGCAAATTTCGAAATTGGTCCAGATCTGAATAAACATTATGTTCAAGTTGTTGAACAGCAAGTTAAGATGCACCACGATGATCTACACGAAATTCTAGTCAAGTTACATATAAAGATCACTAGATTCGGAGCTACGGCCTAGAAGATATGAGCAAAACAAGATAAACATGGCATTGATGCAAAATGCATACAAACATCAAGAAAACACCTCAAATCAAGGATGCAACATGATAATATGAAACTACATGCAAAATCAAGCAAGTTTCATATAGAGCACACTCAAAACGGAGCAACGGATCAACACATACACTCTATACAAGTCATAACAACAATCTGTCCAAAACAGCAACTAGGCATATTGCAAGCATCCAAACAACATGCTACAGGACCTCAATATAATAACAAAAGGCATGGGCATGATGTACAGGTAAAGCATTACAAAACATGAACACTGAGCTATCTCCAGAAATCACTAGAACATGCTCAAAAACACATGGCAAGATTGCAAATAATAACAGTTTCAGACTTTAGCAGAAATAACATCAGGTTGCAATGTTTAGAGCTATCAAACAACATGTTACAGGAACTTATCATGGCAAAAAAGGCATGACATGAATTTACTCAAAGCATAGAACAAAAGTCCTTTACTGACCATAAGCCAAAAAGGATCATAAAATATGATGGCACCCATGTAAACATGGCAAGTTATATTACAGATTCATACATGGCAGGAACAACAATAAGTAGGCATGTTGGTGAGCTTGAACCACTCACCACAGAGCAATACATGGCATGGCAAGGCAATCAACAGTAAGAAGACATGGCATAGAAGCTATACATGGCAAGAACAACAACATAGCATACACGGATCAACTACAACAACCTTGGCAAAATTGAATAACATGTAAACAATCTGTCAGGAACATTTTATAGCAAAAGTAGAGCTCGATTGACTCAGGCTATGGCACTCCATAATTTCAAACAAGGGCATGGATGGATAGAGCAAGATATGTATAACAAAACATCCTTACTGAAGTATCTCAAAATAAGCATGGATCTCTCGGTAGCATCAAGTTAACATGGCATAAAAATATCAGCAGAACAGGGGCTGAAATCAGCAACATCACGATGCCTAGTTTGCATGCTTGTGCTAGTCACCACAGAGATCACAAAAATACATGGAATACACCCCTGTAAAGATGGCATGGCATATTTTAAAACACATGTAGGACTCAAGTTCATAGGGTGCACACATCAATCATGGCAAAAATGACAAAAGTGCAAGTTCTGATAAGAATCAGAAACTAACATCATATAGCACTCTTCCAACAGCATTTCGGGCATCAAGATGAGCTCAAATGAAAATGATGCAATGAGATGAAATGATCTACTCATCGAGGCGAACATTTTGACATATTACAAGCATGAAAAGGAGCTACGGATGCAGAGTTATGATGCGATGAAAATGCATGAAAATAACAGAAACTTCGGGACTTAGCAGATTTTTGAAAAAAAAAACAGGGGGAGCGCTAAATAACTATACGTCGCACGAGCGGGTTAAAAGGGCTGCTCACCCATGTGCTTTGGCCCAGAAGGAAGGAGAGGCCAGCCTGAGTGGCGGCGAGGTCGGCTGGGCGGTCGGAGCCGGGCCGGCCACGAGGGAGGCGAAACAGGAGGCCATTGGATCGGGCACCTCCCGATCATTTGGAGAGTGATGTGTGGCGCCCGGCAGAGGAGAGTGCAGGGGACGGCGCCGCGTGGGGACCGCCGGATTGGGCGGCGGCGTCGGATCCGGAGGAGGACGCGCACTGCTGGCATGGGCGAAGGTCGACGAGGGTCGGGCGACGCGAGCAACAAGCGGCGGGCGGAACTCAGCGAAGTTCCTGGCGGCGGCGGGCGGAGCCGGAGGCGGCGGGCGCGGGCGCTGGGCACGTCGGGCCGGAGGAACGCTGGGCGGCTGGAGGTCGCCGTGGGAGGAAGCGATGATGTGTGTGTGGCGGAGAGCTCCGTGCGGCGGCTTGCCGGAGGGCGGCGGCGCAGCTGGGCGAGCGAGGCGCGGCCGAGGGCGCCGGTCAGGCTGGGCTTCAGGCGTGAGGCGGCGGGCGGCGGGCCGGCTGGCTCACTGGCCTCATGCCCCATGGTGGCGGTGAGGCGGCGGCGCCCACGTGGCAAGGCAGGTTGGCCGAGGGCGGCGGCGCTGGTTCGTCTGGCAGGACGGACATGTCCGTGTGTGTGAGACGATTTTAGGGTTTGGGGTGGAATCATCCATGAATTTTTGGGGATCTAGTTTTATAGGTAGAGGAGCTAGGAGAGTCCAAATGAGGTGCGGTTTTCGGCCACGCGATCGTGATCGAACAACCGAGAGCATGGAGGGGAGTTTGGTGGGTTTTGGGCCACTTTGAAAGGGGTGTTGGGCTGCACACAAAAGAGGCTTTTGGTTACATTCGTTAACCGTTGGAGTATAAACGACCTCCAAATGGCACGAAACTTGACAGGCGGTCTACCGGTGCTATACCAAGGCCGCTGGACAAACCTCGGGCCATTCCGAGAACGTTTAACACCCGCACACGAAAAGAGGTAAAAGAGGGCGCCGGGAGACATAGGAGTGCCGGATTGCAAAACGGACAACGGGGAAAATGCTCGGATGCATGAGACGAACACGTATGCAAAATGAAATGCACATGATGACATGATAAAAATGCAGATGATGACATGGCAAAGTGCAACACGCAAGCAAATGACATGGCAACGACGGCGAATAACTGGCGGACACCTGGCGCATCGAATCCGGGGCGTTACACGTGGACTGCCGCACCAGGATACATGCCCATTATGCAACCAGAGCAAGGAAACTATCCAGCACCTGCTACTCAACTGCGTGTTTGCTAGACAACTGTGGCACTAGTTAGGGTGGATCACTGGTAGGGTGGAGTTCGAGCCGCGGATTGGCGAGGACCTCAAGGCGTGGTGTACCAGACAGGATATGAACGCACCGGGTCGGAAATCCACAAGGGGTAAGTGTCTCCTCACCATGTGGCTCATCTGGAAACATAGGAACGAGGTTGTTTTCAACAACGCGTCTCCCTCCCTGCCCGGACGATGCTACGGATTGTGGATGAAGGTAGGTTTTGGGCCAAGGCTGGACTTTTGAAAGGAAACACTAGAGGCTTTGAGGTAGAGGTAGAAGGGCGGAATGGGGTAACGTAGTAGGCTAGCGGACACAATGGTGGTGCCGGCTTCGGCCGGCATGTAAATATGTCTATAAACTTCAGGAGTCTCTCCCCTCCTTCTTTGTTGAATGACACGCACAGTCGTGAGTATTTTTGAGAAAAAATGGGCTCGCCTACAGAGATCGAGGGAGGAGGCGTTCCCTAGTCACCTTGCGACAGAGGAAAAGAAAGATTTGTCAATCCAAAAAAATAAAAAGAAACAGTAACCTTTGTTTGTTTTCACGAAAAAAATACTCCCTTCGTTATACATCCATTTCTCCGACAAGTATTCTCGAACGGAGGAAGTAGTAATCTTTAGACAACACTAAAGAGGCAATTGTGGTTAACATAGAAATGCCCAATTAGGGCGAAAACCCAGCTATTTGTTTTAGCTAAATATATAAAGATCGTGCCGACTACACAAAAAATAGAAAAGACGGTTTCGTACGGAAAACGACACCATGACGGTGCTTGAGAGAAAAAAGAGGCACCATGACAGTAGTAGCACATAAAGTGGCTCAGATCACACGACTGTAAACCAAAACAGGCAAGTACATCGTCACGAGCCGAGACACCTCGGAACACGCGATCCTGCCCAGTCGTTGCCTCCCTCCCATTGGACGTGCCTCTGCCCCCAAGTACACGTAAACAAATACTCTACTCCAGCACTGCCGCACAAGTGGGCCGCGATCATTACTCCCAGAGATTGACGTCGATGCTCGAGACCTCTTGCCCGGAGATATTTTTGCCGACCGGCCGCAAATAAACATAACTTAACGCGGCACAAAGGAATATCAGGCCGAGGGATGCTCCGAAGAGCACGTTATCAAATGGACGACTTGGGACTAGGGACTTGCGGGCACGTTCCGGGCATCGAGATATTCCTTGGCCCTTGCCCAAGAGGCAACGACTCTTCCGGATTCGTGTTAAACAAGATCTTTTTTTTTTCACCCGCAAAAAAAAAACAGATCTTTTTTTGGGCACAAGTAGTAGTAGTAGTTTTCTTTAACATTTGAATTTTGAAACGATCATTTGATCTATCTTCTGTCACCGTTGCAGCTGTCCTGTTTTAGGAGTGGATGAGGAGGGTGACCTGAAAGCTGCACCCTAGATCGTAGATGCGTACGTTCCAACTTCCAACAAGTACGTAGCTGTACAACGCGCTCTCAAAAAGAAAAAGGAAACAAAGTTAAGTAGAGCCGTGGGGTCAGGTACAGCAGACGTGCAAAGCTTATGTCACATGTTGTCATTGGTATACAGTAATTTCAATTTGTAAAGTAGTACTCCATATGTCAGAAAACTTGTAGTATTTCTCGATGTCGTACATGGAGGGAGGAGGATGATTTCAAACATGGTTAGCATCCACTTCGGCGATAAGGCCGGATTAACTCTGAAAATCGCAACAGCACAGGGCACTGGCTGCTGCCAAACACCACAAGAACTGTTAGCCAATGAGATTGTTCATGGCAATTATTAGCAAAATGGCACGGCCATGCTCTAGATCACATCTTCCCGTTACCGGAAAACATGTTGCATCTGAAAACACACTCCGTGCCAAGTTCAAGCGAATATTCTGGAGAGATCAAGCGGGGCTATGCATTCTGACAAGCAACTATACTAGGCCAACTTCACCGCGCAACCATATTATGTCCGCATCCGTCTGTTTGGTGAAAAGAGATAAACGAGGCAGACAGCGCATATGGTATAAACAGATTTTTGTCCGCTTTGTGTCCGCTGACCCATCCGCGGCCCAAGTTTACGCCGCTTTTGGGGTGAAACGGACACCACGCGGACGCACGGGTCGTCTGCGCGTGTCCTCCCTTGGACCGCCCGTCGGTGGCACAAGACGGGCCTTTTCTATCCGCCACCCTCCCTCCCTCCGGCCGCATCCACTCCACTCTTCCCCACTCTTCCCCTCTCTTTCCCTCGCCGCCGCCAGCCGCCCCTTCCTCTCGTCGCCGCCGAGCTACCCAAGCACGGGCACCTTGTTTGCGCACCCGCCGACCGGATTTGGGGCGGATCCGGTCGGTCTTGAGCTCGTCTGGCTGTGGGAGGCCGGGCCGCGCCATGGACTGGCCGGGCACCTTATCGGAAGGCCTGGCAGGCCGCAAGGCCCATCTGACGTGGTGGCTCGTCCTCTAGCCGCTTCGAATCTGCCTTTGTCGGTGGTCCGACGGCAGACATCTGTGAATGGCGGCCGGCGGGCTCAGTGCTTGCCCAAAGCTCGTTGGCGCACCGTTGCCCCTCATCAAGTGCGACCACCGCCCAAGGGTGGTCGTCGCGGCGCATGGTTCACAACACCGAGCATCCGGATGGGTGTTCATCAAGTGCTTAAACGATGGGGTATGTGCTCTTTTTAGCTTCGGTTTGTGCTCTTGGATTAGACTAGTGGTGCTAACTTTAAGTTTTATTGTGTAGAACGGATGCAAGTTTTGGTATTGGAAAGAAGAGTACATCGATATGTTGATAGAGCGAAATGTAGTGCATGTTCGTGCACTTTTAGCTAGCCTAGAGGCTTTAGATGAGACAAGTGCACTTGTTGGTAGATTAGAGGCTAGGCACGATACTACGTGCGAAGAAGCAACAAGGCACGATACTACGTGTGAGGAAGCAACGTCGACTTCTGGCTTGAAGAAGAAAGAAGGGTGTAACGTCGTGCCTCCTCCACAGATCAACAATGAGTGCATCGAGAAGGCCCTAACCCAACTCAAGGGAGCAGTTATGGAAGTTGGGTATCTTCTTAAATGTATTCTTGTGGTTCTTGTTTTCTTTGGTCTTGCTTTACTAGTCAAAATATGATGATGTATTTTTCATGTACCAAAAATGAATGATGAAATAAAGTGAAGGACTTGCAAAGAAATATACGCGGACAGGATGGGGCAAATGGACGCTACAAGACTTGGCAAGACGCACGGCAACTTGTCCAGATCCAGCGACAGGCCTGACACGACCCTAAATCCCTACCCAAACGGACAGAATCCGGACAAAACGGACGTGCGTTTGGGGTCGCGCGGTGGAGTTGGCCTTACACAACTAGGCAGGGAGCCCTGTGTACATGTCAGACAACAACTACTACTATTTCTGTTAAGCAAACAGACGGGGTGCCGTGCCGTGGGTACGC
Source organism: Aegilops longissima (assembly GCA_021605205.1). Taxonomy (NCBI): domain Eukaryota; kingdom Viridiplantae; phylum Streptophyta; class Magnoliopsida; order Poales; family Poaceae; genus Aegilops; species Aegilops longissima. The sequence goes on along the minus strand of CM038680.1, from coordinate 371,782,796 downwards.
GAGGGCATCTCACATGCGCTGCACGCTACTAACCACCAGTGACGAATCGAAATGGTCCAAGAGTATCTTTAAAGCAATCGGACAAAGACACCAAAGAAATGGCTGTATTTTGTACAGCAACGCATGCTGATCAGGGCTCACGATTAGTGGCCAGGAAACACGATGCCAGTTGTTTGGCCATGGTGGATCTGTAGATCACATCCATGAATTGTCTATGACTTGACAAATTTGCCCTAGTTTTATACAACATCAGTTATGCAAGGACATTAGCATGGAACTGTAGTCTCCGGTTTTGCGATGAGACAAATGATGCTACGGATTGTGAACTTATGGTATGCAGATGCACACACAAGACCAATGGATAGTATCTTTTCTTGAATTGTTAGGCAAATCCAGCTAGACAGTCTCTAGGCAGCATATAACACACTGCTGGTAAATCTGAAAGCTCGAACTATTCAACAACTCTTCAGAAATAGCAGAATCAAGAATAGTGTTTGTATGCCCTGTCAGCTATTCTATCCAGCCATTTTACAGATGCCTAAAAGAAAATACAAAGAAATTGACACTTAAGTGAATGAAAAATATATATCAAACCATGGAGGGCACACAGATGCAGTAGAAAAAATGGCTAAACGTTTATTATTGGAATCGTAATGTTCCCCAAATGCAGTTCAAGCTGCCGTAGCAGCAGGATATACAGGCTACCAACCATCAATTGAGTTTACAGTTTCATGACCTTGCAAGCAAAATGAAATGGATGTAAAGATAAGCCACGGATTTTATGATATAAATCAAGTACCATTGATATAGTTACCATGATAGGGAGAACCCAACAATCTAAATATGGTGTACAAGTACACAACTGAAGCATGAACCCACGATTGAACTGCAAAGATAGTCACCTGGCAACACGAAAAATCCAACACGACTCCAACAGCTAAAAGGATCAATATCTCTACCCAATCGAGAAGCAATCAGATAACTGCATGCACGCAAGGCTCAACGCTAGCAATTGTCTCATACTCCAGTCCTGATCCCAGTCATCCATGAGTGTTCAAAGCTTCCCAGACCAAATTCTTCGGAGCAGCCCCAGTAGTGGCTTCCCTGGCCTGCAATGCTGCAGCCCGTAGCGTCTTCCATGTCATTACATTTGCCTCCCAGAATGTGGCAGCACCATAAGACAGCCCATGCTTCTTGCAAAGGTCACGCACAATCGGCGCGACCATCCTATAGTGGCACCGAGGCAGGCGAGGAAACAAATGGTGTTCAACCTGGAACTGCAGACCACCATGGAACCAATCCATCCACGGGGAGCACTTGATATCAAGCGTGCCCGCTGTTTGCCTCTCAAACCAGTCGTTCCCCTTTGGTGGCCCAACATACACAGCGGATGAGAAGTGGTTCAGGCAGAACTGAACATGCTGAATCCCCGTGATCACAAAGCTTGCAAGCACAAAAGCAACCCTCTCCCACCAATTCGGCAGGCAAGAGACCAACAAGGGGTACCAAACCCAGAACGCTGCAACTCCGGCGATCTCCAGCCAACGCTGCCGCACCTTCTTTTGTGTGATCAGGAACACGATTGACTGCACAAGAAGATTTATCCTTGCAAATCCCATCACCGGGTAGAATGTCCAGTGCTGGTAGCTGACGAAGAACTTGGATATGGCATCAAACGCCAAGGTGCGCTCGTAGCAGACTGACCAAAGGTTGTTGAAGAGCTTGGTGGAAACCGCGAAGAGCGGCAAGTGCTGGAGGTCCGGGTCATGGTCGAGGCTGTTGCAGGAGATGTGGTGTGTGTTGTGGTTGAACTTCCACCAGGCGATGCCGAGGCCGGTGAGGCAGTTCCCGGAGACCACCTGCAGGAGGCGGTTGAGCGCGGGGTGCCTGGTGATCTGGTGGTGGCCGGAGTCATGGCCAATCCAGCCCGACTGGATCCAGATGAAGCCAATGAGGCCGCCAGCGAACATGTGGGCCCCCGTGCTGGAGCAGGCGAGGACGCAGTAGAGGGCGATGCAGAAGAGCACCGACATTGCGACGAGCAGGAACTTGGGGGTGTGGCCGACGCGCTCGAAGAGGCCCGCGGAGGAGAGCTGCGCGAGGAGGCGGCGGAAGTCGGCGGAGGCGGGGGGGACGGTGTAGTCGGAGAGGCGGCCGACGAAGAAGCGGCGGAGGAGCGGGCGCACGGAGGGCGGGTGGTAGGCCATGAAGGCGTCGGTGGCATCCTGGCCAGCGAGGGTGATGAGCGGGACCTCGCCGCCCGGGTGGTGGCGCAGCCAGGGCGTGACGTCGTAGACGTCCCCGGAGATGGAGATCCAGAGGTCGTCCGCGGCGGCGTGCGCCTGCAGCTCCTTGGTGGAGATCATGCGGACGTCGGCGGCGTCCTTGCTAGCGGCCGGCATTGCGTCGGCTTCCGGCGCCGTTGCGTCCGCGAGGCCCGTGCGGGCCATGGGTGGCGTGGATTTAGCTGGAGCGCGAGGAGGGGTGGTCAGGAGGAAGGGAGGGGGAGGGAGGGGGAAGGGGAGATCGGATCTTAAAACAGGAACGGAGGTTTGTTAGGGAGGGTGGGGAAAGACGCGCTTCTCCACGCCGCCCCTCGATGTGCTGTTACGTTTTCTGTTTTATAATACGCCCTCTTCGCTCCACGGTAAAGATAATCTGAAATTGGCTGAGCCATGTCCCCCTTTGCCACGGATCCGGATCCTCACATGTAAGGCGAACCCGGAAATCGGACATGGCATCCGTCCGCGAACAATGATATAGGAGCTGGCCATTTAAAACTAGCCACACATGTCTGGTTGCATTTGGTTGAAATTTAATGAAATTAAAGTTCAAAAAAAATTAATGAAATCAAACAAATTTGTTGTATATTTACACAACCCGGATGATATTCATTCATATTTGAATAATTTTACATAAAACCGCATGGACATATTTGAACTAGAGTGGCTCTAAACCTAGCCTAAAATAACCGTCGGCGCCTGTTTCCCATATCAGGCTGGCCATGAGCCTCAAAAAATGAAGCACCGCCTCCGCAGTCTGCCTGCGGCTAATCGGCTGACGATGATCAGCCCACCCAGCTACTTCCCATGCTCTACTCTTCCCCACTGTTAACGACGCCCGTGAACGTGCTGGCATCGTTGTCATGCCGACGGAGCGCAGAGGAGCAAGTGACATCGTCCTCGTCCTCATCCTTGTCGTAGACTTCATCCGCCGCCTCATCGATCTCCTTGAAGGCGGCTTCTAACGCGGCGGATTTTCATGGGCGGTGTGGAAGGATTGGAGCAATGCCTCCTGCTCGCCCACGTCCACATCCGACGTGATGGTTGGAACGGTGACGAGTTGCTCCTTCACGCATCGGTGCTTGTCAGGGAGGCGGACGTTGTACTCATGGTCGGCCTATGCCTGCTGGAACGAGGCCCGCGGCTCTTCCAACACCATCTCGGTGTAGTGAGCACGACCTCGCCCATGGCAATGCCGGCATTGGCATGCGGGGGCGTCGACTCGTCGTCAACCTCCTCTTCCATTTGGGCGATCGCAGCACTGGCATGTGTCTGCCTGTCGGCCTGCCAGCTGGCTGCAATGGCAGCGATCTCATGCTTCAGCTCGGGCGAGAGGTTATCCCAGACGGCTTTGGAGCTCGAGGAGGCCATGGTGGGCTGTCGTAGAGAGCAGGGTGTTGTGTGTGGATATGGTCGGGCCTGGGGTTTAAATAGTGGGTGACTGACAGGGCAATCAACGAGGTGGTTAATGGTGGGCAGCAGACGGACGAATGGGTGGCGCCAAAGCAGGTTCTTCGGCATCCGCCCATGTTTAATGTGGGTAGGTGGACTGACGGGTTGTCGTTTGAATGCGGAGAAGTCGCATGCACCAGGGAGCGGCGCGGGCAGCACTCTCGGCCGGTGCGCCACTTCAATGTCAGAGCGACGTGAGAGGTCGCGTCGCTCTGCGGCGGCATGAGGCACTGGTGCTCTAAAGCGGCGTTGGCCGCTTCATGCTGGAAAGGGAGAGAGAGAGAGAGAGAGAGAGAGAGAGAGAGAGAGAGAGAGAGAGAGAGAGAGAGAGAGAGAGAGAGTTTTTGGGTGAGCTAGGTTTCTCGGACGCTTGCATGGTGATGTCTACTACACAACTTTATTCTTGTAGACTCTGTTGGGCCTCCAAGCATAGAGTTTTTTAGGACAGCAGAAAATTTTTCTCAAGTGGATGACCTAAGGTTTATCAATATGTGAGAGGTGTAGGGTGAAGATGGTTCCTCTCAAACAATCCTACAATCAAATAAAAAAATCTCTTGTGTCCCCAACACACCCAATACAATAGTAAATTGCATAGGTGCACTAGTTCGGCAAAGGGATGGTGATACAAGTGTAGTATGGATAATAGATATATGTTTTTTGTAATCTAAAAATAAAAAATAGCAAGGTAGCAAGTAGCAAACAGTGAGAAAAATGGTATATCAATTACTCCCTTCGTCCCAAAATAAGTGACTCGACTTTGTACTAACTTTTGTACAAAGCTAGTACAAATTTGAGTCACTTATTTTGGGACCGAGGGAGTATTAAACAAGGTGTGACATTAAAGCGGTGTGGCGGCCGAGAGCGCCGCCCGCGTCGCATTCGCTTGCTCTTCATGCCTATTCAATGCTAGAGAAAAATGACGTGACCAGACAGGGCGATGAGAAGGCTTCCTAATGCATTGAAGCCAACTGCCCGTCCGTCTGCCTGCCCGACATTGAACAGGCATGGTGGCGGAGAAACGCACTCTGATGCTCGCAATCAAACTTCCACTTCCTGCCATACCCAGCGTGGTCCACTATTTAAACCATGTTCGTCCATGATAAAACCTTAAGCACCTCAGAGCCACATCTTCGGGAGAGGCTCTCCTTGGGTGCAGCCGCTTTCCTTCTCGTTCCAATTGCCTGGACCTGTGAAGGGTGGACAAGCATGTTGTCCATGTGGAAAGATGAGCGCACGCACCGAATAGCCGCAAGACTATTGGGTAACGTAGTAGTAAACAAAAAAATCTTTCTACGATCAACCAGGAACACTATGAAGATGCGATGAACGGTTTGAATCAGATCATTGTCGACTTTGAGTTGCAGCAAAAGTAGACAAGTTGAAAGCACAAGTGCTCCCTGGGTGGTTTTGGTAATTAATGTCAACGTATCTCTTGTTGGACTAATGCTTTATCTAGAATATTTCAGACAAGTTCAATAGATGGAGTGGCGTGGACAAGAGGATGTGGAACCCCTTCAAGGTGCTAAGGACAAAAGATTGGCTCAAGCTCAAAAGCTCAAGGCTACATTTTAATTTTAGTGATCCAAGATCACATTGAGTCCATAGGAAAGCCAATACTATTAAAAGGGGATGAGGTGTTGCTTAATGGCTTGCTTGCTCAAAGTGCTTAGTGATATGCTCCAAAACCCTCAACCACTTTCTCATATCCACATATGTCCCAAACCAAAAGTCAAACTCGGCCACAAATCATTCTATCTGGAGCCACCGAGTTCTCTTGACATAGCCACTGGCACAAACCCTAGTCAATTCGGTCCCACCGATGGGATCTCGGTCTCACCGAGATGGGCTTGCAAACTCTCTGGTTCCTGTTGCAATAAATTCGGTCTTACCGAGTTTTGTAATTGGTCTCACCGAGTTTGCTTGACTAACTCTATGGTTAGCTCATTACCAAAATCGGTCCCACCGAGTTTGTGTAATCGGTCAAACCAAGATGAGGCTTTACCCTAACCCTAGCACATCGGTCCTACCGAGTTGATCATATCGGTCCCACCGAAATGCCTAACGGTCACATTATGAACTAAATCGGTCTGACCGAGTTTCATTATTCGGTCTCACCGAGTTTGATGATTTGTGTGTAACGGTTAGATTTTATGTGGAGGCTATAATTCCCATCCACCCACTCTTCATTCGTGAGGAGAGCTATCAGAACATGCCTGCACTTCCAGCATACATTTTCTGTAAGAGAACCACCTACTCATGTGTTGATGTCAAGATATTCCATTCCAACCACATAAATCTTGATCTCTAGCCTTCTCCAACTTGCTTTCCACTCAAATCATCTTTCCACCAAATCCAAATCTGTGAGAGAGAGTTGAGTGTTGGGGAGACTATCATTTGAACACAAGAGCAAGGAGTTCATCATCAACTCACCATCTATTACCTTTTGGAGAGTGGTGTCTCCTAGATTGGTTAGGTGTCACTTGGGAGCCTCCGTCAAGATTGTGGAGTTGAACCAAGGAGTTTGCACGGGCAAGGAGATCGCCTAATTTGTGAAAATCTACCCTAGTGAGGCAAGTCCTTCGTGGGCGATGGCCATGGTGGGATAGACAAGGTTGCTTCTTCATGGACCCTTCATGGGTGGAGCTCTCCGTGGACTCGCGCAACCGTTTCCCTTCGTGGGTTGAAGTCTCCATCAACGTGGATGTACGATAGCACCCCCTATCGGAACCACGCCAAAAATCTCCGTGTCTCCAATTGCATTTGCACACTCCAATCCCATCCCTTTACATTCTTGCAAATTGCATGCTTTACTTTCTGCTGCTCACATACTCTTGGCATGCTTGCTTGATATGTATTGTGAATGTTTAAACTTGTGCTAAAACTCCACCTCAACTTGAAGAAATTAAAAAGTGCAACTTTTTCTTGCTAAGAGTCTATTCACCCCCTCTAGACACCTCTTCTCGATCCTTTCAATTGGTATTAGAGCATTAGTCTCCATTTCTTTGGTTTAAACATCTTTGGAGGAAGATGGATGAGTCTACGTTGGGGAGTCTTAGACGTAGAGTGCCTATTCTTGATGGAGAGTACTTTCATGAGTGGAAAAATGAGATGCTTGAGATTTTCAATGAATATCACTTGAACAAGTACATTAATAGTCCTTGCATTCCCCCTAGTGATCCTTTGCATCCCTCTCCCAATGAGGATCTTGACATGATTCGCAATATTAGAACTTTCAATCTTATCATTAGAGGATTGCCAAAAATTTGATTGCTAGCTTACCTGCTCTTGATTGTGCTTACACCATATGGAGATTTCTTGAGGAACGATTCCCAAATTATTCCTTGAAAAATCTAGATGAGATTCTCCATAAGTCTATTGCCTTGAATAGAATGAGTAGTAGTGATCCTAAGTTTGATGAGTGCCTGTTTGAGCTTCGTGATCTCATGCGTGCCAAAGGAGATGTTGGAATTGCAGAAGGAAAAGAATAGGATGTGCAACACACTGTATTGATCGATGCACCAGGCATGTATATATGAGTACAGAAGGGGCCATAACCTCAACTGTACAGAGGAACTAGGAGGTGGGCCCGAGACACAATATACACGTACACAATATATTCAACACCCCCCACAAATCGGCGGCGCCGAGACGCAGAGATCGGAACGAAACTCCTCGAAGGTGGAAGTCGGCAGTCCCTTAGTCATCACATCGGCGAACTGTTGTGCAGTCGGAACATGGAGGACCCGAATACTTCCAAAGGCCACCTGCTCATGCACAAAGTGAATGTCCAGCTCAATGTGCTTAGTTCAACGATGATGAACGGGGTTGGCGGAAAGTTACACCGCAGAAACATTGTCACAGTAGACAACCGTAGCCTGGGAGACGTCATGATGCAACTCCTGAAGTAACTGTCGTAGCCAGGTGCACTCGGCGACAGCGTTAGCCACAACTCGATACTCAGCCTCCGCGCTAGAGCGCGAAACCGTAGGTTGTCGCTTGGACGACCACGAGACGAGTGAAGGACCGAGGTAAACACAGTAGCCAGAGGTGGACCGACGGGTGTCGGGGCAGCCGGCCCAGTCCGCGTCGGAGTAGGCCACCATCTCCAGAGAAGTGGACGCCGTGAGAGTAAGCCCAAGAGCCATCATGCCGCAGATGTAATGGAGAATCCGCTTCACGAGGGTCCAATGGGAGTCACGAGGGGCGTGCATATGCAGACACACTGCTGAAAGACATCTGTAAATCCGCCGGGTGAGAGTCGACATCAAGAGCACCAGCAATGGACCGGTAGAACGGAGCATTCGACACGGGAGAGCCCTCGAGAGCAGAAACCTTGGCCTTCGTGTCAACAGGGTGACAGTTGAGCATGCCGGCACGCTCAAGTAGCTCATGTGCATACTTCTGCTGATGAAGAAAGAAGCCGTCGGGTCGCCGAACGACCTCAATGCCAAGGAAATAATGTAGAGCGTCCAGGTCCTTGATGGCAAACTCGTCACGCAGCCGGAGAGTAATCTACTGAAGAAGGGCTGCGGAGGAGGCCGCCAGGATGATGTCGTCGACGTAGAGGAGCAAATATGCGGTCGTGTCACCGCGGTGATAGACGAACAACGAGGCATCCGAGCGAGTGACGCTGAAGCCCAGTGTATGAAGGAACCTGGCGATGCGCTGGTACCAGGCGCGAGGTGCTTGCTTAAGCCCGTAGAGAGACCGGGACAACAAACACACATGTCCAGGAAGAGATGCATCGATGAAACCGGTCGGCTGCTCATAGTAAACCTGCTCCTCAAGATGGCCGTGAAGGAAGGCGTTGGAGACATCCATCTGATGAACTGGCCAGCCTCGGGAAACTGCCAGCTGGAGAACTGTGCGGATCGTGCCTGTTGGGGAACATAGCAGAATTTTAAAATTTCTACGCATCACCAAGACCAATCTATGGAGTTATCTAGCAACGAGGGGAAAAGGAGTGCATCTACATACCCTTGTAGATCGCGAGCGGAAGCGCTCAAGAGAACGGGTTGATGGAGTCGCTCGTTGCCAGATCCAAATCACCGATGACCGAAAGCGCTGAACGGACGGCACCTCCGCGCTCAACACACGACGGTTGGGAAGCGCTCCTCCTTCTTGATCCAGCAAGGGGAAGGAGAGGTTGATGGGGATCCAGCAGCACGACAAAGATGGTGGTGGAAGCAAGTGGCGATCTCGGCAGGCTTCGCCAAGCACCACGAGAGGAGAGGTGTCACGGGAGGGAGAGGGAGGCGCCAGGGCTAGGTGCGGCTGCCTCCTCCCTCCCACTATATATAGGCCCCCTGTGGCGGGGGCGCCGGTCCTAGGAGATCCAATCTCCAAGGGGCGGCGGCCAAGGGGTGGCTTGCCCCTCTGTTGTGGGCGCCCCACCCCTAGGGTTTCCAACCCTAGGCGCAGGGAGGCCCAGGGGTGCACCAGCCCACCGGGGCTGGTTCCTTCCCACTTCAGCCCATGGGGCCCTCCGGATAGGTGGCCCCACCCGATGGACCCAGGACCCTTCCGGTGGTCCCAGACAATACCGTGACCCCAAACTTTCCCGATGGACTAAACTGGACTTCCTATATATAATTCTTCACCTCCGGACCATTCCGAACTCCTCGTGACGTCCGGATCTCATCAGGACTCAACAACTTTCGGGTTACCGATACTAATATCTCTACAACCCTAGCGCCACCGAACCTTAGTGTGTAGACCCTACGGGTTCGGAGACACGCAGACATGACCGAGACGACTCTCCGGTCAATAACCAACAAGCGAGATCTGGATACCCATGTTGGCTCTACATGCTCCTCGATGATCTCATCGGATGAACCATGATGTCGAGGATTCAATCAATCCCATATACAATTCCCTTTGTCAATCGGTACATTACTTGCCCGAGATTCGATCGTCGGTATCCCAATACCTCGTTCAATCTTGTTACCGGCAAGTCACTTTACTCGTACCGTAATGCATGATCCCGTGACCAAACACTTGGTCACATTGAGCTCATTATGATGATGCATTACCGAGTGGGCCCAGAGATACCTCTCCATCATAAGGAGTGACAAATCCCAGTCTCGATTCGTGCCAACCCAATAGACACTTTCGGAGATACCCGTAGTGCACCTTTATAGCCACCCAGTTACGTTGTGACGTTTGGCACACCCAAAGCACTCCTACGGTATCCGGGAGTTGCACAATCTCATGGTCTAAGGAAATTATACTTCACATTTGGAAAAGCTCTAGCAAACGAACTACACGATCTTGTGCTATGCTTAGGATTGGGTCTCGTCCATCACATCATTCTCCTAATGATGTGATCCCGTTATCAATGACATCCAATGTCCATAGTCAGAAACCATGACTATCTTGATCAACGAGCTAGTCAACTAGAGGCTCACTAGGGACATGTTGTGGTCTATGTATTCACACATGTATTACGATTTCCGGATAACACAATTATAGCATGAACAATAGACAATTATCATGAACAAAGAAATATAATAATAACCATTTTATTATTGCCTCTAGGGCATATTTCCAACAGTCTCCCACTTGCACTAGAGTCACTAATCTAGTTACATTGTGATGAATCGAACACCCATAGAGTTCTGGTGTTGATCATGTTTTGCTCTAGGGAGAGGTTTAGTCAACAGATCTGCGACATTCAGATCCGTATGTACTTTACAAATATCTATGTCTCCATCTTGAAAGTTTTCACGAATGGAGTTGAAGCGACGCTTGATGTGCCTGGTCTTCTTGTGAAACCTGGGCTCCTTGGCAAGGGCAATAGCTCCAGTGTTGTCACAGAAGAGAGTGACCGACCCCGACGCATTGGGTATGACTCCTAGGTCGGCGATGAACTCCTTCATCCAGATTGCTTCATGCGCTGCCTCCGAGGCTGCCATGTACTCTGCTTCACATGTAGATCCCGCCACGACGCTTTGCTTGCAATCGCACCAGCCATCGCCCCACCATTCAAAATAAACACGATCCGGTTTGTGACTTAGAGTCATCAGATCTGTGTCGAAGCTAGCATCGACGTAACCCTTTACGACGAGCTCTTCGTCACCTCCATACACGAGAAACATGTCCTTAGTCCTTTTCAGGTACTTCAGGATATTCTTGACCATTGTCCAGTGTTCCATGCCGGGATTACTTTGGTACCTTCCTACCAAACTTACGGCAAGGTTTACATCAGTCCGTGCACAAGATGGCATACATAATAGACCCTATGGCGAGGCATAGGGGACGACACTCATCTTTTCTCTATCTTCGCCGTGGTCGGGCATTGAGCCGTGCTCAATTGCACACCTTGCAATCTGAGCAAGAACCCTTCTTGGACTGATCCATATTGAACTTCTTCAATATCTTGTCAAGGTACGTGCACTTTGTGAAAGACCAATGAGGCATCTCGATCTATCTCTATAGATCTTGATGCCTAATATATAAGCAGCTTCTCCAAGGTCCTTCATTGAAAAACACTTGTTCAAGTAGGCCTTTATGCTTTCCAAGAATTCTATATCATTTCCCATCAACAGTATGTCATCCACATATAATATGAGAAATGATACGGAGCTCCCACTCACTTTCTTGTAAACACAGGCTTCTCCATAAGTCTGAGTAAACCCAAACGCTTTGATCATCTCATAAAATCAAATGTTCCAACTCCAAGATGCTTGCACCAGCCCATAGATTGAGCGTTGGAGCTTGCACACCTTGTCAGCATTCTTAGGATCGACAAAACCTTCCGGCTGCATCATATACAACTCTTCCTTAAGAAAGCCGTTAAGGAATGCCATTTTGACGTCCATTTGCCATATCTCATAATCATAGAATGCGGCAATTGCTAACATGATTCGGATTGACTTCAGCTTCGCTAGTGGTGAGAAAGTCTCATCGTAGTCAACCCCTTGAACTTGTCGATAACCCTTAGCGACAAGTCGAGCCTTGTAGATGGTCACATTACCATTCGCGTCTGTCTTCTTCTTAAAGATCCATTTATTTTCTATGGCTCGCCGATCATCAGGCAAGTCAGTCAAAGTCCATACTTCATTTTCATACATGGATCCTATCTCGGATTTCATGGCTTCTAGCCATTTGTTGGAATCTGGGCCCGCCATCGCTTCTTCATAGTTCGAAGGTTCACCGTTGTCTAACAACATGATTTCCAAGACAAGGTTGCCGTACCACTCTGGTGTGGAACGTGTCCTTGTGGACCTACGAAGTTTAGTAGGAGCTTGATCCGAAGTACCTTGATCATCATCATTAACCTCCTCTCTAGTCGGTGCAGGCACCACAGGAACATCTTCCTGAGCTGTGCTACTTTCCGTTTCAAGAGGTAGTACTTCATCAAGCTCTACTTTCCTCCCACTTACTTCTTTCGAGAGAAACTCTTTGTCCAGAAAGGACCCGTTCTTGGCAACAAAGATCTTGCCTTCGGATCTAAGGTAGAAGGTATACCCAATGGTTTCCTTAGGGTATCCTATGAAGACGCATTTTTCCGACTTGGGTTCGAGCTTTTCAGGTTGAAGTTTCTTGACATAAGCATCGCATCCCCAAACTTTTAGAAACGACAGCTTAGGTTTCTTCCCAAACCATAATTCATACGGTGTCGTCTCAACGGATTTCGACGAAGCCCTATTTAAAGTGAATGCGGCAGTCTCTAAAGCATAGCCCCAAAGAGCGGTAGATCGGTAAGAGACATCATAGATCGCACCATATCTAATAGAGTGCGATTACGATGTTCGGGCACACCATTTCGCTGAGGTGTTCCAGGCGGCGTGAGTTGTGAAACGATTCCACATTTCCTTAAGTGTGTGCCAAATTCGTGACTTAAATATTCCCCTCCACGATCTGAACTTTATTTTTCTGTCACGTTGATTCTCAACCTCACTCTGAAATTCCTTGAACTTTTCAAAGGTCTCAGACTTGTGCTTCATTAAGTAGACATACCCATATCTACTCAAGTCATCAGTGAGAGTGAGAACATAACGATAGCCACCACGAGCCTCAACACTCATTGGACCACACACATCAGTATGTATGATTTCCAATAAGTTGGTTGCTCGCTCCATTGTTCCAGAGAACGGAGTCTTGGTCATTTTACCCATGAGGCATGGTTCGCACGTGTCAAATGATTCGTAATCAAGAGACTCTAAAAGTCCATCTGCATGGAGCATCTTCATGCGTTTGACACCTATGTGACCAAGGCGGCAGTGCCACAAGTATGTGGGACTATCATTATCAACCTTACACCTTTTGGTATTCACACTATGAATATGTGTAACATTACACTCGAGATTCATTAAGAATAAACCATTCACCAGCGGGGAATGACCATAAAACATATCTCTCATATAAATAGAACAACCATTATTCTCGGATTTAAGTGAGTAGCCATCTCAAATTAAACGAGATCCTGATACAATGTTCATGCTCAAAGCTGGCACTAAATAACAATTATTGAGGTTTAAAATAATCCCGTAGGTAAATGTGGAGGTAGCGCGCCGACGGCGATCACATCGACCTTGGAACCATTCCCGACGCGCATCGTCACCTCGTCCTTCGCTAGTCTCTGCTTATTCCGCAGCTCCTGCTTTGAGTTACAAATATGAGCAACCGCACCGGTATCAAATACCCAGGAGCTATTACGAGTACTGGTAAGGTACACATCAATTACATGTACATCACATATACCTTTAGTGTTGCGGCCTTCTTGTCCGCTAAGTATTTGGGGCAGTTCCGCTCAAAGGACCACTTCCCTTGTAATAAAAGCACTCACCTCGTGCTTGGGTCCATTCTTTGGCTTCTTCCCGGCAACTGGCTTACCGGGCGCGGCAACTCCCTTGCCATCCTTCTTGAAGTTCTTCTTACCCTTGCCTTTCTTGAACTTAGTGGTTTTATTCACCATCAACACTTGATGTTCCTTTCTAATCTCTACCTCCGCTGATTTCAGCATTGAATATACCTCAGGAATGGTCTTTTCCATCCCTTGCATATTGAAGTTCATCACAAAGCTCTTGTCGCTTGGTGGAAGCGACTGAAGGATTCTATCAATAACCGCGTCATCCGGAAGATTAACTCCCAGCTGAGTCAAGCGATTGTGCAACCCAGACATTTTGAGTATGTGCTCACTTGTGTAACTATTTTCCTCCATCTTACAATCAAGAACTTGTCGGAGACTTCATATCTCTCGACCCGCATGAGCTTGGAAAACCATTTTCAGCTCTTGAACATCTCATATGCTCCGTGTTGCTCAAAACTCTTTTGGAGCCCGGTTCTAAGTGTAAAGCATGCCGCCCGAATGAGGGAGTAATCATCAAGACGAGACTGCCAAGCGGTCATAACGTCTTGGTTCTCTGGGATGGGTGCTTCACCTAGCGGTGCTTCTAGGACATAATCTTTCTTGGTAGCTATGAGGATGATCCTCGTGTTAGGACCCAGTCCATATAGTTGCTGCCATCATCTTTCACTTGGTTTTCTCTAGGAACGCGTTGAAGTTGAGGGCAACATTAGCGTGGGCCATTTGATCTAAAAGACATATTGTAAAGATTTTAGACTAAGTTCATGATAATTAAGTTCATATAATCAAATTATTCAATGAACTCCCACTCAGATAGACATCCCTCTAGTCATCTAAGTGAAACATGATCCGAGTCAACAAGGCCGTGTCCGATCATCACGTGAGACGGACTAGTCAACATCGGTGAACATCTTCATGTTGATCGTATCTTCTATACGACTCATGCTCGACCTTTTGGTCTTCCGTGTTCCGAGGCCATGTCTGTACATGCTAGGCTCGTCAAGTCAACCTAAGTGTATTGCGTGTGTAAATCTGGCTTACACCCATTGTATTCGAACGTTAGAATCTATCACACCCGATCATCACGTGGTGCTTCGAAACAACGAACTTTCGCAACGGTGCATAGTTAGGGGGAACACTTTCTTGAAATTATTTCGAGGGATCATCTTATTTAAGCTACCGCCGTCCTAAGGAAATAAGATGTAAAACATGATAAACATCACATGCAATCAAATAGTGACATGATATGGCCAATATCATATTGCTCCTTTGATCTCCATCTTCGGGGCGCCATGATCATATTCGTCACCGGCATGACACCATGATCTCCATCATCGTGTCTTCATGAAGTTGTCACGCCAACAATTACTTCTACTTCTATGGCTAACGTGTTTAGCAATAAAGTAAAGTAATTTACATGGCGTTATTCGATGACACGCAGGTCATACAAAAAATAAAGACAACTCCTATGGCTCCTGCCGGTTGTCATACTCATCGACATGCAAGTCGTGATTCCTATTACAAGAACATGATCAATCTCATACATCACATATATCATTCATCACATCTTTTGGCCATATCACATCACAAGGCATATGCTACAAAAACAAGTTAGACGTCCTCTAGTTGTTGTTGCATGTTTTTACGTGGCTTCTATAGGTTTCTAGCAAGAACGTTTCTTACCTACGTAAAACCACAACGTGATATGCCAATTTCTATTTACCCTTCATAAGGACCCTTTTCATCAAATCCGCTCCAACTAAAGTGGGAGAGGCAGACACTCGCTAGCCACCTTATGCAACTAGTGCATGTCAGTCGGTGGAACCTGTCTCACGTAAGCGTACGTGTAAGGTCGGTGCAGGCCACTTCATCCCACGATGCCGCCGAAGAAAGATAAGACTAGTAGTGGCAAGAAAATTGACAACATCGATGCCCACAACTGCTTTGTGTTCTACTCGTGCATAGAAACTACGCATAGACCTAGCTCTGATACCACTGTTGGGGAACGTAGCAGAATTTTAAAATTTTCTACGCATCATCAAGACCAATCTATGGAGTTATCTAGCAACGAGGGGAAAAGGAGTGCATCTACATACCCTTGTAGATCGCGAGCGGAAGCGTTCAAGAGAACGGGGTTGATGGAGTCGTACTCGTCGTGATCTAAATCACCGATGACCGAGCGCCGAACGGACGGCACCTCCGCGTTCAACACACGTACGGTTGGGAAGACGTCTCCTCCTTCTTGATCCAGCAAGGGGGAAGGAGAGGTTGAAGGGGATCCAGCAGCACGACGGCGTGGTGGTGGAAGCAGCGGCGATCTCCGCAGGGCTTCGCCAAGCACTACGAGAGGGAGAGGTGTCACGGGAGGGAGAGGGAGGCGCCAGGGCCAGGTGCGGCTGCCTCCCTCCCCCACTATATAGGCCCCTGGGGCGCCCGCCCTAGGAGATCCAATCTCCAAGGGGGGGCGGCCAAGGGGTGGCTTGCCCAAGCCAAGTGGGCGCCCCACCCTAGGGTTTCCAACCCTAGGCGCAGGGAGGCCAAGGCGCACCAGCCCACCAGGCTGGTTCCTTCCCACTTCAGCCGATGGGGCCCTCCGGATAGGTGGCCCCACCCGGTGGACCCCCGGGACCCTTCCGGTGGTCCCGGTACAATACCGGTGACCCCCGAAACTTTCCCGATGGACGAAACTGGACTTCCTATATATAATTTTTCACCTCCGGACCATTCCAGAACTCCTCGTGACGTCCGGGATCTCATCAGGGACTCCGAACAACTTTCGGGTTACCGCATACTAATATCTCTACAACCCTAGAGTCACCAAACCTTAAGTGTGTAGACCCTACGGGTTCGGGAGACACGCAGACATGACCGAGACGACTCTCCGGTCAATAACCAACAGCGGGATCTGGATACCCATGTTGGCTCCCACATGCTCCTCGATGATCTCATCGGATGAACCACGATGTCGATGATTCAATCAATCCCGTATACAATTCCCTTTGTCAATCGGTACGTTACTTGTCCGAGATTCGATCGTCGGTATCCCAATACCTCGTTCAATCTCGTTACCGGCAAGTCACTTTACTCGTACCGTAATGCATGATCCAGTGACCAAACACTTGGTCACATTGATCTCATTATGATGATGCATTACCGAGTGGGCCCAGAGATACCTCTCCGTCATACGGAGTGACAAATCCCAGTCTCGATTCGTGCCAACCCAACAGACACTTTCGGAGATACCTGTAGTGCACCTTTATAGCCACCCAGTTACGTTGTGATGTTTGGCACACCCAAAGCACTCCTACGGTATCCGGAGTTGCACAATCTCATGGTCTAAGGAAATGATACTTGACATTTGGAAAAGCTCTAGCAAAGCGAACTACACGATCTTGTGCTATGCTTAGGATTGGGTCTGTCCATCACATCATTCTCCTAATGATGTGATCCGTTATCAATGACATCCAATGTCCATAGTCGAAACCATGACTATCTGTTGATCAATGAGCTAGTCAACTAGAGGCTCACTAGGGACATGTTGTGGTCTATGTATTCACACATGTATTACGATTTCCGGATAACACAATTATAGCATGAACAATAGACAATTATCATGAACAAAGAAATATAATAATAACCATTTTATTATTGCCTCTAGAGCATATGTCCAACAGTGCCCGATTTGACAACCAGGGCAAACGTCTCGGTGAAGTCGACTCCAGCACGCTGCCAAAAACCACGGACCACCCAGCGAGCCTTGTAGCACTCAAGTGTACCATCCGAGCGGGTCTTATGGCGAAAGACCCACTTGCCGCTGATGACATTGGCGCGAGAAGGCCGAGGAACCAGTGTCCAGGTACGGTTCCGCTGAAGAGGATCGAACTCTTCCTGCATCGCGGCAAGCCAGTGAGGATCACGAAGGGCTGCGCGAGCGGACGCAGGGATCGGTGATGGCTCAGTGGTGGAGGCGACGAGAAGATACTCGTCGCCGGAGTATCGTACACTCGGGCAATGAACGTCGGCTCGAGCACGAGTGACGGGGCGAGATGGCAACTCGGCGACTGGCGAGGCGGTCAGCGAGGCAGACGGCGAGGCTGCCGACAAGATGGCCGGTGAAGAAGCGTCGCCCGAGGCCGCCGAAGCGCCCGTGCGAGGCGAGGGGCGGCGAAGCGGGCGCCGCCGAGGCACCAAGGCGGCGTGGTCGACCGAGACAGCCGGCGACGGGCGACGCCTAAGGTAGCCGGTGAAGATACCGCGACGGGCAGTTGGCGAAGATCGCAAAGCAGCGGCTGCTGCGGCGAAGATCTTGGCGGCGGAGCGCGATTGAGGCCCCTGACGAAGTCGGCAAGGACGTCGTGGGGGCGTGAGGCACAGCTCGTCCCACGACGGGAGAACCGCCGAATCCCGGAGGCGGTCCAAGAATCAAGCTGGTCGCCCACCGACGGGTCTTTGGAGGGCGCCGTTGGCGGCGGCGGCGGGCAGCGGAGGTACTGCTGAAATGGAAACACCGTCTTATCAAAGTAAATGTGTCGGGAGGTGAATACGATGTGAGACGGGATCGTAGCAGCGGTATCCTTTGGTGTTAGGTGGGTAGCCGAGGAAGATGCAAGCAACTGAACGAGGTGCAAGCTTATGAGGCGCAGTGGCGGCGAGGCTAGGATAGCAGAGACAGCCAAAGATGCGAAGGCCATCATAAGATGGGGGCGCACCAAAGAGGAGATAGTGAGGGGCATAGTTCCAGCATGGGCGACACGGGCGGATGTTAATGAGGAGGGTGGCAGTGGCGAGAGCGTCCGGCCAAAACCGGGGAGGCACGTTAGAGTGAAAGAGTAACGTGCGGACACAATCATTAAGAGTGCGAAGGATACGCTCGGCACGACCATTTTGTTGGGACGTGTAGGGGCAAGTGAGGCGGAATATAGTGTCGTGGGAGGCTAGAAGGTTACGAATAGCGACGTTGTCAAACTCTTTTCCGTTGTCAGTTTGTAAAGCAAGGATAGGACGACCGAACTGTGTGGTGACGTAGGAATAAAATGCAGTGAGTGTGGCAAGAGCGTCGGACTTGCGACGAAGAGGAAATGTCCACACATAATGAGAGAAATCATCTAAGATCACCAAATAGTATAGGTAGCCCATGTTGCTTGCAACCGGGGATGTCCAAACATCGCTATGCAATAACTGAAACGGAAAAGTGGAAATAGTGGTAGATGCGCTAAAGGGAAGATGGATGTGTTTGCCAAGACGACAAGCCTCACAAGTATGGTCGTCGATCTTATTGCATGGTAATGAAAAGCTCCTAAGTATTTGACGCAAAGTGGTGGAGTTCAGGTGTCCCAAACGAGCATGCCAAAGGTCGACACCTGCGGCGAGGGCGACTGGGGTGGTGGAGGCGGTGGTGGAGGAGTGCACCGGATAGAGCTCGTCAGGACTATCACAACGGTGAAGGACCATCCTAGTACGGGCGTCCTTCACAGAAAAACCGACATCATCAAATTCAATGGTAATGGGATTCTCACAGGCAAGACGACAAACAGATACAAGGTTCGTAACTAAATCAGGAGACAAAAGAACATCAGACATAGTGATAGGTGTAGATGTGGAAGGAAACGAAGCACGACCAACATGTGTGATAGGTAAAGAGGAACCGTTGCCAACGGTGATGCAAGTAGGAGTATGAACCGGAGTAGAGGAGGTGAGAGTATCAGGATGAGATGTCATATGGGCGGTGGTGCCCGAGTCCATGTACCAAGCGTCACCGCTACCAAGCGCCGCCGGTGATGGGGCCGAGTGCAGGGCGGCCAAGGAAGTAGTGTCCCATGACGGTGAGACAGGAAGCGAGGCGGCCGCCAGAGGGCTGAACCGGGCGGGCGGAGCATGGCCGCCGCCATCGGCATGGCGAGTAGAGCCGCAGGGCCGACATCGCCGGCTGCTGCACGGCGCGAAGTAGGCGGATGGCCACCGAAAAACCTGCGGCGTGGTGTAGGGATCCGGCGTCGCGTACATGTAGCCAAAGAAAGGCGACGCGGCAGAAGACATCACAACGGCGATGGTTATAGCAGCGGAAGGCAGGGGACGGATGGAGTAGCAGCGGTGCGGAAATGGGAGAGGAGGGAGCGGCGGCGACCGGCGGCGGCGGCAGCAGCGTCGAGTGAGGTGATGCGGGCGAGCGGGCAATCACGCGAGCGCGCGGGCGGGCGAGCAAAGCGGCTTGCCGAATAGACTTGATCGGAAGCAGATGAATTAGAACAGGCAGATATATGTATATGTGTGGAAGAACATGGAATAGAAGGATCGGGTAGACGTGGCGTAGTAGTACTAGAGCTAGACTAGATGGATGGATTATGCTAATGATGATCAGCGGCGGCGGAGTAATTAGCAGTGAATAATGAGAACTAGTATAGAAGTGTTCCTTGCAGGCTAGCAGGACTTGGCGTGCGACACGGAAGCTGGAGTACGGGCGACACAGGAAGCAGCTACATGCGACGCAACGAGCTGGAGTACGGACAACGCGAACGGGTTGGAGTAGCGGCGAGATAGAAGCGACGCGAGCAACCTGGGAGAGATAGAAGCGGCGGCCTGCGCGGGAGGCGCGCAGGCGGCGGCTAGATGGCGGCGGCGGCGGTGGAAGGCTAGGGTTTAGAACCCAGAAACTGATACCATGTAGAAGGAAAAGAATAGGCTGTGCAACACACTATTGATCGGTGTACCAGGCACGTATATATGAGTACAGAAGGGGCCACAACCTCAACTATACAGAGGAACTAGGAGGTGGGACTCAGACAAATATACACGTACACAATATATTCAACAAGAATTATTAGCAATATCATTTCCAAAGTCATTAGAATCCATAGAGATGAACATTGTTACAGTCATACTTCTAATGAATCACCTTCTCTAGGAAATGATCAATTACAAGATGATGTTGAACATGGATACTATGATGAGGATGATGATAGTGACTTTGATCTCGATGAGTCTATGAGACACTTTGGTCTTATGGCAAATCTTCGCGGCTACATGGCTGGAGGAAAGGAATGGGTCCTTGATAGTGGATGTACCGATCATATGACCGGAGACAAGGATATGTTTCGTGAGCTTGCTGAAAACGACGGCCCTCGGAAGTATGTCACTTTTGGTGATAACTCAAAGGGTAAGGTGGTTGGCCTTATTAAGGTGGCCATCTCACATGATAGCTTCATACAAAATGTTATGCTCATTGAATCTCTTGGCTACAATTTACTTTCCGTATCTAGACTTGCTGACTTTGGTTTCAATGTCCTATTTACTGAAGTAGATTTCCAAGTGTTTCATAGAGATAATCATAAAATGGTCTTTACCGGTATACGTAGAGGTGATCTTTACATTGTTGATTTCACTAAAAAGGCTCAACCTAGAACTTGCTTAATTGATAAATCTTCGAAAGACTGGTTGTGGCATAGAAGGTTAGGTCATGTGGGCATGCGAAATCTTGATAAGCTTATTAAAGGTGATCATATCCTTGGAGTGAAAGATGTTATATTTGACAAGGATAGATTGTGTAGTGCTTGTCAAGAAGGAAAACAAGTAGGAGGAAGTCACCCCGTGAAGAACATCATGACCACGAGAAGACCGCTCGAGCTACTTCATATGGATCTCTTTGGTCCCAATGCCTACAAAAGTCTTGGTGGTAACTCATTTGGTCTAGTCATAGTCGATGATTTTTCAAGATTTACGTGGGTGTTCTTTCTTGATGATAAATCGCAGGTCCAAAAGATCTTCAAGAACTTCGCTAGGAAGGCCCAAAATCAATTTGAAGTGAAGATCAAGAAGGTTCGAAGCGACAATGGAACAGAGTTCAAGAACGCAAATGTGGATACCTTTCTTGATGAAGAAGGTACCTCACATGAGTTCTCGGCCACGTACACACCTCAACAAAATGGAGTTGTTGAGAGGAAGAACCGGACTCTTATTGAGATGCCGAGAACGATGCTTGATGAGTACAAGACTCCAAAACACTTTTGGGCGAAAGCGGTTGAGACGGCTTGTCATGCAACAAATCGCTTGTATCTTCACAAGCTACTTGGCAAGACGACATACGCGCTCCTCACCGGTAATAAACCCCAAGTTGGATACTTTCGAGTATTCGGCTCAAAGTGCTACATTCTTGATAAGCATCATCGTTCTAAATTTGCTCCCAGATCTCATGAGGGTTTCCAACTTGGTTATGGCTCAAACTCTCACACTTATCGTGTCTACAATAATTTCACCCGAAAGGTTGAAGAAACGGTAGATGTGAAGTTTGATGAATCTAACGGCTCGTAAGTAGAGAAATTGCCAATTGATGTAGGAGACAAAGACCCTTCGGAAGCAATCCAAGACTTGTCTATTGGCAAGATTTATCCAACAGAGGTGAAGGAGAGTACCTCGTCCGTACAAGTGGAAGTTTCTACCTCACGACAAGGTGAACCAAGAGTTGACATGGAAGCATCCACAAGTGGGACACATCAAGATGAAGAAAATGAGGAAATGCATCAAGATGAACCACATCAACCTCCTTCTCCACCACGACGAGAGAACGAAAACGTCAACAATGAAGAAGGCCAAGAAGAAGGACAAGATGATGAAGAAGATGTTTCACCCCGACCCAAGCAGAAGCTCTCACGAGTTCGAGTACGAGTCTCAAGAGACCATCCCGTAGAACAAATCTTCAATGATATTCAAACCGGGAGAATCACTCGCTCTAAAACTCAGTTGGCTAACTTTTGTGAACATTATTCATCCATCTCTAGCATTGAACCTATGAAGGTTGAAGAAGCATTGGAAGATCTGGATTGGATAAATGCCATGCATGAAGAGCTACACAACTTTGAGAGAAATCAAGTATGGACATTGGTCGAGAAGCCCGACAACAACCACAACATCATTGGTACCAAATGGGTGTTTCGCAACAAGCAAGACGAAGATGGTCAAGTCGTCCGCAACAAAGCACGTCTCGTCGCCCAAGGCTACACTCAAGTCGAAGGTATGGACTATGGTGAAACATATGCCCCCGTTGCTAGACTTGAGTCCATTCGCATCTTACTTGCCTATGCTAATCACCATGATATCACCTTGTACCAAATGGATATCAAAAGTGCTTTTCTAAATGGTGAAATTGAGGAGGAATTTTATGCTAAACAACCTCCCGGCTTTGTCAATCCTAAGAAACCCGACCATGTTTACAAACTTCATAAAGCTCTTTATGGTCTTAAACAAGCCCCTAGAGCGTGGTATAAATGCTTGACCAAGTTCCTTATTGAAAAAGGCTTTGAGATTGGAAAGATAGATTCTACTCTTTTCACTAAAAGGGTTAATGGTGAATTATTTGTGTGCCAAATTTATGTTGATGATATCATATTTGGTTCGACTAACACTCATTTTAGTGAAAATTTTGGTAAGCTAATGTCAAAGAAGTTTGAGATGTCTATGATGATGTAACGCCCCGGATTCGATGCGCCAGGTGTTCGTCAGTTATTCGCCGTCTTTGCCATGTCATGTGCTTGCGTGTTGCACTTTGCCATGTCATCATCTGCATTTCATATCATGTCATCATGTGCATTTCATTTTGCATACGTGTTCGTCTCATGCATCCGAGCATTTTTTCCCGTTGTCCGTTTTGCAATCCGGCACTCCTATGTCTCCCGGCGCCCCCTTTTACCTCTTTTCATATGCGGGTGTTGAACGGTCCCGGAATGCCCCGAGGTTTGTCAAGCGGCCTTGGTATAGCACCGGTAGACCGCCTGTCAAGTTTCGTGTCATTCGGAGGTCGTTTGGTACTCCAACGGTTAACCGGGTAACCGCAAAAGCCTCTTTTGTTGCAGCCCAACTCCCCTTTCTAAGTGGCCCAAAACCCACCTAACTCCCCTCCATGCTCTCGGTCGTTCGATCACGATCGCGTGGCCGAAAACCGCACCTCATTTGGTGTCTCCTAGCTCCCTCTACCTATATATATGCGTGCACCCCGGATTTTTCGCGCAGTCCAAAACGCCCCTAACCCTAGCCACTTCTTCCTCCGCGCGCCGGACACGTCCGCCCGGCGCCGGACGCGTCCAGCCGCCACCTCACCCCGGCCAATGGGGCGCTGCCACCTCACCCCGCCGCCGCTCTCCTCCAATGCCGCGCGCCACGTGGCACCGGCCCCTCCGCGGCCTGCTGCGACTCTGAGCCCATCGCGTCGAGGGCCTTGAGCCAGGCCAGCCGCCGCCGCCGCCGCCCGTCCGGCCCCGCGCCGCCGCCGCCCGATGCGCCCGTCCGCCGCCCGGCGGCGCCGCCGCCGCCGCCGCCGCCTGCGCGCTTCCCGCTCAGCCGCGCCGCGCGCGCCTTCGCCCGATCGCCTCCCTCACTTTGCCGCCTCGGCAGCGCCCGCCGCCCTCGCCGGCCCGGCCTTCGCTGCCTCCGCCGCGGGCCGCCGCCGCCGGCGCCGGCCGCCGCGCGCGCCCGCGTCCCGGCTCGGTCGCGGGACCCGCCCGCCCCGCGTCGCCGGCCCAAGCGCCTTCTCCGTGGCAGATCCGGTGGGCCCCGGCCTCCCCCGACCCGCCGGCGCCTCCCCCGATCCCTTCTCCGGCCGCCACGAGCTCCGTCTCCGGCGAGTTTTCCGGCCGCCTCGTTATCCGTGCCAAGGGTTGACTTCTCCCCCCTCTAAAATTCCGCTAAAGTCCCGAATATGTGATATTTTGTGCCATTTTCATCGCATCGTAACTCTGTGCATGTAGCTCCGTTTTGCGCGTGTAATATGTCAAAATGTTCGCCTCGAAGAGTAGATCATTTCATCTCATTGCATCATTTTCATTTGAGCTCATCTTGATGCCCGAAATGCTGTTGGAAGAGTGCTATGTGATGTTAGTTTCTGATTTTATCAGAACTTGCACTTTTGTCATTTTTGCCATGATTGATGTGTGCATCCTATGGATTTGAGTCCTACATGTGTTTTGTAATATGCCATGCCATCTTTCCAGGGGTGTATGACATGTATTTTTGTGATCAATGTGGTGAATAGCACAAGCATGCAAACTAGGTGTCCTGATGTTGCTGATTTCAGCCCTGTTTTGCTGATATTTTGATGCCATGTTAACTTGATGCTACCGAGAGATCCATGCATATTTTGAGATACTTCAGTAAGGATGTTTTGTAAAGCATGTCTTGCTCTATCCATCCATGCCCTTGTTTGCAATTATGGAGTGCCATAGCTTGAGTCAATCGAGCTCTACTTTTGCTATCTAATGTTTCCGTGCAGATTGTTTACATGTTATTCAATTTTGCCAAGGTTGTTGTGGTTGATCCATGTATGCTATGTTATTGTTCTTGCCACGTATGTCTTCTATGCCATGTCTTCTTGATGTATGTATGCTTAGTTTTTCATATATGGCTCTGTAGTGAGTGCATTGAGTTTGTAAACATGCCTACGTGTTATCAGTTTTTGACATGCCATGTTGCTGAATCTGTTAACGAGACTTTCGATATTGACATGGGTGTTACTATATTTTTCTGATCCTTTTTAGCTTATGGTCACTAAGGGACTTTTGTTCTATGCTTTGAGTAGATTCATGCCATGCCTTTGTTTGCCATTATAAGTTCCTGTAACATGTTGTTTTCTTGCTCTAAACATTGCAACCTGATGTAATTTCTGCCAATGCCTGAAACTGTTATTACTTTCAATCTTGCCATGTCATTTTGAGCATGTTCTAGTTGTTTATGGAGATAGCTCAGTGTTCATGTTTTGTAATGAATTACCTGTACATCATGACCATGCCTTTTGTTCTCATATTGAGGTGCTGTAGCATGTAGTTTTGATGCTTGCAATATGCCTAGTTGATGTTTTGGACAGATTGTTGTCATATCTTGTATAGAGTGTATGTGTTGAACCGTTGCTCCGTTTTGTTTGTGCTCTATATGAAACTTGCTTAGAATTGCATGTAGTTTCATATTATCATGTTGGATCCTTGTTTTGAGGTGTTTTGCTTGATGTTTGTGTGCATTTTGCATCAATGCCATGCTTATCTTGTTTTGCTCATATCTTCTAGGCCGTAGCTCCGAATTAAATGAACTCGATATGTAACTTGACTAGAATTTCGTGTAGATCATCGTGGTGCATCTTAAATTGCTGTTTAACAACTTGAACATAAGGTTTGTTCAGATCTGGACCAATTTCGAAATTTGCATATGAGGACTTACCGGAATGGTTCTATGTTGTTTCCGGCCTCATTTAAACTTGCCTTGATGTGTTGTTCTTGTTTGCATCATCTCTTGCCATGAGTAGCCTCATCCTAGCTTCGTCATGCATCATGCTTGCTTGTGCATCGTGTCTTGTCTATGTGTGGAGTGTTTACTATGTTGTGTGCTTCTTCTTGTTAGTTCCTGTTTCGTTGCGATCGTGAGGATTCGTTCGTCTATACTTGGTTCGGCTTCATCCGTTCGTCTTCTTCATGGACTCGTTCTTCTTCCTTGCGGGATTTCAGGCAAGATGACCGCTACCCTGGATCTCACTACTATCATTGCTATGCTAGTTGCTTCGTTCTATCGCTATGCTGCGCTACCTATTACTGTTTATCAAGCCATCCCAAATTGCCATGTCAGCCTCTAACCTTTTGCACCTTCCTAGGAAACCATTGTTTGGCTATGTTACCACTTTGCTCAGCCCTCTTATAGCGTTGTTAGTTGCGGTGAAGATGAAGTTTGTTCCTTGTTGGAACATGGAGATGTTGTTCCTTGTTGGAACATGTTTACTTGTTGGGATATCACAATATATCTTATTTAATTAATGCATCTATATACTTGGTAAAGGGTGGAAGGCTCGGCCTTATGCCTAGTGTTTTCTTCCACTCTTGCCGCCCTAGTTTCCGTCATATCGGTATTATGTTCCCGGATTTTGCGTCCCTAACGCGGTCGGGTGATTTATGGGACCCCTTGACAGTTCGCTTTGAATAAGACTTTTCAAAGCAAGGCCCAACATTGGTTTTACATTTGCCTCACCTAGCCTTTTTCCCTTGGGAGTCGCGATCCCGAGGGTCATCTTTATTTAACCCCGGGCCAATGCTTGTCTAAGTGTTGGTCCAAACTAGAGCCACTTGCGGTGCCACCCGAGGCAACTTGGGGTATCGTCGGTTGTCCGACGTATGCTCATCCGGTCGTGGCTCGAGACGAGATCTGTGGCTACTATCGAGGTGTCGGCACGCCGGGAGGTCTTGCTGGTCTTGTTTTATTGCTGTGAAATGTCTTGTAGCCGGATTCCGAGACTGATCGGGCTTCCGGGAGAAGGTCTATTCTTCGTTGATCGCGAGAGCTTATCATGGGCTAAGTTGGGACACCCTGCAGGTATAAACTTTCAAAGCCGTGCCGCGGTTATGTGGCAGATGGGAATTTGTTAATGTCCGGTTGTAGAAAACCCGAAGTTGATCTTAATTAAAATACACCAACCGTGTGCGTAACCGTGAGTGTCTCTTTTCGGGGTTGATCGAGAGGAGAACACGTTTTCTGGGTTATGTCTGACGTAAGTAGGAGTTCAGGATCACTTCTTGATCATTATTAGTTGACGACCGTTCCTTTGTTTCTCTTCTCGCTCTCATTTGCGTATGTTAGCCACCTTTCATGCTTAGTCGCTGCTGCAACCTCACCACTTTACCCCTTCCTTTCCCATTAAGCTTTGCTAGTCTTGATACCCATGGCAATGGGATTGCTGAGTCCTCGTGGCTCACATATTACTACACCACCAGTTGCAGGTACAGGTTTGCGATGATCATGACGCGAGAGCGATGCTTGCTTGCGTTGAGTTCTTCTTCTGCTTCTTCTTTGATCAGGGGATAGGTTCCAGGTCGGCAGCCTGGGCTAGCAGGGTGGATGTCGTTTGAGCTTCTGTTTATGCTTCATCCGTAGTCGGATGTTGTTCTTGTATATGATGTTGATGTATTCTTGTGGCATTTGTGCCTTATGTATGTATCCCCATCTATTATGTAATGTTGATGTAATGATATCCACCTTGCAAAAGCGTTTCAATATGCGGGTCTATCCTTGGTGGGACCTTGAGTTCCTTTTGGATAGGGTCGCATATTAGGCGTGATCAAGTTGGTATCGAGCCTCGACCGACCCTAGGAGCCCCTTGTTTGATCGTGTAGTTTGGCCGCAGTTGAGTCTAGAAGAAAACTATTTTCGGAGTCTAGTTATATCGGAGAGTAGGAATTCTTTTTACTCCTCTGCCCCTTCGTAGCTCTGGTAAGGAATCTTGACGTAGGTGTTTTGAATTACTCCTCTTCCCGTTCAAATTTTTCTTTAGGTTCACGCAGTTGGTTTTCCGATCGTTGGTTCTTATCTTTTTTCATCCGGTGCATTTCTTGTCAAGTTGACTCGACCATCTTCATCTTTGCAAGTTCAATCCTCAGTTGTCTTCTTTTCCCACCCACCCGCCCTCCCTTCCTCTTGAAACCGGAGTCCGTAATCGAGTATCCTTTCTACTCGTGTGAAGTCTTTGCCTTCTTTCCTCCATGATTTCAACCGGTGTTTCCTCTTCAAGATATTCGTCGGTTTTCCCTTCCAAGTTGCCTTTGTTTTTCCCGCCCTCCCACCCTCTTCTTCCCGGAGTTTGAATCTCTTTCGACCATCTATTTCATTCGTACGGAGCCTCTTCAGTCTTCCCTCAATTATTTCAACCGGTGAATTCTTGTTTTGTACGACATTCTTCATCTCTTTCTTTTCCGGTGCACTCAATTCAAGCTTTTCGGGTTAATCATATTCTTTTCCTTCGAAGTGTTTTTCCCTGCTCGTTCGTCTCTCGCCAGTTTATCCTTAGGAGTGCTCAAGACATCTCATGAGATTAAATCGTGTTCCGATTAATTCGAGGTTGTCACCTCACTCAAATATTTCAATTGTTCCGGTGCATCATCTATCTGTTCAACAATCCTTTCCAACGGTGTTTCTCTTCAGTGGGCCCTAACCCACAGGTCTTTTCCCAGGATCTTACCCGACTCTTCTAATTTCCCCGGAGTTATTCTCAATTCTTTTCAAGTCTGACGTAAGTATGAATTTCATCAGTCAGATGTTTTTCCAAGATCGATTTCTAGTCATTTCATTGTTGGATCAACCTCTCTGTTTTTCTTTCTTCCGGAGTACCTCAACAATTTTGGTGGTGTTTTCTCGTCGACATTTGAAGAC
Source organism: Aegilops longissima (assembly GCA_021605205.1). NCBI lineage: Eukaryota > Viridiplantae > Streptophyta > Magnoliopsida > Poales > Poaceae > Aegilops > Aegilops longissima. The sequence goes on along the minus strand of CM038680.1, from coordinate 371,754,089 downwards.
CGAAGTAGAGTTTCTCTTAAATCTTGTCCGTTCTCCCGGAGATTCATGATGCTAGCTCGATGTTATCCTATCTAATTGTTTCGAGTCATGCAAGTTCTTTTCATCCATCCGGAGTATTTCAGGTGTTGTTTTCCCTCTCGAGCATCCGGAGGCCATCTTTTCAGAATATCTCTCCATTCTAAGTTTTTTTTCAAAGTCGTTCTCCAATTATTCTATATCCGTGCCCCTTCGTTCGTCTCAATATTCTTCCGGTGCTTCGTTCAAGTATTCTTCTATCAGTTCGCGATCTCTTTGTTCTCTTGCATTTTAATTCCCTCAAGTATCTCCGCGCTTCTCTAATTCTTCCCGATGATTATTTCTTTTTCATCAGTCATTTCGAATTTTTACGGTGGTTCGTTCAAGATTCTTTTTCTTTGATTATCATATTAATCGTTCTTTTCAATCCTACCGGTGGTTCATGAAGACCTTCTCAAGTTTGCGTTATGTCACTTCTCAATTCTTTTTCAAGAAGAATAAGTAAGATGCGAATTCCATTGTTGGTCATCAATTTAATTTGATGAAGGATAAGCATACAATAAATCTTATTCTTATTTCACCCAAGTGATTAATCTTTTTCTTCGGAGTTTGTTCTCGATGAATAAATTCTAGTTCCAAGTCTTTCCATCTTTTCTTTTCCGGAGTTCAATTTCCTCGACCATTTCGTCGGAAACCCCATCGGGATCATCGCAAGGCTCATCTTATTCTTTCCTCCTTCATTCTATCTCATCATGTTTTGTTACCGGAGTTCTCCATGGTGGTTCTTCATGATTTAATTCATTCTTCAAGAGTTCATCAAGATTTTGTTGGCGGAGTTCAAGTATCTTTTCTTCTTGCATCTCGAAGGGCAATTAATTCTCCGTATTCTTCTGAAGTGGAGTTTTGCATTTCTTCGTCATTCTCAGCTATTTAATCTTTTCCACTTGTGGTCGGTTATCACCTCATAATTTTGAGATGTTATCCATAAGTCCACAACAAGCTTATTCTTTCGTTGTTGATTTTCTCAACAACTTCGTTCAACCCTTCCTTCTAAGCTCATTTCACTCAACTCATTCAATTCTTTCCGGAGGTTTTGGGTCATGTCTTCATCAGGAGTCATTCCATCTCTGAAGTTCGTGTTCTATTCCTTCCATGTTTTAACCGGTGTGCTACCTAAATCGTTTCAGTCTTTTTCGTTTTTTTCTCATTCTAACCACTCCGGTTAGAACGAGTTGTTTCATAGTCTATCTGATTCCGTGAGCTTTCGATTCCCGTCATTCTCGAAGTTCCTCTCTTCTTCTCATGTGCTCTCGATTCTTTGCTTCTTCTCTTGAGTTCTTGTTTCACCTCATCCCTTTTCCCTTCCGTCTCGGTCCTAAGATCTCGGGACGAGATCTCTTGTTAGTGGAGGAGTGTTGTAACGCCCCGGATTCGATGCGCCAGGTGTTCGTCAGTTATTCGCCGTCTTTGCCATGTCATGTGCTTGCGTGTTGCACTTTGCCATGTCATCATCTGCATTTCATATCATGTCATCATGTGCATTTCATTTTGCATACGTGTTCGTCTCATGCATCCGAGCATTTTTTCCCGTTGTCCGTTTTGCAATCCGGCACTCCTATGTCTCCCGGCGCCCCCTTTTACCTCTTTTCATGTGCGGGTGTTGAACGGTCTCGGAATGCCCCGAGGTTTGTCAAGCGGCCTTGGTATAGCACCGGTAGACCGCCTGTCAAGTTTCGTGTCATTCGGAGGTCGTTTGGTACTCCAACGGTTAACCGGGTAACCGCAAAAGCCTCTTTTGTTGCAGCCCAACTCCCCTTTCTAAGTGGCCCAAAACCCACCTAACTCCCCTCCATGCTCTCGGTCGTTCGATCACGATCGCGTGGCGAAAACCGCACCTCATTTGGAGTCTCCTAGCTCCCTCTACCTATATATATCGTGCACCGGATTTTCGCGCAGATCAAAACGCCCTAACCCTAGCCCTTCTTCTCTCGCCGCGGACACGTCCGCCCGGCGCCGGACGCCCAGCCGCCACCTCACCCGGCCAATGGGCGCTGCCACCTCACCCGCCGCCGCTCTCCTCCAATGTGCAGCGCCACGTGGCACCGGCCACCTCCGCAGCAGCTGCGACGCCATGGAGCCCATCCATGCGGCCTTGGCCAGCCGCGCGCCGCCGTCTGCCCCAGCGCCGCCGCCCGCCAGCCGCCCGTCCGTCCGGGCGCCGCCGCCCCGCCGCCCGCCATCAAGGCGCCCGCTTCAGCCGCCGCACGCGCCTCTCGCCCGTCGCCTCCCTCACTTTGCCGCCTCGGCAGCGCCTCCTCGCCCTCGCCCGGCCCGGCCGCGCTGCCTCCGCCGCGCCGCCCGCCTGCGCCGCCGCCCGCGCCAAGCGCTCCCGCTCCCGGCTCGGCGGGACCCGCCCGCCACGTCGCCCGGCCCAAGACCTTCTCCGTGGCAGATCCGGTGGGCCCGGCCTCCCCGACCAGCCGGCGCCTCCCGATCCCTTCTCCGGCCGCCACGAGCTCCGTCTCCGCGAAGTTTTCCGCCGCCTCGTTATCCGTGCCAAGGGTTGACTTCTCCCCCTCTAAAATTCCGCTAAGTCCCGAATATGTGATATTTTGTGCCATTTTCATCGATCGTAACTCTGTGCATGTAGCTCCGTTTTGCGTGTAATATGTCAAAATGTTCGCCTCGAAGAGTAGATCATTTCATCTCATTGCATCATTTTCATTTGAGCTCAACTTGATGCCCGAAATGCTGTTGGAAGAGTGCTATGTGATGTTAGTTTCTGATTTTATCGAACTTGCACTTTGTCATTTTGCCATGATTGATGTGTGCATCCTATGGATTTGAGTCCTACATGTGTTTTGTAATATGCCATGCCATCTTTCCAGGGGTGTATGACATGTATTTTTGTGATCAATGTGTTGAATAGCACAAGCATGCAAACTAGGTGTCCTGATGTTGCTGATTTCAGCCCTGTTTTGCTGATATTTTGATGCCATGTTAACTTGATGCTACCGAGAGATCCGTGCATATTTTGAGATACTTCAGTAAGGATGTTTTGTAAAGCATGTCTTGCTCTATCCATCCATGCCCTTGTTTGCAATTATGGAGTGCCATAGCTTGAGTCAATCGAGCTCTACTTTTGCTATCAAATGTTTCCGTGCAGATTGTTTACATTGTTTCTATGCTTTGAGTAGATTCATGCCATGCCTTTGTTTGCCATTATAAGTTCCTGTAACATGTTGTTTTCTTGCTCTAAACATTGCAACCTGATGTAATTTCTGCCAATGCCTGAAACTGTTATTACTTTCAATCTTGCCATGTCATTGTGAGCATGTTCTAGTTGTTTCTGGAGATAGCTCAGTGTTCATGTTTTGTAATGAATTACCTGTACATCATGCCCAAGCCTTTTGTTCTCATATTGAGGTGCTGTAGCATGTAGTTTTGATGCTTGCAATATGCCTAGTTGCTGTTTTGGACAGATTGTTGTCATATCTTGTATAGAGTGTATGTGTTGAACCGTTGCTCCGTTTTGTTTGTGCTCTATATGAAACTTGCTTAGAATTGCATGTAGTTTCATATTATCATGTTGGATCCTTGTTTTGAGGTGTTTTGCTTGATGTTTGTGTGCATTTTGCATCAATGCCATGCTTATCTTGTTTTGCTCATATCTTCTAGGCCGTAGCTCCGAATTAAATGAACTTGATATGTAACTTGACTAGAATATCGTGTAGATCATCGTGGTGCATCTTAAATTGCTGTTTAACAACTTGAACATAAGGTTTGTTCAGATCTGGACCAATTTCGAAATTTGCATATGAGGACTTACCGGAATGGTTCTATGTTGTTTCCGGCCTCATTTAAACTTGCCTTGATGTGTTGTTCTTGTTTGCATCATCTCTTGCCATGAGTAGCCTCATCCTAGCTTCGTCATGCATCATGCTTGCTTGTGCATCGTGTCTTGTCTATGTGTGGAGTGTTTACTATGTTGTGTGCTTCTTCTTGTTAGTTCCTGTTTCGTTGCGATCGTGAGGATTCGTTCGTCTACACTTGGTTCGGCTTCATCCGTTCGTCTTCTTCATGGACTCGTTCTTCTTCCTTGCGGGATTTCAGGCAAGATGACCGCTACCCTGGATCTCACTACTATCATTGCTATGCTAGTTGCTTCGTTCTATCGCTATGCTGCGCTACCTATTACCTGTTTATCAAGCCATCCCAAATTGCCATGTCAGCCTCTAACCTTTTGCACCCTTCCTAGCAAACCATTGTTTGGCTATGTTACCGCTTTGCTCAGCCCCTCTTATAGCGTTGTTAGTTGCGGTGAAGATGAAGTTTGTTCCTTGTTGAACATGGAGATGTTGTTCCTTGTTGGAACATGTTTACTTGTTGGGATATCACAATATATCTTATTTAATTAATGCATCTATATACTTGGTAAAGGGTGGAAGGCTCGGCCTTATGCCTGGTGTTTTGTTCCACTCTTGCCGCCCTAGTTTCTGTCATATCGGTATTATGTTCCCGGATTTTGCGTCCCTAACGCGGTCGGGTGATTTATGGGACCCCTTGACAGTTCGCTTTGAATAAGACTTTTCAAAGAAGGCCCAACATTGGTTTTACATTTGCCTCACCTAGCCTTTTTCCCTTGGGAGTCGCGCATCCCGAGGGTCATCTTTATTTAACCCCGGGCCAATGCTTGTCTAAGTGTTGGTCCAAACTAGAGCCACTTGCGGTGCCGCCCGAGGCAACTTGGGATATCGTCGGTTGCCGACGATCGCTCATCCGGTCGTGGCTCGAGACGAGATACGTCGGCTACTATCGTGGTGTCGGCACGCGGGAGGTCTTGCTGGTCTTGTTTTATTCTTTGTGAAATGTCTTGTAGCCGGATTCCGAGACTGATCGGGCTTCCGGGAGAAGGTCTATTCTTCGTTGATCGCGAGAGCTTATCATGGGCTTGTTGGGACACCCTGCAGGTATAAACTTTCAAAGCCGTGCAGCGGTTATGTGGCAGATGGGAATTTGTTAATGTCGGTTGTAGAAAACCCGAAGTTGATCTTAATTAAAATACACCAACCGTGTGCGTAACCGTGAGTGTCTCTTTTCGGGTTGATCGAGAGGAGAACACGGTTTCGGGTTATGTCGACGTAAGTAGGAGTTCGGATCACTTCTTGATCATTATTAGTTGACGACCGTTCCTTTGTTTCTCTTCTCGCCTCATTTGCGTATGTTAGCCACCTTTCATGCTTAGTCGCTGCTGCAACCTCACCACTTTACCCCTTCCTTTCCCATTAAGCTTTGCTAGTCTTGATACCCATGGTAATGGGATTCTTTGAGTCCTCGTGGCTCACTGATTACTACACCACCGATTGCGGTACAGGTTTGCGATGATCATGACGCGAGAGCGATGCTTGCTTATGTTGAGTTCTTCTTCCGCTTCTTCTTTGATCGGGGATAGGTTCTAGGTCGGCAGCACTGGGCTAGCAGTGGTGGATGTCGTTTGAGCTTCTGTTTATGCTTCATCCGTAGTCGGATGTTGTTCTTGTATATGATGTTGATGTATTCTTGTGGCATTTGTGCCTTATGTATGTATCCCCATCTATTATGTAATGTTGATGTAATGATATCCACCTTGCAAAAGCGTTTCAATATGCTGGTCTATCCTTGGTGGGACCTTCGAGTTCCTTTTGGATAGGGTCGCATATTGGGCGTGACAGATGAGTGAACTCAAGTTCTTTCTTGGTTTGCAAATCAAGCAAACAAAGGAAGGCACCTTTGTTTCTCAAACAAAGTACACCAAGGACTTATTCATGAAGTTCAACATGCAAGAAAACAAAGGTATGAAAATGCCCATGCCTACTAGTGGACATCTTGACTTGACCAAGGATGGCAAATCGGTTGACCAAAAGGTTTATCGCTCTATGATTGGTTCATTGTTATATCTATGTGCCTCTCGTCCCGATATTATGCTAAGTGTGTGCATGTGTGCACGATATCAAGCAGCCCCCAAAGAATGTCATCTTAAGGCTGTGAAAAGGATAGTGAGATACTTAATACATAGACCAAATTTTGGCATTTGGTATCCCAAGAGGTCTTCTTTTGATCTTGTTGGCTACTCCGATTCGGACTATGCCGGAGACAAGGTTGATAGAAAATCCACTTCAGGTGCGTGTCAATTTCTTGGTAGATCTCTTGTGTCTTGGTCCTCCAAGAAACAAAACTCGGTATCATTATCCACCGCTGAAGCGGAATACATTGCCGCCGGTTCATGTTGTGCTCAATTTACTTTGGATGACCCAATCTCTTAAAGATTATGGGATCAATGTGAAACATGTTCCATTGCTTTGTGACAATGAGAGTGCTATTAAGATTGCTCACAATCTCGTGCAACATTCTCGAACTAAGCATATTGAAGTTCGTCATCATTTCATTCGAGATCATGTTGCTAAAGGGGACATTGATCTTAAGCATGTTCGTACCGATAAGCAATTGGCGGATATATTCACCAAACCGCTTGATGAGAAAGTATTTTTCCATTTGAGAGGTGAATTGAACATCATTGATAATTCAAACTTGGAATAGGAACTCCATGTGGATACATGCAAGGCATGAGCCTATGACTAATCCTTGACTTTTTTCTCTTATGATGATGATCATATGTCTCGGGTATATTTGTACCCTTGCATGCTATCTAACCCTTGTAGGTACTTCGATGAATCTGAATCCATGAGATTGCAATCCACTCACATCTTGAGCAATCTCTACATCACCAAGTTTCTACATCATGGTGGTTGAAGACAAGGAAGCATGAAACCCTTCAACATATCCTTTGACAAATTCTATATATATCAAATTTCATTTGGTATCAAATTTCATGATTGTCATGTTGGATACACAAGTGCTCTTCCTTGCAAGACTAAACCATGTAGGTAGATGAACTCAAACTATGAGTGGTGCTCCCAACCATTGATGCGCTACATCAACCTTGAGCACTCCACACAAGTTCAACTACATGATAAAGTTCAATACCACCACCCAAGGTATGCTATTCCATCTTAGAGAAGCTTTACCCCAAGTTATGGGTCAAAGTAGCTCAACAAGATGTGAATACATCAAATGCTTAAACAAAAAATGGTAACCCCATTCTGAGCTTTAACGATGAGTATGACTTGTGATCAAGTGTTCTCACTTGACTCCTCACTCAATATACTCTAACATAGGTGACTTTGTCGCAGCCCAATTCTAGATGAAGTTCTCTAGTGTTTATCCGAGTTCTTGCATTTGTACTTTGCATATTTGTTCCCCTTCTTTCTAAAAAAAACTTCATCTACATTTTCTTTTCTTTTTGTTAGTTTCGTTCTGCATTTCCTGCATCTAATTCATTGCAAATCCTTCAGTTAATTCCTTGCAAATCTTTGTGAGATCTTATTTTCCTAGTGAGCTGAGGTGACAATTGCTCTTTCTCTGTGTTAAACTCGGTCACACCGATCTATCACTTTCGGTCAAACCGAATCATTTCGGTGCAACCGAAAAATATATCTCGGTGTCACCGATTTCACTAAAGAGAAGACAATTTGCCACTTGTTCCTGCACTTTTGTTCCAGCTCCACTCAATGATTCTTGTCCTCTACCAGCATCATATTCTATATGCTGCTTTGCTCTGTGACTCAAGGACCAAACCTATCTTGACTCACACTCCAGAAGACTTCTTCTTGGAAATTGATGTCAAAGGGGAGAGAGAGAGAGAGAGCACATCAAAGCTTATTCACTTCAAAAGGGGAAAGAGAGAGGAATAACATCAAAGGCCCCAGATGCTTGGTGTTCAAGAGGAGAGAAGTCACATGTCTTTAAGAGGGGAAAGACAGGTCAATTTGTGTTATGATTTGTTATCTGGTTTGTTTTGCTCTGATTTTGTTTCCCTATTTTCTCCCATTATCCAGTATAAGATTCAGGGGGAGAAAGACTGCTAGGGAAGGAAATCTTGAATTCATTGCATATCTTTTTTATCTTTGGGGACATGTCTGTATCAAACTAGAGTACCTAGTACTCACTCTCTACATGCCATCCCAGTCTTGGTACTCTTGTGGCTCTTTTGTTTGCTCTGTCTAGTAGTTGTATCTGCATTATCTAACCTTGTTTACTCAGGTTCATCTCTTCCTAAGTCAACTCAAGACCACAAGGTAAGTATATGCATCACACTCATGTGCATGATGATTTCTTGCTAAATGTACATATTGTTTGCAAGAACGAATCATGAACATGAAGTTACAACTTCATATATTCACATCATTTGCTCTCATGCATATAGCCAAGATACATGTAACTCATTGCTTGCTCTGTCATGTTTATGCATTCACATGCTCGTATATTCCATATTGACATGATTGCATACATGTAGGGGGAGCCTATGCATGTTACATGTCTTTCCAAAGCTTTACTTGCTATTCTCTATATATTTATCTAAAGCTTTGATGTATGTTGTCATCAATTACCAAAAAGGGGAGACTGAAAACACAAGTGCTCCCTGGGTGGTTTTGGTAATTAATGTCAACATATCTCTTGTTGGACTAATGCTTTATCTAGAATATTTCAGACAAGTTCAACAGATGGAGTGGCATGGACAAGAGGATGTGGAACCACTTCAAGGTGCTAAGGACAAAAGATTGGCTCAAGCTCAAAAGCTCAAGACTCTACATTTTACTTTTAGTGATCCAAGATCACATTGAGTCCATAGGAAAGCCAATACTATTAAAAGGTGATGAGGTGTTGCTTAATGGCTTGCTTGCTCAAAGTGCTTAGTGATATGCTCCAAAACCCTCAACCACTTTCTCATATGCACATATGTCCCAGACCAAAAGTCAAACTCGGCCACACCAAATCATTCTATCCGGCGCCACGAGTTCTCTTGACATAGCAACTGCCACAAACCCTAGTCAATTCGGTCTCACCGATGGGATCTCGGTCTCACCGAGATGGGCTTGCAAACTCTCTGGTTCCCGTTGCAATAAATTCGGTCTTACCGAGTTTTGTAATCGGTCTCATCGAATTTGCTTGACCAACTCTCTGGTTAGCTCATTACCAAAATCGGTCCCACCGAGTTTGTGTAATCGGTCAAACCGAGATGAGGCTAGCACATCGGTCCTACCGAGTTGATCATATCGGTCCCACCAAAATGCCTAACGGTCACAATGAACTAAATGGTCTGACCGAATTTCATTACTCGGTCTCACCGAGTTTGGTGATTTGTGTGTAACGGTTAGATTTTGTGTGGAGGCTGTATATACCCCTCCACCCACTCTTCTTTCGGGAGGAGATCCATCAGAACATGCCTACACTTCCAGCATACATTTTCTGAAAGAGAACCATCTACTCATGTGTTGAGGTCAAGATATTCCATTCCACCACATAAATCTTGATCTCTAACCTTCTCCAACTTGCTTTCCACTTAAATCATCTTTTCACCAAATCCAAATCTGTGAGAGAGAATTGAGTGTTGGGGAGACTATCATTTGAAGCACAAGAGCAAGGAGTTCATCATCAACACACCATCTATTACCTTTTGGAGAGTGGTGTTTCCTAGATTGGTTAGGTGTCACTTGGGAGCCTCCGTCAAGATTGTGGAGTTGAACCAATGAGTTTGTACGGGCAAGGAGATCGCCTACTTCGTGAAGATCTACCCTAGTGAGGCAAGTCCTTCGTGCGCGATGGCCATGGTGGGATAGACAAGGTTGCTTCTTCATGGACCCTTCGTGGGTGGAGCCCTCCGTGGACTCGCGCAACCGTTACCCTTCGTGGGTTGAAGTCTCCATCAACATGGATGTACGATACCACCACCAATTGGAACCACGCCAAAAATCTCCGTGTCTCGAATTGCGTTTGCACACTCCAATCCCATCCCTTTACATTCTTGCAAATTGCATGCTTTACTTTCCGCTGCTCACATACTCTTGTCATGCTTGCTTGATATGTATTGTGAATGTTTAAACTTGTGCTAAAATTCAACCTCAACTTGAAGAAATTAAAAACTGCAACTTCTTCTTGCTAAGAGTCTATTCCCCCTGTCGGTGTCAAAACCGGCGAATCTCGGGTAGGGGGTCCCGAACTGTGCGTCTAGGCGGATGGTAACAGGAGACAAGAGACACGATGTTTTTACCCAGGTTCGGGCCCTCTCGATGGAGGTAATACCCTACTCCTGCTTGATTAATATTGATGATATGGGTAGTACAAGAGTAGATCTACCACGAGATCAGAGAGGCTAAACCCTAGAAGCTAGCCTATGGTATGATTGTTGTTCGTCCTACGGACTAAAAACCCTCTGGTTTATATAGACACCGGATAGGTTAGGGTTACACAGAGTCGGTTATAATGGTAGGAGATCTACATATCCGTATCACCAAGCTTGCCTTCCACGCCAAGGAAAGTCCCATCTCGGACACGGGACGAAGTCTTCAATATTGTATCTTCATAGTCTTGGAGTCCGCCGTGATGATAGTTCGCTATCCGGACACCCCTAGTCCAGACTCCTCAAGAGCCCTGAACCAGGCTTCAATGACGACGAGTCTGGCGTGCATATTGTCTTCGGCATTGCTAGGCGGGTTCCTCCTCTAAATACTTCATAGAAGGTTTTGAACACAAGGATAGTGTCCGGCTCTGCAAAACAAGTTCCACATACCACCGTAGAGAGAATAACTTTTGCACAGATCTGCTGACGTATTCCGCGGTGTGACATCACACCACGGCCAGGCTTCACATGAATCGTTTTTTACTGTTCCACCTCAGCGCGTTTAGCGAGGCGGTTTCCTTGGCACGTCTTATCAAAGCATAGATCGTGCCCCCTTATTCCGGGATTCTCATCAATACGGACGTGGGTAACCCATCCGCGCCATTGATTACAGCGCTTGGGAGATAAGCAAGTTTTACCAGGTGGTGGGGACGATAGCCGTCCAGTCCATATAAGGGATAAGGATCCACCTTTTCACCCACGCCTTCTTCCTCCTTTGCTCATCCATTTTCAAGACTCGAGCTCCAGCGCCTAAGTCCGCACACCCCACCTCAACCTTCTCCAACTATGTCCGGAGCGGGAGGCAGGTGGATGGCCTCCTCCGTCACGGAGGGCACATCACAAAGCTGCGGAGGCTGGATACTTGTCCAGCAACATCACAAGACCGGCTGCCCAACGCGGGGCAGCTCATTCCAACCCCCAGGCCCGATGAGAGGGTGGTGTTTCTCCCCCACTTCCTCCGCGGACTAGGTTTTCCACTTCACCCATTTGTCCGGGGGCTCATGTTCTACGATCTGGCCCCGAATTTCATCCTCAACATCTCGGCATTCATCGTCGTGTGTGAGGCCTTCCTCTGCATCCAGCCCCACTTCGGCTTATGGCTGAAGATCTTCAATGTCAGGCCGAAGGTAGTGGGCGGCCGCCAAGCGGAGTGCGGAGGCGCCATGGTTGGCAAGATGGACAAAGTCCTATGGCTCGAGGGCTCCTTTGTGGAGACCATAAAGGGGTGGCAATCGGGGTGGTTCTACATCACCGAGCCGCGTGACTCCAAATGGGTGGCGGCCCCAATTCAGATCTGGCTTCCCACACGGCTCTCATCATGGAAAGAGACGGGCTGACGGGGGAGTTCGGACGAGCTATCCGGACTCCAAACATGCGTCCAAAACACAGTGGACAAGAATCTCGGGCTTGTCAACGTAATCCAGTGATGCTCATCCGCGGATTCTCCCATGCCAACAACGGGCCTTCAAATTGTGGGAGTTCGATCCGGCAAAGACTCAACTCTAAAAGGCTCTTGATACTACGTGCGAAGATGCCCGGAAGGTGCTGTTCAAGGCGCCGAGGCTCTACATCCGCCATCAAGATCGCGGATTCAGCTCGCAGCGTCAAGCCAGCGAGGTGAGTTATTTTACCCTTTATGGGACTCTTTTTCATAGTTTGACTCTATGCGGGATCTAAAACTCCCTAACCTTTAAGAGGACTGGTGAAGACGTCGAGGACAGGTTAACTATCCGGCTCCTTTGCTAGAAGACCCAGCGGACGCCTGATTGACGGGCTGCTGGCTTCGTACCTCATGTGGTGCGGAGAAGAAGGTTAAGAAGGAGGCAACGGAACTCAAGGAGCTCCGACGCTGGTGTTGTCGATTCTGAAGCGAATCTTCTCCCGAGAACGAGGAGGAGGAAAATAAGCCTCTCCCCAGTGGGAGGAGAGGAAAGGAAGGCCGCCTAACCGGGAGGCGGAGGCTCCAAGAAGGGAAGAACCCTTCCTCCGGACTTCTCCACCAACGTCGACAACGACAAGGAGGATTGGCCAACAAGGGCCAAGCCCCTGGTAAGATCGTAAGTGTCCAGATACCAATGGCTTTTTTATTGCATAGTGTTCTCTAATGCCGAACAATCATGCAGCCCGCCCAAGGGCGAGTTCGCCGCTTCGTTGAGCGGGTCCCTGAGTTCGTTGGAAATGGAGAGTACTTCACTTCCGGCCGCCTCATCGCCTCACGCTGCGGACGACGCCGAGGTGGTGCCCCAAGGGGGGCCTGGTCAAGATGAGGTGGCGCAGGAGGCGCCGCAAGGCAACCTCCGGACTCAGTAGCGTGGGGCGAGACCCCGGGGCTCTAAGCCCGACCCTCGTCCGGACTCCATGCCGGAACCTTGGTTCTCGAGTCCGCAAGCGGTCCCTTCGTAGGAAGGGTAAGACGCGGTGTCTTCCGCCCAACGGAGGCACCGGATAGCATCTTGGGCGCTTAACGCCTCCATCAAGGAGGAGCACCGCACTATTATGCGTGTGGTGATCTGAAAGTTCGATCCGCCAAGAGCAGGTGGTGAAGCCTGTACCAGCCTTCTAACAGGCTTTGAGGTAAGTTTAGAATATGTAAAATATTACCGCATAGGCAGTAGCCCCGATGCTTAGTTTGGTGTTGGAAAGAAAAGCCGGACTAAGGATCTAAAAATAACATAAGTATGCCAATATGGGAATGCAGGCTGCTTGCTTGACCTCTGCCGACCGATTGCTGGAGGTCAATGCATTGAAGCAGAGCCTCGAGCAGTCCGAGAACGAGCTCGGCCTTGCCAAGAAGCAGCTCGAGGACAAGGAAGGTAAGTAATACCTTATTAAAGAAATACCTTATAGAAAGGTTTAAACTTGCAAAAATAACAGGAGTAACATGGGTGCTGCGGGGGCCACGAATGAGGTGGCGACCACAAGGAAGCGGTGTCCATGATCAAAACAAAGCTGCTGCGGAGCGCACCGAGCGAGAGAAGGGGAGGCACAGGTGGCGGAGGTGCGGCAAGAGCTCAGTGCTCTCGTGAAAAACACGAGGGTTTGGAGCGTGACTCGAACCGAGAGTCCGAGCTTGCCTCGGCTCTTGAGAGTGCCAAAGCTGCTAAGGCCGAGGCCCAAAAAGCCCTCAAGAAATTGAATCATTAAAGAAGATAGCGGCGGGTAAGGCATTCTTTATGCAAAGCAAGCATGTGAAAGTGAATTACCTATTACTTACCCGGATTCGGAGCTCTCCAGGAGCATTCGCAAATCTGCCCCCGTAGTGTGTCTGATGATGCTGCATTCTACCGCGCCAAGGAGGGAGCTCGGCGGAGAAGGTGTTCGGTCTCGGTATCTTTGAGGCGGACATCCAGTGCCCCTAAGCGACCAGTGAAGCAGCTGGTCGAGCTCCACAAGGTCGCCGAACAGGCCATGAGGGCCTCATAGTTGGTGTGGCCATTGGAAGCCATGCACAGGAGCTACTTTGGGCTAGGCGCGGCGGTGGTGGGCCTTTGTCCACGGATTGAAGTCATCAAGCGCTCCGCTCTGCATTGAAGGTGCCCGTTGGGCCTTGCCCGTGCTAAAGTGCACTGGGCAAGCTGGATGCGAGAAGCTTGTGACAGACGGGCCACCAAGGGCAAGGAGCATCATGCGCCCAAAATGTACTATGAGGGCCTCTGAAGGGTGCCCTTTGTCGGCGATGCTCGGGAACGGGGTCCCCAGACTTTCCTGCCTGCGGCCTGCGGCGTGGCTCAAAGCGGGCCCAAGATAGCCCATCTTCATCAACGCAAACTCAAGACCCTCGCGAGGGGCCAAGCCTCGCGGGGCGGACGACAAGGAGCTTCCTCAAGCACGGCCTCGTCAGGTGGCTCACGAGGAGGCGGAGAGTTCAAGCAGGGTACCTCGCGAGGTGCCCGACGCAAGCCATGACGACCAGGCGCTAGTCGAGGCGCCCGACCAGCGGCGTCCTCCTTTCCTCTTTGGTGCAAAGGGAGCAAGCGCAGGCGAGAGCATCTGGCGAAGGCATCCGTTTCGGTGCAACAAGACCAAGACCAGCCCCAACGGCTGGAACGTAGTCATCGTGGAGCCCAAGCAGGCGTCATCACCAGAGCCTTTGGCAGGCGAGGACCAACTTTAGTCAGGATAAGTGTACCCGCTGTTCCCCTTCAAAATGGCCAATTGTTGGCGCCCTTCCCGCTCAATATTTGGGAAGAGGCCCAGGGCCTTCGACTATATAAGTAGAGCTAGCCACCATAGTAGGGGGGACGATCGGACGAAGGATCCGCCATTCGGAATCCAGAGAGAGAGATAGAGACCCGATCCTCAAGCTAGGGCGACGGGACACCACTTAGCAGTTCATCGCTTCCACCAAGAACAGACCCTCGCGAGGCTGTTCTTCCTCATCTTGTTCCTCATCAGCCCAAGAGGCAATCCACACACCACACTTTGGGTAGGGTATTACACCACGATGGTGGCACGAACCATATAAATCTTGTGTCTCTTGTGCTGTTCTTGTTAGTAGTTTAGGTCCCTGCGATTCGGTGAGGTACGAGGCGGTGGAGGGTTGGATCTCCGCGCGCACCCCGAGTTGAACCTTAAGGGTGCGGAACCGAAATCCGACATTTGGCGCGCCCGGTAGAGTGCGCCTGAATCTCTGCTTCGTCGCCTCGTTCTTCCCGACCACGCAACCATGTTCGGCCGACGTCGGGCTCGCGCCCGGCGCTGAGCGCCGAGCCTCCCATGTCGCCCAGACGGCTCCGTCGGCGGGCGTCCTCGTCGTTCCACGTCACCTGCCATCAACGCCGCCACCGGCCCGGCGGGGAACGAGCAGCAAGCGTCGTCCCAGTACCCGTCCATGAGGCGGGGCGGCCGCACCGCCACGCCGCCGCTCACCCCGCTGGTTCTTCGTCGTCGCGCTTCCAGGCCATGGAGGCCCGAGCTGCACTCATCGCGCTAGCGAGCTCTGCGCTACCGCCCGTCGGCGATGTCTCACGAAGAATGGCTCGACCGCGTCACCGAGCTTCGTCCGCGCTGCGGAGGCGACCGCGCCGTCCGTCTCGCTGCACCGCACCCGCCCAGCGTGGCGATAAACTCTGGGCGCCTCAGCCGCTTCCTCCTCAAGACGGCGCCCTGGCACCAAGGCGCGCGGCCCCTGGGCAGAACCCGTTCCGCTAGGCGCCGGCGCGGCAGGAGCAGAGTTGCCAAGAAGTTCCTCGCCCGCAAGAAGCTGCCCGAGCGCTCCCCGCTCCAGCACGTCAAGACCCTGCGCTGCCCGCAGGGAGGCCTGCAAGACCAAGCTCTCTGCCGTCCGAGGCCCCCCGCGGCCACGGCGGGCTGCCGCGCCTTCACTACCGAGCTATGCAGCGTCGCGTGGCCCGCCAAGTTCAAGCCAGACTGCCTCCACGCTACGACGGCACGGCTGACCCTACGGAGTTCCTCCAGCTCTACGAGCTGGGCATCGAGGCTGCCAACGGAGATGAAAAGGTCATGGCGAACTGGTTTCCCATGGCGCTCAAGGACGGAGCTCGCACCTGGCTCCTGAATCTGGCCCCAGGCACGATCTCTTCCTGGGCCGAGATGCGCACCCGCTTCATCGCCAACTTCCAAGGTACTCGCGACCGCCACCGCCGTGGCGGCATGCGCCGAATCAGCAGCAGCTGGGAAACCCTGCAAAAGTACATCCAGCGCTTCAACAACGCACGCCTCAAGATCCCCAGGGTAACGGAGGAGGCCATCATATCTGCCTTCTCCGACGGCGTGCGCGACGTCAAGATGAAGGAGGAACTGGCGATGCACGAAGATCTGTGCACCTCCCTGGAGCTGTTCAACTTGGCGACCAAGTGCGCCAGGGCTGAGGAGGGGCGCCTCTCCCTCCTCGAACTGCTTGCCGCGGATCCCGAAGAGAAGAAGTCCAAGCCCAAGGACGTGAAGCGCAAGGGGGCTGCCGTGCTCGCAGCCGAACCAGACACGAAGCGAGGCAGAGATCAGCCCGAGTCTTCCAAGGGCAGCCGGTACTGCGTGTACCACGACCTCCACACCCACAACACCAATGAATGTCAAGAGCTCCGGGCCGTGCGCGAAGGAAGGGTCGGCAGACGCCCCGAGCGCAGCGACCGGGGCTACGGCCGAGGAGGAGGAAGGAATGCAGGACGCTGGGAAGACCGCGGCCCGCGCCAAGGGTGGCACGACCAACCTCGCGAGACGGCTGGCAAGACCCACCTCGCGAGGAAATGGAGGATCCGCCTCGTGAGGATCGTCCGCAAGGGAACGCAGGCCTCCCTCCGCTGCCGCCACCGCCAAGGAGAATCGAAGACCATCATCAGGACGAGGGGCTGGGGCTTCCAGAAGCGCAGGCGATCGCTTTGATCCCGGGCGGATCTCAAGCCCCAGCCTCTCACCGCATCTTCAAGCAGTTCGCCCGTGAAGTGAATGCAGTCCTCCCCAAGCTCGAGTCCACGCGCCCTCTCAGGTGGTCGGCGTGCGCCATCACGTTCAGCTCGGCGGATCAGCTCAAGTGCGCAGCCACAGCCGGAGTTCTCCCAATGCTTTGCTCCCCAATCATCAGCAATGTGCTGGTCACCAAGACCCTCATCGACGGCGGAGCAGGGCTCAACGTCCTGTCCGTGGAGACATTCAACAATCTTCAAGTGCCCTACAGTCAGCTTCAGCCAACCAAGCCCTTCTCCGGAGTCACCGACGGCTCCACGGTCCCGATCGGGCAGGTCCGCCTTCCTGTCACCTTCGGGGCCCGCGACAACTACCACACCGAGCTCATCGACTTCGACGTCGCCCACATTCGCCACAGACAACGCCATGCTCGGGTACCCAGCGTTGGCCAAGTTCATGGTCAGATCCCACCATGGCTACAACATCCTCAAGATGCCAGAAGCGGCGGGGTCATCACGGTGCCACGTGAAGAGAGAGATGCGGTGTGCTCCCGGAGCGAGCTTTTCAGCCGCATCGCTGGAAGACCTGCACCACAAGAGCAGGATGCCTCCCGAGGCAGCACCCAAGAAGAAGAAGACATCGACCGCCCGGCTCTTCAAGAGACAGGCCCCTCAGGCCCGCTCCGGGCAGGGGAGCCTCCTTCCATCGTGATAGGAAAGCGCGCGGCGCCTCCTCAGCAGGGCTCGGGGCTCCCGAGGGTCAGCCGACCTCGCCAAGGTCTCGAGGAGGCGCTTGGGCACCACGTGAGGCGTGTTTCAAGCACGCTTCCTGCAAGCAGGAGCAAGACCAGGAGGACAGAACTCTCAAGAGTTCATCAACGAGGCCATTCAGAGCTACAGGAGTCAAGGATCATGAGGGCAGCAGCCGCCACCACTGTGGGCCCCCATCCAAAGCGAGGATGGTGGGCTGCGCGTCTGCATGGACATACTCAGGCTCAACCGAGCCGATCTCAAGAGCGCCTCGGCCCTTGCGAGTGGGACGCTATGAGGGACCGCCCCACACCACGTGACGCATGCCTTATGGCTCGCCAAACGCGGGCTGCTGCGCACCAGGCGCCTCATGAGGACCATCGTGGAGGCTCAAGAGGTCGCACGCCGCAGCGCAGCCTGGCGGAGATGGAGATGGCCCATGAGGAGCCGCCGGCGCCCCGAGCCTCCCGAGGCCCCGGGCTGGGGGCTCGTGATGATCGGCCCCGCAGCCCACCGAGTCTGCTACATCAACAACCCTCATCCCCAACATCACCAGTGACATCTTTAAGTTTCATTTTGGCTGGGAGCGCCTTCAGGTCGCGTTATTCCTGTGCGTGGGTCCGTCCCTGCGGCATGTATCCCTTTATTTCATGTCTTTAGCTTATCCTGTTGGGCGCCTGGCTGCATCATCCCCAAGCCGCCGGGCCATCCAAGCTGCATGTATCCTTCATGCGTTTTCCTTAGGATTATGCTCTCGCTCCACCATGCTTGTTATTTGGTGCCTTCTCCGGGTGGCGAA
This sequence comes from Aegilops longissima, assembly GCA_021605205.1. Taxonomy (NCBI): domain Eukaryota; kingdom Viridiplantae; phylum Streptophyta; class Magnoliopsida; order Poales; family Poaceae; genus Aegilops; species Aegilops longissima. Next base: position 371,735,887 of record CM038680.1, on the reverse strand, counting down.
ATCTTGCACGTTAAAGGGGGTGCCCGAGCATCGCGACTGTGGCTCCTACCGGCTCTCCGCCCTCACCCTCTGGTCTTGTCCATGGCATCGCAACCTGGCTTGCCAGCGACGGTAGAGACCAGCCCGAGAGCCGGGACCCGAGGACGTAGAGTTTCGCCATCCAATCAAGCTTGCGTGTTAAAGGGGGGGGGGTGCCTGAGCATCACGACTCAGGGCTCTTACCGGCTCTCCGACCCTCACCCTCTGGTCTTGTCCATGGCATCGCGACCTGGCTTGCTAGCGACGGTAGAGACCAGCCCGAGAGCCGGACCCGAGGACGAGAGTTGCTGCCCCGACCCAGCTTGCACGTTAAAGGGGGTGCCACGAGCATCGCGACTCGTGGCTCCTACCGGCTCTCCGCCCTCACCCTCTGGTCTTGTCCATGGCATCGCGACACGGCTTACCAAATGACGGTAGAGACCAGCCCGAGAGCCGGGACCCGAGGACGAGAGTTGCGCCATCTAACCTAGCTTGCGCGTTAAAGGGGGTGCCCGAGCATCGCGACTCAAGGCTCCTACTGCCTCCGCCCTCACCCTCCTGGTCTTGTCCATGGCATCGCGACTGGCTTGCCGGCCGACGGCCGAGACCAGCCCGAGAGCCGGACCAAGACGAGAGCACCGCATCCGCCAATTTTGCAGAACACACTTGAAGACAAGGCCCAGAGCCAGGCGCAACCCGCCTTGAGGTAGGGCCTCGTGAGTACCGCGCTGGCTCACGGGTGTCCCGACACACCTCGCGAGGCCTCTCGCGCTTCTCCAAAGCAACTAACGACAGGACTAACGATCGCCCCGGTGAGCTCTTGTTCCTTTTGTGGTGAACCCGCAGGGTCTCTCCAAGGAGCACGAAACGACCTCGCTACGTAATCCCTCGTCGGCCAAGGCACGGGCCTGGCACCGCGCCAGGAAGCATCGTCCTAACCCTCGAGATAAGTCACCTTCCGGACACACTAGTCATCGCAACATCATCCCCACACTCAATGCAACTCCGTGTTAGCAACGTCGCTCAGAGGCTCTTACAGGACCTCGGGCCGCTCACCTCCTGGCCTTGACCACGGCATCATGACCTGGCATACCAGCGACGGTGAAGCCGCCTTTGGGATGGGACCTGTCGGCAAGAGAGCACCAAGCCCTCACGAGGTCCGGAAGGAAGAAAGCGAGCTAGAACGGATGAGCATCCCGCATTGCTTCGCAATAAGGATCATATTGACAAACGGAGCTACAAATATCTTACAAGCCCCGCTGGGTACATTCTGGCTCCTCGCAGAACAAAAGACGCGAATCCTAAGGAGTCCCATCTACGGGGACCACCGCTGCAGACGCCATCATCAACAGTGGGCACCCGGTCCGGAGCCAACCCCATCCAGATCGGGGCGGCGACGACTGACGAGCTCGCCCTGCCCGGAGCGGCGAGGCTCGGGGCTCAGAGCTGTCGCCGCCGTCTCCGAGTCGCCAAGAGCTCGGGAGTCGCTGGGTCCTCCGGTGCCTTCGTCGCCTGAGAAGCTGCCAAGGGAGAGGGTGGTTGGCCTCTGTCTCACCACAGCAGACCCGACCACCTCTCCCGGGCAGCACTCCAGCCGGCGGCCCTCCGTCAAGAGCTTGAAGGACATCACCAAGCGCCGTCAGACTCCAGATGGATCGTGAGGGCGCCTCGTCCTGCAAACCCGGCGACCTCGCCCCAGCCTCGAGTCATGAAGACCTCGGCCGGGCACCATCTGCGACCTCTGCCCGGTCATGAGGGTGCCGCAGCCGGCGTGCTGCAGCCAGAGTCCCAGGGGCTCCCCCTGCCGGACGACGGAAGCGAAGAAAGAAGGAAGACGAATCCAAGACTTGGGAGGCGCGGCGACGCGAAGCACGAACTCCCGGCAGGAGCCCTCGGCGTGAACTCCAGGGGGGAAGTGTTGGGGAACGTAGTAATTTCAAAAAAATTCCTACGCACACACAGGACCATGGTGATGGCATAGCATCGAGAGGGAGAGTGTCGTCCACGCACCCTCGTGAGACCGAAGCGGAAGTGATCACAACGTAGAGGAAGTAGTCGACGTTCTCCTCGCGATCCAACCGATCCCAGCGCCACACTCGGCGCCTCCGAGTTCTTGACACACGTACAGCTCGGTGACGCTCCTCAGCTCGATCCAGCAAAGCTCCGGGAGAGAGAGTTCCACAAGACGACGGCGTGGTGGCGATCTTGATGTTCTATCGACGCAGGGCTTCGCCTAAGCACCGCCACGATATGACCGAGGTGGAATATGGTGGAGGGGGCACCACACACGGCTAAGGAACGATCTCAAGGATCAACTTGTGTGTTCTAGGGTGCCCCCTGCCCCGTATATAAAGGAGCAAGGGGAGGGCGGCCGGCCCTAGGAGGCGCGCCAAGGGAGGGGGAGTCCTCCTCCTAGTGGGAGTAGGACTCCCTTTCCTAGTCCAACTAGGAAGGAGGAAGGGGAAGGAAGAGAGAGGAGAGGGAGAGGGAAGGGGCGCGCCCCCTCCTTGTCCTATTCGGACTCCCCATGGGGGGCGCGCCACCTTCCGTGCAGCCCTCTCTCCCTCTTGGCCCAATAAGGCCCATTACTTCCCGGGGTTCCGTAACCCTCTCGGCACTCCGTTTTCTCCGAAACTTCCGAACCTTTCCGTGTCCGAATATAGCCGCCCAATATATCAATCTTTATGTCTCGACCATTTCGAGACTCTCGTCATGTCCGTGATCACATCCGGGACTCGAACTCCTTGGTACATCAAAATACATAAACTCATAATATAACCGTCATCGAAACCTTAAGCGTGCGGACCCTACGGTTCGAGAACAATGTAGACATGGCCGAGACACGTCTCCGGTCAATAACCAATAGCGGGACCTGGATGCCCATATTGGCTCCTACATATTCTACGAAGATCTTTATCGGTCAGACCGCATAACAACATACGTTGTTCCCTTTGTCATCGGTATGTTACTTGCCCGAGATTCGATCGTCGGTATCCAATACCTAGTTCAATCTCGTTACTGGCAAGTCTCTTTACTCGTTCCGTAATACATCATCTCACAGCTAACTCATTAGTTGTAATGCTTGCAAGGCTTAGTGATGTGCATTACCGAGAGGGCCCAGAGATACCTCTCCGACAATCGGAGTGACAAATCCTAATCTCGAAATACGCCAACCCAACATCTGCCTTTGGAGACACCTGTAGTACTCCTTTATAATCACCCGTTTCGTTGTGACGTTTGGTAGTACCCAAAGTGTTCCTCCGGTAAACGGGAGTTGCATAATCTCATAGTTATAGGAACATGTATAAGTCATGGATAAAAGCAATAGCAACATACTAAACGATCGGATGCTAAGCTAATGGAATGGGTCATGTCAATCGATCATTCAACTAATGATGTGACCTTGTTAATCAAATGACAACTCCTTTGTCTATGGTTAGGAAACTTAACCATCTTTGATTAACAAGCTAGTCTAGTAGAGGCATACTAGTGACACTGTTTGTCTATGTATTCACACATGTATTATGTTTCCGTTAATACAATTCTAGCATGAATAATAAACATTTATCATGATATAAGGAAATAAATAATAACTTTATTATTGCCTCTAGGGCATATTTCCTTGATCTCCCACTTGCACTAGAGTCAATAATCTAGTTCACATCGCCATGTGATTTAACATCAATAGTTCACATCTATATGTGGTTAACACCCATAGTTCACATCGACATGTGACCAACACCCAAAGGGTTTACTAGAGTCAGTAATCTAGTTCACATCGCTATGTGATTAACACCCAAAGAGTACTAAGGTGTGATCATGTTTTGCTTATGAGATAATTTTAGTCAACGGGTCTGTCACATTCAGAGCCGTAAGTATTTTGCAAATTTCTATGTCTACAATGCTCGCGCGGAGCTACTCTAGCTAATTGCTCCCACTTTCAATATGTATCCAGATTGAGACTCGAGTCATCTAGATTAGTGTTAAAACTTGCATCGACGTAACCCTTTACGGATTTAACCTTTTTCACTTCCATAATCGAGAAACATGTCCTTATTCTACTAAGGATAATTTTGACCGCTGTCCATTGATCTACTCCTAGATCACTATTGCACTCCTTGCCAAGCTTAGTGGTAGGGTATGCAATAGATCTGGTACACAAGATGACATACTTTATAGAACCTATGGCTGATGCATAGGGAATGACTTTCATTCTCTTTCTATCTTCTGTCGTGGTCGGGTTTTGAGTCTTACTCAATCTCACACCTTGTAACACAGGCAAGAACTCTTTCTTTGACTGTTCCATTTTGAGCTACTTCAAAAACTTGTCAAGGTATGTATTCATTGAAAAACTTATCTAGCGTCTTGATCTATCTCTATAGATCTTGATGCTCAATATGTAAGCAGCTTCACCGAGGTCCTTCTTTGAAAAACTCCTTTCAAACACTCCTTTATGCTTTGCAGAATAATTCTACTTCATTTCCGATCAACAATATGTCATTCACATATACTTATCAGAAATATTGTAGTGCTCCCACTCACTTTCTTGTAAATACAGGCTTCATCGCAAGTCTGTATAAAACTATATGCTTTGATCAACTTATCAAAGTGTGTATTCCAACTCTGAGATGCTTGCACCAGTCCATAGATGGATCGCTGGAGCTTACACATTTTGTTAGCACCTTTAGGATTGACAAAACCTTACGGTTGCATCATATACAACTCTTCTTTAAGAAAACCATTAAGGAATGCAGTTTTGACATTCATTTGCAGATTTCATAAAATGTGGCAATTGCTAACATGATTCGACAGACTTAAGCATCGCTACTGAGTTGAGAAAATCTCATTGTAGTCAACACCTTGAACTTGTCAAAACCTTTTGCGACAAGTTGAGCTTTGTAGATAGTAACACTACTATCGGTGTCCGTCTTCCTCTTGAAGATCCATTTATTCTCAATGGCTTGCCGATCATCGGGCAAGTCAACCAAAGTCCATACTTTGTTCTCATACATGGATCCCATCTCAGATTTCATGGCTTCCAGCCATTTCATGAATCTGGGCTCATCATCGCTTCCTCGCAGGTTCATCATGGTCTAGTAACATGACTTCTAGAATAGGATTACCGTACCACTTTGGTGCGGATCTTACTCTGGAAGACCCACGAGGTTTGGTAGCAACTTGATCTGAAGTTTTATGATCATCATCATTAACTTCCTCACTAATTGGTTGTAGGAATCACTTGAACTGATTTCTGTGATGAACTACTCTCCAATAAGGGAGAAGGTACAATTACCTCATCAAGTTCTACTTTCCTCCCGCTCACTTCTTTCGAGAGAAACTTCTTCTCTAGAAAGGATCCATCTTAGCAACAAATATCTTGCTTTCGGATCTGTGTTAGAAGGTGTACCCAATAGTTACCTTTGGGTATTCTATGAAGACGCACTTCTCGATTTGGGTTCAAGCTTATCGGTAAAAACTTTTCACATAAGCATCACAACTCCAAACTTTAAGAAACGACGACTTAGGTTTCTTGCTAAACCATAGTTCATACGGTGTCATCTCAACGGATTTAGATGGTGCCCTATTAAGCGTGAATGCAGCTGTCTCTAATGCATAACCCAAAACGATAGTGGTAAATCGGTAAGATACATCATAGATCGCATTATATCCAATAAAGTGCGGTTACGACGTTCGGACACACCATAACATTGTGGTGTTCCAGGTGGCGTGAGCTGTGAAACTATTCCACATTGTTTTAATTGAAGACCAAACTCAAATATTCATCTCCATGATCAGATCGCGGAAAATTTATTTTCTTGTTACGATGATTTTCTACTTCACTCTGAAATTCTTTGAACTTTTCAACTATTTCAGACTTATGTTTCATCAAGAAGATATACGCATATCTGCTCAAATCATCTGTGAAGGTCAGAAAATAATGATACTTGCCACGAGCATAAACACTCATTGGATCGCATACATCGGTATGTATTATTTCCAATAAGTCAGTAGCTTGTTCCATTGTTCCAGAGAACGGAGTTTTAGTCATCTTGCCCAAACGGCACGGTTCGCAAGCATCAAATGATTCATAACCAAGTGATTTCGAAAATCCATCTTTATGGAGTTTCTTCATGCGCTTTACACCGATATGACCCCAAACGGCAGTGCCACAAATAAATTGCACTATCATTATTAACTTTACATCTTTTGGTTTCAATATTATGAATATGTGTATCACACGATCGAGATCCAACAAACCATTTTCATTGGGTGTATGACCATAGAAGGTTTTATTCATGTAAACAGAACAATAATCATTCTCTAATTTACATGAATAACCGTATTGCATTAAACATGATCAAATCATATTTATGCTCAACGCAAACGCCAAATAACATTTACTTAGGTTCAACACTAATCCCGAGAGTATAGGGAGTGTGCGATGATGATCATATCAATCTTGGAACTACTTCCAATACTCATCGTCACTTCCCTTTAACTAGTCTTTGTTTATTACGTAACTCCTGTTTGAGTTACTAATCTTAGCAACCTAAGCAGTATCAAATACTCGGGGCTACTATAAACACTAGTAAGGCACACATCAATAACCTGTATATCAAATATACTTTTGTTCACTTTGCCATCCTTATTATCCACCAAATATTCAGGGCATTTCCTTCCAAATGACCATTTCCTTTGCAAAGGTAAGCACTCAGTTTCAGGCTTTGGTCCAGCTTTGGGCTTCTTCGCAGGAGTGACAACTTACTTGTCTTTCTACTTGAAGTTCCCTTTCTTTCCCTTTGCCCTTTTCTTGAAACTAGTGGTCTTGTCAATCATCAACACTTGATGCTCTTTTCTTGATTTCTACCTTCGTCGATTTCAGCATCACGAAGAGCTTGGGAATTACTTTTGTCATCCCTTGCATATTATAGTTCATCACGAAGTTCTACTAACTTGGTGATGGTGACTAGAGAATTCTGTCAATTACTATCTTATCTAGAAGATTAACTCCCACTTGATTCAAGCGATTGAAGTACCTGCATAATCTGAGCACATGCTCACTAGTTGAGCGATTCTCCTCCATCTTTTAGCTATAGAACTTGTTGGAGACTTCATATCTCTCAACTCGGTATTTGTTTGAAATATTAACTTCAACTCCTGGAACATCTCATATGGTCCATGACGCTCAAAACGTCTTTGAAGTCCCGATTCTAAGCCGTTTAAGCATGGTGCACTAAACTACCAAGTAGTCATCATATTGAGCTAGCCAAACGCTCATAACGCCTCGCATCTTGCTCTTGCAATAGGTCTGTCACCTAGCGGTGCATTAAGGACATAATTCTTACAGGCAGCAATGAGGATAAACCTCAGATCACGGATCCAATCCGCATCATTGCTACTAATATTTTCAATACAATTTCTCTAGGAACACATATAAAAAACATAGGGAAGCAACAACGCGAGCTATTGATCTACAACATAATCTGCAAAATACTACGGAACTAAGTTCATGATAAATTAAAGTTCAATTAATCATATTACTTAAGAACTCCCACTTAGGCAGACATCTCTCTAGTCATCTAAGTGATCACGTGATCCAAATCAACTAAACCATAACCGATCATCACGTGAGATGGAGTAGTTTTCAATGGTGAACATCTTATGTTGATCATATCTACTATATGATTCACGCCGACCTTTCGGTCTCCGTGTTCCGAGGCCATATCTGCATATGCTAGGCTCGTCAAGTATAACCTGAGTATTCTGCGTGTGCAAAACTGGCTTGCACCCGTTGTATATGGACGAGAGCTTATCACACCCGATCATCACGTGGTGTCTCGGCACGACGAACTTTGGCAACGGTGCATACTCAGGGAGAACACTACTTGATAATTTTAGTGAGAGATCATCTTAAAATGCTACCGTCAATCAAAGCAAAATAAGATGCATAAAGGATAAACATCACATGCAATCAATATAAGTGATATGATATGGCCATCATCATCTTGTGCTTGTGATCTCCATCTCCGAAGCACCGTCGTGATCACCATCGTCACCGGCGCGACACCTTGATCTCCATCGTAGCATCGTTGTCGTTTACGCCATCTATTGCTTCTACGACTATCGCTACCGCTTAGTGATAAAGTAAAGCAATTACAGGGCGTTTGCATTTCATACAATAAAGCGACAACCATATGGCTCCAGCCGGTTGCCGATAACTTCGGTTACAAAACATGATCATCTCATACAATAAAATATAGCATCACGTCTTGACCATATCACATCACAACATGCCCTGCAAAAACAAGTTAGACGTCCTCTACTTTGTTGTTGCAAATTTTACGTGGCTGCTACGGGCTTAAGCAAGAACCAATCTCACCTACGCATCAAGACCACAATGATACTTCGTCAAATAGACTCCGTTTTAACCTTCTCAAGGACCGGGCGTAGCCACACTCGGTTCAACTAAAGTGAGAGAGACAGACACCCGCTAGCCACCTTTAAGCACGAGTGCTCGTAATGGTGAAACCAGTCTCGCGTAAGCGTACGCGTAATGTCGGTCCGGGCCGCTTCATCTCACAATACCGCTGAACCAAAGTATGACATGCTGGTAGGCAGTATGACTTGTATCGCCCACAACTCACTTGTGTTCTACTCGTGCAAAACATCAAACCATAAAAAACGTAGTAATTTCAAAAAATTTCCTACGCACACACAGGACCATGGTGATGGCATAGCAACGAGAGGGGAGAGTGTCTGTCCACGTACCCTCGTAGACCGAAAGCGGAAGCGATCACAACGTAGAGGAAGTAGTCGTACGTTCTCCTCGCGATCCAACCGATCCCAGCGCCGTTACTCGGCGCCCGAAGTTCTTGACACACGACAGCTCGGTGGCGCTCCTCAGCTCCGATCCAGCAAAGCTCCGGGGAGAGAGTTCCACGTCGACGACGGCGTGGTGGCGATCTTGATGTTCTACCGACGCAGGCTTCGCCTAAGCACCGCCACGATATGACCGAGGTGGAATATGGTGGAGGGGGCACCGACACGGCTAAGGAACGATCTCAAGGATCAACTTGTGTGTTCTAGGGTGCCCCCTGCCCCGTATATAAAGGAGCAAGGGGAGGGCCGGCCGGCCCTAGGAGGCGCGCCAGGGGGGGGAGTCCTCCTCCTAGTGGGAGTAGGACTCCCTTTCCTAGTCCAACTAGGAAGGAGGAAGGGGAAGGAAAGAGAGGGAGAGGGAGAGGGAAGGGGGGCGCCGCCTCCTTGTCCTATTCGGACTCCCCATGGGGGGCGCCACCTCCTGGTGCAGCCCTCTCTCTCCCTCTTGGCCCAATAAGGCCCATTACTTCCCGGGGTTCGGTAACCCCTCGGCACTCCGTTTTCTCCGGAAACTTCGGAACCTTTCCGTGTTCGAATATAGCCGTCCAATATATCAATCTTTATGTCTCGACCATTTCGAGACTCCTCGTCATGTCCGTGATCACATCCGGGACTCGAACTCCTTGGTACATCAAAATACATAAACTCATAATATAACCGTCATCGAAACCTTAAGCGTGCGGACCCTACGGTTCGAGAACAATGTAGACATGGCGAGACACGTCTCGGTCAATAACCAATAGCGGGACCTGGATGCCCATATTGGCTCCTACATATTCTCTGAAGATCTTTATCGGTCGGACCGCATAACAACATCGTTGTTCCCTTTGTCATCGGTATGTTACTTGCCCGAGATTCGATCGTCGGTATCCAATACCTAGTTCAATCTCGTTCTTGGCAAGTCTCTTTACTCGTTCCGTAATACATCATCTCACAGCTAACTCATTAGTTGTAATGCTTGCAAGGCTTAGTGATGTGCATTACCGAGAGGGCCAGAGATACCTCTCCAGACAATCGGAGTGACAAATCCTAATCTCGAAATCGCCAACCCAACATCTGCCTTTGGAGACACCTGTAGTACTCCTTTATAATCACCCGATTCGTTGTGACGTTTGGTAGTACCAAAGTGTTCCTCCGTAAGCGGAGTTGCATAATCTCATAGTTATAGGAACATGTATAAGTCATGGATAAAAGCAATAGCAACATACTAAACGATCGGATGCTAAGCTAATGGAATGGGTCATGTCAATCAGATCATTCAACTAATGATGTGACCTTGTTAATCAAATGACAACTCCTTTGTCTATGGTTAGGAAACTTAACCATCTTTGATTAACAAGCTAGTCTAGTAGAGGCATACTAGTGACACTCTGTTTGTCTATGTATTCACACATGTATTATGTTTCCGGTTAATACAATTCTAGCATGAATAATAAACATTTATCATGATATAAGGAAATAAATAATAACTTTATTATTGCCTCTAGGGCATATTTCCTTCAGGAAGACGCACACCTTCATGATCCGCCGGCATCGTCGATGGCGCCGCTCGTGGCGCCCGGCGTCACCGCCTTCAGGGCCACCAATCTGCGCATACAAGGTAAGAGGAAACCCTGGTGGCGGCCGCACGCACCAGGGCACGGGTGCCTCCTCGCGCGCGCTCCTGCCCTGACACCAGAGAGCAAGCCGCTTCTTTGGGGGGAGCGGGTCAGGATCCTCTTTAGGAGCCTTTCCCTTCTCTTCCCTGGAGAACCGGCGGATCGGAGCCATGGCAACCAGACGAGACGAGGAAGAGGAGAAGCAGAAGGATAGACTGGAAGGGCTCACGCCGTTCCGTACTTATAGCCGGCGGAGGCCAACCGTCGGCCTCCATGATCACCAGCCATCATGACCAACTCTGCATGCAAGGACCTGTCGAATCCGGGCGGTTACCGAGGCGTCGTGGGGGAGCAGGCTCCCAGGTCCAATCAACCGCCATGTGGCGCCGAAGGCCGCAGGCTGTTAGGGCCCACGACGCTTCGCACTTGCCCTTTCGCCTCTCTGCTCGGCCAAGTTCGGACGCGCCGTGGGCCCGGGGGCTACTATCGGCGTTCTGCGAACGGGGGTCCCCAGACTTGCCTGCCTGCGGCCTACGGCGTGGCTCAAAGGGGGCCCAAGACAGCCCATCTTCATCAACGCAAACTCAAGACCCTCGCGAGGGGCCAAGCCTCGCGGGGCGGACGACAAGGAGCTTCCTCAGGCACGGCCTCGTCAGGCTGGCTCACGAGGAGGCGGAGAGTTCAAGGCAGGGTACCTCGCGAGGTGCCCGTGACGCAAGCCATGACGACCAGGGGCGCCAGTCGGGCGCCAGCCGCACAACGTCCTCCTTTCCTCTTTGGTGCAAAGGGAGCAAGCGCAGGCGAGAGCATCTAGCAAAGGCATCCGTTTCGGTGCAACAAGACCAAGACCAGCCCCAACGGCTGGAACGGAGTCATCGTGGAGCCCAAGCAGGCGTCATCACCAGAGCCTTTGGCAGGCGAGGACCAACTTTAGTCAGGATAACTGTACCCGCTGTTCCCCTTCAAAATGGCCAATTGTTGGCGCCCTTCCCGCTCAATATTTGGGAAGAGGCCCAGGGCCTTCGACTATATAAGTAGAGCTAGCCACCATAGTAGGGGGACGATCAGACGAAGGATCCGCCATTCGGAATCCAGAGAGAGAGATAGAGACCCAATCCTCAAGCTAGGGCGACGGGACACCACTTAGCAGTTCATCGCTTCCACCAAGAACAGACCCTCGCGAGGCTGTTCTTCCCTGTACTGTTCCTCATCAGCCCAAGAGGCAATCCACACACCACACACTGGAGTAGGGTATTACACCATGATGGTGACCTGAACCAGTATAAATCTTGTGTCTCTTGTGCTGTTCTTGTTAGTAGTTTAGGTCCATGCGATTCGGTGAGGTACGAGACGGTGGAGGGTTGGATCTCCGCGCGCACCCCAGAGTTCGAACCTTAAGGGTCTGCCGGAACCCGAAATCCGACACCGTCGAATAGCGGATGAGTGCTCCAAAGATGTAATTTTTGAATAGACTCGCATTTGTTATCCTGTACGCTGAAAACTTGTTCATATGCGCTAAGCAACGCTTGTTAATTTAAAATATTACCTTCTGTGTGGCCGTTTATCAAATTTGAGAGATGGCAAGTCGTTGGCTTCAGCCCCCAAGCCACGAGTCTTTGGGGTGTTGGGATAAACTTGAGCGCTCTTGTTCCCATTCTTGGGTCCATCGAGGGAGGCGCTCAACGCAACGAACAAGGCAACCGGACTTATAATGCTTGAACACTCTCACTTAGCCATAGAATTCTATAATTTTAAATTTCGGCGAACCCTAGTATTCGGAAGATCGAGTTCGGGGCGCTATCCACGCCTTGGCCAGACAATGCCGGTTCCTCGCTCTAAGCGGCATAAGTCTTTAGGGACCCGAAAAAACCTCTCGAACAACGACCGGCTCTCGCCCTATCATGACGGTCAGTTTTAGCTTTCTCCACTGAGGTGCTCAACCCAGCTCAACCGGGGCACAATCGCAGTGGTTCTCCTAGTGCTACCTTAGCCGATATAACGGAACATAAGGTACCAAAACATAGGAGCCGGGCAAACCCAACTATTGACCCAAGACATGATTCGGAGCCGATGCATATAATGCTATAAGTTCGGGGTGCCGCACTTGTGAAAGTGTTCGGACTTATCACACCATACATTTTGGGGGTACTTAAGCCCCTGGTGTATTGACCGTACCAAAGTGTACGGGTGCAACATGTCATGAAATGAACATATATATAGGTAAAGAAAGGAGTGCAATAATAGGCAAAAGCTATGTATTGTTTATTCAAAAAGGTACTGCAATGAAAGCAGAACGATACAAATAGTGCGATAAGCAAGGGATGGGACTATTTAACATGTCCCCCTCCGAGGGTAAGCTGCGGGATGGTATGTAAAACAGGTATAATGCTCGTAATAGAGACCACCGAACACTCGACGTAGCTACGCTTCCTCGGCTGTTGCATCGTGAGTTCGGCGATTCTAGTGCCGGACAAGACTTCGGAGAATGGAGTCTGAAAGAATAAAGAAAAAAGAAAAGGAAAAAGAATGACACAATCGGAGCCCACAGTGCGGTTGAGCCGCATTCTAGGCGTGCGTGGTCGTGCCCTCCCTTATGCCCATGGTATCTCGGGCGTAGTTATGTACGCGTAATCTTGGCTTCGCAATTTTTCGAGGGTTGGGGTTGGGGCGGATTGCTACGCTGCGATGCCGGTCGTGCAGGCGGTCTTGTTGTAGGTTACTCGGGTAGCAGCTTGGTGTCCGGACGTTTAATGGCCGGTGTCGGATTTCGGGTTCCGGCAGACCCTTGAGGTTCAAACACTGGGGTGCGCGCGGAGATCCAACCTTCCACCGTCTCGCACTTCGCCGAATCGCAGGGACCTAAACTACTAACGGAACAGCACAAGAGACACAAGATTTATACTGGTTCGGGCCACCATTGTGGTGTAATACCCTACTCCAGTGTGTGGTGTGGTGGATTGCCTCTTGGGCTGATGAAGAACTGTACAAGGAAGAACAGCCTCGCGAGGGTCTATTCTTGGCGGGTGTGATGAACTGCTAGGTGGTGTTCAGTTGCTCTAGCTACTGGTTTCTTGATGAGGATCCGGATCGCTCTGCCCCGGGGGCGGCTACTCCTATTTATAGGCGAAGGCCCTGGGCCTCTTCCCAAATATTGAGCGGGAAGGGCGCCAACAATTGGCCATTTTGAAGGGGAACAGCGGGTACACTTATCCGACTAAAGTTGGTCCTCGCCGCCAAAGGTTCTCAGTGATGATGCTCGCTTGGGCTCCACGATGATTCTTCCAGCCGCTGGGCTGGTCTTGGTCTTGTTGCACCGAAACGGATGCCTTTGCTTGATGCTCTCGCCTGCGCTTGTGTAACGCCCCGGATACAATTTTCCATATTCGTAACTCCAACTCTTGCCTTTTCCGGAGATGCGATATTATTTTTCCTTCGTGGTTGGGTTTTTGTCTTCGTTTTGCTTTTTGTTCATGTCATGCATTCATCATTGCATCTTTTGCATTGCATCATGTCATCATGCAACCCTTTTTAAAACTCAACTAAATAAATCGAGTGGATCCTCGGTCCATTTAAATTGAGGGATATTCACTATGGTGATTTCTCTTTATAACATATCCTCCCATATTAGGGAGCTATATTAAAAATATTCCATTAACTTTGGAATTAACCATAACACGCTTGCAAAAATAAATACCAATGACTTTGTTATCATAATTCTTGGTCTCTAACTTTGCCATATATCATTTCATCATTTTTCCAAGCTCCACCAAAAATCTGAACATTTTTGGACCTTCCAAACCCCCACTCCCTATTTAAACTCTTTTGAATGTAATTCAAATGAGGTTGTATTCAAACCCTTCGACACGTCTCTTTGCAATTTTTCTGGATCAAGACCATTTTGGTGATCCCGGGAAAATTATCCGCGTCCAACATCTTCCCTAACCTCCCTTTCTTTTCCTTCTTATCTCTGTTTTCTTTTAATTTTCTTTAGAGTGAGAGAGAGAGAGAGCCCAGCAGCTGTGCCAAGCCTGCTTCCTCCCTGCCCAAGGCCCACCGGCCCCTCGCCTATCGACCCTAGCCCCGAACCCTCCTCTCGATCTCTCCCTCGGCGCCCGGCACCACGCACCTCTCCTCGATCCGCGTCGCGCCAGTCCCCCACTCGCCGCCCCTCCATCCTCGTCCCAATCGGGAGAGGCTCCCAATCCACCGAAACCGTGATCCGGCGCCCCCAGCCTCGTCAGCGCCCGTGCCTCCTCCTCCCTCCATTCGGCCTCAACCTCCAGGCCATCTCTGCCGTGACCCGTCCGGCCATCGCCCGCTCCGGTGACCCATCGCCACCCGCCGCTATCGGCGACCACCAGGAGGGCCACCTCGCGTGCGGCCCCGCCGCTAGCGTCCCTCGCCTGTGCTCCTTCCATGGCCACGCCGCCGTCCGGGCTGCTGCTCCGTCGGCCCTGCCATTGCGCCTCCTCGCCGAGGCCACCGGTTCATCCTCCACGCCATGGCCAACCCGACCCCAAGCTCCTGATGCAGCCGCTTCTTCCCAGCTCGCCCCTACTTCTCGGCTTGTCCTCGATCGGACAAGATCGACCGCCCCGCCTCCAACGCCCGCAACTCGGCCTCTGCTGCAGCACTCTTACACGCACCCCTCGTTGGCCTTCGATCCCCGCCCGACTCCAAGACCGCAGCTCCATGTCCCGCGGACGCCAAGCTCTCTTCGGGACCTCTCAAGACCAGAACATACGACCGAGACCGACAAGTACCACTACGCGGATTCGCCAAGTCCGACTACAAAGCAAAGACCATGCACCACTACTGTTCCCGTGGATTTTGGCAAGTACCCCTACACACGGATAGGCCAAGGTCGACTACGCCCGATGATGCGACAAGTACCTCTACCGATGACTCGGACGTCTACGAACCGTGTACGACTACCGTTGCCAAAATCACGAGTGCCTCCACCGTTGTCGTGTACCACTACTTCCTCTACATCGCGAGAACGTCTACTTCCCTCAACGAACTCGAACCGCTCCGAAAATGCACGCTTCAAAGGTATAACCCCGAGACGACGCCCGTGAACGAATGCATGTGTTGTATGAGATGCCCGTGTTTGCACCGTGTCTGAATTGTCACTCGTTTCCATGCCACTAACCCGTGGGAACCCGGTAGTCGGGAGCACCCCACCATCTCTAGCATGTTTCGCACATCCGCACGCTTCCTTTTGCACCGGTATATCCATGAGCTACGGAACCGATATGTTGCCGTGGCATCATTTTCGGATTCGCTGTCGTGGCACCCTTTCTTCCACCACAGTGACAAATGCTTCATAACATGCTCATGTCAACATTTTCATAAAATTGCTTAAAACTTGCATATGTCATCCGCATCATAATAACAACATTTAAAATGTTTATATTTGTTGTTTCCATCAATTTGCTAAATGCATATGGGGATTTACCGGATTTGTTGTTTGTTATATCCGGCCCCATTTAAATTGTTTAGATGGTATAGTTTTGTTATGATTCACCTATTGCCATGTTAACCAACATTTAATATTGTTGAGTACCTAACCGAGATTAAACTAAATATGTCAATGTGGTGTTTTGTCAATATGCAACCCGTTGCATATTGAGCTCCACTTAACTTGTAGCATTGTTTGTTGCACTTTGCCATGCCATGCCTCAATAAACCGGACATGCATCATACTTGATTGTGCATCGTGCCATGTTTATGCGTGTGCATTTATCATGTTGTTTGTTTCTTTCCGGTGTTGCGTCTCAGTTCCGGTAATGTTGCGATTGTGAGGATTCGTTCGACTACTCCCGTTCGTCTTCTTCATGGAATCGTTCTTCTTCCTAGCGGGATTTCAGGCAAGATGACCGTCACCTTGGATCTCATTACTATCATTGCTATGCTAGTTGCTTCGTTCTATCGCTTTGTTGCGTTACCTACCACTTGCTGCTCAAGCCTCCCAAATTGCCATGAACCTCTAACCTTTGTCACCCTTCCTAGCAAACCGTTGTTTGGCTATGTCACTGCTTTTGCTCGGCCCCTCTAAAAGCGCTGCTAGTTGCAGGTGAAGATGAAGATTGCTCCATGTTGGATTATGTTTATGTTGGGATATCACAATATCTCTTATATTATTAATGCATCTATACACTTGGTAAAGGGTGGAAGGCTCGGCCTTATGCCACGGTGTTTTGTTCCACTCTTGCCGCCCCTAGTTTCCGTCATATCGGTATTATGTTCCTGGATTTTGCGCCCCTAACGCGGTTGGGTGATTTATGGAACCCCTTGAAAGTTTGCTTTGAATAAGACTCCTCCCAAGAAGGCCCAACCTTGGTTTTCCATTTGCCTCACCACCACCTACTTTTCCCTTGGGAGTCGCGCTCTCGAGGGTCATCTTTATTTCAGCCCCCCCGGGCCAATGCTTGTCTAAGCGTTGGCCGAAACTAGAGCACCGTGCGAGACCATCCCTTGGCAACTTGGGTTACGTCGGTACCTGTACGCTTTGCTTATCCGGTGTTGCCCTAAGAACGAGATATGTGCAGCTCCTATCGGGATTGTCGGCGCATCTGGCGGCTTTGCTGGTCTTGTTTTATTGCTATCGAAATGTCTTGTAGTCGGGATTCCGAGACTGATCGGGTCTTCCCGGGGAGAAGGAATATCCTTCATTGATCGCGAGAGCTTATCATGGGCTAAGTTGGGACACCCCTGCAGGGTTTGAACTTTCGAGAGCCGTGCCCGCGGTTATGTGGCAGATGGGAATTTGTTAATATCCGGTTGTAGTAAACTTGAAGTAAACTCTTCTAAAATGCACCAACCGTGTGCGTAACCGTGAGTGTCTCTTTTCGGGGTAGATCGAGAGGAGAACACGGTCTTTGGGTTATGTTTGACGTAAGTAGGAGTTCAGGATCACTTCTTGATCATTGCTAGCTTCACGACCATTCCGCTTGTTCTCTTCTCGCTCTTATTTGCGTATGTTAGCCACCATATATGCTTAGTTGCTGCTGCAACCTCACCACTTTACCCCTTCCTTTCCCTTTAAGCTTTGCTAGTCTTGATACCCTGGTAATGGGATTGCTGAGTCTTCGTGGCTCTGATTACTACACCACCAGCCAGTGTACAGGTTATGCGATGATCATGACGCGAGAGCGATGTTTATTTGTGTTGGAGTTCTTCATCTACTTCTTCGATCGGGGATAGGTTCCGGTCGGCAGCCTGGGCTAGGTGGTGGATATTGTTTGAGTTTTGTTTATGTTTCATCCGTAGTCGGATGTTGATCTTGTATATGATGTGTTGTTGTATTCGTGTGGCATTGTATGCCTTTTGTATGTATCCCCATCTATTATGTAATGTTGATGTAATGATATCCACCTTGCAAAAGCGTCTTCAAGATGCGCTTCTATCCTTGGTGGGACCTTCGAGTTCCTTTAGGATAGGGTCGCATCTTGGGCGTGACAAGTTGGTATCAGAGCCTCGACCGACCATAAGAGCCCCCTTGTTTGTTGGTCGTTGTTGAGTCTAGAAGAAAACTATTTTGAGTCTTAGGATTATATATATACCGGAGAGTAGGATTCTTTTTACTCCTTAGTCCTTTCGTCGCTCTGGTGAGGTCTCCTGACGTAGAAGTTTTGTCTCTTCTCTCCTCAAATTTCACTAAAAAAAATTTAGGATCACGCGGGTATCTTGGAATCGTTCCGATGGTTTTGTGACGAGAACATTGTTCTTGGTGCCTCCTGACATTTAGGGGTTGTGGCAGTGTCCCGGGGAATTGAGCTCCGAGGTGTTGTCGTCACAATTTTATCGTTGTAGTTCTGGAATACCTGAGCTTTGTCGACATCGAAAATCTCTTTTGTACAGTTGTTGGTGAGATAACCCGATAACTTGAAGATCGGGCGAGCTCGAGTACTGCCATAACTCGATAACGGATGCTTTTCGAAGGTTGAGGTACACGATTTCCCGAGTTTTCTTGGTTATGTGTTGACGGATGGATACAGCTGGATCTAGGTATTGTTAGTTTGGGTGATATATTTTGTGTCCCTCAGATCCCCAACACCAGATTGCATAACCAGAAAGTTTCGGGAGTTTATAGGTGGGAATTCAAGTAGCTCCTAGAATATCTTTCCGACAGATGCATGATATGGGATTAGGGTAAATCTCTATCATATGTATTTGTTCCGGCTTTTCCGCAAGCCAATCCTTTGTTTTATTTTGAGTTGTGGTATTTGAGTTGCTTCAATGTCAAGTGTTGATTCCATACCTTTCAAGCGGTGTTCTCATATTGCTATGTGAATACTAATCCTTCTTATCATCGAGGTCGTCATGTTAATTCTTTTCCCAACCGGCGTGCTTCTCTTCAAATGGATCCGATCATTTCAACATTTGCGAGATCAATTCTAAGTTTTCTCAACGGTGTTTGTTTCATCCGTCCCAAGTTGTCTTTGTTTTCCCGCCCTCTCACCCTTTTTCTTCAAGGACTCAGATTTCTTAATCAAGTATCCATCTTATAGATGGGAAGTCTCTCCATTTTTTTTCGTCAATGTTCTTATCCGGTGATTCTCAGGAAGATACTAATGGAGCCTTAACTTCATCATTATTTGTTCTCTTTCTTCTCCAGTGGATTAATTTCAAGCTTTGTCAATCATATTTTTTTCCTCGTCTCAAATGTTTTTCTCGTACCGGAGCACCTCTTAATCATCCACTTCTCGCTATTCAATTGTTCCGGAGTGATGAAGATATCTCAGAAGATTCAAGTTTCCATTCTCAATTCACTCAAGTTCGTTGAGGATGCCATCTCATTCAAGCCATTTAATTCAACCGTGCAACCTCTCTTTAAAATTGTTCAACTGTGTTTTTCTTTCGAGTGGGCCCTAACCCACGGTCTTTTCCAGGATCTTACGACTCTTCTAATTTTCCCGGAGTTATTCTCAAATTCTTTTCAAGTGTGACGTAAGAATGGAGCCCATCAGTCACATGCCTTCTCCAAGGTCGCTTTCAAACTCTTTTCATCTTTGGCGCAACCTTTCCTCTTTTAATCCTTCCGGAGTTTCTCAACAATTCATGGTGATGTTTCTCATCGTCATTCTCAACATTTGAAGACCGAAGAAGAGTTTGTCTTAAATCTTGCTCCATTCTCTTCAAGATTCATGGTTCAAGTTTGATGCCATCCTCTCATAATTGTTTTCGATTGTGAGAATTCTTTTTAACCATTCGGAGCATTTCATGAGTTGTTTCCATTTCTTTCCTCCGAAGGCCATCATGTCATAATTCCTCATTCCCAACTTTCAGCTCTCGTTCTCTAAATCTTACCGGTGCATCATTCAAGTATTATCTAATCAGTTCATGATCTCTTCGTTCTCATGTATCAAATCCTCTCAAGTATCTTCATTTTCTTTTTCTCCAATTCTTCCCGGTGAATTGTGCCTTTGCTATGTTCATTTTCAATCCTTATGGTGGTTCGTTCAAGATTTCACTTCCTTCGTTATCATATTAATTCATTCGTTGTTTCCAAATTCCACCGGTGGTTCCATCAATACCTTCTCAAGTTTGCGCCATATCTATCTTAATCCTTTCTACGAGAATAAGTAGTATGCCAAATCCGTTGCTTGTCATCAATCTAAATTGGTGAAGGATAAGCATAACATAATTCTTGTTCTTGTTTCATCCAAGTGTTTAATCCCTCCCTTCGGAGTTTGTTCATGATGAAGTAATTCTCGGTTCTAGTGTTTCATCTTTTCTTTTCCGGAGTTCCATTTTTTTCCGCATTATCTCGTCGGGAAGCTCCATCTAAATCATCGCAAGGCTTCACCTTGTGTTTTCAACTTCTCTTTCTTTTTATCATCCTTTTATTACCGGAGTTCTTCATGGAGGCTCTACATGGTGGTTCGTCAAGGATTGTTTTCTCTCTTCAATTGTTCTTCAAGATTTCTCTCGAAGTTATGATCCGCCAAGCTATACTCTAAGATAAACATGGTGCTCAACACATGTTTTGTTTTGAGGAGTTCAAGCATTCTTCATCTTGCATTCCAATGTGCAATTCCTTCTATCTTATCTTTTGAGATGGGGTTATGTCATCCTCGACAATTTCTCTTCATGTTTCATGATTCACAAGTTGCCAAGAAGGAGATATTTTAAAACCATCATTTTCTCTTCGATCATGAGTTGTTTCAACCCATCATAATTTCTTCGTTGAGGTATCTTGATATAGATTTCACCTAAAAGCCTTCCATTGGGAATGTTGCTATTTTGTGGTGCTTATCAATGATCCAAGTTTATCTCTCTATCCTCTCGGCGAAAGAAGTTTTTCATCTCTTCTTTGATCTCAAACAAACAATTGTTTTTCGTTAGTGGCATAATTTCACCTCAAGTGTTGAGATGTTTCCATAAGCCCACTGCAAGCTTATTCTTTTCGTTGTTGGTTTTCCAACAACTCCGTTATAACCTTCTTGGAAGGGTGCTTTCGAAGCTCATTTGTGGCAGAAGTTGGCATTTTCTTCTCCATTCTATTATTCCAATGATCTATCTTCTATTATTTCTTCCAGAGGCATTGTGATGTTGCTCTCTTCACCCATCACCTCGTTTTGTCAAGATCATGTTATTTTCTTACTTATCCATTTAACCGGAGTGTTGTGTCATCTCTTCAAGTTCTTTTCATCTTATCAAGTTTCCTTCTTCTTCCAGTCGGTGCTGTCAAAATTATATCAATCTTATTCCTGCTCTATCTAGTTTTAACCGGAGTGGTTTCAATATCTATCCTATCACAAAACCTCTTGGTTCTCGTCGTATCCCATGTTCTTCTTATCTAACGGAGTGTTCGCAATCTTGTTCATCTCCATTGTATTCTTCTTTAAATTGTTTAACCTCTCAAGGTTCTTTGGTCTCACTCGTTTGTCAAAGAAGCAACTTTGTTTTACCTCTTCAGTTTCCGTTTTTCTCTGGTGCCATTCCTAGATCTCGGGACGAGATCCTCTTGTAGTGGTGGAGTGTTGTAACGCCCCGGATACAATTTTCCATATTTATAACTCCAACTCTTGCCTTTTCCGGAGATGCGATATGATTTTTCCTTCGTGGTTGGGTTTTTGTCTTCATTTTGCTTTTTGTTCATGTCATGCATTCATCATTGCATCTTTTGCATTGCATCATGTCATCATGCAACCCTTTTTAAAACTCAACTAAATAAATCGAGTGGATCCTCGGTCCATTTAAATTGAGGATATTCACAATGGTGATTTCTCTTTATAACATATCCTCCCATATTAGGGAGCTATATTAAAATATTCCATTAACTTTGGAATTAACCATAACACACTTGCAAAAATAAATCCCAATGCCTTTGTTATCATAATTCTTGGTCTCTAACTTTGCCATATATCATTTCATCATTTTTCCAAGCTCCACCAAAATCTGAACATTTTGGACCTTCCAAACCCCACTCCCTATTTAAACTCTTTTGAATGTAATTCAAATGAGGTTGTATTCAAACCCTTCGACCGTCTCTTTGCAATTTCTCTGGATCAAGACCATTTTGGTGAGCCCAGGAAAATTATCCGCGTGTCCAACATCTTCCCCTAACCTCCCTTTCTTTTCCTTCTTATCTCTGTTTTCTTTTAATTTTCTTTAGAGTGAGAGAGAGAAGAGAGCCCAGCAGCCGAGCCAAGCTGCTTCCTCCGCTGCCCAAGGCCCGGCCCGGCCCCCGCCTATCTAACCCTAGCCCCGAACCCCCTCCTCTCGATCTCTCCCTCTGGCCGCCAGCACCCACGCACCTCTCCTCGATCCCGCGTCGCGCCCGATCCCCCCACTCGCTCGCCCCCTCCATCCTCGTCCCAATCGGGAGAGGCTCCCGATCCGCCGAAACTGTGATCCGGCGCCCCTAGCCTCGTCAGCGCCCGTGCCTCCTCCTCCCTCTGTTCGGCCTCAACCTCCAGGCCATCTCTGCCGTGACCCGTCCGGCCATCGCCCGCTCCGGTGACCCATCGCCACCCGCCGCTGTCGGCGACCACCAGGAGGGCCACCTCGCTGCCCCGCCCGCTAAGCGTCCCTCGCGATCGAGCTCCTTCCATGGCCACGCCTCGCTGTCCGGTCTGCTGCTCCCGTCGGCCCTGCCATTGCGCCTCCTCACCGAGGCCACCTGGTTCATCCTCCACGCCATGGCCAACCCGACCCCAAGCTCCTGCTGCAGCCGCTTCTTCCCAGCTCCGCCCCTACTTCTCCGGCTTCGTCCTCGATCGGACAGCATCGACCGGCCCCGCCTCCAATGCCCGCAACTCCGGCCTCTCCTACATCACTCTTACGCACCCCTCGTTGGCCTTGATCCCTGCCCGACTCAAGACCGCAGCTCCATGTCCCGTGGGCGCCAAGCTCTCTTCGGGGACCTCCTCAAGACCAGGAACGCCCTGACCGAGACCGACAAGTACCACTACACGGATTCGCCAAGTCCGACTACAAAGCAAAGACCATGCACCACTATTGTTCCTGTGGATTTTGGCAAGTACCCATACGCACGGATAGGCCAAGGTCGACTACGCCCGATGATGCAACAAGTACCTCTACCGATGACTCGGACGTCTACGAACCGTGTACGACTACCGTCGCCAAAATCACGAGTACCTCTACCGTTGTCGTGTACCACTACTTCCTCTACATCGCGAGAACGTCTACTTCCCTCAACGAACTTGAACCGCTCCGAAAATGCATGCTTCAAAGGTATAACCCCGAGACGACGCCCGTGAACGAATGCATGTGTTGTATGAGATGCCCGTGTTTGCACCGTGTCCGAATTGTCACTCGTTTCCATGCCTCTAACCCGTGGGAACCCGGTAGTCGGGAGCACCCCACCATCTCTAGCATGTTTCGCACATCCGCACGCTTCCTTTTGCACCGGTATATCCATGAGCTACCGGAACCGATATGTTGCCGTGGCATCATTTTCGGATTCGTTGCCGTGGCACCCCTTTCTTGAGGGAACTCCAAACACACACTTCTCCGGGTTGAGTCGCAGGCTCACTGCGTTGAGGCTCGCGAAGGTTTCTTTCAGGTCTTGTATCAAGGCCTTGGCCTCGCGAGACTTCACCACGATGTCGTCGGAGTAAGCCTCCACATTCTTCCCGAGCTGTGGGCCCAAGGTGATGTGCATGAGCCGCTGGAAGGTTGCCCCCGCGTTGCGCAGCCCGAATGGCATGCATGTATAGCAGTACACTCCACACGGGGTTAAGAAGGCCGTCTTTTCCACGTCTTCCACCGCCATCTTGATCTGATGATACCCGGAAAAGGCGTCCAAGAAGCATAACAGGTCACACTCGGCGGTGGAATCGACGATCTGGTCGATGCGAGGGAGCGGGAACGGATCCTGCGGGCATGCTTTGTTGAGGTTGGTGAAGTCGACACACATGCGCTCCTTTCCTCCCTTCTTTGGCACCACCACGGGGTTGGCCAGCCAATCTGGGTATCGGACCTCGCGAATAACCCCCGCGGCTTCTAGCTTGCGGGTCTCTTGGACGATGAAGGCCTGCTTTTCAGTGGACTGCCTTCTCGCTTTCTGCTTCACTGGACGCACGTTGGGGCACACGTTGAGGTGGTGCTTGATTACGCCCCGTGGAATCCCCGCCAGCTGATCGGGTTCCCAGGCAAACACCTTCTTGTTCGCACGCAGGAACTTGACAAGGGCTTCCTCCTGTTCGGGTTCGAGGTTGGCGCCTATGGTGAAGGTGGCGTTTGTGGACCCGTCCTCGTCGACAGGTATCTGCTTGGTCTCCGCCTTGTCTTGAGTGAACAACTGCTTCTTCTTTGTTGGCGCAGCCCCGGGGGCCTCGGCATCGGCGGGCTGCGCTGCGGCCGCCGTCTTGAGGGTGAGCCTAAGCGCTCGCAGCGCACCTTCAGTATCCCCGGGCACGGTGAGGACGCCGCTGCTCCCGGGCATCTTCATGAGGTTGTACCCCGGGTGGGTTGCGGCCATGAATTTGGCCAATGCTGGGTAGCCAAGGATGGCATTGTAGGGGAGGCCGATGGGGGCAATGTCGAAGTCGACCAGTTCCGTGCGGAAGTTGTCGTAGGTACCGAAGGTCACCGGAAGCCGGATTTGCCCCAAGGAGCTGGATGGCCCACCTCCTACGCCCGAAAAAGGCCGGCTGGGCTGCAGCCGCTCCCTGGGTATGCAGAGGAGGTTGAAGGCCTCGACTGATAGTACGTTGAGGCCGGCACCGCCATCGATGAGGGTCTTGGTGACGGCAACCTGGCAGATGGTGGGTGTGCAGAGCATGGGGAGCGCACCCGAGCCGGCCGAGTTGGCAGGGTGGTCCCGAGAGTCGAAGGTCAGCCCAGCCGACGGCTCCGTCCGGCCTGAGGGAGCCCCCTGCCGCGTGGAGGCGGCGCCGACCCGGCGGACGAGTGTCTTGACATGGCGGCTGGAAGGCGGCGCCTGCGAAGGTTGCCAAGGAGGGCCGCGACGACCGGAGGAACCGGCGCGACGGGCGGGTGACGAGGAAGCTGCACGGCTCCTCCCTTGAGGTCGCCGAGGAGCGCAGGGATGATGCTTGCTGCCCGTCCCCCGCCGGGCCGGTGGCGGTGTTGACGGCGGGCGGTGAGGAACGACGAGGGCGCCTGCCGTCGGAAGCCGTCCGGGCGACATGGGAGGCGAGGGCGGCTCGGCGCTCGGCGCGAGCCCGACGAGCGTCGGACATGGTTGCGGTGGTCGGGGAAGAACGAGGCGACGGAAGGCGATTCGGCGCACCCTACGGGCGCGCCAGATGTCGGATTTCGGGTTCCGGCAGACCCTTGAGGTTCGAACACTGGGGTGCGCGCGGAGATCCAACCTTCCACCGTCTCGCACTTCGCCGAATCGCAGGGACCTAAACTACTAACGGAACAGCACAAGAGACACAAGATTTATACTGGTTCGGGCCACCATTGTGGTGTAATACCCTACTCCAGTGTGTGGTGTGGTGGATTGCCTCTTGGGCTGATGAAGAACAATACAAGGAAGAACAGCCTCGCGAGGGTCTGTTCTTGGCGCGTGTGATGAACTGCTAGGTGGTGTTCAGTTGCTCTAGCTACTGGTTTCTTGATGAGGATCCGGATCGCTCTGCCCCAGGGGCGGCTACTCCTATTTATAGGCGAAGGCCTTGGGCCTCTTCCCAAATATTGAGTGGGAAGGGCGCCAACAATTGGCCATTTTGAAGGGGAACAGCGGGTACACTTATCCTGACTAAAGTTGGTCCTCGCCTACCAAAGGTTACTCGTGATGGACGCTGCTTGGGCTCCACGATGACTCCTTCCGGCCGTTGGGCTGGTCTTGGTCTTGTTGCAAAACAGATGCCTTTGCTTGATGCTCTCTTTGCACTTGCTCCCTTTGCACCAAAGAGGAAAGGAGGACGCTGCGCAGGCTGGCGCCCGGCTGGCGCCCTTGGTCGTCATGGCTTGCGTCATGGGCACCTCGCGAGGTACCCTGCCTTGAACTCTCCGCCTCCTCATGAGCCAGCCTGACGAGGCCGTGCCTGAGGAAGCTCCTTGTCGTCCGCCCCGCGAGGCTTGGCCCCTCGCGAGGGTCTTGAGCTTGCGTTGATGAAGATGGGCCGTCCTGGGCCTCCATTGAGCCACGCCGCAGGCCGCAGGCAGGCAAGTCTAGGGACCCCCGTTCCCAGAACGCCGACAGCCGGACTCGAGAATTGCTGTGAGAGGCTGCTTTGCACCTCCGCCGCGAGGGCCGCCGTGTGCTCCTCAGTTCGGAGAGAGCGTTCGGTGTTTCCATTGACCGTGATTACTCCTCGAGGGGTTGGCATCTTGAGCTTGAGGTATGCGTAGTGCGGCACCGCATTGAACTTTGCAAATGTGGTTCGTCCGAGCAGTGCGTGATAGCCACTACGGAACGGGACTATGTCGAAGATTAACTCTTCGCTTCGGAAGTTATCCGGGGATCTGAAGACCACTTCGAGTGTAACTGAGCCCGTATAATTGGCCTCTACACCCGTATGACGCCTTTAAAGGTAGTCTTTGTAGGTTTAATCCTTGAGGGGTCTATGCCCATTTTGCGCACTGTATCCTGATAAAGCAGGTTCAGGCTGCTACCGCCGTCCATCAGGACTCTGGTTAGGTGAAATCCGTCAATAATTGGGTCAAGGACCAATGCGGCGAAACCACCGTGACGGATGCTAGTGGGGTGGTCCCTTCGATCGAAGGTGATCGGGCAGGAAGACCATGGGTTGAACTTCGGGGAGACTGGCTCCATCGCATATACGTCCCTTAGTGCATGCTTCCGCTCCCTTTTGGGTATATGGGTTGCGTATATCATGTTCACCGTCCGCACTTGTGTGGGAAAGCCCTTCTGTCCTCTATTGTTCGGCGGCCGGGGCTCTTCCTCGTCATCGCTATGCAACCCTTGTCATTGAGTTCGCACTTAACTTGCTCGCTTGTTTGAACACCCAACAATCCCTGTTGGTGTGGTTGGCTGGTTTTTCGGGGTGCCATGTATCCGCACAAGCGATCGAGTATTCGGTCCAAGTTGGGACGGGCCCCGGTGTTTCTTTTGAATGGCTTCTTCCACTGACCGGTTTAGAGCCTCGAATCCGCATTGACCGTCAGATCGTCATCATTGTCACCCGCACGCGGCGCTTGTTCTTGTTGCGACGCGACCTGCCATTGTCGTCCTTGGTATCCGAACTACCAGGGTTTTTGGTCAAGTTGTTGCTTCGAGCTAGCCAGCTGTCCTCTCCCGCACAAAAGCGGGTCATGAGTGTTGTGAGGGCTACCATGGATTTCGGCTTTTCCTGTCCTAGGTGCCGGGCAAGCCACTTGTCGCGGATGTTATGTTTGAAGGCTGCAAGGGCCTCTGCATCCAGGACGATCAACGATTTGATTTTTCTTTGTTAGGAACCGTGTCCGTAATTGTCCGCCGATTCTTCCGGCTGCTGAATTATATGGCTAAGGTCATCGGCGCCCGGTGGTCACACATATGTGCCTGGAAGTTATCAAGGAATGCGGCTTCGTGTCCTCCCAACAACCAATTGATTCTACCGGGCAGGCTGTTGAGCCAATGCCGAGCTGGTCCTTTAAGCTTGAGTGGGAGGTATTTGATGGCATGTAGATCATCACCGTAGGCCATGTGGATATGGAGGAGATAGTCCTCGATCCAGACCGCAGGATCTGTGGTACCATTGTATGATTCGATGTTTACGGGTTTGAAGCCCTCGGGGATTTGATGATCCATTACTTCATCTGTGAAGCATAGTGGGTGTGCGGCGCCTCTGTATTGGGCTATATCACGACGTAGCTCATATGAGTTTTGTCTACTGTGTTCGGCCCGGTCGGGTTTGTTGTATCCGACGCGACGGTAATCGTCCCGAGTCGTTGGGCGCCCACGCGATCCGTAGATCGATCTTGTATGTTTTGCCTTATCCTCCAATATATCTCGCAAGTCTGGCGCGTTTTCCCGTGCCTTGGTACTTTTTGAGCGGCGTCGGGGTGTGGCTTGAGCGGAGGGCGAGAGGCTTCTCGTCGCATGCCACGGGTGGCCGGTCTGCCATGTCGTCTTGCTGGTGACTTGGGTGCTTCCTCCTCGATCGAGGCAACGGCCTGCGTTTGGGGTAGCTTTTGGAGGGGCGTTCGAGTTCATACTCTTCGGCTGCAAGGACTTCAGTCCATCTGTCAGCTAGTAGGTCTTGGTCAGCTCTAAGCTGTTGCTGCTTTTTCTTGAGGCTGCTTGCCGTGGCCATAAGCCTGCGTTTGAAACGCCCTGTTGGCGGGATCCTCGTGCACGCAATTAATTGCGTCGTTGAGGCTTGCCTCTTCTTCGGAGGGAGGTGCATAATTATCGTCCTCGACCTCTCTTTCTGTCGCACTGTCGTGCGGACTTGCTTCTCCCTCCTCCTGCACTGAGTCCTGCTGGCGGGGGTTGTCTTCGGCACTGTCCGGGGTGTTATTGTCTCCCGTGCCGGAATCACCGTTTTTGCTGTGGCGGGATTTAGAGCGGCGCCGCTGACGTTGGCGCTTCGGTTTCTTCTTGGAGGGGTCATCCTCCATTGTTCCATCGTTGTTAACATCTTTTGGGATGTCCACCATGTATATGTCGTATGACGAGGTGGCCTTCCAGTGCCCTGTAGGCGCTGGGTCTTGGTCGTCTCCGGCATCATCGTCCATATCGTCGATGTCTTCGGGGTCGAAGTCGAGCATATCGGTTAAATCATCGACAGTGGCTACAAAGTGGGTGGTGGGTGGGCGTTGAATTTCTTCGTCGTCCGCATCCCAACCTTCCTGTCCGTAGTCCGTCCAGGGTTCTCCGGATAAAGAGAGAGACTTTAGTGAATTCAGGATGTCGCCAAAGGGCGAGTGGAGAAAGATGTCCGCGGTAGTGAACTCCATGACCGGTGCCCAATCGGATTCGATTGGTGGAAGCGCGACGGTTGAGTCCGGAGAGGAGTCCGCACCTTGGAGTCACGGTCTTCGCAGCGACAGAGGATTGTGTTCGCCAATCGCCAGAGATTTCAGCCCCCTAGGTGGCGTCCAACCAACCATCCTCGATCGGCGAGATCGGCTCCGAATCAATGTTCGGAGCGGACACTAGTGCGGGCTCCAGGACACTGTTCGGTGGCAGAGTTAGATCATGCTCATCGAGATAGTGCGGCGCGCTTGGCTGCGGCTCAAATCCGTCGAAGATCAAGTCTCCGCGGATGTCGGCCGTGTAGTTTAAACTTCCAAATCTGACCTGATGGCCAGGGGCGTAGCTTTCGATCTGCTCCAGATGGCTTAGCGAATTGGCCCGCAGTGCAAAGCCGTCAAATATGAAAATCTGTCCGGGGAGAAAAGTCTCACCCTGGACTGCATCGTTGCTGATGATTGAAGGAGCCATCGGGCCTATCGGTGACGACACAGAGGAACTCTCAATGAAAGCACCAATGTCGGTGTCAAAACCGGCGGATCTCGGGTAGGGGGTCCCGAACTGTGCGTCTAGGCGGATGGTAACAGGAGACAAGGGACACGATGTTTTTACCCAGGTTCGGGCCCTCTCGATGGAGGTAATACCCTACTCCTGCTTGATTAATATTGATGATATGGGTAGTACAAGAGTAGATCTACCACGAGATCTGAGAGGCTAAACCCTAGAAGCTAGCCTATGGTATGATTGTTGTTCGTCCTATGGACTAAAACCCTCCGGTTTATATAGACACCGGATAGGTTAGGGTTACACGTAGTCGGTTACAATGGTAGGAGGTCTACATATCCGTATCGCCAAGCTTGCCTTCCACGCCAAGGAAAGTCCCATCCGGACCCGGGACGAAGTCTTCAATCTTGTATCTTCATAGTCTTGGAGTCCGGCCGTGATGATAGTTCGGCTATCCGGACACCCCCTAGTCCAGGACTCCCTCACCCCCTCTACACACCTCTTCTTGATCCTTTCACAAGTCGATGTAGATCGTACTTGAAATCCATCCAATCGTAGATGAACGATCCCGCGAAACGCCCATGAACAGTCCCTCGAACGGAAGACCGAAAGCATGGCCTCTCTATGAGTTGCAAGCGTACAATCTTCACGATCCGGCAGCGCTTCACCGTCTGAGCTAATCGTCACCGGAGAATTAGAGGGAGGATATTAGAGCCACACTAGGATTCTAATTATGAGGAATAAAGGATCTAGGTCTAGCTCTAATTGATCAACTAGGACTAACTAGAACTAGAACTAGAGAACAAGAGGAGGCTCCAAAAACTTGTGTTGTTCGGTGGACAAAATCCTCTAGTATATATAGGTTTTTTTGGGGGGGGGGGGGGGGCTGCCAAGAGGAGAGGAAGGACTCCCCTCCCCTTGCGCCGGCCAAGGGGGAAGGAGGAGTCCTTTCCCTTCCCCAATTTGTCCTCCCACTAAGGGAAAAGGGGGCTCCACCCCAATTGGGGCTATGTGGCCCAATTCTCCTTCCACCTCATGGCCTTTTAAGGCCCGTTGATATTAAATAAAATATAAAAACCTCCTATCAATTACTAGAGCCTTTTATTGTCAATTTAACATCACCGGAAACATTTTCCACCTATATATTATTTATCGAAAATATTTTGGCATTGCCCGATAAACTCCAAAACCCTTTCGGTCACCCCAGAACGCTTTCGGTTCCTCTAGAAACTATTCAGTATATTAATTGAACAATTACACATGTATATTCTCAATATTCATGTCCTAATAACACTCAACAGATCATGATTACCTTAATCTTGTGACCGTGTAGGTTCGGTGAAACATAGTGTCGCGGGAAACCACGGCCACCTATGGGACCAAGAGTCCCTTGCTGGTTCAGCGGGGGGATGGCACGTTGCACAAAGAGCAGAGGGGCGTCGAGCAGCATGACAGAGATCACACGGGCAGTCTTTACCCAGGTTCGGGCCGCCGTGAGGCGTAAAACCCTACTCCTGCTTTGGTGCATTAATGGTGGAGAAATGGTGGTGAGCGCAATTCTCTTTGCCCGGTAGGGTTGCCTCGGGCGAAACGGCTACACGCGTACGAATATATGAAGGGGTGGGCTCACTAACCCTTTCTACGGTTACCTCGGGCCTGCTTTTATAGAAAAAGGGGTTACCACAGTGGCAAATCAGTCATTATGCACTGGTTAGATAGCAAACAGTGCTATCATACCTAACTCTGTAGGCTGACGGAGCATAATAAATGCGCCGCTCAATGTCACATCATAGCTTGCCCGGCAGGCCTTGCCGGTTATTTTGCTAGCTTCGCTCCTGCTTGCTTGACACGTCACATGACAGGTGTCGCCTGGAGGTATTTGTTGTAGGAAGTGGCTGCCATGTGGCGAATAGCAGCCACTTAATCACTTTGGAGCTTGACACCGCACCGGTCGACAACGTGCATCGTGGTGAGGTGGTTCTGATTTCGTGAGTCCTGGCAGGCCCTGCCGGGACGGCTTGGAGGCTTGCTTCCGGGGGTGACCCCGTCCTTGCCGGGCTCGCCTGTCTGGTAAGGTAGGTTTTTCCCTCAGCAGTATCCTGCTCTCTAGCTGGTCTTGGTCGCTTGTGCTGCACGTTGGTCCTTCGAAGAACTAATGCCTTGTGCTCCACTCTGATCTTGGTGCTGTAATCTTGTTCTCGTGCATGTGCATAGTCTGGGCAACGGACCCAGGGTTTGTTGCACCGATCGAAGCCCCCGGGCCTGTCCCAATGCGCTGCCGAGCATCATCGGGGTAGGCCCTAATAAGTGCATAGGCAGGGGCGTAGAAGTGGCTGGCCCCTTGAGATCTTCTTTGCTTCTTCATTAATCTTGAGCAGGTCCAGTTTCCGGTTTTCCCGCATGTCATGTGCAACATTACGAAAAAACTCATATCATGGCCTGCGGATTGCCCACACCCCACGATCACGGGGCGGAAACCGCCATCCCACTTGCCCCCTGCTTCATGTGCACCCGCCATGTGTACCTCATGCATTGCGTAGGGTAGGTGGTGGATGCGGAGAGCACGGGGCGAGTGCCAGGGCAGAAAACCAGGCATCATTGGTTGGAGCAGAGGGTCGGCCCTGATTACCCGAGCCACTGAAGGCGTAAGGAGGCCGTATTGGAGGACCGGGGCGGCCGCTCCCTGAGCGCAAGGCCAGCCCCCTACCCCGTCCTTTTATAAAAGGGGGCAGGAGTGGTGCATTTGTTTATACACACTTCTTCCTCCCTCTCCTCAATCTTTCTTCACTCGCCATGGTGAGGGGACGTGGGTGTGGCCGTACTCCAGTGGTGGCGATGAGGGATTCTGCTCGACAGCGCATCCCTCCTCCTCTGGACCATGGGGTGGTGGAAACCACCATGAGAGGAGGAGGGAGGGGGCGAGGTCGTGGCCGCTGCGGCGCTCGAGGAGGAGGAGGACGGGGCGGTGCTTTGGCTGCGCCCCCACTGGAGGCTCCTCCTCCAATGGAAGGCCACGTCGAAGACCAGCCCCAGGAATTCGTCATCAGGCTGTACAAGCCTCCATGCGGCCATCTCCGCCTCCCTAATCCATTTGCACGGGTAATGGAGCTCGAACTGCCGCGCGCACTGAGGCTGCACATGCGGGGTCGTCGGAATGGTGGCATGTGGGTGGATGCTGACTTCCCTGCTCCTCATGTTATGTACCTCCGCCGTGGTTGGAAGACTTTTTCTCGAGCCCATAGCTTGTCAGAGGGGCACGTTCTCCAGTTTAAATTAATGGAGAGCGGCCTGCTTTCTGTCAAGATTTTTGGGCGCGAGGGAGCTTGCTTAGGGTGCTGCGTGGAGAGCTCGACCGACGATGAAATCTCCTTCTCGAGCGAAAGTGACAAGGAGGACAGTGACAGCGATGACGATGGTGGCGACCGGGAGGGCGACGACTCTGACTCCGGTTGAGTGTCGCCCGCACCATCTTCATCAACCGGCAGCTGAAAGTGCAACTATCCCAAGGTGGTTTTGGTAATTCATAACAACATATAGCTCATTGAGCTAATGCTATTCCAAGACAAATATTTCAGGAAAGCTCAATGAATGGCATGGCATGGATGATGAAAGTGGATCCCTCAAAATATTAAGGACAAAGGATTGGCTCAAGCTCAAAAGCTCAAGACTCTACATTTTACATTTTAGTGATCCAAGATCACATTGAGTCTATAGGAAAAGCCAATACTGTCAAGGAGGGATGAGGTGTTGCTTAATGAGCCTCTTGCTTCATGTGCTTAGTGATATGCTCCAAAACCCTCCACTACTTTCTCACATCCACATATGACCTAAACCTAAAGTCAAACTCGGCCCTACCGATTCTTTCTATCCGGCGCCACCGAGTTCAATTGTCATAGTCACTGCCACAAACCCTAGGCAAATCGGTCTCAGCGATAGGGATCTCGGTCTCACTGAGATGGGATTGTAATCTCTCTGTTTCCCTTCGTAACGTTTCGGTCTAACCGAAGTGAGCGATCGGTCCCATCGACATTGCAATGTAAACTCTCTGTTTCCCTTTCGTAACTTTTCGGTCCCACCGAAAGAGCGAATCGGTCCCACCCGAGTTTACGACCAACTCTCGATTAGCTAATTACCAAAATCGGTCTCACCGAGTTTTTTATGTCGGTCTCACCGAGATTACGTTATGCCCTAACCCTAACCATATCGGTCCTACCGAGTTGCATGTCGATCCCACGAAAATCCTAACGGTCACTAGGTTTACTAAATTGGCGGACCGAGTTTGTTGATTCGGTTGCACCGAGTTTGGTAAATTGTGTGTAATGGTTAGATTTTGTGTGGAGGCTATATATACCCCTCCACCTCCTCTTCATTCGTGGAGAGAGCCATCAGAACAAACCTACACTTCCAACTTACCGGTTCGAGAGAGAACCACCTACTCATGTGTTGAGGCCAAGATATTCCATTCCTACCATATGAATCTTGATCTCTAGCCTTCCCCAAGTTGCTTTCCACTCAAATCTTCTTTCCACCAAATCCAAATCCTGTGAGAGAGAGTTGAGTGTTGGGGAGACTATCATTTGAAGCACAAGAGCAAGGAGTTCATCATCAACACACCATTTGTTACTTCTTGGAGAGTGGTGTCTCCTAGATTGGCTAGGTGTCACTTGGGAGCCTCCGATAAGATTGTGGAGTTGAACCAAGGAGTTTGTAAGGGCAAGGAGATCACCTACTTCGTGAAGATCTACCGCTAGTGAGGCAAGTCCTTCGTGGGCGACGGCCATGGTGGAGTCATAGTCTTCGCAAAGGACAGGGATGGAGTTCGGCTCAATCGCCGTTGAGATCGTAGCCCCCGAGGCGGTGTCCAACCACTCGTCCTCGACAGGGAGTCGGCTCGAGCTAAGGGTCGGAGGCGGACGCTGGTGCGACCTCGGGGCGGTGTTCGCGGCGAGCTAGATCGTGCCCATCGAGGCAGTCTGGCGCACTTGGCTGTGGCTCGAATCCGTCGAAGATCAAGTCTCCGCGGATGTCGGCCGTGTAGTTCAAACTCCCAAATCTGACCTGATGGCCAGGGGCGTAGCTTTCGATCTGCTCCAGATGGCCAAGTGAATTGGCCCGCAGAGCAAAGCCGCCGAATACGAAGATCTGTCCGGGGAGAAAAGTCTCACCCTGGACCGCGTCGTTGTTGATGATCGAAGGAGCCATCGGGCCTATAGGTGACGACACATAGGAACTCTCAATGAAAGCACCAATGTCGGTGTCAAAACCGGCGGATCTCGGGTAGGGGGTCCCAAACTGTGCGTCTAGGCGGATGGTAACAGGAGACAAGGGACACGATGTTTTTACCCAGGTTCGGGCCCTCTCGATGGAGGTAATACCCTACTCCAACTTGATTAATATTGATGATATGGGTAGTACAAGAGTAGATATACCACGAGATCAGAGAGACTAAACCCTAGAAGCTAGCCTATGGTATGATTGTTGTTCGTCCTACGGACTAAAACCCTCCGGTTTATATAGACACCGGATAGGGCTAGGGTTACACAGAGTCGGTTACAATGGTAGGAGATCTACATATCCGTATCGCCAAGCCTGCCTTCCACGCCAAGGGAAGTCCTATCCGGACAAGGGACGAAGTCTTCAATCTTGTATCTTCATAGTCTAGGAGTCCGGCCACGATGATAGTTCAGCTATCCGGACACCCCCTAGTCCAGGACTCCCTCAGTAGCCCCTGAACCAGGCTTCAATGACGACGAGTCCGGCGCGCATATTGTCTTCGGCATTGCAAAGGCGGGTTCCTCCTCGAATACTTCATAGAAGGTTTTGAACACAAGGATAGTGTCGGCTCTGCAAAACAAGTTCCACAAACCACCGAGAGAGAATAATTTTGCACAGATCTGGCGGCGTATTCCGCGGGCGTGACATCACACCATGGCCAGGCATTTATTGAATCGTTTTTTTTTACTGTTCCACCTTAGTGCGTTTAGCGAGGCGGTTTCCTTGGCACGTCTTATCAAAGCATAGATCATGCCCCTTATTCCGGGATTCTCATCAAATACGGACGTGGGTAACCCAACGTGCCCGTTCGCTGGCACGCCTCCTCTATCGGCGAGTCCTAATCGACCACGGGAGGGCTCTTGGTATTCAACCTCTTTATAATGAGACCAAAGCGCTCTCCTTTTTCCACCCTCCATCGAGTTAGCCTCGGCCGAGTTCTAACACCCAAAGCTTCAGATTTAGGCGCCGGACCTTCAACGATGTCCGGCTCCGACCAACTCGGCCGATGGATGTCTTCTTCCATCACGAAGAAGATGTGCTAAAGATGCGAGGCGCCGGTATCTAACGGCGAGATCTCGTGATAGGCTGCCTGCTCGAGGCAGGTCATTCCCACTCCCGAGCCCGGCGAGGCGTGGTGTTCGTGTCTCACTTCCTTCAGGGTTTAGGCTTCCCGACGGATCCCTTTGTGCGGGGGCTCATGTATTATTATGGGCTGGATTTCCATGACTTGAATCCGGAGTCCATCCTCCATATCTCGTCATTCATGATCGTATGTGAAGCCTTCCTCCATATTACCCCTCACTTTGGATTGTGGCTCAAGACCTTCAAGGTGGAGCCGAAGATGATCGAGGGGCAACAAGTAGAGTGTGGAGGGGCTATCATAAGAAAATGCGCTGATGCTCCGTGGCCCGAGGGCTCTTTTCAAGAGGAGCTTAGTTTGTGGCAACGGGAGTGGTTTTATATCTCCGCTCCCAGGGGCACCAAATGGGTGGCGCCACCCGCCTTTCGCTCAGGTCCACCACATCGGCTGGCATAATGGGTCAACCGGGGGCTCGACTGGGGGCCGTCCAAGGACGTTCCTTTGCTGCAGGGCCGTATTCGAATCCTCCAAGAAAGAGAGATCAATCTGGTCGCAGTGACGCAGGTTATGTTGATTCGGCGCCTTCTGCCCTGCAAACGTCGCCCCCTCCGTCTGTGGGAATTTAATCCGGAGGGACCACGAGCTCTCCAACATTTTATGGGCACGACGCCCGTGGAGATGTATAAACTGTTCTTCGGATCACAAGAGAAGTGTCCGGACCTGACTGAGGACGCAGGACTAAGCTGCAATCGCCCAGATACTCAAGTAAGTAGTCCTGTACCCGGAGAGGCTGTCCGTTCATTTATCGTAAACTTGCCCTTAAAGGAGCTGTTTCTTGAACAGGAGTGGATAGCGAAAGCAAAGTTGATAAGGTGTCCGGCTCCCCTCCCAGAGACCACGCCGGATCCCGTGCTGACCCAGATGCTGAAGGCCGCGCCTTTTGAAGAAGGCGAAGGGGGGATCGGGGAAGCAACTGCCTCCATGAAGGAGGCTTTCGAGGAAGGAGGGATCAAAAGTCCCACCCTCCAAGGAGAGAAGAGGACTGCTTCGGGAGATCCGAAGGTCAAGGCCTCAAAGAGGGGAAAGAAATCTTCGTCAGAGAGTCCGGCGCTGGGAAGTACCCCAGCCGCACTATTCCCCCAAGGGGGTCAGCCCTCCAGCGAGCCGTAAGTAAAAAGAAGGGTTCTTGTAATAAGGGACATCCTTGTATTTATTTCTGAAGATAACCGAAATTATACCTTGTAGTTGGGATCTCAGCCCTTCTCAGCAGAGCTCGTCTTTGGGGGATCTTCTTCCGGAGATGATGGAGAGCGAAACGCCTCCACCTGTCGCACCTTCATGCGAGGCGGACGACCCTGAGGTGTCGTCGCGGAGGGTTTCCAGTCGTCCGGGGCGGAAGGTCCAGCGCCAAGCGGGCGTCTTGATCGGAGGAGTGAAGGATCTGCTTGGCGGCTATCTCTCGAAGATCACCGTGCGCTAATGGGTATGGTGATTGAAAGAATTGCATCCACCGAGAGCGGATTGCATGAAGCCGTCGAAGCTTCTTGGCGACGGGGTTCGAGGTACGCAAAAATGATGTACCTTCGGCGAGTTATGCATATAGAATGCGCTCTGTATAGATAGTAGCCCACGAGACTCGGTATGTTGTCAAAATTGACAGCGTGCGAGGATCATAATCTCAGTTATAACATATCGCCGCTCCTAAATAGGTGGCGGGGCGTCCGGTGGCTAGCCGGACTGATGGATTTGCCGAACTAAAGCGACAACTTGACAAGTCAGATGCGGACATCGCGCTTGTCAATAAGCGGTTTGACGAGTCACAAGGTATGCGACTTCTTCGCGGACGCCTGGTAAGGGAGCTTGACGCCCGTGCCTTACTACTTGTATGCTTAATGCAGGTGGTGCCGCTGCTGTGGAGGAGCTGCGGGTGAAACTTGCCCGAGCTAAAGAGCAAGCCAGAAATAGTAATGCGGCCGCTTTAAGGGCGGCCGAAGAGCTAAAAGCCGAATGGGCTGCTCACTGCCGAAGCAAAGAGGAAATGGCCGATATGGCCATAAAGTTGAAGAATGCTAGCGACCGCTGCGATGTTCTTGAAAAAGAACGTCAAGCGGAACAAGAGGACCTGAAAAAGGCCACCGCCGAATTCAAGGGTGCCCGTTCCGCTATGAGAGCTGCCAAGGAGGAGCTGAGTCAG
Source organism: Aegilops longissima (assembly GCA_021605205.1). NCBI lineage: Eukaryota > Viridiplantae > Streptophyta > Magnoliopsida > Poales > Poaceae > Aegilops > Aegilops longissima. The sequence goes on along the minus strand of CM038680.1, from coordinate 371,697,971 downwards.
GTCGGGGACATTGCGGCTGGAAAACCATTTACGCTGCGGAGGAAATATCTGGATCGAAGTATGCTCGATTGGACAAGCCGTGGAGTTCGGAGGATGCTTATCGGACTTAGCGGCGAAGCGCCATGGACGCGATTGAGCACTTCCGAGGCCGAAGGAGCACAAAGGGAAGAGCTATTTTGGTCGCAATTCCATAGTCCGAGGCGTCCTCTTCCGTTGACCGATCGGTTGGCGAATGGGCGAGCTGAATCGATTATCCGGACTTGCCATGAAGCATGTCATGACTCATTTGTGGCCAGGCGGACCCTAGCCGAAGAGTTATTTTGGCTTAGTGCAGCAGTTCCTTGGTGCGGTACCGCATATCGATGCAATGAAGCAGTCAGTATGCATAGAGGGAGCGTGGATGGCTCTTGCCCGTGTCAATACATACTGGGCGGAGATGAAGGCCACCGACGTTGCATCCCAAGACTCGGACAGAAGCCGAGTACCTACCGAGCACTATTTTGAGGAAGTCCTGCAGGGCGCTCGTTTAATAGAGACGCAGTGCTCGAAGGATATTATGTTTAAATGACATGTATGATTTGTCAAAACAATGTTTCAATATAATATAAGAGCTTTTTATACTTGTGCGTTCAAGTATTAAAACGCCTCCTGTGCGGCCGTTGATGTATATGTGTATATAACTTTGAAAGATGGCAGTCTTGACTTCAGCCCCCACACACATAGTGCGGGGGTGTTTGCAAAAAAGGCGCATTTTCACACTTAATCCAACGTCTTGGTCCTGTGAAGGAGGTGATAGCGTAGCAAACTAGGGAACCAGACTATAATGCTTTATCACTTTCACTTAGCCATAGGAGCTCGATGGTGGGGCTACTATATAGCCCCTAGGGGCACCGCGCTCTCCCGAATTCGGGGCGCGTATGTGCCTGACCGGGAAATGGCCCTTCGTCAATGCGGGGGAATTCTAAACATTCCGCTGGGTCATCGAGTGGTTGACCAGTCTCACGCTATATCATGACGATCAGTTTTAGCTTTCTCATTGAGGTGCTCAACCCAGCTCAACCGGGCACAATCGCGGTGGTTCTCCCAGCGCTACCTTAGCCGATATAACGGAACGTAAGGTACCAAAACATGGGAGCCGGGCAAACCCAACATTTGACCAAAGACATGATTCGAGCTGATGCATATAAGGCCTAACTCGAGACGCCGAACACTCCCTAAGGTATTCGGTCTTTATGAAAAGCAGGCAGAATAATGCCCTAAGCCCCAGTGTCAGTGCAGCGCAAAAATTCTGGTGCGGCCGATGCCAAAACGCCAGCCTCCTCCTCGGTTATAATAAGAAACCGGGGATATGTATCAACAAGAGACAGTAAAAAGGTTACGCATGAGGTCTTAATCTGAAAAGAATCCTTGCGACGGGTCCCTGCTTTGCGTCTGCGCATGTGTCTCCGTTGTGCCGTATCACGGGCCGGGTGTAGCACGGTGTTCATCTGTAAAGAGAAGAACTTAGTTGAAAAGAAAAAGTATCGTCGAGAAATGTACTTTATATTAAATAAACAGAGCAGTTGGAAGGTGAATTGAGCTTTATTGTCTCTTGTTTATGCGTGCGTGCAGCCCTTGTATGGGGGTATGCGCTAGTAAGCGCCGGACTCGTCTAGCCGTGTCCGGGTTTGAATGACCTATTCAGTGCTTTGATTAGCGGGCGGATTGGTGTGGGGCTATCAAAGCAGTCTCACGTTCTTCCGTGCTGGAGTAACACTTAATACACCCTTTTAATGAGATGATGCCACGTGGACCGGGCATTTTAAGTGTAAGAGATGCATAATGCGGTATTGCGTTAAAGCGGCGAAGCTTCACGTGAGAGTGCTTGATAGCTACTTTGAATGGGGCGATGTGGAAGGTTAACTTTTGTGGCGGAAGTTGTCGGATGAGCGAACACAACTTCTAGCGAAGGATCCCGTACAATGGGCATCTGGGCTGGCATTACCCCTTTGAAGGAGGTGTTGCTATGGTGAATTTTGGTTGGGTCTATCCCCATTTTGCGAATTGTGTCCTGATATAGCAGGTTTAGATCGCTACCTCCGTCCATTAGGACTTGTGTAAATTGGAGTCCGTCGATTATAGGATCTAATATCAAGGCAGTCCATCCCGCGCTTCAGGTACTTCCGGAATAGTCCTGATGATCGAAGGTGATTGGTTTTGACAACCATCGTTGGGACTCTGCTGGGATAGACCGTGCGACACGTGTTTCTATGGGCACCGCTCTGTTGTTCCCTTTTGTCACTTGAAGTGAGTTCACTGTTTTGACTTTTTGTGGGAAATTCTTTTGTTTTCCGGGGCTCTGCTTGTGGTGCTCGTCATCATCCTCACTTGGTGTGTCGAGCCCCTTGTGTTCGGTGTTGAGTCTGCCGGACTGCTTGAAGACCCAACAATCTCTGTGGGTATGGTTTGCAGGCTTCCCGGGAGTACTGTGGATTTGGCATATCTTGTCCAAGATTTTGTTTAAGTTGGATAGCTCATCGCTATGCAAAAGCGGGTCATGAGGCTTGTTAATGCAGCCATGGATCACGGCTTCTCCTGGCCGAGGTGTCTGGCGAGCCATTCGTCTCGGACGTTGTGTTTGAAAGCTGCTAAGGCTTTGGCATCCGGACAGTCGACTATTTGGTTCTTTTTAGTGAGGAGCCTGTTCTAGAATTTGCGGGCTGACTCTCCGGGTTGTTGAGTTATATGACTTAAATCGTCTGCATCCGTAGGACGGACATAAGTCCCTTGAAAATTTGCCCGAAAAGCATCCTCGAGCTCTTCCCAACTTCCAATGGTATTTTCAGGGAGGCTTTTGAGCCAATGCCGGGCTGGCCCTTTGAGCTTGAGGGGTAAGTATTTTATGGCGTGGAGATCATCTCCTCAAGCCATGTGTATGTGGAGGATGTAACCCTCATTCCAGACTCCAGGGTTTGTTGTTCCGTCGTATGCCTCTATGTTTACGGGTTTGAATCCCGCTGGGAATTCGTGATCCAGCACCTCATCGGTGAAACACAGGGGGTGTGCGGCACCCCTGTATTTGGGTGTGTCGTGATGTTCGGATATTTGGCGTGTTACATTGCTTTGAGGAGCTTGCTTTCTCGGCCCATAGATGGACCTAACCGGGACATCCTTTTGATGCGAATCCTTATGCGGATCGCGTACCGGCTTGTGTGCGGCGCCATTTGCCGCTCTCTGTTTGCCGTGGGGTCGTCCATCCGACCGGGTGGCCTTCTTGCTTTTTGATTGTGGGGCTCTCGGCCTCCTCATCAATTCAGGCGATAGTTTTCTCTTTGGGTAGCTCTTTGTTCGCGATTGCCGCCGTATTTGTCTGCGGTGTAGAGTACTTTGCTCCATCTGATTCTGAGTGCATCTTCCGCTGTTTTGAGCTTCGCTTGCTTTTTCAGGCTACAGCGCAATGGCGGCGAGCCTTTGTGGAGGTTCTTCTGCTCCAACAATTTGTCCGGCGTGAGATCGTCCGGACTGTTATCTTCGCTGGGGACGGGTTGTTTATCCAAGTTGTCCTATTCGGATGGTTGCTCGATAGCATGTTCGTCATCCACCGGTTACTTTGGCTCTATGGCTGGGTCTTTGTCGGCGGGACTTGATGCAGCGTTTACGTTGCCGTTTTGACTGCTTTTCGAGGGATTTATCCTTCGTAGTGTCCCGTTGTTCCTTGTTGTCACTTACTTTAGGTGTATCCACCATGTATACATCATGGGATGAGGTGGTTGTCCAGTATCCTATAGGTGCTGGTTCATGGTTGTCTCCTACATCGTCGTCCATACCGTCAATGTCTTCGGAGTCGAAATCGAGCACGTCGTTTAAGCTTTCGACAGTGGCTACAAAGTGGGTGGTGGGTGGGTGTTGAATTTCTTCGTCGTCCGCATCCCAACCTTCCTGATCGTAGTCCGGCCAGGGCTCTCCTGACAAAGAGAGAGACTTTAATGAGTTTAGGATATCGCCAAAGGGCGAGTGCTGAAAGATGTCCACGGCGGTGAACTCCATAACCGGCGCCCAATCGGATTCGATTGGCAGGGGTGCGGAGGGTTCGGAGTCCGGAGAGGAGTCCGGCACCTTGGAGTCATAGTCTTCGCAAAGGACCGGGATGGAGTTCGGCTCAATCGCCGTTGAGATCGTAGCCCCCGAGGCGGTGTCCAACCACTTGTCCTCGATCGGGGGAGTCGGCTCCGAGCTAAGGGTCGGAGCGGACGCTGGTGCGGCCTCCAGGACACTGTTCGGCGGCAGAGCTAGATCGTGCCCATCGAGACAGTGCGGCGCACTTGGCTGTGGCTCGAATCCGTCGAAGATCAAGTCTCCGCGGATGTCGGCCGTGTAGTTCAAACTCCCAAATCTGACCTGATGGCCAGGGGCGTAGCTTTCGATCTGCTCCAGATGGCCAAGTGAATTGGCCCATGAGCAAAGCCGCCGAATCTGAAGATCTGTCCGGGAGAAAAGTCTCACCCTGGACCGCGTCGTTGTTGATGATCGAAGGAGCCATCGGGCCTATAGGTGACGACACAGAGGAACTCTCAATGAAAGCACCAATGTCGGTGTCAAAACCGACGGATCTCGAGTAGGGGTCCCAAAGCTGTGCGTCTAGGCGGATGGTAACAGGAGACAAGGGACACGATGTTTTTACCCAGGTTCGGGCCCTCTCGATGGAGGTAATACCCTACTCCTGCTTGATTAATATTGATGATATGGGTAGTACAAGAGTAGATCTACCACGAGATCAGAGAGGCTAAACCCTAGAAGCTAGCCTATGGTATGATTGTTGTTCGTCCTACGGACTAAAACCCTCCGGTTTATATAGACACTGGATAGGGCTAGGGTTACGCAGAGTCGGTTACAATGGTAGGAGATCTACATATCCGTATCGCCAAGCTTGCCTTCCACGCCAAGGAAAGTCCTATCCGGACAAGGGACGAAGTCTTCAATCTTGTATCTTCATAGTCTAGGAGTCCGGCCACGATGATAGTTCGGCTATCCGGACACCCCCTAGTCCAGGACTCCCTCAACCACCTATCAGAACCACGACAAAAACATCCGTGTCTCCAATTGCGTTTGAATCCTCCAAACCCTTCCCTTTACATTCTTTCAAGTTGCATGCTTTAATTTCCGCTGCCTATATACTCTTTGCATGTTTGCTTGAATCGTGTGAAGATTGCTTGACTTGTTCAAAGATAGCTAAAATCTGCCAAAGTCTAAAATTGGGAAAAGGTTAGGTTTTTAATTGGTCAAGTAGTCTAATCACCCCCCTCTAGACATACTTCAAGGTCCTACAAGTGGTATCAGAGCTTTGGTCTCCATTTGCTTTGATTTCAATAGCTTTTGGTGGTCATAGCCTTGGTTTCACAACCTAGGAGAGTATGGCGTCTAGCAAGGGAAATTATCACCGTAGAGGTCCTTACTTTGATGGCACTAATTTTGCTAGTTGGAAGCATAAGATGAAAATGCATATTCTCGGACATTACCCCGCCGTTTGGGCTATTGTGTGTATTGGTTTGCAAGGTGAATTCTCTGATGGGAGAGAACCAAACCATGAAGCTAGCGCGGAAGAGTTGAAAATGCTGCAATACAACGCTCAAGCTTGTGATATCCTCTTCAATGGCTTGTGCCCCGAAGAATTCAACAAAATCAGCCGTCTTGAGAATGCAAAGGAAATTTGGGATACTTTGATTGATATGCATGAAGGTACCGACTCCGTCAAGGAATCCAAGTTGGATGTGCTCCAAATTCAGCTTGACAAGTTCAAAATGAAGGATGGTGAAGGTGTCGCTGAAATGTACTCTAGGCTTGCTCTTATCACAAATGAGATTGCCGGCTTAGGAAGTGAAGAGATGACCGATGATTCATCATCAAGAAGATCCTAAGAGCATTGGATGGAAAATATGATACCGTGTGCACATTGATCCAAATGATGCCAAATTACAAAGATCTCAAGCCAACGGAAGTCATTGGAAGAATTGTTGCTCATGAGATGTCACTCAAGGATAAGGAGGAACTTCACAACAAGTCAAGTGGTGCTTACAAAGCCTCATATGAAGCCCCCACATCATCAAGTGAGAAACAAACCTTCAATGAAGAATTGAGCTTAATGGTGAAGAACTTCAACAAATTCTACAAGAGTAGAAGCAAAGAAAGAAGCTCTAAGTCAAGGTCCTACAATGACAAAAGATCTTTTAGTCGAGGGCGCAACTGCTACAATTGTGGGAGACCCGGACACTATTCCAATGAGTGTACGGCACCCTACAAAAGAAGAGAAGATTCTCCCAAGAGAAGAAGTAGAAGAGAAAAATCACCACCAAGAGAGAGAAGGAGTAGAGATGATCATTATGAACGAAGACCCTCACGGAGAAGCAAGGATTCGGATAGGAAGGACAAGTCATCAAAGAGCTACACAAAACAAAGACATCAAGCTCACGTTGGTTTATGGGTATCCGGCTCCGACTCCGATAATCACTCCGAGAGAAGCTATCACTCCGACTCCGAATACACTCAAGATGAAGGTGTTGCCGGTCTAGCACTTGTGTCAACGAACTCCTGCGACATATTTGAATCACCAAATGAAGGAATTGGTAGATGCTTCATGGCCAAAGGTCCTAAGGTAACACACCCCGAGTACGTGGATTATAATAATGATGAAGGTGACTTGCTAGGTGATGATGATTTACTTGTTGACAACTCTAGTGATGAATACTATGATGAAACGTCAATTAATCATGCTAATCAAGATGAAACAAATGACAATGATAAGGAGAAGATTGAGCGTCTAACTAAAGAACTAAACACTCTTAAGTTAGCTCATGAAACTATCTTCGAAGATCATCGAGAACTTTTAAGGGCTTATGAGAAGTTATGCTTTGAAAAGCTCAATCTTGAGCAAGAGCATGAGTTCCTAAAAGCGATCAATGATGATCTCCGTAAGAAAAGTTCTTCTTACATTGACAAGCATTTACTCTTATCTACGTACATGCCTCAAGTCAAGTCTAGTAACAAGAACAAGAAAGATTCTTCTTCTAGTAGCAACAATAACAATGATAAATCCAATATTGTTGCTTCCAGTAGTTCTCTTGATTCCACTAATGATCCTCTTAGCCAAGTTACACTTGAGCAAGAAAACAGCTTATTGAAGGGAATTATAGAGAAAGGTGTATACAAGAGCCTTGCGGGAGTAAGCAATTTGAGGAAATTATGCAAGCAAGGAAGGCACCGGAAGAATCAAGGTGTTGGTTTTGAGCGAAAGTTCAATGCCAATGGAGTTGAGTGGGAAGAAGATCAATACCCCAAGGCGAAGTTTGTTCCTCAACAAGAGAAGTATGATCCTACTTCCTTCAAGGGAACACAAGCACAAGATGATCTTCCACCACAAGACCACAAGAACAAAGGCAAGGACAAGCTTCAAGAGGAGATTGATGCATTTGAAGAAGCACCTAAGGCCTTGGTCAAGTGGGTTCCCAAGAATACGTCAAGTTCTACTTCATCAAGTACAACTACTACACCAAGGATTACCATCAAGATGATGTGGATCCCGAAGAAGAAGAACTAGAGAGTTCTTGAGGGTGACTCCGCCAAGATTCTTCACTCATATCATTATGGCAAGGACAAGTGCAACCACCTTTCATATCTTGCACTAGTTCAAGGAGTCACAAACCCTCATGTTGGAAAGGCAAGGGACAAGGTAACCTAATGTTTTCATGGACATCATTTTGTGTGTGCATCACTCTATGTCTATGGATATTCTTGTTTGTTCCTTGTGGGACTAACCCATGTAGGTATTGAAAGTGCAACTCACTCCAAAGGTTTGCTCCCAAAAGATCTACATCAACATTGAGCATCCACATCTTCAACACCTACATGAAGTCATCATCGACAAAACCCAAGGTTAGTTTATCCCTCTAAGGGGGGATCTCACATCTAGGGGGAGCTTAACTCTAAGAATTGAGTCAAAGAAACTCTAATGATGTGAACACATAAATGCTTTATGTAAAAGTGGTAACCCCACTTGAGCTTAAACGATGAATATGACCTATGATCAAATGTTCTCATTTGACTCCTAAGTCAATATACTCATATATAGATGACCTAGTCATCGCCAATTGTTTGATAGATGCTAGAATTGGTTGTGCATGCTTTGTCACATATTTCATTTTTCATTTTATTGTGTGAGCATGTTGGTTGCATAGTTTACTCATTAGAGGACATCCACTTGTTGTTTTGATTGATTGGCTTCTTTTTCTTTGGCCAAGTGGATGGACAAGAATGCCTAAGAACCTTCTCTAGCTATCTATGCTTTTCTCGTCTCAAACTCTATTCATGCTACATCACAAAATTTGATCAAGCCAGATTCAAACCACTCAGTGTGAGGACCACTGAGTCCCGATTAATCATAGACTTAAACTTCCAAAACTTCTTTGTGATTTTCGGTCCGATCGATTCCTCCATTTCGGTCATACCGAGATTACTAAGTCGATCTAGGTTTTCATCTCGGTGCAACCGATTTGAGCTTTCGGTCACACCGAGTTGTTAGAATCATTATCATTATGCATCTCGGTGCCACCGAGTTGTTCCACTCGGTCACACCGAGCAGTGTCGGGCTATATATTCACGGGCAAATTTTGGAAAACTTTCTCGAAACTCCTGCGCCAGCATAGCTCACTCTGCCTACTAGGTCTCCGGATCGTCGACTTCATCGCCAGCTGCCTCCTGTCGCTGGTCTCCGCCGCCATCAACGGAATTCTTCTCCGTCGTTGCCGCCGTGGCGAGTTCACCGCCGAACTAGGGTATGAACTCGATCACAGTGCTATCCTCGTCTGATTCTAAGCACATTGTGTTCATAATGCTTCTTGCCACGATTGAAACACCTCTATCCAGTCAAAACAATCCTTAGAATAGGTGTGATTCGAAAATTTAGGGTTAGGTGTCCGCCGAAACCATCTCGGACCCACCGAGTTGAAAAACTCGGTCCCACCAATTTGGCTAACGCCATTGCACTAGTAACTCTCGGTCTGACCGAGAATTGCTAATCGATGTGACCGATTTTAAAACTTTGTGAAACCCTAGCAGTCTCGGTGCCACCGAACTATGACTCGGTCTGACCGAGTTCACTAGTTTAGGTTCCAAAACTGCTTCGGTATCACCGAGTTTGAAAATCGGTAGATCCGAAATGCTTTCTGTGGAAAACTAAAACTAAGTTTTTTTTAATCATTCTTTTGCAAAAATCTCTGCATTTTGTGATGCTCATCCACTCTACCTCATCTATAACTATTCACAGGGTCAGCAGTTAGTGTGAGCAGCATGTCAGACCAAAGTGATAGCCAAAACAAGTCAGAAGAGCAGATTCACATGAGTGAGGGCACTAGTCCCTCTAGCAGCTCAGATGAGGGGAGCAGAAGCACTCCTAGCAATTTGCCCAAGGCTGCCACAAGGACAAGGAAGAAGAAGACCTCGAGTCGAGGATGAGGATTATGTGGCGATTGAGGATGAGGCAAGTTCAAAGAAGAAAGTGCTCAAGAAGGAGTACAGCTCAAGCTGCAGTTAAGCCAGGAATGAAGATCAAAAGGCCTGCAGGAAGACAACCAATGTCCAAAGCCGAGTCTCCACTCAAGCATCTTTGGAATCCCAACCCAAAGAACTGCTTGCTCTTGAAGGAAAGAAAAGGAAGGAAAGGGTCAAGAAGACCATGGCCAGAGTAATAGGAAAGCCTTCCATGATGGAGGAAGAAGAGGAAGAAGAGGTTGCTGAACCTGCACCCAAGGCACAAAAGCTGATGGGTGATGCTATAAAGTCAGGGGCTGCCACTTCAAAGCCCAAAATAGCACCCAATGCTGCCCCCAAGCCCAAGAGTGCGCCTAAGAGGAATACCAAGAGTATACCAGCTGCTGAAAAGAACAAGGCCCCAATGCCTGATGTTGCTGCTGAGCAAGATGAAGAAGGGCAAGTCTTAAGGAAGCTCAAACCCAAGATTCCAGACCACAATGATGCTCATCCTGTGGCTGAGAACATGAAGATCAGGAGAGATTTAGGGTTGAGGCTATGGAGAGAGTCAGATCCATATGCCACCAGGAGAAGGACGGCTGTAGATTACAGGTTCCACACCAAGGAGCAGCAGGACTTCTATGAGACCATCTTATTGGATAAGAAGCCCATAGTTTGTGATATGAGGTGGGTCGACTAGACCTACATTCAGGAGAATGAAGAACACTATCCTGGAGTATATGACAGCTTCAGTGCGTGTGGAGTTGCAGATTTTGTTGGGCAGAAGCTCACAAACTGGAATGACGAGCTCATTATGCAATTCTACCCCACATCACATTTCTATCCAGATGGCAGGATAGTTTGGATGTCAGAAGGAACGAGATACCAATCAACCATAGAGGAATGGGAAAGTCTGATCAATGCCCCAAAGGAAAGTGAAGATGACCTGGACATTTATGCCAAGAAGAAGATGGATCACAACTCAATGACACAGATGTACAAGGAGATCCCAGATGATGCACTTGAGACTTTCAAGTTTGGATCAGTTCATTTTCTTCTGTAGGGCTGCCAACGATCAACTGGATCCTAAGGCACACTCTGTTGCCCAAATCAGGTGACCACAACATGATCAGAGGGCATGCAATTAATTTGCTTCACATTTTTTATGTGCCCCAGAAATTCAAGGTCATGAGCCTCATAGTTGAAACTATCAAGAGGACAACAGTAGATCAAAAGAGGAGCTGTGGATATTCCCCACAAATCCAGGAGTTGATAAACTCAAAGATGGGCACAGGGAAGTATCTGTTGGATAAAGAACACTTAGTTCTCTATCCTAAATTTGAGGACAATCAAGTTGTCATGACTGAGAATGAACCATCATCAGTACAAGCTCAAGAGAAGAAGGAGAAGGCAAGGAAAGAGAAGGCTGCCAAGATGCCCACTCTAGCAGAGGCATCTCGAGTACTTTTGAAGAACAAGCAGGAGCAGCTTGGTTACTTGATAGCATCAACTCGTGGATTGAGAAGGGTTGGCCACCTAACTCAAAACCAGGATATCCTGGAAAGAATCATGGAACAAAATTCTATGATCTTGATGTCAACGTGCGAGATTGATCGGTGTGGAGCAGCTACAGGATGACATGCATGAGAGGAAGGGCAGGATAACAAGCGATGCATTTGCAGAGTGCCTCGAGCTCAGAGATCAGGCTGCAGAGCCAGTACCAGATCACGAGTCACTTCATCTGCTCCAGCTACAGCTCCAGCAAGAACCAGCTCCGGCACCAACTCCTTCAGCTCCTTCCACATCTACTGAAGTCTTCGTCCAAGGAGCCATTTCTACGCCACCAGCAGAAGACCAAGCCAGAGAGACGATATAGTCCTTTGCATTTTGTAGGAACTTTTTGGTAACTTGTTGCCAAAGGGGGAGAAAAATGTATAGATCAAAGGCTTCGAGAGAGAGAGAGTTTGCTTTTGTTCTCTCTTGTCTTCTTGGTTGAACTTTGTTTTTTTTTATTGCTTGAGATACTATGCTATTACCTGTGAGACATTGATGATCATGTGTTTGATCATAAGCTACACTTATGCTTGTTATATGTTATTATCTTACTTATCCTCATATGATCATTCACTGTGCTTGGTGATGAGTGCATGTATTCAATCTTTATTATTTTGATCGCTCCACCAAGATGTATGTGACATGGAAGAGTAACCCATGAGCCTAATTCCTTGTGCATTTGCAGTCCAAAGCAAAATTTAAAACATGCACAAATTTAGGGGGAGCTCTTGCTTATCACATACTTCTCAAAGCGACGATGTTTTTCAATCTTATTATCATTTGTCGAAGCTTCGATCTATATGTTGTCATTAATTACCAAAAAGGGGGAGATTGAAAGTGCAGCTATCCCTAGGTGGTTTTGGTAATTCATAACAACATATAGCTCATTGAGCTAATGCTATTCCAAGACAAATATTTCAGGAAAGCTCAATAAATGGCATGGCATGGATGATGAAAGTGGATCCCTCAAAATATTAAGGACAAAGGATTGGCTCAAGCTCAAAAGCTCAAGACTCTACATTTTACATTTTAGTGATCCAAGATCACATTGAGTCTATAGGAAAAGCCAATACTATCAAGGAGGGATGAGGTGTTGCTTAATGAGCCTCTTGCTTCATGTGCTTAGTGATATGCTCCAAAACCCTCCACTACTTTCTCACATCCACATATGACCTAAACCTAAAGTCAAACTCGGCCCTACCGATTCTTTCTATCCGGCGCCACCGAGTTCAATTGTCATAGCCACTGCCACAAACCCTAGGCAAATCGGTCTCAACGATAGGGATCTCGGTCTCAAAGAGATGGGATTGTAATCTCTCTGTTTCCCTTCGTAACGTTGCGGTCTAACCGAAGTGAGCGATCGGCCCCACCGAGATTGCAATGTAAACTCTCTGTTTCCCTTTCGTAACTTTTCGGTCCCACCGAAAGAGCGAATCAGTCCCACCGAGTTTACCTGACCAACTCTCTGGTTAGCTAATTACCAAAATCGGTCTCACCGAGTTTGTGTAACCGATCTCACCGAGATTACATTATGCCCTAACCCTAACCATATCGGTCCTACCGAGTTGCATGTCAGTCCCACCGAAAATCCTAACGGTCACTAGGTTTACTAAATCGGTCAGATCGAGTTTGTTGATTCGGTCCCACCGAGTTTGGTAAATTGTGTGTAACGGTTAGATTTTGTGTGGAGGCTATATATACCCCTCCACCTCCTATTCATTCGTGGAGAGAGCCATCAGAACAAACCTACACTTCCAACTTACCAGTTCTGAGAGAGAACCACCTACTCATGTGTTGAGGCCAAGATATTCCATTCCTACAATATGAATCTTGATCTCTAGCCTTCCCCAAGTTGCTTTCCACTCAAATCTTCTTTCCACCAAATCCAAATCCTGTGAGAGAGAGTTGAGTGTTGGGGAGACTATCATTTGAAGCACAAGAGCAAGGAGTTCATCATCAACACACCATTTGTTACTTCTTGGAGAGTGGTGTCTCCTAGATTGGCTAGGTGTTGTCGTGGTTCTAAGTCTGACAGTAGAATGCGGAGTAGGTATGGAGAGGCAAGGTACTAGCTATGGAGTAGTTGGTACGCACGAGTTTACGAGTTCAGGCCCTTCTCGGAGGAAGTAACAACCCTACGTCTCGGAGCCGGAGGCGGTCGATTGGATTATATGCGTATGAATTACAGGGTGCGAACCCTTCTTCTGTGGAGGGTGGCTTATATAGAGTGCTTGGGACCCAGCCAGCCCGTGAAGCGGACGGTTTAAGGTACATCAAGGCTAAGCGATCTTGGTAGCGCCTTACATAAAGTGTCATCATGACCATAAAGACTACTTAACTACAGACCGTTTGGACACCGAGTGACTCTTGGACTCCTGGTGGTCGAGTGGGTCTTCATGGTCGAGTGTCTTTGAATCTGTCGAGTGGAAACCTACCAGGTCAACGGTAGGCAATTTATTCTAAGGATGCCCTTGGGGAGGGTATCTTGGACAGGTCCATGACCCTACCCTAGGTATATGACTTCATAATTAGCCCCCGAATGGATCGAGGTTTGAGTGAGGAAGGAGTTGATAATCTTTCCGACCTGCTTTTTGCTGCGCGTGTGCTTTACCCTGGATCAGTGACCTTTCAGTGACGGTGTCAACTTTTCTTTCAGTCGCCTTGATCCATTCCCTACATCTGTCGAGTGAACTTTATGAACTTGGAGATTTCCGAGCGACGGATCGAAGGAAATCTGCCGTCTGACAAGTTGCTCTGCTATTAGCGGATTTAGTGGGATCTGAATTTTGGGAAGCGCGCGAAGCGGAGAAGGCCGCGGCACTCGGATGGATAAGGCAAGGACGCCTCGATCTTCGCGCCACCTTTTTCGCCACGTATCGCGCTTGCGACTCTTGATGGATTTGACAGATTGCCGGGCCTACCAAGTGACCACTGAAGCGACTTCATATAAGGCGCCGGGCGAAGTATTTTGAGCAAGGCGCCCTCATTTTCCCTCCTCCGTCCTCAAATTCATCCGCGCGCCCGTAACCTGCTCAAGATTGCTGCCCGCTCCTGCCCCTTGGCGACAATGGTGAAGGAGAAGGCGGCGGCCTTGGAGCGGGCGAAGAAGGCGACAGCGAAGGCGAAGGGGAGCGCCCGGTCAGGCGGATCCTCGTCGTGGTTCAACTGCTGCAAGGTTGGGTCCAGGAGATTGGATCCGCTCGACCATCACCGAGAGACCTCAACGACCTGGCCAGCGAGGATTGATCCCCACGGGTCAGCAAGGCTTCCGGGGACAGAGTGGCAGCCGCAGCCTCAAGAGGGTGAGTGCGTCCTCTTAGCCACCCATGTGGATCGCGGATTTTCTCTTCCGCCGAATCTTTTCTTTCGGGGTTTTCTGAACTTCTTTGGAGCACAACTCCATCACTTTACACCCAACTCCATTGCCTATCTCGCCGCTTTCGTGTCTTTGTGCGAAAACTTCTTGGGTTGTCGACCACACTAGGGCCTCTTCAAACACATATTCACTTGTCGCTCTCAGACGGTGAAAAAGGCTAGTCCGAATGACGAAAGAACCCAAGTAATCCAGATGTGTGGGGGTCTTGGGTTCCAGATGAGGGGTAAAAGTGCCTTTCCAGCCATGATTCTTCCCGATTGATCGGAGGGTGGCGATCGACCTGGTTCTCTGCCAAGACCGATCGGCCTTGAGCGTCGATTGGACTCCTCCTTTCTCCATGGATCGAGTGAACAAGCCGTCCTATCTGAAGGTGCTTCCGGAGGAGAAGGCCCATGTTAAGTTGTTGATGGAGCGTGTAGTCCAGCTCATTCGCGACGGAGTGACCGGCATGGATCTTCTGGAGGTTTTCCTTCGATGGCGCATTCAGCCGCTCCAATACCAAGGTCACCCGATGTGGATGTACTCTGGTACCAAGGACACCACCCGGGTCCACCCAGAGGAGGTCGACGACGCCACATTGGAGAGGTGGATGACTGCCATCACAGGGAACAAGGATAACCCTCGCGGGGCTAGGAGGATCCCACCACTCGACCAATCTTACGAACCGGACCAGGTATGACCACCTATCTCCATTGTGATCTGTTGCATTTGCTCTGTTCCGCTGCGAATCGATCGGTGACTTCGTCTTGTTTTGCTGTCTTATAGGTCACCACCGAGATGTACTCGATGCCCAGCAGGCGCAAGAACCAGTTGAAGAAGAAGAAGGAAGCGGAGGCGAAAGCCAGGAGGAATGGGAGTCGAGGAAAGCGACAGCTCGATGAAGAGGAGGAGGAGGAGGAGGAGGCGTGGATCCACCCCACTCGGAAAAGCGATCCAAGTTGGCGCATGATCCGGTGGTCGGCGTGGTAAGGCTATCGCACCCATTGGGCGATCGACGAAGCGCTTTTCGGACGACTTCTCCGATGCCGATCGAGAAACCGCCAAAGCAACCCGAGCAACGTCATCAAAGCGGCGAAGGCCTTGCCCAAGATGAGGATGGTCATTCCCACCATTTCGGGTAATCAGCAGAACTTGCGTTTTCCTGTCTATCATGAGTGCACTTTTGGTCGACTCATTTTGGTGATCAATTGACTTCTGAAATCTGCAAAGCTGCCACCTCCGAGACCTCAGCTAAGCACGAGGATCGGGAAATGGAAGATGCCGCCACCTCCAACCTTGGTATGATCTCTGCAGTTTAAACTACGGTCGATTGGATTTCTGTTTTACCTTTGAATCTTACTTGTAGTTCCACCTCATGTCATTGATCTCCACGATGACGACGATGAAACACCGGCGAGGAAGAGGAAAGACAAAAAGGTGCATCTTGGCAAGGCTACTCGGTTGTATCACTTTGCACGAGGCGCTAGTTCACGAGGGAGGCGACACCTTCGGACTTCTGTGTCCTTTGTTGTGCGGCCGACGAGTGTCCGCCTTCGTCGTCGATTGCTGATCCGCCATCCTTTTGCCACACACCACGTCCGGAAGGCCAAGTGAGTGCTGCCAAGGAGGCCATCGCCGAGCAGGGATCATGATGGAGCAAGTGAAGGTGGTGCAGGAGGCCAGCCAGCGACTTATGATGCAAGCTCGGCTCTTGAGCAATGTCCAAGTAAGTTGCTTGCTCTGTTAGGATATGCTACGAAATTTCTTCTTTCGAAGATTTCCATATCAGCATCTGTACACCCTTTGGGTGGGTGTGTCGATTAATTTTTGAACTGGTGGGGCACGCTGAGTGCACCCACTGGTGTAGTCCCCAAGACTATGGTGGACTGCAGGCGATCGACTATAGTCTTTATACTGAACTTCTTCACTCGGTGCAGGTCCGGCCATGTCGAATGGATCTTTGGAACCGTGTGGGGCACGCTGAGTGCACCCAGGTGTAGTCCCGAGACTATGGTGGACTGCGGGTAATCGACTATAGTCTAAGAACATCTTTTTTACCCAGTGACTGGCGACGATTAGCTATGTTTTTAGGATCATAACCTTTTTGCCTCATTCGGTCGACTAGTCGATCCGAATTGGTAAAACCAGTGAAACACGCTGATTGCACCCTTGGGTGTAATCCCGAGACTCTTGTCGAATGTTTTGATTCGATCGTAGTCTTAGAAATGCTACGATTTTCTTTAGTCACTCGGAAGTGACCTGTATTTGATGTTTTGTCGATTGACTCTTGAGAAATCTTGCGAGCTCGTGGCCCGCTATACCGAATTGGAGAACAAGCAGATCCAGCTCAACCTTGACTTGAAGCTTGCTCAGGAGAAATTGCAAAAGGCGAGAGACGAAGCAAAAGGTATGGCTGGTGAGAACTTGATGACTGTCTTTATCTTTCTACCCATTCTCAACTCTGGACTTATTGTTATTTTGCAGACAAACTGGAGGAGGCTCTAAAAAAGAAAGACCACGACCTTGCAGAGGCACAGAAGGCGGCTTTGGAGAAAACAAAGCTCGCGGAAGAGAAACTGGCCTTAGTTGGAAAACTCGAAGAGGAGAATACCAACCTGAAGGCTACTCTCGACGCGGCCAACAAGGAGGCTAGTCGACTGAAGAATGACAAAGTTGCTCTGACTGACAAGGTTGGCGAACTGGCGGGGAGGAGGAACGATCTGGGGGTTTATCTGGGAGGGCTCGCCAAGAAGCTATTCCTCATGCTTGAAGGCAAATCCTCTTATCCGACTGACTTGTCATCATCGACTCACCATAGAACCATTAGCTTGAACTTGAGTCGTATTTGCAGAATTCTGTCGAACTTGAAGAGGAGACCCGGTCAGTGGAGACAAGCTGGACCCCATCAAATCTCCGTGAAGGATGAAGCCGCTATGAACGTGCTCCGACTGGAGTCTCGCATCGTTGGTGTGGTGGACTATCTCCCCGATTGAAAGCTGCGGTGTCACAGATCGACTCAACCCTCTGGCCGGACCAGACGCTTTAGAATGACCTTGAGTCCTTAATGACTCGACTGAATGAGGTTCCATGTCGAGTGCAAGAATGGAAAAAGTCTTCTGCCAGGTGCGGTGCTAATGTTGCTCTGTCTCTAGTTCGTATCCACTGCAAGGAAGCGCGGGAGGACAAGCTGGCGGCCCTCAGAGTTGCCAACACCAAGAAGTGTGATTTCCAATCTTTCATGGAAACTTTCATCGCCGCTGCCACCCGGATCGCCGATGGGATCGACCTTGACCAGTTTGTGGCTCCTTCCAGTCCTCCACCTGAGGAGTAAAAAACTTTTATGCTCTACCTTAAATTTGCCTCGGAATGCCGAGTGATTTTTTGTAACCGATAAACCTTAGCGGGCTTGAGGCATGGGTACTTCTGCATCCTTAGGATGCTATCCGAACTTCACTTATCGTCAAAATATGCTTTTGTTTGCCTTCGAGTGAACTTTTCTCTTCACTCGGATTATGCTTCAATGTTTCAGATGTAGCTCTGAGGTGGATCCAGTCGACCTACACTTTGTGGCTCTTGCAGGTGCAGGAGAAGGAAGCAGTCGACGTGTACCTCGTCGTCCTTGCGGATCGGGATGGAGCGCACGTTGTACTTGTGGTGCAGCTCCGAAGGAGAAGGTAGCAGTCGACCTGCACCTCGTCGTCCTTGCGAATCGGTATGTTTTCAAACTTAGGCGAGTCCCGGACTGCAGCTAAGCCCTCGAGTGGGAGGTTTGCTCTCCACTCGGTAGGATTTTCAAAACTTAGGCGAGTACTGGACTGCAGCTAAGCCCCTGAGTGGGAGGTTTTGCTCTCCACTCGGTAGGATTTTTCAAACTTAGGCGAGTACTAGACTGCAGCTAAGCCCCCGAGTGGGAGGTTTGCTCTACACTCGGTAGGATTTTTCAAACTTAGGCGAGTACTGGACTGCAGCTAAGCCCCCGAGTGGGAGGTTGGCTCTCCACTCGGTAGGATTTTCAAACTTAGGCGAGTACTTGGACTGCAGCTAAGCCCCAGTGGGAGGTTTGCTCTCCACTCGGTGGGATTTTTCAAACTTAGGTAGTCTTGGACTGCAGCTAAGCCCCAGTGGTAGGTTTGCTCTCCACTCGATGGGATTTTTCAAACTTAGGTAGTCTTGGACTGCAGCTAAGCCTCCAAGGAGGATTTTTGTGTCATAGCTTTGAAGGGGAAGGCAACACTCGACCTGTACCTCGTCGTCCTTGCAAAGTGCACATTGTATTAAATACTTAGGCGAGTACTTGGACTACAGCTAAGCCCCCGAGTGGGAGTCTGGCTCACCACTCGGTAGGATTTTAAACACTTAGGCGAGTACTTGGACTGCAGCTAAGCCCCCGAGTGGGAGGCTGGCTCACCACTCGGTAGGATTTTAAACACTTAGGCGAGTACTTGGACTGCAGCTAAGCCTCCGAGTGGGAGGCTGGCTCACCACTCGGTAGGATTTTGAATACTTAGGCAAAACGGATTCACAGCTAAACCCCCGAGTGAGAGGCTGGCTCGACACTCGGTAAGGATTTTTTTACAAACTTAGGCGAAACGGATTCGCAGCTAAGTCACCCACTGGGGGGGGGGGGATTTTAACAAAAAGTAATAACAATCACTGGGAAAATTATAATCTTCTTGATTTAGATAGACAAACTACAGAGGTACTTTTATTACATCTCACCCAAGTGAGCTCTTAAGTGTAAAAGGGGCGGAGCAGCTCCGCATTCCATGCCCGAGGCTCATCGATCTGGCGTTCGACGTTGTAAAGATGGTAAGCCCCATTGTGAAGAACTCTGGTGATGATGAAGGGACCTTCCCAAGTGGGAGCAAGCTTGTGTGGTTTCTGTTGATCCACTCGGAGGACCAGATCTCCTTCCTGAAAGGCTCGGCTCTTCACATTTCTGGCGTGGAATCGACGCAAGTCCTGCTGATAGATGGTCGAGCGGATCAGGGCCATCTCTCTCTCCTCTTCAAGGAGGTCGATTGCATCTTGACGGGCTTGCTCGCTTCACTTGAGTAGAGTTCGACTCGGGGGCATTGTGAAGCAGGTCACTCGGCAGAACTGCTTCAGCTCCATAGACCATAAAGAATGGAGTTCTCCCAGTCGAACGATTAGGAGTGGTCCTCAATCCCCAAAGAACCGATGGAAGTTTGTCAACCATGCTCCTGCTGCATGCTTGAGATCACGCATCAGTCGAGGTTTCAGTCCTTTGAGAATTAGACCATTTGCTCGTTCAGCTTGTCCATTCATTTCGGGGTGGCGGATGAAGCATAGTCGACTCGCGTGCCCTGACAGGCGCAAAAGGCTTTGAACTTGTCGGAATCGAAATTTGACCCAATGTCCGTGATGATGCTATGCGGAACTCCATATCTGAATATCAATTCTCTGACGAAACTGATAGCAGTGCACGCATCAAGGTTCTTGATAGGTTTAGCTTCGATCCACTTCGTGAACTTGTCGACTGCCACAAGCAAATGAGTGAAACCACTCCTGCCAGTTCTCAGCGTTCCAATCATATCCAACCCCCAAACAGCGAAAGGACAGACGAGTGGAATGGTCTTCAAGGCTGAGGCGGGCTTGTGTGACATATTGGAGTAGAACTGACATCCTTCACATTTGTCGACTATTTCCTTTGCCATTTCATTTGCCTTTGGCCAGTAAAATCCCTTTCGGTATGCTTTAGCCACGATGGTCGAGAGGGCGCATGGTGACCACAGGTCCCAGTGGATATCATCAAGGATTATCGACCTTCTTACGGCGTTATGCACTTCGGCTGACTCGATCACGCTTTCTCGAATAACTGTCCCTTGATCACGGTAAAGGCCTTGGATCGTGGACGATCTGTCTAGCCTCTTATTCATTCTCCGGAGCTCTTTCCTCGGGATGTATGCGATGTGCGGTACTGCCCGATCGGGAGTGATGACCACGACTTCCATGACTAGGTCGACCACATTTGGGACTTCAACTTGATCGGATAAGTGGCACTTTTTGGCTGTGGAGCTTCTTGATGAAAGGATCTTCTTGAATCGGCGGTGTGCGGATGTGCTCCAAAACACATCACTGGGAATGGCTTCCCTCTTGGACCCTATTTTAGCCAAATCATCAAGAGCTTGATTTTTCGATCGGGGTATGTGATGGAGCTCTAATCCCTCAAACTTCTTTTCTAGATTGCTCTTTGCATTATAAAGAGCTGATCATGGCTGGACTTCGACGTCCCTCCTTCATCACTGATTAACCACCAGATCTGAGTCGCCATAGACCATGAGGCGACGGACGCCGAGTGAAATGGCCATCGCAACCCATACAACAATGCTTCGTATTCGCTTCATTGTTGGAAGAATCAAAGTGAATCTGGAGCACATATTTGAGCTTATCTCCTCGGGGAAACCAATACTACCCCTGACACGGAACCATTCAGCATCTTGGAACCATCAAAGAACATAGTCCGATGTTCGAGTGAACTTGAGTCGGTAAGCGTTGTTCAATCCACTCGGCGATGAAATCTGCTATTGCTTGGGACTTGATGGCTTTCTTTGCCTCAAACTTGATATCAAGGGAAGAAGTTCAATCGCCCATTTGCCACTCGACCGATTCGCGTCTCATTGTGCAGAATCTCGATAACGGGCATCGGCGGCGATCGTAATGGAATGATCGAGAAGTAGTGAGCAACCTTCTTTGTGGTCATATAAATCCCATACACAAGCTTCGATAAAGAGGGTATCTTTGCTTCGACGGGTTAACACTTGGAAAGATAATATCTTGGCGCTGAACTTTGAAGGCTTTTCCTTCCTCTTCCCTTTCGACCGTAAATCTTATCTTGACGACTTGTCCTGTGGCTGCAATGTAAAGCAACAGCGGCTCTTTGCTGATTGGGGCAGCAAGCACCGGCTGGGTGGAGAGCGAGCTTTGAGCTCTGCAAACGCTGCATCAGCTTCAGGAGTCCACTCGAACTTGTCTGACTTCTTCATCATCGGTAAAGAGGCAATGCCTTTTCACCGAGGCGAGAGATGAATCGACTTAAAGCGGCCAAGCATCCAGTAAGCTTCTGGACATCGTGCACACGCACAGGGCGTTTCATTCGGAGAATAGTGCCAACTTTTTCAGGTTAGCATCGATTCCTCGTTCGAAGCGAAAACCGAGTAACTTTCCACTAGGAACTCGAATGTGCACTTTGATGGATTAAGCGATATCATACCTCCTGAGATTGGCAAATGTTTCAGCAAGGTCATCAACAGGTGGAACCTTTCCGTGACTTGACCACAATGTCATCCATGTATGCTTCCACATTCCGACTGATTTGGTGAGTAAACACTTCGAATCATCCTCATGAGCGTGGCTCGGCATTCTTGAGGCGAATGGCATGGTGACATAACGAAGCATCCGAATGGAGTGATGAAAGCTGTTTTGATCTCGTCGGGTCCATCTGACGGATCTGATGGTACCAGAATATCGTCTAAAAAGACAACCGCTCACATCCCATGATCGAGTCGACTATTTGGTCGATGCGGGGGAGAGGAAAATGATCTTTCGGGCAGGCCCGATTGATATGTTTGAAGTCGATGCACATGCGCAGTGAATTGTCCTTCTTAGGGACCATGACCACATTGGCGAGCCACTCGGAGTGGTAAATTTCTCGGATAAACTCTGCTGCTAAGAGCCGAGCCACCTCCTCGCCTATGGCCTTTCTCTTCTGGACGGCGGACCGTCGAATATTTTCTTTGACATGTTTTACTTTTGAGTCGACTCGCATACGGTGCTCAGCCAGCTCCCTGGGAACACCCGGCATGTCAGCAGGCTTCCATGCAAAGATGTCCCAGTTCTCACGGAGGAACTGGACGAGCGCTTCTTCCTATTTGGAGTCGAGGGTTGTTGAGATGTTGGTCGGAGCAGCATTGGGGTCGGTCGGGTGAATATGAACCTGCCCGTCTCACGGACGGTGAAATGCCGACTCAGAAGCGGGCTTCTTGGCTCGCAACAAATCACTCGGATCTGCGGTCTTATGATATTCTTGCAATTCTACCATCGCCATCGAGCATCGGCAATCTTGAGCCTTTCGGAAACACTCTTCCGCTTTCTTCCGATTGCGGTGCGGTGATCACACCCTTGGGGCCGGGCATCTTCAGCTTGAGGTACACATAACATGGTCGGGCCATGAAGCGGGCATCGCCGGCCTTCCCGAATAAGCGTAATAAGCGCCTGAAATCCACGACCTCAAAGGTCAATTTTCTTTCTTGAAATGCTTGAATCACCAAAAACCACATCAAGAGCAATTTGACCGAGTGACTCAGCCTTCTTTCCAGGAATGACTCCGTGGAAACTCATGTTACCGGTCTTTGAGTCGGACATCGGAATCGCATCCCTTTCAACGTCTCTGCATACAAGATGTTAGAGCCACTGCCGCCATCCATCAAAACTTTGGTCGGTCGAGTGCCTTCGACGACCGGGTCGACTCCTGCGCTTGCCTCCCGGGGTGGCAATGTGTCGGATGATCGGACTGGTCGAATGTGATGGCGATGCAGGACCATTTCAGATAATTGGGCGTCGCCGAGCGACCATGTTCACTTCTCGGTTGATAACTTTCAATCGACTTACGCTTTCAACGTCGGTAAAAATCATGAGGTGGAATTGACCGGGGTATCCACCATCACTATCTTCTTTGTCCTCAACTTTATTCGACCCTTTTCCTTATCCTTGGGTTGCTTCCTTGGGCCGCTGAATCAAGAGCCGACATTGTCGAGTGGTATGCTTTGGGTAAATGTGTTTACCCTCTTCATCTTTCTTCATGTGAATGTGACATGGAAAGTCCAACACATCATTCCCATCTTGGTCTTTCACCTTCTTGGGGTTCCATGGACCCTTGGGTTTCCCCTTGAACTTTCACAGGGGTCACAGACCAAGGCTTCTCCGGAGCGGTGGCTCGACTTTGCGCTTCGCTTCCATTGGAATTTCCTCCCCGGCTTCATTAGCGGCTGACTTGTACTTACCACTCGGGCCGATCCTCTTCTTCACCATTAGCATACTTGGTGGCAATCTCCATCATCCAACTCAGGGTCATATCTCCTGTCCGACCGAATTCCAAATTCAACTCTCTGTTCTTGACACCTTCCTTGAAAGCACAGACCGCCTGGTGATCAGACACATTCTCAACTGTGTGGTGCAAGGTTATCCGTCTCTGGATGTAATCTCAGTTTCATTCGACTTCTGCACATATGACTGCAGCTCTGTCAATCCTGCTGGTCGCTTGCAAGTCCCTTCAAATGTCCTGACAAACACTCGGGCCAGATCTTCCCAAGTGTAAATCTTGCTTTGGGTGCTAACTGATTCAACCATTCTCGGCGAACCCTCCAACATAAGGGCAAATGCTTCATAGCTACCTCATCGTTGCCGCCGCCAATTTGAACAGCCACTCGGTAGTCCTCAAGCCAAGTGTCAGGCTTGGACTCACCGGTGAACTTCTTGACTCGATCGCCAACTTTGAAGTTGGGAGGAATCACTGCGGCTCGATGGCCTGCTAAAACACTCGCCCCGAGACATGAACTCTGCTGCTTTGGAGGAACATCTCTGTCATGACCTTCTCGGTGAGCTCTGTTCTGTCGACCAAGCCTTGAACGATAATGGATCTTGCATCAAAGCCTGGCTCTCTGGGGTCGACTGGAACCCTTCGCCCAGCACTGTGCTGGCGTCTGTCATCTTGTTGCCGAGGAGCGTATGATCCACCCCTAGGGGGAGGGGTGGGCACTCGACGTCGACCATTGCGATCGAATTGGTGTTCATACGGCTCGCGATTCCTGTACTGATCATCACGCCGGCCTCCACGTTCCTCACGCCTCGGGGGCGATCTTGGACTATGGGCCGACTGGACTGAATTCGCATCGACGGATCTGCTGTGAATCATGTTCCGCGACTGTGATATGACTGAGTTTTGATCTCCTGCTGCCCGGAGTAAATCTCTGATCTGTTGCAAACCTCTACCCGCCTCCGACTGGGAAGGCTGGATTGATTCTGCTATACGGGCTGCAGCCGCTAAATTCTGATTCGGAGTTCGATATACCTGAGTTGGTTGTGGAAAGAGCTGACGTCGACAGGATTCTGGAACCCGTGGTCGCGTGCGCTCGTCGAGGACTCGCTGGAGGTTCTCCAGTCGAGTGCGCTCAGCCAAGTTGGCCAGGTGCGTCTCCTCCAAGGCACGAGCCTCAGGGGTTTCTCCAACGATTGGAGTGTGAAGCGCATCCATGTTTCGGCGACGAAGTTCCTCCCTCTGCAGCGAACTGAGGGGCTCGGGTTGGTACTCGTCGTGATCTTGCGCCGGATCACCTCCACCGTCGCCTCCGTCGGTGCGGGGGTATCCAGGAGGACTGCGTGGTCCGTCGACCGTCAGAACCTCTGCTGCCAGATCGCTACTATCGCACTCGGATGCAGTCTCTGCGGAGCTAGTCGACAGATCGAACAGGCCGTAGAGAGATTCGTCGGGCTCGATTGCCGCAACTTGGGAAGTGGCCGACTGGCGAGCCACCGCATGTCTCACCCACCGCTGAAGCCTCGTGGCCGGGCGCTTGCTTTTGGCGGGAGATCGGGAGTGAGGACGACACAAGAATCGACCCATACTGGGTCGACGGTTGCCGCAGGAGGACGCCGCGGATGCACGCGCGAAAGTGCGTTGCCCCGCGGACGGGGAGCGCGTTGACATCGAGAGGAGCCTCCTGAAGCCAAGCGGAGTCGTCGGCGATGAACGTGAGCGCACCGAGACGGATCTCGCGGCCCTCGACCAAAACTCCACCTAAAACCATGATGTAGGAGATCGAAAGAATCCCAACTTCTCCAACAAATCGCTAGAACACCTACCCCAAGGTGGGCGCCAACATCGTGGTTCTAAGTCGACAGTAGAATGGGGGTAGGTATGGAGAGGCAAGGTACTAGCTATGGAGTAGTTAGTGCGCACGAGTTCTGAGTTCAGGCCCTTCTCGGAGGAAGTAACAGCCCTCGTCTCGGAGCCGGAGGTGGTCGATTGGATTATATCGTATGAATTACAGAGTGCGAACCCTTCTACGTGGAGGGGGTGGCTTATATAGAGTGCGTCAGGACCCCAGCCAGCCCACGTAGCGGAGGGTTTAAGGTACATCAAGGCTAGGCGTTACTGGTAACGCCTTACATAAAGTGTCATCATGACCATAAAGACTACTTAACTACAGACCGTTTGGACACCGAGTGGCTCTTGGACTCCTGGTGGTCGAGTGGGTCTTCATGGTCGAGTGTCTTTGAATCTGTCGAGTGGAAACCTACCAGGTCGACTGGTAGGCAATTTATTCTAAGGATGCCCTTGGGGAGGGTATCTTGGACAGGTCCATGACCCTACCCTAGGTATATGACTTCATCAGGTGTCACTTGGGAGCCTCCGACAAGATTGTGGAGTTGAACCAAGGAGTTTGTAAGGGCAAGGAGATCGCCTACTTCGTGAAGATCTACCGCTAGTGAGGCAAGTCCTTCGTGGGCGACGGCCATGGTGGGATAGACAAGGTTGCTTCTTCGTGGACCCTTCGTGGGTGGAGCCCTCCGTGGACTCACAAGAACCGTTACCCTTCGTGGGTTGAAGTCTCCATCAACGTGGATGTATGATAGCACCACCTATCGGAACCACGACAAAAAGATTCGTGTCTCCAATTGCGTTTGAATCCTCCAAACCCTTCCCTTTACATTCTTGCAAGTTGCATGCTTTAATTTCCGCTTCCTATATACTCTTTGCATGCTTGCTTCAATTGTGTGAAGATTGCTTGACTTGTTCAAAGATAGCTAAAATTTGCCAAAGTCTAAAACTGGGAAAAGGTTAGGTTTTTAATTGGTCAAGTAGTCTAATCACCCCCCCCCCTCTAGACATACTTCAAGGTCCTACAGCAGCACCATCATATGCACCTGCATCTCCTTCCCGGCATGGTGATTTGCCGGGGAGTTGGATGCAGAGGTGGGGATGATGCCTCCCGGCTTCCTCCAGAAGCCTTCCAGCTAGACCCCGGTAGGCTTCCTTGCGGGCCGCAACTCCATTAGCCCCGCCGCTTCCTGCTAGCCCTGGTGGTGGCGGTTGACGGGCCGTATCCGCCATGCTCTCCATCGACGCATTCGTCGGTGTCCTCCCGTCCCCGCCAGGCTACCTCTCCTGGAGCCCGATAGGGTTGGGTTGGGCTTCTGCCCAGGCGCTCCTTTTGCCCCCTTCGCCTTCTACCACCGTGCCTAGGAGGAGAGGGACAAGAAAGGGCATTACGGGGCACTTATATTTTTTCAATCTTAAATCTGTAGGCACTTGCCAAATCTTAGTTTAAATAATGTAATCTCTCGAGTCCATGTTTGTGCTCTGTAAGGTCTGTACTTGTTTGATCGGCATATTAATGAAAAAGATGGACGTTGTTGGGGATTCATGCACGTATATGTCCATGCAGAGCTGGAATGCCTCTATATTTTAAATAAACGAGTTTTTCCCGGCAGATTATCCTGCCGGTACCCTCTATTTTGCTGCCGGGGACTAAGCCTACTGGACAAAAATTGTGATGAGGGACCAGCCCCCCACCAATCATTTTTCACCAAAGGCCACTGCGACCATCCTGACCGAAGCAACGCTCGTGTCAAGGGATGGGAGCACCTAAGTTTCAAAAAGTGGCAAGGTTTTCTTATGCACAAGTATTTGCTTACAGAACACTTATGGACAAGAGATAGAACTTATCTGTTTGGCTTGCCGAAGATCGCAGTATTGGCTCATCTTTCCAGCTTCCCGTAGAAGCCAAGCTCACGGCAGGAACCTGTAGTTTTATGCAGATGGAAATGATACAAGATGCGATCTTATCTATATGCATATGTAATGCTCATGAAATGCTTATGCATGCATGCAACTTGTCGGGAGCCCCCAACGCTTCATTTATTTCTCTGTTGCTTATGGTCTGCACCTGGCTTTGTACAAGGGGTTATATGCAGCTGAGGCAAGGCCTGCATAAAAGGGTGGCTGCCGGGCAATGCCCAACAGTCGCGCCTTACGGGTAGAACTTGCGGAGATGCTCAATATTCCATGAGTTTTGCAATTGAATGCCATCTCCGGTCTCCAGATGGACTGCACCAGGTCTGATGACTCGAACTACCCGGTAAGGGCCTTCCCACTTCGGCGTCAACTTGTTTGTACCCTTGGCGGACTAAACGCGCCTAAGGACAAGGTCGCCTTCCTCAAAACACCGGTCATGAACCCTGCGGCTGTGATAGTGGCGCAGGGCTTGCTGATAGCGTGCAGCACGCATAGCAGCCCCGAGATGGTTCTCCTCGAGAAGCACAGCCTCGTCACGCTAGTGCTGATCCTACGCCACTTTATCATAGGCAAGTACTCGAGGTGACCCATAAATGAGTTCTGTGGGGATAACTGCTTCTGCCCCATAGACTAGGGAGAAGGGAGTCTGCCCGGTAGCCCTATTTGGTGTCGTTCTGAGGGACCAGAGGACTACGGGAAGCTCATCAATCCATCGCCTACCGCACTTCTGCAGCATATCAAAAGTTCTCGTCTTGAGTCCTCGCAGCACTTTAGCGTTCGCCCTCTCAGCTTGTCCATTGCTTCTGGGATGTGCAACAGAGGCAAATGAGATCTTGCTTCCGAGGGCATGAACATATTGCATGAAGGCGCGGCTCGTGAATTGGGTGCCGTTGTCGGTGATGATCCAGGCAGAGACCCCGAAGCGGCACACCAATTCTTTCAAGAACTTGGTAGCTGACTGAGTAGTCACCTTTCTCACGGCAGCTACTTCCAGCCACTTTGCAAACTTGTCGATAGCAATGAACAAGAATTCAAAGCCCCCGGCAGCTCGGGGTATAGGGCCGAGGATATCGAGCCCCCAGACCGAAAACGGCCATGACAAAGGGATTGTGTGAAGAGCTTGTGCATGCAGATGGATGTTCTTGGAATGGAACTGGCAGGCTTCACACTTGGTGACTAGCTCGACCGCATCTTGGAGGGCTGTGGGCCAATAGAATCCTTGCCGGAATGCTTTCCCAACTAATGCCCTTGATCCAATGTGGGAGCCGCACATGCCTTTGTGTATTTCAGCGAGCAGTTCCTTTCCTTCTTCCCGGCAGATGCACTTCAATTTCACACCGTTGGGCCTCCTTCTGTATAGAGTGTCATCGACAAACTGATACATATCGGCCCTCCAAGCTACTCTTTCAGCTTCATCTTGCTCATCGGGAAGTTCTCCAGTTTGGAGGAAATGGATTATGTGCCTTGCCCAAGTTGGAGCCTGAGGCTCGGCAACAAGGACTAGCGGCACCTCCTCATCTGCGGGGGCGCATTTCTCGTCCGCGGGGGCCAGTGGCCTGACAGGAGAGCACAGCCCGGCAAGTGATGGGGAGTTGTTTTCGACAGGGTCCCTACTCGGAGCCCTGGGAGGGTCTACCGGGAGAGGCTTACTGGAGTCCAACATCCTCCTATTTCTGGTCATTGTTGCTGGGTATACGGAGGGCTAAGTAAGATGGAGAACATAAGTTCGTGGTTCCATAGGAAGTTTTTGCGCAGCACACTTTGATAGATGATCAGCCATGCTATTTTCCACATGGGGTACGTGCTTTGTTTGCAATCCGTCAAAGTGCTCCTCCAATCTTCTCACTTCCTCAATGTATGCCTCCATCAATGGACTTTGGTAATCCTTGTTGACTTGTCTCACCACAAGCTGTGAATCTCCTCGAATGATTAGCTTCTTGATTCCCAATTCTGTTGCAATCCTGAACCCAACAAGGAGCCCTTCATTCTCTGTTGTATTGTTGGTTGCCTCCTCCCGGGCAAAGTGCATCTGGACGACGTATTTCAAGTGCTCCCCTAAGGGAGCAACGAGAAGCACGCCAGCCCCTGCACCTTGCAGGGAGAAGGCACCATCGAAATACATGATCCATTCTTGGGGTGCTTCCTTGCCGGGGATAACTATTTCCAGCACTTCTTCATCAGGGGTTGGCGTCCATTCTGCAATAAACTCTGCCAATGCCCTACTCTAAATTCTTGACATGCTCTCAAACTTCAGGCCAAAGCTGGATAACTCCAAAGCCCACTCCACTATTCTGCCGGTAGCCTCAGGGTTCTGGAGTATCCTTTGCAAAGGGAAGCGGGTGACAACCGTGATCTCATGGGTTTGGAAGTAGTGGTGCAGTTTTTTTCCTTGAGGCCATGATAAGGCTAAAAATCAAGTTTTGCACACCAGAGGACCTCGATCTAGCCCCCTGCAGCAGGGAACTGATGAAGTACACTGTGTGCTGCACCACTTTCTTCCTTTCCGCGTCCTTGGGGTTGTCCCTGCTGTCATGCTCTTCTCCGTCCTGATTCTCATCTGGCCTTGCCATGCTTTGCTCACTCTCTGCTTCCTCTACTTCCCGCTGTGGCACTAGGGCTGCACTAACCACTTGATTAGTTGCCGCCAAGTACAGCAGCAACGGCTCTTGAGGTTTTGGGGGCAACCAAAGTGGACATAGAGGATAAGTAGGCCTTCAATTCTTGTAAAGCTGCGTCTACTTCGGGCTCCACTTCATGGGCCCTGCCTTCTTCAAAATTTTGAAGAACGACAGGGCGTGCTCGGCAGACTTGGAGATGAATCTACTAAGCGCGGCAACGCATCCTGTCAGACGCCTCACATCCCTAACTGTCCTGGGTGCCTGTATCTTCTTGATAGCTTTGATCTTGTTGGGGTTGGCTTCAATCCCTCAATGGGATACGAAGAACCCAAGTAGCTTGCCGGAGGGAACGCCAAACACACACTTCTCCAGATTTAGCTTCAAGTTGATCTTGCACAGATTAGCAAATGTCTCCTCCAAATCCTGGATGAGGGTTTGATCTGTCCTTGGTCTTGACCACAATATCATACATATAAGCCTCAATGTTTATGTGCAACTGTGGCTCAAAACCAATCTGGACTGCTCTTGCAAAAGTGGACCCGACAGTCTTTAACCCGAAAGGCATGCGCACAAAGCAATATGTACCACATGGGGTGATGAACGAGGTATTCTCTTCGTCTTCCTTGGACGTGAAGATCTGATGACACCCAGAGTATGCATCCAAAAAGGAGAGCAACTCACAACCTGAAGTGGAGTCCACAATATGATTGATGCACGACAAGGGAAATGGGTCCTTCGGGCAAGCCTTGTTGAGGTGTGTGAAATCTATGCAAAGCCTCCATTTCTCGTTAGCCTTGCGCATGACCACTGGGTTTGCCAGCCATGTCGGATGCAGCACTCCTCTGACCAGACCAGCTGCCTCAAGCTTCTTGATCTCTTCGGCAATGAATTGCTGCCTCTCCAAGGCCTACTTTCGAACTTCTGCTTGACGGGCCGGGCATGTGGGCAGACAACAAGGTGGTGCTCGATTACCTCCCTGGGAACACCAGGGATATCAGATGGTTTCCTGGGAAACACATCGATATTTGCCCACAGGAAGGCAACGAGCGCGCTTTCCTATTTGTCATCAATGGTGACGTTGATGGTGAAGGTACCATCAACACTAGCCAGCCCTGCCGGGACTTTCTTCACATGTGGTGCAGCGACCTTGGATCTCTTGCTGTTGGAACTCTTTGGCAAGTCATCAACGAGCGCAACGTACTCCGAAGAGGCACGCTTCCCAGATTCCTTGCTGGCGTCCCTGCTATCCTTCCTCTTTCCTTTGTTTTCCTTGGCAGGAAACTGCCGCTGCCGTGGCCTCTACCGCGACTGCGTCCCAGTACATCTTATCCACACAAATGATAGTGTCCTTCTCGTCTGATGGGATGGAAATGGCTCCTATCGACCCTGGCATCTTTAAGGTGTTGTAGGCATAGTGGGATGCCGCCATGAATTTTTCCAGAGCTAGGCGTCCAAGAATCCCATTGTATGGCAGGGGGAGGTCGACCACATCAAACACAACCTTCTTAGTTCGATAGTTTAGTTCTCCCCCAAATGTCATTAGCAACGTGATCTTTCCCTTAGGATGACTCCTGTCGGGATTAAATCCTTGCAACGTGCCCGTGACCTTCAGCTCCTCCTCTGCTATCTAAAGCTTGCTAATAACCTTTGGGGAAATCAGATTCAACCCAGCCCCGCCGTCAACCAACATCTTTGTGACTTTGAGGTTGCGAATTGTTGGAGAGACCAACAATGGAAAACATCCTACTGCGGTGGTGCGGTCAGGATGGTCCTCTTTGTCAAAGATAATGGGCGTGTGCTACCTCTTGAGCACTGCGTTGGATTTCCTTGAAGAGGAAAGAATGATGCAGCAAAGTAGCGTAAGTATTTCCTCAGTTTTTTAGAACCAAGGTATCAATCCAGTAGGAGGCTACGCGCGAGTCCCTCGTACCTACACAAAGCAAATAACTCCTCGCAACCAACGCGAATAGGGGTTGTCAATCCCTTCACGGTCACTTACGAGAGTGAGATCTGATAGAGATGATAGATAATATTTTTGGTATTTTTGTGATAAAGATGCAAGGTAAAAAATAAAAGCAAAGTAAAAAAGCAAAGGCAATAATAAAGTGATGGAAGATTAATATGATGAAGATAGACCCGGGGGCCATAGATTTCACTAGTGGCTTCTCTCAAAAGCATAAGTATTTTACGGTGGGTGAACAAATTACTGTTGAGCAATTGACAGAATTGAGCATAGTTATGAGAATATCTAGGTATGATCATGTATATAGGCATCACGTCCGAGACAAGTAGACCGACTCCTGCCTGCATCTACTACTATTACTCCACTCATCGGCGCTATCCAAAGCATGCATCTAGAGTATTAAGTTCAAGAAAGCAGAGTAACGCATTAAGCAAGATGACATGATGTAGAGGGATAAATTCATGCAATATGATAAAAACCCCATCTGTTATCCTCGATGGCAACAATACATTCGTGCCTTGCTGCCCCTCATCCTTTGGGAAAGGACACCGCAAGATTGAACCCAAAGCTAAGCACTTCTCCCATTGCAAGAAAAACCAATCTAGTAGGCCAAATCAAACTGATAATTCGAAGAGACTAGCAAAGATAACCAATCATACATAAAAGAATTCAGAGAAGATTCAAATATTGTTCATAGATAATCTTGATCATAAACCTACAATTCATAGGTCTCAACAAACACACCGCAAAAAGAAGATTACATCGAATAGATCTCCATGAGAGAGGGGGAGAACATTGTATTGAGATCCAAAAAGAGAGAAGAATCCATCTAGCTAATAACTATGGACCCAAAGGTCTGAAGTAAACTACTCACACTTCATCGGAGGGGCTATGGTGATGATGTAGAAGCCCTCCGTGGTGGATGCCCCCTCCGGCGGAGCTCCGGAACAGGCCCCAAGATGGGATCTCGTGGGTACAGAAGGTTGCGGCGGTCGAATTAGGTTTTGGCTCCGTGTCGATCGTTTGAAGTGCGTGAGGTATATATAGGAGGAAGAAGTATGTCGGTGGAGCAAGGTGGGGCCCACGAGGGTGGAGGGCGCGCCTGGGGGGAGGAGGGCGCGCCCCCCTACCTCGTGCCCACCTCCTTTCTTTCTTGACGTAGGGTCCAAGTCTCCTGGATCATATTCGGTGAGAAAATCACGTTCCCGAAGGTTTCATTCCGCTTGGACTCCGTTTGATATTCCGTTTCTTCAAAACTCTGAAATAGGCAAAAAACAGCAATTCTAGGTTGGGCCTCCGGTTAATAGGTTAGTCCCAAAAATAATATAAAAGTGGAAAATAAAGCCCAATATTGTCCAAAACAGTAGATAATATAGCATGGAGCAATCAAAAATCATAGATACGTTGGAGATGTATTAGGCATCCCCAAGCTTAATTCCTGCTCGTCCTCGAGTAGGTAAATGATAAAAAAGAATTTTTGATGCGGAGTGCTACTTGGCATAATTTCAATGTAATTCTTCTTACTTGTGGTATGAATATTCAGATCAGAAAGATTCAAGACAAAATTTTAGTATTGACATAAAAATAATAATACTTCAAGCATACTAACAAAGCAATCATGTCTTCTCAAAATAACATGGCCAAAGAAAGTTATCCATACAAAATCATATAGTCTGGCTATGCTCTATCTTCACCACACAAAGTATTTAGATCATGCACAACCCCGATGACAAGCCAAGCAATTGTTTCATACTTTTGACATTCTCAAAACTTTTTCAATCTTCACGCAATACATGAGCGTGAGCCATGGATATAGCACTATATGTGGAATAGAATGGTGGTTGTGGAGAAGACAAAAAGAGGGGAAGATAGTCTCACATCAACTAGGCTTATCAATGGGCTAAGGAGATGCCCATCAATTGATATCAATGTGAGTGAGTAGGGATTGCCATGCAACGGATGCACTAGAGCTATAAGTATGTGAAAGCTCAACAAAAGAAACTAAGTGGGTGTGCATCCAACTCGCTTGCTCATTAAGACCTAGGGCATTTTGAGCAAGCCCATCATTGGAATATACAAGCCAAGTTCTATAATGAAAAAAAATCCCAGTAGTATATGAAAGTGACAAAATGAGAGACTCTCTATCATGAAGATCATGGTGCTACTTTGAAGCACAAGTGTTGTAAAAGGATAGTAACATTGCCCCTTCTCTCTTTTTCTCTCATTTTTTTGTTTGTTTGGGCCTTTTCTCCTTTTTTTATGGACTCTTTTTTTCGTCCGGAGCCTCATCCTGACTTGTGGGGGAATCATAGTCTCCATCATCCTTTTCCTCACTTGGGACAATGCTCTAAAAATGATGATCATCACACTTTTATTTTGTTACAACTCAACAATTACAACTCGATACTTAGAACAAAATATGACTATATGAATGCCTCCAGCGGTGTACCGGGATGTGCAATGAATCAAGAGTGACATGTATGAAAAAATTATGAACGGTGGCTTTGCCACAAATACGATGTCAACTACATGATCATGCTAGCAATATGACAATGATGGAGTGTGTCATAATAAATGGAATAGTGGAAAATTGCATGGCAATATATCTCGGAATGGCTATGGAAATGCCATGATAGGTAGGTATGGTGGCTGTTTTGAGGAAGGTATATGGTGGGTGTATGATACCGGTGAAAAGTGCGCCGTATTAGAGAGGCTAGCAATGGTGTAAGGAAGAAAAGTGCGTATATCCATGGACTCAACATTAGTCATGAAGAACTCATATACTTATTGCAAAAATCTACAAGTTATCAAAGCAAAGTATTACGCGCATGCTCCTAGGGGGATAGATTGGTAGGAAAAGACCATCGCTCGTCCCCGACCGCCACTCATAAGGAAGACAGTCAATAAATAAATCATGCTCCGACTTCATCACATAACGGTTCACCATACGTGCATGCTACGGGAATCACTAACTTTAACACAAGTATTTCTCAAAATCACAACTACTCAACTAGCATGACTCTAATATCACCATCTTTATATCTCAAAAAAATTATCAAGCATCAAACTTTTCTTAGTACTCAACGCACTCAAAAGAAAGTTTTACAAATCTTGAATACCAAGCATATTAAGATTATTAAGCAAATTACCATGCTATTTAATACTCTCAAAATAATCTAAGTGAAGCATGAGAGATCAATAGTTTCTATAAAACAAATCCACCACCGTGCTCTAAAAGATATAAGTGAAGCACTAGCGCAAAACTATATAGCTCAAAAGATATAAGTGAAGCACATAGAGTATTCTAACAAATTCCAATTCATTTATAGCTCTCTCAAAAGGTGTGTACATCAAGGATGATTGTGGTAAACTAAAAATCAAAGACTCAAATCATACAAGACGCTCCAAGCAAAACACATATCATGTGGTGAATAAAAATATCGCTCCAAGTAAAGTTACCGATGGAAGTAGACGAAAGAGGGGATGCCTTCCGGGGCATCCCCAAGCTTTGACTTTTTGGTGTCCTTAGATTATCTTGGGGGTGCCATGGGCATCCCCAAGCTTAGGCTCTTGCAACTCCTTGTTCCATAATCCATCAAAAGATTTCACCCAAAACTTGAAAACTTCACAACACAAAACTCAACAGAAATCTCGTGAGCTCCCTTAGCGAAAGAAAACAAAAGACCACTTCAAGGTACTGTAATGAACTCATTCTTTATTTATATTGGTGTTAAACCTACTGTATTACAACTTCTCTATGGTTTATAAACTATTTTACTAGCCATAGATTCATCAAAATAAGCAAACAACACACGAAAATCAGAATCTGTCAAAAACAGAACAGTCTGTAGTAATCTGTAACTAACTCAAACTTCTGGAACTCCAAAACTTCAGCCAAAATAGGACGACCTAGGCAATTTGTTTATCGATCAGCAGAAATTGGAATCACTATTTTATCACGTTCTGGTGAGTTTTAAAAATTGTTTTCGTGAACAGAAAGTTTCTGGAAATTACAGCAAGATCAAATAACTATCATCCAAGAAGATCCTATAGGTTTAACTTGGCACAAACACTAATTAAAACATAAAAACACATCTAACCAGAGGCTAGATCTAAGATTTATTCCTAAACAGAAGCAAAAGCAAAAAAAACTAAAAATAAAATTGGGTTGCCTCCCAACAAGCGCTATCGTTTAACGCCCCTAGCTAGGCATAAAAGCAAGGATAGATCTAGGTATTGCCATAATAGTGGTATGGCAAATCATGAAAATTTCTCTCATATTCTCTACGTTCACCAGCAAGTTTTCTTTGAAGCAAGTAAAAATAATCAAAAGGGCTAAATTTAATGGGACAAAAGTCCCCAAGATCAATCTCGGGAGGTATGGGTTCCTCCCTAGGCCCTTTGTATTGCACAACCAATTCATCATTAAGAGCATTCTTTTGGCAAAAAGTCACAAGCCTTCGTTCAATAGGAAAACCTAGTCCATTATTCTGAATAGCAAAATCATCATTAAGCTCGGAAATCTTATCAACTAGAACATCGGCAGGAACTATTTTTCCTAAGATTTTCATTATAAGCAATATGATCTAAAGATTGTAAACGCATCATGTCTTCTTGATTAAAAAGGATAGCTTCAATGGGAGGATGACTAGCATCTACCCTATAATGCGCAAAGATTTCTTTGGCCTCTTTTATTATAAATCTAAACTCATGAGCCAAAAAGATAGTGGCGGCACGCTTAACAGAAGAATGCTCAATATTAGAGAATTCTAAGAAAATTCTTTGTATGCAAGGATGCATATGCATAAATTGCCTTTCAAGTTCAACGATAAGCATGGCAATAGCGTCCGCAAGACTACTAGTTCTATGAAGAATAGAACCGCCCATAGAAGGAAAAGCACCGGCACAAGTAAAGAAATCTTGAATAACTCCTTTTCCAATAATATTACCACTACCAATTCGAAATCTTTTTGTATGCAAGGTAGGGGGTTCTTCAGCAGGAGCATCCGAATTTTCTATGATATTATTATTGTCCATATCAGCAATAATTTCCCCAAATTCAGACACAAGGACAGGCAAGCGAGAAAAAGGCAAACGGAAAAGAGAGGGCGAATAAAACGGAAAGGGTGAAGTGTGGGAGAGGAAAACGAGAGGCAAATGGCAAATAATGTAATGCGAGAGATAATGGATTGTGATGGGTACTTGGCATCTTGACTTTTGCGTAGACTCCCCGGCAACGGCGCCAAAAATTCTTCTTGCTACCTCTTGAGCACTGCGTTTGATTTCCTTGAAGAGGAAAGGATGATGCAGCAAAGTAGCGTAAGTATTTCCCTCAGTTTTTGAGAACCAAGGTATCAATCTAGTAGGAGGCTACGCGCGAGTCCCTCGTACCTACACAAAGCAAATAACTCCTCGCAACCAACGCGAATAGGGGTTGTCAATCCCTTCACGGTCACTTATGAGAGTGAGATCTGATAGAGATGATAGATAATATTTTTGGTATTTTTTGTGATAAGGATGCAAGGTAAAAAATAAAAGCAAAGTAAAAAGCAAAGGCAATAATAAAGTGATGGAAGATTAATATGATGAAGATAGACCCGGGGGCCATAGATTTCACTAGTGGCTTCTCTCAAGAGCATAAGTATTTTACGGTGGGTGAACAAATTTCTGTTGAGCAATTGACAGAATTGAGCATAGTTATGCGAATATATAGGTATGATCATGTATATAGGCATCACGTCCGAGACAAGTAGATCGACTCATGCCTGCATCTACTACTAATACTCCACTCATCGACCGCTATCCAGCATGCATCTAGAGTATTAAGTTCAAGAAAACAGAGTAACGCCTTAAGCAAGATGACATGATGTAGAGGGATAAATTCATGCAATATGATAAAAAAACCATCTTGTTATCCTCGATGGAAACAATACAATCGTGTCTTGCTGCCCCTCATCCTTTGGGAAAGGACACGCAAGATTGAACCCAAAGCTAAGCACTTCTCCCATTGCAAGAAAAACCAATCTAGTAGGCCAAACCAAACTGATAATTGAAGAGACTTGCAAAGATAACCAATCATACATAAAAGAATTCAGAGAAGATTCATATATTGTTCATAGATAATCTTGATCATAAACCCACAATTCATCGGTCTCAACAAACACACCGCGAAAAGAAGATTACATCGAATAGATCTCCACGAGAGAGGAGAGAACATTGTATTGAGATCCAAAAAGAGAGAAGAAGCCATCTAGCTACTAACTATGGACCCGAAGGTCTGAAGTAAACTACTCACACTTCATCGGAGGGGCTATGGTGATGATGTAGAAGCCCTCCGTGGTGGATGCCCCCTCCGGCGGAGCTCCGGAGTAGGCCCCAAGATGGGATCTCGTGGGTACAGAAGGTTGCGGCGGTGGAATTAGGTATATATAGGAGGAAGAAGTACGTCGGTGGATCAAGGTGGGGCCCACGAGGGTGGAGGGCGCGCCTGGGGGGGAGGGCGTGCCCCCCCTACCTCGTGCCCACCTCCTTTCTTTCTTGACGTAGGGTCCAAGTCTCCTGGATCATATTCAGTGAGAAAATCACGTTCCCGAAGGTTTCATTCCGTTTGGAGTCCGTTTGACATTCCGTTTCTTTGGAACTCCGAAATAGGCAAAAAACAACAATTCTGGGCTGGGCCTCCAGTTAATAGGTTAGTCCCAAAAATAATATATAAGTGGAAAACAAAGCCCAATATTGTCCAAAACAGTAGATAATATAGCATGGAGCAATCAAAAATTATAGATACTTTGGAGACGTATCAGCGTGCGTGACCATTTGAGTGGCTTCCGAGCCTCTGCCGCTGGCTCCACGACATTGACCTCACGTGCCCACCATTTAAGTTGGCGGTGAGAGGAGTGCAAAGATGCGCCCCCGTCAATGCACAGGGCTTCAGTGGCCTTCTGGAACTCCTGCTCACTGGTTTCCTCTTCATCCCCTTCATCACTCTCATCATTGCAAACTTCCTTCTCTCGGCCCCTGGCGGATTTTCCTTGGTTCCGAAAAGCCTAGCCGGGACGATTTGCTTCATTGCCCCGGCCCTTACCACCAGTACCATTCTGACCTTTTTCCTTGTCTCGCTTCTCATATTCATCTCTCTGCCTCTTGACGAGCTGCTCAACCTGATGACACTCTCAAAGATCGTGGCCCTTGGTCCGATGGATCTTGCAGTACGGCCCATCACCTTTTCCACCCTTCTCGGCAACTGCAGCCTCCCAGCAGTCAGCGCTCGCGGTAGCCTCCTTGCCAGGGCTTCGGTCTTGGCCTTCTTGCTGGTACTTGGCGTGCCTGATCCATCGACAGTCATCACTGCCTTATCCTTGCGCCTCTTTTTGTGCTTCTTGCTCTTCTTCTAACTAGTGGATTCATCATCATCCTCTGAGTCGACGTTGATGCAATCTTCTTCTCAGGGGAGTTTCCTTCCCTCCTCCATCCGAGCACACTAAGATCCTTCAGTATTGGGCAACCACACATTCATCTTGGAACAAATCTTATGGTTGCGCACATTGGACTGGAAGGCAGTTATCACAGCTGCTGGATGGATATTCGGAATATTTCTGTGGACCCTGCTGAATCTCTTTAAATACTTGCAGAGGTCTCTCCTTCTTTTTGTTGGAGATGCTGCAAGTCGCTGGGCCGTCCTAGTTCTTGATGTTGTCTGTGAAGGCGCCAATGAACTCATGGCACAGGTCAGCCCATGATGAAATGGAGTTCTCCGGCAGGTGCATCAGCCAAGACCTCACATTGGATTTGAGTGCCAAAGGGAAGTAGTTGGCAAACCCCTTCTCATATCTTCCTCTGGTAGCTTGAACAGTGATGGTGTAGATGCTCAAGAACTCTGTCGGGTTCAGCCTTCCGTCATACTTCTCTGGTATCTGTGGCTTGAACGTGCGAGCGGATGGCCAACGGACTTGTCATAGCTCTCGAGTAAAGGCATGGCACCCAACCTCGAAAGGCAGGCACCCGCTATCCTCGAGCCCAGGCTCGTCGACGTCGGGGTCGTCGCACCCATTGGTCCAGCGGTGGTCGTTGCAGCCTCGCTCCATGACGACACGCACGTCTCCCCTCCACCTGACCTCCGGTGCTCGTCATTGGCCAGGACGTGCTCGAGGGTCGGAAGTGGCCATCGAGACATTGTCGGGTTCTTGATTCTGCCGCGCCTATGCTGGTTGTCGCGGCGGGGATTGCATCGTGGGGGTGGCCCCTTCCATATGGCCAGCAGTGCGAGCCGTTGTCGTCACTTGGGGCCGTGAAGGGCCGGCTCGCTGTGAGCCCCCAGCCTCGGTGAAGCCAATTAGACTCTGAATGGTGGCTCTCCATTTGTCCATCTGATCGGTCGCCGGCGGAAACCTCAGCAGCAGCTTGGCGCATGCCATGGCCTCCGTAGCGGTGCTTGGCATCGGTGATGATGATGTAGACCGTACAGTCGCCCGACTTCTGACGGTGCCGGTGGCGACGACGCCGCGCCCTCGATGTTGTGAGCCAACCGCTTGGAGGGCACGGTGACGCGGTGAATGCGCTTGAGGGATAGCGGCTCCATTGGGCAGCGGCTAGGCCATCCCGTTCCGGGGGAAGCGCGCGCCGCGGCCACGCCCGTGGCGGGGGCGACCGGAGGGCGGCGATTCGCCCTAGACCGAGCGCCACCACTATGGTTGTGCCCTTCGGCGAGGGGAAGAGGTATAGATGGAATAACCCCTTCGCCCGTACCCCATGGAGCATGCCACTGGGGTGTTGCTGATGTTACTCTCCTCCGGTGCCTCCCGCTCCTGTTTCGGCCGCAGGGGAGGTGGTGACGATGCCGCCTGCATCGACTGCGTCCCCCACGGCGCCCACATCCTTGTGGGCCTCCGCATCCCCCGCGGCGTCGGTGGCCGCGGGAGGCGGAGCCTTCGAGGTGGACGAGTGAGCTGTAGCACCGGGCTTCTTCTTGGGCGCCATAGTCGATGGAGCCACAAGATAATGAAGATGACGCGCTGCTCACACCTTCAGATTCGCGCAAGCGATGCCCCAACCTGGCATGCCAAAGATGTCACGAGAAACCACGGCCAACTATGGGACCAAGAGTCCCTTGCTGGTTCGGCGGGGGGATGGCACGTTGCACAAAGAGCAGAGGGGCGTCGAGCAGCATGACAAAGATCACACGGGCAGTGTTTACCCAGGTTCGGGCCACCGTGAGGCGTAAAACCCTACTCCTGCTTTGGTGGATTAATGGTGAAGAAATGGTGGTGAGCGCAACTCGCTTTGCCCAGCAGGGTTGCCTCGGGGCGAAACGGCTACGCGCATATGAATGTGTGAAGGGGTGGGCTCGCTAACCCTTTCTACGG
This sequence comes from Aegilops longissima, assembly GCA_021605205.1. Classification (NCBI taxonomy): domain Eukaryota; kingdom Viridiplantae; phylum Streptophyta; class Magnoliopsida; order Poales; family Poaceae; genus Aegilops; species Aegilops longissima. The sequence continues at coordinate 371,656,804 of CM038680.1, read as the reverse complement.
TTTCCTCGGGCCTCCTTTTATAGACAAAGAGGTTACCACAGTGGCAAATCAGTCATTATGCACTGATTAGATAGCAAACAGTGCTATCATACCTAACTCTGTAGGCTGACAGAGTGCATTAAATGCGCCGATCAATGTCACATCGTAGCTTGCCCGGCAGGCCTTGCCGGGCTGTTTTGCCAGCTTCGCGCCTGCTTGCTTGACACGTCGCAGGATGGGTGTCGCCTGGAGGTATTTGCTGTAGGAAGTGGCTGCCATGTGGCGAATAGCGGGCACTTAATCACTTTGGAGCTTGACACCGCAGCAATCAACGACGTGCGTTGTGGTGAGGTGGAGTGGTAAGGTGGTTCTGCTTTCGCGAGTCCTGGCAGGCCTTGCCGGGACGGCCTGGAGGCTTGCTTTTGGGGGTGACCCCGTCCTTGCCGGGCTCGCCTGTCTGGTAAGATTGTTTTTACCTTAGCAATATCCTGCTCTCTACCTGGTCTTGGTCTCCTTGTGTTGCACATTGGTCCTTCGAAGAACTGATGCCTTGTGCTCCACTCTGATCTTGGTGTTGTAATCTTGTTCTCGTGCATGTGCACATTCTGGGCAACGGACCCAGGGCTTGTTGCACCGACACATAGACATGAACAAAACCCCTTCGTTCAATTACCGACAGTGGAACCGTGGACGCCCATATCGATCCCTATGAATACACAAACGACATATAAGTGAACCTTTGGTTATCATGTGATGTTCCCTTTGCTTCGCGATACTTTACAAAACTTGAGGTGAGCTATACCGGTATACTCTTGAGTCCTCACCATGCTGACTGTACCGATCTCCTTGTTGCCAATTTTGTTCTTCTTTCTCGTTGATGTGTTCCAGCATCTCTGTGACATAGTCACATGTGTATGGCCAGACGATGATGGATGTCGTCACACCGAGAGGGCACTAAGAATATCTCTCCATTGTCATAGGAGAAAATTCCACTCTCGAGCTATCTAGTCCCTTCTCAAACTTTCCGATGAACTTGCAAGTTGTCGTTAATTATGATCACCATGTTACAGATGACATTTGAGCAACCCCAAAGTCCATCGTACGATAAGAAGTGACTACTATACTCTCATGGTCTAACGAACTAAAACACACATTAACACTTCGTGTTATAACAATTGATTTCAGACGATATTATCTTAAAGTATAGCAAACAAGTTTGGGTCGATTCAATATGATCATTCTTCTAACATCATACTATCAAAGTTGTTTTAGGACTATTCTTACACTTAAAGATATCCTGATATCCAAAAAACATGATCACAAACAACACTTGAGCTAGTCTTAGAGGCAAGACTAGGAATATTATTTTGTTGTTTATCATTCCACACGTGCATATGAGTTTTCCACTGAATCGCACATTTCAGGATCATAGAAGTTATAACATAGAATATAAACTATTAATTATGAACATGGAAATATAATAATACAATATTATTATCTCTAGGGCATATTTCCAACAGTCTCCCACTTGCAGCAGACTAGGTAATCTAGTTAGCATATTTTCTTTAACACCAATGTCAACCCGGTGTTTGTTCATGTTTTGCTTGTGGTATAGCCTTCGTCCTATGAGATCTTGACAACTTCAGGTCCATGTGCATCTATGGAGATAGTAGTGTCTAATTGAGTTTAGCCAAAATACATATTGATAGAATACTAAAGCAGCTTAGTATGAAATACATAAGAAGAGTTTCTTGTCAAAGTCACATGGAAGGAGTTTTAAGAAAGAATCGGTATCCTAAAACACTGAAGAGTGAAATACATGATTTTAATCACACTTGTGTTCAATATGTTCCATGATATGTAAACAATTAGATATGTCTGGTACTCCAAGTAAGTTGTGAGTAAAAAAGTTACCATAGTGACCAAATTGTTAATCATAGGACAACGGTGAAAATGTCGTTAAGTACTAACGACATGTTTCTCGCATACGGAGAAGATGAAGAGATTGATGTAAGGAGTTGCATCAATATAGGTTCGTTGTAAGTGGTATATCGATAAAATCTTCATAAGTGCTCGAAGAGATTTTTTGTTTCAATTAAATGATTTATGGTGGCACAATAAGTTGGAATTGGTCCAAGAAAGTTACTATGGTGACTACTATAATAGAAGGCTAAGTATATTGTCGTTTTAAAGCAACAATAGAGGGTGATGAATCAAAGGTTCATTTATGAACTTGGTATGATTTCTAGATGACTGTGCCAATGGAACATTGTTCTCAATAGTGGTTCCATGGCTCGGTCTAAGGAATCAAAGGTCATGCTAGTGATTCAATATATACAAAGGTTGTTCCGCATAAATTTTGAATTCTTGTGAAAGCATGTTAGATGCATAGCTTTGCAAATGATCATTATGCCTAATACCAGGACTATAAATTGCCTAAGTACTTTACTGAAAAACTAGTTTCAATAAAGTCTTAATCCATTTCAAGAAATTTATATAATTTCCAATCAACAATGTTTCATGCACATATAGTGTCTAGAAATATTATCATGCCCCACTAACTTTCTTGTAAATACAAGCATCTTCGCTTTCCTCGATGAAATCAAGTTATTTGACCATTTCATTAGTATGAAGATTCCAACTCCACTATGCTTGCTCTAGATCATTATAGGATATCTTGAAGTTTGCACACTTACTAGCATCCTCTAGATCAAAAAACCTTGGACCATATCAAATATACAACCTTGGTTCTAGTTCCATCTCATGGGAATCATTTTGACATCCATCTATTATATCTCATAATTGAAATATTTAGTAATTGCTAGTTTAACCCGAACTGGCAGTATTGCTATGATGAGACAATCTCATCATCGTCAACTCCTTAATCTTGTCATAAACTATTTGTAGCAAGTCAAGCATTATAAAACATTTTTATCTTTGCCAGTTTATGGTCGAGCAATAATTTGCCTCCTTATGTTTTGGAGATTGTTGTCATCAACAATGAGGAGCTGATGTGTTTTCTAGTGCACATAGAGTAATGATACGTCTCCAATGTATCTATAATTTTTGATTGCTCCATTCTATATTATCTACTGTTTTGGACCATATTGGGCTTTATTTTCCACTTTTATATTATTTTTGGGACTAACCTATTAACCGGAGGCCCAGCCCAGAATTGTTGTTTTTTTTTGCCTATTTCAGTGTTTCGAAGAAACGGAATATCAAACTGAGTCAAAACGGAATGAAACCTTCGGGAACGTGATTTTCTCACCGAATATGACCCAGGAGACTTGGACCCTACGTCAAGAAAGCCACCAGGTGGGCACGAGGTAGGGGCGCGCCTACCCCCCTAGGGTGCGCCCCCACCCTCGTGGGCCCCATGAAGCTCCACCGACGTACTTCTTCCTCCTATATATACCTACGTACCCCCAAACGATCAGAGACGGAGCCCAAAACCTAATTCCACCGCCGCAAGCTTCTGTACCCATGAGATCCCATCTTGGGGCCTGTTCCAGAGCTCCGCCGAAAGGGGAATCCACCACGGAGGGCTTCTACATCATCATAGCCCCTCCGATGAAGTGTGAGTAGTTTACCTCAGACCTTCGAGTCCATAATTAGTAGCTAGATGGCTTATTCTCTCTTTTTGGATCTCAATACAATGTTCTCCCCCTCTCTCGTGGAGATCTATTCGATGTAATCTTCTTTTTGCGGTGTGTTTGTTGAGACTGATGAATTGTGGGTTTATGATCAAGATTATCTATGAACAATATTTGAATCTTCTCTGAATTCTTTTATGTATGATTGGTTATCTTTGCAAGTCTCTTCGAATTATCAGTTTGGTTTGGCTTACTAGATTGGTTTTTCTTGCAATGGGAGAAGTGCTTAGCTTTGGGTTCAATCTTGCGGTGTCCTTTCCCGGTGTGATGAGGGGCAGCAAGGCACGTAATGTATTGTTGCCATCGAGGATAACAAGATGGGTTTTTATCATATTGCATGAATTTATCCTCTACATCATGTCATCTTGCTTAAGGCGTTACTCTATTTTCTTGAACTTAATACTCTAGATGCATCTTTGGATAGCGGTCGATGAGTGGAGTAATAGTAGCGAGATGCAGGCAGGAGCCGGTCTACTTGTCTCGGATGTGATGCCTATATACATGATCATACCTAGATATTCTCATAACTATGCTCAATTCATCAATTGCTTATGATAATTCGTTCACCCACCGTAAAATACTTATGCTCTTGAGAGAAGCCACTAGTGAAATCTATGGCCCCCGGGTCTATTCTCATCATATCAATCTTCCATCACTTTATTATTGCTCTGCTTTTTATTTTGCTTTTATTTTACTTTGCATCTTTATCACAAAATACCAAAAATATTATCTATTATATCTATCGATCTCACTCTCGTAAGTGACCGTGAAGGATTGACAACCCCTATTCGCGTTGGTTGCGAGGAGTTATTTGCTTTGTGTAGGTACGAGGGACTCACGCGTAGCCTCCTCTTGGATTGATACCTTGGTTCTCAAAACTGAGGGAAATACTTACGCTAGTTTGCTGCATCATCCTTTCTTCTTCAAGGAAATCCAACGCAGTGCTCAAGAGGTAGCAAGAAGAATTTACGGCGCCGTTGTCGGAGAGTCTACATAAAAGTCAACATACCAAGTACCCATCACAATCCCTTATCTCTGGCATTACATTATTTGCCATTTGCCTCTCGTTTTCCTCTCCCCCACTTCACCCTTGCCGTTTTATTCGCCCTATCTTTTTCGTTTGCCTTTTTTCTCGCTTGCTTTTTGTTTGCTCGTGTGTTGGATTGCTTGCTTGTCACGATGGCTCAAGATAATACCAAATTGTGTGACTTTACCAATACCAACAATAATGATTTCCTTAGCACACTGAATCTTGTGAAATCAATACTGCTTTGTTGAATCTTGTTATGAAAGATCAATTCGCCGGCCTTCCCAGTGAAGATGCCGCTACTCATCTGAATGGCTTCGTTGATTTTATGTGATATGCAAAAGAAGAAAGATATTGATAATGATATTGTTAAATTGAAGCAATTTCCTTTTTTGCTTAGAGATCGTGCTAAAGCATGGTTTTCGTCTTTGCCTAAAAATAGTATTGATTCTTGGAACAAGTGCAAAGATGCTTTTATCTCTAAGTATTTTCCTCCCGCTAAGATCATCTCTCTTAGAAATGATATTATGAATTTTAAGCAACTTGATCATGAACATGTTGCACAAGCTTGGGAGAGAATGAAATTAATGATACGTAATTGCCCTTCCCATGGTTTGAATTTGTGGATGATTATACAAAAAATTTATGCCGGATTGAATTTTAATTCTAGAAACCTTTTAGATTCGGCCGCTGGAGGCACTTTTATGGAGATCACTTTAGTAGATGCTACTAAACTCCTAGATAATATTATGGTTAATTATTCTCAATGGCACACTGAAAGATCTACTAATAAAAAAGTGCATGCGATAGAAGAAATCAATGTTTTGAGTGGAAAGATGGATGAACTTATGAAATTATTTGCTACTAAGAGTGTTTCTTCTGATCCTAATGATATGCCTTTGTCTACTTTGATTGAGAATAATAATGAATCTATGGATGTGAATTTTGTTGGTAGGAATAATTTTGGTAACAACGCGTATAGAGGGAACTTTAATCCTAGGCCTTATCCTAGTAATCCTTCTAATAATTATGGAAATTCCTACAACAACTCTTATGAAAATTTTAATAAGATGCCCTCTGAATTTGAGACTAGTGTTAAAGAGTTTATGAATTCACAAAAGAATTTCAATGCTTTGCTTGAAGAGAAATTGCTTAAAGTTGATGAATTGGCTAGGAACGTTGATAGAATTTCTCTTGATGTTGATTCTTTAAATCTTAGATCTATTCCTCCTAAGCATGATATCAATGAGTCTCTCAAAGCCATGAGAATTTCCATTGATGAGTGCAAGGAAAGAACCGCTAGGATGCGTGCCATGAAAGATGCCTTTATTAAAGCGTGTTCTTCCAATTTCCATGAAAATAAAGATGAAGATCTACAAGTTATTTATGTGTCCCCTATTAAATCTTTGTTTTGCATATGAATCTTGATAATGATGAGACTGAATATGATCCACCTTTACCTATAAGGTGTTCCAAAAATTCGGAGTTTTTAGATTATGATGCTAAAAATGATAAAAGTGGGATTGAAGAAAGCAAAACCCTAGATGTTGCTAAAACTACTATTTTGGATTTCAAGGAATTTAATTATGAAAGTTGCTCTTTAATTGATTGTATTTCCTTGTTGCAATCCGTGCTAAATTCTCCTCACGCTTATAGTCAAAATAAAGCATTTACTAAACATATCATTGATGCCTTGATGCAATCTTATGAAGAAAAACTTGAGTTGGAAGTTTCTATCCCTAGAAAACTATGATGAGTGGGAACCAACTATTAAAATTAAGATTAAGGATCATGAATTTCATGCTTTATGTGATTTGGGTGCTAGTGTTTCCACTATTCCCTAAACTTTGTGCGATTTGCTAGATTTCTGTGATTTTGATGATTGCTCTCTAAACTTGCACCTTGCGGATTCCACTATTAAGAAACCTATGGGAAGAATTAATGATGTTCTTATTGTTGCAAATAGGAATTATGTGCCTTTAGATTTTATCGTACTTGATATAGATTGCAATCCTTCATGTCCTATTTTTTTTGTAACCTTTCCTTAGAACGATTGGTGCAATTATTGATATGAAGGAAGGGAATATTAGATTCCAATTTCCATTAAAGAAAGGCATGGAACACTTCCCTAGGCAGAAAATAAAATTACCATATGAATCTATCATGAGAGCCACTTATGGATTGCCTACCAAAGATGGCAATACCTAGATCTATCCTTGCTTTTATGCCTAGCTAGGGGCGTTAAACGATAGCGCTTGTTGGTAGGCAACCCAATTTTATTTTTAGTTTTTGCTTTTGCTTTTGCTTAGGAATAAATAATTCGTCTAGCCTCTGGTTAGATGTGTTTTTATGTTTTAATTAGTGTTTGTGCCAAGTTAAACCTATAGGATCTTCTTTTGATCTTGCTGTAATTTCTAGAAACTTTCTTTCTGTTCACGAAAACAATTGTTAAAAATCACCAGACGTGATAAAATAGTGATTCCAATTGATGCTGATAAATAAACAAATTGCCTAGGTCATCCTATTTTGGCGGAATTTTTGGAGTTCCAGAAGTTTGCGTTAGTTACAGATTACTACAGACTGTTCTGTTTTTGACAGATTCTGTTTTTTCGTGTGTTGTTTGCTTATTTTGATGAATCTATGGCTGGTAAAATAGTTTATAAACCATAGAGAAGTTGGAATACAGTAGGTTTAAGACCAATATAAATAAAGAATAAGTTCATTACAGTACCTTGAAGTGGTCTTTTGTTTTCTTTCGTTAACGGAGCTCACGAGATTTCTGTTGAGTTTTGTGTTGTGAAGTTTTCAAGTTTTGGGTGAAATCTTTTGATGGATTAAGGAACAAGGAGTGGAAAGAGCCAAAGCTTGGGGATGCCCATGGCACCCCCAATATAATCTAAGGACACCAAAAATTCAAAGCTTGGGGATGCCCCGGAAGGCATCCCGTCTTTCGTCTACTTCCATCGGTAACTTTATTTGGAGCTATATTTTTATTCACCACATGATATGTGTTTTGCTTGGAGCGTCTTGTATGATTTGAGTCTTTTCTTTTTAGTTTACCACAATCATCCTTGCTGTACACACGTTTTGAGAGAGCCATACATGAATTGGAATTTGTTAGAATACTCTTTGTGCTTCACTTATATCTTTTGAGCTATATAGTTTTGCTCTAGTGCTTCACTTATATCTTTTAGAGGATGGTGGTGGATTTGTTTTATAGAAACTATTGATATCTCATGCTTCACTTAGATTATTTTGAGAGTCTTAAATAGCATGGTAATTTGCTTAATAACCTCAATATGCTAGGTATACAAAAATAGTAAAAAAATTCTTATGAGTGTGTTGTGTACTAAGAAAAGTTTGATGCTTGATGATTGTTTTGAGATATGGAGGTGATAATATCAAAGTCATGCTAGTTGAGTAGTTGTGAATTTGAAGAATGCTTGTGTTGAAGTTTGTGATTCCCGTAGCATGCACGTATGGTGAACCGTTATGTGATGAAGTCAGAGCATGATTTATTTATTGATTGTCTTCCTTATGAGTGGCGGTCGAGGACGAGCGATGGTCTTTTCCTACCAATCTATCCCCCTAGGAGCATGCGCATAATACTTTGCTTTGATAACTTCTAGATTTTTGCAATAAGTATATGAGTTCTTTATGACTAATGTTGAGTCCATGGATTATACGCACTTTTCTTCCTTCCACCATTGCTAGCCTCTCTAATACCGCGCACTTTTCGCCGGTATCATACACCCACCATATACCTTCCTCAAAACAGCCACCATACCTACCTATTATGGCATTTCCATAGCCATTCCGAGATATATTGCCATGCAACTTTCCACCGTTCCGTTTATTATGACACGCTCCATCATTGTCATATTGCTAGCATGATCATGTAGTTGACATAGTATTTGTGGCAAAGCCACCGTTCATAATTTTTTCATACATGTCACTCTTGATTCATTGCTCACTCGAGGCATTCATATAGTCATATTTTGTTCTAAGTATCGAGTTGTAATTGTTGAGTTGTAAGAAAAATAAAAGTGTGATGATTATCATTTTTAGAGCATTGTCCCGAGTGAGGAAAGGATGATGGAGACTATGATTCCCCCATAAGTCGGGATGAGACTCCGGACAAAAAAAAAGAGGCCATAAAAAATGCCCAAATAAAAAAATGAGAGAAAAAGAGAGAAGGGACAATGTTACTATCCTTTTACCACACTTGTGCTTCAAAGTAGCACCATGATCTTCATGATAGAGAGTCTCTCATTTTGTCACTTTCATATACTAGTGGGAAATTTTCATTATAGAACTTGGCTTGTATATTCCAATGATGGGCTTCCTCAAATTGCCCTAGGTCTTCGTGAGCAAGCGAGTTGGATGCACACCCACTTAGTTTCTTTTGTTGAGCTTTCATATACTTATAGCTCTAGTGCATCCGTTGCATGGAAATCCCTACTTACTCACATTGATATCTATTGATGGGCATCTCCTTAGCCCGTTGATACGCCTAGTTGTTGTGAGACTATCTTCCCCTTTTTGCCTTCTCAACAACCACCGTTCTATTCCACATATAGTGCTATGTCCATGGCTCACGCTCATGTATTGCGTGAAGATTGAAAAAGTTTTGAGAATGTCAAAAGTATGAAACAATTGCTTGGCTTGTCATCGGGGTTGTGCATGATTTAAATACTTTGTGTGGTGAAGATAGAGCATAGCCAGACTATATGAATTTTTAGGGATAGCTTTCTTTGGCCATGTTATTTTGAGAAGACATAATTGCTTTGTTAGTATGCTTGAAGTATTATTATTTTTATGTCAATATGAACTTTTGTCTTGAATCTTTCAGATCTGAATATTCATACCACAATTAAAAAGAATTACATTGAAATTATGCCAAGTAGCACTCCGCGTCAAAAATTCCATTTTTATCATTTACCTACTCGAGGATGAGCAGGAATTAAGCTTGGGGATGCCTGATACGTCTCCAACGTATCTATAATTTTTGATTGCTCCATGCTATATTATCTATTGTTTTGGACCATATTGGGCTTTATTTTCCATTTTTGTATTATTTTTGGGACTAACCTATTAACCGGAGGCCCAGCCCAGAATTGCTATTTTTGCCTATTTCAGTGTTTTGAAGAAACGGAATATCAAACGGAGTCCAAACGGAATGAAACCTTCGGGAACGTGATTTTCTCACGAATATGACCCGGAGACTTGAACCCTCGTCAAGAAAGCCACGAGGCGGGCACGAGGTAGGGGCACGCCTACCCCTAGGGCGCCCCCACCCTAGTGGGCCCCTGAGCTCCACCAGCGTGCTTCTTCCTCCTATATATACCTCGTGCCCCCAAGCGATCGGAGATGGAGCCAAAACCTAATTCCACCGCCGCAACCTTACATACCCACGAGATCCCATCTTGGGGCCTGTTAGGAGCTCCACGGAAGGGGAATCCACCATGGAGGCTTCTACATCATCATAGCCCCTCCGATGAAGTGTGAGTAGTTTACCTCAGACCTTGGGTCCATAGTTAGTAGCTAGATGGCTTCTTCTCTCTTTTGGATATCAATACAATGTTCTCCCCGAGGAGTCTGGATTAGGGGTGTCCGGATGGCGAACTATCACCGTTGGCGGACTCTGGACTATGAAGATACAAGATCGAAGACTTCGTCCCGTGTCGAGATGGGACTTTCCTTGGCGTGGAAGGCAAGCTTGGCGATCTGGATATGTAGATCTCCTACCATTGTAACCGACTCTGTGTAACCCTAACCCTATCCGGTGTCTATATAAACCGGAGGGTTTTAGTCCGTGGGGCGAACAACAATCATACCATGGGCTAGCTTCTAGGGTTTAGCCTCTCGATCTCGTGGTAGATCTACTCTTGTACTACCCATATCATCAATATTAATCAAGCGGGAGTAGGGTTTTACCTCCATCGAGAGGGCCCGAACCTGGGTAAAAACATCGTGTCCCTTGTCTCCTGTTACCATCCGCCTAGACGCACAGTTCGGGACCCCTACCGAGATCCGCGGTTTTGACACCGACATTGGTGCTTTCATTGAGAGTTCCTCGTGTCGTCATCTTTAGGCCCGATGGCTCCTTCGATCATCAACAACGACGCGGTCCGGTGAGACTTTTCTCCGGACAGATCTTCGTGTTGGCGGCTTTGCTGCCGCAGCGATTCACTTGGCCATGGAGCAGATCGAAGCTACACCCCTGGCCGTCGAGTCAGATTTGGGAGTTTGAACTACGGCCGACATCCGCGGAGACTTGATCTTGACGGATTCGAGCCCGCCAAGCAGCGCTGACTTGTCTCGATGGGCACGATCTAGCTCTGCCGCGAACGGTGCCACGGAGGCTGCACCAGCGTCCGCTCCGACCCTTAGCTCGGAGCCGACTCTCTGTCGAGGGCGAGTGGTTGGACACCGCCTCGGGGCTACGATCTCTGGCGGTTGAGCGAACTCCATCCTGTCGCTGCGAAGACCGTGACTCCAAGGTGCGGACTCCTCTCCGGACTCCGAACCCTCCGCGCCCCGCCAATTGAATCCGATTGGGCGCGGTCATGGATTTTTCACCGCGGACATCTTTCAGCACTCACCCTTTGGCGACATCCTGAATTCACTAAAGTCTCTCTCTATCGGAGAGCCTGGCGGACTACGGTCGGGAAGGTTGAGATGCGGACGACGAAGAAATTCAATGCCCACCCACCACCCACTTTGTAGGCACGCGTCGATGATTTAACCGACATGCTCGATTTCGACTCAAGACATCGACGGTATGGACGGCGATCTTGGAGGCGACCAAGAACCAGCGCCTACAGGCACTGGAAGGCCACCTCGTCATCGACATATACATGGTGGACATCCCAAAAGATGGGAGCGACGATGGAACATCGGAGGATGACCCTCAAGAAACAGCCCAAGCGCCCGGCGTCGTGGCGCCGCTCTAAATCCGCCACAGCAAAAGCGGTGATTCCGCACGGAGATAATAACACCGGACGGTCTGAAGACAACCCCTCCAGCAGGATTCAACATAGGAGGAGGAGAAGCCAACCCTCATGATAGGCGGCGAGGCGGGGAGGTGGAGGGCGATAATTATATGCCTCCCTCCAAAGATGAGGCAAGCCTCGACGACGACGAATTTGTCGTGCCTGAGGATCCCGCCGAACAGGAGCGTTTCAAACGCAGGCTTATAGCCACGGCAAGCAGCCTCAAGAAAAAGCAGCAGCAGCTTAGAGCTGACCAAGACCTGCTAGCTGACCGATGGACTGAAATCCTTGCAGCCGAAGAGTATGAACTCGAACGCCCCGTCAAGAGATACCCCAAATGCAGGCTGCTACCCCAATTAGAAGAAGCAGCACCCAAACCTACATCACCAGCGCATGATGCGGCCGACCGGCCACCCTGTGGTCGCGACAGAGAGGCCTCTAGACCCTCCATTCAAGCCGCACTCCGGCGTCGCTCGAAAAGTACCAAGGCACGGAGAATCGCGGAGACTGCGAGACATATTGGAGGACAAGGCAAGGCAAACAAGATCGATCTCACGAATCGGCGTGGGCCCCACGACACGTGGCGATAACCGTCACGCCGGATACAACAATTCCGGTGGGCGAAACACGATGAACAAAGCTCATTTGAGCTGCGTCGTGATATAGCTCAATCTGAGGCGCGCACACCCTCTATGCTTCATGTACGAAGTGATGGATCATCAAATCCCGAGGGTTTCAAACCCGTAAACATCAAATGATACGATGGCACAACAGATCCGGCGGTTTGGATCGAGGACTACCTCCTCCATATCCACATGGCCCGCGGCGATGATCTACAAGCCATCAAATACCTCCCACTCAAGCTTAAAGGACCAGCTCCGCATTGGCTTAACAGCTTGCCGGCAGAATCAATTGGTTGTTGGGAGGACACGGAAGCCGCATTCCTTGATAACTTCCGGGCACATCGATGCGACCACCGACGCCGATGACCTCAGCCAAATAATTCAGCAGCCGGAAGAATCGGCCGACAATTCGGACACGGTTCCTAACCAAGAAAAATCAAATCGTTGATCGTCCGGATCAGAGGCCCTTGCGGCCTTCAAACATAACATCCGTGATGAGTGGCTTGCCCGGCACCTAGGACAGGAAAAGCCGAAATCCATGGCAGCCCTCTGGCGCTCATGACCCGCTTTTGCGGCGGAGAGGACAGCTGGCTAGCTCGTAGCAACAACTTGACCAAAAACCACGGTAGTTCGGATACCAAGGACAGCAATGGCAGGTCGCGTCGCAACAAGCACAAGCGCCGCGTGCGGCGATAATTCTGAAGATACGGCGGTCAATGCGGATTCAGAGCTCTAAACCGGTCGTGGAAAAAGCTGTTCAAAAGAAATATTCAGGCCCGTCCAATCTGGACCGAATACTCGATCGCTCGTGCCAAATACATGGCACCCCGAAAACCAGCCAACCACACCAACAGGGATTGTTGGGTCTTTAAACAGCGAGCAAGTTAAATGCGAACTCAATGACAAGGGGCTGCATAGCGATGACGAGGAGGAGCCCCACCACCAAACAATAGAGGACGAAGGGCTTCCCCCACAAGTGCGGACGGTGAACATGATATCGCAACCCACATACCCAAAAGGGAGCGGAAGCATGCACTAAGGGGCGTATATGCGATGGAGCCATCGCCCGAAGTTCAACCCATGGTCCTCCTGCCCGATCACCTTTGATCGAAGGACCACCCACTAGCATCCGTCACGGCGGATTCGCGCATTGGTTCTTGACCCAATCATCGATGGATTTCACCTCACTAGAGTCCCGATGGACGGCGGTAGCAGCCTGAACCTGATTTATCGGGATACGGTCGCATAAAATGGGCATAGACCCTCAAGGATTAAACCCACAAAGACGACCTTTAAAGGCGTCATACCAGTGTAGAGGACAATTATACAGGCTCGGTTACACTCAAGTGGTCTTGGATCCCGGATAACTTCCGGCGAAGAGTTAATCTTCGACATAGTCCCGTTCTGCAGCGGCTATCACGCACTTCTTGGACGAACCACATTTGCAAAGTTCAATGCGGTGCCGCACTACGCATACCTCAAGCTCAAGATGCTAGGCCCTCGAGGAGTAATCATGGTCAATGGAAACACCGAATGCTCTTTCCAAACGGAGGAGCACACGGCGGCCCTCGCGGCGGAGATGCAAAGCAGCCTCTCATAGCAATTCTCGGGTCTGGCCATTAAACGTCCGGCCACCGTCAAGCGCGCCCGGAGTAACCTACAACAAGACCGCCTGGCACGATCCGAGCACGAGTAGCAATCCGGCCCCAACCCCAGCCCTCGTGAAACAGCGAAGCCGGTACTACGCGTACATAACTACGCTCTAGAGATACCATGGGCCTAAGGGGAGGGGCACGACCACAGCACGCCCAGAATGCGGCTCAACCGCACCAGGGGCTCCCAATTGTGTCATTCTTTTTCTTTCTTCTTTTTTCTTACTTTCAGGACTCCGTTTTCCAAAAGTCCTGTCCGGCACTAGAATTGTCGAACTCACGATGCAACAGCCAGGGAAGCAAAAAGCTACGTCGAGTGTCCAGGTGGTCTCTACTACGAGCATTATACCTGTTTTACATACCATCCCGTAGCTTACCCCTGGAGGGGGACATGTTATATAGTCCCATCCCTTGCTTATCGCACTATTTGAATCGTTCTGCTTCCATTGCAGTACCTTTTGCCTATTATTGCACTCCTTTCTTTATCTATATATATGTTCATTTCATGACATGTTGCACCCGTACACTTTGGTACGGCCAATACACTAGGGGCTTAAGTACCCCAAAAGTATGGTGTGATAAGTCCGAACACTTTCACAAGTGTGGCACCCTGAACTTATAGCATTATATGCATCGGCTCCGAATCATGTCTTGGGTCAATAGTTGGGTTTGCCCGGCTCCCATGTTTTGGTACCTTACGTTCCGTTATATCGGCTAAGGTAGCGCTGGGAGAACCACTGCGATTGTGCCCCGGTTGAGCTGGGTTGAGCACCTCGGTGGAGAAAGCTAAAACTGACCGTCATGATAGGCGAGAGCCGTTGCTATTCGAGAGGTTTTTCGGGTCCCTAAAGACTTATGCCGCTTAGAGCGAGTCGGCATTGTCCGCCAAGGCATGGATAGCGCCCGAACTCGGTCTTCCGAGTACTAGGGGCTTCGCCGAAATTTAAAATTATAGAATTCTATGGCTAAGTGAGAGTGTTCAAGCACTATAAGTCCGGTTGCCTTGTTCGTTGTGTTGAGTGCCTCCCTCGAAGGACTCAAGAATGGGAACAAGAGCGCTCAAGTTTATCCCAAACACCCCAACACTCGTGGCATGGGGGCTGAAGCCAACGACTTGCCATCTCTCAAATTTGATAAACGGCCGCACAGAAGGTAATATTTTAAATTAACAAGCGTTGCTTAGCGCATATGAACAAGTTTTCAGCGTATAGGATAACAAATGCGAGTCTATTCAAAAATTACATCTTTGGAGCACTCATCCGCTATACGGCGGGCACCCTTCAGGACGCCCTCATAGTACATTTCGGGCTTGCTATGCTCCTTGCCCTTCGGTGGCCCGACCGTCACAAGCTTCTCCGCATCCAACTTGCCCCAGTGCACTTTAGCACGGGCAAGGGCCCGACGGGCACCTTCAATGTAGACGGAGCGCTTGATGACTTCAATCCATGGACAGGCGTCCACCAGCCGCTGCACTAGCCCGAAGTAGCTCCCAGGCATGGCTTCCAATGGCCATAGCCAAACTATGAGGCCCTTCATGGCCTGTTCGGCGACCTTGTGGAGCTCGACCAGCTGCTTCAGCTGGTCGCTCAGGGGCACCGGATGTTCGGCCTCAGCATACTGAGACCAGAACACCTTCTCCGTCGAGCTCCCCTCCTTGGCGCGATAGAACGCGGCAGCATCAGATACGCTACGGGGCAGATCTGCGAATGCTCCTGGAGAGCTCCGGATTCGGGTAAGTAATAGGTAATTCACATTCACATGCTTGCTTTGCATAAAGAATGCATTACCCGCCGCTATCTTCTTTAATGATTCAATTTCCTGGAGGGCCTTTTGGGCTTTGGCCTTAGCGGCTTTGGCACTCTCAAGAGCCGAGGCGAGCTCGGACTCTCGAGTCTTTGAGTCACGCTCCAAACTCTCGTGTTTTTCCACGAGAGCCTGGAGCTCTTGCCGCACCTCCGCCACCCGCGCCTCCTGCTTCTCTCGCTCGGCGCGCTCCGCGGCCGCTTTCCTTTCAGCCGCGGACACCGCTTCCTTCAGGGTCGCCACCTTGTTCGTGGCCCCTACAATACCCACGTTAGTCCTGTCATTTTTGCAACCAAATCCTTTCTATAGGGTATTTCTTTAATAAGGTATTACTTACCTTCCTTGTCCTCGAGCTGCTTCTTGGCAAGGCCGAGCTCGTTCTCGGACCGCTCGAGGCTCTGCTTCAATGCATTGACCTCCATGATCGGTCAAGGCGAGAGAGGTCAGCAGCGCAGCCTGCATTCCCATATTGACATACTTATGTTAGACTCCTGCGTATATCTTTTTAGGAGGATTCCGCCTCAGAGTCGTCGGACGTTGAGTCCGACAACACCTGGCGTCGGGCGCTCCTTCGAGTCCCCGTGGCCTCCTTCTTGGCCTTCTTCTCCGGCACCACGTGAGGTGCCGGAGCCAGCAGCCCCATTAATCGAGGCGTTATTTGGGTTCTCTGTAAAGGGCGGACGGTTAATCTGTCGGGACGTCTTCACCAGATCTGTCAAAGGTTAGGAGTTTTAGATCCCACATAGAGTCAAACTACGAAAAAGAGTCCCATAAAGGGTAAAATAACTTACCTCGCTGGCTTAACGCTGCGAGCTGAATCCGTGATCTTGATGGCGGATGTGGAGCCTCGGCACCCTTGAACAGCACCTTCGGGCATCTTCGTGCGTAGTGTGAAGAGCCTTTTCAGAGTTTGGTGCTGTGCGGATCGAACTCCACAATTTGAAGGCCCGTTCTTGGCATGGGAGAATCCGGCGGATGAGCATCACCTGGATTATATTGACAAGCTTGAGATTCTTGTCCACCAGGTTCCGGACGCAGGTTTGGAGCCCGGACAGCTCTTTCGAGTCACCCCACATCAGGCCCGTCTCTTTCCATGACGTGAGCCGTTTGGGGGAGCCAGATCAGAATTCGGGGGCCGCCGCCCATTGAGAGTCGCACGGCTCGGCGATGTATAACCACCCCGATTGCCACCCCTTTATGGTCTCCACAAAGGAGCCCTCGAGCCATAGGACTTTGGCCATCTTGCTAACCATGGCGCCTCCGCACTCCGCTTGGCGGCCGCCCACTACCTTGGCTTGACATTGAAGGTCTTGACCATAAGCGAAGTGGGGCTGGATGCAAAGGAAGGCCTACATGACAATGAACGCCGAGATGTTGAGGATGAAGTTCGGGGCCAGATCGTGGAAATCCAGGCCGTAGTAGAACATGAGCCCCCGGACAAATGGGTGAAGTGGAAACCCTAGTCCGCGGAGGAAGTGGGTGAGGAACACCACCCTCTCATGGGGTCCAGGGGTGGGAATGAGCTGCCCTTCGTCGGGTAGCCGGTGCGCGATGTCGCTGGACAAGTATCCGGCCTTCCACAACTTTTTGATGTGCCGCTCCGTGACGGAGGAGGCCATCCACTTGCCTCCCGCTCCGGACATAGTTGGAGAAGGTTGAGGTGGGATGTGCGGACTTGGGCGCTGGAGCTCGGGTGCGCAAAAATGGATGAGCAATGGAGGAAGAAGGCGTAGGTGAAAAGGTGGATCCTTATCCCCTTATATGGACGGACGGCTATCGCCCCCGCCACTGGTAAAACTCGCTTATCTCCCAAGCGCCATAATCAATGGCGCGGTTGGGTTACCTACGTCCGTATTGATGAGAATCCGGAATAAGGGGCACGATCTCGCTTTGATAAGGCGTGCCAAGGAAACCGCCTCGCTAAGCGCTACCGAGGTGGAGCAGTAAAACGATTCATATGAAGGTCGGCGTGGTGTGATGTCACACCGCGGAATACGTCAGCAGATCTGTGCAAAAGTTATTCTCTCTACGGTGGTATGTGGAACTTGTGTTGCAGAGCCGGACACTATCCTGGTGTTCAAAATCATCTATGAAGTATTCGGAGGAGGAACCCGCCTTGCAATGTCGAAGACAATGTGCGCGCAGGACTCGTCGTCATTGAAGCCTGGTTCAGGGGCTGCTGAGGGAGTCCTGGATTAGGGGGTGTCCGGATGGCCGAACTATCACCGTTGGCCGGACTCCTGGACTATGAAGATAAAAGATTGAAGACTTCGTCCCGTGTCCGGATGGGACTTTCCTTGGCGTGGAAGGCAAGCTTGGCGATACGGATATGTAGATCTCCTACCATTGTAACCGACTCTGTGTAACCCTAACCCTATCAAGTGTCTATATAAGCCGGAGGGTTTTAGTCCGTAGGACGAACAACAATCATACCATAGGCTAGCTTCTAGGGTTTAGCCTCTCTGATCTCGTGGTAGATCTACTCTTGTACTACCCATATCATCAATATTAATCAAGCATGAGTAGGGTTTTACCTCCATCGAGAGGGCCCGAACTTGGGTAAAAACATCGTGTCCCTTGTCTCCTGTTACCATCCGCCTAGACGCACAGTTCGGGACCCCCTACCCGAGATCCACCGGTTTTGACACCGACACTCCCCCTCTCTCGTGGAGATCTATTCGATGTAATCTTCTTTTTGCGGTGTGTTTGTTGAGGCCAATGAATTGTGGGTTTATGATCAAGATTATCTATGAACAATATTTGAATCTTCTCTGAATTCTTTTATGTATGATTGGTTATCTTTGCAAGTCTCTTCGAATTATCAGTTTGGTTTGGCCTACTAGATTGGTTTTTCTTGCAAACGGGAGAAGTGCTTAGCTTTGGGTTCAATCTTGCGGTGTACTTTCCGAGTGACAGTAGGGGCAGCAAGGCACGTAATGTATTGTTGCCATCGAGGACAACAAGATGCGGTTTTTATCATATTGCATGAATTTATCCCTCTACATCATGTCATCTTGCTTAAGGCGTTACTCTGTTTTCTTGAACTTAATACTCTAGATGCATGCTGGATAGCGGTCGATGAGTGGTGTAATAGTAGTAGATGCAGGCAGGAGACGGTCTACTTGTCTCGGACGTGATGCCTATATACATGATCATACCTAGGTATTCTCATAACTATGCTCAATTCTGTCAATTGCTCAACAGTAATTCGTTCACCCACCGTAAAATATTTATGCTCTTGAGAGAAGCCACTAGTGAAATCTATGGCCCCCGGGTCTATTCTCATCATATCAATCTTCCATCACTTTATTATTGCTTTGCTTTTTATTTTGCTTTTTATTTTACTTTGCATCTTTATCACAAAAATACCAAAAATATTATCTATCATATCTATCAGATCTCACTCTCATAAGTGACCGTGAAGGGATTGACAACCCCTATTCGCGTTGGTTGCGAGGAGTTATTTGCTTTGTGCAGGTACGAGGGACTCGCGCGTAGCCTCCTACTGGATTGATACCTTGGTTCTCAAAAACTGAGGGAAATACTTACGCTACTTTGCTGCATCATCCTTTCCTGTTCAAGGAAATCCAACGCAATGCTCAAGAGGTAGCAAGTAACAGGTCTCTGAAGTCATGTTGAGTTTGGTACAAACTCTGAAAATAATCTCCTCCATGCATCGAGGATTATCGCCGAATATTATGCTGTTGAGAGCGACCCAAAAAATTGTTGATGCAAATCAATTGGTTTGGTGTTTGTCCGAAGACATTGACTGTAGCCGAGAAGTTGAAGATGAAATGAAGACATATCATTTATTTCATTGTTCTTCTTTCTCTTTATTGAGTCATAGGACCATCGTACTATTAAGAGGGGTATAGTATTCGAAGCTTATGATTCGTTGGTGCTAAATCTAAATCCTATGTGAGTTGTGAGAGAAATCTCTTTGTGTTCTGAATAAATACTCGCCTACAAGGGACGATGATCTTCTTTCCAGCGAGAGATTTGATTCGGACTCAGGAGTTAGCATTACTTGTTCCTCAATTAATGTCACTGTTGCTCTAAAAATCTGACCGTTGAGACATGTCGGTTGGCCATTGGCTGGACTGTATGTCCAAAATGGTCATTTCCCATCGGGGAAGGCTGCAATTATAAATAGCCACACCGCTCCAACATTGTCCGTTGGCTGCTCCATGTGATTCCAAGAAGATTATGTCAGCAACCCTCTCTCCTGAGTGATTTGAGTTTAAAATCCACCGAGAGAAAAAACCTAGAGCCAAAAAAATAGATAGTGGTTTAGCCTCACTCGAATCTAAGTCCAGTACGCTCCACGCATTACTCTTGAGACCTACGAACTCTCTAGACGGTTAGGTGTCAGTTTCTTCAGAGGCCAAGAGTGATTGTGGTTCTCGAACAAGAAGTCTATAAAGGTTCAGAGATCACCTCATGTATCTACCATGAGTAATCGGCATTGATTGAAAAAAAATCAATTGTCAAGGAGAATAGGGTGAAGAGAGTTTATCTTGTGTGTTAAATCAGACCCCTCCAACCAGACGTAGTCCTTTTGCAGAAGGGTGAACTGGTCTACCAAATACCTTGTCGCCATCGAGCATCACTGGTCACCTCTACCCCCACTTATTTACATTCGCTCAGTGTTGTATAATATGTTTCAATCAAGTGATTCCTTTCGATGCATTTCTTAGTTTTCGTTCATTAGCTTTTATTCGCTCACTATACTCTCTGTTTTCATTCTCTCTGCTGCTAGGTTTCAAGAGTTTTGAAGTTTCCGAAAGAAATTTTAAAACTCCCATTCACCCCTCCTCTGGTAGACATACTTCATTCCTACAATTGGTATTGGAGCAAGGTTTACGTATGTCTTTAGTGAGCTACAAGTCGCACCTCAAGATCCCCATCTTCGATGGTACGGACTATCCCTTCTGGAAGAAGATGGCCATCAGTCAACGTGCAATAGATGATGATATTTGGAATGTGGTGCCAAATGGTTATGCGGTTGAAATTCCTCAGGTTCCTACTGACCACGAGAATAAACTAGTTCAGATGGATGGTCAAGCCAAAGATGAAATTTATGGTCATCTCTCTCGTGCTTAATTTCTTTGCTATCGCCAGTGTGAAACTACGAAGGAATTGTAGGGCATTCTGGAAAGATCAATGAGGGTGTTTTGACTCAGAAGGAAGCCCGCATTGATACCCTCCGAACGAAGTTTAACTCATTCAAGAGAATTGACAATGAAAGTTTCTAGCAAACCTTTTATCGACAAAGTAACATTGCAAATGAGCTGCAAGGTCTCGGTTGCCAAAGATATCATTGATCGTGAAGTTGTTGAGAAGTTGCTCTAATCACTAGATAGTTCATTCGACACTCTAGTTCTGATGATTCGTGAACGAGTCAATTCCAAAGTTCTTGACTTTGCTGATATCATGGAAAGGCTGAACACTCACGAGGAACAAGATGAAGAAAAGAGAGATCTCTATGGCACAAGTCACCGAAAAAGTCACGCACTCAAGGCTATGGCTAAAACTTCTTCCGAAGACAATGCCGAAGAAGATTCCGATGACCCTTTAAAGAATTAGCAAGGATCTCGCACTGATCGCAAAACAGTTCCAGCACTTCTGAAAGAAAATCAATTTAAGAGGAAATGATCTACTAATTCTGGCAGCTCCAAGCTAGTCTTCATCAAAACCAACAAGAGATTACACCTGCTTCAAGTGCAAAAAGCCGGGACATTTCATCTTGGACTGACCCCTCTAGGAACCTGAAATTTGTGCTAGTGGAAGATTTGATTGGGGAAATAGCAACCATGGAAAAGGAAAGAGCAAGAACTATGATTCATATGACAAGAAGAAAACAAAGAAGTTCTTCAAGAAGAAGGGCAACTCCTTCTCCGAGTCCTCGTCAAGATCTTCTTCACAGAATCCCTCCAAGTCCTCGTCCAACCGCAAGAATACTTCTCGCAAGGCCAAGGCTATGTTTTATAATGCTTTAAATCCTCTATCAAAAACTATGCTAGATATTGCTGCAGGAGGAACTATCATGGGTAAGCCCATTGTAGAAGTTAAAAAGTTGCTAGATGAAATGCAACAAAACCATGCCCAATGGCATGTTGAGAGGGCTACCACCAAGAGAGTTAATGTTGTTGAGGAAAAGAATATGGAGTTAACTGCTAAGATTGATGAACCCATGTTGTAGGATGAAACCCTAGAGAGGATCTTTTCACACTTGGAGGGGGAAAAGGAGGAAGAACACTCAAGAACACAAGGGGAAAATCACTCAAACAAACCCAAATATCACATCCACTAGAGTAGCATACTTGAGATCCACACGATTACATGAAAAATTCAAGGAAAATAGCACTAGGTAAGTTCTTCCCACTAGGTGAGGTCTTGATGATGATCTTCTTCAAGAGGAGGCCTTGACAATCCAATGGATTCTTCCCTAGGTGGGGGCTTGATCTCCAAGAGGAGGGGATACAAGGAGCAAAGCTCTCAATGTTTTATCTAATACTTTGCTAACATCCCAAATGTGCTAGGTAGAGAGTATATAAAGGCTAGGGACGAAACTTGGAGAAAGAGGGGTACAAAGGACCAAAAAGTCCCTAAAAACACGTAGCCACAGAGGAGGAGTCCGGGCACCCGGGGAGGAACCGGCCGGGCACCCAGACCGGTCAGGGGTTCCGGAGGGGGAAGGACCGGGTGCCCGGGGGTCCAAGGCCCGGGCACCCGGGGTGGCCACAGCGGGCTGGGGCGGTGCAGGCCGGACACCCCGGGCCGGTTGGCCACGCACCCGGGATGGGTTGGGCACGGCCCAAGTGGAGGGACCGGGCACCCGGGGCCGGCTGGGGCGCAACCCAGGCAGGGGCCGGGCACCCGGGTCCGAGATGGCCGGGCACCCGGGGTGTCCAGGGGGTTTGGACCTCCCGTTGTCTTCCAGTCCGGGCACCCGGGGCCCTTCTGTCCAGGTACCCGGGGTGTCCAGGAGCTTCTCTCCTTCGTTCTTCTTGACTTCTCCTTCCTTCTCTTGCTCCGTGGATGCTTGGGTCTCCCTCCTTGCTTCCTCACGATGATCTCCGAAGCACCTAAGAATGCATAGCGTGTCTCTTTGAGGTAGAATGCCATTCTCATGCAAAACCGAACGAAACTCGGAGAGGAAAGAAGTGACCTCGTTCTCGATGTTGCGTGCACGTGCTCTTGTCATTGGCCCTCTTGGTTCTTGCGGTGGTGGAGTGTCGGTGCGGGTAGTCGAGGTATGCTCCGCATCATCTCCCCCTCCCCTTGGGAGAGACCCGTCCACGGATCGTGCTCTTCATCACCATGGTACTTGGCCAAGTCTTTGACGTTGAAGATGTTGCTTACGTTGTACTTGGCCCGTGGGATGTCGACCTTGTAGGCGTTGTCGTTGTAGCGTGCTAGCACCTTGAATGGTCTGTCGGATCTCGGGAGTAGCTTGGACTTGTGTTCTTTGGGGAAGCGGTCCTTGCGGAGATGTATCCATACTTGATCACTCGGTTGGAGCAGCATCGGAGACTTGTTGATGTTGAGCTTGGAGGTGAGTCGTTGTACTTGGCGCTCGATCGTGGAACGTGTTTCTTCATGCATCTTCTTGAGGTAGGTGGCCCTTGCGCTAGCGTCCATGTTTGCTCGTTCTTGAAGCGGTAGAGGGAGAATTTCCAATGTCGACAAAGGGTTGAAGCCGTAGACAACCTCGAAGGGGGACTTTCCGGTGGTAGAGTGTCTTGCGAGGTTGTAGGCGTACTCGGCGATCAGTAGGCACTCCTCCCACTCCTTGATGTTCTTCTTTATCAACACATGTAGGAGAGCTGCAAGCGTCCGGTTGGTGACTTCCGTTTGGCCATCGGTTTGAGGGTGGTATGCCGCGGAGAAGAGTAGCTTGATTCCGAGCTTGGCGCATAGCGTCTTCCAAAAGTAGCTTAAGAACTTGACGTCTAGATCCGACACAATTGTCTTTGGCACACCGTGGAACCTCAAGATTTCCCTACAAAAGAGATTGGCAACATGTGAAGCATCGTCTATCTTATTGCATGGGATAAAATGAGCCATTTTAGAGAACCTGTCCACAACAACAAATACAGAGTCCTTGCCATTTTGAGTTCTAGGTAATCCAAGCACAAAATACATGCTAATATCTTCCCAAGGTTGATGTCGAATAGGAAGTGGCATATGTAAACCATGGGATTGAGATTGTGACTTAGCTTTGCAACATGTAGAGCACTGGTTGGTGAAGCGGGCGACATGGCGAAACATCTTGGGCCAAAAATAGTTCTTTTAGAGCGTGGCAAAAGTCTTGTCGCGTCCGAAGTGTCCCATGAGTCCACCTCCATGAGCCTCTTGCAAAAGTAATAAACGAAGAGAAGACTCGGGAATGCATAGTTTGTTAGCTCTCATAAGATAACCATCTTTGATATAGTACCGTTCCCAAGAAGTATGCGTCACACACTTAGCATAAGGAGTAGCAAAAGTCACATCATGCTCATACATGTCTTTGATATGATCAAATCCAGCAACATTCAATTCAAGTTGAGTATGTAACATGCATTTGCGGGAAAGGGCATCCGCCACAACATTCTCTTTGCCCTTAATGTACTTGATCACATAGGGGAAAGATTCAATAAATTCACTCCATTTAGCATGCCATTTATTCAACTTGGTTTGACCTTTAAGGTACTTTAGTGTCACATGATCGGTATGTACGACAAACTCATGCGGTCTAAGATAATGCTCCCAAACATGCAACACACGCACTAAAGCATACAATTCTTTGTCATAGATGGGATAATTGAGTTGAGCACCGGAGAGTTTTCACTAAAATATGCAATAGCCCGTTCGTTTTTCTTGCATCAAAACTCCACCAATTCCATTACCACTAGCATCACAATGGACCTCAAAAGTTTTGTCAAAGTTAGGCAAAGCAAGAATCGGAGCATGAGTAAGCAAGGATTTGATCTCATCAAAAGCGGTTGATTGCAAAGGTCCCCAAACAAAAGGAGCATTTTTCTTACTCAAGGCATGCAAAGGTGCGGCAATAGTGCTAAAATCTTTCACAAAGTGACGATAGAAACCCGCAAGGCCAAGAAAACTATGCACTTGTTGCAAATTAGTGGGTTGGGGCCAAGTTTTAATTGCTTCAATTTTAGATTCATCAACACGGACACCCTTGGAAGAAACAACAAAACCCAAGAAAACAAGCTTGTCAACACCAAACGTGCACTTTGTCATGTTTGCATAGAGATGTTCCCTGCGAAGAGTTTGCAAAACAACCCTGACATGTTTTAGATGGTCTTTGATGGATTTGCTAAAAACAAGTATGTCATCGAAGTAGACCACAACAAACACTCCAATGTAAGGGCGAAGCACAAAATGCATAAGACACATGAAAGTACCGGGAGCTTCCGATAAACCCATAGGCATAACCAACCACTCGTATAAGCCAAATTTGGTTTTGAAAGCGGTTTTCCATTCATCACCTTCTTGTATGCGGATTTGATAATAGCCACTTTTAAGATTGATTTTTGAGAAAATGGTGGCATCGCTAAGCTCATCTAGCATATCATCTAGGCGAGGAATGGGGTGCCTATAATGAACGGTGATACCATTGATGGGTCTACAATCGGAGCACATGTGAAAACTACCATCATGCTTGGGCACAAGTATAATTGGAATGGCACAAGGGCTTAAGCTTTCACGTACATGGCCGTTGTCGATGAGTTGTTGTACTTGCCGTTGGATCTCCTTAGTTTCTTCAGGGTTGACGCGGTAGGGAGCATAGTTCGGAAGAGGTGCTCCAGGGATGAGGTCGATCATATGTTCAATGGCACGAAGAGGAGGGAGACCGGGAGGTAGCTCATTGGAGAAGACATCCTCGAATTCCTGCAACAAGTTAGAAATCACTAGAGGAAGATGATTAGGAGTGTTAGGTTTTGCCACCTCATCTTTGCATAGGAGGACAAAGTGGATGACACTCGATGGGTTCTCACACACTCCTCTCATCTCTCTTTTTGTGGCTAGGAGGACTAAGTTTTTCTCTCTTGGCGACGAGGCGCTCAATTTTGGCTTTTGGCTCTCACTTTCTTTTTGGTGGTTCACTCTCTCACTAGTATCTCCACGATGGGTGGATCCTTGCTTGTCGGCGATTACTTGGCTTGGCGACATTGGTCGAAGCACATACTCCTTGCCCTTCATCTTGAAGCTATAGTGGTTGGTTCGTCCGTTGTGTATGACTCCACGGTCGAATTGCCAAGGTCTCCCCAAGAGAAGATGTCACACGGACATTGGAACCATGTCGCACTCCAAGGTGTCCTCGTAGGCACCGATCTTGAAAGAAACTTGCACCGTATGCTCCACTTGAATACTGCTGGAGTCGCTTAGCCATTGCACCTTGTAGGGACGAGGGTGCTTCTTCTTGACCAATTGCAGCATGGAACATAGCTCTTCACTTGCCAAGTTGTGACAACTTCCTCCGTCGATGATGACTTTCACAGAACGCCCATTGATGCCGGCCTTTGTGTGGAAGATGTGGCACCGTTGGTCTTCTTCTTGGTGGTGTTGAAGCGTCAAGACCTTGGAGACCACGAGAGAGGGACCTGAATCATTGTCACAAAACACTTGATCATCTTCATCATCGTTCACGCGCCGGTGCATGGCCACGTGCTCAATGGCTTCCATTTCTTCTTCACTCAACGAGTCATATGTGCCATCATCATTGAAGATCATTGTTTGCTTGTTGGTGCATTTGAAGGACTTGTGACCTCGGCCACCACATGTGAAGCACTTGAATGAACTTGTCTTGACGGTATCTTTTGGTGGCGCCGAAGATGAAGGAGTCTTGGATTAGTAGGTGCTTGTCGGAGGACGAGTCTAGGAGGGCGTAGCTTTCTTGGAACTTGACTTGTCGCCGGTACTTGGTGATGCTCTAGTTGAGGTAGGAGGTGCCGAAGTCGCAGGAGCTTGAGAGTAGGAGTCGTAGGTCTTGGACGAGTATTTGGCGTATTTGAAGTCATCTTGCACTTGTCGCTCGGCCTGGGTCGCTTGATGAACTAGCTCGATAAGGTTTGAGTATGGTTGGAAATTGGCAATCTGCTTGATTGGGTGGTTGAGGCCGTTTAAGAAGTGTGCCATTGTTTGCTCGTCATCTTCCTTGACATTGGCTCATATCATGGCAATCTCCATTAATTGGTAGTATTCTTCCACCGTCTTTGTGCCTTGCTTGAGGAGTTGCAACTTCTTGAAGAGATCACGGGTGTAGTGTGTAGGCACAAATCGAGCCATCATGACATCCTTCATTTCCATCCAAGTTGTGATTGGTGGTTCACCTCGTGTTTGTCGTCGCTCGATCACTTGTTCCAACCAAATGAGGACGTAGTCTTGAAACTCGAGGGAGGCCATGGCGATCTTCTTTTCCTCGTCGTAGTTGTGAAGACGGAATATCTTGTCCACCTTCAAGGCCCATGAGAGGTACTCTTCGGGATCATTGCTTCTGGAGAACTTGCGCATGGTGAAGTTGAGCTTGTGTAGCGGAGTTCTTCATTGTAATAGCGGTTTTGATGTCGCTCTTGCTATGGAGGAAGGTCCTCAAATGCTCGTTCCTCGAGATGTCGCTCTTGGCATGGAGGAGGGTCTTGAAGCACTTGTTCCACTTGTTGTCGTTCTTGTCGTGGAGGAGGATGAGGAATATGTGCATGGTTGCGCCTTTCTTGTTATTCTTCGCGATGTGCGGCTTCTCTTGGATCTCCCGACGAAGAGCTTCCTCTTGTTCTCGCACTTGGCGGTTGCACTCTTCAACGGCTCTAGTGGACTCGCGGAGTGTGCGTTGAGCTTAGAGTGCTTGAGCTTCACGTTCGAGGGCTTGTGCTTGACGTCGCTCTTGTGCTTGTCAAATTGCATCACCGTCTTGAGATGGTTGACGTTGCACTTGAGGAGGTATTTGCTCTTGATCCATTGCTTCTTGCGCTTGGTGTCGCGCCCTTTCACGTGCTCGAACTCGGTCTTGTAAGCCATTGCCATGGAATGGGTTTTCTTGAGCTTGCGATCTTGAGGATCATCACGTCGAGGAAAGCGAGCTCGTGGAAGACTTGCATCATAAGAGGAGTAGTCCGAAGATTGCCGACTTGAACGGTGGCTTGAGTGGCGCCGTCTAATTGAAGAGGATGAGGAAGACGGGCGTCGCACGATCATGCTACGGAGCTCTTCCATTTGTGTGGTGGACTTGGCGTTGATGTAGTCGCGGTTCCTCGTTTCCGATTGACGAAGGTCGAAGGCGAGTTGCTCCATGCGTTCCCTCAATGCTTCGCTTTCTTGATGTAGCGCTCGTTGCGCGATGAAGAAGTGGTTCTTGGTGACGAAGCTGGAATCATCACCTTGCTCCTCGAAAAGCGGGTTCGCCGACAAACTTGGCCTATCCATCATAATCAAGTGGGGTGAGTAGGAAAGTGAGAGAACAATACCGAAGTTACCTTTTCCGAGGATTGAGGATATAACAAGTGTCACTCAAAAGTAATGCCACAATAGGAGAATTGGAACCGGGCTTGTTTCTCACACCTACAAGTAAAAGGCTTATGGAGTAGCTCAGTTAGGATGGTGGCAAAAATTTCAAGCAAATGTTAGTCAAGATATCAATAAGGTTGAGAAGGTTCACAAAAATGTAAGTAAAGCAAATAGATCAAAGCCAAGAGTATCACTAGGAACACACACACGGAAGATAGATGGGATCCGCACAACCAAGGGGTGAGCTCAAAATGTGCAACCACGGAAAATGCTCTTGCTGTGCGAATGCTAGAGAGACGCTAGCTCGATTGCTCAAGTGGGCAAGATACGCTTGTGCACCAACCTATGAGAGAAACGTGCCGTCATCAATCCCAACTATGCTATGTATGCGGTGACCAAGATGATATGTAAAATGGCTCAATGCTATTGCTTATAAGCTCTTTGTTTCTCCTCTTTTGCTTAAAAGCTTTCTTTCTTTCTCTTTTTTTATGCTTGATGCTCGAGCCAAGTATGATATGAGACAAGTATGTAAGATATGCACGGGAGAGACTTATGGCACTAAGAGGATAACAAGATCACTACGATGCACAATAGCGTGGCCCGACAATTCTTAACTCGCTAGTCTCGATGGGTAAGCAACGCAAAATGGCTCGGGCTATCAATGCAAAAGCAAGTGTAAGAAGTAAGTGTCGTCGAGGTTACCGTCCTTTCTTACAGTTAGCGGTGAAGATGACTCCAAGATGATGATGGTGATGTCGATGTCACATGTTCCTAAGTAACCGAAACACCTTAGGTAACGAAAACCACAACTCAAAATCGGTCAAATGCGGAAGGTGGGTGCTATGATGATGAATTTTTGGGTGTAGGATAATGGTGGTGGTACTGATATATGTGGATGGGGGGTGTTAAGAGCTTTAAAACAAGCTAAAGAACACGAAAAACGGACTTGGGAGGTGGAAATTATGGCCAAAACGGTGTTGGTAGTGGGCTGATTTGGGGGGGTGCGGGCACCCGAGGGTGGAGGGTGCGGGTGTCCGGAGTGGTCAGAGGAAATTGACTCGGGGGTGCGGGTGCCGGTGGTTCAAGGTGCGGGCATCCGGTGGTCTCTGATTTGGGCGGGAAAATTTGGGGAAAAGCAAAATTGAGAGGATTTCATGGTGGGAAGGGTGGGGATTGTTGGGGAGGGGCTAGATCCACTTGCCAAACATCAAATTCATGGACCAAAACAACCAAATCTCACAAGATCCAACAAATTGCAAGAAAATTTTTGGGGCTATTTTGTGGGGAATTTTCGAAATTGGACGAAAAACAACAAAATCAAGCTAGCAAATGGGGGGATGGGACTCCAAGATGTGAATCAACCTTGCTCATGATACCAAGATGTTGTAGGGTGAAACCCTAGAGAGGATCTTTTCACACTTGGAGGGGGAAAAGGAGGAAGAACACTCAAGAACACAAGGGGCAAATCACTCAAACAAACCCAAATATCACATCCACTAGAGTAGCATACTTGAGATCCACAAGATTACATGAACAATTCAAGGAAAATAGCACTAGGTAAGTTCTTCCCACTAGGTGAGGTCTTGATGATGATCTTCTCCAAGAGGAGGCCTTGGCAATCCAATGGATTCTTCCCTATGTGGGGGCTTGATCTCCAAGAGGAGGGGATACAAGGAGCAAAGATCTCAATGTTTTATCTAATACTTTGCTAACCTCCCAAATGTGCTAGGTAGAGAGTATATAAAGGCTAGGGACAAAACTTGGAGAAAGAGGGGTACAAAGGACCAAAAAGTCCCTAAAAAGGCGTAGCCACGGAGGAGGAATCCGGGCACCCGGGGAGGAACCGGCCGAGCACCCAGACCGGTCAGGGGTTCCGGAGGGGGAAGGACCGTGCACCCCGGGGTCCAAGGCTCGTGCACCCGGGGTGGTTGAGGGAGTCCTGGACTAAGGGGTCCTCGGGCATCTGGCCTGTTGGACATGGGCCGGATTGATGGGTAATGAAGATACAAAGATCGAAGACTCTATCCGTGTCCGGATGGGACTCTCCTTGGCGTGGAAGGCAAGCTTGACGACCAAATATGAAGATTCCTTTCTCTGTAACTGACTTGGTGTAACCCTAGTCCCCCTGGTGTCTATATAAACCAGAGGGGTTAGTCCGGATAGAGATACTCATAATCATAGTCATACAGGCTAGACTTCTAGGGTTTTAGCCATTACGATCTTGTGGTAGATCAACTCTTGTAATACTCATATTCATCAATATCAATCAAGCAGGAAGTATGGTATTACCTCCATAGAGAGGGCCCGAACCTGGGTAAACATTGTGTCCCCCGTCTCCTGTTACCATCATCCTTAGAAGCACAGTTCGAAACCCCCTACCCGAGATCTGCCAGTTTTGACACCGACATTGGTGCTTTCATTGAGAATTCCACTGTGCCGTCCCCAAAAGGTTTGATGGCTCCTTCAATCATTAACAACGATGCTGTCCAAGGGGAAACCTTCCTCCCCGGACAGATCTTCATGCTCGACGGCTCCGCACTGCGGGCCAACTCGCTTGGCCATCTGGAGCAGATCGATAGCTATGCCCCGTGTCATCAGGTCAGATTTGGGAGCTTGAACTACGTCACGGATATTTGTGGAGACTTGATGTTCAACAGCTTTGAGACCATGGCAGCTGCTCCCTATCCCTACGGTGAACACGACCTAAATCTGTCACCAGTCCTTACTCAGGAAATTGCACCTGTAACTACTCCGGCCCTAGATCCGGAGTAGATTGCGCTATCCGAGGACGGGAAGCTCAACCCCACCATGGAGGCCGCGGATTCCGCGGTGTTGGAGCCGCATACAGACTTAACCTCATGTGATATCTGTGTCACCGAACTGCAGACTCGTCTCCGGTTATAAGCTCCGAACTATGCGCGTCCGGGCACGCCGAGCTCGATCAGTTACCGATCTTCGAATTCAGCGCCACAGACGTCTTCCGACACTCGCCTTTTGGTGATGTACTAAACTCATTAAAAATTCTGTCCTTGGCGGGACACTCACAGCCGAACTATGCCCGGTTTGAAGTGGAGGCTAATGACGGGGAATTTCGTTTCCCACCCACCACCCATTACATAGCCACCATCGAGGACTTAACCGATGTGCTTGATTACGGCTCTGAAGACATCGACGGTATAGACGATGATGCCGATGAGGAGCAGGGCCAAAACCCACCGTTTACCGGACGCTGGATGGCCACTTCTTCGTACGACGTATAGATGGTAGATACACCTAAAGAAACTAACAACGATGACAAAGAGGATCCAGTTGAGGAGAAACCTCCTGACACACAGCCCAGACGCCGGCGTCAGCGGTGCCGCTCTAAGTCATGTCGTGCAGAAGACAACACCCCGGACGATGCCGAAGACAATGAAGACCATGTTCGGGCAATCTTCGAACAGGATGAACGGGAAGACGGGCACGTTAGCCTTGATGAACAGGCCATACACGAAGACTCAGAGGATAGTAATTATCTTCCGCTCTCCAAGGATGAGGAGAGCCTCGGCAACGAGGATTTTATCATGCCGGAGGAACCCCTCAAGCAGGAGCGCTTTAAACGCCGGCTAATAGCCACTGCAAGGAGCCTGAAAAACTGCAGCTTCAAGCTGACCAAGATCTGCTCAATGATAGATGGACCGAAGTCCTAGCCGCCGAGGAATACGGCCTTAGTGGCCCAGCCAAAAATTACCCGAAGCACAAATTGCTGCCTCAGTTCGATGATGAGGCGCTGGAGCCCGTACCATCATCACGCAACGCGGCCTCCCGACCGCCACGCGGTCGAGATAAAGCGGCAACTCAAGACGAACACCAGACCGCCCCACCTCGCCGTAAAGGAAGGGATAAAACTGCTCGGGGTTACACATACGACCTTCGACAAGACCTGGACAATAGAGCAGGACATACAAGACCGATCTACGGACCGCGAGGATGTGCCTTGGCACGTGACAACGGCTACCTATTCGGACGTGACAAACCTAGCCACGCCTGGGCCGAAAACAGCAAACAGACTCCATCGGAGGTACGTTGCAGTGTGGTCCAATACAGAGGCGCGGCACACCCTCTTTGATTCACAGACTGTGACACTCCAAAATTTTTCCTTTGGTTTTCTTCAAAATTTTGTTGGATTTGAAGGAGGTCACCAAAACCCTTTCAAAAAAAAATCTCTATCAAAAGCTTTTTCCCTCTGGCAAATATTTTACTTTTGCATCTCCTTCAACTCTCGTGTTTGGTTTTTAAATTTTTCCTCTGATTGCTCTCTTCTCAACGATTCAAGAAAAATCTTTGAAGTTTATTTTTCTTTCAAAAAGAAACTCTAGGAGTTTTTCATCCTCTCCCATATTTGAGATCATTTATGGTTTGGCCATACACCACATGGTAAAATCTTCCCAAATATGTCTCCTTCCACCTTGGGCAATCCAAACATTCTGTCTCTACTAGTTCAACCCTCTTCTGAATGTTTATTTCATTTAATTCTCTCCCAAAATCTTTTCTGTCTATTATTTTGAGCCTAGGTAATTTGCAAAGCAAGTACCTTAATGCATTTGAATTTTGACCACAAACCAACTCCCTTGGATAGTCCTTGGTACCCACAACCTAGAACTATCAAGATCCACTCCTCTCGTGTTCAAAAATTTCAAATTATAGTCTCTGCAAGTTTGGACCAGATTTGCCAAATTTGGTGAAATTCATATCTACACTACTCCAAAATTCCACAAATATTCAGGCAGCCTCTAGATGCAATGAGAGGCCCTCCACCAAAAACCAGCTCAAGGAAAAATCCCTACATGCCTAGATCATTCGTGAACACCTTGCATGCACTGTTTCTGTTCATTTTCAGTTAAGTTCCGAGTTTCAGTGTCGATCTTCGTTAGAAAGTTCAGTCACATGCTCACAGCAGCACTTGGCACGTTGCTCACGGCATAGCTTGCTTGTCCGGAGCCTCACACGATGCTTGGCGCGTTCTGGCGTCGGTGGCACCTGGCCCGCTTCTGCGCGGCGTGTCTTGCGGCGGCGAACCACCGAAGCGGCCGACAGGAGCAGAACGGCAGCATAACGCCGTTGGCGCCGCTAAACCCCCGGTGGCTCCAGCGTGGCCATTTGCTCGCCAAGCGACGATGCAGCACCGTCGCCGTGGCGCGACACGCACAGAGCGCGCTCCCTGCCACCGACGGGCCCGCGCCGCCCCGTTCCGTCGAGCTCCCCCTAAGCAACCAAATCCCGACGCAGTTAGCACCTAAACGGAACCAGGAACACCCACGACGACGCCAACCTCGAACCCTCCCTGCAACCACAGCGCCACAGTAATCACCTCGCCGAGAACTCCGTTCTCGGCAACCGCCTCGGGCGGCTATATATAGCACCCGAGCTTGCTCTCGCCCAAGACACCTTCTCTACCCTCCAGACCCGCCAAGTCCCTGGAAGGGCCACGAGGAGCTCTCCTTCCCGACTCCGCCGCCGTGCCCGCTCGGCCTCCACCGTGATTCACTCCGGTGAGGTCATCTCCGGCGCCCTAACCTCGTCATATAATTTCTCATGCTATCGCGTAGCTAACCCCCTCCTCAATTCCACGTCCGCAGCTCTCTCCGACGAGGTCCACGACCACCCGAATCGCCGTCCGCCGGAGCAAGCGTCGCCGCCGACGTGGTACTCGCCGACGACCACCACCACCTCCCACAGACGCGGAATGGCGCCCTGAACACGGAGGTACTCTCCGATCTCCCTACCTCGCCGTGGATCGCCGCCGGCGACCACCGCGGCTCTCAGGCGCCGACGAGCCCCGACTCCCTCGTTTGAATTTTCAAACCTGACAGATGGGACCCGCCCGTCAGCCTCTCTTTTGTTTTTTTTGAATCGTTTACTAAAAAGCGTACTTTGGCAAATACGCTTCCACTCTGAGCCGTTTTTCTGGATTTTTCTGCAAAGCCCCCTGGAAGATTTCTGTTTCATTACAGATGGGTCCTTGGGTTAAAACCCTTATAACTTTTTAACAGAAAGGAATTTTTGAGTGATTTTTTTCTGTCCTCTTCAAATTTTGTCTAGTTTTTTATCATATTTATTTGAAAAATATTTGGATCAACTTTCTGTACCCCACGGTATTTACGTTAGCGCGTGTATTTTTGTGTACCGTAGATACCGAAGGAGGTGACGGAACCGCGAACTTCGCCGAGCTAGACCCCGACTAATCCGAACCAGGCAAGCAAAGTTTGAACTTTTGATATGATGAGTGTCTGAGCATGTTGCATTATTTTTGTATCATGGCACGTTCACCAGCATTTCGATGATAGTTTATCTCGTGAGCATCGTGGCAAATGAGCTCGGTAAATCCAAGAGTTGTTGGAAACTTGTTGCATGGCCATGAGTTGGCATGAGTGTGGGTAAGATGGCAGTGTTGTAGCACGCCAGACTTATGCCATATCGTTGACCCAATGTCAACCTAAATCAGTCAGATTCCCGTCCGTCTTCCCTTCCGTACTACCACCTGTTTCCCGCAAGGGATACGGCTTAGTAGGTTGCAAACCACTTTCTGGTACACACCAAATCGAGAGGCCGGGATGAAGGCTCCATGGCCCTGGATTAAAGCCTTTCATCCGGTCAGGGGGCATGGGTGTTTCCGGTTGGGACCGAGAGGGGGGCACCCCTTAGAGCGCGTATAAATAAATTTGATCCCATGCTATTCGAGATTGTGATCTCCCCGTCTCAAAGTTTTTCTTAAACGTTGTCTAGGGTGATTCCTAGCAACGTGAGGTATGATGGGTGTGTACTAGCTAGTTGTGTTTCCTCTGAAATACCGTAAATGGAACTAGTCCTTCGTGACTACGGAAATCCGTTGGCTGTGGACAATTTTGGTATAAACTCTGCAGAGTCAAAATTTCTTGAATTCATTTATTCATATCCAAGTACCGTGTTCATCTCATCTTGTCGAGTGTCAGTCTCGGCGACTGGAACTCCTGAGAACCATTTGAGTATCAAAGGTTTATTTTCCTGTGAATGGACTAACCCGCTTATTGTCTTGTGATGAATAATTTCCGTGAGCACTAAATCTTGTCAGTTACGAATAGTGTACTATAAGCCCTTTCTGTGATGTCGCTCAGACGTCCGACTGCGGCATTGCTATTATTTATTTTTATCATAAGCCCTTTCTGTGATGTCGCTCAGACGTCCGACTGCGGCATTGCTGTTATTTATTTTTGTTATAAGCCCTTTCTGTGATGTCGCTCAGACTTCCGACTGCGTCATTGCTGTTATTTATTTTTATTATAAGCCCTTTCTATGATGTCGCTCAGACGTCCGACTGCGGCATTGCTGTTATTTATTTTTATTATAAGCCCTTTCTGTGATGTCGCTCAGACGTCCGACTGCGGCATTGCTGTCACTTATTTTTATTATAAGCCCTTTCTGTGATGTCGCTCAGACGTCCGACTGCGGCACGCATGCATTTTTATTTCAATATAAGCCCTTTATGAGGTGTCGCTTAGACGCCCGACTGTGGAAATATTTTGCTTATTTATTCACCCTTCGAGGCGTCGCTTCAGACACCCGATCGGTTTTGAGTTTGTCTCTTTGGGGTTTCGAGCGGACTACCGCCGACTCCCATTTTAATTATTTTCTATACTGTTTTAATTGAGCATTGTTAAGATTAACTATGTCGCATTCATGCATTCATTTGTTATATCTTTTGTCCGAACTGTCTTGCAAGTACTTTCATAGTACTCACTGGCTTGTTGATTTGGCCGATGTTGTGAAGGCGATCTCATGGATGAAGAGTTCGATAGCGAGTCCGACGCCTAGAGGAATCCCAGTCAGTCTCGTACGACCCTGGATTAGTCATTGTGAAATATCCGCTTCGCTACCCAAATAAATTCATCGAGCCTCACCTCGGCCGATGAGCCGCCAAAGGCAAGAGACTTATTAACCACCCCACCGTGTTATTCCACCAACCACGCATGCTTCGAGTCAGTAGTATTTCCACCCCACCTTTGTGCCATATCCGCCATCATGTATAATTATTGGCGTGTTGTAATAATTGGTTGGGCATCTTTAGTCCGACCCCTGTAATATTGTAATGCTACTGGCTCCTTGTATCAAAGTTTTGTCTACCGATATGGAGGATTTTTCCTCATATTGGAACTCATAGGTCGGTTGTTCAACAAATGTTTTTATTGAAAAAACCGGTCGTGACAAGCTTGGTACCAGAGCCAGGCTGACTGTAGGAAGCCACTAGGTGCGATCGCTAATCGGTTATTAGCATAATAGAGCTATTTATTATTTTTACTAATGTAGTCAATTTCTGACAGTCGGCATAAATTTATGAGTTGACTACTCAGGATTTTTGCCTACTTTTGTAGATGGCCAACAACGACTGCGAGTCGCAGATGTTCGCCAACATGCCCGATGGGTTTGTCAAGCTTCTCTCCTTCATCGTCCAAGTCACGATGGGGCGAGATGCGCTTGATCTCTCTCTCTCTCAGACAAGGTCAATGACCGTCTAACCATGCACCAAGCCGCGGTGGAATTCAAGAGAAGACGAGTTGAGCGTTACCAGTTCGTGGGGAGAGCCATGCCCACAGAGAAGCACGCGCTACAGATGGCAGCCCATGAGGCGATAGCCCGTCTCAGGGATATCCTGCCTTCAATGAAGACTCGTCGCTACCGCTACCTGCCATGTCACGTGCCATACACCTGCCACTACGCGTTCTCTTCCCCAGAGGAGAACGGGACGGCTTTGAGATGCTCATCGAGTATCTCCGGCTTTGGAGGCAGCCTTCGACAACCTGGTGGACGACTTTGTAGCTGCCGCATGGACTCGGTCCATGGCTGTGCCGCCAACAGAGGGAGCTCTGCGCGCTGCACCGCCACCGACTTTCGCCTCACATCAGCATCGTTCGCTCCTACTGCTCGCACCGCTACTCGTCACCTGCCTACCATGGAGGAGTTCAACCATGTCATTGCGCCTACTCCGGTTCGTTCGCACCACCCTCGTGCCCGCCAGATTCGAGTTGTCCCACACAGGCACCTGCTCCACAAACTCCGCGCAGCACCTCTCGTCTGGAGCCTATCTCCGAAGAGGAGGTTGAGTCCCAGCCTCTCTACGCCTCACCTGGCAGGCCAAGGAAATCCTTACCATCTCCGACTAACACGCTTAACCGCCATGCGATGTACCGACTTGTACGATATGTTTATATGTAAATAGGCTGTGAGAAGTAGGTTGTTTGCGCATCATGTAGGATCTGGAGGAGTGCACTAGACTAAATAACACGTCAGGATTTATGTACGCATATCCTGAGTGATGTATTGTATAATTACTGCTTGCGTGTAAGATATGTAATGGACAGTCCTTCTCCGTGCGCAAACGTATTTTCTCTTGAAAAATCTTGGAGCTTTTGCAACTTTTTTGCATCCTCTTGAATTTATTGATTTTTGCGGCTCAATTTCTTTTCTTATGAGTGTTTCAAAATATATCCCCAGAGTGTCGGTGTACTAGAGTAGGGGTACCCTGGTTTCCTGAACTTGTGCACGGGCAGTTGCAGCACCCCGCGGCAGGGCTGCCTAGTGACCGCCAAGGTCCTCCGTGGTTCCTTTGGAGCCATTCAAGAACAAAGTATTTAAGCCAAGAAGACAAGGCCCCGGCAAGAGGAGCTTGCCGGGAAGGCCACTCAAGGCACACAGAAGACAAGACCCCGGCAAGAGGAGCTTGCCGGGAAGGCTTGGTGAGCGACAAGCTTCCGGGCGCGACAAGGATTCAGCCGCGGCAAGATGCTTGCCGCAGCAGGCAACCTCTCTTCATCTCCGCTCCAGCTCATCCACCAACGTGTCGCCATGGGGCCATTCCAGGTGTGCGTGTCAAGAGGCTGTGCAGCCAACGGAGAGCAGCGGTAAGCGGCGCTGACAGGGGTGCCATCGTGGCAAGCGGTGGCGCACCTGACGGTCCCTTTCTGCACTGTTTAGGCGACGTGGACGGGCATTTAATGCTTTTGTCCCTTGCCGTCAGAGTTAGGTAGAGTACACTGTACAAAGTAGCTGTACCAACCGCAGCTCATTTTCCCATTTTTGCCCTTGTCTACGTTGCCACCTGTTGGTGACCCCTTGAGCATATAAAAGGAGGCCCGTGCAATAACGTGGGGGGTTCACTCATTCGAGACTACACACACTCAAGCTAGGTTTTGTAGCTCTCTGTGCTCCCTAGCAAGAACACAATACAACCTGCATAAGCAGCAGGGAGTATTATCTCTCCGGAGAGCTCCGAAGCTGGGTAAACTGCTCGTGTGTTTCGGCTCGATCTGCTCTTCGTGCAATCTCCGCCCCCCACCGAACCAAAAGGGACTCGGTCCCCCGGTCCCATAGGTGTTCGTGGGGTACGATCAGCCTCCCCGACATCTTTGGCGCGCCAGGTAGGGGTGCTCGAGGCTGTGTGAACCTGATCCGGCGTTCACA
The DNA here is from genome assembly GCA_021605205.1 of Aegilops longissima. Lineage (NCBI taxonomy): Eukaryota > Viridiplantae > Streptophyta > Magnoliopsida > Poales > Poaceae > Aegilops > Aegilops longissima. The sequence goes on along the minus strand of CM038680.1, from coordinate 371,618,086 downwards.
CGAGCAACATCTTCATCAACATGCCTCCGAAGAAGAAGGCTTCGGCGGCAACAGAGCCGTCCGCGTCAAACCCACCACCACCGGAGCCGACGAGTGGTGGGGAAGACGCCGGCGGAAGAGCGGACGTCGACGAGGGAGCCCGTGTCACTGCTAAGTCCAAGGACAAGGCGGCGCAAACCTCGGCGTCCGTTCACGTGCCGCGTCCATCTCAGGAGGCGCGAGACCGACAGCGTCATGGTGCTCGCAGCACTACTCGTTCGTTGGGCCAAGATCGAGCTGGTGGATCCGGGGACGCTCAAGAACAGCTTGCACGCCAACAGGCTGGTGCGGTGCAAGCACGGTCGCTGGACGGGATATCGCTCCTTCTAACATATTTAGAAGTCCGAGCATATCCCGCCTCGCACCGCTCGCCATTGCCGCCCACCACTCAAGCGAAGCTTTGGCGCGAGGTCAATCGCTCTGGATTACCCTCCGACGGCAGACAAGGTCGACGAATGGAGGGCCACCATTCAAAGTCTCATCGGCTTTGCTAACGGCGACGCTCGCGGCAACCAAGCACATCGCTGCTGCGGCGAGACGACAAGGCACGAGCCGGTGGCGGCGAGACTGTGGGGTGCAACCACCATGCACTCTCCACCCCGAAGGTTAAGATCGCCGACTCGTCGGATCCACCTCGACAGCGACTCCACGCGCCATCGGATCCACGAGCTCGCCGTGATCAGCGCCAAGTTCTTCAAGAACGGCAACAAGAAGACGCCGAACGTGATCGAAGCGCCGAAGAGAAGCGGCGTCAATCCGACCAGCGCTGGGCCCTCTGTTGACGATGCATGCGCCAGGGGAACCAGGTGACTTGCCGTACGTGGTAGGTTGCCCTGCGTTCACTCGTGAGCTGCGGCAAGTCCAGTGGCCCGACAAGAAAAATTTCAAGCCAGACGTGCCAGAGAAGTATGATGGCAGGACGCATCCATCGGAGTTCCTCAGCATCTACACCATCGCGGTGCAAGCTGTGGGGGGACGAGACGACAAGATCCTCGCCAACTACTTCCCGCTGGTACTCAAGCCCAATGTTAGATCTTGGCTCATGCACTTGCCGGACAGCTCCATATCCTCTTGGGCAGATTTATGCCATCAGTTTGTCGGTGCCTTCACAGGCGGCCACAAGCCTCATGGCCAAGAGAGCGACCTTCATCTGCTCGCCTAGAAGGAAGGAGAGTCCCTGCGCAAGTTCATTCAGACATTCAGCCGTGTGCACTACAACATCCCAGATGTCCACCCCGCCGCGGTGATCAGTGCGTTTCATCAAAACGTGCGGAACCGCAGGATGAGGGAAGAGATGGCGATTGCAAAGTCAAGGACGTCAGTGAGCTGTATGCCCTGGCCGACAAGTGTGCACATGCTGAGGAAGGGAGGAGACTCCCAGGAGAGAATGCAGAAGCAGGATCTGACAGTGAGGAGACCGCCCTTGCGAAGAAGAGCGGCGACGGAACAACAGAAAGAAGAAGGGCAAAGAGGTACTAGTTGTCGAGGAGTCCAGTAACGGTGGTACCACCAAGAAAGCCAAAGTTGGTGGCTCCGGCAAGGAGGTTGCCGCTGGCGCCGACTGCCATCCTGTGGCGGCCACCGACAAGCAGGACAGCTCCAACAAACAGTACTGCAAGATCCACCGCACCAAGGGCCACGACCTCCAGAGCTGCAAGAAGGTCGAGCAGCTTGTTGAACAACAGAAAGCTGAGTACGAGCGGCGCGACAAGGAGAAGGCCCAGGAAGGTGCTGGGGGAGCTAGCAAGAAGTGAACCGGCCGGGGAGGACGCCGCGGCAAGGCCAAGCAGCGGCAAGGAGACAGACCTCCCCGCGGCCGCGACAAGGATGAAGACGACGATGACGATGAAGATATGGAAGACGATGAGGCTGACGAGCAGGAGTTTGTAAAGCCACGGAGGTCCTCTGCGTTGACGGTGGTGCTTCTCGCATACCTCACACCGCCAACTCAAGCAATGGATGCGGAGGTTAATGCAGCAGAACCATCCGTAGAGTCGCAAGCCTTTGAAATGGTCCAAGACGCCTATCATCTTTGATATTGAGGACCACCCCGATCGCATAATCGGCGGTCGGGTGCTTGCCGATGTTGGTCTCACCAACTATCCGCAACCTCAAGGTCACCAAGATGCTAGTTGTGGCGGGGCGGCTTAAACCTGATCTCATCCGCGGTGCTCCGAAGCTTGGATCCCCGACAATGAGCTCAAGAGATCGGCACATTCAAGGAATCAACCCAGAAGGAGCAAGCCAAAGGGAAGATCACGTTGCGGTAACATTTGGCGATGAACTAAACTTCAGGACTGAGAGGGTCATGTTTGGCGTCGCTGATTTTCCATTGCCTTACAATGGAATACTTGGTAAATCAAAGACTCGCCAAGTTCATGGCAGCCTCTCATTATGCATACAACTTGCTCAAGATGCCCGCCCGATAAGTGTCATTTCTGTCCATGGCGACAAGAAGGATGCTCTTATGTGCGCCGACAAGATCTACCGGGAGGCAACAACTGCAACAGATAGCAAATCACTTGCCGCTGAAGCTCCCGGGGGGAAGAAGAAGACCAAGTCCGCAAGAGCTCGGATGCCCCTCCGGCAAGCGCACCTCTTGAGTGCTGCGCTACCGTCGAGGACGCACCATCGAGCTCCACCGGCAAGTGCAAGAAAGGCGATGGCAGCTCCGCCAAAGACCAAGAAGGTGCCCGCCAAGGAGGACGGTGACGGTGGTACCTTCACCATCAGTGCCACTATCGACCCTAAATAGGAAGGCGCGCTCGTTGCTTTCCTGCGGGCGAATATCGACGTGTTTGCATGGCAACCGTCTGACATCCCTGGTGTTCCCAGGAAAGTAATTGAGCATCACCTAGCTGTCTGTCCTCATCTTGCGGCTCGTCAAGCAAAAAAGTCGAAAACAGCAGTGTGAGCGCCAAGAATTCATAGCAGAAGAAATCAAGAAGTTGGAGGCAGCGGGCCTTGTCAGAGGAGTGCTCCATCCCACGTGGTTGGCCAATCCGGTAGTTGTACGAAAGGCAAATGGGAAATGGAGACTTTGTATCGACTTCACAGATGTTAATAAAGCTTGTCCCAAAGACCCATTTCCCTTGCCGCGCATCGACAGATTGTTGACTCCACGGCTGGATGTGATTTGCTTTCATTTCTTGATGCATATTCAGGATATCATCAGATCTTCATGGCGAGAGGAGGATGAGGAGAAACCGCATTCATCACCCCATGTGGCACATGTTTTGTACGGATGCCTTTTGGGCTAAAGAATGCTGGTTCAACGCTTGCAAGAGTAGTCCATGACGCTTTTGAGCCGCAAATGCACGTAAATGTAGAAGCTACATGGATGACATAGTGGTCAAGAGCAAGGACAAAGCAACTCTGGTTCAAGATTTAGATGAGACCTTTGCAAATCTGCACAAGATCAACCTCAAGCTCAACCCGAGAAGTGCGTGATTTGGAGTCCCTTCCGCAAGCTTCTCGGGTTCTTCGTGTCTCAAATGGGAATTGAAGCCAATCCCGACAAGATCAAGGCCATTGAGCAGATTGAAGCACCAAAGCGCGTCAAGGATGTACGAAGACTTGCGGTTGCGTGGCTGCTCTCAAAGAGAGTTTATCTCTAGGTCTGCTGAGCGCCTACGCCATTTTTCAAGATTTTGAAAAAGGCAGGTCCAATGAAATGGACTCGGCGGAGGCTGCGCTGCAGACTTAAAGAGGTACTGTCCTCCACTCCAATACTTGTCGCACCTAGGCCACAAGAGAAGTTGCTGCTGTATATAGCGGCAACCAATCAAGTGGTTAGTGCTGCGTTAGTAGCGGAAAGGGAGGCGATGATGAGCCGCAACTAAAGGCAGATGCATCCAGCGACAAGCAGGGGGCTTCACCGACGAGCTCTGGTCCCGAAAAGGACGGATCTGCGCAGGATTGCGAGAAGATGCAGAAAAGGATGGTGCAGCGCCCAGTCTACTTTGTCAGTTCCCTTCTGCAGGGGGCTAGGTCAAGGTACTCTGGTGTGCAGAAATTGCTTTTTGGCCTCCTCATGGCCTCGAGAAAGCTGCGCCATTACTTCCAAGCACATGAGATAACAGTCGTCACTCGCTTTCCCCTGAAGAGAATATTGCAAAATCCAGAAGCAACATGCAGGATTGTCGAGTGGGCACTGGAACTGTCAAGCTTTGGCCTCAAGTTTGAAAGCACTTCAACTATCCAAAGCAGAGCATTGGCAGAGTTCATAGCAGAATGGACGCCAACGCAAGATGAAGAAATTCCAGAGACGAGCATCCCCGTCAAGGAGGCAAGTAAAGAGTGGTTGATGTACTTTGACGGTGCCTTTTCGCTGCAAGGCGCCGGTGCGGGCGTACTGCTGGTCGCGCCCACCGGAGAGCACCTCAAGTACATAGTCGAAATGCACTTTCCCAAGGAGCAAGCAACAAACAATACTGCAGAGTATGAAGGTTTGCTTGCCGGTCTCAGAATTGCGGTAGACCTTGGGATAAAAAAGCTCATTGTCAGGGTGACTCACAGCTTGTCGTTCGCCAAGTAAACAAAGATTATCAGAGTCCGTTGATGGAAGCCTACGTCGATGAAGTAAGAAAGCTAGAAGAGCACTTTGAAGGCCTGCAGATGGAACATGTTCCAAGAGCTCGAATGATATTCTTGATGGCTCACAAAGTGCGCCAGACTCAAGTTACCTGTGGAACCAGGGATTTTTGTGCTCAAGCTGACTCAACCGATCGTAACGCCATCAAGCGGACAGTAACAAGAAGAGGAAGTTGATTTCTGGTGACTACTTCCCGCCGAGCTCCCAAGCCGCCGCCAAGGTCCCCAAGTTCAACACCAAAAGTGTTGAGGAGCAGTCTGCTCCGACAAGCCCTGTGGTTTGTTTCGTTGAAGCGAGACGCCCCGACAAGTTTTGCTCGGCAAGCTTGCCGGAACATCAAGCTCCGCCGAGCCGCAGGTTCTGCCGAGAAGCTGATGTTCCCGCAGCAGCAGATGTGCCTTTAGTCCTTGTTGTCGAGCCGCAAGCTCCAAAGATGGGCGCAGCAGATTGTCAATTTCCTTGAGACGGAGAACTTCCGAAGAGCAAGAAGAAGCGGAGAGAGTAGCCCGCAGTCAAGTATGTATCAGTTTGTCGACAACACGCTGTATGTAAGAAGACTCAACGGTGTGAAATTGAAGTGTATCCACGGGAAGATGGGCCGAAGTTGTTGGCGAGATACACGGAGGCATATGTGGTCACCACATTGGCGTTAGGAGCACTTGCCGCAAAGCTTTCCGGCAAGGTTTCTTCCGCCGACAGCCCCTCGTGATGCAATCTGCACAAGTAACCAAGTGTGAAGCGTGCGGGCCCATTCCAAGCAGATACACCAGCCAGCTCAAGCTCTCCAGACGATCCCTTTATCCTCGCCATTTTCGGTGCGGGGCTCGATATCTCGGCCCTTTCCCGAAGTTGTCGGGGCTTTGAGTACTTGTACGTCGCAATCGACAAGTTCACAAAGTGGCCGGAAGTGGAAGCAGTGAGGAAGGTGACAGCACAGTCAGCAGTCAAGTTCTTCAGGTCAATTGTTTGTCGTTTTGGGATTCCTAACAGGATCATCACCGACAACGGCACCCAATTCACGAGCCGCACCTTCATGCAGTATGTTCAAGATCTTGGCGCCAAGGTCTGCTTCGCTTCTGTTGCTCATCCGAGAAGCAACGGTCAAGCAGAGAGGGAAAATGCTGAAGTGTTGCGTGGGCTCAAGACCAGAACTTTCGACAGGCTGCACAAGTGCGGAAGAAACTGGATTGAGGAGCTGCCGGTGGTTCTTTGGTCGATCAGGACGACACCAAATCGAGCCAGTGGCCAGACACCTTTCTCTCTAGTCTATGGAGCAGAGGCAGTTCTCCCCACGGAACTCGTATACGGGTCACCTCGAGTACTCGCTTATGATGAGCTTGAGCAAGAGCAGCCGCGACAAGATGACGCGCTGCTCCTTGAGGAGGACCGTCTTCAGGCTTTGTAGGAGCTGCTCGTTACCAGCAAGCTTTGCGCCGCTACCATAGCCGCAGTTAGAGCCGAAGTTTCGAGGAAGGCGATTTTGTTCTTCGCTGTTCAGTCCGCCAAGAATTCCAACAAGTTGACGAAGTGGGAAGGCCCTTATCGGGTAAAACGAGTCACTAGGCCTGGCGCTGTCCGCCTTGAGACCGAAGATGGCATTCCGGTGAGCAACTCCTGGAACATAGAGCATCTTCGTAAGTTTTACCCATGGCGCGGTTGCTGGAACCCGTTCCGGCAACCACCCTTTTGTACAAGTCTTGCCGATGTTGCATGTAATCCTTTGTACAAAGCCGGGCGCAGACCCCGTGCATCAGTAAAGCTCATGTGTTGCGCACAACTTGTCAATTTCATGCTTTCATCATCATTTTGCACGTGTTATCTGACATTTTGTGCAGCATCCACACCCGGTAAGCAATAACGAGCCACAAGGCTCCATAACTTTATTTTCTCTTCTTTCTCTTTCTCAAAGAAAGGAAGGTTCCTTCGCCCACAATTTAGCGGGGGAAGGAGAAGATAATGGTGTGGGCCGCCAAGCGCGCCGAGGAAGTTTCTTTGCCGGGAAGCAAACGATGAAAAGCTAAGTTGCTAAAGTTTGAGCAATCAGTTTTAAAATTTTAAGTTATGTTCCTCGAACGATAGTACTTTGTATGGAAAACCTGTGCGCGGAGGAACCAACTCGTAGCTAGTTTGCGCCCTTACTTTGTTTCGAGTCCGCTCAACAAATGAAGTAAGCTGCAACTAGTTGCGACAAGGTTGATTGTCGGAGGCGGCATCGCCAGCAAGCTGCTGACGTTCCGCACTCAGCGCTCGCGGCAAAGATGCCCGCGCCGACAAGTTCCCTAAAAGCATAGGGCACAAACATACAAAGGAAGGAATCAAGTAAAGGAAATAACATTGCAATCATTGCCTAAGATAGAGTTATATTACAAAAATAGCTTGTCGCAGATCTAATGAATTGTTCTCCTAAACATGATCAAGCAATGACAAGGAAAGATAAAATTGGCGGCCTAGTCTACGCGGTCGCCATCAACCCGCTTGATCTTGCCCACCTTGTCCACAATGGGTGCGATAAGGGCTTTGAGCGCCCACATCGGCATCGGGCGGCAAGGATCTGAGGGCGCCCGTTGAGGTTGAGGCCTGGATTGCGGAAGGCCACCTTCATTAACACCTTCGGAGGGCTCTCAAGCAGATCTAGCGCGATTCTCGCCAGCTGCTTCGGGATCTCTTCCGAGTCAGCTGGAGAGCCCTCACCACCCTTGAGGAACAGGCTGAGCTTGGAGCTGGGTTGGAGGCGCTCGTCGGAGGAGTACCCGAGATCCACCATCCCCAGCTCCATCAGCTCCTTGTCGATGGCGGCGGCGATATTCACAAGACCTTCAGTCCAGAGCTCCACATTCTCCCTGAAGGTGCTCTGGGCGGCAGTGGCACTCGCCAGCAGCTCCTCGTTGGCCTTGATCTTCTCCAGCAGACCCACCTCTCGCTCCTTGGCGCCGTCCAGCGTCTCCATCCGGGTGGTCAGCTTCAGCTCAAGATCCGCCTTGGAGTCCTTGGCGGCATCGAGCTCTTTGATCCTTTCGGCGAGCGGCCCTGCAACTTCGCCAAGAGTGTAGGCGTCCTTCTCGGCTTCGTGCTTCAGCGCGGCAAGCTCTTCGCTCTTCTGCAGGTGGCCTCCGGCTGCGCCACTTTTTGTCTCCAACTCCTTCTTGGCGGCCTCGGCAGCTCGCGCAGCGTCTTTTGCTTCCTTGAGCTCCGCCAAGTGATCGCCCAAGCTGCAAGCTCCTCCTCATAGCTGTCGAGGTTGATCTTCCGCTCGCCAACTCGCCTTCTTGCGCAGATAGCTTCTCGGCGAGCCGTTGCTGCTCTCGACCTCAGCCTTCTCAAGGATGAAGGCTGTGCGCTCTTCAGCCAGTTGCTCCGCTCTCTTCTTCGCTACGCCGGAGAGCTTGGCTGGCGCCCGGAGCTCTTGGCGCTTCTCCATGTCTGCTCCGCCCTCGCGACAAGCGCTTCCCGGGACTCCAACTTGGCTTGTCGGGCGCGGTAGAGCGACAACAGCTTCTTCATCAGCTGCTCCTCCTCAGACTCGCCGCTGCTGCTGTCTGGCGCATTCACTAGCGTCAACCCAGCGGAGGCAAGCAGCTCTTCGTCAAAGGTCTCCCCTTCGACCGGTGCCCTGGATCTCAACGCCCAGGGGAGCTTGATGAAGACGCCGTCGCCGGCCTTCAGATAGGCGCCGGGCTGGGGCTCTTCGGAGCCTGACGCTGCATCGGTGGTGGAGGGATCGGCGGTCGGCGTGGCGCTGGCGCTCCTGCTGCCTCGGTGCGTCGATCGATCGCTGGACCCTCGCCAGCCTTTTGCGGCGGCAGCCTTGGCGGCCTCGCCGGCGGACCCATCGGCGCCAGCCTCTTCCTCCATGGTGGCGGCGTCGTCGGTGTTGCTGCGCGCGCCTCCTCGCCGGCGACCTCGGTCTCCATCGGATCTCGGCGTGATGGATCTCGACGATCGAGAAAAGAAAGAAACGATCAAGCAAATGTTCAAAAGAAAAAATGAAGAAAAGAACCCAAGGGAAATTTTCAAACAAGAAGATTACTGCGATGGGATCTGCAGCCATGGTCTCGACACCGGAGGATCCTTCGGTGATGTCCCTTGGCGGAGAAGTCTCCCTTGTCGGAGAACGCTCCCTTGCCGGAGAATTCTCCCTTGGCGGCGTAGTTGAAGGAAGGAATTTGAGGAGCGGCTTCGGGCACTCCCGATGAGGCTGCTCTGCTCCTACACAAATCAACAAGTCGATATCAGCAAAGAAGGAGCACCCATGCACACCTAATAAAGAAGAAGTAAACCATATACTTATGCCGGGCCTGTCTTTGAGGGCTGCTTTGAGGAAGAGTTGCCGGTCCGCAAGGGAGTCTCAGACGCACCTCCTGTTGCTGGGGATCATCTTCGATGACAACCACCGGGTCTTGGCGCTCTTCGCGCTCTAGACCAGCGTCTGAAAAGGAAAAGAGTTCAGAATGAAGCAAATCAGATACAAGACAAAGCAACCAAATTGAAGAAATACAAGCACTGACATAGAAACTTACTCTTCTTCTTCTTCCTCGTCGGAGCTGAGCGGAGAGATCAAATTCGGCTCGCCTCCGTGCGAAGAGGCGGAGGTAGGTTCTCTAGACCGCTTGGCGGGGTGGCAGCGGTGGCCCGAGAGGATCCCGCCTCGGTTATTACAGCAGTGGGCGCGCTCCTGGCACAAGGCTTGCCGCGGTGGAGCGCGTCGCACGCGCGCTGCTGCTGGGTCTGCCCGTCTGCCGCCCGTCACTTCCCCGCCTTGCGGAGACGCCTTCTGGTGGGCTGCGGGCTCCGCCGGCAAGCTACTTGAAGGTATGGAGGAGGCGCCGGGCGGACTTGCTCGGCTCAACTTCGGCTCGGCCTGCTCCTCCTCGCTGGCAAGCTCCTCGATCGTCAAGGCTTGCCGCCCGCTGCCTCTCGCCTCCACGGTGAACCCGATTCGCCACGGCGGCAGTTTGCTGCCGCCTCCTCCGGCTCCAGTGGCAACGCGCTGCATCTCGGCGGCCGGTGGTGTCGCGGGTGAGCCACTTCTGCTCGTGGGCGGATCGGCACTTCTTCAAGTTATCGAAGAACTGCTGCACGACGTTGTCCGCAGCCCTTGCCAAGTTGGAACGATCCATGTGAATCGCATAACGGCATCATGGCGCTGGATGCGGTCGAGCTAAGAGTTGTTGCACAAAGGAACGACTCCCTTGGCAACATGAACCATTCGGGGTGATTAGGGTCATGCTTGAACAACTCGTAAGCATTGCGTCCAACTCCAAGACGGTGAAATTCCAGTTGAGGCCCGGTGCAGCCTCATGATATCCGGGCCGGTTTTGGAACTCCCAAGCAGGTCTCCTCCTCTCCTCGCAAGGGATGGCGCGGCGGCGAAGGAAATCGCGCCAACTCGCGCTTTACTGTGAGTCCGCAAACCTGAGGCGCAGGATCCGGTCACGGCAATCTTCAACCTAGCATCTTCCGCGCCAAGTTGCTCCAATCGCTGCCGCACACTATTGGAGTTTGCGCCAGGCGTGAAGGGCTGCGGTTCTCCTCAACGATCCAACACCAATCGGCTCTCCACTCCTCCCACTTGCTGCGGAGCTCTCCTTCCAGTTAGGATTCTTTCTTGATAATCTTGGAGATCCAAGCAATCCCTCCCGCAAGTGGCTCTCCTCTCTCGACGGGGCATGAAGAAGTGGGAAAAGGGCTACGCTTGGTGGACTCCGACAAAGTTTTCGCAGAGGTGTGCGAAACCGCCATGGTCGAGACAGCGTTGGGGTGAAATCAAGGAGGCGAAACCCGTGAGGTGTTCATGATATCGCAGAAGAACTTCAGAGAAGGCGGCAGAGCCCGCACAGAAGAAGAGCGCGAAGAAGGGTACCCGCCGAGGTCGACTCGATGCGGCGGCGGAGAGTAACTTCGCGCGGATGCGCCCGCGTCTCCGTCGACGAGAAGAGAAGTAGCCTCCCTCAGCTCCTTGCGCCGAGCTGGGGGGAAGAGGGCCCGCCTTGCGCAGCGCCTGAGCGCTGCGCCTCGGCCGACTTCACACCTTCCCTTGTCGGCTGAGCCATGGCGGAGGCGGTGGAGGAGTCCGACGGCGCTGATGGCGCTGGTGGCGATGAAGCGGAGCGCTGCTCTTCGGACCGTAGAGAAGAAGGGGAGCGACGGTGGTTTTCGAGATGGGACAGCAAATGGCGAGGTGGGCGACCTGCCCTGTTTCCCCTGCTTATAAGGAGGGAGAGGGGGGACGCCCGCTTTCCACTTAAGAAACCCCCACGATCTCTACCACGACGCCACGCTCGGGCGCTGCTGCTCGTGGGGACGTGGTGCGTCCGGAGCGATGAACGGCGTGATCTAGGCAGCGCGTGCCCATGCACTGTTTTGGGCCTGGCCCAACAGCGCTGCACCGGTGGCCTGTGCCCGGGGCTCTGTCGTGTACTAGAGTAGGGGTACCTCGGTATCCCGAATCTGGTGCTGGCAGGCGATTGTAAGACCAGCGGGCAGGCTGCCTAGTGACCGCCAAGGTCCTCCGTGGTTCCTTTGGAGCCATTCAAGAACAAAGTATTTAAGCCAAGAAGACAAGGCCCCGCAAGAGGAGCTTGCCGGGAAGGCCACTCAAGGCACACGAAGACAAGACCCCGCAAGAGGAGCTTGCGGGAAGGCTTGGTGAGCGACAAGCTTCCAGCGCGACAAGGATTCAGCGCGGCAAGATGCTTGCCGCTGGCAGCAACTCTCTTCATCTCCACTCCAGCTCATCCACCAACGTGTCGCCATGGGGCCATTCGGTGTGCGTGGCAGGTCAAGAGGTCGCAGCCAGCGGAGAGCAGCGTATGGCGGCACCGACAGGGTGCCATCGTGGCAAGCGGTGGCGCACCTGACGGTCCCTTTCGGCACCGCTTAGGGCGACGGACGGGCATTTAATGCTTTTGTCCCTTGTCGTCGAGTTAGGTAGAGTACACTCGCACAAAGTAGCTGTACCAACCGCAGCTCATTTTCCCATTTTGCCCTTGTCTACGCTGCCACTGTTGGTGACCCCTTGAGCATATAAAAGGAGGCCTGTGCTTAACGTGGGGGTTCGACTCATTCGAGACTACACACACTCAAGCTAGGTTTTGTAGCTCAGTGCTCCCTAGCAAGAACACAATACAACCGGACAAGCAGCAGTAGGAGTATTATCTCTCCGGAGAGCTCCGGTTGGTAAACTGCTCGTGTTTCGGGCCTTGATCTGCTCTTTTGCAATCTCCGCCCCCCACCGAACCAAAAGGGACTCGGTCCGCAGGTCCCATAGGTGTTCGTGGGTTACGATCAGCCTCCCCAACACAGAGTAAACTATGTCTCGTCCTTGAACGCGCTCCATGCCAACTCCGACAGAGGAAAATTGTGGCACACCCCTGTGCAACAATTTCACACAGGATGATAAGTCAACAGATGTTGAAACGACACTTTCCCATATGTGCCGTCTTTACGAACAAAGTCAGCAGCAACATCAGGAAATATCAAACAAGTCATCAATATGGGGAATCACCATGACAGACAGCAGCAATCCAAGTTATCTCGAGCTACTGAAGACGCGTCCCCAAACATTTTCTCACACCGACAAACCTCTGGAAGCCGAGGACTGGCTTGAGACATGGAGAGAAAATTAATTATCGCCCAGTGTTCAGACCTTGAGAAAGTGCTTTATGCTCCGACTATCTCTTTGGAGCAGCCGATCGTGGTGGGAAAATTTCTACACATGCACCCCAACGAAAATAATATATCATGGGAGGAATTTAAAGAAGGTTTTCATGGGGCACATATTCCTAAGAGTCTGATGAAGATCAAAAGAGAGAATTTGATGACCTCAAGCAAAGAACAATGATGTGTCCGAATACAACAATCAGTTTACCCTCGCTGTCTTGCTACGCCAACGAGGAATGAATGTCGAAAACAAAAGATGGAGAAGTTCCTAGACGGACCGACACCCGCTTAAATGTCAATTGGTCGTACACACATTTCCAGATTTTAAGACGCTGGTGGATAAGGCCATTACCTTGGAAAATGAGAGACGCAGCTTAGAAGATTTCCGCAAGCGGAAGAGGGACCAGTCTAAACACACCCGCAACCACCGCAGCAAGACAGATGTTCAGAAAAACTAGACACCCAAACCCACGACAATCGTCTCACGCCCAATCAAGAATTTCCACGCAAGGGACAAGGAGTTCACATACCGCCTAGGTGTTACCTGTTACGCTTAGGAGAAGAAGGGCACTATGCCAAGCAAAGGCCCCAAGCCAAGGAACTCGACCCCAAAGCCGAACAACGGAAGCAATAATTCGGCACCAAAGCGCAACAATTTCAACCCAAATAACAACCACAGGAAGGGTCATCTGAACCACGTCACCAAAGAGGAAGCACAAAATGCCCCAGATATCGTACTCGGTACGTTTCCTTTCAACACAATACCTGCCATGGTTTTGTTTGATTTCGAGCTTTCACTCGCTCGCTTCAAAAGTTTTGCTTTGCAAAATAATTTTTCGATGCTTCCCTTGGGAAAATCTATGATCGTCAAGTCCCACGGAATTAAGCAAGTTACACCGTAATTATTGCCAGGGTGTGGTTATCGAGTTTGAAGGGTTGAAGTTTCACGCAAATCTTATCGTATTGGAAAACAAAGGACTGGATGTCATCTTAGGGATGGATTGGTTAACCACCAACAAAGGTTTTATTGACTGCTTCAACAGGACCGTAATTCTCACCCATCACCACGGAAGACCATAAAGGTTTCAGCCAAGGAAAGAAAAATATCCCGCAACCGAGATTGAACAAGGTAGATATTTCTGAATTGAGCAAAGTTCCAGAGTGTGTGAATTTCCGGATGTATTCCCAAGAACTACTGCATGCCACCAGATAGAGAGATTGAATTCAGCATAGAGCTAGCACCCGGAACCGCTCCCATATACAAGAAACCATACAGAATGGCACCATCCGAATTGGTGGAACTGAAGAAGCAAATAAAGGAACTGTTGGAAAAAGGGTACATACGAGCCAGTTCCTCACCTTGGGGTTCACCAATTTTATTCGCCAAAAAGAAGGATGGAACACTGAGATTGTGCATAGACTATCGAGCTCTAAACATGGTCACAATCAAGAACAAATATTCGATGCCACGAATAAATGATTTATTCGATCAACTCGCTAAGGCCAAGGTGTTCTCAAAGATTGACTTGAGATCGGGATACCATCAACTGAAAGTACGAACCGAGGATATTCCCAAGACCGCTTTCACCTCCAGATACGGATTGTACGAGTTCACCGTAATGCCATTCGGACTAACAAACGCCCCCGCATATTTTTTTTCACCTCATGAACAAAGTATTCATGAAATTTATGGATAAGTTTGTTGTGGTATTCATCGATGATATTCGGTATACCCAAAACACCGTAAGAACACGCTTGAACATCTCCGGATTGTACTAGGAGAACTCAGAAACATCGGTTGTACGCTAAATTCAGCAAGTGTGAATTTTGGCTAAAGCAAGTAGGTTTTACGGGCCACGATCGACTCAAGAAGGTATCGCCAGAGACCCGAAAAAGTCAAGGCCGTGCTTTATGGAAGCCGCCAGCCAGCGTGACGGATGTACGAAGTTTCTTGGGTATGGCAGGATACTACCGAAGATTTATTGAAGGATTCTCCACCATAGCAAAGCCAATGACGCAACTACTCAAGAAAGACAGGAAGTTTGAATGGACGGAATTCTTGCAGAAAAGTTTCCAAGAACTAAAAGGAAATCGACAACAGCACCAAGCTAATTGTGCGATATACACAAAATTTTGAGGTATTTTGTGACGATCTCGAAAGGGCCTCGGGTGCGATTGATGCAAGAAGGCAAGGTTGTCGATATGTTTCTAGACAACTTCGCAAGCATGAGGAAAATTATCCTACTCATGACCTGGAATTAGCAGCAATTATTCATGCACTCAAGGAATGGAGACACTTTTTACTTGTAATCGCTAGAAATATACACGGACCACAAAAGCCTCAAGTATATTTTCACACAACCAGAACTAAATTACGGCAGCGACGCTGGTTGGAATTAGTAAAGGATTATGATGTTGGGATCCACTACCACCCGTGCAAAGCAAATGTTGTAGCAGATTCTCCGAGTGGAACCCCAGTCCGACAACGACAAAGATGCCGGACTTAAGACCTGAATTCCAGCAGGAATTCACAAAGCTCAACTGATGGTGGTCACCAAGGCGTGTGTCAAACTTAGAATTACAGCCTACCCGGTGGAGAAGGTTAAAGAGGCTCAACGTGGACACCCCGCATTGAAGGCATAAAGCGGAAGATGAAGTTGGGCAAGGCCTCGAATTCATTATTGATGAGCAAGGAATATTGTGGTACGGAATAGGCTTTATGCATCAAATATCCATGACCTTAAACAGCAAATCCTGGCTGAAGGCCACACCGCGCCCATATTCAATCCATCCTGAGGAACAAAATGTACAAAGATCTTCGTGAAACATTTTGGTGGCATGGTATAAAAGAGACATAGCCACGCTTATTGCATGTTGTGACTCTTGTCAACGCATCAAGGCGAGCACTAGAAACCGCCGGGCTATTGCAACCAAATAAGATACCCGAGTGGAAATGGGACGAGATTGGAATGGATTTTATTGTTGGACTACCTCGGTCACAACACGGACATGATGCCATATGGGTAATCACGATAGATCGACTAAAGTAGCTCACTTCATCCCCGTGAAGACAACACACACCACTCGAAGCTTGCTAGGCTCTACCTCTCCCGTATCGCTTGCCTACATGGAGTCCCAAAGAAAATAATCTCGGACAGAGGCACTCAATTGCCTCCGGTTTTGGGATCACTTACAACAAGCTCTCGAACTCAGCTGGCATTCAGACCGCATACCATCCCTGCATGGATGGGCGATCGAGAGAGTAAACCAGATTCTAGAAGATATGCTGAGAGCATGTGTCCTCACCTATGGGACCAGTTGGGAGGAGAGCTTACCATACGCAGAATTCGCATATAACAACAACTATCACCCAGCCTCGCAAATGGCACCATTTGAAGCTCAGACGACGAAGATGTCGACTCGCTAAATTGGTCGGAAACCGAGACAGTCATATCTTCGGCCCAGACCTGCTCAAAGAGGCTGAAGATAAAGTCAAGGTAATTAAGGACCGAGTCAAGACAGCCCAAAGTCGACAAAAGAGTTATTACGATCAGAAGCATCGTGGAGTCTATTTTGACCCCGGTGAATTTGTGTACCTACGAGTATCACCCATGAGAGGCCTGCATTGATTCAAGATTAAAGGGAAGCTAGCACCAAGGTTCATCGGACCTTTCTGCATAATAGCACGAAGAGGCACGGTGGCCTACCAGCTAGACTTACCCGAAGAACTATCCGACATCCACGACGTATTCCACGCCTCCCAATTGAGGAAGTGCGAAGCAACCCAGAGAAACAAGTACCCCATAAAAACATTGACGCAACCAGACCTTACGATCGGGAGCATCCGATAAAAATCTTGAAGAGTTAGAAATAAGAACCCGACAAAAAACCATCAAGTTCTTCAAAGTTCAGTGGAGCAACCACACCGAGAGTGAAGCCACTTGGGAAAGAGAGGATTTCCTTCGAGCGGAGCACCCACAATTATTTGAGGATCAACTGGAATCTCGGGGACGAGATTTTTCCTAAGGGGGTAGGTGTTGTGACACTCCAAAAAATTTCCTTTGGTTTTCTTCAAAATTTTGTTGGATTTGAAGGAGGTCACCAAAACCCTTTAAAAAAAATCTCTATCAAAAGCTTTTTCCCTCTGGCAAATATTTTACTTTTGCATCTCCTTCAACTCGTGTTTGGTTTTAAATTTTTCCTCTGATTGCTCTCTTCTCAAGGATTCAAGAAAAATCTTTGAAGTTTATTTTTCTTTCAAAAAGAAACTCTAGGAGTTTTTCATCCTCTCCCATATTTGAGATCATTTATGGTTTGGCCATACACCACATGGTAAAATCTTCCCAAATATGTCTCCTTCCACCTTGGGCAATCCAAACATTCTGTCTCTACTAGTTCAACCCTCTTCTGAATTTTTATTTCATTTAATTCTCTCCCAAAATCTTTTCGCTCTATTATTTTGAGCCTAGGTAATTTGCAAAGCAAGTACCTTAATGCATTTGAATTTTGACCTCAAACCAACTCCCTTGGATAGTCCTTGGTACCCACAACCTAGAACTATCAAGATCCACTCCTCTCCTGCTCAAAATTTCAAATTATAGTCTCGCAAGTTTGGACCAGATTTGCCAAATTTGGTGAAATTCATATCTACACTACTCCAAAATTCCACAAATATTCAGGCAGCCTCTAGATGCAATGAGAGCCCCTCCACCAAAAACCAGCTCAAGGAAAAATCCCTACATGCCTAGATCATTCTGTCGAACACCTTGCATGCACTGCTTCATTCATTTTCGCTAAGTTCGTGAGTTTCTGTCGATCTTCGCCGAAAGTTCAGTCACATGCTCACAGTGCACTTGGCACGCTGCTCACGGCCTAGCTTGCTTGTCCGAGCCTCACGCTGCATGCTTGGCGCGTTCTGGCGTCGGTGGCACCTAGCTCGCTTGCGCGGCGTGTCTTGGCGGGCCGAACCACCAGAGCGGCCGACAGGAGCAGAACGGCGGCATAACACCGCTCGGGCGCCGCCTAAACCCCTGGTGGCTCTGCGTGGCCATTTCTCGCCAACAAGACGATGCAGCACCGTCACCGTGGCGCTGCATGCACAAAGCGCGCCTCCTCGCCGCCGACGGGCTCACGCCGCCTGCCTGGCCGAGCCCCTAAGCAACCAAATCCCAACGCAGTTAGCACCTAAACGGAACCAGGAACACCCACGACGACGCCAACCTCTCGAACCTCCCGTGCAACCACAGCGCCAGAATCACCTCGCCGGAGAACCCGTTTCGGCAACCGCCGGGCGGCTATATATAGCACCCCGAGCTTGTCTCGCCCAGACACCTCCTCTACCCTCCGCACCTCGCCAAGTCCCTCGAAGGGCCACGAGGAGCTCTCCTTCCCGACCGCCATTTCGCTCCGCCGCCTCCACCGTGATTCACTCCGTGAATCTCCGGCACCTAACCTCGCCGATAACTCTCATGCTATCGCAGAGCTAACCCTCCTCAATTCCACCTCCGCGCTTTCTCCGACGAGCTCCACGACCACCCAACCGCCGTCCGCCGGAGCAAGCGCCGCCCGACGTGGTACTGGCCGGCGACTCACCACCACCTCCCACAGACGCGGAATGGCGCTCGAACATGGAGGCACTCTCCGATCTCCTGCCTCGCTGTGGATCGCCGCCGACCATCATGCTCTCGGCGCCGACGAGCCCCGACTCCCTCGCTTGAATTTTCAAACCTGACGGGTGGGACCCGCCCACAGCCTCTCTTTCGCTTTTTTTAATCGTTTACTGAAAGCGTATTTTGGCAAATACGCTTCAACTCTGAACCGTTTTTCTGGATTTTTCTGCAAAGCCCCCTGGAAGTTTTCTGTTTCATTACAGATGGGTCCTTGGGTTAAAACCCTTATAACTTTTTAACAGAAAGGAATTTTTGAGTGATTCTTTTTCTGTCCTCTTCATATTTTTGTCTAGTTTTTTATCATATTTATGTGAAAATTATTTGGATCAACTTTCTGTACCCCATGGTATTTACGTTAGCGCATGTATTTTTGTGTATCGTAGATACCGAAGGAGGTGACGGAACCGCGAACTTCGCCGAGCTAGACCCCGACTACTCCGAACCAGGCAAGCAAAGTTTGAACTTTTGATATGATGAGTGTCTGAGCATGTTGCATTATTTTTGTATCATGGCACGTTCACCAGCATTTCGATGATAGTTTATCTCGTGAGCATCATGGCAAATGAGCTCGGTAAATCGAAGAGTTGTTGGAAACTTGTTGCATGGCCATGAGTTGGCATGAGTGTGGGTAAGATGGCAGTGTTGTAGCATGCCAGGCTTATGCCATATCGTTGACCCAATGTCAACCTAAGTCACCGATTCCGTCCTGCCTTCCTTCCGTATTACCACTGCTTCCGCAAGGGATACGGCTTAGTAGGTTGCAAACCACTTCTGGTACACACCAAATCGAGAGGCCGGATGAAGGTTCCATGGCCCTGGATTAAATCCTTTCATCCGGTCAGGGGCATGGGTGTTTCCGTTGGGACCAAGAGGGGGCACCCCTTAGAGCGTAGCACAAATAAATTTGATCCCATGCTATTCGAGATTGTGATCTCCCGCCTCAAAGTTTTTCTTAAACGTTGTCTAGGGTGATTCCTAGCAACGTGAGGTATGATGGGTGTACTAGCTAGTTGTGTTTCCTCCGAAATACCGAACGGAACTAGTCCTTCGTGACTACGAAACCGCTGGCTGTGGACAATTTTGGTACAAACTCGCAGAGTCAAAATTTCTTGAATTCATCTTATTCATATCCAAGTACCGTGTTCATCTTATCTTGTCGAGTGTCACCTCGGCACAGGAACTCCGAGAACCATTTGACTATCAAAGGTTTATTTTCCGTGAATGGACTAACCCGCTTATTGTCTTGTGATGAATAATTTCCGTGAGCACTAAATCTTGTCGATATTTAATAGTGTATTATAAGCCCTTTCGTGATGTCGCCGACGTCCGATCGCGGCATTGCTATTATTTATTTTATTATAAGCCCTTTCTCGTGATGTCGCCGACGTCCGATCGCTGCATTGCTGTTATTTATTTTATTATAAGCCCTTTCGTGATGTCGCCGACGTCCGATCATGCATTGCTGTTATTTATTTTATTATAAGCCCTTTTCGTGATGTCGCCGACGTCCGATCAAGGGAATTGCTGTCACTTATTTTTATTATAAGCCCTTTCTATGATGTCGCTCAGACGTCCGACTGCGGCACGCATGCATTTTTATTTCAATATAAGCCCTTTATGAGGTGTCGCTCAGACGCCCGACTGTGGCAATATTTTGCTTATTTATTCACCCTTCGAGGCGCCGCCTGCATAATTCGATCGGTTTTGAGTTTGTCTCTTTGGGTTTTCGAGCGGACTACCGCCGACTCCCATTTTAATTATTTTCTATACTGTTTTAGTTGAGCATTGTTAAGATTAACTATGTCGCATTCATGCATTCATTTGTTATATCTTTTGTCCGAACTGTCTTGCGTAGTACTTTCATAGTACTCACCGCTTGTTGATTTGGCCGATGTCGATAAAGGCGATCTCATGGATGAAGAGTTCGATAGCGAGTCCGACGCCTAGAGGAATCCCAGTCAGTCCTGTGTGACCCTCGGATTAGTCATTGTGAAATATCCGCCCGCTACCCAAATAAATTCATCGAGCCTCACCTCGACGCCGATGAGCCACCGATCAAGAGACTTATTAACCACCCCACCGTGTTATTCCACCAACCACGCATGCTTCGAGTCAGTAGTGTTTCCACCCCACACCTTTGTGCCATATCCGCCTTCATGTATAATTATTGGCATGTTGTAATAATTGGTTGGGCATCTTTAGTTCGACCCCTGTAATATTGTAATGCTACTGGCTCCTTGTATCAAAGTTTTGTCTACCGATATGGAGGATTTTTCCTCATATTGGAACTCGTAGGTCAGTTGTTCAATAAATGTTTTTATTGAAAAAACCGGTCGTGACACAGACGAAGTAATGGAGCACGAATTCCCAGACGGGTTTAAACCCATGAATATCGAATCGTACGACGGAACAGCTGATCCCGCGATATGGATCGAGGACTTCCTCCTCCATATCCACATGGCCCGTGGTGATGACCTCCATGCCATCAAATACCTGCCACTAAAACTCAAAGGACCAGCTCGATACTGGTTAAATAGTCTGCCGGAAAATTCTATTGGCAGCTGGGAAGACTTGGAAGACGCCTTCCGCGACAACTTCCAAGGAACATATGTCCGGCCACCGGATGTCGATGACTTAAGTCACATTGTCCAGCAGCCCGGAGAGTCAGCCAGGAAGCTCTGGACTAGGTTCTTAGTTAAAAAGAACCAAATCGTCGACTGCCCACACGCGGATGCCCTAGCGGCCTTCAAACACCGCGTCCGAGATGAATGGCTCGCCCGCCACCTCGGTCAAGAAAAAACAAAATCCATGACAGCCCTTATCGCTCTAATGACCCGCTTTTGCGCGGGAGAAGACAGCTGGCTCACTCGTAGAAGCAACAGCGCCAGCGATCCGGGCACTTTCGAAATCTAAGACGGCAATGGCAAGCCATGACGCAGCAAGCACAAATGTCGCAATGTTAATGAGAGAACGCGCGACACAACGGTCAACGACGGATTCAGCGATCCCAAACCCGGTCGACGGAAGAAGCCATTCAAGGCAAGCAAAGACGGACCATCCATTCTAGACAAGATATTGGATCGACCCTGCCAGAGTCACGGCCACCCCGACAAACCAGCTAATCATACCAACAGAAACTGTTGGGTCTTCAAGCAGGCTGGCAAGCTCAACAATGAACACAAGGGGAGGAGGCCGCCCGGTGATAGTGACGACGAAGAGACTCACCAACCAAATACCTGGGGTCAGAAGCAATTTCCTCCCGAAGTAAAAACAGTGTGGTATACACGATACACAACTCTACAAGGGAGCAGGAGAAGCACTCCCTATGGGCTGAAGATCACAGTGCTGCAACTTTAGTACAAAGCAGTCTTATTAAACCACATACATTATCGCCCATTAAGCCACCGGTCTCCATTGAACAGGATCGACCAATTCCGGAGCGGAAATAGCGGTTCGGCTTCTGCCGCCCACCTCATATACCTGCGAAATTTGTATCGCGCATACATAACTATGCACTTAAGACACCCTGGGCATCGGCGGAAGCACAATACGGACAAGCCTGCAAGCACTCCCGTAACTTTTTTCTCTCTAAATTACTCTTTCTTTCTTAATTATCCTTTACTACAGGTACGCAAAGGCTAAACATCTAACGGACTCTATCGGAGTTCGGATCCGTACACTAACCTAGGGGGCTATTGCCGTCAAGGAATCCCCTCGCCGAGGATAGGCGGCGCAGACGTGCGACAGGAGGTCCAAAATAACTTTTTGTAGACCGCACTCTTTATTTCGAGCCTGTAATATGCCTTTTCCCTCCGCCTTTGACCCCGGGCATGTCAAATAGCCGGGGTTGTTGTCTTTTTATCTATAAAGTAACCATTGGCATATCACTCAGGTCCCAGTAAACATAATCCGCATTCAGCATTCATTTTTTTCCAAAAAATGAATTTGGCTCTTATGGTTGTTTCACACACATACCTCGGCATAACTTGCCAGGGGCTCGGTATGGGAACAAATGAGTTGCCGACAAAGTCCGAACAGCTTTATAGCGTACTTCGGTGTCGCGAGTTTGGCCTTGTATGCATCAGCTCTGAATCATGTCTTGGGTCAATAGTTGGGTTGCCCGGCTCTTGTGCTTGCTACCTTACGTTCCGCTCTATCGGCTAGGGTAGTATAGGAGAACTACTGCGATTGTGCTTCCGGTTCATCCTGGTCAAGCACCTCAAGAGAGAAAGCCGAAAACCCGATCATCATGATATCGCGAGAGCTGGTCAACCACTCAATGACTTATCGGAATCTTTCACGATTCCCTCCCTATTGTACGAAGGACCTTTTTCTTCAGGTCGTATATGTAATGCACTGTCGGATGTGGGGTTCCGGCAAACCCTTAAGGTTCGAACGCTGGGGTGCGCGTGAAGCCTTTCCCTCCTACCGATCTACGCCCTAGCTCACTAAGATCTCACGAACGAACTCGGCGAACTTGCAACACAGAAAGACACGAGGTTTATACTGGTTCGGGCCACCGTTGTGGTGTAATACCCTACTCCAGTGTGGTGGTGGTGGATTTCCTCTTGGGCTGATGATGAACAGTACAAGGGAAGAACAACCTCTTGAGGTTAAGGTGTTCTTGTGCGGTACGAGCTTGTGCGCGTCCTTGGATCCGATGGCTACTACCATGGTGGCTATACCTATTTATAGAGGCCCTGGTCCTCTTCCCAAATATCGAGCGGGAAGGGAGCCAACAATGGCGGGTAAATTTCAAGGGGGACAGCTAGTACAAGCTATCCTGACAAAAGCGGTCTTCACCTGTGAAAAGCTCTGGTGGTGACACTGTCTTGGGCTCCACGATGACCTCTGTCTCGCCGTCCTCCTGGTCTTGGTCTCGTTGCACCAATATAGCAACCTTTGCCTGATGCCTCGGTACTCTTTGCCTGCGATGGCCTCCTTAGCACCAAAGAGGAAATAAGGATGCTGTGCGCGCTGGCGCCCACCTGGCGCCCGCCTAGTGCCGTTCGTCATGGCTCACGTCACGAGAGCCTCGTGAGGTTTGCCCCGCCTTGATATCTCCGCTCCTCGCGAGCCTGCCTGGCTAGGCTACTCAAGAGGAGGTCGTGCGTCGTCCGCCTCGTGAGGCTTGGACCCTCGCGAGGGTCTTGGATGCCTTGTTGATGAAGACGGGCTGTACAGCCTGCTGTCTTAGCCACACTATGGGCTGCAGGCAGGCATGTCTAGGGACCCCTGTTCCCAGAACACCGACAGTAGCCCCCGCACCCAAGGTGCGCTCGGGCTTGGCTTTGCAGCGAAGCCAAGGGTCAAGTTTGGAGCACCGCGGGCCCCAAAAGCCTGCGGCCTCGGTCGACGCGTGGCGGTTGATTGGACGTGGGCGTCTCCACTTCCCCACGCTGCCCTTGAATCCGCCTGGCTACGCGGCCCTCGCATCTTACACAGTTATTCTTCCTTCGCCCACGCCTGGCTCTTCCAATCTCCCTGCTTCCTCGAGGCCCTGCTTTGCGCTTCCAATCTAACTTGCGCTCCGCCTGCCCCATTGCCATGGCGTCGAAACAAGCTGAAAAGGGGAAGAAACCTCTGTCTCTGCCAACTGCATCTCCGTCCTTCGTGCCTGCACTCGGCCGGTCTCGGGTGCTCAACGACGAGGCCATGGAAAAGGTGCGTCCGATGCTTGCTTCCAGTTTCAACGAGTGGGGAAAGAGCGGTGGCTCATGCCTCGTCTCGACTCGCCGCAGTTACTGGCGCCACCAAGTCCCAATCTTCATAGATGCCCTCTGGGTTGGCCTGATTCCTCCCTTCTCTGCCTTCTTCAATGCGGTGCTTGAGCATTATCAGATCCACATGCTGCATCTCGACCCTCAGTTTGTGACTCTTCTCGCCGTCTTCGCCTTCGTGTGCGAAGCCATGGCTGGCATAGCCCCTTCTGTGGCCCTCCTTCGCCATTTCTTCTCATTGCATCTGACCGACCCCCAACAAAGCTCGGGATGCGTGAGCTTCTATGCCATGGGTGCGATGGCGGGCGAGGGGATTGACTTCGAGCTTCCTCCATCCACGAGCGAATTCCGGACACGATGGGTGTTCGTTGATGCCGGCATGCTCAGTCCTCTGCTTCAGGCTCCGTCGGGGCCCGCTGTTCCTAACTCCGACTGGAGCCATCAGCGGCTCACGAGCCCCCGCCTTTCCCACGTCTGGCTCAGGTTGAGGTTGCTGAAAGACCGCGGCGTAACTGCGCCGATGGTGGTGAAAGAATTCGTCAAACGCAGGGTTGCTCCACTTCAGCGCCATTCCCGCCCAATGTGGACCTTGCTCAGCAGCCATGACCACATGAGGTTCCAGGAGTCTGGGCTCCTCCTTGGGACGCGGCAAACAGTGCTCAAGGTCCTGACGGGTGTCCTCTTGCTAGCCGAACTGCCTGGGAAGAACTGTTTGCTGTACCGCTGCAAGAGCAAGGATGAATTTGTAGAGAATATGCCTCTCTTTGATGAGTGGGGGCCACGGCCGATTGACCTGGTGGGGCCCCGTGAGAACCCCGTCGTCGTGGTTCCCTTCCTCGCTGCTAGCGCCGAGCCCACCCCAAGTGATGGTGCAGGTGAGCGAGCTCCGACGGGGGCCGGTGGCTCGAGTGCTAAGGAGTGCCTGCTGAATGGTGATCCTGGGGCGTCGTCCTCGGGAGCCTGCGGCCCTCCTCCTGAGGCGTCGATTGCTGGAGAGGCGCGGCATGCGGTTCTCGAGGTCAAGGCTCCAGGACCTTTGGGAAGCTGTGCTGAGACGGCGCTCGGTCGTTCACCGCAACCAGGCACCCCCGCAGACATCCTTTCGAGCTCTTATTTGCCCCCGCTGTGCACCGGTCATCACGTCCAGTGCTTCGGTCTCCTTTGTGTGGACTTCGAGGAGCTCCACAAGAGGAAAGGATCTCCTAGCGGCAACAATATCTTCGGGCCGTTGAAGCGAAGGAAGTATATCGCCGTTGACGTGTAAGTGCCGCACTGCCATGGCTTATTGCACGCCGTCTTCATCTCATGACGCCGGTCTTTCAGGGCTCCTTCCATCGAGGCTGTTGCATCTCCTGAGAAACGGCCTCCTCCTTCCTCAACTCTTCCGCCGGCCTCGAGCGCTCCGAGTCCTCTTGCCGCCCCTGGAGCAGGGTTGGTTGAAGGGGCACTCCTACCTTCTTGGCGTGCCGAACCTGCGGCCTTGTCTCTCCTCCCCCTGG
Source organism: Aegilops longissima (assembly GCA_021605205.1). Classification (NCBI taxonomy): domain Eukaryota; kingdom Viridiplantae; phylum Streptophyta; class Magnoliopsida; order Poales; family Poaceae; genus Aegilops; species Aegilops longissima. The sequence continues at coordinate 371,592,906 of CM038680.1, read as the reverse complement.
TTTGGCGTGGAGCTTGGTAGGCGTGCACAAGACTCCTCCGCTGGTCATGGATGGCAATTTGTTGGCTTCGATCTTCGGCTCCTCTTCAAGCAGCGAGCCCCGGTCAGCTTGGGCTCCTCGCGAGGATTGGTTGATGTCAGGCTCGGCATCAGCCCCCAGCCCCCTGCCTGGAGGGGGCGCACCACTCGGCGCCGCGCCCGCAGCCCCCGAGGCGGAGGACGAGGTGGGCCGAGCATTCGAGCTCGAGCACGGGCGGAGCGTGGTTCGTCACAGGCTCTTCCAGGATGCGATGGGTGCAATGTGCCGACTTGGTGAAGAGCTCGCGAGTGTCGATTCACGTCTTGAGGCTGAAGGTCTCCGGCTGGCCGAGGAGCGGCGCAAGCTGAAGGTGGCCACCAACCTCGGCCGCTATCAGCGTGACCTTGATAACGCGAAGGCCGAGGCATCTCTCAAGGTTTCCCATGAAGCCCGCTCATGAGCTTTGGACGAGGCTCGCTAGGCTGACCGCCGCCGCGAGGCTGCGGAGACGCGCGCGTGGGAGCTCCAGGCCTGTAGCGCGTCTCTTGAGCAGTAGGTGGAGGCGCGCAGGGCCGCTCTTGCATCGCTGAGGGGGACGCTCGCGGAGGAAGAGGAGGTCCGGAAGCATGAGGAGGCGCTGACCCTGGAGGCCGTCGAGCGCAGCCTCAAGCTCGAGCAACTTGAGACGAGGGAGCGTCAAGTTGCCCAAGCAGATGATGTCGTCGGGGCTCGCGAAGCCAGAGTCGGGGAGGAGGTTGATCGCCGGGTGGCCGAGGTTCGCGCAGATCTGGAGGGTAGGTACGACTGGCGGGCCTGCAGCGGGAGGATGAGGGCAGGGCCGCTGCCCTCGTGCCCGGGTTGGACGAGGCTGAGAGGCAGGCGGAAGCCGCAGCCGCTCGGGTTACTGGCCTTGCGGACTTGGCCTCCGCCCTGCCGAGCCACGCTCCCTTCGGAGGCGGGTTGATGACGCGGAGGCCGCTATGCAGGCAAAACATCGAGGAAGTGCTCCAGCGATGAACGCCGGAGCGAGCATGCCCTATGCTTCAGATCTCGGAACAGGGCCAATATCGCCTGGGCCATATTTTGCGGCGGAGGCGCCGCCCTCACTCAAATGATTATGCCAGCCACCTGACCTTCTTCACCGAGGTGGTGACGCGCCTGGAGGCTCGATCTGCTAGAGCTCACCAGCTTGTGGAGGAAAGGGGTCGTGGCCTGCTCGAAGGCTTTCTCCCGCGTCTTCACCACCTCCCGAATGCCGACCTCAACTTTGATTTCGACGCCATCGCTTCGTACTCGGCTGTCCGGGCGACTTAAGCGTTGGGTTGAGGACAATGTGGACACGTTGGTCAGGGCCTTCACTTCGGAGGATGACACGGTGGTGGTCGTCGCAGACGAAGGCAACGTGATTGACGACAGCGACGGGGGCGTCGCCGATGGCGGCGACGATGCCGATGAAGACGACGACGACGTGAGTGACGCATCCGCGGGTGACGCAACTAGCGACATTTCTGGCTGATCCCTTGTTCTCCTGTCATTTCATCCTGCGCACAAACTCGGGCGTGGCCCTTAGAAAACTTGTAAGAGCATTTTGAGAGGGGGAGCCCCTCATGTAAGCAAACTGCAGTTTTTTACTTTCCTATGCAACGCGAGTTTGTGTCTTCATGAGCTCATGAATCCGGGTGCGAGTCCTCTGTCGTGGTTTACCTTAATCAGTGCCAGCTTTGAGCTGGGTCACAACGCGTCGAGTTTCTGAGAACCCTGTGGAGCTCGTCGCCCCGCTAGAAGGGGCCCACTAGAGGTGAGTACCAGCTGTAGTGAAGGCAGCACTTGGCGGCGCCAAGATCGCGATGCCCCGCCATCGAGGAGCTCGTGGAGGGAAAGCGATTTAACATGAGTCCCAGACAAAACGAGGTTCAGAAGGCAAGAAATTGCTTGAAAGAGAAAAGGCTCCCCCCCCCCCGCGCACCAATAAAAACTCAACTTCAACTCAAATCCAGATCCAGAAAGCAAAGCTACAGAGAAAGAGATCCAAATCAAAAGGCCGCGTCCGACACCTAGTCTAGTCTTTTGGTCTTCAAGTCTTCTCACCAGCGCGGAGCTAAGGGCCGCCACTAGGTATGGGAGGGAGCCCCAGGGCCTGAGGCCGGCACCCTGAGACTCCGGGGCGAGTACGGCCCCAACTCATTATTAGGTGAGAGTGTCACGAGCGGCGAGCTTCACAGGCACTGGGCCTTCTTCACAGGTATTGGCCTTGCTTCATATCGCTAGACGAGGGCCCTGCCTTGCGCCACCCTTGACCTCCTCTGAGCCGATCTGTCACCAGGACGACACAAAGGAGGGAAAGAGGACGCCAGCGGTTCCCTCGGCAACCACAGGTCCTCTGTCGGGGGAAGGGTCGCCGAAGCCTCCCCGGCAGAGGGCCTACCTCCGGGTGTCCCCTGGCTTCGCGCGCCGTGGGGAGGGGCCTGGCTCCCGACCCGTCTCTTGCAGCCCCCAACGCGATTCCCCTGGCGGCAGGGAGGCCGTCTAGCTGGGACCACTGGTCGTTGCGGTGATCTGTTCCTCCTGCGACTCATGGTTAGCATAAGCTTGCTCCTAAGGGATTAGGGGTACCCTGTAGTTGCCGTCACCTGTGCGATCGTCGTGGTTCTCCGTTGGTTCTTGAAAGGCTTCGGCTCCTAGCGCCCCCGCTTCCCAATCTTCTCCAACGAACGAGCCGGGGTCATCCTCCGGTGCGTACTCCTGGTCCATCATGTGGGGCACGTAGGCTTCCGAGGCCGTCACTCTGAATGCCTTGCTGTAGTGCCCCACGCTCCATTTTGCTCGGCCCAGGGCGGCGTCCAAAGGATGGTAGCGCGGTAGCCGTCCTGGACCATGGCGGGCGACGCTTGCGCCCATGCTTGTCGCGTGCGGCATGGGGGCAGCGAAGCCCCCTGCGCCGCTGGCCGCGCTGGTGTTGATGAAGCCCCCGGGCGTGGCCGATGGCGCGCGGTTGTGGTGAGGCCCATCGTGTGGCCCCGCGGTGGCCTGAGGAGGAGTCGACAGTGATGGGCGATGCCCGACGCTGCTGCATCCAGCAGCTCGGCAACGCACTCCAAAGCAGTGCATCTCGCCGCTCTCCATCATTTGCATCGCAGCAGCTCCCTCGCCACCGTGAGTGCCGCCCGCATGTTTGCTTGCTCCCGTCGCGAGTGCGGCGCCGTTGCTGCAGCGTGACTAGCTGCTCTCGCAGCAGCTCGTACTTATTGTGGGGTGAGGTGGACGGACGCCAGCCAGCCGCCGCTTGCGCGCTGGCGGAGTTCGGGCGGGCGCCGTGCCGCCTGGAGCATGGGGTCGAGTATTCATGGGCAAGCGATGCTCGGCTGGCCAGCTGCCCAGCGGTCCGGAGCCGGCCTTGGGTCGCCGGACATCGCGGTGGTGGAGCGTCGGCGAGCTGGTTGGTGGAGGAGAAGCTCTGGCGCACCCCTACCTGGCGCGCCAAATGTCGGATGTGGGGTTCCCACAAACCCTTAAGGTTCGAACATTGGGGTGCGTGGAAAGCCTTTCCTCCTACCGATTCACGCCTCTAGCTCGCTAAGATCTCGCGGATTTAACTCGATTTAACTTGCAACACGAAAGACACGAGGTTTATATTGGTTCGGGCCACCGCTAGGTGTAATACCCTACCCAAAGGTGGTGGTGGTGGATTGCCTCTTGGGCTGATGATGAACAATACAAGGGAAGAACAACCTCCTGAGGTTAAGGTGTTCTTGTGCGTATGAGCTTGTGCGCGTCCTCGGATCCGATGGCTACTACCATGGTGGCTAGACCTATTTATAGAGGCCCTGGTCCTCTTCCCAAATATCGAGCGGGAAGGGAGCCAACAACGGCGGGCAAATTTGAAGGGGGACAGCTAGTACAACCCATCCTGACAAAGCGGTCTTCTCCTACGAAAAGCTCTGGTGTTGACGCCGTCTTGGGCTCCACGATGACATCCGTCTCGCCGTCCTCCTGGTCTTGGTCTCGTTGCACCAATATAGCAACCTTTGCCTGATGCCTCGGTACTCTTCGCCTGCGATGGCCTCCTTAGGACCAAAGAGGAAATAAGGACGCTGCGCGCGCTGGCGCCCGCCTAGTGCCGTTCGTCATGGCTCACGTCATGGGAGCCTCGTGAGGTTTGCCCCGCGTTGATATCTCTGCTCCTCGCGAGCCTGCCTGGCTAGGCTACTCCAGAGGAGGTCGTGCGTCGTCCGCCTCGCGAGGCTTGGACCCTCGTGAGGGTCTTTGATGCCTTGTTGATGAAGACGGGCCGTACGGCCTGCTGTCTTAGCCACGCTGTGGGCCGCAGGCAGGCAAGTCTGGGGATCCCCGTTCCCAGAACGCCGACACGCACCACATTGGAATAAGCCGTACACATACTAGGGGCTATATCATAGTCCCCCCTATAAAACTCCTATGGCTAAGATAAAGTGTTAACGCCCTATAGTCTGATTGCCTCGTTCACCGCATTGACACCTCCTTAAAGGACCAAGACGTTGGGTAAAGAGTGATCAAATGCTTTTCCGAACACCCCCGCACTTTAGGCGAGGGGGCTGAAGCCGACGACTGGAAAACTTTCAGATTAATACCAAAACGGCCGCACAGGAGGAACAAAAGTTTTAGGCGAAACTACCTATACATTTCACTCGAATATCATGCTTTTCGAGCATTGACCCTGTATCAAGCGGGCACCCTCCAGGACATCTTCGAAATAATGCTCTGGCGCGTAATGGTCCTTGCCTCTGGGTGGACCCTTGGCAACAACATCTGTGGCCTTCATCTTCTCCCAGTATGTCTTGACACGGGCAAAGGACATCCGTGCACCTTCAATGCACGCCGACCGCTTAACGACGTCGATACACGGTACCGCATCAGCAAGTCGCCGCACCAAACCAAAATAACTATCCAGAGTTGGCTCGTTCAGCCACAGACCGGCCATAGCGTCCTTCATGGCAGCACCGGATAGTCTATGGAGCTCGGCCCATTGGGTCATCTGTTCGTTCAGCAACAGTGGGCATTTCAACGCACCGAACTACGACCAGAAAGCTTCTCCATTGCACACCCTTCTTGCGCTTGGTAAAACTGCGCCGCATCAGAAGCACTCTTCGGCAGGTCCAATAATGTGTCTGGAGAACTCCACACTTGATTAAGTGGAGCATAATTCGGATCGCCGAACTTAGTTTGCAATAAAAAGGGCTTACCAGCCGCGATCTCCCTAGCTTCTCGGATCTCCTCCCGGGCCGCTCTAGATCCGGACCGTGCTTCTTTCGCCTCTCGTAAGGCCTTGTTAAGATAAGCCGTTTTGGATTTATTATCCTCCTCAAGGATTGCACAGCGGCTAGCAGCATCCTTTATCTCATGCGTCATCGTGGATATTTTCTCCTCACATTGGGGCCGATCGGTCTGTTCGGCCTTTAGCTCTGCAGGTGCCTTCTCGGCAGCCCATTGTTACTCTGGGCCTGCTCTTTGGCCCAGGCCAGCTCAGTCTGAAGGATCTCGACCGCGGCGGCACCATCTGCATTAATGCACACCTCAGTATACAATATTTCACGTGATGCTTACATTGCAAAGAACGCGCTTGTAAGGACTGCCCCAAAATCATACCTTGCGACTCGTCAAGACGCTTGTTGATAAGCACAAGGTCATCCTCCGCCATATCAAGCTTCCGCTCTAGATCGACAACTTTGGTAGTTCGGGCGGACGCCCGGGAAACTATGGCCTGCATTTCAATCGATCATATTATTTCCTAGAAATATCCTTTTTTGATCCTCTGATCGCCTCCCTTGGGAAGCCAATCCGAGTCTCAGGGGCTACTACCTATACACAGGTCCAGTGTGTGAGTCAAGCACAATCAAACATATTACATTACAAACCTCGAAGCCTTTTAGTAGGCTCACGAAGGCTTCATTCAAACCGCTTTTCACGGATAAAACCCTTTCAACCACCGTACCCATCAAGGTACGTTGTTCCTCTGAGACGAACGCCTTTTGCAGCATGTTCGCCAATACATCCAACGCTTCGGGATCTCCGGAAGCTGCCGTAGGAGTATGGCCTCCCTTTGAAGTGATCCGTTTATTCGTCCCTGTGATTGTCTCCGGCCGTAGGCCGGACAGCTCGATGCCTTTGTTGTTGGTCCCCGGACTCTGGGCTACCGAAGTATTACCTTCGGGCTGTGTTGGGGATATAACTACTGAGTATAAACTGCCCAGGAGGGGTCGGGTTATATCTGTAATGAGTTATCCATATTTGAAGCCCATGAAGACAAGGAGTATGATGCTTTACTATAGAGATCTAAAAGCCCAGGGCCCAAAGGAGGATTGTGGCCCGTAGACATAAACCACCATAAGGTGTATAACTTGTATTGTAAGATAGGAAAGGATAGAAACCGAGCCGGACACGTTTATGAGCCGGCCTCGAGATTCTGTAAACCGCCGGGCATCAACCTGTGTATATAAAGGGACGACCCGGCGGTGGTTCAAGGACAACAAACAACAACTCGAGAGCCAGGTCAAGCGGATTTGCTCCCTGGTCATTGAAACCCTAGCAATTCCACGTCAACTGGATTAGGCTTTTACCTTCACCGCAAGGGGCCAAACCAAAGTATAAACTCCTTGCGTCCTTTGTCCCTCTTTAACCCCTTTAAGCTAACCCGTCGCGATGGCTTCACGAGTAAGTCCTCACACTAGGACATCTGCCCTGACAAACCCACGGCAGTTGGCGCCCACCGTGGGGCTATCGCACGATCATTTTAAATTCTTAGAGGGCAGCTTTGAAGGGCTCAAGGGATATGCTGTGGGCCGGATGACTAAGAATCGTCGCGGCAAGCTCTACATCGACGACGTAGGCTGGGGCCCCGAGGCCGGCTCAATTGAGTATGGGTATCGGGTCCCCTTCGGCGGCATTGACGTCTTCATTGGCAAGATCGGCGTAACTGGACCTCCGAGCCGACATCTGCATCGACATCGTCAAAATGGCTCAGCGTGCGAGACCTGCCCGGGTTCAGCTGCTATGGAGCGTGCCTTCGTGGGAGTTATCCACGGAGCAGAATCTGAGGATAGATCGGCATCTGGTGGTGAAACCGTCGTTTACTCTGATGACGAGTCATCTACCGGGGAGACCGAGTCATTGTACTAACTGCAAGATGGTCGGTTTGGGGGCTGTTCCGATGGCGACAGTATTCTAGACCCCTTTGATCCGCCAATCCGGGTTGCGATATTTATGACCGGTACACAGCCTGTGCAGCACTCTTCGACTGCAGCAGCGATGATCTCCGGACGAAGCGCATGACGACAATGCGGGTGGAGGAAGCCCCGCGCGATCGCCCGGCTCAGGTTTTGTCCAACTTATTTGACGCTTTGGCAATGCTACTAGCGGCAGAAGTTAACATGGCGAATCAGGATGAGCATAACGTGGAAGTTGCGAAAGTGAAGGATCAGATAGCTCAGCGGCGCGGACTCGACACCGAGGACACTAGGATGGCTGCAAGCAGCGGGCAACGAGTTGGATGCACAAAGCTTATCGCTTATGTTGGATTAGAGCGCGTCAAATGATATCATGAGGAGAAGGTACCGGTCTCACCTGCCTCCGGTTTATGAGGCAAGGAATCTCTTAAACACGCCAGGAGCAGGAACTAGTAACCAGCCAGTGGTAAACCGGGTAGAGGCACCTGGAATGGGGGCGCCAGTTCAGCCGCGCCCGATGGATCCGCCTCGTCAGAACAATGTCTTGTCGCAGCACGTCTCAACGCCTCCGGGTCATTACTCTAATCTGTTGGATAACATAGTCGCCGCCGCTTCATGACTCGCGGATCTCCCGATCGAAGGCGAGTCTCCAGTAGCGGTTGAGACACGACGGGCTAGAGAGCTCCTTCAGACAGCCTTGACTCAGCAGTAGGCTTATTCGTACATCCGCGAGAGGATTCATTCCACTCCCCACCCTAGCCGGAGTTACAACAGGTGCATTGATGAACCGGCTGTGTCAAGCAGTGCGCGGAACCGTAACCCGCCTCGAGGGCATAACCCGACGGGCGGTGGTGCTAATGCTCAGGATGTGGTGGATCATGGTAGGGCACGTCGAGAAGCCGAGTTAGCGGCGCAGTACGCGACCCATCATCTTACTCCAGTTCGTCCAACAACTTCTGTTGAACCAGGAGTTACCTCCAGTTCTTTGGGGGTGTCGTGTCTCACCCCGGCTCTGCATAATGTACGGCTGCCCAAGGATTTCAAGGGCCCACGTAAAGTGCCCAATTACACTGCCGACTTACCCCCCGAGTCATAGATCGAAAGCTATGAGATGGCGATGGAGATGCTGGATGTGGATGATGCGGCATGTGCTAAATACTTCACCATGATGTTGGAAGGAACAACTCGCACTTGGCTGAAAAATTTGCCAGCTAACTCCATTGGGTCATGGGCCGAGTTAAAGAGCCGGTTTATCCAGAATTTCAAGGACACGTGCAAGCAGCCCATGTCAATTGTAGATTTAGCTGCCTATGTCCAAGAGGAAGGAGAATCGACAACCCATTGGGTGCGCTGGGTTTCAGAAATTTTGCACTCATCAGACCGCATAAATGCTGATACAGCAGTGTTAACGTTGGAAGGCAATTGCCGGTTCACGCCTCTGAAGCTGAAGTTGGGACAGCTCAAGCATCACTGCAATGACATGGGGACGCTTATGGCAGCTTTGGTCAAGTATGCCGACTCTGATAGTACCAAGGACCCTGAGTCTGAAGATGAAAAGCCGAGAAAGGGAAAAAAGAGCGGCAACACGAAAGGGCAGCAGCATAACCTGGCAGGCCATGGAAACAACAGTAATCATAAAGCGGATAACAGTTTAGATTTTGTGGCTAACATCAACATGCAAAATAATGGTCAGCATCGTAAGGGTAAGCCGCCCCCGCGGGGTGGAGGATCAGGTGTCAATCTTGAGCGCCTGTTAAATCAGCCTTGCCCAAGGCACGGGATGAAAGAAAGGCCAACTACGCACCACTGGAAGGATTGCTTTATTATGCGGGAGTTCAAAAATTCGGATCTTTTTCCAATATGATCATGGACCGTCCGGTGGTTCAGGGCCCGGTTCTCATGGGTCGTGTTATGGTGGAGGCAGTTCTGGTTCAGGATTTCAAGGTAATCAAAGTGGGTATGGCAATCGTGGCGGTCAATGGTAAACCTGGTGGTTATAATCATCGTGAGTCAAGAAGAAGAATACCGGGTTACCAGAGCAACCCGAAGCAGTTGAATAGTGGGCAATATCATGTCTTCACCACTAGCCTATGCAAGCGTGATCAGAAGCTTCATAAAAGGGCAATGAACTCCGTTGAACCGGTGGTGCCCCGTTACTTGCGCTGGTCTGAACAACCCATTATGTGGAGTTGAGAGGATCATCCGCCCAAAGTTGATAATCCGTCATCCGGCATTGGTGGTGGCGCCAAAGTTGGAGGGTATAAGTTCACCAAGGTGCTCATGGATGGGGGAGCAGATCAACATCCTTTATTATGAAACCTTTCGTCGCATGGGGTTAACTGATAAAAATTAAACCGCCAAACACCGCTTTTCCATGGTGTGGTGCCCGTAAATCGCGATCCAGTTGGTAAGATAGCTCTGGAGGTTGCTTTTGGAGGTGTGCATGATTCAAGATCAGAGACCTTGACTTTTGAAGTGGTAAAAATCAAGAGCCCGTATCATGCCCTGTTTGGACGGCCGGCTTATGCTAAGTTCATGGCAAGGCCCTATTATGTTTATCTGCAACTCAAAATGTTGGGTCATAAGGGGACCATCACAGTACATGGGAGCCATAAGATCGCTTTGGAATGTGAAGAAGGTGATGCGGCCTATGCTGAGTCGGTTTGTGCAACAGAGGAGCTGAAGTTCTACAAGGACAATGTTGATCCGGCGGATATGACCCCTTTGAAAAAGCCAACTACAGAGCATGATCCGGCCTTGAAGTTTAAATCGCCTGATGAGACAAAGCTGGTTGATTTTGTTCCTGGCGATTCATCCAAGTAGTTCAGCATCATAGCTAACTTGGATCCGAAATAGGAAAGCACGCTCATCGAGTTCATCCGTGAGAACAGGGACATCTTTGCATGGAAACCTTCTGACATGCCAGGTGTACCGAGGGAACTCGCTGAGCACACTCTTAATTTTGATCCCAAGTTTAAACCGGTCAAGCAGTTTTTCCGCCGCTTCAATGAAGAAAGACGCAAGGCCATTGGTGAGGAGGTAGCTGTGCTCTTGGCGCTGGGTTTATCATTGAAGTATTTCATCCCGAGGTTGGCTAATCCGGTGCTAGTACTTAAGAAGAATGACACTTGGCGTATGTGTGTGGACTACACAGATTTGAACAAGGCTTGTCCAGCGGATCCTTTTGCTCTCCCTTGTATTGATCAAATCATTGATGGTACGGCGGGTTGTGAGCGTTTGAGCTTTTTGGACGCTTATTCTGGTTACCATCAGATTAAAATGGCAGTTAAGGACCAGGAGAAGACAGCTTTTATAACTCCCTTTGGAGCCTTCTGCTATGTATCTATGCCTTTTGGACTTAAGAGTGCCCAGACGACTTATCAGCGTTGTGTGCAGAATTGTCTTCATAATCAGATCGGGCGCAATGTTCATGCTTATGTGGATGATATTGTGGTGAAGTCCATAAGGGCGGAGACGTTGATAGATGATTTGAAGGAAACTTTTGATAATCTCCGGGTTTATAAGATGATGCTTAACCCGGCTAAGTGTGTCTTTGGTGTACCGGTAGGCAAGCTCTTGGGTTTTTTGGTGTCTAAAAGGGGCATTGAAGCTAATCCGGAAAAGATCAAAACTATTACGTCTCTGGCTAAACCGGCGTGTATCAACGATGTTCAACGTCTGGCGGGTCGTATTGCAGCGCTGAGCCGGTTTATCAGCCGGTTAGGAGAGAAAGCTATCCCTCTGTATCATATGATGAAGAAGACATATAACTTTGTTTGGAGTGATGCTGCTAATGCACTGTTTGAGGATTTGAAGAAGCAGTTAGCCGAGCCACCGATCCTTGCTGCTCCGGTTGATAAGGAGCCACTGTTGTTGTATGTGGCTGCTAATGCCCGGGCTGTTAGTGTGGCCATTGTGGTGGAGCGCAAGGAGGCTGGAAAGGAGTATCCGGTTCAACGACCGATTTATTATATCAGTGAGGTGCTTATTGAGTCCAAACAGAGATACCCACATTGGCAGAAACTAGTGTATGGAGTTTTCATTGCAAGCCAGAAGCTTAAGTAGTATTTCTAGGGTCATCCCATCACTGTGGTCAGTTTTGCCCCTTTGGGAGATATAATCCAAAATAGGGAGCAACTGGCCAGGTTGCCAAGTGGGCCATTGAGCTTGGACCTCACTGGTTAAAATATGTGCCTTGGACGGCAATCAAGTCCCAAGCACTTGTGGATTTCATCAATGACTGGACGGAGTTATAGGCGCCGGAGGAAAAGCCGGATCATACTTATTGGACTATTCATTTCGATGGATCCAGGCAATTGGAGAGCTCGGGGGCTGGAGTCGTGTTAACTTCCCCATGAGGTGATAAGTTTTGTTATGTTCTTCGTTTATTGTTCCCTTGCACTAACAATGCAGCTGAATATGAGGCTTTACTCCACGGTCTTTGAATGGTTAAGGAGATGAATTTAAGCCGGGTTAAGTGCATTGGTGACTCGGACCTGGTGGCCCAACAGGTGTCTGGTACTTGGGATTCCAAGGACCTGCTCATGGTAGCATATCGTCGAGAGGTGGATATTGTTGCTGGTCACTTCAAAGGTTATCAGGTTGATCATGTGGACCGGCGAAAGAATGAAGCGGCGGACACTTTGAGCCGTTTGGGTTCCCAACGTAAACCGGTGCCACCCAATGTTTTTTTTGATGTTTTGCATAACCCGTCAGTCAAGCTACCTATAGAGGAGGATTTGGCTGTTCCTGACCCGGAGGCTTAGTTGGTGGCGGCTCTTCGCGTTATCCCAGATTGGACGGTCCCATATTTGGCGTATATGAACCGGGGCGAGTTACCGGAGGATGAAACTTTGGCCACGCAGATAATCTAGTGGTCCAAGTCAATGACTGTTGTCAATGGAGAGTTGCATCATTGCAGTGTAACAGGGGCGTTTCAGCGTTGTGTATCTCCTGAAGAAGGCCACGAGATTTTGCGTGAGATCCACGAAGGAGATTGTGGTCACTGTCGGTGTCAAAACCGGTGGATCTCGGGTAGGGGGTCCCGAACTGTGCGTCTAGGATCGATGGTAACAGGAGACTGGGGACACGATGTTTACCTGTGTTCGGGCCCTCTCTATGGAGGTAATACCCTACTTCCTGCTTGATTGATCTTGATGAATATGAGTGTTACAAGAGTTGATCTACCATGAGATCGTAATGGCTAAACCCTAAAAGCCTAGCCTATGAATATGGTATTGAATATATGCTTTCCGGACTAACCCCTTCGATTTATACAGACACCGGGAGGATCTAGGGTTTACATGGAGTCGGTTACATAAGAAGGAATCTTCATAGTTGATCGTCAAGCTTGCGCTCCATGCCAAGTAGAGTCCAATCCGGACACGGTGCAGTCTTCGGCCTTCATGTGTTCACAGCCCATCAGTCCGGCCCATGGATAATAGGCCGGACGCCCGAGGACCCCTTAGTCCAGGACTCCCTCAGTTGCCCCTGAACCTGGCTTCAATGACGAGGAGTCCGGCGCGCAGATTGTCTTCAGCATTGCAAGGCGGGTTCCCTCCTTCCGAACTCTGGAATAGTCTTTGGATGTAGTAGATATATCTGGACCTGTGTATATAATTGCAGAAAATACAATATTCCACGAGTTTAATTTGTCGGTAACTGTTTATGACATTGCATCACGCCTGCCCGGTTGCTATTTCCAACCGCTATCGGCACGCCGCCCCACGCCTTTGGGACGCGGTTTTACCGCACGCCTTGTCAAGGCAGAGATCGTGTTCCCTTATTCATGGGATTTTCATTAATGCAGGCGTGGGTAACCCAACCGTCCCCCGGGTACAACTCTCTGGAGATTGGTAAGTTTCGAGACCCAGGTGGATACGCTTAGTACTTGGGGTCTTTATATAGGGTCCCGGACTCGTCTTCTTCCTTTGCGCTCGCTTCTTCCTCAACCCTAGCCACCCCAAGTTCCAACCCTTGGGTTCCCATCGCCACCAGCCCCAATCATGTCCGGATCCAGCCGTCCAGGCCGGTGGGTGGCTTCTTCTGTCATAGAGGAGGATATTACGAAGCTCCGCGCAGCGAGGTATCTGACCCGGGAAATCCTCCATCGGCTTCCTGCACAGGGGCAGGTCATTCCTACCCCCAAATCTGGCGAGAGGGTAGTGTTTGTGTCCCACTTCCTCCATGGATTAGGGTTCGCGCTTAACCCCTTCGTCCGGGGGCTCATGTTTTACTATGGGCTAGACTTTCACGATCTGGCCCCGGACTCTATTCTCCTCATCTCGACATTTATCGTCACATGTGAGGCCTTCCTCCGGACTCCTCCGCACTTTGGTTTGTGGCTCAAGACCTTTGACGTGAGGCCGCAGGTGACAGAGGAGGAGCAGGCAGAATGCGGCAGCGTCACAATAGGCAAGCTTGCCAGCGCGGTTTGGTTTGAAGGATCTTTCGCCAAGTCTTCCGACCTATGGTAGCAGGGGTGGTTTTATATCAACGAGCCGAGGGGCTCCAAGTGGGCGGCTACGCCTGCGTTCCGACCCGGCCCTCCAAGTCAGCTTCCTTCATGGATCAATAAGGGACTGGACTGGGGATCCGTCAATGAAGTGCAGACTCTGCAAGGTTGAGTCTGAAGCCTTACCGAGAAGGGTGCCGGTCTTGTGAACGTTTTTCAAGTAATGCTAGTTCGCCGGACCCTGCCATGTCAGCGGCGGCCTCTCCGTATGTGGGAGTTTAATCCCGAAGGATGGCAGACTCTTCAGCACTTCCTCGGCAGTACGCATGAGGGAATGTGGAAATTGTATTTCGGGGAACGAGAGCAATGGCCGGACACCACCGAAGATGTTGGCCTCGACTGCAATCATCCGGACACCGCGGTAAGTATTCGATCTCCGCACACCCTTTATTTGAGTATCTCTTGGTAAGTATTGAACAATCCGTCCCTTCACAGGACTGGATAAAGAAAGCGGTGTTGATTTGGTGCCCGGCGCACCTTCCCAAGACTTCTGAACGCCCCTACTAACGAGGATGTTGATTCTTACACCATACCTGTGTGTCCATGGAGGAGGGCGAGAACAGGGAGGCCGGAGGTGGTTTCTGCCCCAAGGATAAATCAGATGTTGTGTTCGGGGAAACCGAAACCCTCTTGCCCGAGGGCAAAGGTGCAGAGGAGGCCTTCCATGGCAAGAAAAGGGACGCTTTTGAAGGTCAGGAGGGGAAACCTTCCAAGAAAGGGAAGGGAAAACGCCATCGACAGGTGGCTTGGGCCGGGCAAGCGATGTTGACGTGGAGCTTTATGATGAGGATAAACCTCTGGCCAAACCATAAGTGCAGCAGGGTACTTAAACCATAACTTCTTTCCTTTCTTATTACTGAAGTAATCCTCCGACATACGTATGTCCTCACAGGTTAACGCCTGGGGTTTCCCAATTGTCCTCCTCCTCGGGAGACCTTCTTCCAGAGATGATGGAGAGTGACACGCCTTCTCCAGCCCCCTCGCCCAATAGGGCGGATGATTCTGAGGTATCGTCCCGGGGGGCTCCTCCTGGTCGACAAGCAGTGCAGGAAATGAAGAGGGCATTACCCGAAGGTGGTGTCTCTATCACTCAGGGTTCGGGAATCAAGCATGGCGGCCCCGCCCTATCCGGTTTAGAGCCGGAGACGATCCCGGGGGCGAGTGGCCGGATTCCTTCAAAGGAATATCAGATTTCTCGGCGGCTTCCAAGACCCGTGCGTTGAAATGTCGACGAACATGCTGCGACAAGCGTCCGTTTTGGAGGAACACCATGCCTTGATGGTTACGGTGGTCGAAAAGGTTATATCCGAGAAGAGCAGGTTGAACAAGACCTTCACGAGCCTCCTAAGGGGTTTTGAGGTTTGTGATGTAGTTTTGCCAATTGAATAATATTGACAGAATGCACCTGTTGTATATGCCGTAGCCCCTGAGACTTGGATTGCCTTCCGACGGAAGCAATCGGAGGATCAAAAAGATATGATCAGTTGCTAACCTTGATTTAACTTGGAAAACAGGTTGTGTCTCCTCCTGCGGCTACTTGAAATACGGAAGTGGCCGAACTGCAGCGAAAGCTGGATATTGCGGAAGATGGCATTGCATTGATCAACAGGCGTCTTAACGAGTTGCAAGGTATATATGTCGAGCATTCCTTACACCAATGTGCTTGTAATGTAGGCCTGATGCCGAAAATGGTTTATATGAAATGTGCATGATTGCAGATGGTGCTGCCGCCGTTGAAGCTCTTCAGGTGGAGCTAGCCCGGGCCAAAGGAGCAGGCCCGGCATAGTGATGCGACTGCCAAGAAGGCATTGGCTGATCTAAGAGCTGAACATGTAGCTCGGCACCAAAGTGAGGAGAAAATATCCGCACTGGCGCTTGAATTGAAGAATACTGCCAGCCGATGTGAATTCCTTGAGAAGGAGAATAAAGCCAAAATGGCTAAGCTTGATAAGGCCGTACGAGAGGCGAGTGAAGCTCGGTCTGAATCTAGGGCAGCTCGTGAAGAGACTCGGCAGGCTAAGGAGATAGCGGCCGGTAAGCCCTTTTTGCTTCTGACCAAGTCTGGCGATCCTGATATGCTCAGCTAAACCAGATCTAGAGTTCTCCGGCTGAATTTTTGGACTTGTCGAAGAGTTCTTCCGATGCGGCGCAATTTTACTGCGCACAAGAGGGGTATGCAATGGAGAAGCTTTTATGGTCGCAATTTGGCGGGTCGAAGCGCCCTCTGTTGCTCAATGAACAGATGTCCCAAAGGCCGAAGCCATAGGATATTCGGCGACGCCATGAAGAACGCCATAATCCGGTTGTGGCCAAGTGAGCCTATTCTCGAGTAGTTATTTTATTCTTGTCAGCGGCGGCTTGTTGATGCGGTGCCACATATCGATGTTGTGAAGCGGTCGGCGTGCATTGAGGGTGCACGGATGGCCTTTTGCCCAAGTCAAAACATTTTGGGGAAAGATGAAGGCCATTGATGTTGCGGCGAGGAGTCCACCCAAGGGCAGGATCGAATGAGCCGAGCACTATTTTGAAGACGCCTTTGATGCCGCTTGCTTGATAGAGGGTCAATGCTCGAAAGATATAATGTTCGAGTGATTTATATAATGATGTAATGCATAACTTTATAGTTAATCTATTTATATTTTGCTCAAAAGCTTGAATTCCTCCTCTGTGGCCGTTTTAGTATAATCTGAAAGTTTTCCAGTCGTCGGCTTCAACCCCCTCGTAGGAAGTACGGGGGTGTTTGAAAAAGCATTTAATCACTCTTTATCCAACATCTTGGTCCATAAAGGAGGTGATAACGCGGCAAACCAGGCAATCGGACTATAGGGTGTTAACACTTTCACTTAGCCATAGGAGTTTTATGGTGGGGCTACTCCTGGTATGTATATGGCGCATAGTGCTTTACATATGTTGATCTAAAAAATATCTCTCATGTGACATGGAGAATCACTAAAGATTCGAATAAGTCGTCAAGTGGTTGACCAGCTCTCGCCGCATCATGACAGCCAGTTTTCGGCTTTCTCTACTGAGGTGCTCATCCGGTCTAGGCCAGGGCACAATCGTAGTAGTTCTCCCTTTACTACCCTAGCCGATAGAGCGGAACATAGGGTAGCAAGCACAGGAGCCGGGCAACCCAACTATTGACCAAAGACAATGATTCGGAGCTGATGCATATAAGGCCAAACTTGCGACGCCGAAGTACGCTATAGAGCTGTTCGGACTTTTACTGGTGGCACGTTTATTCTCATACCGGGCCCCTGCCAAGTTATGCTGAGGCGCGTCTTGTAAGGCAGCCGTTACGGCCGGACTCGTCGTAGAAAGAGCATAAAAGATTAGTTCAGATAAAGTTTACTGGGAGCGGAGCAATATGCCAATGATAAAAATATATAAAGAATAAAAACCACAACCCAGCTATTTGACATGCTCGGTGTTGGGAACAGAGGAAAAGGGCATGGTGCAGGCTCAAAAGAAAGAGTGCGGTCTACAAAAGCTTATTTTGGACCTCCTGTCGCACGTCTGCGCCTCCCGTCCTCGGGGAGGGGAAGCCTTAACGGGAGTGACCCCTTAGGTGAGTGTGCGGATTCGAACTTCGAGAGAGTCCGATGTAGATGCTGTCCTGATGGTCACCTGTTTTAAAGAAATGATACAGAAAAAAAAAAAGATGGATAAGAACGTTACGGGGATTCTTGCAGGGTTGTCCATATTGTGCTTCCGCCGATGCCCATGGTATCTTGAGTGCATAGTGATGTACGCGTGGTGTGAACTTTGCCAAGACAAGAGGTGGGCGGCGAAGTTTAACTGCTTTTTCCGCTCGGGGTGGTCGAACTTCGTGAGGGAAAGTGTTTCGCCCCGGTAGCCGGGTGGCGAGCCGATCCATCGTCTCTATCGCCTGGTGGCGTGCTCCCCTTGTGATTGACGTTTAGCTTTCCTGCCTGCTTGAGGACCCAACAGTTTCTGTCGGTATGATTAGCTGGCCTAGGGTGACCGTGAATCTGACAAGGTCGGTCCAATATCCTGTCAAGGATGGATGGCCCATCCTGGTTTGCCTTTAGTGGCTTCTTCTATTGACCGGGCTTCAGATTGTGAAATCCGGCGTTCACCGCTGTGTCGCATCTATTACTGCGCCTATTGTGTTCGGCTCATCGTGGCTTACCGTTGCCGTCTCGAATTTTGGAAGTGCCCGGGTCGCTGGTGTTGTTGCTTTTACGAGTGAGCCAATTGTCTTCTCCCGCACAAAAGCGAGTCATTAGAGTGGTAAGGGTTGTCATGGACTTGGGTCCTTCCTGGCCGAGGTGACGCGCTAGCCATTCATCCCGGACGCCATGTTTGAAGGCTGCGAGGGCTTCTGCGTCCGGACAGTCGACAATTTGGTTCTTTTTGACTAAGAACCTAGTCCAGAGCTCCCTGACTGACTCGCCAGGCTTCTGGACAATATGACTTAAGTCATCGGCATCTAGAGGCCGGACATATGTTCCTTGAAAGTTGCCTCGGAAGGCGTCTTCCAAGTCTTCCCAGATACCAATAGAATTTTCTGGTAAACTGTTTAGCCAGTAGCGAGCTGGCCCCTCAAGCTTGAGAGGTATGTATTTAATGGCATGAAGGTCGTCTCCGCGAGCCATGTGAATATGGAGGAGGTAATCCTCAATCCATACCGCGGGATCTGTTGTTCCATCGTATGATTCGATGTTAATGAGTTTGAACCCGTCTAAGAATTCGTGCTCCATTGCCTCGTTGGTGAAGCAGAGAGGGTGTGTGGCTCCTCGTTGTTGGGCCACACTGTGAAGAACCTCCGGCGGACTCCGCTTACGGAGTTCGGACCGAGCATGGTCGGGTCTGTTGTGTCTGAATAGGTAACCATCATTACTGGTCGGGGAATGTCCCCGCGATCTGGGTGTCGGTTTTGTGTGTCCTGTTCTACCCTCCAGGTCTTGTTGGATGTCGCGAGTGTTCCCCCGAACTGCTTTATTCTTGCTTGGGTGGCCGGATGGGTTGGTATGGTGCTATGCTTGGGCTGCTGCTTTGACCGGACCAAATTGTGGTCGGCCCACCGCGTTGCTTGATGGTGATGTGGGCTCCAACGCCCTGCCATCGTATCGAGGGAGCCACCTACTCTTGGGGTAGCTTTCTTCTGGGCTGCTAAGGCCGTATTCTTCGGCGGCCAGGACCTCGGTCCATCTATCATTGAGCAAATCCTGGCTTGCTTGAAGCCGAAGCTGCTTCTTCCTTAGGCTCCTTGCAGTGGCTATAAGCCGGCATTTAAAGCGTTCCTACACGAGAGGTTCCTTAGGCACGATAAAATCCTTGCTACCGAGGATCTCCTCTTCCTAGGAGGGTGGGAGATAATTGATGTCCTCCGAGTCTCCATATGTGGCATGTTCATCTGGGCTGTCTTGCCCGCTTTCCTGTTCTTCCTGTTTGGATTCTACCTCAACAGGGTCTTCGTTGTCTGAAGTATTGTCTCTTCTGGTGCTAGCAGTGTTTTCTCTTGGCCGGTGTTTGGACTGTGTACGAGGAGGTTCATTCTCATCTGGATCCTCCTTGTCATCGTCGGGAGCGTTGTCTGGTGTGTCTATCATACACACATCATACCAGGAAGTGGCCATCCCGTGTCTGGTGGGTAGAAAGTTCTGGCCTTGCCCCTCATCGTCGTCCATACTGGCGATGTCTTCAGAGCGGGGGTCAGGTGTGTTGGTTGGGTCTTCGATGGTGGCTATAAAGTGGGTGGCGGGTGGGGAGCAAAATTCTCCATCATCCGCCAGAAGTTGAACGAACATAGTTCGTGACGAACCATCTGCCGTGGATAGGTTTTTAATGAGTTCGATGGAGTCGCCGAGTGGGAGAGTGTTGGAAGACATCTACGACACTGAGCTTGAAAATTGATAACCGATTGAGTTCGGTATCCGCGGGCTCGCAGGGTTCGGAACTCGACTCCGGAGAAGAGTCCGGTGTTCCGTTGATGCAGATGACATACGCAGTGGAACATGCGAGAGGCTCCAACGCCGCAGAATCGGTAGCCCCCGCGATGGGGTTGAGCTTCCCATCTTCGGGGGACTTGATCTGCTCCGGATCTAAGGCCAGAGTTGTTGCAGGAGCTCTCTCCTAGATGCGGCCCGATGACAGGTTTAAGCCATGTCCATCGGGGCGGCGGGGAGGATTGTCGCGGTCTCGAATCCGTCGAAGATCAAGTCTCCACGGATGTCCGCAACGTAGTTCAAGCTTCTGAATATGAACTGATGGCCAGGGGTGTAGCTGTCGATCTGCTCCAGATGGCCAAGCGAGTTGGCCCGCAGTACGAATCCACCGAACACGAAGATCTGTCCAGGGAGAAAGGTTTCTGCCTGGACGGCGTCATCATCGACGATTGAAGGGGCCATCAAACCTTTTGTCGACAGCACAGTGGAACTCTCAATGAAAACACCAATGTCGGTGTCAAAACCGGCGGATCTCGGGTAGGGGGTCCCGAACTGTCCGTCTAGGATCGGTGGTAACAGGAGACAGGGGACACGATGTTTACCCAAGTTCGGGCCCTATCTATGGAGGTAATACCCTACTTCCTGCTTGATTGATCTTGATGAATATGAGTGTTACAAGAGTTGATCTACCACGAGATCGTAATGGCTAAACCCTAAAAGCCTAGCCTATGAATATGGTAATGAATATATGCTTTCCGGACTAACCCCTCCGGTTTATATATACACCGGGGGGATCTAGGGTTTACATGGAGTCGGTTACATAAGAAGGAATCTTCATAGTTGATCGCCAAGCTTGCCCTCCACGCTAAGTAGAGTCCAATCCGGACACGGTGCAGTCTTCGGCCTTCATGTCTTCGCATCCCATCAGTCCGGCCCATGGATAACAGTCCGGACGCCCGAGGACCCCTTAGTCCAGGACTCCCTCAGTCACCACGCCAGTTCAAAGTCTCTGGTAGCCAAGGCCTTTCGTCACGGCTTCTGTTGGCTGACGGCTCATGCTGATGCTGAAGACTTGGTCAAAAAGTGTGACGGCTATCAAAAATTCTCATGGCGCGCTCATGTACCGGCTCAAGAGTTGAGGATGATCCCAATCACTTGGCCGTTTGCAACTTGGGGGCTGGATATGGTTGGGCCCTTTAAGAGATCCAAGGATAAGAAGACCCACCTTCTAGTGGTGGTTGATAAGTTCGCTAAGTGGGTGGAGGCAGAGCCAGTCAGTAAGTGTGATGCAGCCACGGCGGTTCAATTTATCACGAAGGTGATTTTCTGGTTTGGTTTTCCACATAGCATCATAACTGATAATGGCACTAATATGTCCAAAGGTGCTATGAAAGAATTTTCACAACGTGAGCACATCCGGCTTGATGTATCATGAGTGGCTCACCCCCAATCTAATGGTCAAGCGGAGAGAGCCAATCAAGGGATCCTGAGAGGCATCAAGCCCCGGCTCATGGTTCCTTTGCAACGGACGCCGGGTTGTTGGGTGGAGGAGTTACCTTCTGTGTTATGGAGCATCAATACCACACCCAACAGATCTACGGGTTACACGCCTTTTTTCATGGTTTACGGAGTAGAGGCGGTTCTCCCTAGTGACATCCGTCATGACTCGCCTCGTGTGGCGGCTTATGTCGAAGCTAGCAATGAGAAGGCACGACAGCAAGCACTTGACCTGTTAGATGAGGAGCGTGCCATTGCAGCAGCTCGGTCGGCGATTTACCAGCAAGATCTGCGTCGTTATCACAGCCGCCGGGTTAGAACCAGAACTTTTCAAGAAGGCGATCTGGTGCTCCAACTCATCCAGGATCAGACTGATATGCACAAGTTATCCCCGCCTTGGGAAGGACCCTTTGTGGTCAGCAAGAATTTGCATAACGGGTCATACTACCTTATCGATGTTCGAGAGCACAAAGACTCACGTAAATCGGAGGAGGAGACCCACCGGCCATGGAATATTGCTCATCTTCGGCCTTACTACACCTGAGCCATAGGCTCCTCTTATGTACATATTTTTGACAATGTATATATTATGATCAATATAATAAACCGGCATCCCTGCTAAAGCGGGGCCTCTGCTATTTTTCCCTTAAGAGTTTTTGGTTACATAAGGGCTTCCGTTTATAAAGTGAAGTTCAGACTACCCAGTGATCCGGCTTATAAAGCCACAAAAAAAACTTGGGGGCTTGTCACCCAAGGTTAAAAGGAGGCCAAAGAGAGTGTTGCAAAAGCACAGCTCAAACATAGGCACCCACTGAGCACAGCTCAAAATATTACCTGGGGGCTCTTTTGTTGCACAGCAACAAAGAGTTTTAACCCTTGTAATAAGCTATCAAGCCAGGCTTGGAGGCCGGGTTTATTCACCTAAAACCCCGAGTTGTCCTGCCTTCTTTAAGTAAGTCACTCCGCCCAGGTAATCCTGGTATGACCCGCCAAACGTTTGGCAAGTCAATCTTATACAGACCCTGAACTTGTCAAAGTTAAAACGACGATTGGTTAATGTGAGGTCCATCTTAAAAGGCTTTGTAAAATGGTTTAACTTAGTGGCCTGGCAGCCCATGAAAATCCTTGATTTTGCGTCTTCTCATGATTTTATTCGACAGATTTTCTCTTTCGATGAGGTTTACAACATTTTATGATAAACCAATGTTTATTGACTCGGCCTGGTTTTTGACTATAAGTCACTACTATAAAATAATCTGGTGTTTATTAACCGGTCTGGTTTCGACTACAAGTCGCCAGTATCGTATACAGATAATCCGGTGTTTATTACAACCCGGTATGGTTTTATTACAAACTGGCAAAATATGGAAGGAGTTATCAATACTCAAGATTGGGGTTATCACCCTTACTACAAAAGTTGGTGAAACCAACGATGTGATTCAATATCACAGGTATGATACATTTCATATTTAATTATTTTTAAATGCACACTACTAGGAAAAGGCATGCTAGTGGCGCACCAGTTTTGCCTATTAATGGCGCACCACTGTGCGCCACTAGCATCACGCCATTAAATTAATTCTAATGGCGCACCACCGCGCGCCATTAGTATCTCGGTGTTACGATGGCGCACCACTTAGTGCGCCATTAGTATTGCCCATAGTGCGCCATTAGAATTCTCCTGTGGGGCCATATGTACCCATGTGCTTTAGCATACTAATGGCGCACCGGTGGTTGATGCGCCATTAGTGTGATTATCACAAGGCGCCATTAGTGTCTTGTGTGGTGCGCCACTAGTATGAATATTAGAGATTTTTTCTTTTCTCGATATTTTCACAGGTTACAAAATATATTATTGGACAGAATTTAGACAACACCACAAAGAACAGCAGATTCATCGAATACAATAGAAGATTAGTCTCCGAATACAATTCATCATATTAGTCTCCAATTCAAAAGACCGAACAAAGATAGAACATTACAAGTCTCGAGACCGCGAGTAGCGAGTTTTTCTTCACATTACAAGTCGATATCGATCATCTAAACTACCATCACATAGAAGAGAGCTGCGGTCATCACGATGAGCATCATCGTGATGAAACTGGTCTTCATACGGTTCCTCCAACGCCCTCCTCTCTCCCGCTAGATAGCGGGCGATTCTAGATTCCGCCCGCCCTAGTGGTGTACCTTTGTAATCATATCACGCTGAACGGTGAACCTGTCTCCGACACTCCTCCCACCGTCAGAGACTCAGGGAACCTACCCTTGTACATGACATACGACGGCATCTCTATGCACAAGCCAAACAATGACAATACATAAGCAATATATAAGTATGCAACAAAAGGATTGAAAGAGAAAAGCAAGACATTAATAGCACGATTCATGGTCCTACTAATAAATAGCATCGACACATCTAAGTTGAACGACTGTCCAAACCAAAGAGATATACAAGTTCATTAAAGTTTAATTACAACATGAGCCAATCAATGTTTCGTAACTACACATAGCATCACCATCGTCGACTCGACTCATGGGACCGGAGCTTGGATGAAGCCGCCGCCCGTCGTGATGGTCATGAAATCACAGGCGTTATCAGCCTGCATTTGTAGCGTTGTGTCTATCTCACCGTTGGGTGGTTGATATCCGAGGTAGAACTGCCCCGAGGTACGGCGACATCTTGATGGATAATTTCCGCAAACTCGATCGATGCGAAAGAATTCTTGTCCGATGTCCGCGTCTGGATTGCCGACAAGCTCGCGCCCAATCTTTGAGATTATCTGGTAGCGTAGGTGATGATGGTCCCGCATTGATCGCTTCGCATGTGATGGAGGGCGTAGTAGGCATCCTTCTGACCGCCAGGCGGCTGCTTGACGCAGGAGAACTTTGTATTGTGGGCAAACACGTGCGCGTAGTACCGCCTACGAACTGGCTTGGCGAAGGTGCCTCCAGATTTGGCATAGCCAGGGAGAACATCATCAAGAACTTTCTTGATATTTGTGTAGTCTATCTTGGAGTCACGGTCCGGGTCGAAATACGTGGCCATGGAATATTTCGAGCTTAAGAGGATGAGTGTGCAATGTGTGTCACTTCATAGAACACAGAATGTTAGAAAAAAAAGAACGATCGAATCTAAGAAATCATATGTTACGGGGCGGTGAGGGGATGACTTACTCGGGAAAGTAAGGCACGAGGAAGTATCCTTATCTGGGTTTGCTAGAATGACGCCTTCGAGGTAAGAACTCGCGACATGCCGGTCCCCAGCGCTGCACAAGTTCTTGGCACGCATGTAGAAGGGGTCGACTATCACGATGTCTGGGGTCTTGTCTCTAATGATCCACATCTCCATACTCAGCGAAAACAGCCGAACGAAGGTGTAGTGCAGCGGATGAAGGTTAAACATAGCAAAGATGTCATCAAACCGCAGGACGATCGTACCCCCGATGGCGCCATCCACAAAGCCCTTGCCCTCTAGCACCTTGGCCACGAAAACTGGGTATGCCACATCATTCTCTCTAAGACGCCGCTTCTCCAAAGAAAGAACACGTCATGCGAGACTCCGTGATAGCACGGTTGCAGCATTGAGCATATTTGTGGTAGCATCGCCCTACCCGCCACATGCACCCTCCTCGAGATATCCTTAGGTGAAGGTGGCCCGTCCCCGAGCACGGATCATACTCGGTGCCGCTGGCTCGCACCCTTGTTACTCTTTCTTTTCCGTCCCTTATTCTTCTATTGTAATGGGACCGAAGTTCGCTCACGATCGCCTTCTTGAGTGTGTTGGGGCTGATAATATTTGGCACCTCGGCTATCTCGAGGCTCTGTGAAGTCGATAGTGAGGCGTCTCCGAGAACCGAACGCCGACGGCGCTGTTGTAACTGGGTTTCTCCGCCGTACCAGCTAGACCGCGGTCGTCTTTTGTAGGGTTGGGTTCTTGAGAAAGAGGCCCGCAGAATTCGTCATGGTACCCATGTTCGGCAAAGTACTTATCGACGTTGCTAAATGTACGGCCGTCGTCGTCCAGATCCTGTGCCATATGCATGTTCGGATCCTTTGCCATAGGGATGTCCGGCATGTCTGGTAGCGTTGCGGCGGTCTTGCCATGGCTTGGCGCCGGCACGACTGGCAGTGTTATCTTTGGGGTGGTGTCCCCCGCCCCCAAACGAATCTGGCTCTTCAGCCAAAGCAGGGGCTACCTTAGGTAGGTGCTGAGGGTCATCAGATCATCTTCGTCGGCCCCGGCGGGTCGAATCGGAGGTAACAACTCGTCGCAACCTGGCAGCACCCGAACCAGTTGAACCCTATACATGGTGGGTGGCATCGGTTTACCGTGGAACACGGGGTTGCCCGGTTGAACGATTTTGCCCTTGGCGACATCGACCAACTCGTCGTTCACGAAGTGCAGGAGAGTGCACGGAACGTCGGCGGCGCCCTGCGAAAACATGTAGGGCGTCAGGGATGCCCAGTCAAAGGCAAAAGGAGATGAAGTCCTCGGCCGAGAGGCTTAATTAGTTACCGTGATGATGGCGTCGAGCTCGGCTAATGTCGAGGCACCGCCAACTGCGGGCGTGCAACTGACGGAGGGGCCGCTTGCTAGCGAGGTGCCGACCGGCGTACACCCGGGTGCATTAAGCTCCAATGCCGGTCGTGCCGGCGTCGGAGACACCAATACCGCTGCCGCCGGAGACACCAACGGCGCTGCCGGAGACACCAATAGCGCCGCCTGCGCATTGTACGAGTTGCTGGCCGTGAAGCTGGGAATCGGGGGCGGCCCCTGTTGGCCACCCGCAATCCACGTCGTCAGCCCATGAATCAAGGTAGGCATAATGCCGGTGAGCGTCGATCCCAGTTGTTGTTGCACTTGCTCTTGGACAATCTCCAGAATCCGCGCCACTTGTGCCTTGAGTTCTTGAACCTCGCGCGACTGGCTTTTCGAGCTGGTATTTTTCTCCTTTCGCCCACCAGCGGTATAGTATGACGACCATTTTGTGGACAAGCCTTTGCCGACCACATGACCAGCTGACGACGGCTTACTGAGCTTATCCTTGTTTTTCATTACGTTCAACGCCCTAATTAGAGTGCTGTCCCAAGCAGGGGTGCTCTGAGATGACCCCACGCTACTGCTTTTACTCTCCTTTGCCAGAACAAGCTGAAGCGCCCTGGTCTTCGGATCTGTGGTAAGCTCCTTTGTTATCGGGTCCTCCTTGTACCGGGCCCTGACATAGTTCCTGGTCTGCTTGTCACTGCTGTATTTCTCAAGCGGGCGGTAGGCCTTTCTCGGCACGCCCACGCCCTCCTTGTCCCATATAGGCTCCGCCACTCAGAACCGCCGGGACCGAGTTTGTGTTTCCCTAAGTTCAAATCCGCATTTCTTTCCCCATCGACTTGATTCAGAGGTTGCACTGCTCTCGACTTGATCTTGAACTCCTTCTAGTCCTCTTCGCTGATCAAGGATTTTTCGCTTTGATCTTTTCATAACTATCACCTTTCTCAATCATTCTCTTCATCGCGCTTCTCCAAGTAAACAGGCCGTGCTCATCCTCATGAGGGCGGCACTGTTCACTTTATTCCCCGAGAGGCGTGTGTTTTCAAATTCAGCGGGAACTTGCATCGCTCGCGGCAGCCGTGAAGAGGAGGTTGCGCGAAATTCCTCGGTCCTTATGCCTAAGGTTCTCGGTGTTGATCGAGACGGTGCTCGGAGAATGCACCGAGCTGAACCGAGTACCCCTTGACTATATGTTTGGGCTCCGTTGGATGCCCATCGGAGTCCACTTGAGTAAATTCCTCCTTGACGGTGCGGAGCGCGTTCGGACGCCGGTCCTTCTGTTGCTTCTTCGGTTGGCTGCCATCTGTGCGTGTGCCGCCATCATCAGTGGTGGCATCCTCGGCGGCACCATCAGTGGTGGCATCCTCGGCGGCACCATCAATGGTGTCATCCCCGACGCCACTAGGGGTTGTGTAGTCAGGATCGGTGTCTTCCGCGTCGTCCTCATAGCGGTGAGGTTGTTCCTCCATCTCCTGGGACAGCTCCCAGAATTGCTTGCCGCCCGAACCGCCGGCCTCATCGCTAGGGCCATGTTTCGCTCTAAATAGGAAAAAAGTTTGGTCAAAAAGTTGGTTATTGTCAAGGAACAGGATCATGGTCTCATCATTTAGGGTTTGTCGACACCGAGGCATCCTAAAAGCTAAGCTTTTATCATTTAGGGTTTGTCGACGCCGAGGCATCCTAAAAGCCTAAGCGTACATCATTTAGGTTCTCATCGACACCAAGGCACCCTATAGAAGCCAAGGTTTC
Organism: Aegilops longissima; assembly: GCA_021605205.1. Classification (NCBI taxonomy): domain Eukaryota; kingdom Viridiplantae; phylum Streptophyta; class Magnoliopsida; order Poales; family Poaceae; genus Aegilops; species Aegilops longissima. The sequence goes on along the minus strand of CM038680.1, from coordinate 371,565,471 downwards.
ATCATTTAGGGTTTGTCGACGCCGAGGCACCCTAAATGCTAAGTTAAGTTTTCATCATTCAGGGTTTATCGATGCCGAGGCACCCTAGGTTGGGCCAAATCACTTGGCACTAATCACTTGGCTCTATTGCCACCTATGTTGGGTTTATCATCTAGGGTTTATTGATGCTAAGGAGAATTCTAAGTTGGGCCTAATCACTTGGCTCTATTGCCACCTATGGTTTAATGCAGCAAGAATGGCGGGGCAGTTGATCCTACTTAACTAAGTACTAAGATACCCCGGCCCATGCATTAGTCCCAAGTACCCCATATTTCCTATTTTTAGCAAAGTCATGCTAAAATTCACGGAAAATTTCAGCATGACCTTTGCTGAAAATAGGACATATGGAGTACCCAAATTTGCCGGAACGGAAGTTAATCGACATTCCGCAAACTCAAGGGCTCTCGGGTACCAGAAATTCATCACGACACAATGGTCGGAGACAAAACCCAGCAAACTAGCAAAGTTGCTGATGTGTTTACAGAAATTGTTTTCTGTAAAAGATGATCATCTTCTTTGCAAGTCTTTCTCAATGTGATCACAAGTAATTCAGAGGCATCACAATAAAGCAACACCCTGCACTAGCCTAAAAACAAGTGAAGTTTCACCCGTATAAGAACAACTTTATAAAATCAGAGAATTTGCTAAATCTTTTGTATCCTTCATACACACTGGAGTACAATGCTTTATAATGTTCCATCATCATTACAGAAATCCAAGAAACACATGGTCTTGAGGATATTCTTTATGACTGATTATTTCAGTTTTACATGCAGATTTTGACCAAAAAACGCATGGTCTTTTTAACAGTTTTCAATTTGGACAGAATACTGAAAACTACAGTTTGGAAAGAATTCCTAACACTTTGGTCTTCTAGTTACAAAACAAAACTGACATAATTCTAGATGCCATAACTGAATTTTTTGGCAGTAGCTCAAGTTTTTTACAGCAGCTCCTAACTATACCTAACTGAATTTTTTGACAATAGCTCAAGTTTTTGCCAGTAGCTCCTAACTGAATTTTCTGCTTAAAGGGAAGGCTGACTTAAGTGGCAATATGATACAATTTGCGTAGCATAACAATATATGCATCTTAATATAACACCATCTCCTAATAGAAATAGTATCCCAGGTTTCCATCTTAAATCCACAAAGAATACCATAAAAATCCAAGAGACATGTAATTGCGATTGTATAGATGGGGAGTTTCTTACTCTACCAGATCTACTAGGGGCAAAGTAGAACTGATATTCTTTTGCTGACTTCTAGTACAAGGTATAGAAGAGGAGGTAAATACAGAGACATGTAATTGCAGTGTATTAACAGTATAATTTCAATAGATTTATAGTGCAAATTTATAGTAGAATTACAAATACAAGGTGAGCCGTAACCATACTCCAAATGTAGTGAACAATGGAGCATTGTTAATACACTGTTGTGTGGAATAAAATTATTTGGTGATATTAAGCGATAGTGTTGAATAAGCATCACTAACTACTGCTCGACAAGAACAAGATGTGGCAATGAAACCAATTGGGTTGATCTTATTCTTCCATGCCACGTTAAAGAACAATATACTACTGTTTTGCACCAACCTACACACAAGACACCATGAATCAGACAATTTACATTAGGAGAACCATCTATTAATTACCAAATCACAACAGAAAATCAGTAACCATAGTATAGAAAGAATGTCTAACTGTATTTCTAAAATCACAGTTTGCCAAAATCAGCACAAATTCAATCACCACCAAAGAGCCAACGAAGCATCGGCAACCATGTTAATGCTCAGTGACAACAGGCAATTAAACATGGCCATTCAACAATGTACTACTCTGTTTTGCACCTAATGCAGAAACATCCTACCGTCGGTGGGTCACCAGCCTTACATTATTACTACTACAGCCGTATGCTTAAAGGAAACTTGCACTGATCCTAACAATCTGGCCAGGACACGCTATATCACACACACCACCTAGAAAACAACGGCTAACACTTCATCTGTCAATTCAAACATCACAGGGCATATAAATGTTTAGCAATCCATGCCATTTACACCTACACAAATTTGGTTGCCAGATGACTAGGTACCAGGTACAACCGATTTTTGAATGTTGATACCCTGCTCCTACTCAAAATTGAGAAATGTGGCATAATAGAGAAACATGACATTGCCTTTCCAAATCCTCATGCTATACTAGAACAAGATATTTCATAATGTGACAGCCCTCTCTGCACCCATCTATTATCAAAAAACGAGCACTACAGAGAACCATCGATCGACCAAGAAGACAGGGAGCAGGCTATCTAAGAGGAGGTGAACTTGGTGACGGCCTTGGTGCCCTCGGAGACAGCGTGCTTGGCAAGCTCGCCGGGGAGGATGAGGCGGCAGCCATGGCCGGGCGGATGCAAGAAGCCTAGACGACAAGGGGAAAGGAGGGGAGGCGAGGATTTACCACCGGGGAGAAGTTGCCGGAGGAGGTACGCAGGCGTCAAGCGGCGGTGTCTTGTGGAGGAGTCGGGCGGTGGCGGCGTCGCGTCGAGGAGGAGGCGGCGCGTCGAGCTTGCCACCAACCTTGGAGCCGGAACCCTAGGGGGCACGGGGGCGGCGGCGCGGGGGATCTGCGGTGGTGGGGGGCGCGGGGGCGGCGGTGGTAGGCTCGATCTGGGCCTGGACGGGCGGCTTCTTCGCGGGGAAGGAGAGGCAGGGAAGGCAGGGAAGAAGAAGGCGGGGAAGGAGAGGCGGCGGCGTCGCCGACGGCGTGCAGGCGCGGCAGACGGAGGGGGCGGAGCAAGGCAGGGTGGTGGCGTACAGTTGGGGCGGAGGGGGCAAAGTTAGGTCGAGTGGGGATCTGGCGAGGGAGGGGAATAGGTGGAGTGGGGAGGAAGCTTACTAATGGCGCACCCCGCAGCGGTGTGCCATTAGAATGTTTTTTTAGATAGCAATGGCGCACCCCCCAGCGGTGCGCCATTAGAATGTTTTTTATTACTGTTCGAGCACTTAGGTTATATTCCACCTAACCGTATCTAAATTAGAACACACACACTAGCCCGACTGGTGAGCACGCAGCACACACACCAGGAGGTCCTGGGTTTGATTCCCAGGCTCCCCAATTTTTGTTTTTATGCATTTTTTTCTTTGCACATATCTTTTATCCATGCATCCAAATATAACATGTCACATATGCTAGATGATCAGAATTTCATGTAGAAAAATAATATGCAGTTTGTTGCCATGTTAAGAACATTTAAAATGTTGTTTGATATTTATTTGTGTTTAAATATGTTCAAACTTATTTAAATCATAACACTAATATTTTTTTATAAAACAGTAATAATTTTTAAAAATATCATCAAATTTGTTATTTGAAAATATTTATGAATATGAAAAATATCATCAAATTTATTATTTGAAAATATCATCAAATTTGTTATTTGAAAATATAATCAAATTTGTTTTTTGCAATTTTAATTGCATTCATTTGTGACGGTGGAGCGGGCCGGGAGGGTGCGAGAGGTGCGGGCGGAGGGTGTGGGGTGCTCGGCGGCGGTGGAGCGGGGAGGTGCGTGGGTCGCAGGGCGGTGGAGTGGGGGAGGGTGCGGGGGGTCGGCGGCGGCGGCCGGTGGAGCGGGGGAGAGGGTGCGGGGGGTGCTCGGCGGCGAGGGGGACCGGATCTGGCGAGGTGGGATAGCGATCGAGATGGAGGGGGATCGAGATCGAGTGTCCATGAAATTTAAAAAATATTCATGAGTTCAAAATTAAAGTGCCCATGAAATACAATCGAGAAATTAAGACTACGATTTAAATACAATCGATCTTAGCTAGCTATCTGTTCACAATCTTCTTGCCCTTCTTTTTCGCAAATGGTGTTCTTCTGTGGAACGGACGTCCTTTAGTTAGGGTGGTCCTGCTTCTTCTTGTGGTGTATGCTGCTACTTCATCGTCGTTGTCATGTTCGATCTTCGGGTCGCCGTACTTGTCGAAGTCTTGCTCATTGGCTACTCCATCCATTCCGATGATCTTCCTTTTGCCTCTCCTCACGACAACACGACTCGGCTTTGACGGGTCGGTAATGAAGAAGCATTGGTCCACTTGGGAAACCAGTACCCATGGCTCATTTTTCGCGGTGACGTTATACCATGGTCTTGGATTTGGCCGGGTATAACCATGGTGGTGAAATACCGGTCTTCTTTTAGGATGCTCTTGGCCCATCTCGACACGGAACATTGGGACCTTCTCTCCAGCGTAGCTCAGCTCCCAGATCTCCTCGATCCTTCCGTAGTATCTGTCCTTGTCGTTACCGGCGTAGGATTCCATCGTTACCCCGGAGTTCTGATAACCATCGCTCTTCATGTCCTTGTCCTCAGTGTAGAATGTGTAGCCGTTGATATTGTACGCCTCATAGGTCATCAGGTTGTGCTCGGGGCCTTTTTCACTATTTTGACCCTTTTAGAAAACTATCACACAAAATGAACTTCACACAAAACTATTTCACGATCTGACCCTTTTGATAACGCCATAAACCGTGGCATTTCTTCTCTATTTAAAAACGCCGAACTAGCTAGCGTTGCTCCACTTCATAAGCAAATGGCAATATGAGCAAGCTACTTGCAACACCAACACCCATGGCGTTTCATGCATGGGCACCAACACCATCCATGCTTGGCGTTTCCAGCAACGCGAGATACTCTGCCCTGCCACGTAGCGTCCCGACCAGGCCAGCAACGCTGGCTAGCTCGGCGTTCCAGATAGAGAAGAAACGCCACGGCTTGTGGCGTTGCCAAAAGGGTCAGATCGTGAAATAGTTTTATGTGGATTTTATTTTGTGTGAAAGTTTTCTAAAAGGGTCAAAATAGTGAAAAGAGCCTGTGCTCGGCGCCCTGTGACAAGGCGAATATGAGTTGTTCTTCCGCGGAAGAATCCTCATGTAAAGGGTACGACCGAAGCTTCTGCTTGAACCAACGCGTGAAACATGAGTTGTGCTCTTTGATTATATCTCCGTCCGTCCTCTGTTGGCCTCGGTCATTGTACGTATTCTCAATAAAGGTTTTGTGCTCTACCACCCAAGGATCGACCACGCCTATGTGTTGTAGCGCGACTAGGTTTGCTCTTTCAAAGTCGGCGAGTCGACTCGAAGTCGACATGCATTTCGGGCGACCTCACGGTGACCCCATCCAGCGAGCCTGCCGAGGTGCTGCTGACGGCAGATCAACGGGTCCTCGATGCCTAGATAATTCATGCGATAGGAGATGCACTCTTCGGTCGAAAAGCCCCGGCTATGCTTCCCTCTCGACGTGACATGTTGCGAACGATCCTTTGATGACACCATTCATCCTTTCGAACGGCATCATGCTGCAGGAACGCCGCCCGAGTTGATGATATCCTCCACGATATGGACAAGCAGATGCACCATAACGTCAAGAATGCGGGCGAAGTACATCTCAAGCTCGCATAGTATCACCACGATCTCTTCCTATAGCCTTCGAGTTGCCTCACGCCAACCGACTTCGAGAGATGACGCGAAAAAGTTGCATAGGCCAAATAGCGTTTCACGGATGTGCGCGCCCATGACCCACGGATTGCAATCGAAGTATGCGTCATCGAGACGTGATACCGTGAGACTTCATCCCGCTGAACTTCGCTTCTTTGGGTCTAAGTATCGCTTATCTTCCCAGCAGAATCAGAAGGAAGTTTTACTCCTACGAGGCAGGTGAAAACTGCTCGATCTCCTCCCGACTTAGAGTGAAGCATACGGAGGGTAGTCATTTCCGGTCTTCTTAGCCTTTTGCCTTTGCGGCGACTTTCCGTGTCCCTTCGCCTCATCATCATCATCATCATCATCATCATCATCATTAGCGTGAAGCTCCTCCACGATGCCCATTGATTTCAAGTTCCGCCTTGCTTTCGCCCATCTTTGGTCCTCTCTAGCATGTTGAGCAGGGTCCCAAGCAGACTCTCGACACGTTCTTTGTGATATGCATGACATCAAGGTTGTGAGGCACGCTATTGGATCTTCCAATACGGCAAGTCCCGAAAAATGACCTCGTTTTCCATACCTTCAGCAGCGTCTCGCGCGCTTTCGCTTCTTTCCCGCTCGACGCCTTTTGCTTCTTTCCGGCGGTGGGCAATCTTTCCAATTTTTCAATAGCTGGTCTATTTCTCGCCGCTCCTCGTGACGCTGGCGTCTTCGGGGTTCGGTTTCACCATCAAACAGATCCTTGCATTTCTCCACGGGTCATCGTCGCGAAGCCACGTTCGATGTCCCATGAACACGGCTTTCAAAGACCCGGGATCTCTATCTAGCTGGCGATACGTTGTGTCATCCATGCACCGACGATCCGAAAATCCGTGGACCACCTGCCCCGCGAGATATCCGTGAATCGAGATAGTCGTGCACCGTCGTGAGAAGTGCGGCTCTCATAGGGAAATATTCTTTCTCGCGCGCCCCATTGACATGGCATTTTCCACAGCGTGTCTAGCTCCTCTTCAAAGAGCCCCAGACTGATTGATGTCGCTCCTGGTTGTTTCGCCCTTCAATTAGAATACTCATGTGAATGTACTTCCTCTTCATGCACAACCAGGGGAAGGTTGTACATCCACACAAACACAGGCCAGGTGCTGTGTGCTTCTCTGGCTGCCAAACGGATCGACTCCATCGGTGCTCGCTACCAAAGATGATGTTCCTTGGGTCCTTCCCAAATTCTGGGTGTTCAAGTTCAACGCTACACCGCTGGCTCACATCCTTTGGGTGACTCAAGATCTTGTCTTTTTATTTATCTCCGGATCATTTGTGTCATCTTCGCTTCTTCTCCTCCCTATCTCGTGCCAACGCAGAGCTTTGCTACCTTAGGGTCCGCGAATACCGCTGCAGACGAGGAGTGATCGGAAAGTACCACACCACTTTTCGAGGAGCTTTCTTCCTCTTCATGTATCGAGTGACGCCAAGACACCGGACATATGGTAGACTCCGCGTGCTCGCCCCGATAAATGATGCAATTGTTCATGCACACATGGTATTTCATTTGCGGTAAATCTAGAGGACACACGATTTTCTTCGCCTCAAAACTGGTCGGGCACTTGTTCCCTTGGGAAGACGTTCGTGCTGAATGACATGTTCTCGCCAAGCACGCGCCGGTCACTTTGTGTTTTACCTTCATCTCCAGAGCCATGAGCGTTACTTTCAGGCGGGTATCTCGGGCCTGCATCCTTCATACAATGGAGTAACCGCGTCTATCTCCAGTTGATCCAGCTTGGCTTTCTCTCGGGCGGCAGCTCTTGCGTTATCCGTCTGCTTGAGAAGCTGCTCTTGAATATGAGGGTCTTGCACCCAGCCCATCGAAGGTCCATCGTCGTCTGCTCCGCCGACATCTTCATCTTCATGATCATGCCCTTCGTCTGCTCCAGCATCTTCCTCATCATCATGTCCTGCATCTTCTACATGATGACTGTGTACAACATCACCATCGTGATCATGTCCTGGAGATTCTTCGTCTTCTTGCCCGCCCGAGCCGCGGTGGTTGTCTTGCTGCCCTTCCTCATTTCTTGCCCGGCCCCCATGGACGACTTCATAGTCATCTTCGTCACCTTGCCACCGATAGCCATCCATGAAACCACGCAAGAGCAGGTGGTCCCGCACCTTCCCGGAATCCGGGTCCGCAATAAGGCTCTTCAGCTTGCATCTTCGACATGGACATCTTATCTCCGTCTCGTTCTTTTGAAGCATCTCGCCTTCATGAGCTCAAAACCTATTCACGATGCCTTCGGTCATCGTGCGGACCATGGTCACTGCGGGTAGAGCAAAACGATATTTTAGAACCAAGAAAAATTTGGCATGACTTTCCTAAAAATAGGACTAAAAGAATGCATAGTGCCAAAATTTCGCTGAAACGGAAATGAATCAACATTCCGGCAAAATATTGGCAACTATCGCATTTCAAATACCGGTACCTGCAAACACAAGCATATATGCAACACCACAAACATATGCAACACCACGAACATACATAGATCTAGATAGGCCACAAAAAGTGCATGTGCACGTTGTTGGAGAGGGAGAACAACATAAAGATAGCTTCCCCCATTGCTTACCTATCAAAAAAAGGTAATTTAACCACTTAATTTGGATGAATCTATGGTGCAAATGAGGTGAGGAGGAGGAGGCAGCCGAGACAAGCTTGGAGGAGGAGGTGGAGAATGAAGTGGGGAAAGTGAGTGGGTTGGTGGGCTGTCCAAAATATCTTGTTGGTCCCAGGTTACTAATGGCGCACCACATGCAAATGCGCCATTAGTAACCCTGGTTACTAATGGCGCACCTGCTGCTGGTGCGCCATTAGAAGTTTTGCAAAAAATAAAAAAGTATATATTCTAATGGCGCATCGTGGCAGCAAAGGCGCCATTACTAGTTTAAACTAGTAATGGCGCACTATGCTATGGGCGCCATTAGTAGTTTTGCAAAAAAGAATAAAAAATATCAATAGTGGCGATTGGTGGCGGTGCGCCATTACTAGTTAGCACTAGTAATGGCGCACTGTGCCATGATGCGCCATTAGTATGTTTGGAAAAAAATTAGTTACTAGTGGCGCACCATGTGCTCAGTGCGCCATTAGTGTCTTCCACACTAATGGCGCACTGCACATGGTGCGCCATCATATAGTAGTGGCGCACCACATGACAGGTGCGCCATTAGTGTCCATCTTATCTATAGCACTTTTCCTAGTAGTGGCAGCCTTGGTTATAAACCCGGGTTATGTGTTGGGTATTATGACCCGTCCGGCCGTAAACCGCTAGGACACTTTAAACTTGTTGTATGCAGAAACAGGTTGAATAAAGCTACTAAGAATGATAAGCAGACATAGTATAATGATGGCGGATTAACAGTGTCATGCAAAATGAGTATGCACAATGGCATAGCAGACCAAGTGTTTCAACTAGCCTATTACAATGCGCTTTGATGCCCAAAACAATAATTGTTTTCAGCAAGTGTTGTGGTATGCAGAAGGCTAAACCGGCCTCCGGATCACGACTCCTCGCCGGGCGGACTTGACGGCTGTGGATCATCTTGCACCGGTTCATCCTCCTCCTCTCCACCCAGTGGCTGGAAGTCAATGGTTGCCCAATCGATCCCAGTTAGGGCTTGGAATACAGCTTCATCGCTTATAAGCGTGGAGGGTTCAACATGAGGGGCATAAGTATGCTTACGGATTGGCGGGATAAGATTTTGCACATCATAAGTTGGCGCGTTAACCCGCTTGTTGTCGGCGTCGTAAATTGACTGATAATGGGAAAGATCAGTTTCTTCAGCCAACTTGCTAGCCAAGGGGCGCATTTCCATCGTCAAAGCTCGGAGATCATCATTATCAAAATCTGATCCGTCCTCCCTTAAGCTTGGATGTCCATTCCACACGTCAGTCGAATCATGATCAGGTACCCATGCTTTCGCCCGGGTTAGTGCGGTCAGAGCACCTGCCCTTGCAGCTGATCTTTTTAACTCTTCAAACCGGGCAGACATCATCGACAACCTTTCTAAGGTTTCCTTGATTAATGTTGGGGGTGGCTTGTTATGAGAGGCAGTACATATGATCTGTTGCGCACCGGTATATAGTTGCTCTATAACAGTATATGCAACCTTCAATTTCTTCTGCATGTCAGAGCCCAGATGGGTTATGTGAGTTCTTGCATCATTACGAACATCGATAAACTGGCAGCTTATGGGATAATACATGTTGAAAGCTTATAATAAGGATATTTACCAAACACGGCAGTGGTCATGGCATTTATCTGTCGCTTCAAACCAGTCAGCTCTTCTACCACCGGTTTAAGGGCTGCTTCTGCATCCTCAGCCCTTTTCTGCAATGTGGATTTCTCTATGTCCCAATCGCCCGTTCCTTCTTGAAACTCTCTTTCACCTTCTCCATGGCTGCTAAGGCACTGGTCAGCTCATCTTTGGCTTTGGAGGTTTCTGCTTATTGGGACTTGATGTTTTCTTGAAGATCAACGGTTTGGGATTCCTTTTTGCTCAGCTCAGCCTATAAGAGACATACATATCATGAGTTGGCAGCACATATTTCAAGTACCAAGCACATAACAAGTTATACACTTGGTGGCACTTGGGGGCTAATGCCTATTTGCTTATTATCAGAAGTTTTTACAAGTCCCAAGCTCAATACAAGTATTATTCCTGGCACTTGGGGGCAAATGTATATTTGCTCAAAATAACATTATGGGTATTCTTCCATTAGCCAGCTTACTGGATGATTGGTGTACAACGATATTCAACAATAAGTTTGGCAAGATAAAATTCCTGGTTCATCTTCAAAGAATAAACCGGCCCTTGGGGGCTACATAGGCGAAATTTGCAAGATTAATATTCTAAAAGTCCCGATTCATCTTGAAAAGATAAACCGACCCTTGGAGGCTACTGGAGTTGATATTAGAAATTTGACACAAGAGAGAAACAATTATGCAGAGTTAAGCATCAGTTACCTCATATCGCTCTTTCATCAGGTTCACTAAACCGGCTTCATAGTCGCGGCTTGTGTACAGCCGGTTCAAAAATCCAGAATGAATGTCTTGGGCGTTGAGGTGGGCATATCTTGACAAATCCGCATTCCACTTGCCTTTGTCCACAGCAGAAAATTCTTCCTTGGCACTATGCTTTGATAAAGCGACAGGATTGTCAGGGGTGGTGTGGCCGAAGCCAGTAATCATAATATCATCCGCTTTGTCATCAACAGCCTTGACTGGGCTTGACGGTTTATCATCAGCTCGGACCGGGCTGGTTGGTTTATCAACATGGCCCGTTGGATCAACTTCTACTTGTTCAACGAAAAAGTCATGATCTTGCGTTGGTGGATCATCAAGCATGGCGTCAACATTTGCTTCTTCTGGTTATGGAGTTCTCTCTGGTTCAGTGACCACATTATCATCAGCCGGTTTACTTAACTTGGCCTTTTTGCTGGGTCTAGGCTTGGCACTGAGAAGAACAAACATAAAGGTCAGTACTTTGGGTAAATATAAGGTGTTAAAAGTAAATTTAAAGCATAACTCACCCAGGAACCATCTTGAGGGTTGGAAGTTGTGTGGTCGTCGACTCGCCAGATGATGAATGAGGTGTTCCCTAATAGTTTGAATCAGACGGATTAAGAGGCTGTCGGAAATGACCCGCCTTGAGATAAGAAATATCAGTAATATATGAGACCTCTGATCGACGTTTCCGGACTGGAGTGTTTGGTAAACCGACTGAAGTAACTACTTGGCTGATGTGCCGGGTTGTGCGGCGAGCTTTGTGTTGCTTCTTCTTCAAAGGAAAGTTTGGGTCCAAGTGAGCTAGGGGGTGAGAAAATCTTACTTTCCGGTTTGCTTGACGGATTTTCTGTGTTGGCAGAGGATCTGAACTGGAGGAAAGAATAATTACCTCTACATCATCAGCTTGGCTACCTTCAGCGTCATCCTGATAATAGTCATTGTCAATGAGGTGTATGAAAAGGGAGCCAAGAGAGTCAAGTTATACCTCTGATTCCGGGTTATCCAGATCATCATCAACGTTTAATTCGGAGGACTCAACGGATTTCTTTTTGGCAGGTTTCTTGATAACCTTAGTGTTGGGGCAAGGTGTCTTTGCCGGTTTATCCTGTGACTTCTTCTTCCAGAACGGATCATCACCCTGTCAAAGATTGACGAAATATTGAGAGGATATTTGAAAGGATCGGATTAAAGCAACAGTTATAGGATACTTACAGCTGGCGGTTTATTGGAAGCACAGAAGGTATTCAGCCCTGTTTTGCTGCAGACAGCCACCGATTCATCCAGTATCTTCTTAACAGCTTCAGTAACTTCATCTTCTGTTAGTTGAATGTCAATATGTCGTTGAGGATCTTTCAAGTCCCCTGTGTACTCGCACATTAAACCGGGGCGTCAGCTTAAAGGCAGAATGCTCCAGGAGATCCAGCAACGAACAAAATTGACGCCTGTTAAACCGTTTGCAACGAAGGCCCGAAGATTTGAAAGCTGTGGTGCATACTTGGATCATTCCTTGGCGCTAAGCCGTTGGGGAAATGGATGTGTATTGGTAAGCCGGTGAGGATGATAACCCAGCAAAGGATTCTCGTCAGTTGGAGACGTATCTTGGCAGTAAAACCAAGTCTGATTCCAGTCCTTGGGGTGACTATGATGCTTGGCATGAGGGAAGCTGACATCTTTCCTCTTCTGGAATGCCATCCCGCCAAGTTCAGTATTGGGTCCGTCTATAAATTCTGTACGGTGGTTCAAATAGAAGAAATCCCTAAACAGTTCAACTGTGGGCTCCTCTTGCAGGTAAGCCTCGCAAAATACTTGGAAGTTGCAAACATTGGACACAGAGTTTGGTCCAATATCTTGAGGATGGAGTTGGAAGCTAGCAAGCACATCACGGAAATTTTTTGATCCGGGAGGGCTAAACCCTCGGCCCAGATGATCAACGAACACAATCACTTCTCCATCCTTAGGTTCAGGAGGATTTTCTGGACCAGGGACTCTCCAGTGGATGACATCCTTTTTTGCTAAAGCGCCAGTGTTGGCTAACCCGTTCAGTTGTTCCTCGGTAACCCGGGACGGAACCCAATTGCACGAATAAAATTAATTGGCCATTTCAATGAAAATCTGAAATTATAGATAAAATGCCGGTTTAAGAATCATGACTGACAAGTATAAAGCGTCGCAAGATCAGCAGGAGAAGATGTTGAGGCGTATACACATTGTTAAACCGGAGTCTAACATTGGAAGGGTTACAAAGATAAACAAATCGGTGGTTTAAGAGGGGACTAATGGTACCTGCCGGATTATCATTTTCTAAAGTTAAACCGCCTATGCAGGTATGGAAGGTACAGATCTGAAATAACTAAGTGATGGAAAAACAGGTTTCACAGATTGATATGATAAATTCAGATCTGCAGCGTGTCAGCAAATCAAAATATATTCAGACCTAAAATACATGTGTTTAAGCAGTTCATCAGACCCAGATGAGATTTTTCTATACAAAAAGGATGCTCTAATGATGAAAAAGGGAACTATAAACTACGACTGCACAGGAAAATATCAGATCTGAACTCGCCATTTGTGCTACGGAGAAGAACAGGGAAGAATAGTACTAAGCTTCGATGAACTCGATGAAACCCTAAACGGGATCTATGGGAAAGAGCAAAGAAAGACACACCAGGGCTATTGAATGTGGAGGCGTGCGGACGAAAATCTGGTTGAATCAGGTTGATGCAGCGGCCGTTGTTGGGGCAGAGGTGAAGGTCGACGGCGGCGGCAGGGCTCGAGTATTGAGGCGACGCGAGGTGGAAGAAAGACGAAGAGGCAAGGGGAGAAAAGGAAAGGGACCCTCGGCCCTATTTAGAAGACGAGGGGATAAGCGACAAGCGCGAGAATCGAGGAGCCCAAAAAGTGTATATGTGACAGCGCTGTCGCCTCGGTTTTCAAAGGCTCATTAATAAAAGTAAGGTATATACGGTTTTTTAATGAACAGGTGACGTCATGACGGTTTACTATAATCCTGGAAGATGACGTCATGGCGGATTACAAGGTTTACTCGAAGGCGCTGAAGAAGAAATTTTCCTAAGTGTTGAAGATTGACATGAACAAGATCAAATTAATCTGGGGCCTAATGTTGGGGATATAACTACTGAGTGTAAACCGCCCAGGAGGGGCCAGGTTATATCTGTAATGAGTTATCCATATTTGAAGCCCATGAAGACAAGGAGTATGGCGCTTTACTATAGAGATCTAAAAGCCCAGGGCCCAAAGGCGGATTAGGGCCCGTAGACATAAACCGCCATAAGGTGTATAACTTGTAGTGTAAGATAGGAAAGGATAGAAACCGAGCCGGACACGTTTATGAGCCGGCCTCGGGATTCTGTAAACCGCTGGGCGTTAACCTGTGTATATAAAGGGACAACTCGGCGGTGGTTCAAGGACAACAAACAACAACTCGAGAGCCAGGTCAAGCGGATTTGCTCCCTGGTCATCGAAACGCTAGCAATTCCACATCAACTGGATTAGGCTTTTACCTTCACCGCAAGGGGCCGAACCAGTATAAACTCCTTGCGTCCTTTGTACCACTTTAACCCCTTTAAGCTAACCCGTCGCGATGGCTCCACGACTAAGTCCTCAAACTAGGACATCTACCGTGACAAACCCACGACAGGTTGTGTCTTCGCCTTCCCTCGCACCACTTATTGATCAGGAGAGACCCTCCGCGACAACACCTCAAGGTCGTCCGCCCATTGGGCGGGGAGACTGGTGGAGGCGTCTCGCTTTCCATCATCTCCGGGAGAAGGTCCCCCGAGGAAGAGGATTGCTGAAGGCTGTTCACCGATCTGCAAAAACATATATTCTAGATATTACCTCGGTCACAAAAAGGGACGGATATGTTTAAAAACGCCCTTGTTCACCTATGGTTTGCCTGAAGGCTTGTCCTCTCTGTAGGACCGCGTGATGACGTCGCCCTCCAAGCCCGAGCCACCCGACGAGGGCATATTGCCTCGCTTAGGAGCCGTTTCCTCCCAACCTTCAGAGGCGGCCCTTTTCTTACCATGGGGAGAGGGAATATTGGCTTCTCTTTACTTTGGCCTTCGGGTGGGGGAATCTTGATCTCCCCGGCCATGGTGTCTGATGTACCCTCAGAAGGGAGGTCACCTTTGGCCTTCCCGCTCTCCGCCTTGTCTCCCTTCGCAGGCACCTGGTACGGCGCCGGCGCCAGCATCCTCGTTAGTGCGGGATCCGCCGAGTCTTCGGGAAGGGGGGCCGAACACCTAGTACGCTCTGCTTTCTTTATCCATCCCTGGAGGAAGATAGTCTGTTTAGTAACATATTACGGTGTACTTAACTACAAAGTGTTTGGAAGTTGAGCGCTTACCGAGGTATCCGGATGGTTGCAGTCAAGGCCAAGGTCCTCGGTGGTGTTCGGCCACTGTTTTCGTTTCCCAAAAAATAACTGCCACATTCCTTTGTGCGTAGTGCCGAAGAAGTGCTGGAGGGTTCGTGGTCCTTCCGGATTAAACTTCCACATGCGGAGGGGCCTACGCTAACATGGCAGGGTTCGCCGGATTAGCATTACTTGAATCACGTTGACAAGACCGATGTCCCTCTCGAGGAGAGTTCGGATGTGGCTCTCTAGAGTCTGCACTTCATCAACTGATCCCCAGTCCAGCACCTTGTTAATCCATGATGCAAGCTGTAATGGAGGGCCAGAACGGAACGCAGGTATAGCGGCCCACTTGGTACCGCGGGGTTCAGTGATGTAAAGCCACTCCCGCTGCCATTGGTTGGAAGTTTCGGTGAAAGAGCCTTTTGGCCAGTGAGTATTGGTAAGCTTGCTCACTACAGCACCGCTGCACTCCGTTTGTTTCCCGTCGACCACCTTCGGCGTCACACTAAAGGTCTTGAGCCATAAGCTGAAGTTTGGGGGAATTCAGAGGAATGCCTCACACGTAATGATAAACGCCAAGACATGGAGGAAAGAATCTGGGGCTAGATCGTGAAAATCTAGTCCGTAATAAAACATGAGCCCCCGGACGAAGGGGTGAAGTGCGAACCCTAGCCCTCAGAGGAAGTGAGAGATGAAATATGACCCTCTCACCGGATCTGGGAGTCGGAATAACCTATCCTTGAGTAGGAAGCATGTGGGGGATCTCCGCGGTCAGGTATCTGGCCGCCCGAAGCTTCGCAATGTCCTCCTCTGTAACGGAGGAAGCCACCCATCGGCCCTGAGGGCTGGGTCTGGACATGATTGGGAAGCTTGGGACAATGAAGTCGAACCTTGGACGCTAGAATTTGAGGTTGCAAGGGCTGAGGAGAGGTTTGGCAAAAAAAAGAGACGGCCCTGGGCTCCTTTATAAATACAACGGGTATCGAAAGCCTCCTCCTAAGCCTAAAAAGCCTGCCTACTCCTAAGGAATCTTTCCAATGAAGCGGTTGGGTTACCCATGCTCGTATTGATGAGAATCCCGCAATAAGGGGACACGATCTCTGCCTCGACAAGACGTGCCAATAAAAATCGCGCCTCAAAACGTGGAACGACAGGACCGGAAATGGCTCGAAATAATGACCGGGCAAGCGTGATGTCACATTACAAAAAATTGTCGGCAGATTGGACTCGTAAAATATTATACTCTCTATGGCTGTGTGTGTGGTACTTGTGTTGCAGATCCGGACACGTTTGGTGCGCCCGAAGACTATCCTGGAGAATTGGAAGAAGAGGAACCCGCCTTGCAATGCCGAAGACAATTTGCGCACCGGACACCTCGTTACTGAAGCCTGGTTCAGGGGCTACTGAGGGAGTCCTGGACTAACGGGTCCTCGGGCGTCCGGCCTATTGGACATGGGCCAGACAGATGGGCAATGAAGATACAAAGATCGAAGACTCTACCCGTGTCGGATGGGACTCTCCTTGGCGTGGAAGGCAAGCTTGCCGACCAAATATGAAGATTCCTTTCTTTGTAACCGACTTGGTGTAACCCTAGTCCCCCCTGGTGTCTATATAAACCGGAGGGGTTAGTCCGTATAGAGACACTCATAATCATAGTCATGCGGGCTAGACTTCTAGGGTTTTAGCCATTACGATCTCATGGTAGATCAACTCTTGTAATACTCATATTCATCAAGATCAATCAAGCAGGAAGTAGGGTATTACCTCCATAGAGAGGGCCCGAACCTGGGTAAACATTGTGTCCCCGTTTCCTGTTACCATTATCATTAGACGCACAGTTCAGGACCCCCTACCCGAGATCCGCCGGTTTTGACACCGACAGTGGCCACAGCGGGTTGGGGCGGTGCAGGCCGGGCACCCGGGGCCAACGAGCACCCGGGGTGGGCTGGGCGCGGCCCAAGAGGAGGGACCGGGAACCCAGGGCCGGCTGGGGCGCAGCCCAGGCAAGGGC
The DNA here is from genome assembly GCA_021605205.1 of Aegilops longissima. NCBI lineage: Eukaryota > Viridiplantae > Streptophyta > Magnoliopsida > Poales > Poaceae > Aegilops > Aegilops longissima. The sequence continues at coordinate 371,548,513 of CM038680.1, read as the reverse complement.
CGGGCACCTGGGGCCGAGATGGCCGCGCACCCGGGGTGTCCAGGTGGTTCGGCTCTCCCCTTGTGTTCGAGTCTGGGCACCCTGCGCCCTTCCGTCCAGGTACCCGGGGTGTCCAGGAGCTTCTCGACTTCTCCTTCCTTCTCTTGCTCCGTGGATGCTTGGGTCTCCCTCCTTGCTTCCTCATGATGATCTCTGAAGCACCTAAGAATGCATAGCGTGTCGCTTTGAGGTAGAATCCCATTCTCATGCGAAACCGAAGGAAACTCGGAGAGGAAAGAAGTGACCTCGTTCTTGATGTTGCATGCACGTGCTCTTGTCATTGGCCCTCTTGGTGCTTGCGGTGGTGATGGAGTGTCGGTGCGGGTAGCCGAGGGATGCTCCGCATCAACCCATCTCTGTCATGAAAGGTAAACAAGTGAATGCTATTACTGAAGAAGATGTTAATGATGTCAATTTTATTGCTTGTAATAGCTATAATCCCAGCTGGAAAATAATGGTATGCTCCTAGATTACCTTATCCTAATAATAGTGGAGCACCTAATAAGTTTACTAGGATGAACAATGGTAATAGAAATACTCTAGAGGAAACTCTGATTTTTTTATTTCTAGTCAAAATGAGCAAAATGAAATCTTTAAATCTTGAAGAATCATTATAACTTACTTGGTCAATTAAGCTGTAAGATTGCTGGACTCACTAAAGATCTGTAGGCTCTAGATGGAATAACTAAGAGCATGGAAGCACAAGTGGCTAAAATTTCAGAGAATCAAACTTTCATTCTAGCCAAGTTTGTAGGTAAACCAGAACCTAGATCAGTTGAGAAGTCAAGATGATGAGAGGTAGCGAAGAAAATGCAAAAGAGCTTCCTAAAAGTAATGTGCCAGAATATACTTATACAGTTGTAGATTTCATGAAGATGATAGCAATGAAACACCCACTACCTTAAGTATCAAATGATGAGCCATATATTGTCTTTGTCGGTCATGTTGCATCTATGGTGCATGAGTTGAAAGACGTTATTCAGTAAGTTACCTACTAAACAAGAAGATACCTTTGAGCCTACTATTGAGATTGAGATTGGTTTGAATAAGTTCAACACTTTGTGTGATCTAGGTGCTAGTGTTTACACTATCCATAAGTCTGTCTATGATAGTCTCAGTCTTGGTCCTTTTGTTACAACTGAAGATTGAATATGGCCAATTATACTTTTACACAAGCAGTAGGGATTAAACATGGTGTTATCATTCAAATTAATCATTGCCATGTTATGATAGTTCTTGTTATAGTTGATATGCCTGAAGATCCCGTTGCTCCTTTAATTCTTGGTAGGACGTTTCTTAGGACCATAAAGGTTGTTATCAATGTGTTTGAGTGAAATTTAAGATTTGACCTTCCTGCAAAGGATCCTTTTGTGAGACCTTTCCCCAGGAAAAAAAATGAAGTCATGCACCGCATTATTGTCACTGCTGGAAGCTATGGGCTTGGTGTATTTTTGCCTAAGTGATCATCACTACGGGTGAGCTATCCGGCCAAAAACAAGCACTTCATCAGAGGTAACCCACGCAAATAAGGTAGAAAAGTAAGTTTTTGTTTTTGTTTCAATAAGAGAGTGTTGACATTTATATCATGGACGATAAGTTCAGAAAAGTTGTTCTATTGAGGCCTTTGTCATGCGCAAAATTATCATGCTTCATACTAACATTTGAATTTCTGGAGATATGCATATACGTTGTGTTGGAACTAACCCTACAGGAATCACCAAAATAGTGAAGTTTCATAAGAAATAGAACAAAATACGGCCTAGCATGAGACCATGGTGGTCGTATGGGAGGTCGTATGATGCGTGGGCGGCTCCAACATAAATCAACCAGAGGCAACAGAGTCATCGACGATGTATCATATGAGCAAAGCCGCTCATATGGATAGTCATATGAAGCTTCGACAGGAACAAAGAAGAAGTCTAGAGCAAACTATGGCATCCCATATGAGCATCCACACTCGTATGGATGCTCGTATGACACCTTCAACTAGAAGATTAAATCAATAGAACAGAAGACAAAATTCTATATGAGTGTGTCTTCTCGCATGACTGGTCGTATGAGGTAAGCGCAGGCACAACTTTGGCTTCAGTGTGAATGACAACATTCCATGCGAGCGTCTGCGCTCGTATGACACCCTAGAGGCCGCAAGGAGCCCGAGGCAAGAGGTAATTCGCCCCCAACTCATCTAGTTCTTCTTCTTCATCCTCCAAATCCTACCATAACTTTGCCCGATCTCCCTACTCGCTCGATTTTAGTTCAAACCCTTCCGCTTGATCGATCTATGATATGTTTCTCCATCGATCCCCAACTTATTTCTCGCGAATCCATGTTATATGTGCCTAGCATTTCCATGTTCAAGGTATGCATACTTTTGATCCAAATTTTGAATTTTGTTTGCATTCGTTGATGTTCTTAGAGGAGTATGATGTTGTAATTGCTATAGAATCACTATTGTATCATTCTACTGGACTGAATATTTATTTTATAGAGTTGTTCACAAGGAGCTCCACATCTGTAGCTCGCGGTGATGCACCGGGCTCGTCTGCGAATTCCACACAAAGGCAACTCGTTTTCACGTAGGGGATCATCTTCACCGACCGTGAGGCCATGAAAAAGTACAAGAAGCTTCACACAAGGAAGGTGAAGACTACCAAGTGAGCTTGCGAGTCCACAATAGCTAAGTTGGGCATCGGTAACAATTTCAATTTATTATGTGATAATGTTAGGTTGCATCATTTTGTATACCAGGAATGTGAGACATATGAACGATTGTCGCTTGAGTTTCCTAGTACTCTGTCGCATAATGTTGGGTATTTGTCAAACATTGACGAGGAAGAATGGATAACTTTCTGCCTCATGGACCAATACTTCAACATCACTCTAGATGAGTGTTGTAATTAGTATGGCTTTACCAACAACCATGATGACATCTATCATGTTTATGATTTTCTTGACCACACCCGAGGCAATCCTTCTATCCGATGAGTCACCGTGGTTCCAAACAAAGGACCAATTCCAAACAACCTTGTTAAAATTACAGTGCTTTCTAGTGCTACAATGGTAGTGATTCGCCGTGGTTGTCATTATATTTGAATTCCCTAAGTTAGGTAGTCGTTTCTCCATCGAGGATGGAATTTGCATTATGTGCCACAGGAAGGAGATGCAGCTTTCGACCAACTGGCCCCTGAACCGGAACAAGTTGATGAAAGCATAACTCGCCACCGACGAAGAAGAGGAGCATCCCCAAGATGAGCAACCACAAGAAGCATACACCTCCTACATGGATCTCTATAGTCCTCAGGGCTCCATCAACGATATGAGCACCCTTGCTGAGTCCCTTCAAAGCATGTTTGTCTACATGAACACCAGCTTCTCCAACTTGAGCCAAGGATGGGCTCTTGACCCTGCCGCCTCCACAATGATCTCACCAGTTTGGGCTTGCAAAAGCTTAAACTTGGGGAAGGTCACTACCATGTCTACATTAAGATGTTGCGGTGTTATTTTCGATAAGATGTAATGAGGTTGTACTTCAGCTCGTTGAGCTTCAAACACTCGTGTTGGTTTGTTCCAATACTTTGCTTTTTTATTTGCTTTCTTTTTTTCCTTTTGCCATTTGTGATTTTTTGTACTCAAATTTAGCTTTCAAAAATCCAAGAAAACAAAAATACAATAAGTTTTGCTTTGTTATTTTCTTTTGCCTTTGGATTTTGTTTTCATTCTTGTTTATAGTTCAGAGGAGTTGATCTATGCCTAATAACAAGGAATGCAATCTTACGGAAGAGAAGTGTGTACATTCATGGTCGTGAGGGTATGTCCTATGACTCCTGTCTTTTGCGCTTGAATTACTTAGATGTGTTCAAGTGGGAGTGAGTCTTGATAGTTAAAAGAAAGGTTTTGTTCTAGTAGATAAAATAATTTTGTAGCCTTTATTATGTTTAATCTAGATAACCAAGACTTGTCGTGGGATTGTTTTTGAAAATAAAGTGATGTTAAGAAGGAATAACCATGCACAAGAGAAAGTCTTCAAAGACTTGGGTGTTGAGAAATTTTGTAGACAACATGCTGTTAGAGATACTCAACCCCATACTATATACTGAATAACACTTGTGGATTAAGTTGTCTACAGGAACTTATTCGTAAGGTGAACGAGATTATGCCAAAAATCTCTTTTTGTATTTCTTCCATGGTGCTTCAGCTTCTCGCTGGTGTTATGGCCTTGCTACTTTATGCACATATACGTGTGTAAATGTGGCTTCGACACGTTTCCTGATGTTATGCTGAGAACTCTGCTGGCCAATAAACGACCACCAGAGTTTCGGCTACGAGTTTGTTACCATACGTAGTGGCAAAACTACATCAAACATTATTCAACTTTATCTTGAATGTGTGTGTATGTGGTAAATAATGGGTACTGACCGCAAGGACTCGAAAGAGATAACATATTGGTCCATAGTTCCCAAAGTTAAGCCATTGCAAAACCTTATGCATGATCACTTATTTGGCAGTCACGTGACAACAAAGTTTTCAGCAAACAATGATTGAAACAAAGTGCTTGACACCCTTGATGATGAGTCACTCGTGGGTGTGTCAGTGAGTTACTCTAGAATCATGTTGTATTTACATTCCTTTCACTCCCTAATTTATGTTTTCATCACTCAAAGAAATAAAACTTGTTCCGTGCATTCCCGACAAGCAAGTGTTAACTAGAGGAAATAGAATTAAGTGCTACCATGTTATTTACAGCATAACTTCGTCGCTCCAAGGAATAGGCAGGAATCTTGGTTAGAGATCTGTCGAATCTTGCCTGATGGATGAACTCGAGGAGGAAGGGAACCCAAAAGACCGACTCTTAGATGAAACACCACCATCTGCTCGAGCTCGTCCATGTGAATACCAAAACCCTAACATATGTACTAGTCTAAGCGATGCACCCAGATTGCCCTCCACAACATCAATCACCAGAGAGGCAGAGGGGAGGCAATCCACGAGCTTGCGGGCGAAGATCGAGGGAGGAAGGTTTTTCCTTAGCTAGTCTCCTTGGGAAATGGAAAAGAAAGAGTCGCGAAGTCAAGGTCTGCTAAGTTTCTCTAAGACATTACTTATTTAGTTCTTTTCTTAATTGATAGTAACTCAAGATTTTCATAGATTTTAGGCCAACTCCAAAACTAGACCACAAATCGTCCGTGGACGTCCATTTGGCGTGATAATTGGCCCAATGGGAATATCCAAATGGACAAAGTGGCCTAGAGATGTCCATTTTTGTCCGGCCCAACTCTAAATCTAAAGCAAATTCGAGCCATGTGTCTGAAACAGACAAAAGCGGACGCTCTGGTTGCTCTCTTCGTCCACTCATGTCCACCCCTAACCCCCAAATTAGCGACCTACACACAGCCCCAGCGACCTCATCGCACTGGTCGTTCCCCGTGGCAGCCGTGACATGCTCCGCCCTACACCGCCCGCCATGACGAGCCAAAGAAGAAACATCGCGTACCTGCCCATCGTGAGCTGCGCTCTACCCGCCGCCTGCCGCAATCTGTGCTCCGGCCGCCACCGCCCGCCGCGACGAGCCAGAGCAGGAATGTCACATACTCGGCCGCCGCAGGGCCCTCCTGTCAGAACCTGAACTGCCAACAGTTAAAGATTCAGTTACTGTACCATTTCAGGCAATACCGGTTCAGTTAAACCAAGGTCCAGATACGCAAGAGCTGAAGACTCATCCTCGCTGTAGATTTACTTCTTACCGTTGTAACAGTACTAGCTCCAATTACTATTACTAGCTGGGTTAAACTGTCGCCTATAACTAGCTGGGTTGTGGCTGGACAGAAGCATCTTGATGAATTCCCCCAAATTGTCGTGATGGCTAATATACAGGAACCCTAGAGTTCCTCTTACCGCATACCAATACGCTCATAGTTCATAAAAATCCATAGAAATTCCTACATATACTTAGCGGATCTAACAAATTGGTAATCAGAGCAAGGTTTTTCCTCGTCCACAAAATTTATGTCCAGAGAAAGAGTAATCCCACCCAATTCCCTCCCTATGTGTCAATCGGGATCGATCTGAGCCGTGGCGGCGCTGGTGGTGGCGATCTGAAGTTACGAGCAACGATCTGTACCAGGGCGGCGTTGGAGGTGGCAATCTGTACTGGGGCGGCGCGGGAGGCGGCGAATTGTTCGGTTGCAAACCAGTAGCGCGGAAGGGTTGTGGGAGAACACTTCTCCGGTGGTAAAATTCCCTGTCCATGGCTGGTTCGTGCGGCATCGGAGGCGAGGATCGAGTAGGTGGCAGGATCTAAGCAGAGAGCCGGGTTACCGGGTCAGTCCGGTAGTAAAATTCCTTCTCTCTTCCTCAGATCAAGGTGACACTACTAGGGAAAACCTTATACACAGAATCTTAGCAGCAGCGTGGTTTAAAAACAAACACTACTGCTAATTAGCAGTAGTGAGCTTTAGGAAACCGCGCTACTAACATCCTGATAGCAGTAGCGCTCTAGGTGAAACAAGCACTACTACTATAATTGCCACGGCGTTGCCTCCAGGCTAGATATAGTAGTAGCGCCCTTCTCCTGGACGCGCTACTGCTAAAGTACTCAGTAGCAGCGTTTTTCTTCAAAACTCGCTGCTACTAAGTATCACCGCAACTAATTAAGTTTAGTCCCATACTGCTAAGCGAACAAGGTGTTTACCACCTTAAATAGTATACTTCTCAAACTATCTCGAGCACTTGGTCTTCATTGAACTATATGTGTAGGATGTGTGGCTGTAATATGAATCTTTGCCTGTGCCTATACAGGTACGGTGAAGATTCATGTTGACTATTTAGATTCTACACAAAAAGATCAATGATGACCAATGTATATTTTTGATGTTTTTACATGCTTAGACTTAGCAGTAGCGTTTTTCCAGGACAAAGCGCTACTGATATTGGGATAAACAAAAGAAATAACTGCTTCCTTTAGCAGTAGCGTTTTTTTTCTAAAACACGCTATAGCTAACTTTGCTATAGCGCATTTCCTCAAGAGCGCTACTGCTAGTTCGACTTAACCACCCGCGGGCTCAAAATTTTGCTAAGTCCTCCTTTCCCCCCTATTCCCCTACTCCTCTGTCGCCGCCGCCCGAGCCCGAGCCTGCCCTCACTGCCGCCGCCCGAGGCCGCCCTCAACCTCACTGCCGCCACTCTCGACCTCACCGCCGCCTACCTCAACCACAACGCCGGCGTTCGAGCCCACCCAGGACCGCCGCCTCCCGATACCGAGCCCGCCCTCGCCGCCCCTACCTCTGTCACTGAGCACCTCCCCGCCACCGTCTCTCCCCTCTGTGTAAGCCCCCACCCCTCCCCCACCCCCTCTCTCTGCTTAGTTAGTTGATGTTTTTTAGTAGTAGTAGATGTTAATTTAGGGTTCATATATAATGATTTTTAGTAGTAGCAGATGTTAATTAGTAGTAGTGATGGTACTAGTTAACTAGGGCATATGGTTAATAGTAGATGTTTTTACTATTGTATAATGTAGGTTTTTTACTGTTTTTAGTAAGTGTTTAAAATAATTAGTAAGTAAATTAATAAACTAGTTGAACTAGTTTAGTTTTAGTTGAACTAGTTTAGTAAGTAAATTAATAAACTAGTTGAACTAGTTGAATTAATAGAACTAATGTATTTTTAGTAAGAAAATTAATATAACTAGTTGAACTACTTTATTTTTAGAAAGAACAAGTTTTTATTTATTTATAGTAAGTTTATATTTAGTAAGAACTAGTTGAATTAATAGAACTAGTTGAACATGTCATATTTGTTGTTATTTTTTAGTTTAAGCAATTATTCAGGGATGTATTAGTGATAACTTATAGGGTTTTATTTTGCGAAATCAAGGAGCCCTCCATCATCCCATACGTCGTCCCGTCACCGACCCCCTCCGACCTCGAGGTGAGACCAGCCAAATCTCCATGTCAATATGAGTCCTATAAGATATGATGTAGATAAAAACATGTATATCTTGTGTTGCTCAAATAGGATATGTGGTTGCCCAAGTGGTCGGTCATGTTCAGATTACACCTCCGAGTGTCCTATGTTTTGCCGGAGTGTTGATTAATTTCCGTTCCGGCAAATTTCAGGCGCTCGATATGTCCTTCTTTTTAGCAAAGATCATGCCAGATTTTTCTATGAATTCTGGCATGACTTGTGCTAGAATATGTAGGAAATATCGAGTCGCCTGGATTTTCACGAAAAATAATTAAACGACATTTTGACAGACCAATAGTCAACCCGTGATGAATAATAATGATCTAATTTAGGTTTTTTAGTACATATATTTAATTCTACAAGTTTAATCTTTGAATTATGAACGTAGGAAATGTCATACTCGGACGACGAAAGTCTCCGGGGAGTGCAGTTGGTGCCACGACGATCGAGGTCTCATGCGATGGCCTCACCGGGCGAAGATCGGTGCTTCAAACATTAAGCTCGAGGAGACCTTCAATGTTGAAAGCGATGCATTTACACGTGTTTTTTCATAATTAAGCACGACTTCAACTATTTCAACGTCTAATTTTCATCTTTTACAATTCGACTAGCTTATCCCATGCCATGCAAGACGCTATGTCTTGGAGAGGATGGGTTTTGAAGACCATGAAAATTTTGAAGCAAAGAAAATATAGCTAAGGACCCCTCATGATATGGATTTTGAAGTAAATCTGTACAATTCTCATAGCGTAACCCATTTTGGTTGCGAAATTTGGGAAGCACTTTGCAAAATGTATGGTTTTTATGAGGATATGATTGTCACCATGGATCTTGGTGATCCTGACATCGAGCAAGACAATATGGACATTTGGGTCCTTGTTGATACGCTTTCAATTCTACCGCTATGTGATTTTCTCAAACATAGTTATTAACTAATTTATATTGTTTATTTCAAAATAGTTGACAGCTTATTTTCATTCTTCAAAGAATGTGCTGAAGATGGTAGACAAAACCCACTTCACCGATAGCTCCGAATTAACTTATAAGGAGAAAAATCATTTGATCACATTTTGTACTGATCTTGAGAATTACAATACCTATTATCGAACTCCTCCATATTATGGTGAATACGCGCCACTAGTGCACGTGTTGAACCACGGTAACTTTTATGGAGATACCCTGCTAACATTTTTTACTATTACGACATCCGTGCATCTTTTGCATACTTCTAAAACTAGTACATCATTGCTAACTACGAAGTTATTACTATGTTTTTCAACAGAAAATCCCGATGGATTGTGTGCCTCATCGATGTATCGTAATGGTCGCTTGATGTTACGAACATACAACCAGGTCATCCTATGGATCTCACATGCATATCGGATTTCTAAAACCGGTGAACACATGCTAATCAAAGAATGGAAAAATGTTTGGACAGTCGTAAGGAGGTTCTTGGAAGCAACATTAAGCGAAAGGCAAGAATTAGAGACAGGATAATCTCCATTCTCCATAATGGAGAGTCAGGGGCTATCTTGTTTTCTGCTATTTTACCTTAGAGAATATAGCAGGTCCTAAGAGAATGTAGTAGGTCCTATGAGGTATAATATGTTTATTATGTGGTACAATGTGTTAGAGTTGATGATGAGGAGTAGTTGTGATTATGACTAGTGACCAACTTGTTATGTGATGTCTCATTGATGAAAACGATGATCATGAGGAGGTTTTATGTGACAATGATGTATTATGATGATAAGTTGTTAATGATATGATGATGATGACTTTTATTATATTATTGGGTGAAAGAACCGCGGATTAGTTTCAAGTGTATGTCCATCCACTTGAAACTAGTCCACGGTTCTTTCACCCTGTGATGTAATAACTCATTAAGATGTAAAAATAATCTCTAAATTGCTGCTGTATGAAAACTTGTATAAAGGTGTATGAATACAACATGAAATAAAAGTGAAATACAGAATAATAGTAGTAGAGCGGGCTGAGAGAAGCGCTACTAGTAATTACCAGTAGCGCTCTTTAGTGAAAGCGCTACTACTAAGTCGACATAGCAGTAGCGTGGGTTAACAGTCGCTACTGCTAACCTTTAGCTGTAGCGCCTTACTAGTAGCGCCGTATCCAGCGCTACTGATAGGCATTATTCCCGCGCTACTGCTAGGGTTTTCCCTAGTAGTGTGATGGGGTGCTCCAAGGCAATCGATGAAGCATATCTTCATGACGTTCTGTCCTTGAGAGATGATTTTGGAGTTCTGCACCAAGACAGCGCACAGATGCAGACTCAGATGTCCAAGTTACAAGAGGAAGTGCAAGCAATTGGAGCCAAGCAAGGATAGACCTCTGCAACAGTCGATACAGTGGAGCAGGTTGTTTGGGATCTGAGCAAACAACTACCAGCAATCAGCACTATTCTGACAACATTGGTAAAAACTTCGCAACCTGACGCCCAGCAAGATAATCCTTCTAGTTTGGCACCAGTTGTCAAAACTCCTACTCTGCATAGAGAACAAACACAAGAACAAGCAATGAGAATTGAGCAATTGAAGCAACAGTTAGCAACAGAAAAAGAGAATACTAAGCAGCTGGAAGATACTCAATTATAGAACTTGCCTCCTATCAGAACCAACAGAGTTACAGTGCCACCTGGTTATGCTCAACAAGGAAGAAATGACACTGCTAGTGGGATAGGAACTCCTGTTACTGGTAGACATAATGCACACACACCTGTATTCATCCAATTTTACCAACAAAACAGAGACATGCAATTATGGCAGGGATACTATAAAACCTATGAGCAGGATATGCAGGCTCGGTTCATGAAGTCAGTCACAAAAGGATCTAGGTTGGATTTTCCTAGATTTTCTATAATAGACCCAGTGGGGTGGATAAGGCAATGCAACAAATACTTCCAAATGTTTGGAGCTCCAGAGGAGTACAAAGTCTCATTAGCTCAGATGTATGTTGTTGATGAAGCTGATGTTTGGCTAAGGAGATCTGGTCTGTTGAAGAAGCAGCTCAATTGAAAAGAATTTGGAGCAGAAGTAGTTAAAAGATTTTCTGACAATGGTTCTTATGATTTGACAGAAAAATTTAACTCCATCAAACAGCTGCATTACTCTGTATCTGAATACACAAAAATGTTTGAAGATCTCATGGCAGATGTGCAAGAGGAAAACCCTGAGTTGGTAGACTGTGGTTTGTGAGGTGTTATGTGAATGGTCTAAGAGAGGGAATTAAATTCCAACTTAGGCCTTTCAGACCTCAAACACTGACAGATGCTTACTGTATGGCAAAGGACATGGAACCTAATCACCCCCACATAGCCACTACTAGTAAGAAGCAAGTTACACCATTCAACAACTTCTATCAGAAATCTACTTGGACTCCTCCAGCAAACCAGAGTATTCCTGTAGCTCAACCACAACAGTAGCAACAAGTTCCTGCCAGACAAGCTGAAGTGCCAGTAAACAATGGTCAGAGAATAAGAAAAGTAGGTGAGTGTTGGCGATGTGAAGACAAATGGCAGCATGGGCACAAATGTAAATTAATTCCTAATATACATTTGTTGCAACAAGAGGAGCCAGATCAAATTGTCATTGATAATGAGGAAATTGACCAACAAGAGCAACCTGAAAATGCAGAAGAAGGAGAACAAGCAATGTTCATTTCTGCATATGCACTTGGTCATCAACTAGCTGTACCAACTCCTACAATTATAATCTATATCAATGGCAAACGAGCAATGGCCTTACTAGATTCTGGCGGTACTTCTTCCTTTATTAACCAAGATTTTGCTATTAAGGCCAACCGTCAGATATTACATGTCAAACAAAGAACTATAGCAGTGGCTGGAGGAGGCAGATTACTATCTACAACAGTAGTACCTAACTACAAATTTCAAGTAGCTAAACTGAAACTTCATCATAATTTCAGAGTGTTGACACTACCTAGCCACGATGTCATTTTGGGATATGATTGGATGACTATAGTCAGTCATGTATCATTCAATATTCCTAACCACACATTCAGTTTCACACAAGAAGGAACTCAGACTGTCACTACTGCAGTATTTAATAAATCTGCAACAGTTAAGGAAGTGCCAGCAGAAAAGATGAACAAGCTATTGGATAAAGGAGTAGAAAATTTCCTCTTACAAGTGCACAACATTTTAATGGAAGCACCGGAGGGCACACAAACTCCTCCTCAAATCCAAAAGTTACTGCTAGAGTATGCTGATCTGTTTGAGGAGCCCAAGTCATTACCACCTGAAAGGGCTCTGGACCACACTATTCCTTTAGTTCCTGGTGCAACTCCCCCTCATGTGAGACCTTATAGAGTTCCTCAACATCAGAAACAAGAAATGGAAGATCAGATTAGGAAACTGCTAGCTGCTCACCTCATCAGACACAGTCAAAGTCCATATGCAGCTCCTGTCATACTGGTGAAGAAGAAAGATAGCTCAATAAGGCTATGCACTGATTTTAGGAAACTCAACTCTTTAACAATTAAGAACAAGTTTCCTATACCAGTGATAGAAGATCTTCTGGATGAATTACATGGGGCATAATATTTTTCTAAGATTGATTTAAGATCAGGTTATCATCAGATCAGAATGCATCCTGATGATATACAAAAGACTGCCTTCTGAACATTTCTAAGCCATTTTGAGTATTTAGTTATGCCTTTTGGCTTATCAAATGCTCCAGGAACATTTCAAGCATTAATGAACAGCATATTTGGCCCATACTTGAGGAAGTTTGTGTTGGTATTCTTTAATGATATATTAATATACAGCAAAAACCTCAAAGAGCACTAGGAACATCTGCAAATAGTGTTACAATTATTAAAAGAACATCAGCTGTTTGAAAAAATTTCCAAGTGTGTTTTTGCTGTCCAACAAGTAGAATACTTGGGACATGTGATCTCTACAGAAGGAGTGGCTACACATCCCAAGAAAATAGCTGCTATTGCTGAATGGCCAACACCTGACTCTGTTACTAAACTGATAAGTTTGTTGGGTTTAGCTGGATATTACAGAGGATTCATCAAGGGGTATGGAACAATTTGCAGACCTCTGTATGATCTGTTAAAGAAAGGGTAGTTTAAATGGAAGCAGGAACACATCCAAGCTTTTGCACAGTTACAGCAAGCCTTGATCACAGCCCCTGTAATGGCACTACATAAATTTTCTCTACAATTTGTATTGGAAACAGATGCTTCGGGCAAAGGAATTGGAGCTGTTCTCATGCAACAGGGCAGACCTCTAGCATACTACAGTTCGTCTCTGTGCCCAAGAAATTCAGCTATGTACACATATGAGAAGGAAGCTCTGGCTATATTAGAAGCACTAAAGAAATGGAGGCACTATCTGTTAGGCAATGAACTCATTATCAAGACAGATCGGCAATCTCTCAAGTTCATTACTGATCAGAAAATTACTGAAGGAGTGCAACATAAGTTGATGATGAATTTACTGGAGTTTAATTTCAAAATACAGTATAAGAAAGGAAGCACAAACAAAGTGGTTGATGCATTGTCCAGAGTACTTCCAAGTTGTTTTGCTATGTCTGCCATTACACCTGTGTGGGCAGAAGATCTGCTAATGAGTTATCAGCAAGACCCAGTCAGTAAAAAATTACTGGAGCAACTGCTGCTGCAACAGCCTACTGATAACTTAGATTACACCATACATGCTGGGATAATCAGGTATAAAGGAAAAATTATAGTGGGGAACAATGCTACATTGAGAACTCAGTTAATCCAGGCTCTCCATAGCTCTCCTATAGGAGGCCACTCAGGGATGAGAGCTACATATCAGAGAATTAAGAACATTTTCCACTGGCCAAGGGTGAAACATGAAGTGGAAGCATTTATAGCTGCATGTCCTGTTTGTCAGAGAGCAAAGTATGAAAACTGCTTGCAACCATGTTTACTGAACCCACTTCCTGTAGCTGACATGGCATGGCAACATGTGACAATTGACTTCATTGAGGGTCTCCCAAACTCTAAGGGAAAAGAAGTTATTATGGTAGCGGTGGACAGATTTACCAAATACTCACATTTCATTCCACTATCCCACCCATATACTGTTCTTAGTGTGGCTCAAGCATTTGTTGATCATATCATTCGGTTGCATGGACCTCCTAAGTTGATTGTATTTGACAGAGACTGGATTTTTACAAGTCAGCTCTGGAAAGATATCTTTACTGCCCTACAAGTGGAACTAAGATATAGCTCAACTTATCACCCTCAAACAGATGGCCAAACAGAGCGAGTCAACCAATGTTTGGAAACCTATTTGAGGTGTATGACTACTAATGAGCCAAAGAAGTGGGTCTCTTGGCTGTCTCTAGCTGAATATTGGTATAATTCCACCTACCACACTGCCTTGAAGTTGTCTTCATTTCAGGCTTTATATGGTTTTCCCTCTCCCCTCATTTCTTAATTGGCAATTCCTGGTCCAGAGGAAAAATAGGCTCAAGATTTCCTAAGCTCTAAACAGCAGATGTTGGATCAACTCAAGAGCAACTTGCAACAAGCACAAAACAGGATGAAACACTATGCTGATATGAAGAGAGTGGAAAGAACTTTTCAAGTGGGGGAGCTAGTCTATTTGAAAATGGCTCCATACAGATTGGAAGCTTTTGGGTTTCGAGGAGCTCTGAAACTCCAAAACAAATACTACGGCCCCTTCTTAATCACACAAAAGGTGGGATGATCAGCTTACAAGTTACAGTTCCCTGCAGATGTCAAGATCCATCCGGTGTTCCACATGAGCCAGCTCAAGAAACACATTGGAGACAAATCAATTCCCAGTCCCCACTTACCAATGGTAAATGCAGATGGAACGATCAAAACTGGTCCAGCTACAGTTCTGCAAGTCAGGCAAATTCCCAAGCACAATGCTCCGGTTGTCAAGTGGCTTATTCAGTGGCAGAATTTACCTGCAGAAGATGCCACCTGGGAGGAAGTAGATTTCATCAAATATACGTTCCCTAAATTCTTCAAAGCAACAACTCAGGTGTGGCGCGAGGCAGAGCACACGCCGTGAGGGCACGTCGTGTCTTAAGAGGGGAGCAATGTCAGAACCTGAACTGCCAACAGTTAAAGATTCAGTTATTGTACCGTTTCAGGCAATACCGGTTCAGTTAAACCAAGGGTCCATATACGCCGAGAGCTCAAGACTCATCCTAGCCGTAGATTTACTTTTTACCGTTGCAACAGTACTAGCTCCGATTACTGTTACTAGCTGGGTTAAACTGTCGCCTATAACTAGCCGGGTTGTGGCTGGACAGAAGCATCTTGATGAATTCCCCCAAATCGCCGTGATGGCTAATATACAGGAACCCTGGAGTTCCTCTTACCGCATACCAATACGCTCATAGTTCATAGAAATCCATAGAAATTCCTACAGATACTTAGGGGGATCTAACACCTCCTTCCACGAGAAGCACCGAGGTGCTGCTGGGACGCGCTGCTCCTCCCCGTACGCAACCACCTCCGCCTCGTCGTCCCAGTCCCAGGCGCGCGCCAGCACGGGGCGGGGTCGGCCTCCTCGCAACCGCAGACGCGGCACCCGTCGACGCCGCTGAGGGGGCAGCCAGAGGCAGCTCCTACTCCGGGACCTCCCTACAGAGCGGGGTGAGTTGGGCGGTGCTGCGGAGGGCGAGGCACGCACAACATGGGCGAGCTGCACGAGCGGGGCGGGCAGCAGGGCGAGCAGCGCCGGTGTTGGCGAGAGCATGGCGACCGACCAGCTCATACTTTTGGGGTCGACGGTAGGACTTGGCCTTAGTCACCTAAAATTACAAATCACATAAATCCAACATTATACTCCCTCCATTTTAAGTTTGCTAACACAATATAGACGCAGACGCTCATACTTACACATACACTCACGCCTATAAATGCACATATGCACACTCTAGCCCTATAAGCATTTTTGAGAACTGAGCCGACACATTATTTTGAGATTGACGAAGTCGCCACAGACGTATTCGTAGTTGACGGAAATGTCTCCTCCACTGAACGCACATCGCAGAAAGCATTGTTAAGAAAATTGTTAACTGGTAGCTGCTCGGCTGACTGGTGAGTAAGAGATCACTAGACGAATCGGCAAGTTAATTGACCATTTAATCAATTAATAAGATAATTTATCAGTTTATCGGCTATTCGGTGACCCTACAAGTAGGGATTAATCAGCAAGTTACTTCATTAATCAAACAAATTCGTGAATCGGGCAAAAGACCTGAAATAAATCCAGAAATTCTATTGTAGTATGGATGAATAAACAAAAGAACTAAAAATAACTTAGATCTAGACATCTAATTTTAGATTTGAACAGCTAATAATTTAATGAAAATAATACTGCAGGCGAAGGAGGTGTGCCAGGACATATGCAATTACCTATCGCACAAACAGACAATCACGTGTTTTCGCTGATTCCAATTTTCACCACACATGAATACATCAGGTAACCACCCCCCATTCACGGCAATTTAATTACACTTTGCACGTTTGCACGCAATGTGAACTCACGTTAAACACAACAACCAGTTTCCGTCACACATTGCTCATATTACCAACCGTAACCGGAAGAAAAAATTAGAGAGGTGCCTGATCAGACTTGCAAAACCTCTACGCAACTGAATCAGGTTTTTCTTGTTCTACTTTTTTGACGGTATACAAGAAGAGTTGTGTTTTCTAGTGACATTACATTTCTTAAATATTTTGGGGATCTTAAAGATAGAATTAGGTTAGCCAACATACAACGACCAAAAATTCAAAAATCATACATCAACCAAGGCCTGCAGGTGACAGGAATAGAGCACACGCGCACAGTAGGCCAGTAGCAGTGCAACATGTTTATTACATCATCAAGGCTCGGTCATTACTAACTATTCCTAACCATTTTCTCAAAAGAAAATGAAAATAACGATATAATAAGGCAAACTAGTTCTCAAAAAGAAAAGAAAGACCATGCAACCAGAGCTGTTTTAAATCCATTCATGTCATCTAAGTAAGCAATGCCAAAATACATAGGTATTCTGTTAAGTTGCATCTATGATGCGAACTGAGTGTAGATCAGATGTATATATCACTTGTGATGGAACCAACCCCCAGGATTCAAGTCCTAGAATTTACACTAGTTCTCCCATTTTCTAGAATAGCATCTATTATGCAAAGGGGAACCCGCATGGCCCAATGATATATTTTTATATATTTTTCCAATTGTACTTCTAGGTACAGTTGCTCAGATGATTAGGTTCATTGTGGTGCAACCACTCATCATAGTTCAAGTCTTAAACTTCACGCTGTTGCTTGCATTGGACTTATTTAGGCTTTTCGGTGATGTTTGTTCGGTGGGAGGCGACGTTTCCGTCGCCTACGAAGACATCTATGATGACTTTGTCAATCTCAAAATATTGTGTCGGCTCAGTATCTCGAAGGTGCTCATTGGGTAGGATATGCGTGCGTTCATAAGATGAGTGTATGTGCATGTATGTGAGCATCTACGTTGTGTTGTGCTATTTATCTATTTTGCATTTTTTTTGCATCGTAATATGTGTCTCATTTATACATCATAAGAATCGTAGTACAAGCCACGTACAAACTGACCTGACAAAATTGAAAAGATAACCGAGCGCTAGTCTTTACACAAAGAAACACCAACTAAGAAGTAAAAGTACAAACAAGATCGAAGAATCCTATGAGCTTGACACCGATGCCCGTCACCTGCCTTTGGCACCATCATAGTAGCCACCAAAAAAAAATATCAGGTCACCTCCATACCTAAGCTCGACGCGGCTCCATCGTTGATATGCAGCTTTGCGAGCCTTCAAGGTGGTTCGCCAAACGCGAAACCATTGTCGTTGTACGAATCAGACCGGAGCAACACCCCGGACACGCTATTGAACTCCAGATCTGGCACCCCCACATGACTAAGATGTCAGAGGAGGAAATTATATCTACCATCCACAAACCACAAACCCAGCACACGATCCACCATCTTTCATATGTCACCGATGCAGACCATAATTTGCATCCGCTCCAGGACTACCTCCCAAACTCTGAGCCGACGCTGGAGCCAACACCATCGCAATGGTGGGGCCCGAGGACACATATCCACCACGGGAATGCCACCGCCGCACCATCCTTATTTGAACAGACTGATTTCCAGATACATTCCCAACCATAGGACCGATCGCCTCGTAGGAGTAGGATCTAAAGAAACTTTATTCAGCGCCGCCATCGCCGCCACGGGAATGTCATGTTATTAATAATAAAAATGCCATACTCTTAATTACAACAAAAACTGCCATGTACAAAAAAAATATAAAAATTGCCCTGTTAATTTTTTAGTAAAATTGCCGTGTACCTAATTGAAAAAACATCATCTTAACAAAAAAAATAAAAACTGTCATGTTAATTTGAAAAAGGGGGCGACCGGGATTCAATCCCAACTCCCCCTGATGTAGGCTCAGGAACATAACCTATTGGTTTGGGGTCCGTCCCTCGGTGACGGTTGGGGTTTTGGTAGGTGTTTCTCTCGGCGATCTTGCTTGTGATTACTCACCCTGATTCGCCGTCGTGATCGGGCCAGATTCTGGTGGTGAGGCTGATCTTGTGGTCCGCTGCTCCCGAGTCTCTGCCGTTTCTCCCGTTGCGCTCGTCATCGCTATGGGGGAGATCTGAAGACTGTTGTCAACCGTAGTCAGATCTGAATCCACTTTCAAGCCACAATATTCCTCCACACCTGATTCCACCACCATAAGCCTTTCTCGTTTCTAGGGGACGGGATCGTACACCACCCATAACCCTAGATAGTTGGTAGGACTGCTTCAAACAAGGCTCTTTGAGTTCTAATGGAGAAAGTGTCAGGTCTGATGGAGAGGCTGCGTCTGTCAGAGGCGGAGAAGAAGGGGATCCGGATCGGCTGGGCTGACGGCAAAAAGTTTGGGGAAGTCGAGGCGCAGGCCATGATGAAGCTGCTATCTGAAAAACCAGCGATTGCGGAGGCGTTAGAGAACTCAGTGGGCAGGATTTGGTGCCCGTTGAGGGGGGTGGAGTGCAAGACCATGGGAGAGAACATTTTCCACGTCAAGTTTCTGCAGCAATCAGGGAAGAGAAAGGCCATGGAGGAAGGACCGTGGATGTTCAATGGGGACGCCCTAATGCTAGAGGAGTTTGACCCAAGAAAGACCTTGGATGAGTACAACTTCGCAACTATGCCTGTGTGGGTTAGAGTCTCTGGGTTGCCTCTGGGTATGCTAAATGCAGGTGCTGGGGAGATAATTGGTGATGAGGTCGGAGAGTTCATAGATGCAGAGGGGGCAGTGGATGCGGTGTCGAGATTACGGATCCTGCGAGTCAAGATTCGTTTGAATATCAAAGAGCCGCTCTGGCGTGGGATCACAGTTCATGATGAGGACAAGCTGTGTGCCGGGGGAGGTGGGAGCCAAGTAGATGGACAGGAAAAGAAGAAGGAGGAAGATGAAGGAAAAGGGTGCTCGTTTGCTTATGAATTCATTCCTGATTTTTGCTACACTTGTGGGATAATTGGCCATACAGATAAGTCCTGCTCGACTAAGCTGACTCGAGGGGAAGTGCAGCAATGGGGATCTTGGCTGAGTTGGAAGCCGGCTAAGAGAGTCGATTAGGGTTCGGACAGTACCTCGGGAAGCAAGTGGCATTGAGGGAAGGGAAAATACGTTGAAAACTTTGGTGGTAGGAACAACAAGTCTTCTGGAAGTGATAGCAGATCATGGAAGAAAGATAATAACCAGGACAAGGAAATGATGAGCAAGAAGGGGGGTGTGGGGAAGGTCACTAGCCCACTGAAGATCACTGATGGAAATGAAGGGGAAAAGACTTCTGAAGCGGATAAAGGAAGTGCACCCGGTTCAGAACATAATATTGGTGGAAGTGCTTCAGTGTTAGGAGAGATGCTGCCAAAACTTAATACACCTGATGCTACTGCTGGGTTGGAGGGGGATTCTGGTGATGGAGACCGTGAGGGGGCCACAACCATGCAGGGGAACGCCCCCATGCACGTCGATCATGGATCGTTACCAAATGTGCAAGTGGGCTAGAACAAAACCAAACAGGATGAGGGAGATAAGCGTAGATGGAGGCCGAGGAAGAATGGTGACGGGAATAGGCGTTTGCCAGCTGGTACTGATGGGGAAGGTGAGGTGAAGGATAGAAAGCGTGGTATGATAGAGGCTAATTTGGTGGAAGAAAGTGAGATAAAGAAGCAGAAAATGGACATGGACGGAAAGGAGGCTGTTGAGGAATCAACTACCGTGGATGCGGGGCTGCATGAACAGCTCCGTGAGCTCAAATGAGAATAGTGGCATGGAATTGCTGGAGGCTCGGGAACAGGCCGGCAGTTCGAGGACTTCTGGAGCTCCAAAAGAAGGAGGATCCCGATGTTTTATTTCTTTCTGAGACTAGGATGAATAAAAATAAAGTGGAGAAGCTGAGGTATACACTGGGCATGCCGCACCTTGTCTACAAGGCATGTGAGGGCAAGAGCGGAGGGTTGGCGATGTTATGGAAGAGAGAAGTGAATCTTAGCTTGAGATGGCAAGGAAGGATGCACATTGATGTGATAATTGAGGAAGAGGATGGTTACAAGTGGAGACTCACGGGCATCTATGGTGAGCCACGAACTGAACACAGAGAGGAGACATGGCGTTTGCTCCGGACTCTTCACCAACAAGAAAGGCTCCCATGGGTGTGCATGGGAGACTTCAATGAAATCCTCTACAATTTTGAGAAGCAGGGTGGAGTGCCTCGTGCACAAATTCTGATGGACAGATTTTGTGATGCTTTAAACTTTTGTAATTTGAATGACCTCGGTTTTGAGGGTGATGTTTTTACTTGGCGTAATAATAACTATCGTTTGGATGGGTATATTCGTGAGCGTCTTGATAGAGCAGTTGCTAATCCTCAGTGGTGTATGCGTTTTCCTGGTTTTAAGGTAAAGAATGGTTGTCCAGAACACTCGGATCACCGTCCCATCATTCTAGATGTACATGGTGCAGTCTGGAGGAATAGGCCGAAAGAAAACAACCTAAATAAGAGGTTTGAGGCTCGCTGGCTACTTGAAGAGGACTGTGAACAGGTGGTTGTGGAGGCATGGGAGGGTGCGGCTCATCGAGGAGAAGGAAGGGTGATGGAGAGGATTAGTGCGGTTTCAAAAGATCTTGATGTATGGAGTAAAGAGGTGTTGGGTGACCTACAGAAGAGAATCAAACAACTTCGGCTTGAGCTGGAAAATTGTCGTAGAGGTGATTTGTCGGAGGCTGGAGTAAGGAGAGAGCAAGTTGTTCGTTTCAAACTAGGTTGCCTAGAGGAGCAGCTGGATGTGTTCTGGAAACAGCGTGCCCATGTTGGCTGGCTAACAAAAGGGGACCGCAACACATATTACTTCCACGGTTTTGCTTCGAAGAGGAAGAGAGACAACCGAATCACCAAGTTAAGGGGAGATGATGGGGTGGAGGTGGAGGGGGAAGAGGCCTTGAAGGCTCTTATATCTAATCATTTCTTTGGCTTGTTTACCCCCATGACAGGTACCAACATTGAGCGGGTGCTACAAAATGTTATGCCTCGTGTAACAACCGAAATGAACACCTTTCTTTGCAAGGAATACATAGCTCAAGAAATAAAAAAGGCACTAGATGATATGGGTGACCTGAAGGCTCCAGGTGCGGATGGTATGCCGGCTGTGTTCTATAAGAGATTTTGGGGCACGGTTGGTGAGGTTGTGGTGCAAGAGGTGTTGCATGCATTGCAAGGCGGCAGTATACCAGAGGGATGGAATGAAACTATTGTTGCACTCATTGCTACGTCTTGAGCTTGCGTTGGTTTTCCCCGAAGAGAAGAGGATGATGCAACACAGTAGCGTAAGTATTTCCCTCAGTTTTTGAGAACCAAGGTATCAATCCAGTAGGAGGCCACGCACAAGTCCCTCGTACCTGCACAAAACGATAGCTACTCGCAACCAACGCGATTAGGGGTTGTCAATCCCTTCACGGTCACTTACGAGTGAGATCTGATAGAGATAATATTTTTGGTATTTTGGTATAAAGATGCAAAGTGAAAAGTAAAAGCAAAGAGTGTAAATAAAGTGATGGAGATTGATATGATGAGAATAGACCGGGGCCATAGGTTTCACTAGTGGCTTCTCTCAAGAGCATAGATATTCTACGGTGGGTGAACAAATTACTGTTGAGCAATTGATGAATTGAGCATAGTTATGAGTATATCTAGGCAATGATCATGTATATAGGCATCACTTCGAGACAAGTAGACCAAACGATTCGCATCTACTACTATTACTCCACTCATCGACCGCTATCCCATGCGCATGCATCTAGAGTATTAAGTTAAAAACAGAGTAACGCCTAAGCAAGATGACATGATGTAGAGGAATAAATTCATGCAATATGATAAATACCCCATCTTGTTATCCTCGATGGCAACAATACAATACGTGCCTTGCAACCCCTTCTGTCACTAGGTAGGAGACCGCAAGATTGAACCCAAAGCTAAGCACTTCCCCCATTGCAAGAACTACCAATCTAGTTGGCCAAACCAAACGGATAATTCGAAGAGACTTGCAAAGATAACTCAATCATACATAAAAGAATTCAGAGAAGAATCAAATATTTTCCATAGATAAGTTGGATCATAAACCCATAATTCATCGATCTCAACAAACACACCGCAAAAAGAAGATTACATCAAATAGATCTCCACGAGAGAGGGGGAGAACATTGTATTGAGATCCAAAAAGAGAGGAGAAGCCATCTAGCTACTAGCTATGGACCCGAAGGTCTGAAGTAAACTACTCACACTTCATCGGAGGGGCTATGGTGTTGATGTAGAAGCCCTCCATGGTGGATGCCCCCTCGTGAGCTCGAACAGGCCCCAAGATGGGATCTCGTGGATACAGGAAGTTGCAGCGGTGGAATTAGGTTTTGGCTCCGTTATCTGATCTGTTGAAGTGCGAGGTATATATAGGAGGAAGGAGTACGTCGGTGGAGCGTCGGGGCCCACGAGGCGGGGGGCGCCACACCTCGTGACCGCCTCGCACTTCTTGGAGTAGGGTCCAAGTCTCTGGATCACGTTTGGTGAGAAGATCACGTTCGAAGGTTTCATTCCGTTTGGACACCGTTTGATATTCCGTTTCTTCGAAACACTGAAATAGGCAAAAAAACAGCAATTCTGGGCTGGGCCTCCGGTTAATAGGTTAGTCCCAAAAGTAATATAAAAGTGGAAAATAAGCCCATTATAGTCCAAAACAATAGATAAAGTAGCATGGAGCAATAAAAAATTATAGATACGTTGGAGACGTATCAGGCATCCCCAAGCTTAATTCCTGCTCGTCCTCGAGTAGGTAAATGATAAAAAGAGAATTTTTTATGCGGAGTGATACTTTGGCATAATTTCAATGTAAATCTTCTTAATTGTGATATGAATATTCAGATCCGAAAGATTCAAGACGAAAGTTCATATTGACATAAAAATAATAATAGTTCAAGCATACTAATCAAAATAATTATGTCATCTCAAAATAACATGGCCAAAGAAAGTTCATCCCTACAAAAGCATATAGTTAGGCTACGCTTCATTTTCGTCACACAAAGATGTTCCCAACTTCTATACCCCCGATGACAAGCCAAGCAATTGTTTCATACTTAAATAATCTCAAACTTTTTCAACCTTCACGCAATACATGAGCGGAGCCATGGATATAGCACTATGGGTGGAATAGAGTATGATGGTGGGGATTGTGTGGAGAAGACAAAAAAAAGGAGAAAGTCCCACATTGACGAGGATAATCAACGGGCTATGGAGATTCCCATCAATTGATGTCAACATGAGGAGTAGGGATTGCCATGCAACGGATGCACTAGAGCTATGAATGCTCAACAAAAGAAAACTAGTGGGTGTGCATCCAAATTGCTTGCTCATGAAGACCTAGGGCATTTGAGGAAGCCCATCGTAGGAATATACAAGCCAAGTTCTATAACGAAAAATTCCCACTAGTATAGAAAGATAACTTCATGAGACTCACTATATGAAAAATATGGTGCTACTTTGAAGCACAATATATGAGACTCACTACATGAAGAACAAGGTGCTACTTTGAAGCACAAAATATGAGACCTACTACATGAAGAACATGGTGCTACTTTGAAGCACAAGTGTGGAAAAAGAGATAGTAGAATTGCCCTTTTCTTTTCTTTTTTTTGGGCCTTTCTTTTTTTATTTTGGCCTTTCTCTCTTTTTTTTTCTCTTTTTTTTTGTTTGGGCAATGCTCTAATAATGATGATCATCACACTTCTATTGATTACAACATAAGGATTACAACTCGAAACTAGAACAAGATACGACTCTATATGAATGCCTCCGGCGGTGTACCGGGATGGTGCAATGAATCAAGAGTGACATGTATGAAAAATAATGCATGGTGGCTTTGCCACAAATACGATGTCAACTACATGATCATGCAATGGCAATATGACAAAAATAAAGTATGTCATGATGATGATGGTGGAAGTTGCATGGCAATATATCTCGGAATGGCTATGGAAATGCCATAATAGGTAGGTATGGTGGCTGTTTTGAGGAAGATATAAGGAGGTTTATGTGTGATAGAGCGTATCGTATCACGGGGTTTGGATGCACCGGCGAAGTTTGCACCAACTCTCAATGTGAGAAAGGGCAATGCACAGTACCGAAGAGGCTAGCAATGGCGGAAAGGTAAAAGTGCGTATAATCCATGGACTCAACATTAGTCAAAAGAACTCATATACTTATTGCAAAAATTTAGAAGTCATCAAAAATCAAGTACTACGCGCATGCTCCTAGGGGGATAGATTGGTAGGAAAAGACCATCGCTCGTCCCCGACCGCCACTCATAAGGATGCACAAGCCAGGTACACTTCATGTTTCAAATTTGTTACATAACTTTAACCATACGTGCATGCTACGGGACTTACAAACTTCAACACAAGCATTTCTCAAATTCACAATCACCCAACTAGCATGACTTTGATATTATCACCTCCATATCTCAAAACAATTATCAAGCATCAAACTTATCTTAGTATTCAACGCACTCAAAAGAAAGTTTCACATATCTTGAATACCAAGTATATTAACATTAAGCAAATTACCATGCTATTAACGACTCTCAAAATAATCTAAGTGAAGCATGAGAGATCAAGTTTCTTTAAAACAAATCCACCACCGTGCTCTAAAAGATCTAAGTGAAGCACTAGAGCAAAATTTATCACGCTCAAAAAGATATAAGTGAAGCACTACGAGGAAACTATCAAGCTCAAAAGATATAAGTGAAGCACATAGAGTATTCTATCAAATTTCAAATCATATATGGCTCTCTCAAAAGGTGTGTACAGCAAGGATGGTTGTGGTAAACTAACAAGCAAAGACTCAAATAATACAAGACGCTCCAAGCAAAACACATATCATGTTGGTGAATAAAAATATAGCTCCAAGTAAATTACCGATGAAAGTGGACGAAAGAGGGGATGCCTTCCGGGGCATCCCCAAGCTTTGACTTTTTGGTGTCCTTGGATTATATTGGGGGTGCCATGGGCATCCCCAAGCTTAGGCTCTTGCCACTCCTTGTTCCATAATCCATCAAAAGAATTCACCCAAAACTTGAAAACTTCACAACACAAAACTCAATAGAAATCTCGTGAGCTCCGTTAGAGAAAGAAAACAAAATACTACTTTAAGGTACTGTAATGAACTCATTTTTTATTTATATTGGTGTTAAACCTACTGTATTCCAACTTCTATATGGATTGTAAACTATTTTACTAACCATAGATTCATCAAAATAAGCAAACAACACACGCAAAACAGAATCTGTCAAAAACAGAACAGTCTGTAGTAATCTGTAACTAACGCAAACTTCTGGAACCCAAAAAATTCTACCAAACTTAGAAGACCTGGACAATTTGTTTATTGATCAGAAGCAATTGGAATCAGTATTTTATCACGTTCTGGTGATTTTTAATAATTCGGGCACTGAGCACAAAGATTCTGGAAATTACAGCAAGATCAAATAACTATCATCCAAGAAGATCCAATAGGTCCAACTTGGCACAAACACTAATTAAAAGATAAAACCACATCTAAACAGAGGCTAGATGGATTATTTATTCCTAAACAGAAGCAAAAACAAAAAACTAAAAATAAAATTGGGTTGCCTCCCAACAAGCGCTATCGTTTAACGCCCCTAGCTAGGCATAAAAGCAAAGATAGATCTAGGTATTGCCATCTTTGGTAGGCAATCCATAAGTGGCTCTCATGATAGATTCATATGGTAATTTTATTTTCTTTCTAGGAAAGTGTTCCATGCCCTTCTTTAAAGGGAATTGGAATCTAATATTTCCTTCCTTCATATCGATAATTGCACCAATCGTTCTAAGGAAAGGTCTACCAAGAATAATAGGACATGAAGGATTGCAATCTATATCAAGAACGATAAAATCTACGGGAACATAATTCCTATTTGCAACAATAAGAACATTATTAATTCTTCCCATAGGCTTTTTAATAGTGGAATCCGAAAGATGCAAGTTTAGAGAGAAATCATCAAAATCACGGAAATCTAGCAAATCACACAATGTTTTGGGAATGGTAGAGACACTAGCACCCAATTACACAAAGCATGAAACTCATAATTTTTAATTTTAATTTTGATAGTAGGTTCCCACTCATCATGGAGTTTCCTAGGGATAGAAATTTTCAACTCAAGCTTTTCTTCATAAGATTGCATCAAGGCATCAACAATGTGTTCGGTAAAAGCCTTATTTTGACTATAAGCATGAGGAGAATTTAGCACGGATTGCAACAAGGAAATACAATCAATTAAAGAGCAATTTTCATAATTAAATTCCTTGAGATCCAAAATAGTGGGTTTAGCAATATCTCGATTTTTATTTCTTTCAATCCCACTTTTATCAATTTCATCATCAAGATCTAAAAACTCCGAATTCTTAGAACGCCTTCTAGGTAAAGGAAGATCATATTCAGTTTCATCAAGATTCATATTGAAAAACAAAGATTTAATAGGGGACACATCAATAACTTTTAGATCTTCATCTTGATTTTCATAGGAATCCGGTTTTGCGGCCATCTTATTGACTAAGGTGGCTTGCATATCCGAAATTTCAGCGGTCAACTTTTCAAGACGAGCGATTTGGGCTCTTATACCATCAAATTCTTCGGACATATCATCGAGCTCTTTATTCATATAACTCATAAAACTCTTTTGTTCCTTAAGCTCGTTTCTAAAGAAATTATTATGCTCAAATTGCAAAACCATAAACTTCCTGACATTGTTTTCGATCTCCTCTAGCCTTTTATGGTGAAGATCACTAGATTTAAGTAGGGCCATTACGACAAACAAGCAAACTAACACACGAGCAAACAAACGGACGAGGAAAAAGGCAAAGGAAAAAGGAGGAGGAGATTGGGAAAGAGAGGGCAAATAAAATGGCAAGGGTGAAGTGGGGGAGAGGAAAACGAGAGGCAAATGGCAAATAATGTAATGCGAGAGATAGGGATTGTGATGGGTACTTGGTATGTTGACTTTTGCGTAAGCCTCCCTGGCAACGGCGCCAGAAATCCTTCTTGCTACGTCTTGAGCTTGCATTGGTTTTCCCCGAAGAGGAGAGGATGATGCAGCACAGTAGCGTAAGTATTTCCCTCAGTTTTTGAGAACCAAGGTATCAATCCAGTAGGAGGCCACCCGCAAGTCCCTCGTACCTGGACAAAACGATAGCTACTCGCAACCAACGCGATTAGGGGTTGTCAATCCCTTCACGGTCACTTACGAGAGTGAGATCTGATAGATATAATATTTTTGGTATTTTGGTATAAAGATGCAAAGTGAAAAGTAAAAGCAAAGCAAGTAAATAAAGTGATGGAGATTGATATGATGAGAATAGACCCGGGGGCCATAGATTTCACTAGTGGCTTCTCTCAAGAGCATAGATATTCTACGGTGGGTGAACAAATTACTGTTGAGCAATTGACAGAATTGAGCATAGTTATGAGTATATCTAGGCAATGATCATGTATATAGGCATCACGTCCGAGACTAGTAGACCGAAACGATTATGCATCTACTACTATTACTCCACTCATCGACCGCTATCCAGCATGCGCATGCATCTAGAGTATTAAGTTAAAAACAGAGTAACGCCTTAAGCAAGATGACATGATGTAGAGGAATAAATTCATGCAATATGATAAATACCCCATCTTGTTATCCTCGATGGCAACAATACAATACGTGCCTTGCAACCCCTTCTGTCACTAGGTAAGGACACCGCAAGATTGAACCCAAAGCTAAGCACTTCTCCCATTGCAAGAACTACCAATCTAGTTGGCCAAACCAAACGGATAATTCGAAGAGACTTGCAAAGATAACTCGATCATACATAAAAGAATTCAGAGAAGAATCAAATATTTTCCATAGATAAGTTGGATCATAAACCCACAATTCATCGATCTCAACAAACACACCGCAAAAAGAAGATTACATCAAATAGATCTCCACGAGAGAGGGGGAGAACATTGTATTGAGATCCAAAAAGAGAGAATAAGCCATCTAGCTACTAGCTGTGGACCCGAAGGTCTGAAGTAAACTACTCACACTTCATCGGAGGGGCTATGGTGTTGATGTAGAAGCCCTCCGTGGTGGATGCCCCTCAGCGTGAGCTCTAACAGGCCCCAAGATGGGATCTCGTGGATACAGGAAGTTCGGCGGTGGAATTAGGTTTTGGCTCCGTATCTGATCTGTTGAAGTGCGAGGTATATATAGGAGGAAGGAGTACGTCGGTGGGCGTCAGGGGCCCACGAGCAGGGGGGCGCCCCTGGGAGGGCGTGCCCCCGACCCTCGTGACTGCCTCTGGCACTTCTTGGAGTAGGGTCCAAGTCTCCTGGATCACGTTCGGTGAGAAGATCACGTTCCCGAAGGTTTCATTCCGTTTGGACTCCGTTTGATATTCCGTTTCTTCGAAACACTGAAATAGGCAAAAAAAGCATCAATTCTGGGCTGGGCCTCCGGTTAATAGGTTAGTCCCAAAAGTAATATAAAATTGGAAAATAAAGCCCATTATAGTCCAAAACAATAGATAAAGTAGCATGGAGCAATCAAAAATTATAGATACGTTGGAGACGTATCACTCATCCCAAAGGTTCGGAACCCAGATCGTATCAAAGATCTTCGCCCTATTAGCCTATGCAATGTAGTGTACAAGCTTGTCTCCAAAGTCCTCGCTAACCGTCTCAAGATGATTTTGGATGAACTCATTTCTGCGAACCAAAGTGCCTTTGTCCCGGGGCGCTTAATCTCAGATAATACAGTTTTGGCATATGAGATGAGTCACTTTATGAAGAGGAAGCGTACTGGAAAGGATGTTTATATGGCACTAAAACTTGACATGAGTAAGGCATATGATAGAGTAGAGTGGCCTTTTTTGGAGGGCATGATGAAGCGGATGGGGTTTGCGGAAGAGTTCATTCAGCTAATTATGAAGTGTGTCACAACAGTCACATACCGGTTCAGGGTAAATGGCGATCTCACGGATGTCATAGTTCCGGGGCGTGGGCTGAGACAGGGTGATCCTATTTCGCCGTACTTATTTCTTCTATGTGCTGAGGGATTCTCAGCATTGTTGCACCGAGCTGAAAGGGAGGGACACATCCGAGGCATCCAGTTGGCCCCAATGGCACCCCGGGTCAATCATCTTCTTTTCGCGGATGACTCTCTTCTGGTTATGCAGGCTACTGTTCAAGGAGTGCAGGCAATTAAATCTATTTTGCAGGCATATGAAGAAAGCTCAGGACAAGTTATTAACAGAGAAAAGTCCTCGGTGATGTTTAGTGCTAATGCAAAACAAGGGATTAAAAATCTGTTGCTGCAGGAATTACAATTGGGGGCTGAGACCAACGGTGGAAAATATTTGGGATTGCCCACTTACATTGGTAAGTCGGTGAAGAAGTGCTTTGCATATTGAAGGATAGTATTTTGAGCAGATTGCAGGGAGGGATGGAAAGATGCTTGTCCATGGCAGGTAAAGAAGTCTATGTTAAAGCTATCACTCAAGCTATCCCGACATACGCAATGGCTTGTTTTGATCTATCTAAGTCTCTCTGTGATGAGATCAGCCGATTTATTTGCCGATATTGGTGGAGTCAGCAAGCCGATGAAAGGAAGATGCATTGGATTGGATGGGAGAAAATGAAGTTATCAAAAGAGGAAGGTGGACTGGGCTTTCGTGATCTGCACTCTTTCAATATGGCCATGTTAGCACGGCAGGGGTGGAGACTCATACAAGCCCCGGGTTCACTTTGTGCACAAGTGCTACGAGCCAAGTATTACACGTCTGGCAACATTCTAGCTGCTGAACCTATAATTGGAATGAGTTACGTGTGGAGCAGTATTCTAAAAGGTTTAGAGGTGCTGAAGGAAGGGATAATCTGGCGTATCGGTGACGGGACGAAGGTGAGGATCTGGGAGGATTCTTGGATCCCCAGAGGTGCAACTCGTATGCCTGTATCGAACCAAGGTGCAAATCTTCTGTCAAGGCTTTCAGAATTGATGGACCCGAACACTGGAAGCTGGGACCGCGGCCTAGTTGAGGGATGTTTTCATGCTGATGATGTCCAGGCAATCTTAAGCATACCAATCTGTGACCAAGCTGAGGATTTTGTGGCGTGGCATTTCAATAGTAAAGGTTGTTTTTCAGTTAAATCTGCTTATAAAGTACATGTACAAATGCTGAAAAATGAAGCTAACCGGTAGCGGGGACAGAGTTCAGGAAATACGGAACACAATTCTCAAATTTTTCAGACTATTTGGAAGATCCACTGCCCACCCAGAGTTCATCATTTTCTCTAGAGATTTGCTCATAATAGTCACCCAATGTATATGGATATCAGCAGGCGCGGCATGGAGCTCGACACCCGATGTGCAGTCTCCGGCAAGTACTTTGAGGATGGGGGCCGTTTGTTTATCAAATGCAAGAGTGTCAAGCAACGATGGCGTGCTCTGCTTCTAGAGGACGTCCGAGTCAAGCTGCTAGATTGTGCTTCACCCAAAGAGTGCTTGTTAGTGAACTTTAGCCTCCCGGAGAAACGTATGCTTCTAGCAGTGGCGTTGTTGTGGTGCTGGTGGACGGAGCGAAACAAAGGTAACCATGGCGAGAAGAGACTCGAGGTTGAGGCCTTCAGGTATACTGTCAAGCACCATGTTGATGAATGGTTTGAATTCCTGGTGCCAAAACCCAAACTAGGAATAGTGCAGCACTGTAGATGGGAGAAACCATCGAATGATATGGTCAAGATCAACACGGATGCATCCTTTTGTGAACAAACAGTAGTAGGTGGCTGGGGTATTATCTGCAGAGATGAAACGCCGGATGTCCGGTTTGCAGCAGCTGGCGGGAAACATGACTGCTCGGATGCTCTTCACGCTGAAACTTATGCTCTTCTACAGGCCATCTCTCTGGCTGATCGTTTGGGTGTTGGACGTGTTGTTTTTGAAACAGACTGCCTCGTGCTCAAACAAGCTGTGACATTTACAGCCTATGACCTGGCGCCCTTAGGAATCATGTTCAACGATATTAAGTTCAAGCTTAGCACTCTTTTTATAGAGGCCTCTGTAGTCTATGTTCCAAGATCTTGTAACAAGCCAGCACATGTGTTGGCTTCTATGGGTGCAGTTTTAGCTCATGATGAACATTGTGAATGGTTCACAAGCTACCCTGAAGATGTAATCAGTGCGGTGACCGGCGATTTGGCCGTGTCGTAATGGAATACACGTGTTCCATTTCAAAAAAAATTACCTATTGGTTTGGTGGTGGGGTTTTGAAAAAGGCATGGTTCGCTAGCTTTTGTGCCACAACGAACACTTTCGAAAGTCTCACGTGTCTTCACTTTTGTGCCAAGATTCGTGCAACGAAATCTGACGACAGAAAGAGGGTTCACTGGAACCTGGCTCCTGGCTGATGTACGCTAGCTAGCATTTCCATCTTTTAGTAACTTCTTTAGAGTTTTGACAGCCATGATGAAGAAACATTGATCATCTGCATATTCCAACTTCTTTGCCTCCGCATAATAGTGCGCTCAATTCCGGTAATTCGTATCTGAACTCGGGCTAATCTGAATATGATGAATAGTAAATTAAGAAAAAGTAACAATTTCAAGAAATTATGCTTTTTTGGCATGAAAGATGCAAGTCTGCAATGAACATGTGAATTTTTGGGGTGTCTGGACATTCGAGAACCTAAAAAAATCAGACCCAAATAGTGTTCTTTTTCAAAGTTTTTCCACAGCCAATTTTCCTTCATCACGACCTTCTCGAATGTCCAAACACCATGAAGTTTTCGCGAACATCACGTATTCGAGTGTCTTGGGTGTCAGAAACAAAATAAAAAAAATTAAACATTTTTTATATTTTATTTGATTTCTCTATTCATATTGATGTGCGGATGCACCCACGCACCGAATCACTGCACTCATGTGATTTGGTGTACATGTTTGAAAATGATGGATGGTGGTGCGAATGACCTGTCGACCTAGATTAAGGACGGCAATTTTACCCATGGGTACGGGTACCCGCGGGTACCGTACCCGCATGGGCAGGGTATGGGCACACTTTTATACCCATGGGTAGTACCCATACCCTGCCCGTTAAGTCATGGCTAGGGTACGGGTACAACCTTCTACCCGCGGGTATACTCATACCCTGCCTGTTTGTGAATTAATGTTAATTTATCATAAATTAGTCATTAATTTTTCATGTGACTCATCTACTCCTATTGACTTAAGAGTATGTTGTGGTTTCTAAATTTTGATATTGGTCATTACTCATTTATCTTTTATTCAGCTGACATAATTGATTTTTTGTCAAATGTGTTATCGATGAGCATAAAATTATGAACAACTTGTGTACTATTTGTTCTACCCGTTGGGCACCCAATGAGTATAGGTACCCGTTGGGTATGGGTATGGGTAACGTTTCATACCCATGGATACGGGTATGGGTAGAATTTTGTATCCATTGACTATACGGGTATGGGTATGGTATTGCTCTACCCTGCCCATAACCTACCCATTGCCATCCTTAACCTAGATCGACTGCGATCGGTTGAGTTGCTTTCCCAAGGATTGGGGTGAAGCTATGCTAAAAAAATAAATATTCTTTGGACTATTCGGTAAAAATATCTTTTTTTTCCTGCAGGTCCATTCGACAGGTCTTATCCTCAGCAACCGACCATGCATGTGAGAGAAACTCTAATAGCTCTCTTAAAGAAATCCCGTAAAAATCAGTTTACGGGATGTGTGTATATCCAGGGGGATTTTCTGATGACAAGTTTTCAATTGCTGTAAACATCTTTCCCTACGCGTCGGCCGACGGATTTTTTTAAAAGATCCGTCGCCTCACGAGCCGTCCGATTGTATGAGGCGAGCTTCTTCTTTTTTCTTCTCTAATTTTCTGCAACAATGCTCTTGTTGCAAAACCTTTGCTTCTTTAATTTTCTGCAACAAGATCCATGTTACAAAATCTTTTCTTCTCTGATTTTCAGCAACAAGGTCTTTGTTGAAAAAATTTCTCTTCTCTATTTTTCTGCAACAAGACCCCTGTTGCAAAAAAATTCTTTATTTTTCTGCAACAAGACCCTTCCTGCAAAACTTCTTCTCTATTTTTCTGTAACAAGATCCTTGTTGCGAAACCTCCATTGCAGCAGAATCCAACATCTCTAGCCTCTCCTATGTATTTCTGCAACAAGACTGTTGTTGCGAAAACTTGCAAGAACACCGATGATTGTGACGGAGAGAGCACCTCTTGATCTCTGCAGTACCAAAAATTTTGTAGCAGAGGAAGGATGCAAGTGGCCACTGCGGATGTGATGGGGTTGCAACAGCGTGCTTGTTGGAGAAGAGAGGTGGGGATGATATCCATGGAAAGAGGAGGGCATGGAGAGATAGAGATAGAGGACGGAGGGTCAACAGGAGAAACGTGTGGTTGTTGGGATAATAATACATAGGTGAGGGGTTGATGAACCCCACGTGGGACGCGTGGCAAGCGGGAAAGGCGGCGGATGCGTGTAAGTTTTCAGCCGGATGAAGAGAAGGCTTTTCCAAAATTATATTATTTTCATTAAACTAGCATAACTAATGGCTTAGGGCCTGCAAGTCAGCAACACATGTGATGATAGCCGATGAGGTGCGGCGGCAGTCCGGCGTGGTGGTGGCGTGAGGGTGATAGGTGGGAACCCAATGAATGAGTTCACGCCCGAGGGTGTCCCAATCTTCGCGTCATAGGATCGAATCGGGAGGGATAACTAGCTGCAAGCAGCCGAGATAACTAGCTTTATACATGCCAAGGTTGGATGCAACCCGTACGTTGGAGATGGCTGACCGAAGCTACAAGAACTCCAACCCGTTGTACGAACAATCGCAGAACCACAAACCGGGACTAATCCACCTAAAACGCCCGGAACCGTAGAGCACGAACTAGGGGGAACCAGAGGCTCCTTCTCGGGAATCCGAATGAACTCACAAGAGCAAAGGTAGCAAGATCTCTCTAGCAGTCTTGCTGCATAAGCTTGTAGCTGAATGGTTTTACAAAAAAGGTTTTCTAGAGGATGGGGGAGACGGGGTTTTATAGCAGGGACAACCCCCCTTAGCTAGGTGTGAAAATGGTTTCAAAAGTAAGCAGATTTTCATGGCTTCCTTGGGTGAATAACCAGTCAACTTTGGGAGTTGTTGGAGAGCTCCTCAGAAATTCGTGAAGTCTTGACAACTTGGACACCTTCCACGAGAATGACTAGTACTTTTGACTCACAACTCCAAATGATGTGAGTTTTTTTGCGTTGGAAAGATAATTTGATGTAGCTTCTGTTGATGTACCCCTATGGCCCCGTCTCTCCATAACATGGGTGTGGCACACCAAAACATCAAAGGTAAAAACTGACAGCAACAGCTTCACTTGAAACTTGTTTTCTCCAAACTTGTTCCTCCAAAGCGGTTGCTTCAAGAGCTCATTGGTTGTTGGATTGCTTCCATGTTATACCTAAGTTCAACCAACAATAATGGGGATGAAAGCATAGTTGTGTCATCAAGGTTACAAGGTAAATTAAAGTTAGCTTTCACCTGGTCACTTATTTGTTTGGCGCGACTTCTTGTGATTGGACCTATAATTGTTGGAGACTTGTCGATGGTTGTGGTACCCTCATCATCCTCCCCCTCTTGAAAAGGAGTCGTCCTCGATTCTGATGGTCCAAAGTATGGAGAGAGGTCGGATACATTGAAAGTAGGACTAACACAATAATCCATCGGAAGGTCAATCTTGTAGGCATTGTCATTGATCTTTGCAAGCACTTTGAATGGACCATCTCCACGTGGCTACAACTTGCATTTGCGTTGATCCGGGAAACGATCCTTCTGCAGGTGTACCCACACAAGATCACCTTCTTCAAACAACACCTTCTTTCTTCCCTTCTTTGCTCGTTTTTCATATTGTTCAGTCATCTTCTCAATATTTTCCTTGGTCTTCTCATGAATTTTCTTCGCGAAGTCAGCACGCTTACTTGCATCAAGACTGGTTTGCTCCTACAATGGTAAAGGCAAAAGATCTATGGGAGCAGTAGGTTTGAAACCATAAACAATTTCAAAAGGACAAAATTTAGTGGTCGAATGTACTGCCCTGTTGTATGCAAGCTCCACATGCATGGGGGAGACACTCTTCCCACATCTTGAATTTTTTCTTTAAAACTGCTCTCAGCATCATGGATAGTGTGCAGTTTTCAACTTCAGTTTGTCCATCCGTTTGTGGGTGGCATGTAGTGGAAAAGAGAAGCTTTGTTCCTAGCTTTGCCCACAACGTTTTCGAAAAATAGCTCAGAAACTTGGTGTCACGATCGGAAACAATAGTGTGTGGTACTCCATGTAGCCGCACGACTTCCTGGAAAACAAATCAGTAATGTGTGAAGCATCATCGCTCTTATGACATGGGATAAAATGAGCCATTTTGCTAAACCTATCAACCACCACTAAAACTGAATCACCCCCCTCTTAGTGCGTGGTAATCCAAGAACAAAATCCATGGAAATATTTTCCCAAGGTGTACTAAGAATTGACAGAGGCGTATAAAGTCCATGGAAGGTTTAAACGTGACTTAGCTTTGCGGCAGATCTCACAACATAGCACGTAGAGCTCAACATCACGCCTCATCCTTAGCCAAAAGAAATGGCCGATCAGCACACTCTCAGTTTTCTTTGCTCCAAAATGTCCCATGAGACCACCAGCATGAGCCTCCTGCAAAATCAGCAAACGAACAGAGCAATCTGGGATGCACAATTTGTTAGCTCGAAACAAGAATCCATCATGCACGTGAAACTTTTCCCAACCTTTCCCCTCACTACACCTTGAGCGTGGTTCAACAAAATATGGGTCATTGGCATACAATTCTTTGATACTTTGCAACCCAAGAATTTTAGTATCAAGTTGTGAAAGTAAAATATGGCATCTAGACAAAGCATCGGCAACAACATTATCTTTTCCTTTCTTGTACTTGACAATATAGGGAAAAGATTCTATTCACTCCATTTTGCATGTCTATGGTTCAGTTTTTGTTGACCCCTAAGGTGCTTTAAAGATTCATGGTCAGAATGTATCACAAATTCTTTAGGCCACAAATAATGTTGCCATATTTCCAAAGATCTCACAAGTGCATATAATTCTTTATCGTAAACTGAATAATTTAGAGTTGGATCACTTAGCTTCTCACTAAAATATGCAATAGGCCTACCTTCTTGCATTAGTATGCCTCTAATACCCACACCACTTGCATCACATTCAATTTCAAAAGTCTTATCAAAGTTGGGCAGTGCAAGCAATGGTGTAGATGTCAATTTTTCTTTCAACTCTTGGAAGGCCTTCTCTTGTGCATTTGCCCATTTGAAGGGAACATCTTTCTTGGTTAGCTCATTCATTGGGGCAGCAATGGTGCTGAAGTCCTTCAAAAACCGACGGTAGAAACCAGCAAGGCCAAGAAAGCTTCGTACTTGGCTTACATTTTGTGAAGGCATCCACTCACGGATGGTTGTGACCTTCTCCTCATCCACCTCCACACCTTTAACTGAAACAACAAAGCCAAGAAACACAACTTTGTCTGTGCAAAATACACACTTTTCCTTGTTGGCATATAATCTCTCCTCTCTTAGGACAGCAAGCACACACAGGATGTGTTCAACCTGGTCATCCAAAGTTTTGCTATAAATCAGGATGTCACCAAAGTAAACAACCACAAACTTGCCAATGAACACTCTAAGCACATGATTCATTAATCTCATGAAGGTACTAGGTGCATTTGTCAATCCAAATGGCATAACTAACAACTCATACGAACCATATTTTGTTTTGAAAGTAGTTTTCCAGTCATCACCCTTTCTCATTCTAATTTGGTGGTAACCACTTCGCAAGTCAATTTTAGAAAAGATGGTGGCACCAGTAAGTTCATCAAGCATATCATCAAGCCTAGGTATTGGGTGCCTATACCTCATGGTGATGTTTTAATAGGCCTACAATCACAACACATTCAGAAAGATCCATCTTTTTTTGGCACTAAAAGAACGGGTACAACACAAGGAGAGAGACTTTCCCTTACATGACCTTTGTTTAGTAGGCCTTCAACTTGTCGCTAAATCTCCTTGGTTTCCTCCGGATTTGTGCGGTATGGTGGTCGGTTCAGCAATGGGGCTCCTAGAACCAAATCAATTTGGTGTTCAATGCCTCTTTGTGGTGGCAGCGCTGGTGGTATCTCCTCGAGGAACACATCTTCATACCCCTGCAAAATTTCAGCAACAACACTAGGAGTGGTAGAGGGTAATTTGTTAGTAGAAAGATAGTTGTCCTTGTACAAAAGTACAAAGAACACGGAATTGGGTTATCTCAACTCTCTCATGTCCCTTTTCCTGGCCATCATAAATAATCCTTGTTTTTTCCATGTCTTGGTCAATTTAAGCTGTGGGGTTTTATTTGGCTTTGGATTCTCTCGCTCACTATGTTGGTGGATGTCACTCAAGTGTTTCTCGCTCACTCTCTCTTTCTTTTTCAGATCATCCATCAATATTTCTTCGGGTGTCAAAGGGAGCAAAGATATGCGCTCTCCCTCGCATTGGAATGAGAGACGATTAGTACGGCCGCTGATTTGCACATCATGATCATACAACCAAGGTCTTTCCAACAACAATTGGCATGCTTGCATTGGCACCACGTCACATTCCACTTGATCTCGATACTTCCCAATGGAAAACTGAATGGTGACTATGTTGCTTACTCGAAGTGTACCACAATCATTGAGCCATTGCTTGGGGACGAAAAATCTGATCACACTGCTCTTCCCAATCAAAATATGCATTAGGGTCTTCCTTTCCTGTGAACTTGGGGACGTGCAAATTGATTCTTGCCTTGTCATCTCGACCATCTCGATCATGACGTTTTGCACGACGCCCATCTTCAGTAGCATGTCGGTATGGGACACCATCATAATCATCAAAATCATATCCATGACCACAAGTAGCACGCTCATGAGGATCATAGTAGGGCCCACGAGGACCATGGCCTCGCCCTCGAAGTTGTCGTCCTCGCTACCCTCCATGGGAAGCAGCACCACGCCCACGAGCAGCAGCCACATGTCCACCATGGTTGTTGTTATCATCCTCCAAGTCACCATCCGCAGCAGCATGCACGGAATTCTCATCCCCAACTTCCTCAAGTGGGTCAATAGGGTGTTGTCGGTGTCTAACCCTATCGCCACCTGTTGGAGGTCACTCGTGAAACATCCTTCCAAGGTCTCGAACCATGTTCTGTAATTCCTGAAAATCAGCATGTGTGACCGGGGCATCTTCTTCCCCATGGTTTTCTCCATGAACACTCAATCTAGATCCTGCCATGTTAGTAAGGCCAAAAGTGGAATAGGATAATTTTGTGGAATCACACAACCTCACCTCTTACTCACCAAAGTTCTTATGAGTTCATATAAGATTGTGCTTCTCCCGGATGTGTTAGAGCGATTGAAAGACAGGGACAAAAAACTAGCTTCGGTTTTTGGTGGAGCTCGGTGGGGTAAACAAAAAGGGGGCTTGTGCTGAAATCAAGTTGATGCAAACCAAGAAAAATATGTGGATGGATCTGCTGCACCTTTGCACCAAGATTGAAAAACACAACACACAAGCTTCTGAAATTTTTCTATCAAGCTGAAACTTCTGGATCTTACACAACACTTTCTTTTTCTCTCTTGATTTTTTTTCTGCCACTCTTTTCTTTCTCTCTTTGATTTTTCGCCACTTTTTTCTCTCTTTTTCCAAAGCACAACAACCAAATCTGAAAGCAATTACTAAGATGAACTTGGTGCAGATCTAAAGGATGAAGAACATGCAAGGTATGCAACAACAAGATCTCAGCACCAACAAGGCTTGGATTTATTTTTGGTGGGGTTTGGACTTCTAGGATAGAAAATATAGCATGAAAAACACTCGATCTAAAGGGATGATAGCAAGATAAACTTGGATAACAGATCCTACCGTGTCAACGAAGGGTCTGATGCCAGATGATAGGTGGGAACCCGATGAACGAGTTCACGCCCGAGGGTGGCCCGATCTTCACTTCGTAGGATTGAATTGGGAGGGATAACTAGCTGCAGGCAGCCTGGATAACTAGCTTTATACCTGCAAAGGTTGGATGCAACCTGTACGTTGGGGATGGTTGACCAAAGCTACAGGAACTCCAACCCGCTGTCCGAACAATCGCAAAACCACAACCGGGACTAATCCACACAAAACGGCGAAAACCGTAGAGCACGAACTAGGGGGAACCAGAGGCTCCTTCTCGCGAATCCGAATGAACTCACAAGAGAAAAGGTAGCAAGATCTCTCGGATCTCTCTACACTACAAAAAAAGACACATCCATGACATTTTGGGCCGGACGAAAAAAAAATTGTCATACTTATGACACTTCTATGACGATAATTGTTACAAAACCCAGTATCATCATAGATGTGGTGGGGTCCTACTTCTATGACAAAAATCATGACAGAAAGTGGGCTTTTCGTCTTGGGCGGGCCGGAGATGCAGCTGCATGACATTCTTTGGTACGTCCATGACCGAAAAAACCGTGGTAGAAGCGAGGGCGAGGAAAATATCGGGGAGTTCCCAGTTATGGTGGGTGGTCGGGGGCCGAGCGATGTGCATTTCTCTCGTACATACGCGCGTGTGTGGGAGGCATTGGGCTCTAACTGATCCTGAGCGAGGCATTGGGCTCTAACTGAACCCGAGCGATTGCACTGCAGGCTACGCGTTACTGAACCCGAGCGATCAATCGATCCCTTGCTGTTAACTGAACCCGAGTGATTTCTTCGCTACTGTTGCTAACTGAAGCTGATCGAACACTGCTGCCTCCTTCCCTTGATGAATAGTGAGTGTTGTTGGGGGGTTTGGATGAACAGTTCCCGGTGGGGGTTGGATGAACAGGACCCCGTGGTAGTAGAGGCCATTGCCACTGGATGAACAGTACCCAGATCGATCGAGCCGGTGGATGAACAGGACCCCGTGGAGGGCTGGATGAACAATAGCCAGTGGAGGGCTGGATGTAAAGTAGCCCGTGTAGGGGTGGTTGAACAGGACCCCATGGAGAGGGCTGGTTGAACAGTAGCTGGTGGAGGAGCGCGCGGTGGAGGCTGGATGAACAGGAGCCCGTGGATGAACAGTCGCAGGTGGAGGCTGGAGGAGGTAGACGGTGGATGAACAGTAGCCCGTGGAGGCTGGAGAAGGTCGACGGTGGAGAGGAACAATATCTCGTGGAGTCCCGTTTTGCGGTACGCCACACCCCTCTTGATGAATAGGACCCCGTTTCGACCGTAGCGCTCCAACACAAGTCCGTTTCCTCCGTTTTGTGGTACGCCACCCCCTCCCGATCAACAGGACCATGTTTCGACCGTAGGAGGTCCGTTTCCTCCATTTTGCGGTACGCCATACCCCTCCCGATGAACAGGATCCCATTTCCACCGTGGCTGGTCAAACACAAGGCTATTTCCTCCATTCTGCGGTACGCTAGGCCTCGTTTCCATCGGCTGTTCCATCCAAGCCGGTTGGCTCCTGATGAACAGCACGCGTTCGGTTGCCTCCCGATGAACACGACGCATTCTGTTGCCTCCCCATGAACACGGCGACGACGCAGTTTCTCCGTTCCGACCCAGCCACAGCCATGTACACGAGCCCTGGCCGTACGTATGCGCGAGTAGGCGTTCGAGACCCCGCCCGTATGACGCGTGGCGATTTACTTTCTTGCACCCCGCCATCAGGCGTGCGTGTACATGCTACGTGCGCGCCTCTACTACGACACGTGCCCTTCCTTACATGGTCATGGTTCATCGCTGCAGCCTGCAGACAGACCAATCGACCAGTATGTACGCACACGTTCATGACCAGAATGACAACGCTACATACGCTTCGACCGGGTGGGTCCTGACTGTCAGCCACTTCCTTGCGTGCAAAGATGTAGCTGGTGGGTCCCAGCAGTCAGGGGGGCGAATCATTTTTTGCCCGTAATATGGCCACACTTCCTTGCGTGTGAAGATGTAGCTACTGGGTCCCAGCAGTCAGGGGGGAAACGTTTTTTTTGCAAAATACGGTGGCCCGTCCGTTGGGTCCCTACTGTCAGGTGGAGGAATCATTATTTTACGCGTAATAAGGAGGCATTTCCTTGCTGCGGCCATGGACCCGGCTGTCAGCCTCTCCATGTAGAGTACTCTTCCGATGGAAGTCGTTCGTTGACCATATTGACCACGCCGTGCTGAGAGCACCAGGGCGGTGGACGACGGCGAGGCCTAGGAAGGGGATGACACGGAGTCGGGGAAGACGCGACAGTGGATACCCACGCGGAGGGGAGTACGTGGGTTGACTGCTTCGGCTGCGGTGTGAGGTTGCCGTCGCCGAAGAATAACAGAAGGTGTGGGTGAGTATAGAGGGATGGCATGGCCAGCGGTGGCAGCACAGCCAGACACGGGAGGCAGGAGCAGGCGGCACGACCGACGCTTGTTTGGGCGGCTGGAGCAAGAAGACCAGAGGTTGAAGAACCACGACGGCCGTTGGATGGACATCGTACGACCACTGCAACTAGAACCGTTTGTAATGACTAAGTTGACAAAGCCCTTGGTACACGTCAACTTATTAGGCCCACAGGTCAGCCTCCAAAAACGGTGCACCGCAGATGTCAGGGGGAGAAATCATTTTTTGGGCGGCTAAAGCTAGAATATCCGAGACTGAAGAAGAAGCACGACATCCGTTGGATGGACATCCAACCGCCACTGCTGCTGGAATCGTGTGTTGGCTATAAGTTGACAAAGCCTTGCATACGCGTCAACTTACTTTTTTTAGGGGACGCATCAACTTAGTAGGCCCACAAGTGTGTGGCAGAGAACTTATATCCCATTTGCGATTTGTAAGAATGTACAGCCCATTTTTGAATTCTAATGGAATTTACTACAACCCATTTACAGTTTGTTAAAAGTACAACCCATTTTCTAGCAAGGACAACGATTAATAATTTCAACCAACCATTCAAAACAGAATTCAAAAAAATCCCACATTTTGATGGGATACAAAATATTTTTATCCTGAAATTTATAGTCTGATTAAATACAATTTCAATATAAATTTGTATTACGTAAAAATCCAACGAAACATTGCGCGCGCAACAATTAATGAAATTAAAATTTTCAAAATCCAAAAATAATATTTTATAAAGTAATTACGTGTTTGGTGCATTTTTTATAGTTACTGCCTAGTTTTTATAATTACATCCCATTTAATATTTATTAAAGAAAAATTTCATGTTAAGCCTAATACATCCCTTCTAGAAAAGATTTGCTGCCCAGCGGGGCGGAGAATAACAAGTTGACCTTGCCTGGGTATTCCTTAGAAAAAGTATAGCTGGGCTAGCCATTTTGAGCTTGAAAAATTAATATCTGGGCTGGATATCTGGCCTGGGCTAGATGGGCCATAGCCTGTCCAGTTAATACCCTGCTCTCCTCTGAACAACAACGAAAACATCGCTCAAGAAAAACTCTGCAGTGCTCACACCTCAAAAACACAAATACTACTCGAGCTGCTTGGTCCCAGCTGTCGGTCGTTCCTTGTGCAATTCTCTCGTTTATTGACTACATAGGTTGACAATGTTGTGGGACCGTGATGTCAGGAAACCAGGAGGAAGCAAAAAAAATATAGAGGCACTTGCGTACGTACGGCTATGGCCCTAGTGGGTCCCTACTGTCATCCAGTCAAAATAAAGTCATCTCCTGAATCCTCATGTTCGTTGACCATGTTGACAATGCTCGGCGCCACGGCGAGTGCAACAACTCAAAGGACGACGGAGAGGGCCTCGCGGGCCCTACGGATGTTCTGATACAGCGTCCGCTGCTCATTCAGGAAGCCAGGATCATCAGACACCTATGAGCACCTTCGAGAGACTTAGACGCCATGAAACGGTAAGGCCGCGCTTGGGAGCTCTGGTTTATTTCACACCTGTATTAAGATACAAGTGTAATTTACTCGTCATCAGAAACAACGCGTAAAATACAGGCGTAATGAAACCGAGGGCCCAAGGTCTGTAAGTAAAACCGGTGGGTTACACATGTAATTTGAGAGACCAATGCATATTTTACTAGTCGAAATCGACCAACCAAGCGCGTCGCCCGAGACCATCTGCTTTTATTTACAAGCGTCAGTTTTATAAGCGGTTTTGGTTGAAAATCGACGATCCAATCACGGCCTAAGATGATGAGTTTGGGAAGATCATATGGTTTCACCTCTAACCTACCCGAGTTGTCGTATAGGCTATGAATGAAACATAAGACAATGAACTTCTTAAGCACAGAAACAACAGAAGAGGATGATCTTCTTAACATGCAAATCACGGGCATTAGACCAACATGCAAAACAATATGAAGCATTATTATCAGGAGGCACGGTGAACAACTCGTGATGCCGCATGCCACATCATTCCAAGCTCAACTTTGCAATCAAACTCACAAGGCCAGGCATTACATAGAAAACATTCAGAACAAACTCTTAAAATACCTTACATAAGTCAACATTCATGTGACTATGCATCTCAGCAGAGTAAACATTTACTTCTGAACTGAAGACATGAATAGGAAAAAAATGATCGACGTTGCTCATAGCAAAGGGCGTCCCACTCAAAAATATCAAATGCATGTCTTCTGGCTAACATCAATGAGCAAACATTGACTAGGTTTTCCAATTCCAATATATTAAACTAATGTCTTCTTGCTAACATCAATGATTAAACTTTGACAATCTTTTCCCATTCAAAATATGTAATGCCTATGATTGTGGAACGGG
This sequence comes from Aegilops longissima, assembly GCA_021605205.1. Classification (NCBI taxonomy): domain Eukaryota; kingdom Viridiplantae; phylum Streptophyta; class Magnoliopsida; order Poales; family Poaceae; genus Aegilops; species Aegilops longissima. The sequence continues at coordinate 371,504,017 of CM038680.1, read as the reverse complement.
CAGGGTTTGTCATCAGTTTGTCATCTAATAGTCCGGTGGCTCAAGGTGACGATGAATGATTAGAGAACCATTCGACGTATTGTGCATTATGAAGTATTATGGAGGACACGAAGCATCTGAACATTTTGTGCAGTTCCACTAAAATCAAGCTGAGCATCCATGTGGATTTCGTATTTATATGCTGCCAGAAAACAAAGACACATCAGCACACACATGAATATTGGCCCCAGTGTCAACCCACCAATCGGTGGACTAACAAACTGAAAGTACGGTAAATATATTACCATACCCAGATGCCCCATCATTGTTGCTTAGAGTGACATTGACAGACTTGGAGTCCAGTCCTGGCTTCTTGGTACTTGTTTGGGCACTTGTTTGCCCAGTGTTCCTCCGAACCACAAGTAAAGAAGCCATCTCTCTTTTTATCTTTCTTCTTACCCTTCTTAATGGCCAACGCTGGCAGCACCATTCAAACATATAGTCTGGTGGATCAAGGTGACGAAGAATGATTGGAGAACCATTCGATGTATTGTGCATGATGAAGTATTATGGAGGACACAAACCATCTGGACATTTTGTGCAGTTCTACTAAAATCAAGCTGAGCATCCCTATGGATATCGTATTTATATGCTGCAAGAAAACAAAGACACAGCAGCACACACAAGAATATTGGCCCCAATGTCAACCCACTAATCGGTGGACTAGGAAACTGAAAGTACGGTAAATAGATTGCCATACCCAGATGCCCCATCATTGTTGCTTAGAATGACATTGACAGATTTGGAGTCCTGTCCTGGCTTCTTGTACTTGTTTGGGCACTTTTTGCCCAGTGCACTCCACGTGTTGTAGAGTTTCCTATGCTCTCTGCAGACTTGTCATGTCACCATCGTCTACTAATACTCTGTAAAGCTTCTCGATCATTCCTTGTGTAATGTAGCGCAAACAGTGACTACTTCTTTCTGCAAAGTGGTAAGACCAAGTGGACCTACTAATGCAGCAGTTTGCCTTAGACACATTGGCTCCTTCTGTGCAGTTCAACTAAAATCAAAGTTGGAATAAATCTGAGCTTTAATTTTGATATCCCTGTAAGCAACAATAGGTATAAGGGAAACAACTACTGAGAAATAATGGTTGATGACTTGTACTCCCATAAGAAAAACATCTACTGATCTACCTTATCTTAGTGGGAAACAAAGCAGGAGAGTAGCAATTCTCAATCAGTGTGATTCATTCATATTAACTAAGACATTATCTTAAAAATGCCTTGTTTCAACATGCATAAAGAACGACAAAACAGAAAAGTACCATTCCTAAGACAATGCAACTAATTCATTTTAACAGAGACATTATCTTAACAATACCTTGGTTAAACATGTAGAAAGAACTACAAAGCAGGATAGTACCATTTGTAAAACACTGTAACTGATATATAATAACAGAGACATTATCTGAACAATACATTTCTTAAACATGTACTCCAGCCGATCCCTTACAGAAATGGTACTCCAGCCGATCCCTTACAGAAATGGTACTCCCGCCGATCCCTAACAAGTGTTGCAGTTTTGAACTAAGATTCAGTAGTTAATTCTGAGGAAAGTCGGTACTGACCTTTCAAGACCAAGATTTGAAACAACTCGTAAGGAAGACCTAAAAGAGATCTCAACACATAAATGGAAATCATTTCTCCTTTTGTGCAGTTCCACCAAAATTAAGCGAAGCAAAATGTCGCAATAGCAACAAGTTGAATAGATATCCCTGTTTTAACAGAGGCAAAAAAGGAATCAATTACTGGCCAATAAAGGAGGATGAAACATGCGGCCACAAAAATGGTAATCCCGCCAATCCCTAACAAGTGTTGCAGTTTTGAACTAAGATTCAGTAGTTAATTTTGAGAGTGGCATTGCTTAATTTTACCAGCGGCATTAGATTAACAAAAAGCATAAACAGTTCCAGGGGAGAGGGGCAACAACAACATGTGCTTCCATCTACTTATAAAGGGGTGATCACGAGTTTGTTGTAACAAAGCAACAAGCATCATGTTTGGGTTGGTCCCATTTTTGTTCACTACTTAATGGGAAAAGATAGCAATACAATAGCTTCAATTCAGCATTTATTTTAAAAAGTACCAATACAAGTAGCACAGCATCTCAAAACACACTGCACGATCATGTGGATGAAGGCAAGTACCGACCTGTCATGACGCACACAAGATCATGTACGAATCTGCCAACACGAATAGGAAATCCAATCTCGTTTTGTGCAGTTGTACTGAAATCAAGCAAAGTCACCGGTGTGACATTTAAGTTTGCTATAGCAACAAGTTGAATAGATATCCCTGATTTAACAGAGGCAAAAAAAGAAACAATTACTGCCAATAAAGGAGGATGAAACATGCGGCCACAAAAAGAAGAATCTACCTTATCTTGATGGAAAACAAAGTATAGGACAGTAGCATTTCTAAAACGGTTGCATTGATTCATATTAAGAGAGAAATTATCTTAAAACAGTTCAGTAGTTAATTCTGAGAGTGGCATTGCTTAATTTTACCATCAGCATTAGATTAAGAAAAAGCATAAATAGTTCCAGGGGAGAGTGGACGCAACAACACCATGTGCTTCCATCTACTTATAAAGGGGGTGATGCAGAGTTTGTTGTAACAAAGCAACAAGCATCATGTCTGGGTTGGTACCATTTTTTTCACTACTTAATGGGAAACGAGAGCAATACAATAGCTTCAATTGAACATTTATTTAAAACAATACCAATACAAGTAGCACAACATCTCAAAACACACTGCACGATCATGTGGAAGTACCAACCTGTCATGACGCACACAAGATCACCTACGAATCTGCCAACACGAATAGGAAATCCAATCTCGATTTGTGCAGTTGCACTAAAATCAAGCAAAGTCGTCGGTGTGACGTTTAAGTTTGCTAGGCAACAAGTTGAATAGGTATCCCTGTTTTAACAGAGGCAAAAAAGGAAACAATTACTGGCCAATAAAGGAGGATGAAACAAACGGCGACAAAAAGATGCATCTAACTTATCTTGATGGAAAACAAAGTAGGATAGTAGCATTTCTAAAACGGTTGCATTGATTCATATTAACAGAGACATTATCTTAAAACAACATTCATTAAGAATGTAATTTACTTTTAACAGTGGCATTGCTTCAATTTTCCAGCAGCACTTCTTAGATTAACAACAGCAAAATAGTTGTATAGGACATGACATGGGACATGCCAGCACCTTGTGCGTCCACACGTATAAATAGGAGATGCAGAGTATGTAGCCAAGCAGCATATCTGCTTTGGTCCCATATTTGTTCTCTTTGAAACTTTTTCCTATGTGAGGGCAGCAAATCTAGTCCTACACAAACTACCCGACCACCCAGTTTCTTTCCCTTTTCAACAAAGAGATCGGTTCCTTACAGATGTGTGTACTGGGTTACCCCCTTTTTCCCTTTTCGACCAACAAAGCGGCTGGATAGCTAGTCTATACTACTTTCCCTCCCTCATGTCCTCATTGAACCACTTCCTAGATTCATGCTCCACCCCACCGCACCCTTCTTTCCTCTTTGAACCAAGACCTAGATTCGACTACAGAATCGAAAAAGATCTGCATGCAGCTAGAGCAATGACGGTTTTAAAGAAACTTATACCTTAGGGTCGTCGGGATGTGGCAAGGCATGCGGCGGGAGGCCGGATCTGCCCACACTACGTACGGTAGCGAGGAAGAAGGGGTCGGTGGCCCTCCCGCACAGGCGCTGGGTGAAAGAGAAAAGCGCAGCCGGCAGTGGATTGCCTCCCTCGCCGAAGGCGATAGAGTGAACGCTTCAGCTCCTCCCCTTCCTGGTGTGACGGGATCCGGACGCCTCCTTCACCAGCTGTGAGGGGGGTGAGAGAGACAGAGGCCACAATGCAGTCTTGTTTAGATCTGGTGAAGAGGGTGAGAGACTGTGAATATAGAAAACCCTAGCAAAGGAACGCTGAGCCTCCAGCGTGTATATATATGTAGTGCGGCGAGAGTGTGGAGAGTGCAAACCCTAGCGAACAAGCGTTGAGGCTCCAGCTTATATAGTGTACTACATATATCTTGTACACGGATCGAGCTCGGTGCCTTAGATCAGATTGCCTTTGGCTGTATGACAGGTGGGCCAGCCACATTTTGGGCCCACCTATCATACACCCAAAGGCAGGTGCACTAAGTTAATGAAGATGCGTCCATATAGTACTCGTGTATACTACTAATATATGGAGGAGTGGTTTTCTTATTCTCTCCATAACAATCATTTTAAATTGTGTAAGTACGAAACGAAACTCTTTATTTAACGTACCAGTGAAGAAAACTACTACTTCCGATGAACTAATGATCCACGCGTCTTGGTCGCAATTCCTGTCCTTCACGTGCGGTACACTACCCTCCCTTAAGTGAACAACCACACATGCGCCAAATTATCGGAAACGTGTGAGAGTGTGTACAAATAAAGAATTTTAATTTCAATTATTGGAAAGGTTTGAGAGTACGTACAGTTTGCCCTCTCTCAATAATTATGGTTTGTTGTGTTCGGTCTAAACTTGGTCAAACTTTACAAAGTTTGACTTCAGTCAAATCTAATATGCAGAGTAAATAAAAATGGAGGGCTACTACGTCCATCCGGGTTTTTAGTCCATATCATTTTTTTAATCAAAGTTAATAGCTGGACAAAAAAAATTACAGGGGAGCTGAAGACAAAGTTGTGAGAAGGCTTAGAAATCAATACAAAACTTATGCTCATAGTACCAACGTCGATCCTTCTTCGAGGAAACATTTGGTTCATAGCCAATTGTGTGATAAAATTGCACCAACGTGAAAGACGACTGCGTCTCCAACGCAACCAAGGTGAACTGATGAAGGATATCATATTTGTGGGTAACAAGCAAAGAGTACTGATGGAAGACAGCTTGTTTTTCGTGGAAAATCGATCAGCTTCACCAGCCGACGCAACCATGAGGCGCAACCATGATCATCGATAGGTCATCGTGGTGATGCATCATCCATTTGGCATCAAGTTTGGGTGAGGAACCTATGAAGTTCGACAAATCCTCACTGAGGTCTGTTTCTTCTCATTAATCAAGCTCGAGGAAGGAAGAACCACGTGGCAGAGGATAGTGAGGCGGAACAACAATGGCCATCCAATTTTGTGCAGTTCCACTAAAATTGAGGAAGACATGCCCGGGTATGGAGATACGCATCGCTGTTTACTTTGTTTTGACAGGGGTACAAGATTAACAACGACATCTCAATTGTCAATAAGAATTAATGAAAAGTACACCAACAAAGAAAAGCATCATGATTATCTTGATGGGAACTAAACCAGGATACCCGAGAAAAAATCATTTCTTAATTAAACCAGTGATAGTATTAGATTAGCAGCAGCAATAGGAGCATATGGACTATGACCGCACAACCACCATGTACTTTTTGTCGAAACAACATGTATACCTCCACCGAGGCATAAATCAGGACAACTTTTCGAGTGGCATTTCCTCTATAATAGTAGGTGATGTTGGACCAGCCGACGAACCTTAGCTACTACACATGGGGAGCTAGGGAGTAGTCGCATAGAAGAAAACCCGCATGCAGTGACCTGGGGAGCTAGACCAGTACAAGAAGTTATACCTCAGGTGGGCGAGATGTCGCTTAGGCGGGCGGGCGGAATCTGCCCACACAATGACAGCGAACAAGGGCGCATAGGACCTTTGTCCGCGCAAGCGCCTACTCCGAGAGGATGGTGTGCATCGGCTTCCTCCATCGCTGATGGCGACAACGTCAACGCTGCACCTCCTCAGCTCCCGCAGCGGACGGTATTCAGCCAGATCTGTGACCATTGGTGAGGAGAGAGATAGAGTGGACATTGTCATCTTTTTTTGATATGGAGAGGGTGAGAGAGCGAGACGCGAGAAATCCTATCAAACAAGAGGTTATATATACAATGGAGTAAAACAATCTCTCCATGGCAGTGGTTTTAAATAGAATACGCGCGTTCCCGGGAAAAAGAAACGAAAACTGGCGGACAATTTTTTAACGTACCAAGAAATAAAACTCGATCAAAAACACGTCCCCGCTTCCTGGTCGCAGGAGTCATCGCGCACACACACATAGACATAGACATGCATCTGAGGATGGCTGGGTAAAACTGAATACAGATGGTTCCTTCTTGCCAGAGAACGGAACTGCGTCTGAGCATGATACTAAGGGATCATGGGGTGCTATAATTTTCTCTTCATGTAGAAGCTTGTGTTATTCTTGTGAACGCACTGGAAGCAGAATTGTTGGCCATCAAAGAGGATTTGTCGCTCGCATTGCAGTGGAGTAATCTTTTTTTTGACCCACACACCGTATTTCTACGGTAAATTATATTAATATAATAAAGTACATGGGGAGTCTAAGCTCCAAATATCAATATCGAGACCGACTGCCTTGAAGATACAAATATGGTGAGGATTAGGAATGAAGATCTTGATAGATCTCGGTTTGGTTTTTGGGTGCGTGAGATTAGATCGCTCATGGAACTCCGAAATACTTGTATTGCTCATGTTCGACGAAACAACAACATTGTAAATCATACTTTAGCTCATTATGGTAGGACTAGTGGCTGTATCGCTGTTTGGCTAGGTTCAGGCCCTGATGGCATTGTCGAACTTTGTAACTCTGAGTGTATCCTGGCTACGTGAGTAATACAAGTTTGTTCCCGCAAAAAAACAAAAAGACAAAGACATGCATATCCGTGTTTACGTAAAATTCCATCTCCATCTCCAATCATATTTGTCCAAATGGCACATTATTTACGTTGTTAATTATATACGCAGCAATATTAACGTACAACATCTCTTGTTTGCGGACGTCCGGGCCGCTGCCACGCCCGCTCCTGACCAACCCAAACCCTCTTCATCACCCGCGCGTGCTTCCCACCCGAAATGGTCAGTGCCGCATTCATGCCCGGCCAGAGCGGACGCGACCTCTCACTGGCGCCGGCATTGAAGCGGCGCGCCGGCCAAGAGAGCATCGCCCACGCCGCTTCCCGGTGCACACGACTGCTCTGCATTCAAAGGTCACAATAGCCGGCCACAACATGCATGTAAAAAGTTCTTGGGAGTCCGTGCTACAGCTAGCTGTCCTGCCCCAACTCATCAATCTCTTCCAGTAGTGCTAGTACTCCATGGCGCGATCCATTAGACAAGCAGGCGAGAAAGTTATCGTATACTCGGTTTGCGGTGAGTGGCATGCCGAGCGACCGTGTGGGGTCGAGCCGTGGAGGAGGGTGAGACACGAACGCGACAGACATGATTTAAACATTGGTTTTGCTCGATGGCGCGATCCAACGAAACGAAATGTTGGTTTCTCTCCATTTCCGTTTTTTTCTCCGGAAAAATGGAAACTTTCAACTCCGTTTTCATTCCTACTCCAAGGTTGCCCCGTTACAACATTCCATTAAATTCAAAGGAAAACTAACATGCATGCGAATGCATCTCAATGATTCACAGATCATAGCCAATATTTACTTCACAACTAAAGATAGAAGTTGTGAGAGCGTGCTCAAAAGAAAAACTACTGATGGGGTCACTACGACTTAAACCCTAAACCCTAAACAGGATTTAATTTCCTGGCTAGGTAGAGCCTGTCGAAGGAAAGATGGCTGGCACCCTCGGACCATACGATGCTTTTGTGCAGTTCCACTAAAATCGAGCTAAGCATCCCTGATGGCAAAGATATTGAATAAGTGTGATTAGAATAATAGTACTCGCACTAGTTCATGAGACATAAACTCATCACAAATAGAAGCCGGTAGAAGTAGATAAAGATCGACATGGAGATGGAGCTACGTGGGGAGCTGCGGCAGTGGAGCAAGCCGGCTCCAAAAGGAAGATGTACTACCTGGGACGTCGGGTTGTAGCTAGAAGGGCGGTTGGGACGTGGCATCATCCCATACCGCGGGGACCCCCGATTGGGACGCACCGATTGTGGGTTTTCTCCCTCGCCGATGTCGGCCGCGTCTACGCAGAACATTGTTCCCTTCCCCCAGCGGCGGGATCATGCCGGATATGTGACCAGCGGTGTGGCCACCGTCGTTCTATGCTTGTGAAGAGAGCAACCCAAGAAAACAGGCTTGTAGCTTAGGCTCCTGCTAGTGTATATATAGTGGTTTTGTTTTTCTCTCCATATCAACCATTTTATATTGCGTACATGTCACTGAAGAGTGAAATGATGGTTGCTTCTTCCAACTAACTTACTGTGTGATTTGACTGCTCCTTAGTGGCCCCTACACGTACTCCCCCTACGTGTAGGAACATTCCTGAGTCTCACTTGTACTTATCTCTATTTTCTTGCATGACACATGAGTAGACAGGATGCACATAGAGGAATTTTGTTACTGCACGTTGTTACGTAGTACTGTACTACTAGTACCTACTCCCTCCTTCCGGTTCACTACTGGTACTCCCTCCGTCCTGGCTTATTGGTCCCCTTTGTACTCAATTCATGGGCTCATTTTCCTCAAGAAATTGCCTTTACCAATGTATTAATATCATGAATGCATGCCTGAACAATGAATGATTAAACCTTGCATGCAACGTTTTGACAAAGCATTGACTTATGAACATGTGAATGTAAGGGACTACAACCTCGTGCATGCATGCAACATTCACACGTACACATAGATGCAAAAACGTGCGCGACGCCCTACTGCATGCATGTCCGAGCACACGAGGAACACACACGGTCACGCTCAAGTGCTCAACCTACACGTGCATGCACACACATACTCAGCTAGGGTGAGCTAGTGATCGTATAAACACCAGAAAATGTATATATTGAGCGCAATGAGCGTATTATGAAGTCCACTGACCGTATTTTTACAAATATACAGTGAAATACAGTGTATTTATATCGTTTGAAATTAAGCCATATTAACCGGAAAGGAGGCAGTATGGACTAGCATTACTTTGATGTGTCCCATCAACTTGCCGAACAAGGAGAAGCTTGTAGGACGGGAGAAGCTTGCGCGCGGTGGCTCGCAGGACAAGGAGAAACTTTTGACTAATGCAAGCTCTCCCTCACTCAGGCGGTGGACGTGCAATAGTTAATTCAGTGTCAGATTGCCAGAAGCATACACTATACTAGTACTAGTATTATTGTTAGACTTCCCGAAGAGGTGAACAGCCAAGCGCAAAGTTTACTAGTACTAGTACTACTACTATAGAGGTATGTACTATACTATACTAGGAACCGGATGGAGGAGCGTCTGCACTCTTATTATATTTTAAAAATGTGATAAAGCAATCTTCAATACATTTGGTTCTCTTCGACGGTTCTCGCATGTGATAATGGAAGTTGATTGCATGGAACACTCGCCACAATTCTCGCTTAATTCTGGCTCAGATCCTTCTACAAATAGGAGTGATCGATAATATTTCCTCTTTTTTTGTTATTCAGCATGTAAACATGCCAGCAAACCTTGCGGCGCATCTTTGTGCGAACCGTGCTTGCTGCACTTTGAATGTGGCCGAGAGCTGGCTTGATGAAACACCTCGCTTCCTTCTTTTTTTTGCAGGGTACCTCGCTTCCTAGTGACCAGTCTCTTGGCTGGTCGTCCTAAGAATGCTTATATATGAATAAAGCTCTCTCATTTGTCATCGAATTTGTGTGTGCCCACGTCAAAGATATAGGGTGGCTGGCCTACTAGAACGTGAGAGGGGACATGTGCAGTTTGTCTCTGTGGCATGGATACCTACCTACAGCACTCGACTATCGGTGTGTGGTGGGGGGGAGGCCTTATTAACTATAGAGGTACAATGGCTGGTATATGTGTGGAGGAGGAGAGAGGCCTACCTTATGTATTAAGGGAGATCGATCGGCATCCATGCATATGTGTAGGAGAGGAATAAGGTTGGGGGAGAGACAGAGCTAGAGTGTTGGAGGGGGTGGTAGTGGAGTTGCTTCTAACAAATGGTGGGAGAGGCTTGCTAGACCAACGGAGGGCACACCTACAACATCAATAAGAGAGGGGATGGTTGCCTGTCTGTGCGCGTGTGCGTGAGAGACGGGTCAGGAGGCATGCACGAATGATGAGGGGGGACGATATGGTTGTGGTAAGCAGACATAACTACATAGGAAGATCAATCGTCCTCTATCAGAGAAAGGAGAGACATAACTTGTGAGGTACGTCGATCGATGGGTGGGGGAAAATAGTTAAAGTTGACCTAGGTATATGTAGGGAGATCGATCGGTATACATGCATGTATGTATGTGTTAGAAGCAAATAAGGACAGGGGAGAAGGATAGAGAGAGGGGGATGCATCTAAGAGGTGGTGCGAGAGGCATACTATATCAAGGGGGAAGGAGTGTGCGAGTATGAGATTGATGAAAAGAGTGGTGGGAGTGAGGCATGGACGGTGAGAAGAGAAGAGGGGAAGCTTGTGTTTGTGGTAGGCACACCTGGCTAGAGAGGCATATCGATCGATGTGTGCCGTAAAGAAGGAGCTGGGGGGCCTACACACACCGTGGGTGAACGACCTAAAGTGAAAAGACGAATTTGCGTGATGGAGCTAGAGAATGATGAGGGAGGGTGAGAGGGATGCGGGAGTGTGCATGCACGAGAGAAAGTTAGCGCTAGCTACAAAGGTAAGAGGATTGTGTGGGTGTAAAAGACGAATAGAGATCATAATTCATTATAAAAAGCAAATTCAGATATTTGAAGAATTTATCAGTGTTTTAAACCGACGCATGCGCGAATATATATAACAGTGATACACATGGTGTGGTTATGAACATGTTATACTACATATAATATACTTTATCTCTACTCTTATAAAAAAACAGAGTTGTTGATGATAGTGTGCCTGCCATCTTGCAATATAGGCCGTCCGATTTATATCTGGCGGATAGGAAGGAAACTATGGCAATTTTGAAAAAAGATACCCACACCCCTCTCCATATTTGCAAATAAGGCCTCCCCTTGATCATGTTGATGTTCCGTGGAATGCATAGGCATCTTGCTAGTACTACATATAATATATAGAACATTGATTATAATTTGGGCTAATGTGTGGCTTTTGCAGCTCAGGGCTAAATACTTGTCATAATGTAGGGGGCGGGGCACTATACTTTGTGTGATAAACACGGTGTACGTATGGAACATGGTTTAGATTATGAATATATAGTTAGTACATCAAATGTACTATTATTTGGAATCAACATCAAGTGTATTCAAAAGATGGAATTTGAGTTCATATAGTACACATAGTTCATATCTATCTCTATAGTAATCATGTGGTGTGTTGTTAAGGTAATACACAAATGATGGTTGAAGTTGGCAACAATCATGATTGTAGATTCTTATTGAAATAGAGAAACGAATTCAAATTCAGTTCAAATTGCAGCGGTAGTATAAACATTTGGAATGCACTAAAATGTTGGTATCAGTAGGTTACATGCATTATACAGCAAGCAAAAAAATTCATTGGACATAACATGGATTCATACTCTCTCTTTGTGTAGCTTTGAATAGCATTTGTATAGTAAAACGGGACAAGACTCTCTCTTTGTGTGGTGTGAATAGTTTTTATTTTTTCGTTTTTTTTCGTTGAGGGAAGTGCGAATTGATTTGGTATCTACAAGTACAGTATTACATGTTAGGATTCTCCCTAAAATTCAACCCGCGCCTAGTTATATCCCGAAAATTCAGATATCGTGCTCCCAAAACTGGCGCCTTCACAACCCGCGCCTTGCTATCCCGAAATTACAACACGCGCGAAAACTCCCTCCAGCTATCAAATCCCGACACGTGAAATCCCCCTTCTAACCCTGAGCTGAAAGGGCCGCTAGTTCAAATCGGTGAGGGTACTTTTGTAACACACCCTACATTTTGGACAAGCGCGTCCCTAAGTCATGGTCCCCCCTCCCATCCTCCTTTTCGCCATTCAAAATCTGGCCGCCATAACCTCTCCGCTCCAGCCGCGAAACCCCACCCTCCTCCGTCCGCCACCTCACCGCTGCCCAGCCGGAGCCTCTTCCCCGACGACGTCGTCCATCGCAACAGCTCGACGTCCCTCATCCGCCTCCCCGGATGACGATCCGTCGTCCATCCCGTCGTCCCGTGGTTCAGCCGTCCCGTCCTCCACCTCCAAGGAGCTGATTTGACGATCGCCTCGTCTATCGCGGCTACTCCATCCCCACAGTGCCGCCTTAACCTGCTCCACCAGAACTGCAACATCCTCACCGACTCCTCGGATGAAGCCGAGGCCTACTCGGCGCCACCAAAGAGGTTGTACACTCATTGCATCGCACCTTCTCCTTAACTTGACCTCCCGGCGCCGACGATGCTCCATCCCGCACACCCATGGAGCGGCTACCTCGAAGCTGGCGCCGTGGGCGACATCTCCACGACGGCTCTCACCAGTGCGAGGCCCCTTCGGCGGCGGCATCCATACCAGCCGGATCTGCTGCTGGTGCTCCAGCTGTCGCTCAGTCGCTCGCGTTGCTGCTGCTGCTCCGGCTCTCGCTCACTCGCCCAGCTGCTACTGCTCCGGCTCTTGCTCGCGCTGCTGCTGCTGCTACCCGGGCTCTCACTCGTGTTGCTACTGCTGCTCCGGCTCTCGCTCGCTCGCGCTGCTGCTCTCCCCCTCGCTCATGTTGCTGCTATGCTCCGATTTAGCTACACTTCAGTCGACTGAATCGACTTTTGGGTCAGTCAATTTTCAGTGGGTGGTGGGTCTCGCCGGAGTTAAGGAAGAACCACCCGCTTCGGGGAGGGGGCCTTGCTGGAGAGGTACCCCACTATCTATCTTAGGGTTCTAGGTGGGGTGCTGCTCGCCGGCGGTGGGGGGCGTGGTGGTGGGGCGGTGGCGTGGGGATCTCCGAAGAAAAAGCTTGGCGTGGGGGGGCTAGATGGCTGGCCGGAGCGGCGACGGGCCGACGGTGGGGAGTTGTTTCAGGGCGGCGACGCGGCGGCGGACCGGCGGTAGGGAGTTGTTTCGGGGCGACGAGGCGGCGGTGGGGAGTTGTTTCGGGGCGGTGAGGCGGCGCGGGGTTCGGCCGGTGGTGGCTGGCGGCTCAGGGGGGTGTAGGTTGAAGATGAACTTCAGGCCCTCCCTAAACTATCCCATGTGAAGTGCCTCTCTACTACCATTGCGTTCAGTTTGGACAGTAACATTCAGATTCCTCAGTAAATTTCAGTTCCGACAGTTAAGTTCAGAGTCAACAGTTTTTACCTCATCTGCTGTAGTCAGGTGGTTTTTGGTGATGTAAATTTTAGGTAATGCATTTTACATCATCTATTGGATATGCTATTAGAATGCCACTTGAGATTAACGATGTCTATCTTGTGCTGCTTCAGCCTTGACATCTTACGGCTCACCGGAGCTGCTCCAAGGACGGAACGACCATCACAATAGAGCAGTGCCCTGGACGCCGTCTACAGATTCCTTAGATCTTCCTCCACACCTCCGACAGTCACCTCTGCCTCAACTTCTTCAGCGACCAACCCAATGATGCTGAGGTCGACACGGCTACGGCAAAGAGGTTGTACACTTGTCGCATCACTTATTACTCTACATTCATGTCGATCCATTAGGGCTATTGTGGTTCAACGGAAAAACATAGCAATAGGAAATTTTCCTATGGCACTCTACTATTCAATTATTCATGCATTTTATTGAAAGGAATGGAGCAAAACATCCACCTAGACCTACTTTTCAAAATCCTATGCATGAAAACAAGACCAAGTGCATTAGTGGCAGAATAACATTCTAACTGTACACGCTTTCATATGTATAGGACCTTGAAGTATGTCTAGAGGGGGGGTGATTAGACTACTTGACCAATAAAAACTTAACCTTTTCCCAATTTCATAGTTTGGCAGATTTTAGCTAATTTAGGACAAGTCAAGCAATCATCACACAATTCAAGCAAGCATGCAAAGAGTATATTGGCAGCGGAAAATAAAGCATGCAACTTGCAAGAAAGTAAGGGGAAGGGTTTAGAGGATTCAAATGCAATTGGAGACACGGATGTTTTTCTCGTGGTTCCGGTAGGTGGTGCTATCGTACTTCCACGTTGGTGGAGACTTCAACCCACGAAGGGTAACGATTGCGCGAGTCCACGGAGGGCTCCACCCACGAAGGGTCCACGAAGTAGCAACCTTGTCTATCCCACCATGGCCGTCGCCCACGAAGGACTTGCCTCACTAGCGGTAGATCTTCACGAAGTAGGCGATCTTCTTGCCCTTACAAACTCCTTGGTTCAACTCCACAATCTTGTCGGAGGCTCCCAAGTGACACCTAGCCAATCTAGGAGACACCACTCTCCAAGAAGTAACAAATGGTGTGTTGATGATGAACTCCTTGCTCTTGTGCTTCAAATGATAGTCTCCCCAACACTCAACTCTCTCTCATAGGATTTGGATCTAGTGGAAAGATGATTTGAGTGGAAAGCAACTTGGGGAAGGCTAGAGATCAAGATTCATATGGTAGGAATGGAATATCTTGGCCTCAACACATGAGTAGGTGGTTCTCTCTCAGAAATGGTAAGTTGGAAGCGTAGGTTCACTCTGATGGCTCTATCCATGAATGAAGAGGAGGTGGAGGGGTATTTATAGCCTCCACACAAAATCCAACCGTTACACACAATTTACCAAACTCGGTGGGACCGAATCGTTAAACTCGGTCGGACCAATTTAGTAAACCTAGTGACCGTTAGTGATTTTCGGTGGGACTGACATGCATCTCGGTGAGACCGATATGGTTAGGGTTAGGGCATAACCTAATCTCGGTGAGACCGATTACACAAACTCGGTGAGACCGATTTTGGTAATTAGCTAACCAGAGAGTTGGTCAGGTAAACTCGGTGGGACCGATTTGCTCTTTTCGGTGAGACCGAAATGTTACAAAAAGGAAACAGAGAGTTTACATTGCAATCTCGGTGGGACCGATCGCTCACTTCGGTTAGACCAAAGCGTTACGAAGGGAAAGAGAGATTGCAACCCCATCTCGGTGAGACTGAGATCCCTATCGGTAAGACCGATTTGCTTAGGGTTTGTGGCGTGGCTATGACTTTTGGAATCGGTGGCGCGGATAGAAAGAATCGGTGTGACCGATTTTGGCTTTAGGTTTAGGTCATTTGTGGATGTGAGAAAGTAGTTGAGGGTTTTGGAGCATATCACTAAGCACATGAAGAAAAAGGCTCGTTAAGCAACACCTCATCCCTTCTTGATAGTATTGGCTTTTCCTATAGACTCAATGTGATCTTGGATCACTAAAATGTAAAATGAAGAGTCTTGAGCTTTCGAGCTTGAGCCAATCCTTTGTTCTTAGTATTTTGAGGGATCCACTTTCATCATCCATGCCATGCCATTCATTGAGCTTTCCTGAAATAATAGTCTTGGAATAGTATTAGCTCAAGGAGCTATATGTTGTTATGAATTACCAAAACCACCTAGGGATAGTTGCACTTTCAATCTCCCCCTTTTTGGTAATTGATGACAACATATAGATCAAAGCTTCGACGAATGATAATAAGATTTAAATAACGTCGTCGCTTTGAGAAGTATGTGATAAGCAAAGAGCACCCCCTAAATTTGTGCATAGTTTTAGATTTGCTTTGGACTGCAAATGCACAATGAATTAGGCTCATGGGTTACTCTTCCATGTCACATACATCTTGGTGGAGCTCTCAAAATAATAAACAATGAATACATGCACTCATCACCAAGCAAAGTGAGTGATCACATAAGATAGATAGGATAATATCAAGCATGCATAAGTGTAGCTTATGATCAAACACATGATCATCAATGTCTCACAAGCATAGTATCTCAACCAAAAGCAAACAAAGTTGAAAAACCACCAAATAAAGCAAGAGAGAACAAAAGCAACTCTCTCTCTCTCTCTCTCTCAGCCTATGATCTATACATTTTTCTCCCCCTTTGGCAACAAGTTACCAAAAAGTTCATAGAAAATGCATAGTGCTAGATCGACTCTCAGGCTTGATCTTCAGGTGGTGGTGTAGAGATGGCTCCTTGGATGAAGACTTCTATTGATGTAGATGGAGCTGGAGCTGATGAAGGTGCTGGAGCTGGTGGCACTGAGGCTGTAGCTGGTGCAGACGAAGTTGCTCTTGTGTCAGTCACTGGTACAGCTGATGACCTCTGGGCTCTGGGCTCTAGGCACTCTAGCAAACACATTGGTTGTAGTCTTGCCCTTCCTCTCCTGCATGTCCTCTTGTAGCTCCTCCACTGCAGTCTGAATCTCAGTTACTTTCACATCTAAGTTATAGAACTTTTGTTCTATAATTCTCTCCAGGCTCTCCTGGTTTTGAGTTAGGGTGGCCAATCCCTTCTCAATCCTCAGAGTTGATGCTATTAAGTAACCAAGCTGCTCCTGCTTGTTCTTCAAGAAATACTCAGATGCCTCCTCTTGAGTTGGCATCTTGGCAGCCTTCTCCTCTTTGCCTTCTCCTTCTTCTCCCGAGCTTGGCGGCGATGGATCATCTTCATTCATGACAACCTCATTGTCCTCAAAGTCTGGATAAAGTGGAAAGTGTTCCTTATCCAACTGATATTTTCCTGTGCCCATCTTTGAGTTTATCAGTTCTTGAATCTAAGGTGCATATCTACAGCTCCTCTTCTGATCTGCTGCAGTCCTCTTGATAGTTTCAATGATCATGCTCATGACTTTAAACTTCTGTGGCACATCAAACACATGCAACATGTTGATGGCATGCCCTCTGATCATGTTATGGTCACCTGACTTGGGCAACAAGGTGTGCCTCAGAATCCAATTTATGGTTGGCAACCCTGACAGCAGATAGTGAACTGATCCAAACTTGTGAGTTGCTAATGCCTTGTTTGGAATTTCCTTGTACATGTGAGCCATTGAATTGTGATCCTTTTTCTTCTTTGCATAGATGTCTAGGTCATCCTCATTCTCTTGGGGCATTTATCAGCTTTGCCCACTCCTCAATAGTTGGTGGTACCTTGTACCTTGAGACATCAAACAATTCTCCCATCTGGGTAGAAATGTCTTTGTGGAGTAAAACTGCATGATAAGCTCATCATTCCAATTTGTGAGCTTTTGCCCAACAAAATCTGCAACTCCACAGCTCACAAAGTTGTCCTGCACTCCGGGATAGTGCTCTTCATTCTCCTTGATGAAGTTCTAGTCGACCCACCTCATGTCACAGACAATGGGCTTCTTGTCCAACAAGATTGTCTCATAAAAGTCCTGTTGTTCCTTTGTGTGGAACCTATAATCAACAGCAGTTCTTCTCCTTGAAGCATATGGATCTTCCAACCTCCATTTCCTCAATCATGAGTCCTTCCTGACTCTCATGTTCTCAGCCACAGGATGGGCATCATTGTGATCTGGTATCTTTGGCTTAAGCTTCCTCAGAACTTGTCCTTCTTCATCTTCCTCATCAGCAACATCAGGCACTGGGGCCTTGTTCTTCTCAGCAGTTGGAATACTCCTAGTATTCCTCTTTGGTGCAGACTTGGCCTTGGGGGCAGCTTTGGGTGCTTCCTTGGGCTTAGATGTGGCAGCCCCTGATCTGATTGCATCACCCATTAGCTTTGGTGCCTTTGGTGCTGGTGCAGCAGGCTCTTCCTCTTCCATCATGGAAGGCTTCCCAATAACTCTTGCCATGGTCATCTTGACCCTTTCCTTCCTCTTCTTGCTTTCAACAACTGGCTCTTTGGGATCAAGATTTTCAGGTAGTTGAGTTGATGTTCTGGCCTTAGACATTGGTTGTCTTCCTGCAGTCCTTTTGGTCTTCATGACCCTTTCCTTCTTGAGCACCTCTTTCTTGGAAGTAGCCTCATCTTCCTCAGCCATGTAATCTTCATCCTCTGAATCTGAATTTCTTTTCCTCCTTTGCCTAGTAGCAGCCTTAGGCAAGTTGCTAGGAGTACTTCTGCTCCCTTCATCTGAAGTTGAGGGACTAGTGCCCTCACTCAAGTTTATCTGCTCTTCTGACATGTTCTGGCTGTCACTTTGATCAGACATACTGCAAAAGCTGACTGCTGACCCTGTGAAGAGTTTATAGATGAGATAGAAAAGATGAGCATCACAAAATGCAGAGGTTTTTGCAAAAGAATGACTCAAAAGTTCAGTTTTAGTTTTCCACAGAAAGCATTTCGGATCCACCAATTTTCAAACTCGGTGATGCCGAAGCAGTTTTTGGAACCTAAACTGATGATCTCGGTTGGACCGAGTTTCAGTTCGGTGGTACCGAGTCTGCTAGGGTTTCACTGAATCTTCAAATCGGTTGCACCGATTAGTAAATCTCGATCAGACCGAGAGTCACTTGTGCAATGGCATAAGCCAAATCGGTGAGACCGAGTTTTTCAACTCGGTGGGTCCGAGATGGTTTCGGCGGAAACCTAAACCTAAAAATTTGAATTACATCTAATCTATGAACTACTTTGGCTGGATAGATGAGTTGCAATCGTGGCAAGATTCAATATGAAAACAATGTGCTAGGAATTAGACGTGGATATCACAAAGATCAAGTCCATACCCTAACTTGGCGGTGGACTTGCTACGGCGGCAACGGCGGGGACGAAATCCGTTGACGGCGGCAAAGACCAGCGACAGGAGGCTGCTGGCGGCGAGGAGACGATCCGGAGACCACGATGGCGAGCGAGCTGATCTTGTGGCGAAGGGTTTCGGAGAAATTTCCAAAAAAATTCCCGTGACTATATATAGCCCGACCCTGTCGGTGTGACCGAGTGGAACAACTCGGTGGCACCGAGATGCATAACTGTTGAAAGTTACAGCTACTCGGTGAGACCGAAATGTTCAAATCGGTTGCACCGAGATTGAAATCTCAGATCAACTTGATGATCTTGGTAGGACCGAAATGGTAGGATCGGTCAGACCGAGAATCATTAAGAGGTTTTGGAAGTTTAAGTCTATGACGAATCGGGACTCGAGTGCTCCTCACACTGAGTGGTTCGAATCGACTTGATCAAATTTTGTGATGTAGCATGAATAGAGTTTGAGACGAGAAAAGCATAGATAGCTAAAGAAGGTTCTTAGGCATTCTTGTCCATCCACTTGGCCAAAAGAAGAAAGAACCAATCAACAAAACAACAAGTGGATGTCCTTGAATGAGTAAAATATGCACCAACATGCTCACACAGTAAGATGGCAATTGAAATATATGGCAAAGCATGCACAACCAATTTTAGCATCTATCAAACAATTGGCGATGACTAGGTCATCTATATATGAGTATATTGACTTAGGAGTCAAATGAGAACATTTGATCATAGGTCATACTCATCGTTTAAGCTCAAGTGGGGTTACCACTTTTACATAATGCATTAATGTGTTCACACCAGTAGAGTTGCTTTGACTCAATTCTTAGAGTTAAGCTCCCCCTAGATGTGAGATCCCCCCTTAGAGGGATGAACTAACCTTGGGTTTTGTCGATGATGACTTCATGTAGGTGTTGAAGATGTAGATGCTCAATGTTGATGTAGATCATTTGGAGCAATCCTTTGGAGTGAGTTGCACTTTCAACTTGCCTACATGGGTTAGTCCCACAAGGAACAAACAAGAATATCCATAGACATAGAGTGATGCACACACAAGATGATGTCCATGAAAACATTTGGTTACCTTGTCCCTTGCCTTACCAACATGAGGGTTTGTGACTCCTTGAACTAGTGCAAGATGTGAAAGTTGATTGCACTTGTTCTTGCCAAAATGATATGAGTGAAGAATGTTGGCGGAGTCACCCTCAAGAACTCTCTAGTTCTTCTTCTTGGGATCCACATCATCTTGATGGGAATCCTTGGAGTTGTAGTTGTACTTGATGAAGTAGAACTTGACGTAGTCTTGGGGACCCACTTGAACGAGGCTTTAGGTGCTTCTTCAAATGCATCAATCTCTTCTTGAAGCTTGTCCTTGCCTTTGTTCTTGTGGTCTTGTGGTGGAAGATCATCTTGAGCTTGTGTCCCCTTGAAGAGAGTAGGATCATACTTCTCTTGTTGAGGAAGAAACTTTGTCTTGGGGTATTGATCTTCTTCCCACTCAACTCCATTGGCACTGAACTTTCGTTCAAAACCAACACCTTGATTCTTCCGGTGCCTTCCTTGCTTGCGTACAATTTCCTCAATTGCTTACTCCGGCAAGGCTCTTGTAAACACCTTTCTCTATAATCCCTTCAATAAACTATTTTCTTGCTCAAGTGTAACTTGGCTAAGAGAATCATTAGTAGAATCAAGAGAACTACTAGAAGCAACAACATTGGATTTGACATTATTATTGTTACTACTAGAGGAAGTATCTTTCGTGTACTTGTTACTAGACTTGACTTGAGGCATGTAAGTAGATAAGAGCAAACGCTTGACAATGTAATAAGTACTTTTCTTGCGGAGATCATCATTGGTTGCCTTTAAGAACTCATGCTCTTGCTCAAGATTGAGCTTTTCAAAGCGTAACTTCTCATGAGCCCTTAAAAGTTCTCGATGATCTTCGAAGATAGTTTCATGAGCCAACTTAAGAGTGTTTAGTTCTTTAGTTAGAAGCTCAATTTTCTCCTTATCATTGTCATTCGTTTGATTAGCATGATTAATTGACGTTTCATCATAGTATTCATCACTAGAGTTGTCAACAAGTAAATCATCATCACCTAGCAAGTCATCTTCATCACTATTAAAATCAACATACTGGGATGTGTTACCTTAGGACCTTTGGCCATGAAGCATCTTCCAATTCCTTCATTTGGTGAATCAAATATGTCGAGGAGTTGGTTGACACAAGTGCTAGACCGTCAACACCTTCATCTTGAGTATATTCGAGTCGGAGTGATAGCTTCTCTCGGAGTGATGGTCGGAGTCGGAGCCGGAAACCCATTCACCAACATGAGCTTGATGTCTTCGTTTTGTGTAGCTCCTTGATGACTTGTCCTTCCTTTCCGAATCCTTGCTTCTCCGTGAGGGTCTTCGTTCATAACGATCATCTCTACTCCTCCTCTCTCTCGGTGGTGATTCTTCTCTTTTGCTTCTTCTTTTTGGAGAATCTTCTCTTCTTTTGTAGGGTGCAGTACACTCATTGGAGTAGTGTCCGGGTCTCCCACAATTGTAGCAATTGCGCTCTCGACTAGAAGATCTTTTGTCATTCTAAGACCTTGACTTGGAGCTTCTTTCTTTGCTTCTACTTTTGTAGAACTTGTTGAAGTTCTTCACCATTAAGCTCAATTCTTCATTGAAGGTTGGTTTCTCACTTGATGATGTGGGGGCTTCACTTGAGGCTTTGTAAGCACCACTTGACTTGTTGTGAAGTTCCTCCTTATCCTTGAGTGACATCTCATGAGCAACAATCCTTCCAATGACTTCCGTTGGCTTGAGATCTTTGTAGTTTGGCATCATTTGGATCAATGTGCACACGTTATCATACTTTCCATCCAATGCTCTTAGGATCTTCTTGATGATGAATTTGTCGGTCATCTCTTCACTCCCTAAGCCGGCAATCTCATTTGTGATAAGAGCAAGCCTAGAGTTCATCTCAGCGACACCTTCACCATCCTTCATTTTGAACTTGTCAAGCTGACTTTGGAGCACATCCAACTTGGATTCCTTGACGGATTCGGTACCTTCGTGCATATCAATCAAAGTATCCCAAATTTCCTGTGCATTCTCAAGACGGCTGATTTTGTTGAATTCTTCGGGGCACAATCCGTTGAAGATGATGTCACATGCTTGAGTGTTGTATCGTAGCATCTTCAATTCTTCCGCGTTAGCTTCACGGTTTGGTTCTCTCCCATCAAAGAATTCACCTTGCAAGCCAATACATATAATTGCCCAAACGGCGGGGTTATGTCCAAGAATATGCATTTTCATCTTATGCTTCCAACTAGCAAAATTAGTACCATCAAAGTAAGGACCTCTACGGTGATAATTTCCCTCGCTAGGCGCCATACTCTCCTAGGTTGTGAAACCAAGGCTATGACCACCAAAAGCTATGGAAATCAAAGCAAATGGAGACCAATGCTCTGATACCACTTGTAGGACCCTTAAGTATGTCTAGAGGGGGGGTGATTAGACTACTTGACCAATAAAAACTTAACCTTTTCCCAATTTTATAGTTTGGCAGATTTTAGCTAATTTAGGACAAGTCAAGAAATCATCACACAATTCAAGCAAGCATGCAAAGAGTATATTGGCAGTGGAAAATAAAGCATGCAACTTGCAAGAAAGTAAGGGGAAGGGTTTAGAGGATTCAAACGCAATTGGAGACACGGATGTTTTTCTCGTGGTTCCGATAGGTGGTGCTATCGTACTTCCACGTTGGTGGAGACTTCAACCCACGAAGGGTAGCAGTTCTTGTGAGTCCACGGAGGGCTCCACCCACGAAGGGTCCACGAAGTAGCAACCTTGTCTATCCCACCATGGTCGCCGCCACGAAGGACTTGCCTCACTAGCGGTAGATCTTCACGAAGTAGGCGATCTCCTTGCCCTTACAAACTCCTTGGTTTAACTCCACAATCTTGTCGGAGGCTCCCAAGTGACACCTAGCCAATCTAGGAGACACCACTCTCCAAGAAGTAACAAATGGTGTGTTGATGATGAACTCCTTGCTCTTGTGATTCAAATGATAGTCTCCCCAACACTCAACTCTCTCTCATAGGATTTGGATCTGGTGGAAAGATGATTTGAGTGGAAAGCAACTTGGGGAAGGCTAGAGATCAAGATTCATATGGTAGGAATGGAATATCTTGGCCTCAACACATGAGCAGGTGGTTCTCTCTCAGAAATGGTAAGTTGGGAGTGTAGGTTCAGTCCGATGGCTCTCTCCATGAATGAAGAGGAGGTGGAGGGGTATTTATAGCCTCCACACAAAATCCAACCGTTACACACAATTTACCAAACTCGGTGGGACCGAATCGTTAAACTCGGTCGGACCGATTTAGTAAACCTAGTGACCGTTAGTGATTTTCGGTGGGACTGACATGCATCTCGGTGAGACCGATATGGTTAGGGTTAGGGCATAACGTAATCTCGGTGAGACCAATTACACAAACTTCGGTGAGACCGATTTTGGTAATTAGCTAACCGAGAGTTGGTCGTAAACTCGGTGGGACCGATTTGCTCTTTTCGGTGAGACCGAAATGTTACAAAAGGAAGCAGAGAGTTTACATTGCAATCTCGGTGGGACCGATCGCTCACCGGTTAGACTGAAACGTTACGAAGGGAAACAGAGAGATTGCAACCCCATCTCGGTGAGACCGAGATCCCTATCGGTAAGACCGATTTGCTTAGGGTTTGTGGCAGTGGCTATGACTTTTGGAATCGGTGGCGCCGGATAGAAAGAATCGTTGTGACCGATTTTGGCTTTAGGTTTAGGTCATTTGTGGATGTGGGAAAGTAGTTGAGGGTTTTGGAGCATATCACTAAGCACATGAAGCAAAAGGCTCATTAAGCAACACCTCATCCCTTCTTGATAGTATTGGCTTTTTCTATAGACTCAATGTGATCTTGGATCACTAAAATGTAAAATGAAGAGTCTTGAGCTTTTGAGCTTGAGCCAATCCTTTGTTCTTAGTATTTTGAGGGATCCACTTTCATCATCCATGCCATGCCATTCATTGAGCTTTCCTGAAATAATAGTCTTGGAATAGTATTAGCTCAAGGAGCTATGTGTTGTTATGAATTACCAAAACCACCTAGGGATAGTTGCACTTTCAATATGGTTTCACTTTATTTTGGCCATGTCTCTTTGCATTCCTCTGCTCCTCCTTTTCCTGTGAACCAAACACCCAAGTTGACAGAAATCCAGTGTTCACAAATGCTCTGTTACCCATGTGCATTCCTATCCTATTCCGGTGTTTTTCCTCCTATCCCTGCGTTTTTAGAATCATGCAAGCCAAATGAGCCCTTACAGAATTACTTCAGTTACAGGTAGGTGTCGAAGAAAACTTTGTGTGGTTTGTCCTGCTCCTACCGCAACGTCGTCCACCTCACCTGAGCTGCTCCATCGACAGAAGCATCCACCAAACCAGACATCACGACTCCTGACCATCTTTCGCTGCCTCAGATCCCCTTCCCTGCTGCCGGCACCCACCACAACGGCATCACCATTATCGACTCAGCAGATGAACCTGAGGAGTACACGGGTCCACAAGAGAGGTCGCACTCTTTTGTTTCTGCTTACATTATGCATTGCTTAATATTACCTGCTACTTTCTTGTCCTGTTCACCTCTTAGAATCCAAGTCAGGTCCAAATTTATGTTCAAACTTGAGTTCTAAATTAGTTGTGGGCACATATCGAGGCAACAACGAATAGTATCTCTGTCTAATATCTGGTTCACCTAGGGTATGCCTATGTTGTTCATCTTGGGTGGGAAACAAATAGTAAAGCAATCATCATCTGTTTTTGGATCCATCCACTGGTTGTTATCATTACTCTAGATTTCTGCATGCTCTCCTTACATAATATCACTATTTTTTTTTGTATGCATGTCAGATATTGTACACAATCATGTTGAACATGTAGAGAAAAAGATAAGAGTTCTGCGCGGCAATACAATGTCATGCAGACATTGCTCCATGGTAGGTTCAATGGAAAACCCTCCCCCCTCTCCATTGTAATCCGAGGAAGATATCTGTTACGAGGCGGATTAGCACGCAATGGTGACCACTCCTATTTACCCCCAAGGTGTTTGCTCTAACTTGGCATGATGATGTTAGTCATATCATGCATATGTTGCCTTGCAGTGCCTACTTTCGACATCATATATGTCATCTGCTTAGTTTAGACATGTTTTGTAATGCCACCTATTTAGTTTCAATCTCATATATGGGAATTATGCAATGCCATCCTGTTTAACCAGGCATCATATATTTGAATGATATCTAGCCCATCCTTTTCTTCATTAAATTTCCATTTGTCGACAATGTTTGTACATTAAACTACTCTTCCTGTGAATCAGCCATTTGAGTGGGTGATGGAAAAATCTGGAGTGAAAACAAGGCCTTCAGAGCAGACAGTACTACATGTCGAAGCAGATCTCTTGCTGGGTCCCGATAGCTCCTCAGACATGGATTCAGGGACAGATGACCAGTCCTATTCCCCCACCGAGGTGTATGCTATAACTTGGCACGGTTCTACTACTCATATCATGCATATGGTGTCTTGCATTGCATAGTTTAGACATCATATACACAATGTTCAACACCATGTTCTTAGTTCAGACATCATATATGCGAATGCCCTCCGCTTAGCATATAAATCACATATGTGAATTAAATCATGTGATCATAGTTACTTAGATAACATGTATGTGAATTATGTCATGCGATCCTGTTTAGTTAGTCATCATATCTTTGAATTATGTTATGCTATGCTATCCAGTTTAGATAGACATCATATATGTGAAATTATGTCATGCTATCCGTTTTAGTTAAACAATATACATGTCAATTATTTAATGCCCTCTTTTTTCCACACTATCTATTGCATCTGTCTCTCATACAATGTCTGTACATTCAATTATGTTTCCTGTTTATCAGCCATTTGAATTGGAGCGGGTGATGGCAGTATCTAGCAGAGTAAAAACACGGTGTTCAAATAAAACAGTGCTACCTATTGGTGGAGATAGCACCCCGGTTGTGCATGCAAGAGAACCAGCCCTACCACACATAACCCAGACTCTCGCAGATTTTACCCCTACTGCGATGGACAGAGAACCAGCTTCACCCAATCTAACCCCAACCCCAGCAGATAGTAACCCAGTTCCTGTTGACACAACACCATCTCCACCACAGAGCTCCCAAACAAGAGCAGTTAGTAAGGCAGCTCCAGTGCCCAAAGCGCCAGTACTACCACGGCGAACCCCAACTCCATCAGTTAGTACACCTATTCCTGTGGAGGAAGCACAACCAGTCATTCATAGTTTAGCATATATCGCATTTGATGTTGTTAAATCCTATGTGCGTATCTTCCCATCATGGAAATATTATACTGAAGATGAAGGAAAATGCCAGTTGTAGGTGTTTGTCCAGGAGTTATGTGTAAGTAATGTTATTCATGGCAATTACTTTGCTTTATCCCATACATTCTACCTCCATGATGGTTATAATACATCAAATTTTCCCAATTTTCTCTATAGAGAAGGACCGATTTGGAAACTCAGGATGAGGAAACCTGTGCTAATACCTCTGCTATCTTCAAGAATGCTTGGTGGCAGTATTGGAATTACCTGAAGAAAACGTACTTCACTGGCAAAGAAACTCATCAAATTCCCTTACATTCCCCTGAGACACATTTACTGGACGATGACTGGGAACGCCTTGTTCTTTACTGGTCCCGAACCAACAATGTGGTAAGGTCTATGAGCTCATTTTATTTTAAGTACTATATGCTTGCGTCTTACTGTACTCTGTTCATGTAGAACAAGTGCTTAAACCTAAAGAACAACTGTTCTCATTTAAGATTCCATTGCTATAATGCATACTGCTTTGCTCTTGTATCACTGTATTTACTCATACAAACTTATTTTTAAATTGAACTATCCAATGGAAACTCCAATGTCACAACAGGTATGTTTACGCATGTTTCTTTAACAGGTTTGCTCTTATAAATAGCTCTGTTGATTTCAATTTCAATTGTGTATACAGTTGACTTCTCATATCATGCACATTACTAGCATCATAACAGGGCCAATAGTGTTGTTGTACATGTAGACCCATGGTACCCATCTGAAATCTTGTTGTGTCGTTTAGTTTCCCACGCTTTGTATTCTTTCAGTGCTGCTTTCTCTTGAACTGATTTGATATGAACCGTGTCTCTATTTTGATTTGGCAAGATAATGCAGTGACCATAGGACATAGATATATGTTTGTTTGATGCTTTTATAATTTACTACTTGGCAATAGAAGACTTGGTAGTTTAATCTTGTCCACCTTACTAATGAACTGGTTCACCGAAATGAGTTTCATATACTAGTACATGCTAAACCTGTTATGTGTCTGCTTGTTTCTTCTTTTAGAATGCTGACAGAATATTGGGGAAGAGTGCCTTATTAAGCAATGATAAAGGAAGTAATGCAGATAAGGTTCGGGGTCGTGAGACATCCTTGTTGGTCTCCAACAAAGCTGATAAAACAGCTAAGGAAAACTATCTTGAAGACAGTGAGGCAACCCCAAAGTCCTGTCTTGGTTTACTGTTCGAGTTACTGGCCACTACCGCTTGCAAAGCTATTCAAACTCACTGTCTGAATCAGTTCGTTTCTTGAGTCTCAACTACAAGCTGCAAGACATCAACCAGCTGTGCTGCTACAAGAAGCGGAAGGACTGCGGAAGTCCCTGGAGCATTCAGATGCATACTTTCTGGTGCAATAGCAAGCGTTGGAGGATATTAGCGCCAAATAGGACAAAGCTAATAAGCTTGCTAAGCTTATTGCCAGCATGGTGGATACCCAGGATAACGTTTCTTGAGCTCTTCTGAAGTTGTTTCAGTTATGGACTTGTTTTGCTGTTGCGTTTATTTGCACTGGTGGCCAATTTTGACTGTCAGTGTATGTAATTTTTGGGGAACGCAGTAATTTCAAAAAAATTCCTAAGCACACGCAAGATCTATCATGGTGATGCATAGCAACAAGAGGGGAGAGTGTTGTCTACGTACCCTCGTAGACCAAAAGAAGAAGCGTTATGACAACGCGGTTGATGTAGTCGTACGTCTTCACGATCCGATTGATCCTAGTACCGAAAGTACGACACCTCCGCAATCTGCACACGTTCAGCTTGATGACATCCCACAAACTCTCGATCCAGCTGAGTGTCGAGGGAGAGCTTCGTCAGCACAACGACGTGATGACGGTGATGATGAAGCTACCGGCGCAGGGCTTCGCCTAAGCACTACGACGATATGACCGAGGTGGATTATGGTGGAGCGGGGCACCGCACACGGCTAAAACTGTTGTCTGTTGTGTGTTCAAGGGTGCCCCCTGCCCCCGTATATAAACGGGGGAGGCCGGCCGGCCCTAGGGTGCGCCAAGGAGGGGAGAAATCCTCCTCCTAGTGGGAGTAGGATTCCTCCTTTCCTAGTCCAACTAGGAGGAGAAGGGGAAAGAGGGAAAGGAGAGGAAGAGGAGAAGGAAAGTGGGGGGGCGCCCCCCTCCCTAGTCC
This sequence comes from Aegilops longissima, assembly GCA_021605205.1. Classification (NCBI taxonomy): domain Eukaryota; kingdom Viridiplantae; phylum Streptophyta; class Magnoliopsida; order Poales; family Poaceae; genus Aegilops; species Aegilops longissima. The sequence goes on along the minus strand of CM038680.1, from coordinate 371,475,844 downwards.
AATTCGGACTCCCTATAGGGAGGGGGCGCGGCTGCCCCTTGTGGGCTGCCTCCCCTCTTCCCTATGGCCCATGTAGGCCCAATCTTTCCCCGGGGGTGTTCCGGTAACCCTCCGGCACTCCGGTTTTCTCCAAAATCACTCGGAACACTTCCGGTGTCCGAATATAGTTGTCCAATATATCAATCTTTATGTCTCGACCATTTCGAGACTCCTCGTCATGTCCGTGATCATATCCGGGACTCTGAACTACCTTCGGTACATCAAAATACATAAACTCATAATATCGATCGTCACCGAACGTTAAGCGTGCGGACCCTACGGGTTCGAGAACTATGTAGACATGACCGAGACACATCTCCGGTCAATAATCAATAGCGGAACCTGGATGTTCATATTGGCTCCCACATATTCTATGAAGATCTTTATCGGTCAAACCGCATAGCAACATACGTTGTTCCCTTTGTCATCGGTATGTTACTTGCCCGAGATTCGATCATCGGTACCTCAATACCAAGTTCAATCTCATTACCGGCAAGTCTCTTTACTCGTTCCTTAATGCATCATCCGGCAACTAACTCATTAGTTACATTGCTTGCAAGGCTTATAGTGATGTGCATTACCGAGAGGGCCCAGAGATACCTCTCCGACAATCGGAGTGACAAATCCTAATCTCGATCTATGCCAACTCAACAAACAACATAGGAGACACCTGTAGAGCACCTTTACAATCACCCAGTTACATTGTGACGTTTGGTAGCACACAAAGTGTTCCTCTGGTATTCGGGAGTTGCATAATCTCATAGTCATAGGAACATGTATAAGTCATGAAGAAAGCAATAGCAACATACTAAACGATCAAGTGCTAAGCTAACGGAATGGGTCAAGTCAATCACATCATTCTCTAACAATGTGATCCCATTAATCAAATGACAACTCATGTCTATGGCTAGGAAACTTTAACCATCTTTGATTCGACGAGCTAGTCAAGTAGAGGCATACTAGTGACACTCTGTTTGTCTATGTATTCACACATGTACTAAGTTTCCGGTTAATAAAATCCTAGCATGAATAATAAACATTTATCATGATATAAGGAAATATAAATAACAACTTATTATTGCCTCTAGGGCATATTTCCTTCAGTCTCCCACTTGCACTAGAGTCAATAATCTAGTTCACATCGTCATGTGATTTAAGCACCAATAGTTCACATCTTTATGTGATTAGTTCACATATCCATGTGACTAATACCCAAAGGGTTTTCTAGAGTCAATAATCTAGTTCACATCGCTATGTGATTAACACCCAAAGAGTGATCATGTTTTGCTTGTGAGAGAAGTTTAGTCAACGGGTCTGCCACATTTAGAGCCATATGTATTTTGCAAATTTTTCTATGTCTACAATGCTCTGCACGGAGCTACTCTAGCTAATTGCTCCCACTTTCAATATGTATCCAGATTGAGACTTAGACTCATCCGGATCAGTGTCAAAGCTTGCATCGACGTAACCCTTTACGACGAACCTTTTTGTCGCCTCCATAACCGAGAAACATGTCCTTATTCCACAAAGAATAATTTTGACCGCTGTCCAGTGATCCACTCCTGGATCACTATTGTACCCTCTTGCCAAACTCATGGTGAGGTACACAATAGGTCTGGTACACAGCATAGCATACTTTATAGAACCTATGACTGAGGCATAGGGAATGACTTTTCATTCTCTTTCTATCTTCTGTCGTGGTCAGGTTTTGAGTCTTTACTCAACTTTACACCTTGTAACACAGGCAAGAACTTTTTCTTTGACTGTTCCATTTTGAACTACTTCAAAATCTTGTCAAGGTATGTACTCATTGAAAAAACTTATCAAGCGTCTTGATCTATCTCTATAGATCTTGATGCCCAATATGTAAGCAGCTTCACCAAGGTCTTTCTTTGAAAAACTCCTTTCAAACACTCCTTTATGCTTTCTAGAAAATTCTACATCATTTCCGATCAACAATATGTCATTAACATATACTTATCAGAAAAGTTGTACCGCTCCCACTCACTTTCTTGTAAATATGGGCTTCATCGCAAGTCTGTATAAATCTATATGCTTTGATCAACTCATCAAAGCGTATATTCCAACTCCGAGATGCTTGCACGAGCCCATAGATGGATCGCTGGAGCTTGCACACTTTGTTAGCACCTTTAGGATTGACAAAACCTTCTTGTTGTATCATATACAACTCTTCTTTAAGAAATCCATTAAGGAATGCAGTTTTGACATCCATTTGCCAGATTTCATCAAATATGGCAATTGCTAACATGATTCGAAAAGACTTAAGCATCGCTACTAGTGAGAAAATCTCATCGTAGTCAACACCTTGAACTTGTCGAAAAACCTTTTTTGCGATAATTTGAGCTTTGTAGATAGTAACACTACTATTAGCGTCGTCTTCCTCTTAAAGATCCATTATTCTCAATGACTCGCTGATCATCGGGTAAGTCAATCAAAGTCCACACTATGTTCTCATACATGGATAATATCTTAGATTTCATGTCCTCAAGCCATCTGTCGGAATCTAGGCTCATCATCGCTTCCTCATAGTTCGTAGGTTCATCATGGTCTAGTAACATGACTTCTAGAACAGGATTACTGTGCCACTCTCGTGCGGATCGTACTCTGGTTGACCTACGAGGTTCGGTAGTAACTTGATCTGAATTTTCATGATCATCATCATTAACTTCCTTGCTAATTGGTGTAGGCATCTGAGCTACTTTCCAATTCGAGGGAAGGTACAATTACCTCATCAAGTTCAACTTTCCTCCCACTCACTTCTTTCGAGAGAAACTCCTTCTCTAGAAAGGATCCATTCTTAGCAACAAAGATCTTGCCTTCGGATATGTGATAGAAGGTGTACCCAACAGTTTCCTTCGGGTATCCTATGAAGACACATTTCTCCGACTTGGGTTCGAGCTTATCAGGTTGAAACATTTTCACATAAGCATCGCAGCCCTAAAATTTAAGAAACGACAGCTTAGGTTTCTTGACAAACCACACTTTGATACGTCTCCAACGTATCTATAATTTTTTATTGCTCCATGCTACTTTATCTACTATTTTAGGCAATATTGGGCTTTATTATCCACTTTTATATTATTTTGGGACTAACCTATTAACCGGACGCCCAGCCCAGATTCTTTGTTTTATGCCTATTTCGGTTTCGAGGAAAAGGAATATCGACGGAGTCAAAACGGAATGAAATCAAGCGGAGAAGTTATTTTGGAAGGAAACCCACGATGGACTTGGACTCCACGTCGAAGATACGGAGGTGCTCACGAGGGTGGGGGCGCCCCCCCTGGTCGCGCCCCGCCTCGTGGGGCCCCGTAGCTCCATCGACGCACTCCTTTCACCCATATATACCTACGTGCCCTAAAACTTCCGAACAGAAGATAGATCGGGAGTTCGCGCCGCAAGCCTCCGTAACCACCAAAACCAATGGGACCCCTTTCCGGTACCCGGGGGGGGATCCATCACCGTGGCCATCTTCATCATCCGGCGCTATCCATGACGAGGACGGAGTAGTTCACCCTCGGGGCTGAGGGTATGTACCCAAGAGTCGATACGTCTCCAACGTATCTATAATTTTTATTGCTCCATGCTACTTTATCTACTGTTTTAGGCAATATTGGGCTTTATTATCCACTTTTATATTGTTTTGGGACTAACCTATTAACCGGAGGCCCAGCCCAGATTTCTTTGTTTTATGCCTATTTTAGTGTTTCAAGGAAAAGGAATATCGAGGCGGAGTCAAACGGAACGAAATCAAGCTGGAGAAGTTATTTTGGAAGGAAACCCACCGATGGACTTGGACTCCATGTCGGAAGATACGGAGATGCTCACGAGGGTGGGGGCGCGCCCGCCTCGTGGGGCCCCCGTAGCTCCACCGACGCATCCTTTCACCCATATATACCCACGCACCTAAAACTTCCGTAACAGAAGATAGATCGGGAGTTCCGCCGCCGCAAGCCTCTGTAGCCACGAAAAACCAATCGAGACCCCTTTCCGGTACCCTGCCGGAGGGGGGATCCATCTCCGGTGGCCATCTTCATCATCCCGGCGCTCTCCATGACGAGGAGGGAGTAGTTCACCCTCGGGGCTGAGGGTATGTACCAAGAGCTATGTGTTTGATCTCTCTCTCGTGTTCTCTCGTGTTCCATCTATGGCACGATCTTGATGTATCCCGAGCTTTGCTATTGTAGTTGGATCTTATGATGTTTCTTCCCCTCTACTCTCTTGTGATGAATTGGGTTTCCCCTTTGAAGTTATCTTATCGGATTGAGTCTTTTATGAGAACAGTTGATGTATGTCTTGGTGATCAACTTGCGGGTTTCGTGACATTGGGAACCTATGCATAGGGGTTGGCACACGTTCTTGACTCTTCGGTAGAAACTTTGGGGCACTCTTTGAAGTACTTTTATGTTGTTTGGATGAATCTGAGATTGTGTGATGCATATCGTATAATCATGCCCACGGATACTTGAGGTGACAATGGAGTATCTGAGTGACATTAGGGTTTTGGTTGATTTGTATCTTAAGGTGTTATTCTAGTACGAACTCTTTTATAGATTGATCCGAAAGAATAGCTTTGAGGTGGTTTCGTACCCTACCATAATCTCTACGTTTGTTCTCCGCTATTAGTGGCTTCGGAGTGACTCTTTGTTGCATGTTGAGGGATTGTTATATGATCTATCTATGTTATTATTGTTGAGAGAACTTGCACTAGTGAAAGTATGAACCCTAGGCCTTGTTTCCTATCATTGCAATACCGTTTACGCTCACGTTTATCACTTGTTACCTTGCTGTTTTTATTGTTTCAGATTACAAAAACCTTTATCTACCATCCATATTGCACTTGTATCACCATCTCTTCGCCGAACTAGTGCACATATACAATTTACCATTGTATTGGGTGTGTTGGGGACATAAGAGACTCTTTGTTATTTGGTTGCAGGGTTGTTTGACAGAGACCATCTTCATCCTACGCCTCCCACGGATTGATAAACCTTAGGTCATCCACTTGAGGGAAATTTGCTACTGTCCTACGAACCTGTGCACTTGCAGGCCCAACAACGTCTACAAGAAGAAGGTTGTGTAGTAGACATCACAGTTCATACGGTGTCGTCTCAACAGATTTAGATGGTGCCCTATTTAATGTGAATGCAGCTGTCTCTAATGCATAACCCCAAAAATGGTAGTGATAGATCGATAAGAGACATCATAGATTGCACCATATCTAATAAAGTACGGTTATGATATTCGGACACACCATTACGCTATGGTATTCCGTGTGGCGTGAGTTGCGAAACTATTCCACATCATTTCAAATGAAGACGAAACTCGTAACTCAAATATTCGTCTCCGCGATCAGATCGTAGAAACTTTATTTTCTTGTTACGATGATTTTCCACCTTACTCTGAAATTCTTTGAACTTTTCAAATGTTTCAGACTTATGTTTCATCAAGTAGATATACCCATATCTGCTCAAATCATCTGTGAAGGTTAGAAAATAATTATACCCGCCGCGAGCCTCAACACTTATCATATCACATACATCAGTATGTATTATTCCCAGTAAGTCAGTTGCTCGCTCCATCGTTTCGGAGAACGGAGTCTTAGTCATCTTGCCCATGAGGCATGGTTCGCAAGCATCAAGTGATTCCAAAAGTCGATCAACATGGAGTTTCTTCATGCGCTTTACACCAATATGACCTAAACGGCAGTGCCACATATAAGTTGCACTATCATTATTAACTTTGCATCTTTTGGCTTCAATATTATGAATATGTCTATCACTACAATCAATATACAATGAACCATTTATATTGAGTGTATGACCATAGAAGGTTTTATTCATGTAAATAGAACAACAATTATTCTTTGACTTAAATCAATAATCGTATTGCAATAAACATGATCCAATCATATTTATGCTCAACGCAAACACCAAATAACATTTATTTTAGGTTCAACACTAATCCCGAAGGTAAAGGGAGTGTGCGATGCTGATCTTATCAACCTTGGGATCACTTCCAACTCACATCATCACCTCGCCCTTAACTAGTCTCTGTTTATTTTGCAACTCCCGTTTCGAGTTACTACTATTAGCAACTGAACTAGTATTAAATACTGAGGGGTTGCTATAAACACTAGTAAAGTACACATCAATAACATGTATATCAAATATACCTTTGTTCACTTTGCCATCCTTCTTATCCACCAAGTATCTAGGGCAGTTCCACTTCCAGTGACCATTTCCTTTGCAATAGAAGCACTCAGTTTCAGGCTTGGGTCTATCTTTGGGCTTCTTCATGGGAGTGGCAACTTGCTTGCAATTCTTCTTGAAGTTCCCTTTCTTTCCCTTGCCCTTTTACTTGAAACTAGTGGTCTTGTCAACCATCAACACTTGATGCTTTGCTTGATTTCTACCTTCGCCGATTTTAGCATCGCGAAGAGCTTGGGAATTGTTTTCGTCATCCTTTGCATATTATAGTTCATCACGAAGTTCTAGTAACTTGGTGATAGTGACTAGAGAACTTTGTCAATTACTATCTTATCTGGAAGATTAACTCCCACTTGATTCAAGCAATTGTAGTACTCAGACATTCTGAATACATGCTCACTAGTTGAGCTATTCTCCTCCATCTTGTAGGCTAAGTACTTTGTCAGAGGTCTCATACCTCTCAACTCGGGCATGAGTCTGAAATACCAATTCCAGCTCTTGGGACATCTCATATGCTCTGTGGTGTTCAAAACGTTTTTGAAATCCCGGTTCTAAGCCGTATAGCATGGTGCACTAAACTATCAAGTAGTCATCATACCGAGCTTTTTCAAACAGTCATAACATCTGTATCTGCTCCTGCAATAGGTCTGACACCTAGCGGTGCATCAAGGACATAATTTTTCTGTGCAGCAATGAGGATAATCCTCAGATCACGGACCTAGTCCGCATCATTGCTACTATCATCTTTCAACATAGTTTTTCTCTAGGAACATATCAAAAATAAATGGGGAGCTACAACGCGAGCTATTGATCTACAACATAGATATGCTAATACTACCAGGACTAAGTTCATGATAAATTAAAGTTCAATTAATCATATTACTTAAGAACTCCCACTTAGATAGACATCCCTCGAGTCATCTAAATGATCACGTGATCCAAATAAACTAAACCATGTCCGATCATCATGTGAGATGGAGTAATTTTCAATGGTGAACATCACTATGTTGATCATATCTACTATATGATTCACGCTCGACCTTTTGGTCTCTAGTTTTCCGAGGCCATATCTGCATATGCTAGGCTCGGCAAGTTTAACCCGAGTATTCTGCTTGTGCAAAACTGGCTTGCACCCGTTATATGTGAACATAGAGCTTATCACACCCGATCATCATGTGGTGTCTCGGCACAAAGAAATGTCGCAACAGTGCATACTCAGGGAGAACACTTGTATCTTGAAATTTAGTGAGGGATCATCTTATACTGCTACCGCCATACTAAGAAAAATAAGATGCATAAAGGATAAACATCACATGCAATCAATATGAGTGATATGATATGGCCATCATCATCTTGTGCCTTTGATCTCCATCTCCAAAGCACCGTCATGATCACCATCGTCACCGGCTTGACACCTTGATCTCAATCGAAGCATCGTTGTCGTCTCGCCAACTATTGCTTCTACGACTATCGCTACCACTTAGTGATAAAGTAAAGCAATTACATGGCGATTGCATTTCATACAATAAAGCGACAACCATATGGCTCCTGCCAGTTGCCGATAACTCTGTTACAAAACATGATCATCTCATACAATAAAAGTTAGCAACATGTCTTGACCATATCACATCACAACATGCCCTGCAAAGACAAGTTAGACGTCCTCTACTTTGTTGTTGCAAGTTTTACGTGGCTGCTACGGGCTGAGCAAGAACTGTACTTACCTACGCATCAAAACCACAACGATTTTTCATCAAGTATGTGTTGTTTTAACCTTCAACAAGGACCGGGCGTAGCCACACTCGATTCAACTAAAGTTGGAGACACTGACACCCACGAGCCACCTGTGTGCGAAGCACATCGGTAGAACCAGTCTCGTGTAAGCGTACGCGTAATGTCGGTCCGGGCCGCTTCATCCAACAATACCGCCGAATCAAAGTATGACATGCTGGTAAGCAGTATGACTATTATCGCCCACAACTCACTTGTGTTCTAATCGTGCATATAACATCTACGCATAGACCTGGCTCGGATTCCACTGTTGGGGAACATAGTAATATCAAAAATATTCCTACGCACACGCAAGATCTATCATGGTGATGCATAGCAACGAGAGGGGAGAGTGTTGTCTACGTACCCTCGTAGACCGAAAGCGGAAGCGTTATGACAACACGGTTGATGTAGTCGTACGTCTTCATGATCCGACCGATCCTAGTACTGAAAGTACGGCACCTCCACGATCTGCACATGTTCAGCTCGGTGACGTCCCACGAACTCTCGATCCAGCTGAGTATCGAGGGAGAGCTTCGTCAGCACGACGGCGTGATGACGGTGATGATGAAGCTACTAGCGCCGGGCTTCGCCTAAGCACTACGACGATATGACCGAGGTGGATTATGGTGGAGGGGGCACCACACACGGCTAAAACTGTTGTCTGTTGTGTGTTCTAGGGTGCCCCCTGCCCCCGTATATAAAGGAGCAAGGGGGAGGCCGGCTGGCCGTATGGCGCGCCAAGGAGGGGAGGAATCTTCCTCCTAGTGGGAGTAGGATTCCTCCTTTCCTAGTCCAACTAGGAGGAGAAGGGGAAAGAGGGAAAGGAGAGGAAGAGGACTCCCTATATGGAGGGGGAGCGGCTGCCCCTTGTGGGCTGCCTCCCCTCTTCCCTATGGCCCATGTAGGCCCAATCTTTCCCCGGGGGGGTTCTGGTAACCCTCCGGCACTCTGTTTTTTTTTTCAAAATCACCCGGAACACGTCCGATCTCCAAATATAGCCGTCCAATATATCAATATTTATGTCTCGACCATTTCGAGACTCCTTGTCATGTCCGTGATCATATCCGGAACTCCGAACTACCTTCGGTACATCAAAACACATAAACTCATAATACCGATCGTCACCAAACGTTAAGCGTGCGGACCCTACGGGTTCGAGAACTATGTAGACATGACCGAGACACATCTCCAGTCAATAACCAATAGCGGAACCTGGATGTTCATATTGGCTCCCACATATTCTACGAAGATCTTTATCGGTCAAACCACATAATAACATACGTTGTTCCCTTTGTCATCGGTATGTTACTTGCCCGAGATTCGATTGTCGGTATCTCAATACCTAGTTCAATCTCGTTACCGGCAAGTCTCTTTACTCGTTCCGTAATGAATCATCCCGCAACTAACTCATTAGTTACATTGCTTGCAAGGCTTATAGTGATGTGCATTACCGAGAGGGCCTAGAGATACCTCTCCGACAATCGGAGTGACAAATCCTAATCCCGATCTATGCCAACTCAACAAACACCATCGGAGACACCTGTAGAGCACCTTTATAATCACCCAGTTACGTTGTGACGTTTGGTAGCACACAAAGTGTTCCTCTGGTATTCGGGAGTTGCATAATCTCATAGTCATAGGAACATGTATAAGTCATGAAGAAAGCAATAGCAACATACTAAACGATCAAGTGCTAAGCTAACGGAATGGGTCAAGTCAATCACATCATTCTCTAACGATGTGATCCCATTAATCAAATGACAACTCATGTCTATGGCTAGGAAACTTTAACCATCTTTGATTCAACGAGCTAGTCAAGTAGAGGCATACTAGTGACACTCTGTTTGTCTATGTATTCACACATGTACTAAGTTTCCGGTTAATACAATCCTAGCATGAATAATAAACATTTACCATGATATAAGGAAATATAAATAACAACTTATTATTGCCTCTAGGGCATATTTCCTTCAGTAATATGCTGCTTTGTTCCCTATATTTGCACTGGTGGCGAACTTTGATGCTCAATGGATGTAATATGTGTAATAGCTGTAATAGGCTAGCGTTTGTTGCTTGCTTATTTATTTCCGTATTGTATTGTTTAGTTGTTTGCTTGTAGTCACTGCAATTCTTTTTCCGCATTTTTTACTGGACACAATAACCTAGTTTTGGTAACTAGGCCACATAATCATGGCAACACACGGACTGTTGTAACCATGGGCCTCCTGCGGGTCATAGGATCCGTGAGTTTTCTACGGGCCGTAGGATCCATGGGCCTTTTACGGGCTGTAGGATCCATGGACTTTCTACGGGCCGTATGATCCATGGGCCTTCTACGGGCCGTAGGATCCATTGGTCTTCTATGGGTCGTAGGATCCATGGGCCTTCTACGGGGCGTATAATCATTTCGCCAAACATGGGTCATGCTATTCGTGGACCATAACGGGCCGTTAATAGGCCGTATTTGATAACGCTATGAAAACAGCCCAACGGGTCAACGGGCCACAAAGGGCCGAATGTAACCACGGGTTGTATTTTGCCCACAACCGGAATAGGCCAGTAACGGACCGTATCTAACCGAATTGTAGAAATGAGCCCAAGAATAAATGGGCCCTTTGAAGGCTGAAAGTTAACACGAGCTGGAAACGGCCGACGGAATAATGGGCCGTTAATGGCTATAAAGCGATACACTGTTCATTATGGGCCAGTTTCATCTCGGGCCTTTAATGGGCCGAGAGTTACAAAGGGCCTCATATGGGCCGAAAGACATCATGGGCCATACATGGGCCGGAAGTTACAACGGGCTGGAATCATATTGGACGGCCCAGATGAAGCTAATGGGCTTAATTCCGATAGGCCGTAACAGGCCGGTAGTAAGCGGGCCGTAAATGGGCTATATACGAACAAGCCTTTAACAGGCTTTCCGTGGGCTAGCCCGTTACCTATTGACCAAGTCAAACGGGCTAGCATTTTCACCAAAATGGGCCTCTATTGGGTCGTGCCACGTGTCGACATATCATAGGCGCCTCCTGTCCAATGAGTGGATGACATCTGTCCGAACGTTGAGTCGACACGTGTTTCTTCCGGCCAATGAGAATTTTACACGTGGAAAATTCCCATTGGCCCGGGATGTTAACGGGTTATCAGATCCAAAACCAGACCCAATAGCTTAATGGTGTCCCATTACGGTGGATGCACGTGTTGGTCACCCTTGATGAAAGCACTTCTATGACGCGCGATTTATCGTCATGGAAGTGGACACTTCCGTGATGATAATTTTGGTAATGTCATGGAACACTTCTACGACAGCACAGGTATGACTATCTTGATTCTGTCATAAATTTGTCATGGATGTACATGCATGACAGAAAACGTGACCTACTGTGACAAACACGTATCATCACGGAAGTGTCATTTTTTTGTAGTGCTAGTAGTCTTGCTGCATAAGCTTGTAGCTGAATGGTTTTACAAAAAAGGTTTTTTAGAGGATGGGGGAGATGGGGTTTTATAGCAGGGACAACCCCCTTAGCTAGGTGTGAAAATGGTCTCAAAAGTAAGCAGGTTTGCATGGCTTCCTTGGGTGAATAAGCAGTCAACTTTGGGAGTTGTTGGAGAGCTCAGAAATTCGCGAAGTCTTGACAGCCTGGACACCTTCCACGAGAATGACTAGTACTTTTGACTCAGAACTCCAAATGATGTGAGTTTTTTTGCATTGGAAAGATAATATGATGTAGCTTCAGTTGATGTACCCCTATGGCCCCGTATCTCCATCACATGGATGTGGCACACCAAAACACCAGAGGTAAAAACTGACAACATCAGCTTCATTTGAAACTTGTTTTCTCCAAACTTATTCCTCCAAAGCGGTTTCTTCAAGAGCTCATTGGTTGTTGGATTACTTCCATGTTATACCTAAGTTCAACCAACAATAATGGGGATGAAAGCATAGTTGTGTCATCAAGGTTACAAGGTAAATTTAAGTTAGCGCTCACCTGGTCACTTATTTGTTTGGCGCGACTTCTTGTGATTGGACCTATAATTGTTGGAGACTTGTCGATGGTTGTGGTGTCCTCATCAGAGGGTGTCTGAGAGTGAAAGTTCAGGTCGCTGCAACCCACCAAAATTGTACGGGAAGGTCATCTCCCATGAACGTGAGGAGAGGTGGGCTCAATTATATGATATGCCATAAAAAATAATGTTGGAGGACTATTTTTGCCTCAACTTCCCGTAAACGGTATTTCCTTAGGATACGCGAGCTATTGAAGTTGCTCTAAGGCACACCGAAGTTGGATTCGACATAAAGTGTAAACACATTATTCTCGATAAAGGTGAATTTAATTAACTCAAAATGAAACATCAAGTTGATAAAAACACATTGGTCACACGGTCCAGCCTTTGCATAGCTAGATGCACACAACCAACACCGACACACGCACACGAAAAAAAATCTCCCGATAAAGAGCGAAGTCATAAAATATAAATGTTACGCCTATGCGAAGAAAAATAAAAGTAACCTAAGCCATGACAACAATCAACAACGTATAACAACGACCATATCCACACTAACCATCTCTTAACACCACAACATCATCCCCGGATTCTACCACTAGGGGACATAATCTAGGTTTTCACCCTGACGAACAAGTTTGAGCATATCCGAGCAATGCCTTCAATAAGGTAACGGAGCAACAATATAGCCATTGTGGGGTATAGCCACTAGTGAAGAAATGCTTACACACAATCTAAATTGGTGGTGATGCGGTCACCTATTAAAGGAAGGGTCAAGGACCCATCATTTGGGACCCACATGGGGGCCATCGCCATCATAGGTAGGTCCCTGGACCACGCCTGCATTTTGATGCATACATCAGGAGGTTCACTCGGACGGCTCTGCAGCACTCGGATGATCACGCGTCAATCGGCAGACAGATTGCCACTCGGACATAGAGAGCAGGAGGACGCCGAGGGAGCTGCAATGGTTGAAGAATCCTAACTCATCCTCTAAATAGAGTTATAGCTACCGTTACCTGTAACTGTTGTAGTATAGGCTCACTACACTAGTAGTTGTCCATTCAACGACGTTAATTGCCCCAGCGGCATGGGAGACATGGGGCAGCAGCGCACTCTATATAAGCCGCTCCCCTCTCCATAGCCAGGCACGTTCAACCTCTGTAACTATGCCCATCAAATCATGGCAAGCCTAAGATATGAGACGTAGGGCTTTTACCTCCATCGAGTGAGGGGCCTGAACTCATTAAACACCGAGTGTTACACCTACGTCGTATCTAGTCTCTGCCCCTTATTCATACCCCTAGTACTCATTGTCAGGATCATAACCCCGATAGTTGGCGCCCACCGTGGAGCTAGACGTCTAGCAAAATTTCACGGAGTAGGTGGATTTCTTCATCATCATGTCAGTCAGCGGTGAAGTCCGTTTCGGGACGATCTCCTTCATTGCTGACGACTCAGCATGGCTGTGTGAGGCCCCACTAGACGTGGAGGTGTTGCCCGTTCATGGCGCGACGCACTTTCGTCCTTCCTAATACGAAGTCCTTCTCCGACAGCCTTCGGCTCCTTACCGAGTGGTTGCCCGCACCACCGTTGCACGCTGTCACAAGCGCTCCAGATGCTCGCGGCTGCATCACTGGATCAAACACGCTGTTGCCACCTAGGCAGCGGCAGAACAAGTGGCAGCTACCGAATTCGACGAGCCTTCCCTTGACCTCTCAAACAGGTCACTCCGCGATTCCTCAAAGGAGTCTGAGTCTGAGAGCGTCGAGTCAACCCCGAGATTCTCATGGCGAATAACTCTAAGCACCACGTATCCCCGGGTTACACGCAGCCCAAAGATGCCCATGCGGGTACGTCTCACGCCAACATCAATGGTGGCTTCCCGGGCCACGAACCATATGTACCTCAGGCTCTCACTCGGGAGCAGTGGGATGAGCTCCGTCGTAGGATGACCAGCTCCTGAACACTCCCATCACCGGGACAACTCCCGAGGCGTTGGCCATGGAGTCGAATCGCCTGGCCACTCTAGCCGAGCGTGATCACCTCGAGCGGCTTTAGAGGGAGCTGGATGAGCGCGAGCGCCGTCAACCTCGTAAGTATCAAGTCCTTAGTACTCCGCTGCAAAATCTGGCAGCTGCCACTCGGATTGCGGATTCCCTCCAACCCTCTGGCTCCACAGCTGGAGAGGGGATTCAGCAGATCCAGCCACTGCTGAATACGGCATTGTCGCAAAACGCGGCAGTATCCCAATCCAGAGATCGGAACCATAGTGCATCAGTGCGCGCAAAAACCGTCCAGTCGACACACAGCCCACTCGGCTCCAGCAGGCGCTGAGTCACTTCCTCCTCAAGAGACCATCATGAAGATCGGAGGCGCGATCGAGTCGGGTCGCCTCGGCATCTGGATGACCACGACCGCGCCCTAATGCCTCCACCAAGAGACGGCACATACGGGCATCCGCTCTATGATGATAGGTGCACACACGGCGGTGATCAAAAGCCAAGTCCAACTCGTCACACGAGGGACACTCGAGACCCTCTGTTCAATGCAAGATTTGTTCTCTCTCAGGGCTTGGTCGACAGGGGTTGTGCCTTGCGAGAAGGCCGAGATCATGAGACCCCAAGTGGTTCCGCACCCTCGTGTCTCGAGTGTTTCAGCTGTTACATACGAGCAGCAGAAATTCCCAATAACTTCAGTTTGGCTACGGGGATCAGCAAGTTCACTAGCGAGTCCAAACCAGAGATTTGGCTAGAAGACTATCGAGTGGTAGTGCAGATCGGCGGCAGTAACAATAATGTGTCCATGAAGCATTTGTCGTTGATGCTAGAGGGCTCCGCTCGGGCCTGGCTAACACAGCTCCCGCTTGGTAGCATATTTTGCTGGGATGATCTGGCGAGAGTGTTTGTCCTTTGAAGGCACATACAAGAGAGCGGGTGATTTGGCCGAATTGTAGCACTGTGTGCAGAAACAGAATGAAACTCTCCATGAGTATATTCAGCGGTGGACCACTCTACACAATACGATGGAAAATGTCACTGAGCACCAGGCGATCTGTGCCTTCAAGGCCGCAGTAAGATATCGTGAGTTGAACATGAAGTTTGGCAGGATTGAGACCCCGAACCTCAGTCGGGCTATGGAAATAGCCAATCGGTATGCCAATGGAGAGGAACAAGATCGACTGAGAAGCGACAAAAGCCGGACAAGTGACGCCCAACAGTCGGAAAACAAGGGCAAGAAGCACAAGCGCAAGGCTGATGCTGGAGGGAGCGCCGAGGCTGCGGCTCTGGCCGGCCAAGGCAAGTACAAAGGCTTCCAAAAGCAGAAGAAGGACTGGAAGTGGAAGAAGCAAGTTACCCGGAAGAGCGACATCCTCGATCAGCCCTGCCAGATCCATACAAAGAAAGATGAAGAGGGAAACTTGATTTTGCCCAAACACACCACTCGGGAGTGTCGACTGCTGAAGCAAGAAATGCGTCAAGATTCCTCTGGAGACAAGGATGAGGATGACGACCAAGGAGACAAGGGTTCTTCCGGGTACCCCAACATCGAGAATGTCCTCATGATTTTCGCCGACGTGGAGAGCAAGAGTCGCCTCAAAGTCATAAACCGAGAGGTCAACATGGCAGTTCCGGCTGTCACCAAATTTCTCGACTGGGCCAAGACGCCAGTAACCTTTGATCAATCAGATCACCCGGCTCATATGCCGACCCCGGGTGGCAGGCCTTGATGGTAGATCCAGTCATGGGAGGGGTCCGACTGCGCAAAGTCCTAATGGATGGCGGCATCGGGCTTAATATCATTTACACCGACACATTGGAGGCAATGAGCATCCTGATGACTCGGCTTAGCAAGAGCAACATGCAGTTCCATGGGGTAATCCCTGGGAATAAAGCCAAATCACTCGGTCAGATCGCCCTCGACATCATATTCGGTGAGGAGAAGAACTTCCGAAAGGAAGGCTGACTTTTGAGGTGGTGGACTTCCAGAGTGCTTACCATCCCATCTGGGGTAGGCCTGCCTGCGCACCTTTCATGGCCCATCCATGTTACGTGTATCTTAAGATTAAGATGCCAGGGCCGAAAGGTGTGATCGCTATCATAGGCAATCGGAAGTTGGCTGAAGAATTCCTCCAGAAGGGCTCCCAGATTGCTGTTGAGCAGATGGCGATGGCCGAGCTAGACGAATATAAGAAGGCGGTGGATGTAAGCGAGTTGTTGAAGTCCAAGAAGCGGATTGTGGAATCTGCTTTCCAGTCGGCCGGGGAAACAAAGCCGGTGCACATCCATCCCGAAGACACAAATGCTGCCCCGTCCAACATTTCCACCACCCTCGACAGCAAATAGAAAGTCGAGCTCATCCAGTTCCTCCTTGAGAACTGGGACATCTTTGCATGGAAGCCTTCTGACATGTCGGGTGTTCCCAGGGAACTGGCCGAGCACAGACTCCATGTCGATTCAATGATGAAGCCTGTCAAGGAACATCTTCCAAGATCTTCCACCGAGAAGCACAAGGCAATTGGCGACGAGATAGCACGGCTCCTAGCCGCCGAGTTCATCCAAGAGGTATACCACTCCGAGTGGCTCACCAACATCGTCTTGGTGCCGAAGGAACACAAGTCTCTTCAAATGTGTGTAGATTTTAGGCACATCAATCGGGCCTGCCCGAAGGATCATTTCCCTCTCCCTCACATAGATCAAATAGTAGATTCTACTGCCAGATGTGAGCGGTTGTCATTTCCAGATGCATACTCCAGGTACCACCAGATCCGACTGTACGGACCTGATGAAATAAAAACAACTTTCATCATCCCATTCGGGTGTTTCTGTTATATCACGATGCCATTTGGGTTGAAAAATGTTGGGGCAACATTCCAGCGCATGATCCAGAAGTACTTACGGAAGCAGATCAGTTGGAATGTAGAAGCTTATATGGATGACATCGTGGTTAAGTCCAGGAAAGGTTCCGACCTCCTGGCCGACCTCGCTGAGACTTTTGCGAACTTACGCGCTTTCGGCATCAAGCTTAACCAACCAAGTGTACATTCGGCGTGCCAGCAGGCATGTTACTCGGCTTCCTCTTTTCCGAACGAGGGATCGATGCCAATCCCGAGAAGATAGGGGCTATTGTCCGAATAAAGCAACCATAACGTCTACACGACATACAATGCCTCAAAGGCTCCTTAGCGGCCCTGAGTAGGTTCATCTCACGACTCGGTGAAAAGGCCCTGCCGCTTTACTGATTGATGAAGAAGTCTAACAGGTTCGAGTGGACTCTCGAAACGTAGGTTGCGTTCCAAGAACTCAAAGCCTTGCTTTCCACCCAGCCAGTGCTAGCTGCTCCGAGCAGCAAGGAGCCCTTGCTCTTATACATCGCGGCCACGAGCCAAGTTGTTAGTGCAGTCCTCACTGTGGAACGGGAAGAACAAGGAAAAGCCTTCAAGCTCCAATGACCAGTCTACTGCATCTCTGAAGTCATTACGCCTTCCAAGCAAAGGTATCCGCATTATTAGAAGCTAGTATACGGAATCTACCTAACTGCAAAGAAGGTGGCGCATTATTTTCAAGAACACTCGATCACAGTGATAAGTGACACTCCTCTATCTGAGATCATGAACAATAGAGATGTCACGGGCCGAGTGGCCAAGTGGGCCATTGAGCTCCTCCCACTGGACATCAGGTTTGAAGTCAAGAAGGTTACCAAGTCGCAAGCCCTGGTAGATTTCCTGGCCGAATGGATTGAGAAAGAGCAGCCTGTCCCGAGTGTTCCCGAACACTGGACGATGTTCTTCGACGGCTCCAAAATGCTCCATGGCTCCGGAGCCAGAGTAGTATTGGTGTCTCCTAAAGGCGATCGACTTAGCTACATACTTCAGATCCGCTTCGACTCCTCCAACAATGAAGCTTAGTACGAGGCTCTCTTGTATGGCTTGTAGATGGCAATTTCTCTAGGAATTAACCAACTGATGGTCTATGGCGATTCGAACCTAGTAGTGAATCAAGTCATGAAGGAATGGGATATCCGTAGCCCTGCGATGACTGGCTACTTCAACACCGTCAGAAAACGAGAAAAACACTTTGAAGGGTTGGAGCTCCATCATGTGCCGCGACTCAAGAACCAAGCAACTGACAATCTGGCCAAGATGGGTTCCACTCAAAAAATGGTGCCCAAGAACGTGTTTCTTGAACGCTTACACTCGCCCACAATCAAGGAAGATCCTTTTGTGGAAGATCCCCTGCAACCAGTCGGTCCTTCCAATCCGACTGAAGTAGACATTCCTGCAATAATTGATCTAGTCCAAGAGATACTGATCATCACTCCCAAGTGGACCGAGCCATACCTGGCGTACTTGCTCTGGAAGGAGCTCCCAGAGGATGAAGATGAAGCCTGCCAGATCGTCCACCGATCCAAGGCCTTCACCGTCATGGGGGGCCAGCTGTACAAGAAAATTATGACTTGAGTCACTCAGCAATGCATATCCCTGGAAGAAGGGCAACAAATATTGCAAGAGATTCACTCGGGAACATGTGGGCATCATGCATCCTCTCAGACCTTGGTCGCCAAAGAGTTCAGAGCCGGATTCTATTGGCCCCGAGCCAATGAGGCCGCCGAGACATAGTGGATCGATGCGTTGGGTGCCAGTTCTACGCGAACCAGTCGCACAAGTCAGCATCCGCCCTGAAGACTATCCCCCTCACTTGGCCATTCCCTGTCTGGGGACTCGACATGGCCGGCCCTCTGCGGACCGGAGCGAGTGGCTTCACGCACCTGTTGGTGGCAGTGGATAAGTTCACCAAGTGGATCGAGGCTAAACCCATAAAGAAGCTGGACTCGGCCACTACGATTCAATTCATCAAGGAGATCATCTTCCGATTCGTAGTCCCGCACAACATCATCACGACAATGGATCTAACTTTGACTCGGACGAGGTCCGTGAGTTTTGTTACACCCAGGGCACTCGGGTCGATTACGCCTCCGTGGTGCACCCGTAGTCGAATGGCCAAGCCGAGAGAGCAAACGGACTCATACTTCAAGGATTGAAGCCTCGACTCATGCGTGATCTGACCCACGCGCCAGGAGCCTGGGTGACCGAGCTGCCATCGGTCCTCTGGGCTTGTGCACGACCCCAAATCGATCCACGAACCGCACCCTAGTCTTTATGGTGTACGGGTCAAAAGCGGTCTTGCCGAGTGATCTGCTTCACAACTCTCCCCGAGTGGAACTTTACTCGAAAGCCGAAGCCGAGGAAGCAAGGCAGGATGGCCTAGACCTTCTGGAGGAAGAACGTGAGCTAGCGCTTATAAGATCAACATTGTATCAACAAGACGTGCGTCGCTACCACGATCGACACGTCAGAGGACGTGCTTTTCAGGAAGGAGACCTGGTCCTCTGAGTGGATCAAGAAGCCTCACAAGCTGGCACCCCCCTGGGAGGGACCATTCACCATATCCAAGGTCTTACGTAATGGAGCATACAGACTATACAACTTCACCAAAGGAATAGAAGAGCCCAGAGCTTGAAACACATATTTGCTCCGCAAATTTTATACTTAGAATAAAATCTCTCCCTTGTAATAGCTAGTCTGAATGAACTTAGATGAATAAAAGTCTCACTTTTTCCCATATATTATCTAGTTCGACCTACGGCCGCGTATCACTCAAGTGACTAACCAGATTCAGAAGCTAACACACCCCCAGTGGGTGAAGAGGTGGGAAATTTAGCTGCGAACCAGCTTTCGCCTAAGTTTAAAAACAATCTGAGTGAGGATCTGCTCCACACTCGGGGGCTTATTTGCGAACCAGCTTTCGCCTAAGTTAAAAACAAATTGAGTGAGGATCTGGTCCACACTCGGGGGCTTAGGTGCGAACCAGTTTTTGCCTAAGTTAAAAAAAATCCGAGTGAGGATCTGGTCCACACTCGGGGGCTTAGCTGCGAACCAGTTTTTGCCTAAGTTAAAAAACAATCCAAGTGAGGATCTGCTCTACACTCGAGGGCTTAGTTGCGAACCAGCTTTCGCCTAAGTTCAAAAACAATCTGAGTGAGGATCTACTCCACACTCGGGAGCTTAGCTGCGGGCCAGCTTTCGCCTAAGTTAAAAAACAATCCGAGTGGGGATTTGCTCCGCACTCGGGGGCTTAGTTGCAAACCTGTGATACATCTCCAACGTATCTATAATTTATGAAGTATGCATGCTGTTATTTTATCATTCTTGGATGTTTTACAATAATTTTATAGCAACTTTATATCATTTTTTGGGACTAACCTATTGACCCAGAGCCCAGTGCCAATTGTTGTTTTTTGCTTGTTTTTTACATCGCAGGAAATCAATATCAAACGGAGTCCAAACACCGCATAACTTTTTGGAGATTTTTTATGGACCAGAACACTCAGGATGGGCCAGAGCGGCACCTAGGGGGTGCCCCTGGAGGCCCAGGCGTGCCCAGGTGGGTTGTGCCCACCTCGGTGGCCTCCCGCACCCCCTCTTTACCCTATAAATTCACAAATATTCCAAAAACCCTCGGGGTTAACCTAGATCAGAAGTTCCTCTGCCGCTAGGCTCTGTAGCCACCGAAAACCAATCTAGACCCCGTTCCGGCACCCTGCCGGAGGGGGGAATCATCACCGGTGGCCATCTTCATCATCTCGGCGGCCACCACGATGAGGAGGGAGTAGTCCACCCTCGAGGCTGAGGGTTTGTACCAGTAGCTATGTGTTTAATCTCTCTCTCTCGTGTTCTTGAGATGTCACGATGTTGATGTATCGCGGGCTTTGTTAATATAGTCGGATCATATGGTGTTTTCCCCTCTCTATCTTGTTGTGATGAATTGAGTTTTTCCCTTTGAGATTTTGTTGTTGTCAGATTGAATACTTTTATGGATTTGAGAACACTTGATATATGTCTTGCAATTGAATACTCATGGTGACAATGGGGTATCGTATTGATTCACTTGATATATGTTTTGGCACTCAACTTGCGGATTCCCGAGGTGACATTGGGGTAATCTATGCATAGGGGTTGATGCACGTTCTTGTCATTGTTTCTCCGGTAGAAATCTTGGGGCACTCTTTGAAGTTCTTTGTGTTGGATTGAGTATTATGAATATGAATTTGCTTTGGTGTTATTTTAGTATGAACTCTAGGATAGATCAAGCGGAAAGAATAGCTTTGTGTTATTTTAGTACGAACTCTTGAATAGATCGAACGGAAAGAATAGCTTTGAGGTGGTTTCGTACCCTACAAACAATTTATTATTATGTTCTCCGCTAGATAGGAACTTTGGAGTGATTCTTCATCGTACTTTGAGGGACACATATGATCCAATTATATTAGAATTGTTGAGAGATTGCACTAGCAAAAGTACTGACCCTAGGCCTCATTTTCAAGCATTGCGATACCGTTTTTGTGCCCGTTTAATATTTTCTACCTTGCTTTTTTTATTTATTCAGATTATAAAAATATATTTCTACCATCCATATTACACTTGTATCACCATCTCTTCGCCGAACTAGTGCACCTATACAAATTGCCATTGTATTGGGTGTGTTGGGGACACAAGAGATTTCTTGTATTTGATTGCAGGGTCGTTTGAGAGAGACCATCTTCATCCTACACCTCCCACGGATTGATAAACCTTAGGTCATCCACTTGAGGGAAAATTGCTACTGTCCTACAAAACTATACGCTTGGAGGCCCAACACGTGTCTACAATAATAAAGTTGCGTAGTAGATATCAAGCTCTTTTCTGGCGCCGTTGCCGGGGAGGTGAGTGCATGAAGGTATATCTTTAGATCTTGCAATTTAATCTTTTAGTTTCTTGTTTTATCACTAGTTTGGTTTATAAAAGAAAACTACATAAAAAATGGAATTGAGGTTGCATCATATTATTGATCATCTTTATAATATCTTTCTTGAAAATGATGGATCGGAAAATTGTGCTCAGTTGTTAGAAGAAGAAGTCAATAAATTGTTTGGCACAAAATATTTGAATGATGAGCATGGTTGTAATATTGTTGGTATGAACTCTTTGACTATCCATGATGCTAACGATATGCAAAGCCATAAGCTTGGGGATGCCCCGGAAGGCATCCCCTCTTTCGTCTCAAACATTATCGGAACCTTACTTGAGGCTATATTTTCATTCGTCACATGATGTGTTTTGCTTGGAGCGTAATTTTATTTTGTTAGGATTTGCTTGCTGGTATTTAGAATAATGATTTGCATCTTTTATTTCAATAAAAATGTCAAGGGTAGCCCTTACCATGCTTATTTTGCAAGTATACATGTTGCTGTTTGAAAACAGAAAGTTTACCGCTGTTGCAAAAATTCCCTAGAAAATTCAGAATGTGATAAAATGTTGAAACTTTTTGCAAAATAAGCTCTGATAAATTTTCTACAGGGTGGTAAATTTTCATAATCTTTGGAGTTTAATAAGTGTTAATACTCTTGCATTCTTTACAGACTGTACTGTGTTGGCAGATTGTTGTTATGTTTGCATATGTTTGCTTGTTTAATGATTCTATTTGAGGATAGGAGTATTAAATATGTAGAGGCATTTAGTATGCAATGTTGAATAATAATTTTAGTAATTTTCTACAGTAGAGACTGATAAGGTTTTTGCATTGGTTTATACTAACTTATCTCATGACTTCTTGTTGAGTTTTGAGTGGATGAAGTTTTTAAGATTAGGGAAACCATGATATGAAAGGAATTAATGAGACACAAAAGCTCAAGCTTGGGGATGCCCGAGGCATCCCAAGTTAATATTTCAAGAAGTCACAAGCATCTAAGCTTGGGGTTGCCCCAGTAGGCATCCCACCTTTCTTCTTCAACAATTATTGGTTAGTATCGGTTGAGCCTAAGTTTTTGCTTCTTCACATGATGTGTGCTATTTTTGGAATTGCATTTTTTGTTTTTGCTTGTTGTTTTAATAAAATACTTAGATCTGAAAGTTTTCAAATAAAATAGAGTCCTCAAATAGTTGCCAGGGAGGCTAAGTAAGCGGCACTCACATCCCGTCAACAAAGCTCTTTTCTATGGAATTGCTCTAGTGCTTCACTCAGTCGGAGGAAACAATTTAGCTACCAGGGCTTTCTTGTCTTGTTCCACTTGGGCGCTCTTGAGCTTTTCAGCCTCCAGATCAAGTCAAAGCGATGTCACCTCCTTCTCCATCGCGGCATAATGGGTTCCCAGCTCACAGGTTCTCTGCAACATACAAGAAGTAATCAGTCGCCTCCCCGAAGGAATAATCAGAGAATAGGCACACGATGGAACAAGCTTGACCAGTACCAAATCCTAAGGTACCCTGGGCACTGAGTGGAACAAGCTTGACTGGTACCAACCCTTAAGTACCTATTGACTACCGAGTTGATCGCACAATACCGAGTGGTACGAGCACGACTAGTAACAGATCTTGAAGTACCCTCTGGCCCATCCTCACTCAGTTAATCCATTGAGTCGGCGATGAAGAAGATTGAGGACAACAACACAAGATGATCTACTTCATTCGGCTAACTTCCGAGTCAGCAATGAAGAAGACCTTACATATAGACTCACCAATTAAATGGGTGTCGCTGGACGTCCTGAACGCCTAATGACTGTTCTAAAGACTACCATCGAGTGCCCGCAATCGACGGCAGTCTCTGGGGGATACACCCAGTGGGTGCACTCAGCGTGCCCCCACTGGAAAGTGACTCGTTGATGGAGCTAAAAAAACAAACAAACACAAGTTGTAAGACTACCGACAACTATTCCAGTCAACGGTAGCCTCGGGGACTACACCCAGTGGGTGCACTCAGCGTGCCCCCACTGGATCATGTCCACTCGCCTACGCTCCGGCTAGGCTCCGAGTGAACACAAGGAAATTCAGTAAGACTTCAAAGACTCTTGCTGACTGACTTTAGTCGACAATAGCCTCGAGGACTACACCCAGTGGGTGCACTCAGCGTGCCCCCACTGGATCATGTACACCCAGTGGGTGTGCCCTGCGCAAACCCACTGACAGAAAACCTATTACAAGAAAATAAGAAACTTTGACTCTACTACAAGAAAACAAGAAACTTCGATTGAAAATCATAATCAAAATGGTACTTACTCAGACATTGGTCTCCAGCGCGGTGCTAGCGTCATGGGCCTCCTTCAATTGACTGCACGTCAACGCCACCTGGATCGGGGCTTCCTTGCTTGCCCCCACCTGGTCTTCAGGGACTCGGTACAGTGGGGAAATAAGTGACTGGGGTTGATAGAGATGCAGTGGCAGGCCCCAGAGCCAAGACTGTTGCTGATCCACTAGGAGGAACTAGCGAGCCCCTTGTAGCCGGGATCACCGCAGTCACGGAAGCCGAGCCACTCGGAGCAAGAGGACTCAAACCCGTAGTTCTTGTGGTGGTCTTTCCCGGGGAAACTTGGTCACCTGGCTAGGGGAAGCGTCCAGCATTGGTACATCCGCACTCGGCACCGTTTCCTTGGCAGCATCCAGGTTGGGCAGAGCACTCCTTTCGTCATCATCCAGCTGAATGATTTCTGGTGGAGCTACACGAATACACAAATTAGAAGAATCAACAAAGATCATTCGAAAGATAATCAAGAACCACAAGAAGTCAACATAGAGTTACCTTTAGAGGTAGCGGCATCCGCCGCGTCGGCATCACTCGGGCCAGGCTTGTGGCCGTGTGGGTCCGCTGAAGGTGTAGAAGTGTCCTTACTGCAAGAGCCAAATAACATTCGGTCAGCAACCAAAGCTGCACAAAAATAAACAAAAGATTGTCTAGAGCACTCAAGTTAAAGCCATGGGCACCGTGACCTTTCGGGGCTTGGAGGAAATCTGCTTGGACTGCTTCTCCGCCAAGCTCTCAGCCTTGACACGAGCACGCTTCAAGATCCGAGTCATCCGACCAGAAAAGGTCGACTGTTGAGCTGGACTCGCCTTCCCCTTGCGGTCATGCATCACCTTGGAACGAGGTTCCTTGGGAGCCTCATAGGACGGAGAGGACTCCGCCTCCTCTCCTTCTTCAGAGCTCTCCTCTTCATCACTCTCGTCGTCGTCGGGTTCCTCCGAGTACCATTGCTCGGTGTCACTCGTCACATCTTCAGGCGAATGGTCCACCACTGGGATCTTGGAGATCATCTTCGGGAAATCCTGAAGGGAAAATTCATCACAACCGGTAAAGTCAAATACATATGAGACGACGCACAGATGGGCCGACTGAATAGCATGTACTCACCTCTAGGGGCTGTAGGTCCTTGGAATACGGAGGCACCCATCTAGTCCCCCCTAGGGTTGTCTCAGGTGCAGGTGATGGCCTTGATCTTGGCCCCCACGACCGTCTCGGTGAGCTCCTCAGGATGCACTCGGGTGGGATCACTCGGCCTCTCATACATCCACATTGGGTAGGACCTGGCCTGCAGCGGCTGGATCCGTCGAGTGAGAAACACCTCCAGCAGGTCCATCCCGTTGACGCCGGCATTCATGGCGCTAATGAGGGCAGTGGACAAGATGTCGACTTCCGCCTTCTCCTCCTTCGCCACAAAGAGCGATGGGGGAGCCCTCACTCTCGCCAAAGAGTATGGTGGGAGGCCTGACCGAGTGCTGGCACTGGGGACATCCCTGCAGTAGAACCAGGTGCCCTGCCACCCCCTGACGGAGTCGGGGAAGCTCATCTTGGGGAAATATCTCCTCCGCGGACCTGGATGCCCAGGCCCCCACAGCTGGGTGACATGGGTTTTCTCTCCACCAGACGAATCTTTCTTCATGGCCATCGATCAACATGTGAAGATATACTAGAAGAGACCCCAATGAGGCGGGCAACCCAAGAAGTTCTCACAGAGAGAAACAAAGGCCAAAAGGTAGATAATGGCATTGGGTGGAAGATGATGAAGTTGTGCACCAAAATAATCGAGAAACGCCCGAAAGAAAGGGTGGGGAGGCATGGAAAAACCCCGCTCGATATGGGTGATGAGCAGGATGCGCTCGTCCTCCTGGGGCGCAGATTCGACCTCCCCCATGCCGGCCGACGCCACCCTTCATGCGGGATCAGACCCTCCTCCGCAAGCTCCTCCAGTCACCGGGTCGAGACACACAACGGGATCCAGTCTCCCACCGCACCGGAGCCAAAGGAGGAAGCCTTCCCTGCATTATTCGCCTTCTCTGCCTTGGCCGTGGAATCCCTCGCCATCGCTGCGCACTTGGATGGAGGAGAGAAGTGGAGGAGTCGGGAGGAGAAAAGGGGATCTGAGACCCAGAGCTCTGCCTCCGAATCTTCAGCCAAATTGCTCACCGCGAGTCCCTGGATTGACAGCCTGCGCGGCGCAGCTTTGTACATTACAGGCGCGATATGTGGCGGGGATCATGCGCACAAATCAAGGAGCCACGCCCCCCACTTTCCCACAAATCGAGGAGCCACACCCCCACTTTGTACAAGACAGGTGCGACACGTGGCGGGGATCGTGCGCACAAATTGAGGAGCCATGCCCCCCACTTTCCCACTAACGCACGACGTTACCGCTTCAGCGCGCGAACGCATGAATTCAAATCCCGAGATTTTTGGGACAAATCAATCCGATTGATTGCTGGTGATTCCTTTCCTAAAGGACACACGTCAGTCCGACTGACCACCCTCCATGGGGATCCGTGCACTCGGCCACGTTAAACACCCTACTAAAGTCCTCTTCAAGATCATTATGTGACGAGCTTGACGCCCCTCTGTGGGTTCACTTGGCCCTCTCGGTAGGCTCCAAGGCGCATGACTCGTAAACCTGGACTCGTAGGAGGCCTGCGCTGGCGTTCCCCTGGGATAAGGAGTCGCATCTCCCTGGAGAGTGAGACCACACGCCGGCGTCGCCACTCGAGTTGTAATGGCACGCCCTCACTCGGGCCCCTAGTCTATCTCCTCCGAGAGACAAAACGAATGCCATCGGATTTTTCTTGATGATCAACAACACTCAGTCATCTGGGTAAACCTAAAAGTCCAAAATCCGTTGTGTTTTTGTCCAAGGAACAACAAATGACGGTTCGGAAACATATTCCGAGTGTTCCTGCAGCACTCGGACTCAACCGAAGGGTCAGTTTGTTTGTCCTACGAAATCCCAATTGATTCGGGGGCTAATGATGCGGTCACCTATTACAGGTAGGGTCAGGGACCCATCATTTGGGACCCACATGGGGCCCATCACCATCATAGGTAGGTCCCTGGACCACGCAGCATTCGGATGCATATGTCTAGAGGTTGACGGCTCTGCAGCACTCGGGCGATCACACGTCAATCGGGAGACAGATTACCACTTGGATGTAGAGAGCAGAAGGATACCGAGGGAGCTGCAACGGTCGAAGAATCCTAAGTCATCCACTAAATAGAGTTATAGCTACCGTTACCTGTAACTGTTGCGGTATAGGCTCATTACACCAGCAACTGTCCATTCAACGACATTAATTGCCTCGGTGGCGTGGGAGACATAGGGCAGCAGCGCACTCTATATAAGCCGCTCCCTTTTCCATAGCTGGGAACGTTCAACCTCTGTAACTATACCCATCAAATCAAAGCAAGTTTTAGGGCACGAGACGTAGGGCTTTTACCTCCACCGAGTGAGGGGCCTGAACTCGTTAAACATCGAGTGTTACACCTACGCCATAGCTAGTCTCTTCCCCTTATTCATACCCCTAGTACTCATTGTCAGGATCATAACCCCGACAGGTGGCATGCCATTTTCAATCCACGTCACCACTACTTTTTTAAAAAATAATGGTGGTGTGGGAATATTTGATATGCCCAACAAAAGCTATAAAAGGGGGAGAATCTCAATCTTGATACCTTGGACCTCCAAAACCTAGGATAGGAGAGCGCTTCTTTGTGGAAGCTTCACTTTGCTCCAATTAATGAAAGCTCCAAGGTAATTCACGTCCCAATTAACTAGGTTAATTTCCTTATTATGGCTTTGTTGTCTCATGGAAATTTTGGATGGGTAAAAGGGTTCATTCCCCCTCAAATGTGGAGCATAATTTTACAAGGTTCTGGAAGGAAATTGACAATTCCATTTGCTATACTTGAATCTTGAATTCCAACACATACTCCCTCTTGCCAATATCAAATCATCTCATCTAAGGATAATTAAACAGAGCTGTGCTTTGCACTCCTCAAAGTAAATCTTCTTCCTTTGTTGAACATGGCCAAGAAGTGGAGCAGATGAAAAGGAAAAGGAAGGAAAAGGCTCGACTGATTGAACCCTAGTAAGAAGAAGTACTAGATTACATTATTTGAATAAGGGTTTCAAAATAAAAGAGTGATGAAGTAGGAAATGTATGGTATGTCATGCTAACCCCCTAATCTTAATGGGAACATTGTAAAGAATCTTAAGGCTACCTTTTGCAAGTTACCCCCAAAGAACTCCAGTGAAGAAATTCTCAAAACTAAGGCAAAAAGGAAGAATAATAGGGGGGAAATGCCAATATTTAGATAAATGAAGGAACTGGACTATCATAAGAAGTTAAAGATTCTGACAAAACTAAATATATTGTCATTTGGGAAACTTGTAATAATCTAGTTGTCAAGTGGTGCACTTGTTTAAAACCTCTAGTACTTGGAAGGATCATATACAATATCCTTGTCTTATTTTCGAATGAATGGATTGTATTACCATGTGATGGATTTCTTTGTATGCAGTGACTCTTGTGATGGACAGTCTCTTGGGAACTGGCAGTGTGGTCTCTTACTTTATATCACATTTCTAATGGACAAACAATTGAAAATACTTAATTGGAACATTAGGGGTTTGAATGACAAGGCAAAGTGGCTAGATTTTTTCAACAAAATCAAGGAACTTTGTTGTGATATAATTTGTTTACAAGAAACTGAAAGAGAAAACATTGATTCTACTCCGCTTAAAAGTTTCTGCCCAAGGAGAACAAATAAATTTGAATTTCTTCCCTCTGTTGGTGCTTATGGAGGGCCCTTGGGGGCCTGGAATGAAAACCATTTTTAGGTGGTCATTTTTTTGAAATTAATTATGCCATCTTCATACAATTCACATCATGTTTTAATGGAAGCTCTTGGATTCTAACAAATGTTACGAAGTTTGTCAATCTAATGGAAGAGCTTAATTTATTGATTGGTTTCAAAACATTCAAATGCCTAATGACATAGATTGCTTAGTGGGTGATTTCAACTATATCAGATGCCCTAAAAATAGGAATAGACATGGGGAAAATTTGTAAGATATGATGAACTTCAATGCCTCTAACACTGCACTAGGGTTGATTTAAATACGACTAAAAGGCAGAAACTATACATGGAGTAACATGCAAGAGGCTCATTGGCTTGAAAAACTTGGTTGGTGTTTCTCTTCTGAATGCGGGACGTTAAATTATCCTAACACCAGTGCCACTTCTCTTGCAAAACAATCTTTGGCCATGTTCCATGCATCATTCAAATGGGCACTAACAGTTTAAAAACGAACATTTTCAGATTTGAAATTTTTGGGGTGCAAATACCAGAATCCAAAGATGTGGTTAAAAATATTTGGAATCAAGATGTGCAAGCCGACAGTAGTATTAATAGGATCTCATCAACATTTAAGAGGTTGAGGAATGAATTAAAAATTTGGTCCAAGGGCGTATCTAATTTATCTCAATAAATTAAAATTTCCAATGAGCTAATCTTACTTCTGGACACTTTGGAAGTACAGACCCATTAACATGGAAGAGTGGAATGAAAGGAATATTGTCAAGAAACATTTAGGAAATCTTCTTGATTACCAAAGTACTTACTAGAAGGGAAGAGCTACAATAAGATGGGTTAAGTTTGGGGATGGAAATACAAAAACATTCGAGCCAATTCTACTATAAAATATAGAAAGAACCAAATCCCTATGCTATAGGATGGGAACGAAAAGGAGCACCATGACCATGAAGCTAAAGTTGTTGTTCTCTGGAGATATTTGAAAGCCAGACTTGGCACCATTATCAGTACATCAAGCTGCTTTCACCTGCCCATCTTGTTTCAAGCTAATGAACATTTAATAGAGCTAAAGGAACCATTCCAAACACAAAAAGTTGATGATATTATTCAAAAAAATCCTGCTGATAAGGCACATGGCCCTGATAGATTTAATGGATCTTACCGAAGCCTGTTGAGGCATCATTGCAAAAATATTTCTATGAGCTCATTGATGATTTCTACCATGGAGTGATTAATTTACATCCTATCAATGGCTTATTCATCACCTTGATTCCCAAAAAGGATAATCTTCAAAACGCATTGACTTTAGACCCATCTCACTACTTAACTGTATAATTAAGATCATCACTAACCTCCTGGTTGGTAGACATCAGAAAGTTATCCTCATTTGGTCCATACAAATCAGTATGGGTTCTTGATTGGCATGGGCATTTGAGTACATTCATCAATGTCAACAATCCAGGATTGCTTGGCATGGGCATTTGAGCACATTCATCGATCACCAATCAAAAATAAAGAAATTATGGTTCCAAAGCCAGATTTTTAAAAGGCCTTTAACATGATTGATCATGAAATAATCTTCCAAATCCTACATGTTAGAGGTTTTGGTGGTTGATGGATTAATTGGATAAAAATAATTTTTAGCTCTGAATTTTTCTCAGTGTGTTGTTAAATGGTGTCCTTGGAAAGCAATGTCAATGCAAAGGGGGTGAGGGGGTGAGACAAGGAGACTCTATCACTACTTCAGGAACACTTGGAAATAGATGCTCAGGCAAGATCTTGCACTTCCTGAACACGGAATCAAGGAGAAATATTTGGGACCTCTAAATAAATTGGTGGATTCATATCTTTGATGTTGATAAAAGAAAAATAAATTCTAATCAGATGATGATACCCAAACCTGGCATTGGTTAGTTGGATAGATGTTTTCCTTCATTTGTATTTTCCTTTTCTCTCTCTTTGTTGTACATATCCTTATCAATATTATTGAAAATACCGTAGAACTATTGCTCTATGGTTGACAAAACATTAGCATCACCTTCATCATCATCCCGCGTTGCTTCAATCCTCATCATGCCATCCAAAGCTCATCCGACCACAACATTAGCATCCAAAGCAATGCTTTGTAAGGTTTCAATAGCTGCCACCCGCGCATCCGTGTCCCCTTCATAGTGAAGCCATGTCCAATATATTTAATGAACCCACAAGCATAACACATTAGCTCCACTGGGAACGGATTAGTTTCCCCTCAAACCTGACATGTTAGACAAAATTACGTAGCATATCTCAGTGAGGCCCGTGATTTGCACACTTATGCTCGGGGACCACCATAAGAATTGTGAGAAGCACCTAGGCAGGTCCTAGCTCCAATGGCCAGGCCCACCATGCTCCACACATATATTACAATGGGACACTCAAACACAAGATGGCGAATAATCTCATCTTTAGTACAAAATCTACAGGTAGCACTATCAACATACATACGCATGATTATATTATCTTTACTAGAAATAGCATTGTTGCAGATTAACCACAACCAAACTTAAATTTTAAGGGGTATTTTGGCAGCACATGAGTGCTTGAACAATCTGTCAGATCCATGACAGGCAATGTAATCAACAACTCTATATGTATAGTGAAATTTAAAAACTTTGACTATACCATACGGGAAAGTCAACTAATTTTCAGTAGACATGGGTGCTCACTTCATCTCATTTTCTTAGTTTAGGGCAACTCCGAAGTTATCACCAAAACGGGGCACCAAATGGTCACATGCATGTATGGACGTGTTCCCATCCAACATGCATCAAATATTCGGGACACCGAATTTTGCATATATTTTTTAAGAAAATTTTACACAGCAATGGGCCATACATAAAACATCTAAAACAACCAAAAATCTATTCCTCGTCAACGTCCGTCTAGCCGCCGTCGTCGTTGATGGAGGCGAGGTCGACAATCCCCACGCCAGACAGTCTGACCTCGTCACTATTGATGGTCGGCGCGAACGAGGCGAAATTGCCGACGTGGTCTGATTGCCAGGTCGCTGTACTAGTCCGGCGCGTCGCCGGTCTCTGCATCTAGTGCGCTGAAGAGGTGGTTGCGCTCCGCCTCGTTGATGCAGAGCTGCCAGCGCTCGCGGCGGATGGTATGTGCACCGTGTACAGAACCTAGCACCGTCTGGTGCTCGTCGATGATGTTAGTGTCTACCACGATCATGGTCGTGACGACATCTTCAGATGCTTGCTCCGCCGAGAGTTGGTCCTGCACTAGCCAGTGCTCCTCGAGGAGTGCCAAGTTGTACCGCTGCTCCTTCTACAACAAACCAAACACAGACACCGGCGGTGCCAGCTGCTCCTGCTTCGCTTCCGCCAACACACTGTTGTAGTGCGACACATAGATCGATGCAGGAACCTAACCCTCCTTCTCCTCGTCCATGGTGATCTCCACTATTGCCATGGGGTCGCCTCCTCCTCCATCTCTGACATGTTTGAGCTCTTCTCCGAAGAGCTCGGAGGTTGGCACGGTGCAATACGAGCCTGGCGTCGGGCCTCCGCACTGTAGAGCTGCAACGACAATGAATTACTCTAGCCACTAGAGGTCCTGGACAATGCAACGACGAACGACAGACATATGATGGTGTGGTGGTCGGCCAGAGGCTAGGACAGAGGGAGTAGGTGCTCGGAGGGGTAGGATTTTGGGGCGTTGTCGGACGACTTTAAATAGCCCAGGCATGCAGAGCGTTGGGATGAATGCGGGGCCGGAGTAGCATGCTCATTCGCCACGCCAGTGTGAATGTCAAGTAGGCGAACAGCCGATCAGCCGACATGAATGCAGGTAGGATGTCGTCTTGTCGGGTCACAGCTATGTGACCGGCATGAATGTGGCGTGGAGAATGAACGGACACCGCGGAAGAGGCGGGAGATGGGGTTTATGTGGGTCTGGAGCGGCCGAGTCAGACGTGGCGGACATCCGGATTATTCTAAACCTCTCGTAGCTTGGTTTTGACTTATGAGATTTCAAACATCCGGATTGATAGGACCATTTTTCGGTGGTAACGAACGTCTCGACTGTTGGATTCGAACATTCTGAGGCGATTTCGTGATCCTTATACCACTTTATTACTTCCCGACGTTGGATTTATCGATAGTTGCTGATGCGAATTCCGGGAATAGCTTTCTACGACAAAGCTCTTATCTATAAAGAATGCTTGCTGAGGTATCCTATGAAAGTAGTGTGTCTTATTCAATTGCCAGCTTTAGCTCTTTTTATCCAGCAAGTTTTTTAAGCGGTATTTTGCGTAGCGTTTCACTGATCCTTAAAAAAACTCCAAACCAAGGTCTGTCACATCAGCTTATGCCTGAAATGGCTTCCCAGGCACTTCTACTTTTGTAGGCGGCCGTTGGTTTGGTTCAAGCAAACGCCCGCCACCCACCTTCTCTCCAACCCCGTCGTCAGCAACCACTGCGTGCCCGACGAATTTTTTCTTTCATGAATTACTTTCGAGATTTAAACTTGAGAGCAAGGTTCAGAACTTCGATCACAAAGAACATGGATTAAAACATGCCCTGCATCTAATCGTTACATGTACACATCCTAGGACAAATTTCCAAAATGTTGCAAAGAACAATGTTAGGCACGATCTTTGCTGCCCAAAATATCGGGCACCAGCACTTGAGTGGCATCCGTTTGTGGCTAGGGAAGCTGATGCCTTTATCCTCCATCTCCGGCAACAGTTTTCCCATAAGTGGTCCCCGATCCTCGCGTGATCTGCCTATCACCATCCCTCAGCGCCTTGCTGGACTGATGTGCTTCACATTTCACAATGAGTGGCCATCAAAAAGAATTAGGTTCTCCGCTACTCCTTTATTTATTTATTCTGGATTAAAGGGCTCACGTGAATCCTTAGATCGATAATTCGATCAATATAATACAAATTACATGTCATAAAAGTTAGTACAACAATTGTCCCTGCAAAGAAGTTACAATTTAGGATATATAACATTTGAAATTTCTAGTGATATAAAACTACCAAACATTGTGGCTGACTTTGTTGCGGATTACGGTGGCCATCGAAAGGTCTTTGCACGTCGCATGTAACTGTTGGGATTGCGGAAAAGTGGTGGCGCCACCACATAACTGACGTCGTTGGTGGTGCTACTTGAGCACCCGGTCTCGAGCTCCGGGGTGAAAACTTAGGTCTGACTCGAGTTGCAGTGGCGGAGCTTGAGCTGAAATTATGAGGGGGGGGCAAACATAACTATTATAGCAGATTTTTAATGGAAAATAGGCCTAATACAAAGGAGTATATACATGTTTTGTTGTGAGCTTGGGGGGCCATGGCCCAGCTTGGCCCCCAAGAAGCTCTGCCACTGCCGAGTTGGTTATACTTAGTAATGGCGGTGTTTTTACGTCATTATTTTATTGAAGACATTGCTCGGATATACTTGGACTGACTATTCACGGTCAAAATCCAGATTCTGGCCTTGGGTGGTCGGATCCGGTGACGACGGCGCTTAAGCGTTGCTCCCTTCCTGAACACTTGTTGAAGAATATCGTCATTCATGTGGTGTCATGAGATGATTGTTGCGGATATGGTCAAAGTTCATAATGTTATCACTTCAGAGTATGACACGTGGACGTAAAGAAGCCACCCTAATATCTTTCATCTAATGGAAGAGTAGTAGTGCATGAAATAATCTACTACTCGGTTTTATTTTTTACTTTCTTGAAAAAACAAATATTTCTATATTTTAAAGTAACTAAAGAATTTTGAAATTTTTATTAGAATCGAAACATGTTTTGGAGATCAACAATTGAACACATATTTTTTAAATATGAATTTTGAAAAAATTGTGATCAATTTTAAATGTTTTAGTTTTTAAAATGGAACATTTTTGCTCTTTTATGCATTTTTAAAAAGCATGAACATATATAAAAGCATGATTTTTTTATAAAATAAGAATTTGAAACACTCTTTATTAAAAAAACACACGCTCGGTATCCGCAATTAAAAAAAGAATTGTTCATGTCAAGACCATGTAGTAGAAAGTTGAGAAAGTCGTCGGGATGTCCTTTGATGGCTGCGCCTTCATCTTAGCACTATCATCGGATGGAAGAGGAATGGTTTAAGTGTTTTTAGCGAGATATACATACGTTGAATTGTTTATACTATTTGAGAGTTTAATAACTAATCCAAAAGTCTATCTTAGAATTTTAAAAAAGATTTGAATGCAAGCAAATTTATTTTGAAGGGAAGAGTAGTGGTCATTGAAGTGGGATTGTTTATATAAAGTTTTTTTGTTAATATTTGAAAGCAAACATGTATTTAATATTATTATTATTATTTTTAGAAAATGTGGGTTGTTTGCTTTTTCTTTTGCACTATTTGAACTTGGCCATAAAAAGGCAAATTTTTCTGGTAAATTTCAGGTGGTGGCTTCCCCTTCCTCTAGAAGAAGTCTATCCTCGCCCGACATCTCTCTTCCTCGCCCATCTATCCCCCTCGTCTTCCTCTCGTTCGTCGTAGCGCGGCCACCAGGAGGAGCGCCCTCGCCTGATCCAGCGCCTCCTTGCACCGCTCTGACAGCCCCTCGCCACCCGCTGCCGCCGGCGACCACCAAACAGGTTGCCGCCCCGCGTCGTCCCCCAGTTTTCCTCTCAGCATCGAGCTCCCGCGCGTCTCTCTCTCTTTCTCTTTCTCTGGCTGCTCTTGACGGGTTGCGCCTTTTGCCTCCTCCTCTTTGTCGCGCGCCACTCACCCATGGCGCCATTGCCACTCCTCTGTTGCTGATCCTCACCAGCCGAGCGCCTCCCGGTCATCTTCTATCGCACGCGCCAGCCAGCCGCTGCCTCATCTGGTCCCTCCTCTGCTCCTAGATTATTATTTTTATAAAATGTTGGCTGTTTGGTTTTTCTTTGCACTTATTCAACTTGGCCATAAAAGGCAAACTTTTCTGGTAAATTTGACGTGGTGGCTTCTCCTTCCTATGGAAGAAGTCTATCCTCTCCCCTCATCTCTCTTCGTCACCCATCAATCCCCTTAACACACTCCTAGTCCTAGGTGGCCAAACCCAATAGTTTTCGTATTGGAACTTTTTAATGATCTACTAGGTCGTTTAGAATCACGGCTCCTAGGCACATAGGTCGTTGTGTAGCGGGAACTCCTATGCGCCGCATTCTGCGGCAGAATGTCGACCTATCGCATAGGTTATTCCCTCAACTGGGCCGGCCCACGAAGGCAATGAGCATAGGTTATTCCCTCAACTGGGCCGGCCCACGAAGGCAATGAGCGGTGCAAAAAACGAACGATTAATTAAGCCTTCAGCAAGTATTCGAACCCGCGACCGCGAGCCTGTAGACAGGTGTTGCTAGCCACCGCGCCGTATTCAGTTTGATGGTCAAAAGGCAATGTGGACGCTTTAGACCAAGCCACACCGGCAGATCGGATTATTTCTCTTTTTTCCGATCTTTTATTTTAAATTCTGATTATATTTTTTACAAGTAGGAACGTTTTTTACAGAACCCACACGAGTTTTAAAAATATGTTAGCAATTTTTCGAATTTGCAAGAAAATTTGGGAAACAGGAACAGTTTTGAAGTTGTGGACGTATATTGAAAAACAGGAACATTTTTTTAATTTAGATCAATTTTCAATAAACACAGAAAAGTTTTTCCAAAATGTGAACAAGTTTCTGAATAGTGATTTTTTCAAAAACATGAATATTTTTAAAGGAGAACAAATATTGAATTGTGAATTTTTTTTAAAACTTAAATATTCTCAACAACATCAACTTTTTAAAATTTCGAACAAAATTTGAAATGGGAACAATTTTTAAAATAACGAACAATTGAATTTTAGTACAAACTTCGAAATGGAGAACAATTTTGAAAATACCAAACAAATTTGAAATGCGAACAATTTTGTAATACGTGAACAAAAAATGTG
This sequence comes from Aegilops longissima, assembly GCA_021605205.1. Taxonomy (NCBI): domain Eukaryota; kingdom Viridiplantae; phylum Streptophyta; class Magnoliopsida; order Poales; family Poaceae; genus Aegilops; species Aegilops longissima. The sequence continues at coordinate 371,438,903 of CM038680.1, read as the reverse complement.
AAAAATAAGAACATTTTTTGAAATTTGTGAACATTTTTTGAAATCCATGTCATTATTTCCAAATTTATCAAAAAATGAACAAAAATAATTTAAATTTTTTTCTAAAAACAGGAACATTTTTGAATATTCGGAACAAATTTTTTGAAACCGGGAACATTTTTTGAATTTATGAACAAAGTTTGAAAAAAGGGAACATTTTTTGAATTTGTGAACAAAATCTGAAAAACAGGAACATTTTTTGAAATTCGGAAACAAAATTTGAAAATAAACTTGAAAAGAACAAAAAGAAAAAGGAAAAAGAAAGAAACAGAAAAATTAAAAGAAAAAACGAAAAAGAAGAGAAATAAAAAAAGGAAAACGAAAAATAAACTGAAAAAGAAAAAGCCGGTTCAGGAACCTTCTAGAAGGTTCCCAAAACCGGAAAAACCAGGCTGGAAACACCCAAAACCGCTGTCTGCTGAAACGCTAAAATAGGATTTTCCTTGTGTAGCGACATAACGCGTATGCCCCGAGCGCCTCTCCATTGTATGGGCCGGCCCATTTTGAGTTTTTTCATGGGTTTTGGGATGCTTCTATAACCTTCCCTAATCCGGTCTTTTTTTCTTTTGTTTTTTGTATGGTTATTTATTTAATTTGATTTTTCATTTTCCGTTTCCGTTTTTCTTTTAATTTCTTTTTTCCTTTTTTTGTTTCTTATTCTTTTATTCATGTTTCTTTTTTCTTTCTGTTAATCATTTTGTGAACATCTTTCAAATTCTTGAACAATCTTCTGAAATAGGAATAACTTTACAAATGTTTAAACTTTTTCTGAAATCGTGAACATTTCTTGAATTCATTTTGTATTTTTTATGAATTCGTTCATATTTTTTAAAATTCTGAATTTTTTTTGCAAACTCATGAGATATTTTTTGGATTAGCAAACATTTTTGTAATTTGGATACGATTTTTAAAATTTACAGAATTTTTTTTAATGAACATTATTTTAAATGCATCAATTAAAGTGTTCCCAGGGAGTCTGGATTGGCCACTAGCATGCTTCTAAAGCAGTGCCTAAACACAATGCTACCTCGGATTCCTAAGCCACTTTGCAATTTTCTATTTATGGGTAGAACCCCGATACAAATACACGCATACATGCGACAGCCCCGTATCACATATGCCACCACCGTTCTTTCCCACTCCGATTCCCAAACGGTGATTAAAAAAGAAGAAAAAAGGTCTCATGGACACAACCTATAGGTTTTTTTAGGGGCTGCTACGCGTCGGCCGGTGGATCTTTTTAAAGATCTGCCGCCCTGCGAGCCTTAGATACGATAAAATCAAGCGCTTGGATGTCTTTCTCGTCTTTGCAACAATGATCTTGTTGCGGAAACTCTTGTAACACAGATTGTGTTGCGATCTTTTTTTACAGCATCGGCCGTGTTGCAGGATTTAATTTTTATAACATAGGTCGTGTTGCGGATTTTTTTCCCGTCTTCACTTTGTTTGCAACAAAAGTATTGTTGCAAAAAAAACTTTGCAACTGAGGTGATGTTGTAGATATTTTTTTTTCTTTGTCTTCACCTCTATATGGTGTTACGGAATAAACTTATGCAACATAACTGATATCGCAGAAATCTTTCTTGCAACAGAGTAGATGTTGCAAAACAGAAACATCACCGTCGTTCGCCAAGCCCGTCGGAGGTAGAGAGACATGCGTGGTCCAGTAGGCCACGTGTCGATCAAAGGAGGCGGCGTACACCCGCGCTAGATCTGACATTTGAGCGATAGCCTTTTCCCTTTTTTTTAGGGGTGGACACAGCCTATAGGTGGTCTTTGTTTTACCCCCTACTGCAATGGTCCGGGACGAAGGGATATAGGGCCTGTCACACACCTACTTCCACAATCAATTGGTCCACCAACAGTAATAACCTTCCGTCTAAAGTTGGCATATGTTGGATGATCGATTTCACCCAATATCAAGAAGACTATTAACACAAACATGCAAGGAGGATATTAAATGCTAATATCAAACGATCTATTACATGCTAGGGTTCATCTGTATCCCCGAGAACTAGGGGAATTACTTACACATGGAGCTGACAAACATCATAGAGTCGGTGATGGCAAGCATGAATGGATTAAACACGTAAAACAAGTTGATCCACTAGGGTTCCTGAGGTTACAACAAGGTGGGTGTGGATGATGATGATGATAGTGGTGATGATGGTGTAGCGCCCCTTGTGCTTGGTGGTGAAGACGACGATCTCCCCCTCTGCCGGTTCCCCCTCCGGATCACTCCGAAGGCTAGGGTTCCTCCTTCTGGACGAGTTTCTTATGTGTCCTCGTGTCTGATCTCCAATCCGATTCCACAGGGTGGAAATAGTCGACGACGCGGTTCCCCATGCGCCTCATACGACTGCCCATATGAACGAGCATGCTCCTATGGTTGGCCATCTTTTGCTCTAGAGACGCCGCCGACGCCTCTCCTCGGTCCCCTTGCTTTATTCTTTTATGGTAAATGATTATCACATTAAATAACGTGGTTCCACCATAATCCCCTGTGACCCCTTCCATATGCATTTACTTGTTCCAAAAGTATTTCCTAAGAAATTATGACAAAAAGGGGTGCGCGAATCGTGGTAAATCTCCACAAAGACTATCATGTAGGCACAAAATGACCACAAAAATTAACATGTAATTTCGACTCAATATGTTAGCAAACAGGGCACGGGGGCAAAGTATTAGTCCATCAACGTCAAATGGCCCTGAGCCCTGTTTCAATTGAGCACTCGATAACCCTTGATCGATCCCTTCAAGTTAATTAAGAACATGCTCTCCCGCACGTTCCGCATCTGCAAGGACCGCCTGCATCATCATTGTTTCATCTGTGTAGTCCTCCTCGTTGGACGAGTCATCGGAGACTCAACTTAGTGTTCGTATATGTACTCCATGTCCGAATCCATTACTTCAAATAAATGACAACAAAATTAGCACGGGCATTTCACCAAACACTTGGCGGGCATGCTGACTACCGTAGGGACGGAAGGTACCTATGCGGCGGATGGACGAGAGGTGTGGACCGACGGCTTGGCGGGTGGCCAGGATGGTAGAGCATCAGCGTCGACTATAGAGAAAACGGATGCAGAGAAAGAGGGAAGAATGGCGAAGCGGGGTTTTGGGTGGGTTTTTTGGTGGGCCGAGGGTATCGGAGTACTACATGAATGATGTCCCGCAAAGCCCCCTAGCTTGCTTTTGGTTTGCAGGAAAACGGACATCCAGACTGGTCCATGGATCGATGCAGGACGCAATTGGATTTTGACTGCATCCGGACAGCTCGATCCGGACGCTTGCAGCCCCAACTACCATTCTTCCCCCCCGTTTTAAAACTCAAAAAGGCAGGAAAATTGTGCGCAACCAAGAATTGAACCGGTGACCTCTCCATCTATAGCCAACTCCACAAACCACTACACCACCACCCTCAGTGAATACAAACCTCCTTTCCTTCTTTTTATACATACAAGAAATGCCATTTATGTTTTTTGTGTTTTTTCCTTTCTTTTTTTGTCTCCTGTTTTCTTTTTTATTAAATGCGTGAAATGTTTACAAATAGACGATATTTCTTTTCTAATTTGTGAACTTTTTTGTTAAATCAATGAACTTTTTGTCAATTTCAATGAACTTTTTCAAACCCGGTTAACTTCTTTTTGAAAATGAAATCTTTAACATTTTGATGAACTTATTTTAAAATTGATGAACATTCTTCAAATTTGATGAAATTTTTCAAATTCGATGAACTTATTTTAAATTCAGTGTTTTTTTCAAATTCAATGAACTTTCTTCAATTTTTATGATTTTTAAATTAAATAACTTTTTCAAACTCAATGAACTTTTTTTCAAATTAGATGAACTTATTTTTAAATTGGATTAACTTTTTTCAGTTTTGTGAACTGTTTTCAAAATGGTGATTTTTTAAAAAAATTGATCAACTTTTTTCGGTTTTGTGAACTGTTTTCAAAATGGTGATTTTTTTTGAAAAATGATGAGTTTTGTTTTTTGTTTTTTGTGAACTGTTTTTTTACATTGATGAACTTTTTCAAAATCATTGACCTTTTGTTTAGTAGGGCAATGTTTTTCTGCATGTTCACGTACTTTTTACGAAATCTGTGATGTATGAGCGGCCGTGATAGTTTTTAAGCTGCTAGTGCTGAATTTTGCCACTTGCGACCAAACGCCCTAGTGGTTGGCCGACTACCTGCAGGTTGTGTAGGTAGCGAGTTTGATACGCCGAGGAAGCATAATGGATTTTTTGTTCTTTTCACACATTTTTTTACCATATATTTCCCGAAACAGTCGCACGAAAGGTTTGGGAATGGGCCGGTTTCCAAAACGGCCCAACCAAAGAACATGCAGGCGCCAACTAGCCTAATGGGCACTGAAGGCGCCGGAAAATCCTATTGGACGCTAGCTGTGTCGAGTTGTCGAGGCTTCGCACAGAGAGCTAGCGATAGCGATCAAGATGGACCGGCGCAGGGCGCTACAGCTTCCGGTTTTGGGAACCTTCTGGAGGGTTCTTGAACGGTTTTGGGAACCTTCTAGAAGGTTCTTGAACCGGTTTGGTTTTTTTCTGTTTGCTTTTTCTATGTTGTTTTTTCTGTTTTTTATTTTTCTTTCCTCGTCTTTTTGTTTCTATTTCATCTTTCAATTCCTTTTTCTTCTCTTTTATTTTCTTTTTGTTCACATTTTAAATTATGTTTGGGAGGTTCAAAAAATCTTCCCAGTTCAAAATTTGTTCACCATATTAAAAAAAATCATGTTTTCAAATTTTGTTGCGAGTTTCCATAAATGTTTCCATTTAAAGAATTGTTCGCAAATTGCAAAAAATGTTCATGCTTCAATTTTTGTTCGCGAGTTTCAAAAAATGTACGCAAGTCTAAAAAACTGTTCATGTGTTCAAGTTTTGTTCGGGAGTTTCAAAAAAAGTTCCCAGTTTTAAAAATGTTTGAGTATCCCAAGTTTGTTTTCGAATTTGAAAAATGTTCTGGTTTTCAAAAAAACTTTCACATTTTATATTTTTGGGAGATTTTATAAAAATGTTCCCATTTCCAAAAATTGTTTGCATTTTTCGTATGGTTGAGTTTTACAAATTTTGTTCACAATATCTAAAAGTGTTCGCTGTTTCATACAACCTTCATGTTTTCTCTTCTCAAAAATAGTGTTTCTAAAAAATGTTCGCGCTTCCAAATTTGTTCGGGATTTTTCAAAATTGTTCTCCGTTTCAAAATATGTTCTCAAGAATCAAAAAATGTTTGTGCTTTAAAAAATTGTTCACGCTTCCAAATTTGTTCAGGATTTTTCAAAAAATTTATTCGTTTCAAAATTTGTTCTCAAGATTAAAAAATTGTTCGTGCTTCAAAAAGTAGTCCGTGCTTCCATATTTGTTCTCAAGATTAAAAATCGTTCATGCTTCAAAAAATTGTTCACAAATTCCCAAAATGTTCAAGTTTCCGAAAAATGTTTGCAAAATTCAAATTTTGTTCGTTTTCATAAAATTTGTTCACATATTCAAAAAAAATGGCCATTTTTTAAAATTTGTTCACAAATTCAAAAAGTTGCCCACATGTTTACTTTTTTTCACTAATTAAAAAAATTGTTCCTGTTTCCGAAATTTCTTCACATATTCCAAAAAATTCTTTAGAAACTTGTTTATATTTTCGAAAAAAAATTTTATGTTTATCGAAAATTGATCGTAACTAAAAAAATATTCTCATTTTCAAAAGAAATTGGAATTTAAGAAAATGTATGTGTTCCTTAAATTCTTTGAGTAATGTTGAGTTACACTACTTATCTTGTATTCTTTTTGTTTCGCGCCACATATATTTCACCAACATCTAGTCAGTTCGAGTGGCAGCGTTGTTCCGACCTCAACAGAAGGGTCTCAGGGTCGAATCCTCGCTCGCTCGCATTTGTTTTTTCACGAGTTTTGCGCCCGGCCACGCGCTGGTTTGACCCCAATGGCCGGCCCAATCGGGGCGCGCCCTGTGCGAACAGGAGACTATGGGGGTGTTTGGTTTATGTCCTGGACCAAAATTTCCTGGCCTGAGACCACCCTGAGATCGGCCTGGACACTGTTTGGTTTGTGCGTGAGTACCTGAAGCTAGCCTGGCCTGGAAACGAAAAGACACCATTAGCCTGTCTTGGAAATATCCCAGCACCATTAGCCTGGCTCAGGCTGCCGAGAAAGGACGCCTGGGTGCTGCCTGGGAGTACTAATCATGCATGGGAGAATCAAAAGTAAATTAATAGGCTGGTGTGACATGCGTAACCCATCACCAGATGTGGAGGCGAACCAAACAGGGCTTGCCTGGCCAGGCATAAAGCTGTTGTTTCCCAGGCCTGAGCCAGCACCAGGTGTGGAGGCGAACCAAACAGGGCTTGCCTGCCCATGCATAAAGTTGTTGTTTCCCAGACCCGAGTCAGGCGCTCGAATTTTTCAGGCACGTCGCCCAGGACGGCAACCAAACAGCCCTTATTTGCCGCAGAAAGCTCCCGAAGGCGCCGACCAGGGGTTCCCGTTTTTTTTTTATAGAATCCTTACCCTTTTATGGTCGACACAGCCCGTCCCGTGCCAGGCCCTTTTACGGCCGGGCCATGTGGTGCCGGGCCGGCCCATATGGGCAGGTCTGCTCAACACGCAGCCACGCCCACGCAACGCTCGAGTTAGTAGCACCATTCCGAACCTTAACCCCTCAAAAAAAAAAAAAAAACAGTCCCAACCCCGCACTCCACACTCTCAGTTCCTCTCCCCGGTCCCCATCGCACCCCTCTTCCTGCCGCCACCCACCATCCCCGCCGGCAGCAGCCTGCGAAGATCCATGTAGATCGCCGACGGCGGCGCCGCCGCTTCCCGGATCTGCATATCGCTGCCGCCTGCCGCTGTCGGTTCCCCCTTTAGAATCGATCGAGGTCAAATCCTCAAGGGTTCATCATGGCCCCATCAGATTGCGAAATACTCCCAACAAGAGACAGTCGCATCTTCCATTTCCGGGTAAGACTCTCGTCGCCCGAGGATCCTAGTCATGCGCACGCGAGCACCGTCGTTGCTGGATGCAAATGCAATGCTCTTTACCTGCCTCTACAGCCGAGCCCAGAAATCATAGTCGCCATCACAGTGCGGCGTAACCCAGATCTGGAGGGCGATCCCAAGGTGTCTACACGCATGGTTTTACTCGACAAGACCGGCTCACCAGCGCCTTCCATGGGGATGGGGACGGCGACGAACATGCACAGCTCTATCCCTGGGTTGATGGGAGGTTACAATCTGATAGCAAGGAGAGATAAGGTTAAGGCGAACTGTGTGGTCAACAACTACTTTGTGGTGTTGTGCTCTGTGGACATCAACTGGACATCTCCAACTTCATCGCTGAAGCAGGAGCTCCCGAGTTTCGGTCATGATCTTGCCATGATGTGGGATAAACAAGATCTCACCGATGTTTCCTTCCATGTTGGCGGGGAGACCTTCAGCGCACATCGCCTCGTGCTCGCTACCCGTTCGCCAGTCTTCAGAGCAGAGCTTTATGGTCTGATGGCTGAAAGCAAGATGGCATCTATCACCATCCATGACATGAAAGCCTCCACCTTCAGATTTATGCTCCATTACATATATCATGGTTCGCTGCCTAATGCTGGCAAAGGCAGATATTTCTTCCCCCATGGCACAGTACCAGCATCTGCTTGTAGCCGCTGACAGGTATGGGGTGGAGGGGCTAAAGAAGATCTGTGAGGACAAGCTATGTTGCAATGGTATCACGACGGACACTGTGGTTTCAATGTTGGAACTTGTGGAGGCCATGTCTGCCCCAAACTCAAAGTTAGGTGCTTTGATTTCCTCACCGATGGTGACAATTTCAAGATGGTCGCGACATCAAGTGAGTACCTCCATTTGATGCAGAACTTTCCCACTCTCTTGGTTGAAGCGCGGAATAGGTTCAAGATAGCACATGGAAAACCGACCATCGTTGAACCTGGTTCACACAAGAAAGCTAGAGTAAACTAGAGTATATTAGGCATGATAATGGAATGGTGATACCAAAATGTTTGGTTATTCCAAGCCTGTTGTATTGGCATTCCCTTCGTTGACTATCCCTTGTGCTTAGTACTATTTTGCAGTAGAGTACTCCTAACGTAGCTATCATGGCTTCGGGTTACCGTTCAATTTCTAGAGAAGACATGCCAACAATTGTATCCCGGTTGTATGGTGTTCTTCTGTGCCTGTTTATATCTAGCCTTTTAGTTTAAGCAACAGTTGCAAGTTGAAATGAAATTTTTTGCTACATTTGTCATATTATTGGCGGAATTTCTCTGGACACGACATTTTACGTAACAACATCACTGTGATCCTGTGTCTCATTTTTTAAGTAGCAACTTGATCCATGGTGGTTAACTAGTGTCGTCGTGAAAAAATCACCGGGCGCCTAGCATTACTCTATTATTGGGGACAAGTGGGAACAGTTTACAATGACTCCAGTGCATGGGACAACTTATAGTTCTCTTATTTATACAGTCAGCAGCGGTTAAGTTTGGCTGTCCTTTCTTTCAGTTTTTTGATAGAAGTTAGTTTGGCTGTTGATGCTAGTGGCAGCAAGCTATTGAGTGCTTGGGAGAAACAGCACATGTTCTTATACCAGTGTCCTTCCTCCAATACTCTCACTTCTCTTTTGTCCCTTGCCACTGGAAATGACTGATATTTCAAAGATGTGCCTCCTTTTTTTAAAATCATCGTGACTTCTTTATTACTAGATTGTAACTACAGTTACATCCTCAAGCAATGCAGGGCATCTGGCCATTCTCGCAAGTTCATGAGCTACCCTATTAGTATTAGCTTCTCTATGAAAATGCTCAATACTAATACTTTTGAGGAAAATCACATGCCCTGGTTGGCCTGCCTTGACAGTGTTTGCTAAATTACTCATGTTACAGAATTCCTATGTGCCGTATACGGACCATAAAACAGAGTACACAGACCACACCCATGCCACTACCACATCACCAATACATTACTTTTTCTGAACTGAAATCACGACTAGCGTAGATGAAAACTACGCCCTCCGTCCCTAAATATGCATAGATGAAAACTACTCCCTCCGTTTCTAAATATAAGTCCTTTCAATGGAGACTACATAACATGCATACATGAAAACTACTCCCTCCGTTCCTAAATATAGGTCTTCTTTTTAGAGATTCCAATGCAGATTACATACAATGCAGACTATTACATAACATGCATACATGAAAACTACTCCCTCCGTTCCTAAATATAGTTCTTCTTTTTAGAGATTCCAATGCAGACTACATACGGAGTAAAATGAGTGGATCTACACTTTAAAATATGTCTATATATATCTGATTGTATATTTAATAACGGAGGGAGTATTGGCTTCTAGTATTCACAATAGATGCAGTGAATGGAATGGATTGGATGATATGGTAACTCAAGCTCGAAGCCACCACAAGTTGAACATTGCCCCCACCAGATTATTGAGATGTTACCAGAATAACAATAAATCAGAACCAAAGAGTACATATCTCTTGTCATAACAAACTGAAAGAATACCAAAACCATATCTGCAGCAATAATACATGCACATCGCTGTAACTAGTTCAAACTGTCCTTCAAAAGATACAACAGCAAGTATCATTATTTCGTGTTTTGATACATTCCAGGTAGAGAACAAATCTAACTCTCGCCAGATTGTTTCGAGTGCTGCCAAACATGCCTCCTTACATAATATTCATCGATCGTCTTCGCAGATCTATCATTATGATTAGGATGCCAACACTATCTTCAACTACCAAACGTGCCTGAAATAATTCAACCATGTGCTATATTAGACAGTTGTACCGAATCAGAGTATATGGCAACTGTAGATCTTCCCAGTACTAAACAGTAGAAATTACTGAAGCATGAGTTTTCTTTTTAAGAGTGCCTTCCATATAACCATAGCTACGAAAAAATGATCTTAGTATTGCAGAAATACCTGCAGCACTGACCCAGTTACTAGACCAACTGGCAAGTCATGATTATATACTTGAACATACCATTTTGATGTAGATCATTGAAAGAACAGTTACAATATGTGAACATGAGAATTAGGTACCTTGCTAAGCCTAGAATTTTCTACAACAAAACGGCACCAAAAATGTACCAAAGGTAGAGAAAACGCTGATGCAGAAAGAGATAAGGATACTGAATGCACCCATTGGTGAAGAACACAACCAAAGAATATGATTAAAATTGGACAATACACAAGTATACAACCCAAGGAACAGGAGAACAACATATACACATAGAATTTTGTCTAGATGAATTAAATGGTAAATTAGTATGAAGCCATGCTCTTAGTAATATTAAGATTAGATTCTTTGATGCGAATAACGGAAGTATGTGAGAAACAAAACACCAGACTAGAAGGAACATAGAATGTAAGGCTGAGATTGACAGATATAAACTTATCTATCTAAAAGAAATCAAAGAACTAAAATGGATATGCAAACATCAGATAGAATCATAAACAACATACAGAACAAAGGATGCATGGAACAAATAGACAGACAACCTATAAAAACAGAAAACCATGTGACATTTGAGTTATTGGCAAAATGCAATTCAGTTACAATGTCATATGATCAGGTCACTTAGCTGTAAGGTGCTCTACAAAATGCAATCCAAAATTAGGCTGTTCTTTAACTAGGTTTGCTTGTCTGCTTGCACAATAATGGCAATATGCCATTTATCTTCTTATTAGGCTCTGTTCGGGAACTATTTCCTTCATATTCTGGCAAAATTCTGGCCACATGATCTCTATTAGTTATGACTATTTGAACTGAACTGCATTTTAGTTGTTATTTTGCTTGCCATGTGGACCTGTTGTGTGTATTCACTATGGTGTGAACTGTATTTTAGATGCTATTTAATTACCCATGTGCCATGTTTCCTATTTTCCTGTGTATATTATTGGAAATCAGTCAAATTCTAGCCAATTTCAAAAAACGCTAAAGCGCCCATTGCTTTAAGCTGTGGCCTTCCGCTTCGCTTACGCTTTCCGCTTTTTTGAACATTGTCAAGTGAACAACATATTAATTTCAGACGTTCAGCTTGGAGATAACTTTTTTTCATTTAAAGATATCCTTCAAGCAAGACATTGTGCTGTCCATTTCTTTACTAGCACAAAATTTGCAACATCCCGTTGTAGAAATAACATGGTAATGAAGGGATCAACAACCAACGATTGCATGTTCTGCTGCATTTAACCTTGCATTTTAACCATCGTTGCATATTATGTTCTATTAATCAGGTTCTCAAAAGTAATCTGCGGTAATTTTACATAGAAAACAAACTGCCATAAACAAATGATTGTAGCTTATTACTGAGAAAACATTGCACACACGGTAACATTCTCAAAACTTAGCCAGCGGTGGCCTACCAGATTTAAGGAGTATTCAAGGTCACGCACTTCCACTAGCAGGTATAGTACATATTCCCTTATGAAAAAAAACAAGATATAAGAACAGCTAAAGGCCATATACCTATGTATGTGTCCATCCGAGCACATCTAAAGCAGTCCAGCGAACAGCATTGTGAAAAGAGTCTCAGTGCTGCGACCACTGGATGCTCTTGATGTCGATGCCTGCCTTAGCCATCTCATAGAGTGGACTCATCTCACGGAGCTTAAGCACCTGATGGACAGTGAGCTCAGTTGCTCTGTCCACCTCTTCCTCGGTGGTGAAGCGGCCAATGCCAAAGCGAATGGAGGTGTGTGCCATGTCCTCATCCACACCAAGCGCCCGGAGCACATAGGAAGGCTCCAAACTAGCACTGGTGCATGCGCTGCCACTTGACACAGCCACCTCCTTCAGCCCCATCAGCAAGCTCTCGCCCTCGACATATGCAAATGACAAGTTCAGGTTGCCCGCGTACCGGTGCTCCATACTACCGTTGATGACAACATCATCAACCTTGGAACGGATGCCATCAAGCAGACGCTGCTGCAGAGCGCTAACTCGCCTCTCATCATAGTCCATCTCTTTGGCTGCAATTTCGCAGGCAGCACCAAATCCAACAACAATGGGCGTGGGCACCGTGCCACTGCGGATGCCTCGTTCCTGGCCACCTCCACTCATCTGTGGCTCCACACGAATGCGAGGGCGGCGGCGCAGGTAGAGCGCACCGACACCCTTGGGTCCATAAATCTTGTGCGCGGACAGTGACATGAGTCCAATCCCCATCTGGTTGACATCAATTGGGATCTTCCCGAGAGCCTGAGCCGCGTCTGTGTGGAAGGGCACGCCCTTCTCGCGGCAGATGCGGCCAATCTCCTCGAGCGGCTGGACAACGCCGATCTCGTTGTTGACGGCCATGACGGAGACGAGCCCAGTGTCGGGGCGGATGGCATCGGCGAGCTGCGCGACGTCAATGAGGCCGTCGGGGCGAACGGGGAGGTAGGTGACATCGAAGCCCTCTTGCTGGAGGTACCTGCAGGAGTCGAGGACGCACTTGTGCTCGGTCTGGGTGGTGATGACGTGGCGGCGGCGGTCGCGGTAGAAGTGCATGACGCCCTTGACGGCGATGTTGTTGCACTCGGTGGCGCCCGAGGTGAAGAAGATCTCCCTGGGGTCGGCGCCGATGAGCCTCGCGACGCGCGCGCGGGCCTCCTCGACGGCGGCGTCCGACTCCCAGCCGTAGAGGTGGGTGCGGGAGTGCGGGTTGCCGTAGCGGGAGAGGTAGAAGGGGAGCATGGCGTCGAGCACCCGCGGGTCCACGGGCGTGGTCGCCTGCATGTCCAGGTAGAGCGGCCGGCCGGAGATGCGCACGCCCTTGATGGTGATGGCGTCGTCGTCCTCCTCCGCGGCGAGGGCGTCGGCCGGCAGGGCGGCCGTGGAGAGGGCGCGGGTGGGGGTGGGGGTGGGGGCGGGGGAGGAGGGGAGGCGGCCGCCGCGGCGGAGGAAGAGGGGGAGGAGGCGGCGGGGGAGGGCCATGGGTGGGTGGGGAGAGGTAGGGTTCAGGGGTGCCGCCGCGCTGCTCCCGTTTCTGCGGAGGGGCGATTTGGGGAGAATGGCTATGCGGAGACGAGACGGGGAGGGTTTGCGGCCTTGGTTGGGGGAGCGTCGACGTGGTGGTGGATAGGCGGTGGAGTCTGGGCTAAGAGAAATTGGGCACGCAACGAGCCGACGAATCACATCCTGATGAGCCCTTCGCTGTCGGTCCGGCCCAGGTTTTCGTTGCGGTGGGCGTGTTCCCGGCAAACCCTATCCAGGGCATCTTGCCTCAAAGAAAATAGGGCAACGCTAGGCCCCGGTGCACCGGCCGAAAGTTTCGGCCGGTCCAGCCCCAGCCGTTTAATGCGAGCCGCTTGTTCAATGGATTTGGGCAAAAAAAAAAAAAAAACAATTTGCTCATGTTTTTTTCCTCGGGCTGGATCTGTAACTCCCGCTTAGGATCCTCGTCGCCGCGCTTGCAGTCCCCTCCGGTTGGCCACCATCGTCGTCGGCCGTCCTTGTGGTCGGTCCCCATTCTCGCCGGCCGTCCTCGTGGTCAGTCCCCACCCTCGCCGTCCGTTCTCGCCGTTGAATATGGATGTAGTCAAAAACTACCTCAACCCATGCAACAATTGCGCCTGTGGTTGCAGCTCCACCGACGACGGTTATAGCTCTCCTCCGGTTGTAACTCCATCACCGCTCCTCGGCTCGCTGCACGGAATTGCGTCGGCGACGACCACCAGTCAGTCAACGCCATTGAATGAATGTAGCAAAAAACTTCACCAGTAGTAGAAAAAAAAACTACGGATGCAGCAAAAATCAACCACCGTCGCCGTCTTCGCGAGGTCGCAACTCTGCCTTACATGGATGTAGCAAAATCCTTCAGCGGTAGTAGCAAAAATCTACTACGGTTGTAGCAAAAATTAGGGTTGTAGCAAAAACTTCACCAGTCAGCAACGCCATTGAATGGTTGAAGCTTTTCAAAATTAGGGTTGAAGCTTTTCATGTCAACGGTTGTAGCTTTTTGTTTGTGTACTCGCGGGTTGAAGCTTTCTATGAAGCAGGTTGAAGCTTTTCATAATGCGGGATGAAGCTTTTCAATTCAGCAGTTGAAGCTTCCCAATTCAGTGGATGCAACTTTTTTGTGCTTCGGTGCCCCGGCGACAAGCTCCTGTGTATTCTCAGTTGAAGCTTTCCTGATGCCGGTTGTAGCTTTTCAGGCCACCGGTTGCAGCTTATGCTGCAGTAGTGTGCCGACGACCAACATCGTCATCTGTCTTTCGAAAACTTTTGATGTTGCCGATTGAAGCTATCTTGTCCACCGGTTGTAGCATTATGCGCTGCCGGATGCAGCTTCTCTTGTGCGCAGTCATGGGACGACGGCGTGACCATGGCGAAGAGCTCAGCCATGGCGACGAGCGCGGCCATGGAATGGCAGCGTCGCCCCTCGGGGCGCACAAACAGCACCGGAGGCAGGAGCTGCAGGCCCGCCTGGATCCATGGAGTTTGCTGCCTGGACAGTCGCGGGGAAGAACGAGTAGATGCAGCGTTGGGAAGAGGATAAGATACACGTGTTGGCTTTCTGATGGCTAGCGCCAGCGTGACGAAGCGACCGGCCCGAGCGTTCCGCCGACGCACTGCGCGCAAACGTTTCCCAAGAAAATAAGAAAACTCTAGGGCATCTTCACTGTGCATCAATCTTTCAAACAAGAAAAAACACGCGAACCAGTATGTAGTTAGATAGTTAAAAAAACAGTGGTATTTTCAACTAATCAGGATTCAAGTCCTGGTGCTCGCACGTCCCCGTCGACTAAGAAATGCCTACGGTGACTTCATAAAATTTCAAGATGATATGCTTGTGCCTAGACTGTAAATTTTAATGTACTCCCTCTATTAACTTATAAAAGGCACGCTATGAAAAATACACTTTGCATCTATACAAGGCCATCAACAGTAATAGAGACAAAAATTAATGACATTTCATCAAACTAGCAACTTATTTAATACTTCTATGCATGCAGTCATAATGACACTCCAATCTGCTTTTTATCCTTCCTTGCATGCATCCGATGTATTAATGATCACACTAAAAGAAAAGAAAAGATGGTTTACAAAGAAAGACATTAAATTTTACACTGGTACCTGTAAAATGAGTTTTTGGCCTTGTATATAATAATGAAGGGAGTATTTACAACCAAAGAATGAAATTTAAACCTAAACTAAACTAAGTGAGCTACCGGACGGATGTTGAGTAAATATGCAATTTCTCGATTAAATTAATCCACGAGTAAATCACTAGCATGGCATTGACACAAGTAAACGCATATTGATATTCAGTCACGCAAGCACATACTACGCTAATTGCAGAAAGATCTATGTATAACGCTAGCATGGCTAAAACAGAAAACAGTAGGAGCGGGATAAACGAGTTATACCCTCCAGTAGGCCATGCAGAGGCTGCGGCTTTGGTGGCAGCAACGGCATCCTCGGCGGCCTTCTCGTCGGCTTCAGCTTTCTCGGCGGCGGAACGTTCGGCGGCGGTGGACATGATGATGATGAGGGCGGCGCGGACGTAGAGGAAGTAGAAGAACAGTGAGCAGTCGCGTAGTCGCTTCCCAAAAACCTATTCGCCTCTCCCGACAGAACAAGAGAGACGGGTTTCAACCTCTACTCCCGTCGACCGTGTACGCGGCGGACGGGATGGAGTCACCGGCGGCAGCAGCAGCAAAGGAACGACGGTGGGGTGCACGTGAGCATGTGATCTGTTCGTGGCCGCTAGGGTTAGGGGACACCGCACACTTATATAGGCGCAGCCACGTGGAGAGACGTGGGCTCGACCCACGTCCGAGTCCGTGACAGCCCACGATCCGACGTCTCAAATCATGGCCCAGCTGTCAGAAAACTCTCCGTTAGTGACTGGCAAAAATAAGCGCGTAGGTGTGAGCTCGGCTCGGCTCAATCCCGCAACCCGCGGCGCGTCGTGACGAGGCGTGGCGTGGCGAGGCGGGCAGCGGAGGAGGAGTGCGCGAGGGCCTCTTCTAATCTCAAGCTCCAATAGCATGTGAAAGAACATCCCTTATAAAGAGGTCCAACTCCTCTTCCACTTCTGGGGTGGGACTAAACTTCCCACCTCCACCTAGTGCCAATGAACCCACATGGGCCCTTAGAGATTTTCATAAATTGCTATATGGGCCTAAAGCCCATCTCAAATTTCAGCAATCCCCCACCAGATCTCGAGGACCCATCGTGTCCTCTGTTCCAATTGCTGTTTCGATATACCAATGTTTCAGTGAAGACCTGTTAAGGTTGAACTTCACCTAGAGCAAGTAGCTACACTCCTTCACAACTGAACAATGGACTATGCCTTGAATTCTCAGTTTGGCGTAAAGAAGTTTCACCACATGTCTTACTACTACAAGGCTGCCGAAGGCTGACCCCTCGGGTGGAGCATATAAATCACACTCCTGGCCTATTCATGAGCTTACTAGAGATCACCCCAATCTCATAGACTGTGTGACCAGTAGTCGGTCTCACATAGGTGTGTTCCTCTAAAGATCGCTCTGTAGGATAGCATCTTGCTTATATAAGCTTCGGAACACATTAAGACAGTAGTCACCCTACCATACAGTATTGAGAGTATTGCATCTCCAACAGAGTGGGTTAGTATAGTTACTCTCCTCAGTTCACCACTGGCTTGTTTTTCCAGGTCCTAATTCACGGGATCTCCGATCACATAGGTTGGGTTACTACCATGGCAACTCATGTGGGTCTCATACCCATCTCCCTTGATGCACTATCTATCACAACACGTTATAGCCCTTTTGTAAAGGGATCTGCCAGATTCTTAGCCGTATGGACATACTCCAACGCTATCACTCCGAAGTTTCTTAATTTTCTGACAGCTTTTAATCTCATTCTTATGTGTTTGTTGGACTTCATGTTGTCCTTTGAACTCTTCACCTTGGTGATGACAGTCTGATTGTCAAAGTTCATAAGGATAGCTGGAACCGGTTTATCAACCAATGGCAAATCCATCAAAAGATCTCGAAACAATCCTGCTTCAACACCAGATGTGTCTAATGTTGTTAATTATGCTTCCATTGTCGATCTCGTTAAGATCGTTTGCTTGCAAGACTTCCGTGAAACAGCGCCACCTCCAAAAGTAAACATATACCCGGGCCAGGCCTTCATCTCATCAAGATCGAGATCCAATTCGCATCACTATACCCTTCAAGTACCGACGGTATCCCGTATAGTGAAGTCCATAGTTCATAGTACCTTTCAGATAGCACATAACTCTCTCAACAAAGATGCCAATGTACATCACCCGGTTTGAAACAAACTGCTCAGCTTTGCTCACAAAGAACGCGATGTCGTGCCTCGCGCGCCGCTAGGTACATCGCTGAACCAATGATTTGAGAGTATCTCAATTGATCTTTAGCCATGCCTTGTGACTTTCGAATCAAGACGCTAGGATCATATGGTGTTTGCGATGGTGTGCAGTTCGAATATCCAAAACGACTCAAACCTTCTCAACATAGTGGGATTGCAGAAGTGTAATCCCACCCTCATTATCTCTCAGTAGCTTGATGTTCAATATAACATCAGCCACACCGAGGTCTTTCATCTCAAAGTTTTGAGATAGAAACGACTTGATCTCCTCAATGACTTTGAGGTTGGTTCCGAATATCAGTATGTCATCAACATACAAGCACAATATAACTCCTTCGCCCCCACCATGGCGATAGTATACACATTTGTCAGCTTCATTAACAACGAAGCCAACATATGTCAGAGTTGTATTAAACTTATCATGCCATTGCTTAGGTGCTTGCTTCAGCCATATAAAGATCTCAGCAACCTACACACCTTTCTTTCCTGACCATCTATCACAAAGCCATCTGGCTATTGCATGTAGATTTCCTCGTTTAGCTCTCCATTCAGAAAAGCCGTCTTAACATCCATCTGATGGACGAGAAGACCATGCGAGGCCGCCAATGAGAGTAATACTCGAATGGTGGTCAGTCTAGCCACAGGTGAATAAGTATCGAAGAAATCTTCCTCCTCTTTCTGGTCATAGCCCTTGGCCACAAGCCTAGCTTTGTACTTTTCAATCGTACCACTGGGCCTAAGCTTCTTCTTGAACACCCACTTGCATCCTAATGGTTTGCAACCACAGGGACGGTTAGTGATCTCCCATGTCCCTTTAGCCATGATGGAGTCTATCTCGCTACGGACCACATCCTTCTAGTAATTAGCTTCTGGAGAGGCATACGCTTCTGAAATAGAAGTGGGAGTATCATCCACGAGGTACACGAAGAAATCATCACCAAAGGTCTTTGCAGTCCTTTGTCTCTTGCCCCTACCAAGGGTTTCCTCGTCATCCTCCTCGGGATTTTCATCATGTGTTTGTTCATAATATACCATAGGAATGGCAGGTTCAGGAGTCTCCTCATATTCCTGTCTAGAAGTGCTTTGCATATCTCTCATAGGACAAATATCCTCGAAGAATGTAGCAACCTTAGACTCCATAATTGTACCGACCTTCTGGTCAGGTACCTCAGATTTCACTACTAGAAATTTATAGCCAACGCTGTTCTTAGCGTAGCCCAAATTAACGCAGTCCACAGTCTTGGGTCCAAGCTTACGCTTTTTGGGTCGAAACATTGACTTTCGCCAAACAGCCCCAAGTGCGCAAGTACGAGAGTGTTATCCTTCTCTTCGCCCATTTCTCATATGGAGTGATCTCATTATCCTTTGTCAGAACTTTATTTAGGACATGACATGCCGTCAATATAGCCTCCCCCACCATGCCTTGGATAAACCCGATGTATATAACATGGCGTTAACCAAATCAGTTAGAGTACGGTTTTTCCGCTCGGCAACCCCGTTTGACTGGGGTGAATAGGGAGGCGTCCTCTCATGAATAATGTCGTGTTCCGCACAAAAAGAATCAAACTCACTCGAGAAGTACTCTCCACCACGATCTGATCAGACTCGTTTAATTTTCTTTTCAAGTTGATTCTCAACTTCTGCCTTATAGATTTAAAGTAGTGTAGAGCCTCATATTTAGTATTTAACAGATACACATAGCAATATCTAGTGGAATCATCTATCAATGTCATGAAATATTTCTTTCCACCTTTAGTCAACACACCGTTCATCTCACAAAGATCAGAATGTATGAGTTCTAATGGTGCCAAGTGTCTCTCCTCCACGACCTTGTGAGGCTTGCAAGGTTGCTTAGCTTGCACACATGAAAGGCACTTAGAACCTTTGGCTAAAGTGAAACTCGGGATTAAATCCAACTTAGCTAGCTGCGTCATAACACCGAAACTAATGTGACAAAGACGTGAATGCCAAATTTCAGATTCATTAACATTCGAATGAATATGGTTCACGACTTTATTACAGAAATCTATGAGGGAAAGGCGGAACATCCCTCCGCTCTCATAACCTTTTCCAACAAAAAGTCCATATTTCGTACCAACTAATTTATTAGACTCGAAAACCAACTTAAACCCTTCTCTACATTGAAGGGAGCCACTAACGAGGTTCTTCTTGATGGCGGGGACATGCTGCACGTTCTTCAGCTGCACGATCCTTCCCGAAGTAAACTTCAAATAGACCGTGCCAACACCATGAACAGAAGCACTCGCGCCATTTCCCATCAATACGGACCCGTGACCTGTGACCTGGTAAGAAGTGAATAATGAAATGTCAGCACACACATGAACACCTGCACATGTGTCCACCCACATTTCGGTAGACCGAAACACTAAAAAAACAGTAAATAAATTACCGTACCCAGATGCACCATTCTCATTGTTGCCCACAATCATGTTGACAGACTTGGAGTCCTGTCTTGACTTCTTGTACTTGTTTGGGCACTTGTTGGCCTAATGTTCAACCGAACCACAAGTAAAGCAGCCCTCGTCCTTCTTGTTCTTCTTGAAGGTCTTCTTACCCTTCTTCTTAAAGTCGGTATTGTGTTGGACACCGTTCTTGTAACGCCCCGGATTCGATGCGCCAGGTGTCCTTCAGTTATTCGCCGTCGTTGCCATGTCATTTGCTTGCGTGTTGCACTTTGCCGTGTCATCATATGCATTTCATATCATGTCATCATGTGCATCGCATTTGCATACGTGTTCGTCTCATGCATCCGAGCATTTTCCCCGTTGTCCGTTTTGCAATCCGGCACTCCTATGTCTCCCGGCGCCCCCTTTTGCCTCTTTTCGTGTGCGGGTGTTAAACGGTCTCGGAATGGACCGAGGTTTGCCAAGCGGCCTTGGAATAGCAACGGTAGACCGCCTGTCAAGTTTCGTGCCATTTGGAGGTCGTTTGGTACTCCAACTGTTAACCGGGTAACCGCAAAGCCCTCTTTTGTTGCAGCCCAACACCCCTTCCAAAGTGGCCCAAAACCCAGCAAACTCCCTCCATGCTCTCGGTCGTTCGATCACGATCGTGGGCGAAACCGCACCTCATTTGGACTCTCCTAGCTCCTCTACCTATAAATATGTGCCTCCCCAAATTCGCGGATCAATTCTCCCCTAACCCTAGCCTCTCTTCCTCTCGGCCACGGACGTGTCCGTCAGCCGCCGGACACGCCCAGCCGCCTCCGCCTCCAATCCGCCGCCGCCACTGTCCCTCGCGCGCCCCGTCCGCCCGCGGCGCCAAGGTGCCTCGAGCGGACCCATGAGGCCCATCTCCCGCCGCCCGGCCCAGTGTTGCCTCACAGCGCTTCCCGCGCCCGCCGCCGCAGCGCCCTCGCCGCCGTGTCGCTGCCCCTGCCGTCCGTCCCCGCCGCCTCGGCGCAACGCGCCTTCGCCGGTGCCCGCCGCTCGCCTCCGCGTCGTCGGCACTGCCAAGATCTCATCCGCGCCGTCGCCTCCCTCCGCCGCCGAGGACCGCATGGGACCTCCGCCGCCTCTCCCGTCTTGCCGCCTCGGCTTCGCGCCGGCCGCCGCCGAACTTCGCCGCCGGCCGCCCATGCCAGCTCCGGCCACCCCGCCGTCCTCCTCCGGCCTCCTCCGCCCGCGTCTCCGGCCGCCGTCGTCAACTCCGGCGAGGTCCGTGGATCGGGACCAGATCCACCACCTCGCCCATCCAAACAACGGCCTCCGTCCCGGATCTCGTCATCCCGCACCGCTTCATCCCGTTGACTTCTCGGAGGGGTATATTTGCCTAAGTCCCGAATCTGCTGTAATTTTCATGCCATAACTCTCTGCATATTGCTCCGTTTTGTGCGTATAATATGTCAAATTGTTCGTCTCGTCGAGTACATCATTTTATCTCATTGCATCATTTTCATTTGAGCTCATCTTGATGCCCGAAATGCTGTTATAAGAGGGCTATGTGATGTTAGTTTCAGATTCTTATCAGAACATGCACTTTTGTCATTTTTGCCATGATTGATGTGTGCACCCTATGAACTTGAGTCCTACATGTGTTTTGTAATATGCCATGCCATCTTTATAGTGGTGTATGCCTTGTATTTTTGTGATCTCTGTGGTGACTAGCACAAGCATGCAAACTAGGCTTCATGATGTTGCTGATTTCAGCCTGCTCATTGATATTTTTATGCCATGTTAACTTGATGCTACCGAGAGATCCATGCATATTTTGAGATACTTCAGTAAGGATGTTTTGAACATATGGTTATTCTCTATCCATCCATGCCTTTGTTTGCAATTATGGAGTTCCATAGCTTGAGTTAATCGAGCTCTACTTTTGCTATAAAATGTTTCCTGGCAGATTGTTTACATGTTATTCAATTTTGCCAAGGTTGTTGTAGTTGATCCGTGTATTCTATGATGTTGTTCTTGCCATGTATAGCTTCTATGCCATGTCTTCTTACTGTGAGTTGCCTTGCCATGCCATGTATTGCTCTGTGGTGAGTGGTTCAAGCTCACCAACATGCCTACTTATTGTTGTTTCTGCCATGTTTAAATCTGTAATATAACTTGCCATGTTTACATGGGTGCCATCATATCTTCTGATCCTTTTTGGCTTATGGTCAGTAAAGGACTTTTGTTCTATGCCATTACTAGATTCATGCCATGCATTTGTTTGCCATGTTAAGATCCTGTAACATGTTGTTTGATAGCTCTAAATATTGCAACCTGATGTTGTTTCTGCCATGTCCTGTGATTTCACAGAAGTCTGTGAACCTGTTATTATTTGCAATCTTGCCATGTGTGTTTGAGCATGTTCTAGTGATTTCTGGAGATAGCTCAGTGTTCATCTTTTGTCATGCTTTACCTGTACATCATGCCCATGCCTTTTGTTATTACGTTGAGGTCCTGTAGCATGTTGTTTTGGTGCTTGCAATATGCCTAGTTGCTGTTTTGGACAGATTGTTGTCATGACTTGTATAGGGTGTATGTGTTGCACCGTTGCTCCGTTTTGAGTGTGCTCTATATGAAACTTGCTTGATTTTGCATGTAGCTTCATATTATCTTGTTGCATCCTTGTTTTGAGGTGTTTGCTTGATGTCTGTATGCATTTTGCATCAATGCCATGTTTATCTTGTTTTGCTCATATCTTCTAGGCCGTAGCTCCGGATCTAATGAACTTTATATGTAACTTGACTAGAATTTCGTGTAGATCATCGTGGTGCATCTTAACTTGCTTTTTAACAACTTTAACATAGTGTTTATTCAGATCTGGACCAATTTCGAAATTTTGCATATGAGGACTTACCGGAATTGTTCTATGTTGTTTCCGGCCTCATTTAAACTTGCTTTGATGTGTTGTTCTTGTTTGCATCATCTTTTGCCGTGAGTAGATGCATGTAGCCTTGTCATGCATCATACTTGGTTGAGCATCATGTCTTGTTCATGTGTGGGGTGTTTACCTTGTTGTGTGCTTCTTCTTGTTAGTTCCTGTTTCGTTGCGATCGTGAGGATTCGTTCGTCACGCCGGTTCGCTCTTCATCCGCTCGCCTTCTTCATGGACTCGTTCTTCTTCCTTGCGGGATTTCAGACAAGATTACCGCTACCCTGGATCTCACTACTATCATTGCTATGCTAGTTGTTTCGTTCTATCGCTATGCTGTGTTACCTATCACTTTGTCACGCCCAATATGCGACCCTATCCAAAAGGAACTCGACGGTCCCACTAAGGATAGACCCGCATATTGAAACGCTTTTGCAAGGTGGATATCATTACATCAACATTACATAATACATAGGGATACATACAAAAGGCACAAATGCCCCAAGAATACATCAACATCATATACAAGATCAACATCCTACTACGGATGAAACATAAACGAAACTCAAACGACATCCACTCGCTAGCCCAGGCTGCCGACACCGAACCTATCCCCGAACGAAGAAGAAGCGTAAGAACTCCAACACAAGCAAACATCGCTCTCACGCCATGATCATCGCAAAACCTGTACCGCAATCGGTGGTGTAGTAATCTGTGAGCCACGAGGACTCAAAGAATCCCATTACCATGGGTATCAAGACTAGCAAAGCTTAATGGGAAAGGAAGGGGTAAAGTGGTGAGGTTGCAGCAGCGACTAAGCATATATGGTGGCTAGCATGCGCAAATGAGAGCGAGAAGAGGAACAAAGGAACGGTCGTCAGCTAGTAATGATCAAGAAGTGATCCTGAACTCCTACCTACGTCAGGCATAACCCAGAAACCGTGTTCTCCTCTCGATCAACCCCGAAAAGAGACACTCACGGTTACACACACGGTTGGTGTATTTTAATTAAGATCAACTTCGGTTTTCTACAACCGGATATCAACAAATTCCCATCTGCCACATAACCGCTGGCACGGCTTTCGAAAGTTCAAACCCCGCAGGGTGTCCCAACTTAGCCCATCATAAGCTCTCGCGATCAACGGCGAATAGACCTTCTCCCGGAAGACCCGATCAGTCTCGGAATCCGGCCACAAGACATTTCGACAACAATAAAACAAGTCCAGAAGACCTCCCGTGCCGCCGACACCTCGATAGTAGCCGCGTATCTCGCCTCGTGCCACGACCGGATAAGCTAAGCGTCAGTACCGATGTAACCCAAGTTGCCAAGGGATGGTCCCAAGACGGTGTTTAGTTTGGACCAACGCTTAGACAAGCACCGCCCGGGGTAATAATGATGACCCTTGAGCGCGACTCCCAAGGGAAAAAAAGGCTAGGTGAGGCAAATGTAAAACCAATGTTGGGCCTTGCTTTGGAAAAGTCTTATTCAAAGCGAACTGTCAAGGGGTCCCATAAATCACCCGACGCGTTAGGGACGCAAAATCCGGGAACATAATACCGATATGACGGAAACTAGGCGGCAAGAGTGGAACAAAACACTGCATAAGGCCGAGCCTTCCACCCTTTACCAAGTATATAGATGCATTAATTAAATAAGATATATTGTGATATCCCAACAAGTAAACATGTTCCGACAAGGAACAACATCTCCATGTTCCAACAAGGAACAAACTTCATCTTCACCTGCAACTAACAACGCTATAAGAGGGGCTGAGCAAAGCGGTAACATAGCCAAACAACGGTTTGCTAGGAAGGGTGAAAAAGGTTAGAGGCTGACATGGCAATTAGGTAGGCTTGAGCAGCAAGTGATAGGTAGCGCAACATAGCGAAAGAAGGAAGCAGCTAGCATAGCAATGATAGTAGTGAGATCCAGGGTAGCGGTCATCTTGCCTGAAATCCCGCAAGGAAGAAGTATGAGTCCATGAAGAAGACGAACGGATGAAGCCGAACCAAGCGTAGACGAACGAATCCTCACGATCGCAACGGAACAGGAACTAACAAGAAGAAGCACACAACAAAGGTAAACACACCACACATGAACATGACAAGAAGCACAACAAACATGATGCATGACAAGACTACATGAAGCTACTCATGGCAAGATATGATGCATACAAGAGCAACACATCAAGGCAAGTTTAAATGAGGCCGGGAACAACATATAACAATTCCGGTAAGTCCCCATATGCAAATTTTGAAATTGGTCCAGATCTGAACAAACCTTATGTTCAAGTTGTTAAACAACAAGTTAAGATGCACCATGATGATCTACACGAAATTCTAGTCAAGTTACATATAAAGTTCATTAGATTCGGAGCTACGGTCTAGAAGATATGAGCAAAACAAGATAAACATGGCATTGATGCAAAATGCAAACATCAAGCAAAACACCTCAAAACAAGGATCCAACATGATAATATGAAACTACATGCAAAATCAAGCAAGTTTCATATAGAGCACACTCAAAACGGAGCAACGGATCAACACATACACTCTATACAAGTTATAGCAATAATCTGTCCAAAACAGCAACTAGGCATATTGCAAGCATCAAAACAACATGCTACAGGACCTCAACATAATAACAAAAGGCATGGGCATGATGTACAGGTAAAGCATTACAAAACATGAACACTGAGCTATCTCCAGAAATGGCTAGAACATGCTCAAAAACACATGGCAAGATTGCAACTAATAACAGTTTCAGGCATTGGCAGAAATAACATCAGGTTGCAATGTTTAGAGCTATCAAACAACATGTTACAGGAACTTATCATGGCAAAAAAAGGCATGGCATGAATCTAATCAAAGCATATAACAAAAGTCCTTTAGTGACCATAAGCCAAAAAGGATCAGAAAATATAGTAACACCCATGTCAATATCGAAAGTTTCGTTAACAGATTCAGCAACATGGCATGTCAAAAACTGATAACAAGTAGGCATGTTTACAAGCTCAATGCACTCACTACAGAGCCTTATATGAAAAACTAAGCATACATACATCAAGAAGACATGGCCTAGAAGACATACATGGCAAGAAAAATAACATAGCATACATGGATCAACCACAACAACCTAGGCAAAATTGAATAACATGTAAACAATCTGCCAGGAAACATTTTGAAGCAAAAGTAGAGCTCGATTGACTCAAGCTATGGCACTCCATAATTGCAAACAGAGGCATGGATGGATAGAGCAAGACATGCTTTACAAAACATCCTTACTGAAGTATCTCAAAATATGCATGGATCTCTCGGTAGCATAAAGTTAACATGGCATCAAAATATCAGCTAAACAGGGCTGAAATCAGCAACATCAGGACACCTACTTTGCATGCTTGTGCTACTCACCACATAGATCACAAAAATACATGACATACACCCCTGGAAAGAAGACATGGCATATTACAAAACACATATAGGGCTCAAGTCCATAGGATGCACACATCAATCATGGCAAAAATGACAAAAGTGCATGTTCTGATAAAAATCAGAAACTAACATCACATAGCACTCTTCTAACAGCATTTCGGGCATCAAGATGAGCTCAAATGAAAATGATGCAATGAGATGAAATGATCTACTCATCGAGACGAACATTTTGACATATTAAACGCGCAAAACGGAGCTACGATGACAGAGATATGATGCAACGAAAATGCAACAAAATTACTGCAGCTTTCGGGACTTAGAAGAATTTTAGAGGGGGGGGAGTCAACCCTTGGCACGGTTATCGATGCAGGCCGGAGAGCTCACGGAGATGCACGCGATCTCGCAGGAGATGGCGAGGAGGGCGGAGGAGGCGGATCCGGGCCGAGGAGGCGGATCCGCGGCCGGCGACGGAGGGCGACCGGACGCACGCAGAAGCGACAGGTGGCGGCCGGGCTCGGCGCAGCGGGCGGCGGCCGTTGTTGGCGAGGGGCGGCGGGGCACACAAGGGCGCGGGCCGGCTCGGAGGAGCGGGCGGCGAGGGGCGAGGCGGTTCGGCTCCGGCCAGCCATGGAATGGACGGCGGCAATGGGCGGCGAGGTCCGGCCGGCGAGGAGGCGGCGCGGGGGCCGGGCGAGGGACCGGGCGGTGCGGGCAGGGGGCACCATGGCGGGTGGGGCGGCGGCGCCGGCCGGCCGGGCGGGTTCCGGATGGGTTCGCGCGGCCCGCATGGAGGAGGAGAGAGAGATGCTGGCCGGGTGAGGTGGCGGCGCGGGAGTGGCTGGCGGCGGCGGCAAGGCGACGTGGCAGCACCGGATTGGCCGGGGTGACGTGGTCGGCGGACGTGTCCGCGTGGGTGACGCGTCCGGCTGGGAGGAAGAGGAAAGGCTAGGGTTCATCCGCGAATTTGAGGGGGGACTAATTTATAGGTAGAGGGAGCTAGGAGAGTCCAAATGAGGTGCGGTTTTCGCCACGCGATCGTGATCGAACGACCGAGAGCATGGAGAGGAGTTTGTGGGTTTTGGGCCACTTAGAAAGGGTGTTGGGCTGCAAACAAAGAGGCTTTGCGGTTACCTTGCTAACTGTTGGAGTATCAAACGACCTCCAAATGATCCGAAACTTGACAAAGCGGTTCACGGTGCTATACCAAGGCCGCTTGACAAACCTCGTCCATTCCGAGACCGTTTAATACCCACACACGAAAAAGAGGTAAAAGGGGGCGCCGGGAGACATAGGAGTGCCGGATTGCAAAACGGACAACGGGGAAAATGCTCGGATGCATGAGACGAACACGTATGCAAAATGAAATGCACATGATGACACGATATGAAATGCAGATGATGACATGGCAAAGAGAGACACGCAAGCACATGACATGGCAATGACGGCGAATAACTGGCGGACACCTGGCGCATCGAATCCGGGGCGTTACAACACTCCTCCACTAACTAGAGATCTCGTCCCGAGATCTTAGGACCGAGACGGAAGAGAAAAAGGATGAGGTGAAACGAGAACTCAAGAGAAGAAGCAAAGAATCGAGAGCACTCGAGAAGAAGAGAGGAACGGCGAGAATGACGAGAATCGAAAGCTCACGGAAACAGATAGACTATGAAACAACTCGTTCTAACCGGAGTGGTTAGAATGAGAAAAGAAACGAATAAGACTGAAAGAATTTAGGCAGCACTCCGGCTACACATGGAGGAATAGAACACGAACTAGAGAGGATGGAATGATACTTGACGACATAAACAACGCAATGCCTCCAGAAGAATTGAAAGAATTTGAATGAAAAGAACTTAGAAGGAAGGATTGAACAGAGTTGTTGAGAAAATCAACAACGAAAGAATAAGCTTGATGTGGACTTATGGGTAACATCTCAAAATTATGAGGTGAATGCTGACCACAAACGGAAAAGAAAGAATAGCTGAGAGGAATAAATAAATGCAAAACTCCAATACAAAAGAATACAGAGAATTAATTGCACTTCAAGACGCGAGAAGAAAAGGATACTTGAACTCCACCGACAAGAATCTTGATGAACACTTGAAGAATGAATTAAATCATGAAGCACCACCGTGAAGAACTCCGGTAACAAAAGGATTATGAGGTAAAATTGAAGGATGAAAGAATAAGATTAAATCTTACGATGATTTAGATGGAGGATTCCTACGAAATGGCCGAGGAAATTGAACTCCGGAAAAGAAAAATGAAAAGACTTGGAACTAGAATTTATTCATTAAGAACAAACTCCGAAGGAACGGATTACTCACTTGGATGAAATAAGAATAAGATTTATTGTATGCTTATCCTTCATCAAATTAAATTGATGACCAACAATGGATTTTGCATACCACTTATTCTTCTTGAAAAAGATTGAGAAGTGACATATCACAAACTTGAGAAGGTCTTCATGAATCACCGGTAGGATTGAAAAGAACGAATGGATTAATATGATAAACAAGGAAAATAATCTTGAACGAACCACCATAAGAATTCGAAAATGACTGATGAAGGAGTATGAATCACCGGGAAGAATTAGAAGAACCAAAAGCTAGAGGGGAAATTAGATGCAAAAGGACGAAGAGATCATGAGCTGAAAAAAGAACACTTGAACGAAGCACCGGAAGAATATTGAGACGAACGAAAGGGCACGGATATGGAATAATTGGAGAACGAATTTCAAAACTTGGAACGAAGAAATCTTCCGAAAAGATGGCCTTCGGATGATTGAGACGGAAAGTAACTCCTGAAATACTCCGGATGGATGAAAAGAATTGCACAACTGGAAACAATTAGATAGGATAACATCGAGCTAGCACCATGAATCTCCGGGAGAACGGACAAGATTTAGAGGAAAATCCACGACGGTCTTCAAATGTTGAGAATGACGACGAGAACCACCATGCAGAATTGTTGAGACGCTCCGGGAGAATGAAAAGCGAAGAGGTTGAGCCAACAATGAAATGATTTGAAATCGATCTTAGAAAGGCATATGGTGATGAAATCCATTCTTACGCCACACTTGAAAGAAATTGAGAATAACTCCGGGAAATTAGAAGAGTCGGGTAAGATCCTGCGAAAAGACCTGTGGGTTAGGGCCCACTAAAAGAAAACACCGTTGGAAAGGGATGTTGAACAGATAGATGATGCACCGGAAGAACTGAAATATTTAAATGAGGTGACAACCTCGAATTAATTGGAACACGACGAATCTCGATAGGTCTTCGAACTCCTAAGATAAACCGCAAGAGGAGAACGAGCAAAGAGAACACTTGACCCAAGGAAAAGAATATGGTCAACCTGAATAACTTGAATTGAATCCCGGAAAGAAAAGAGATGAAGAATGATGAACAAGACGAGAATTCACCGTTGAGATAATTGAGGAAGACTCAAGAGGCTGCATTTAATGGAATTGATGGTAGGAAGAAACTCGAACTCCGGAATAATAGGGTGGAGGGCGGAAAACAAAGGCAACTTGGAAGGGGAAATCGACGAATATCTTGAAGAGAAAACACCGGTAGAAATCATAGAGGAAAGAAAGCAAAGACTTCGCACGAGTAGGAAGCATACTCGATTACGGACTCCGGTTCCGAGAAGAAGAAGGGTGGGCGGGTGGGGAAAACAAGGACAACTTCGGACAAGGAAAAACAACGACGTCGGAGGAAGAACTGAGGATTGAACTTGGCAAAGATGAAGATGGTCGAGTCGACTTGACGAGAAATGCACCGGATAAAAGAGCTGAGGGCCAACGATTGGAAAACCAACTGCGTGATCCTAAAGAAAAAATTGAAGGGGAAGAGGAGTAATTCAAAACACCTACGTCAAGATTCCTCACCAGAGCGACGAAGGGACCGAGGAGTAAAAGAATTCCTACTCTCCGATATAACTAGACTCCGAAATCAGTTTTCTTCTAGGCTCGACAGAGGCCAAACTACACGATCAATCAAGGGGCCCTAGGGTCGGTCGAGGCTCGATACCAACTTGTCACGCCCAATATGCGACCCTATCCAAAAGGAACTCGACGGTCCCACTAAGGATAGACCCGATATTGAAACGCTTTTGCAAGGTGGATATCATTACATCAACATTACATAATACATAGGGATACATACAAAAGGCACAAATGCCCCAAGAATACATCAACATCATATACAAGATCAACATCCGACTACGGATGAAACATAAATGAAACTCAAACGACATCCACCTCGCTAGCCCAGGCTGCCGACCGAACCTATCCCCGAACGAAGAAGAAGCGGAAGAACTCCAACACAAGCAAACATCGCTCTCACGCCATGATCATCGCAAAACCTGTACCTGCAATCGGTGGTGTAGTAATCAGTGAGCCACGAGGACTCAAAGAATCCCATTACCATGGGTATCAAGACTAGCAAAGCTTAATGGGAAAGGAAGGGTAAAGTGGTGAGGTTGCAGCAGCGACTAAGCATATATGGTGGCTAGCATACGCAAATGAGAGCGAGAAGAGGAACAAAGGAACGGTAGTCAGCTAGTAATGATCAAGAAGTGATCCTGAACTCCTACCTACGTCAGGCATAACCCAGAAACCGTGTTCTCCTCTCGATCAACCCCGAAAAGAGACACTCACGGTTACACACACGGTTGGTGTATTTTAATTAAGATCAACTTCGGGTTTTCTACAACCGGATATCAACAAATTCCCATCTGCCACATAACCGCGGGCACGGCTTTCGAAAGTTCAAACCCTGCAGGGGTGTCCCAACTTAGCCCATGATAAGCTCTCGCGATCAACGAAGGAATAGACCTTCTCCCCGGGAAGACCCGATCAGTCTCGGAATCCCGGCTACAAGACATTTCGACAGCAATAAAACAAGTCCAGAAGACCTCCGGCGTGCCGACACCCCGATAGTAGCAGCAGATCTCGCCTCGTGCCACGACCGGATAAGCTAAGCGTCACAGTACCGACGTAACCCAAGTTGCCAAGGATGGTCCCAAGACGGTGTTTAGTTTGGACCAACGCTAGACAAGCACCGCCCGGGGTAATAATGATGACCCTTGAGAGCGCGACTCCCAAGGGAAAAAAGGCTAGGTGAGGCAAATGTAAAACCAATGTTGGGCCTTGCTGGAAAAGTCTTATTCAAAGCGAACTGTCAAGGGGTCCCATAAATCACCCGACCGCGTTAGGGACGCAAAATCCGGGAACATAATACCGATATGACGGAAACTAGGGCGGCAAGAGTGGAACAAAACACAGGCATAAGGCCGAGCCTTCCACCCTTTACCAAGTATATAGATGCATTAATTAAATAAGATATATTGTGATATCCCAACAAGTAAACATGTTCCAACAAGGAACAACATCTCCATGTTCCAACAAGGAACAAACTTCATCTTCACCTGCAACTAACAACGCTATAAGAGGGACTGAGCAAAGCGGTAACATAGCCAAACAATGGTTTGCTAGGAAGGGTGAAAAGGTTAGAGGCGACATGGCAATTAGGTAGGCTTGAGCAAAGAAGTGATAGGTAGCGCAACATAGCGAAAGAAGGAAGCAGCTAGCATAGCAATGATAGTAGTGAGATCCAGGGTAGCGGTCATCTTGCCTGAAATTCGCAAGGAAGAAGAATGAGTCCATGAAGAAGACGAACGGATGAAGCCGAACCAAGCGTAGACGAACGAATCCTCACGATCGCAACGGAACAAGAACTATCAAGAAGAAGCACACAACAAAGGTAAACACACCACACATGAACCTGACAAGAAGCACAACAAACATGATGCATGACAAGACTACATGAAGCTACTCATGGCAAGAGATGATGCATACAAGAGCAACACATCAAGGCAAGTTTAAATGAGGCCGGGAACAACATATAACAATTCCGGTAAGTCCCCATATGCAAATTTTGAAATTGGTCCAGATCTGAACAAACCTTATGTTCAAGTTGTTAAACAACAAGTTAAGATGCACCATGATGATCTACACGAAATTCTAGTCAAGTTACATATAAAGTTCATTAGATTCGGAGCTACGGTCTAGAAGATATGAGCAAAACAAGATAAACATGGCATTGATGCAAAATGCACAAACATCAAGCAAAACACCTCAAAACAAGGATCCAACATGATAATATGAAACTACATGCAAAATCAAGCAAGTTTCATATAGAGCACACTCAAAACGGAGCAACGGATCAACACATACACTCTATACAAGTTATAGCAATAATCTGTCCAAAACAGCAACTAGGCATATTGCAAGCATCAAAACAACATGCTACAGGACCTCAACATAATAACAAAAGGCATGGGCATGATGTACAGGTAAAGCATTACAAAACATGAACACTGAGCTATCTCCAGAAATGGCTAGAACATGCTCAAAAACACATGGCAAGATTGCAACTAATAACAGTTTCAGGCATTGGCAGAAATAACATCAGGTTGCAATGTTTAGAGCTACGAAACAACATGTTACAGGAACTTATCATGGCAAACAAAGGCATGGCATGACTCTACTAATTGCATAGAACAAAAGTCCCTTACTGACCATAAGCCAAAAAGGATCAGAAAATATAGTAACACCCATGTCAATATCGAAAGTTTCGTTAACAGATTCAGCAACATGGCATGTCAGAAACTGATAACAAGTAGGCATGTTTACAAGCTCAATGCACTCACTACAGAGCCTTATATGAAAAACTAAGCATACATACATCAATAAGACATGGCCTAGAAGACATACATGGCAAGAACAATAACATAGCATACATGGATCAACCACAACAACCTAGGCAAAATTGAATAACATGTAAACAATCTGCCAGGAAACATTTTGAAGCAAAAGTAGAGCTCGATTGACTCAAGCTATGGCACTCCATAATTGCAAACAGAGGCATGGATGGATAGAGCAAGACATGCTTTACAAAACATCCTTACTGAAGTATCTCAAAATATGCATGGATCTCTCGGTAGCATCAAGTTAACATGGCATCAAAATATCAGCTAAACAGGGCTGAAATCAGCAACATCAGGACACCTACTTTGCATGCTTGTGCTAGTCACCACATAGATCACAAAAATACATGACATACACCCCTGGAAAGAAGACATGGCATATTACAAAACACATGTAGGGCTCAAGTCCATAGGATGCACACATCAATCATGGCAAAAATGACAAAAGTGCATGTTCTGATAAAAATCAGAAACTAACATCACATAGCACTCTTCTAACAGCATTTCGGGCATCAAGATGAGCTCAAATGAAAATGATTCAATGAGATGAAATGATCTACTCATCGAGACGAACATTTTGACATATTAGACGCGCAAAACGGAGCTATGATGACAGAGATATGATGCAACGAAAATGCAACAAAATTACTGCAGCTTTCGGGACTTAGAAGAATTTTAGAGGGGGGGGGGGAGTCAACCCTTGGCACGGTTATCGATGCAGGCCGGAGAGCTCGCCGGAGATGCACGCGGATCTCGCCGGAGATGGCGAGGGAGGGGCGGAGGAGGCGGATCCGGGGCCGAGGAGGCCGGATCCGGCGGCCGGCGACGAGAGGCGGCGGACGGCAGGCACGACGGCGGCAAGGTGGTGGTTGGCGGGCTCGGGCAAGCCGGGCTGGCCGGCTGCTGCAATGCAGGGGCGGCGGGCACACAGGCGGCACGGGCCGGCTCGGGAGGAGCGGGCGGCGAGGGGCGAGGCGGCGGCCGGCGCGGCCATGGCAGCAATGGACGGCGGCAATGGCGGCGAGGTCCGGCGGGAGGGAGGCGCGGGGGGCGAGGGGGCCGGGCGAAGGGGTGGCAGGCGGCGGGCACCTGGGGCGGCGGCCTGGCCGGGCCGGGCGGGTTCGGATGGGCCCGCGGCCCGCATGGGGAGGAGAGAGAGAGATGCGGGCCGGGTGAGGTGGCGGCGCGGGAGTGGCTGGCGGCGGCGGCAAGGCGACGTGGCAGCACCGGATTGGCCGGGGTGACGTGGTCGGCGGACGTGTCCGGCGCGGGCGGACGCGTCCGGCTGCGGGAGGAAGAGGAAAGGCTAGGGTTCATCCGCGAATTTCGAAGGGGGGACTAATTTATAGGTAGAGGGAGCTAGGAGAGTCCAAATGAGGTGCGGTTTTCGGCCACGCGATCGTGATCGAACGACCGAGAGCATGGAGAGGAGTTTGGTGGGTTTTGGGCCACTTAGAAAGGGGTGTTGGGCTGCAAACAAAAGAGGCTTTTGCGGTTACCCGGTTAACCGTTGGAGTATCAAACGACCTCCAAATGATCCGAAACTTGACAAAGCGGTTCACGGTGCTATACCAAGGCCGCTTGACAAACCTCGTCCATTCCGAGACCGTTTAATACCCACACAAGAAAAGAGGTAAAAGGGGGCGCCGGGAGACATAGGAGTGCCGGATTGCAAAACGGACAACGGGGAAAATGCTCGGATGCATGAGACGAACGCGTATGCAAAATGAAATGCACATGATGACATGATATGAAATGCAGATGATGACATGGCAAAGAGAGACACGCAAGCACATGACATGGCAATGACGGCGAATAATCGCGGGCGGACACCGGGCGATCGAATCCACCGGGCGATCTCGCCCCGAGATAATGAAAAGAACTTAGAAGGAAGGATTGAACAGAGTTGTTGAGAAAATCAACAACGAAAGAATAAGCTTGATGTGGACTTATGGGTAACATCTCAAAATTATGAGGTGAATGCTGACCACAAACGGAAAAGAAAGAATAGCTGAGAGGAATAAATAAATGCAAAACTCCAATACAAAAGAATACAGAGAATTAATTGCACTTCAAGACGCGAGAAGAAAAGGATACTTGAACTCCACCGACAAGAATCTTGATGAACACTTGAAGAATGAATTAAATCATGAAGCACCACCGTGAAGAACTCCGGTAACAAAAGGATTATGAGGTAAAATTGAAGGATGAAAGAATAAGATTAAATCTTACGATGATTTAGATGGAGGATTCCTACGAAATGGCCGAGGAAATTGAACTCCGAAAAGAAAAATGAAAAGACTTGGAACTAGAATTTATTCATTAAGAACAAACTCCAAGGAACGGATTACTCACTTGGATGAAATAAGAATAAGATTTATTGTATGCTTATCCTTCATCAAATTAAATTGATGACCAACAATGGATTTTGCATACCACTTATTCTTCTTGAAAAAGATTGAGAAGTGACATATCACAAACTTGAGAAGGTCTTCATGAATCACCGGTAGGATTGAAAAGAACGAATGGATTAATATGATAAACAAGGAAAATAATCTTGAACGAACCACCATAAGAATTCGAAAATGACTGATGAAGGAGTATGAATCACGGGAAGAATTAGAAGAACCAAAAGCTAGAGGGGAAATTAGATGCAAAAGGACTAAGAGATCATGAGCTGAAAAAGAACACTTGAACGAAGCATCGGAAGAATATTGAGACGAACGAAAGGGCACGGATATGGAATAATTGAGAACGAATTTCAAAACTTGGAACGAAGAAATCTTCCGAAAAGATGGCCTTCGGATGATTGAGACGGAAAGTAACTCCTGAAATACTCCGGATGGATGAAAAGAATTGCACAACTGGAAACAATTAGATAGGATAACATCGAGCTAGCACCATGAATCTCCGGGAGAACGGACAAGATTTAGAGGAAAATCCACGACGGTCTTCAAATGTTGAGAATGACGACGAGAACCACCATGCAGAATTGTTGAGACGCTCCGGGAGAATGAAAAGCGAAGAGGTTGAGCCAACAATGAAATGATTTGAAATCGATCTTAGAAAGGCATATGACTGATGAAATCCATTCTTACGTCACACTTGAAAGAAATTGAGAATAACTCCGGGAAATTAGAAGAGTCGGGTAAGATCCTGGGAAAAGACCTGTGGGTTAGGGCCCACTAAAAGAAAACACCGTTGGAAAGGGATGTTGAACAGATAGATGATGCACCGGAAGAACTGAAATATTTAAATGAGGTGACAACCTCGAATTAATTGGAACACAGACGAATCTCCTGATAGGTCTTCCGAACTCCGGAAGATAAACTGGCAAGAGGAGAACGAGCAAAGAGAACACTTGACCCAAGGAAAAGAATATGGTCAACCTGAATAACTTGAATTGAATCCGCCGGGAAAGAAAAGAGATGAAGAATGATGAACAAGACGAGAATTCACCGGTTGAGATAATTGAGGGAAGACTGAAGAGGCTCCGTACGAATGGAATTGATGGTAGGAAGAAACTCGAACTCCGGGAATAATAGGGTGGGAGGGCGGAAAACAAAGGCAACTTGGAAGGGGAAATCGACGAATATCTTGAAGAGAAAACACCGGTAGAAATCATAGAGGAAAGAAAGCAAAGACTTCGCACGAGTAGGAAGCATACTCGATTACGGACTCGGTTCCGAGAAGAAGAAGGTGGGCGGTGGGGAAAACAAGGACAACTTCGGACAAGGAAAAACAACGACGTCGGAGGAAGAACCGAGGATTGAACTTGGCAAAGATGAAGATGGTCGAGTCGACTTGACGAGAAATGCACCGGATAAAAGAGCTGAGGGCCAACGATTGGAAAACCAACTGCGTGATCCTAAAGAAAAAATTGAAGGGGAAGAGGAGTAATTCAAAACACCTACGTCAAGATTCCTCACCAGAGCGACGAAGGGACCGAGGAGTAAAAGAATTCCTACTCTCCGATATAACTAGACTCCGAAATCAGTTTTCTTCTAGGCTCGACAGCGGCCAAACTACACGATCAATCAAGGGGGCTCCTAGGGTCGGTCGAGGCTCTGATACCAACTTGTCACGCCCAATATGCGACCCTATCCAAAAGGAACTCGACGGTCCCACTAAGGATAGACCCGCATATTGAAACGCTTTTGCAAGGTGGATATCATTACATCAACATTACATAATACATAGGGATACATACAAAAGGCACAAATGCCCCAAGAATACATCAACATCATATACAAGATCAACATCCGACTACGGATGAAACATAAACAGAAACTCAAACGACATCCACCTGCTAGCCCAGCTGCCGACCGAACCTATCCCCGAACGAAGAAGAAGCGGAAGAACTCCAACACAAGCAAACATCGCCTCACGCCATGATCATCGCAAAACCTGTACCGCAATCGGTGGTGTAGTAATCTGTGAGCCACGAGGACTCAGCAATCCCATTACCATGGGTATCAAGACTAGCAAAGCTTAATGGGAAAGGAAGGGGTAAAGTGGTGAGGTTGCAGCAGCGACTAAGCATATATGGTGGCTAGCATACGCAAATGAGAGCGAGAAGAGGAACAAAGGAACGGTAGTCAGCTAGTAATGATCAAGAAGTGATCCTGAACTCCTACCTACGCGGGCATAACCCGAAACCGTGTTCTCCTCTCGATCAACCCGAAAAGAGACACTCACGGTTACACACACGGTTGGTGTATTTTAATTAAGATCAACTTCGGGTTTTCTACAACCGGATATCAACAAATTCCCATCTGCCACATAACCGCGGGCACGGCTTTCGAAAGTTCAAACCCTGCAGGGTGTCCCAACTTAGCCCATGATAAGCTCGCGATCAACGGCGAATAGACCTTCTCCCGGAAGACCCGATCAGTCTCGGAATCCGGCTACAAGACATTTCGACAAGAATAAAACAAGTCCAGAAGACCTCGGCGTCGACACCTCGATAGTAGCAGCGTATCTCGCCTCGTGCCACGACCGGATAAGCTAAGCGCACAGTACCGACGTAACCCAAGTTGCTAAGGGATGGTCCCAAGACGGTGTTTAGTTTGGACCAACGCTTAGACAAGCACCGCCCGGGGTAATAATGATGACCCTTGAGAGCGCGACTCCCAAGGGAAAAAAAGGCTAGGTGAGGCAAATGTAAAACCAATGTTGGGCCTTGCTGAAAAGTCTTATTCAAAGCGAACTGTCAAGGGGGTCCCATAAATCACCCGACCGCGTTAGGGACGCAAAATCCGGGAACATAATACCGATATGACGGAAACTAGGCGGCAAGAGTGGAACAAAACACCAGGCATAAGGCCGAGCCTTCCACCCTTTACCAAGTATATAGATGCATTAATTAAATAAGATATATTGTGATATCCCAACAAGTAAACATGTTCCAACAAGGAACAACATCTCCATGTTCCAACAAGGAACAAACTTCATCTTCACCTGCAACTAACAACGCTATAAGAGGGACTGAGCAAAGCGGTAACATAGCCAAACAATGGTTTGCTAGGAAGGGTGAAAAAGGTTAGAGGCTGACATGGCAATTAGGTAGGCTTGAGCAGCAAGTGATAGGTAGCGCAGCATAGCGAAAGAAGGAAGCAGCTAGCATAGCAATGATAGTAGTGAGATCCAGGGTAGCGGTCATCTTGCCTGAAATTCGCAAGGAAGAAGAATGAGTCCATGAAGAAGACGAACGGATGAAGCCGAACCAAGCGTAGACGAACGAATCCTCACGATCGCAACTTAACAAGAACTATCAAGAAGAAGCACACAACAAAGGTAAACACACCACACATGAACAAGACAAGAAGCACAACAAACATGATGCATGACAAGACTACATGAAGCTACTCATGGCAAGAGATGATGCATACAAGAGCAACACATCAAGGCAAGTTTAAATGAGGCCGGAACAACATATAACAATTCCTAGTAAGTCCCATATGCAAATTTTGAAATTGGTCCAGATCTGAACAAACCTTATGTTCAAGTTGTTAAACAACAAGTTAAGATGCACCATGATGATCTACACGAAATTCTAGTCAAGTTACATATAAAGTTCATTAGATTCGGAGCTACGGTCTAGAAGATATGAGCAAAACAAGATAAACATGGCATTGATGCAAAATGCACAAACATCAAGCAAAACACCTCAAAACAAGGATCCAACATGATAATATGAAACTACATGCAAAATCAAGCAAGTTTCATATAGAGCACACTCAAAACGGAGCAACGGATCAACACATACACTCTATACAAGTTATAGCAATAATCTGTCCAAAACAGCAACTAGGCATATTGCAAGCATCAAAACAACATGCTACAGGACCTCAACATAATAACAAAAGGCATGGGCATGATTTACAGGTAAAGCATTACAAAACATGAACACTGAGCTATCTCCAGAAATGGCTAGAACATGCTCAAAAACACATGGCAAGATTGCAACTAATAACAGTTTCAGGCATTGGCAGAAATAACATCAGGTTGCAATGTTTAGAGCTATTAAACAACATGTTACAGGAACTTATCATGGCAAACAAAGGCATGGCATGAATCTACTCAAAGCATATAACAAAAGTCCTTTAGTGACCATAAGCCAAAAAGGATCAGAAAATATAGTAACACCCATGTCAATATCGAAAGTTTCGTTAACAGATTCAGCAACATGGCATGTCAGAAACTGATAACAAGTAGGCATGTTTACAAGCTCAATGCACTCACTACAGAGCCTTATATGAAAAACTAAGCATACATACATCAATAAGACATGGCCTAGAAGACATACATGGCAAGAACAATAACATAGCATACATGGATCAACCACAACAACCTAGGCAAAATTGAATAACATGTAAACAATCTGCCAGGAAACATTTTGAAGCAAAAGTAGAGCTCGATTGACTCAAGCTATGGCACTCCATAATTGCAAACAGAGGCATGGATGGATAGAGCAAGACATGCTTTACAAAACATCCTTACTGAAGTATCTCAAAATATGCATGGATCTCTCGGTAGCATCAAGTTAACATGGCATCAAAATATCAGCTAAACAGGGCTGAAATCAGCAACATCAGGACACCTACTTTGCATGCTTGTGCTAGTCACCACATAGATCACAAAAATACATGACATACACCCCTGGAAAGAAGACATGGCATATTACAAAACACATGTAGGGCTCAAGTCCATAGGATGCACACATCAATCATGGCAAAAATGACAAAAGTGCATGTTCTGATAAAAATCAGAAACTAACATCACATAGCACTCTTCTAACAGCATTTCGGGCATCAAGATGAGCTCAAATGAAAATGATTCAATGAGATGAAATGATCTACTCATCGAGACGAACATTTTGACATATTAGACGCGCAAAACGGAGCTATGATGACAGAGATATGATGCAACGAAAATGCAACAAAATTACTGCAGCTTTCGGGACTTAGAAGAATTTTAGAGGGGGGAGTCAACCCTTGGCACGGTTATCGATGCAGGCCGGAGAGCTCGCCGGAGATGACGCGGATCTCGCCGGAGATGGCGAGGAGGGCGGAGGAGGCGGATCCGGGCCGAGGAGGCCGGATCCGTGGCGGCGCGGCGACGAGGGCGATCGACCTGCACGGGCGGCGCTGGTGGCCGGGCGGGCTCGGGCGCAGCCAGCGGCCGTTGCTGGCATGAGGGGCGGCGGGCACCTGGCGGCACGGGCCGGCTTCGAGGAGCGGGCGGCGAGGGCGAGGCGGCCTGGTTTTGGCGCCATGGGCGGGCGGACGGCGCTACGGGCGGCGAGGTCCGGCTGGCGAGGCGGCGGCAATGGGCGGGCGCGGCGGTGGCGGCAGGGCACCTGCTGGCGGGCGGCGGCGCAGGCCGGCCGGGGGCGGTTCGGATGGGCCGCGGCCCCATGAGGAGGAGGAGAGAGAGATGCGGCCGGGTGAGGTGGCGGCAGGGTGTGGTGGCGGCGGCAAGGCGACGTGGCAGCACCGGATTGGCCGGGTGACGTGGTCGGCGGACGTGTCCGGCGTGGCGGACGCGTCCGGCTGCGGGAGGAAGAGGAAAGGCTAGGGTTCATCCGCGAATTTCGAAGGGGGGACTAATTTATAGGTAGAGGTAGCTAGGAGAGTCCAAATGAGGTGCGGTTTTCGGCCATGCGATCGTGATCGAACGACCGAGAGCATGGAGAGGAGTTTGGTGGGTTTTGGGCCACTTAGAAAGGGGTGTTGGGCTGCAAACAAAAGAGGCTTTTGCGGTTACCCGGTTAACCGTTGGAGTATCAAACGACCTCCAAATGATCCGAAACTTGACAGGCGGTCTACCGGTGCTATACCAAGGCCGCTTGACAAACCTCGGTCCATTCCGAGACCGTTTAATACCCACACAAGAAAAGAGGTAAAAGGGGGCGCCGGGAGACATAGGAGTGCCGGATTGCAAAACGGACAACGGGGAAAATGCTCGGATGCATGAGACGAACACGTATGCAAAATGAAATGCACATGATGACACGATATGAAATGCAGATGATGACATGGCAAAGAGAGACACGCAAGCACATGACATGGCAATGACGGCGAATAACTGGCGGACACCTGGCGCATCGAATCCGGGGCGTTACACACTTGCTGCTCAAGCCTCCCAAATTGCCATGTCAGCCTCTAACCTTTTGCACCCTTCCTAGCAAACCGTTGTTTGGCTATGTTAGCGCTTTGCT
Source organism: Aegilops longissima (assembly GCA_021605205.1). Lineage (NCBI taxonomy): Eukaryota > Viridiplantae > Streptophyta > Magnoliopsida > Poales > Poaceae > Aegilops > Aegilops longissima. Next base: position 371,397,244 of record CM038680.1, on the reverse strand, counting down.
CAGCCCCTCTTATAGCGTTGTTAGTTGTAGGTGAAGATGAAGTTTGTTCCTTGTTGGAACATGGAGATGTTGTTCCTTGTTGGTGTGACGCCCTCGATTCAATCGTACACTAATCATGCACGCAAATGTGTACGATCAAGATCAAGGACTCACGGGAAGATATCACAACACAACTCTACAAATAAAAATAAGTCATACAAGCATCATAATACAAGCCAGGGGCCTCGAGGGCTCGAATACAAGTGCTCGATCATAGACGAGTCAGCGGAAGCAACAATATCTGAGTACAGACATAAGTTAAACAAGGTGCCATAAGATGGCTAGCACAAAGCGGGATACTGATCGAAGAGGAACAGACCTCCTGCAGGATCCTCCTAGGTCACTCCTCGTCGTCGCCGTGGGCTGCACGTAGTAGTAGGTGCCTCCAGTAGTAGTCATCGAGGCGGTGGCGCTGGCCCTGGCTCCATCGTCCGATTGCAGCAATCGAGTAGGGATAGGGAAAAGGGGAACAAGGCAACCGTGAGTACTCATCCAAAGTACTGCAAGCAAGGAGCTACACTACATATGCATGGATATATGTGTAAAGGCCATATCATGGACTGAACTGCAGAATGCCGTAATAAGAGGGGGTAGCTAGTCTTAACGAAGACTACGCTTCGACACCGGTCTTGCATGCATGTAAGAGGACAACGAAGTCCTCCAAGTAACAACATATAGCAATAATCCTACCCGCAATCCCGCTCATAACCCCGAGCGAGAGCGACCACGGTTGTATCCGCACTTGGAAGGGTGTGTTTTAACAAGTATCCGGTTCTAGTTGTCATAAGCTCAAGGTACAACTCCAAGTCGCCCTGTTATCAAGATCACGGCTATCTGAATAGATTAACTTCCGCAGGGTGCACCATCTTACCCAAAGACGCTTGATCCCATTTGGCGGACACACTTTCTGGGTCATGCCCGCCGCTGAAGATCAACACGCCGCAGCCCCACCTAGGCACAACAGAGAGGCCAACACGCCGGTCTAAACCTAAGCCGCAGGAAGTGGGCCCATCGCCTCGAGCACACACGACGCTTCGTCTGTGGCCGAAGCAGACCTAGCCCAAAGAAAGCGTTCCAGTCCAATCCGGTCGCGCCGCTCCGTCGGCCGACGTCTGAAGTATTTCGGCCGATACCACGCGCGGGATACCCATAACTACTCCAGCGAGATGGTTAGTGCGTATAAGCTCGTAGCCAACTCAGATCAAATACCAAGACCTCGTTATGCGTGTTAAGTATCCATGAGCGCCGAACAGGCCAGGCCCACCTCTCTCCTAGGCGGTCTCAACCTGCCCTGTCGCTCCGCCACAACGTGTCGTCGGGGCCGTCGGGAACCCAGGCCCACCTCTCCGGGATGGAGCCACCGTCCTTTCAGCCCCCATCTCCGAACAGTACCACAGGTAATGTAATAGTGTAAAGTATATAGTATATACCCGTGATCACCTCCCGAGTGATCACGGCCCGATAGTATAACACGGCAGACGGACAAGTATGAAGGGCCACAGATGAATGTACTAGCATCCTATACTAAGCATATAGGATTGCAGGTAAGGTAACAGCAGAAGTTACAAGGACAAGCTATGCAGCAGTATAGGATTATTTGAAAACAGTAACATGCTATACTACTCTAATGCAAGCAGTGTAGATAAGAGTAGGCGATATCTGGTGATCAAGGGGGCTTGCTGGTTGCTCGGCAAGAGAGAGGGGTCGCCGACACCGTAGTCGATCATGGGGGGGTAGAATGCGGCGGTCTCTGGGCCTACGGAAAAGTAACGGAGGGGGCACATAATAAATAACAGAGCAATCAAAGCATAACATAACAAAAGCAAAGTGCTAGAGGTGATCTAACGTGGTATGAGGTGGTGCTGGTTAAGGGGAAACATCCAGAAGGTATTCCGATGTTTTGGGTTTTGAGCGGAGGAGCCGAGGGGAAAAGTTGCAGGTTCGATAGGTTAGGGGTGTGTGGCATTTAACGGATCACAGATCGGATTCGCCTCGACGTTCCGAGCAACTTTCATGTTGAAATTATTTTAATCCGAGTTACGGATTAAAAGATATGATTTTCTAAAGTATTTACTAATTAAATATTTAAATTAATTCGAAAAACAGATTAATGACATCAGCATGATGCCATGCTGACATCAGCAGTCAACGTTGACTGTTGACCAAGTCAACCTGACATGTGGGTCCGGGGGACCCACCTGTCATCCTCTAATTAAGTTAATTAGGATTAGGTTAAATTAACTATAGTTTAATTAAACTTAATTAGTTAATTGAATTAATTAACCCGAATTAATTAACTTAATTAATTCATTAGTTAATTAATTAATTAATTATTAATTCTATTAATCATTTTATCTTTATTTCTTTTCTTAAACATTCTCATGGTGTGGGGCCCTCTGTCATAGGCATGTGGGGCCAACCAGGCGGGCGCTAGCGGGCGTGGCCGTGGCGCCCGAATGGGCTCGAGCCCGAGAGGGCGCTGGGCAAGACGGCGACACCGGCGCCGGGCGCCTGTGTCCACTCACGGACGCGGGGAAGCGGCGGCCAGCGAGGAGGGTTGGGAGGAACGCCATGAGCCGAGAGGGAGGGCGCCGAGCGCTGAGCGGATCGGCCCGCCCAACACGGGAGAAGGAAGAGGACGAGGCGGAGTGGGCTCGGTGGTTACCTGGCGGAGGAGGCGCTGGGCATCGCCGGACTTGCTCCGTGGCCTAACGGGCGCGGGCGGGCAGCGTTCGGATGAGGGAAAGGCGACGCGTCCGGGGGCAAGGGGTTGGCGGACTTGGCCGGGCGGCGTCAGCGACGGGAGAGGAGAGGGGAGCGAGGGCCCGAGGGGAGAAGCTCACAGGGGGTTCGCGGGTCTAGGAGGGCTGCTCGTCATGGTCGGTGACGCACTGTTAGGAGGCGGGCGGGGGCGTTCGGCGGCGGTGGTCCGCGAGGTGGCTCGGCGCCAATGGCGAAGGCGGTGGCATCGTCGGGGAGCTGCAAGGCGCCCAGATCGGGAGGGGGAAGGAGGCGAGGAGGACGGCGACGAGGCGTCGCCGGGAGGGCGCCATGGTGGGGTGAGGCGCGTGGTCGGGGCCATGAGGCGGCGTTCGACGGGGCAGGCAACCGCCTGATCAGATCCATCGGGAAGAGGGGAGGGGATCGATCCGATGGGATCGGGCGAAGGAGTGGGAGCGATTAGGGTTTGGGGTGGGGCGGGTGGCCTATAGGCGGTGGCGGCCGGTTGGGCGGTGGGCCGCCCTGGTAGGCTGGCTGGCTGGTGGTATTGATGGGGGGCCTTTTTTTTTTTTTTGTTTTGCCCTCTTCCTTTTCTTTTCTTTTTACTGTTTTAATTTAGTTCCTCATTTATTTTAGCTTTACAAAATTACAAAAGTGGCACCTAATTTAGTGTTACAAATTGTGCCTTTGCCACCAATAATTTAGCTCTTCAAAATAAAATGGTTTGTAATAGTTTATTATTTTTAAAAGCATTTAAGTAATTGTTTTACCTTCTACCTTAATTACTTAAGTGCATTTAAACCTTTTATAAAAATGTGGTTTCTCCGCCATAATTACTCATGAATTAATTGGAACCACCTGAACACTTTAGTTTTAATATCTGAAAATTTTTATTGTTTGACTTTATTTTGAATTTGAACTTGAATCGGATTTGAACTAACGCGAGATTTTTCAACGGTAACCGAGGTGACGTGGCATCATCAGTGCGGATTACTGTAGCTTAATTACCCGGGCGTCACAATTCTCCTCCACTACAAGAAATCTCGTCCCGAGATTTAAGAGGGGAGTAAGGGAAAAGTTCTGGTTACGATATTCTAACGGATCTTCTCGAAGAAGTTAGTTCCTTTCGTTGATGTCTTCAATCCTTTATTCCGATGCATCATGATAAACTTGTCACCATTTCTTCGGGAACTCTATCGTACTTACGAAAGATAAGGGGCAGCTCACTACGACATAATGCTTTTAAGGGAGACAATCTGGGGTTAACCCATGAATTAGTATCAAATTATCTCTCGAGTTGAAGATATGAAATACCTCGAGAGTCAGGTACGAAGGTACCATAATAGGCTCCAAGCGGGTAGGTAGCGGCTCGAAGCCTGAACCAGAGTGAGAAAGGGGTTCAGAATAGCGAGAGTAAGTATCGCGTCTGATACCAGAATAGTTCACCATGACGGTGGCCCGTGAATTACATAAAAGGTCAAGCGTGAGGAATAACTTCGGCAACAGGGGTGTACAGGAGAGTCAGGTTTCAATCCAGTGGACCTGTGGGTTATGGGCCCACCATGTGGGTTGAAAGTAGGAAGGGTGGTGACATCTTGCACGATCATGTAAGCAAGGCATGTCAGAGGAGACTCTGGGGGTCAACAGTAACCAAGGGCGAGGGACTAAGAGAACCATTTTCCCGCTCGTTGAACGAGGCGGACCAATAAGCAAGGTTCTCGTCCACCGGTGGTTACCGGAATGTCAACAACAATAGTAATAGGGTCTTACTTACAGAGTGGTACAACGAGGTGCTTAACTAAGAAGGGGATTATCACTGCTTAGATTATATAGGTCACAAGAAGGGTCAAACAGACCCATGGAAAGGAAAATGTGATCATTAGGTTAAACAGAACAAGGGAAAGGAAAAATGTGTTTAAACACATATTTCAGGGGGGTATATCCTTCCCAAGAATAAGCAGAGCATGATATCCATTACAGGATATAATGTAGAAAACCCTTTAGGTAAGGGGAGAGAAATTTCATGACATTACCCATACAACGGTGTTTGGATAATTGAGCAAGAAACATATAGCATTGGGCTTCGAATGTTCTTGTTGAAAATCAGAGTATCACAGACATGCTTCGAGATAGCATTGACATGGCCTTCAGGTGAAGATCAGACTTTGGAATCACGAAGGATCCATCAAGAATAACTTGTAGAATCAGTATTACAATTCCCTCATGGATGAATGGATAACCCTGCTGAAAAGGAATCTATAATGATAGGTCCTCCAGCCGGGGGTGCTAGGCATGACATCATGCTACCGGGTCATCAAAGGACCAACATCATTACTCTTGGAAAGTGGTCCCAACCATCATATCTGACCGAGATTCAGATCCGATTGGTGTCGGGATACCTCGGACTTAGGATACCGAGAAGAAGAGGTGCAACATAAATTGACGAGATGACGTTGTAAGATTCTCGGGAAATGAACTATGTAGTGATTTCCGCTAACAAGAGTCCATCATTAACCCAAGGAGAGGACAAGGTGGTGTCGGTGAACTCAATGGTAATTCATCGAGATTCCTAAAAGATGGATTTCCACAATTAATGAACAAGGAGATAACATTTGTCATATCAAATGATATAAGGAAGTATGCTCGAGGAAACATACACAATTAAACCTTGGTCGTAAGGTGCGCCCAAAATATGGGTTGGGTTGCACGACCAATGTCGAATGGTGATCTAATAATCGATAGTCTAAGAATTTCACTTCAAAGCAAGAGGCTTGCTAGAAGGGCAGAATTCAAACAAGACTGTGCACTTGTTGGTACACGGTTGGAAGCAACACGGGACCAAGAAAGAATGGTGATGGTGAGAAGCATCTCAATACCAAGAATTTCTTAAGAGGTGGAGCAGTCCTCACAACATCCTTGATATTAACAGATGGTAATACTCCAAGGTAAAGAAGAACGATTGTCTGGGTAGCAAGGAACTCAAGGTATAACACCAAACATGAACAAGCTTGTGTTGGTGGAAGGCAATAAAGTGGTCGATGATAATACAAATCATCGAGGGCAAGGATGGTATTCCTCATCATGAATCCAATTGATATCCTGGATGAGCTCAGAATGTTGACGATCACGACAATGGTATAGCCAAACAGGCTAGGAATGGCGTGGTCGGGTACAAACTCGTACTTATAGAAGCTTCATCAAGAGTTGTTGAACCATAGAGCGGACTCGGTCCGATTAACGTTGTCCTTTGAGTGTTTAATAACTTCGAGCCCGTGAAAAATTGGAATCGGTGGGAAGGTAGCACTTGATGAAGAACTCATAAGAAGTTACTGCAGTTCCATGATAATCTCGAGATACCGTGGGGTAATACTCGATGACGAGATCAAAGTAGAGGTTGGACCGGGTAATGCTCTACAAAAGACAAGTGCTAAAACTTGCACGAGAAATGGTATTTAAAAGAGAACATGGTGGAACCACGATTTCAAAAGGCGGATCCACGATATAAGATGAACTTATACCAAAGGAATAATTATTTAAGAGAAGCTTTAATGATAAGATCTACATCGTGTCCATGGGCATGAACGCAAGGTTCAAGGTCGACTCCCACTTTTCCAATGCATACCCTTTCATTCACTTCTCGTTTTCGATGAAGTTATAGCGTTGAAATTTTATCTCGCAAATACCAGAAGAGTATGACTCGTGAAAACTTTCGAGTTCACACATATTAAGGAGGGCATAGGTTCAACCCACCAAGGCATCTTAGGAACGTATACCATCAACTCAGGGTAAATAACTCAAGCTCGGAGGTAGAGCATGGTTGACAAAGCAGAGGATACAATTTACCAAAGGCATTATGTATCGGGAAGGTCTCACAAAGTTATTGAATATGAAGGATCTTGACGGATAAAATCCAACAATGGACCCGATGGCCCACAAGGGTCCAGCGTGAGCATCAAGACTTAACTAGAGGAAGAAGAATGCAAGGAGATCAGATTATAGAAACAACTGACTAACTCAATTGTCAAATGCAAAGGAATTATGATTTAAATCAAGGGATCAAGCAATGCTCGATTTAGGGGTGGATAAGTTGAATAGTCTTAGGGTACAATCAACGGCAATTGGATTGGTCGAGAACCAATTCCAGTTAAAAGAATGGCAGCTCAGCCGAAAGGTAATTTATAAGAATCAATGATGATTATGGTATTCAGAAACATATTGAGTCAACAGACTCAAAATGATAATGACAAGGGATGTCAATATGACTACGAGACTTATGGGATTAACCATAATGCAAGCAAGCAAGAATTTCAAGAGCCAAAGGCTCCAGAGGATTCTCGGAAGATCGAATAGTATTTTGAAGAATTTTGTGTAACACATGAACAACAGGGGATGAGCGGATACTCGACAAGTGCGAGTATTTATTTGAGGGGGTATTCATGTAGTAAGGAACTGCTAGGCAGTAGGCACAAAGTACTCTCGGAACAATAGAGAAAACTTCGGGGTATCTTGTAATAACAAGATCAATGGGGGGTGATCGTATGAACGGCAAGGGTAAGTAGTTATCCATACGGATTTATCGGTGATCAGAAATAGCAAAAGTGATGGGCACAAAGTCTCGAGAGAACATCAGAGAGTATCTTCGGAATCTTCTGATTAGCAGACGATCATCTGAAGTGAGGGCTCTCCGGAGAAAGTACTTGCGAGAACCTAAAGTTAGTGTTGTTTTTAGCAAATTCATTTAACCCGAATAGAAGAGAGTTCAGAGTCCCAGAGTAAGGGTCGAGGAGTAAAAGATCCTAGTACCACCCAATGGCGACGTGTGCCCATAAGACACACAGCCATGTTAGTAAAAGTTTTGCAATGTCTAGACTCGACTTCGGCCAAGGAGTTGGAAGGGGGATTCCTACAGCAGTCGGCTCTGATACCAACTTCAGCGCCCTCGATTCAATCGTACACTAATCATGCACGCAAATGTGTACGATCAAGATCAAGGACTCACGGAAGATATCACAACACAACTCTACAAATAAAACAAGTCATACAAGCATCATAATACAAGCCAGGGCCTCGAGGGCTCGAATACAAGTGCTCGATCATAGACGAAGTCGTGGAAGCAACAATATCTGAGTACGAGACATAAGTTAAACAAGGTGCCATAAGATGGCTAGCACAAACCGGGATACATATCGAAGAGGAACAGGCCTCTGCACGGGATCCTCCTAGGTCACTCCCCGGTCCGCCGCCGGGCTGCACGTAGTAGTAGGCGCCTCCAGTACTAGTCGTCATAGGCGGTGGCGCTGGCCCTGGGCTCCATCGTCGATTGCAGCAATCGAGTAGGGATAGGGAAAAGGGGAACAAGGCAACCGTGAGTACTCATCCAAAGTACTGCAAGCAAGGAGCTACACTACATATGCATGGATATATGTGTAAAGGCCATATCGTGGACTGAATCTGCAGAATGCCGTAATAAGAGGGGGTAGCTAGTCTTAACGAAGACTACGCACGGACACCGGTCTTGCATGCATGTAAGAGGACAACGGAAGTCCTCCAAGTAACAACATATAGCAATAATCCTACCCGCAATCCCGCTCATAACCCCGAGCGAGAGCGACCACCGTTGTATGTCGCACTTGGAAGGGTGTGTTTTAACAAGTATCCGGTTCTAGTTGTCATAAGCTCAAGGTACAACTCCAAGTCGCCCTGTTATCAAGATCACGGCTATCCGAATAGATTAACTTCCCTGCAGGGTGCACCATCTTACCCAAAGACGCTTGATCCCATTTGGCCGGACACACTTTCCGGTCATGCCGCGCGGAAGATCAACACGCCGCAGCCCCACCTAGGCACAACAGAGAGGCCAACACGCGGTCTAAACCTAAGCGCCGCAGGGTCCGGGCCCATCGCCTCGAGCACACACACACGACGCGTCTGTGCCGGAAGCAGACCTAGCCAATGAAGCGTTCCAGTCCAATCCGGCAAGGCCGCTCGTCGCCGACGTCTGAAGTGCCGGTGATACCACGACGCGGGATACCCATAACTACTCCCGCGTAGATGGTTAGTGCGTATAAGCTCGTAGCCAACTCAGATCAAATACCAAGACCTCGTTATGCGTGTTAAGTATCCGCGAACGCCGAACAGGGACAGGCCCACCTCTCTCCTAGGCGGTCTCAACCTGCCCTGTCGCTCCGCCACAACGTATCAGTCGGGGGCCGTCGGGAACCCAGGCCCACCTCTACCGGGATGGAGCCACCCGTCCTTTCAGCCCCCATCTCCGAACAGTACCACAGGTAATGTAATAGTGTAAAGTATATAGTATATACCCGTGATCACCTCCCGAGTGATCACGGCCCGATAGTATAACACGGCAGACGGACAAGTATGAAGGGCCACAGATGAATGTACTAGCATCCTATACTAAGCATATAGGATTGCAGGTAAGGTAACAGAAGAAGTTACAAGGACAAAGCTATGCAAAGAAAGATAGGATTATTTGAAAACAAGAATATGCTATACTACTCTAATGCAAGCGGTGTAGATAAGAGTAGGCGATATCTGGTGATCAAGGGGGCTTGCTGGTTGCTCGGCAAGAGAGAGGGGTCGTCGACACCGTAGTCGATCATGGGGGGGGTACGGCAAGCGGTCTCGGGGCCTACCGGAAAAAGTAACGGAGGAGGACATAATAAATAACAGAGCAATCAAAGCATAACATAACAAAAGCGGTGCTAGAGGTGATCTAACGTGGTATGAGGTGGTACTGGTTAAGGGGGAAACATCCAGGAAGGTATTCCCGATGTTTTGGGTTTTCGGGCGGAGGAGCCGGAGGGGGAAAAGTTGCAGGTTCGATAGGTTAGGGGTGTGTGGCAGACGAACGGACCGCGTATCCGGATTCGTCTCGACGTTCCGAGCAACTTTCATGTTGAAATTATTTTAATCCGAGTTACGGATTAAAAGATATGATTTTCTAAAGTATTTACTAATTAAATATTTAAATTAATTCGAAAAACAGATTAATGACATCAGCATGATGCCATGCTGACATCAGCAATCAACGTTGACTGTTGACCAAGTCAACGACATGTGGGTCCGGGGACCCACATCATCCTCTAATTAAGTTAATTAGGATTAGGTTAAATTAACTATAGTTTAATTAAACTTAATTAGTTAATTGAATTAATTAACTTGAATTAATTAACTTAATTAATTCATTAGTTAATTAATTAATTAATTATTAATTTTATTAATCATTTTATCTTTATTTCTTTTCTTAAACATTCCTGTGGTGTGGGGCCCTCCTGTCATAGGCACAGGGGGCCAACCGGGCGGGGCGCTAGCGGGCATGGCCGTGGGCGCCCGAATGGGCTCGAGCCCGAGAGGGCGCTGGGCAAGACTGGCGCCACACCGGCGCCGCTGCCAGTCCACTCACGGACGCTGGGGAAGCGGCAGCCAGCGAGGAGGGTTCGGGAGGAACGGCATGAGCCGAGAGGGAGGGCGCCGGCGCTGGCGGATCGGCCCGCCCAACACGGGAGAAGGAAGAGGACGAGGCCGGAGTGGGCTCGGGTGGTTACCTTGGCGGAGGAGGCGCTGGGCATCGCGGACTTGCTCCGGTGGCCTAACGGGGCTATGCCGGCAGCGTTCGGATGAGGGAAAGGCGACGCCCCGTGGGGGCAAGGGGTTGGCGGACTTGGCGGGCGGCGTCAGCGACGGGAGAGAGAGAGGGGAGCGAGGGCCGAGGGGGAGAAGCTCAGTGGGGGGGGTTCGGGGTCTAGGAGGGTTGCTCGTCATGATCGGTGACGCACTGCTGTGGAGGCGGGCGGGGGCGTTCGGCGGCGGTGGTCCGCGAGGTGGTTCGGGCGCCATGGCGGCGGGGCGGTGGCATCGCTTGGGAGAGCGGCAAGGCGCCCAGATCGGGAGAGGAAGGAGGCGAGGAGGACGGCGACGAGGCGTCGCCGGGAGGGCGCCGGCGGGGGAGTGGCGGTCGGGGCCGGGCGAGGAGGCGTTCGACGGGCGGGCAACCGCCCCGATCCAGATCCATCGGAGAGAGGAGGGGGGATCGATCGATGGGATCGGGCGAAGGAGTGGGAGCGATTAGGGTTTGGGGTGGGAGCGGGTGGCCTATAGGCTGGGGGCGGCTGGGCGGTGGGCGCCTGGTAGGCCAGCTTGGCTGGCCCGGGTGGCCCAATGGGGGGCCCTTTTTTTTGTTTTTGCCCTCTTCCTTTTTCTTTTCTTTACTGTTTTAATTTAGTTCCTCATTTATTTTAGCTTTACAAAATTACAAAAGTGGCACCTAATTTAGTGTTACAAATTGTGCCTTTGCCACCAATAATTTAGCTCTTCAAAATAAAATGGTTTGTAATAGTTTATTATTTTAAAAGCATTTAAGTAATTGTTTTACCTTCTACCTTAATTACTTAAGTGCATTTAAACCTTTTATAAAATGTGGTTTCTCCGCCATAATTACTCATGAATTAATTGGAACCACCGAACACTTTAGTTTTAATATCTGAAAATTTTATTGTTTGACTTTATTTTGAATTTGAACTTGAATCGGATTTGAACTAACGCGAGATTTGTCAACGGTAACCGAGGTGACGTGGCATCATCAGTGCGGATTACTGTAGCTTAATTACCCGGGCGTCACAGTTGGAACATGTCTACTTGTTGGGATATCACAATATATCTTATTTAATTAATGCATCTATATACTTGGTAAAGGGTGGAAGGCTCGGCCTTATGCCTGGTGTTTTGTTCCACTCTTGCCGCCCCTAGTTTCCATCATATCGGTATTATGTTCCCGGATTTTGCGTCCCTAACGCGGTCGGGTGATTTATGGGACCCCTTGACAGTTCGCTTTGAATAAGACTCCTCCAAAGAAGGCCCAACATTGGTTTTACCATTTGCCTCACCTATGCCCTTTTATTTCCCTTGGGTTTTTGGAGCCCGAGGGTCATCTTTATTTTAGCCCCCGGCCGGTGCTCCTTCGAGTGTTGGTCCGAACCGAGCAATCAATGGGCCACCACGGGCAACTCGAGGGTTGGTTTTACTCGTAGCTTGACTTATCCGGTGTGCCCTGAGAACGAGGTACGTGCGACTCCTATCGGGATTTGTCGGCACATCCGGGCGGCTTTGCTGGTCTTGTTTTATTGCTGTCGAAATGTCTTGTAGCCGGGATTCCGAGACTGATCGGGTCTTCCCGGGGAGAAGGAATATCCGATCGTTGGCCCTCAGCTCTTTTCATCCGGTGCATTTCTCGTCAAGTCGACTCGAGCCTCTTCATCTTTGAGTTCAATCCTCAGTTCTTCCTCCGACGTCGTTGTTTTTCCTTGTCCGAAGTTGTCCTTGTTTTTCCCACCCGCCCACCCTTCTTCTTCTCGGAACCGGAGTCCGTAATCGAGTATCCATCCTACTCGTGTGAAGTCTTTGCTCTCTCTCCTCAATGATTTCAACCGATGTTTTCTCTTCAAGATATTCGTCGATTTCCCCTTCCAAGTCTCCTTTGTTTTCCCGCCCTCCCAGCCCTTTTCTTCCCGGAGTCTGACTCTCTCTCGACCAGCTATCTCATTCGTGCGGAACCTCTTCAGTCTTCCCTTAATCATTTCAACCGGTGAATTCTCGTCTCGTTCGTCATTCTTCATATCTTTCTTTTTCCGGTGCACTCAATTCAAGCTTTTCGGGTTGATCGTATTCTTTCCCTCAGCTCAAATATTTCCCTTTGCTTGTTCGCCTCTCGCCAGTTTGTCCTTCCGGAGTGCTGAAGACATCTCAGGAGATTCGACTGTGTTCCAACTAATTCGAGGTTGTCACCTCATTCAAATATTTCAATTGTTCCGGTGCATCACCTATCTCTTCAACAATCCTTTCCAACGGTGTTTTTTCTTGAAGGCCCTAACCCATGTGTCTTTCCCAGGATCTTACCTGACTCTTCTAATTATTCCGGAGCTATTCCCAATTCTTTTCAAGCGTGACATAAGAATGAATATCATCAGTCACTTGCCTTTTCCAAGATCGATTTCGAATCATTTTTCGTCTCAATATTCTTCCGGTGCTTCATTCAAGTATTCTTCTGTCAGTCCGCGATCTCTTTGTTCTCTTGCAGTTTAATTCCCTCAAGTATCTCCGTGCTTATCTAATTCTGCCCGGTGATTCATTCTCTTTCATCAGTCATTTTCGAATTCTTACGGTGGTTCATTCAAGATTCTTTTTCCTTGATTATCACTTTAATTCATTCGTTCCTTCCAATCCTACCGGTGGTTCATGAAGGCCTTCTCAAGTTTGCGATATGTCACTTCTCAATCCTTTTTCAAGAAGAATAAGTTGCATGCCAAATCCATTGTTGGTCATCAATTTAATTTGATGAAGGATAAGCATACAATAAATCTTATTCTTATTTCATCCAAGTGATTAATCTTTTTCTTCGGAGTTTGTTCTTGATGAATAAATTCTAGTTCCAAGTCTTTTCATCTTTTCTTGTCCGGAGTGCAATTTTTTTTCCTCAGCCATTTCGTCGGAACCTCCATCTAAACCATCGCAACCTCATCTTATTCTTTCATCCTTCATTTTATCTCGTCATCCTTTTTGTCACCGGAGTTCTTCATGGTGGTTCTTCATGATTTAATTCATTCCTCAAGAGTTCATCAAGATTTTGTTGGAGAAATTCAAGTATCTTTTTCTTCTCCGTTCTTTTCTTTCAACTCTTTCAATTCTTTCCGGAGGTTTTGTGTCACGTCTTCATCAAGTATCATTCCATCCTCTCAAGCTCTTGTTCTGTTCCTTCCATTTTCAGACGGAGTGCTTCCTAAATCCTTTCAGTCTTATCCGTTTCTTTTCTCATTCTAACCACTCCGGTTGGAACGAGTGGTTTCATAGTCTATCCGATTCCGTGAGCTTTTGATTCTTGTCATTCCCGTCGTTCCTCTCTTCTTCTCGTGTGCTCTCGATTCTTTGCTTCTTCTTTTGAGTTCTTGTTTCACCTCTTCCCTTTTTCCCTTCCGTCTCGGTCCTAAGATCTCGGAACGAGATCTCTTGTTAGTGGATGAGTGTTGTAACGCCCCGGATTCGATGCGCCAGGTGTCCTTCAGTTATTCGCCGTCGTTGCCATGTCATTTGCTTGCGTGTTGCACTTTGCCGTGTCATCATATGCATTTCATATCATGTCATCATGTGCATCGCATTTGCATACGTGTTCGTCTCATGCATCCGAGCATTTTCCCCGTTGTCCGTTTTGCAATCCGGCACTCCTATGTCTCCCGGCGCCCCCTTTTGCCTCTTTTCGTGTGTGGGTGTTAAACGGTCTCGGAATGGACCGAGGTTTGCCAAGCGGCCTTGGTATAGCACCGGTAGACCGCCTGTCAAGTTTCGTGCCATTTGGAGGTCGTTTGGTACTCCAACTGTTAACCGGGTAACCGCAAAGCCCTCTTTTGTTGCAGCCCAACACCCCTTCCAAAGTGGCCCAAAACCCAGCAAACTCCCCTCCATGCTCTCGGTCGTTCGATCACGATCGTGTGGGCGAAAACCGCACCTCATTTGGACTCTCCTAGCTCCCTCTACCTATAAATATGTGCCTCCCCCGAAATTCGCGGATCAATTCTCCCCCTAACCCTAGCCTCTCTTCCTCTCAGCCGCCGGACGTGTCCGTCCAGCCGCCGGACACGTCCAGCCGCCTCCCGCCTCCAATCCGCCGCCGCCACTGTCCCCGCCCGCAGTTCAGCCCGCGCCGACCCATGGGGCCCATCTCCCCACCCGGCCCATGGTGTGCCCCTCGCCGCCGCGCCCGCCGCCGAAGCGCCCGCCGCCGCCGTCGCCCGCCCCGCCGCCGTCTTCGTCCCCGCCGCCTCGGCGCCAGCGCCGCTTCGCCATGATGCCCGCCGCCTCGCCTCCACGTCGCCGGCAGCAGCCCAGATCTCCGCCCGGCCGCCTCCTCCTCCGCCGCCGAGACGGCCGGGCGGACCTCCGCCGCCTCTCCCGCTTGCCGCCGCCTCGCTTCGCGCTGGCCGCCGCCCGAACTTCGCCGCCCGGCCGCCGCCCATGAGCTCCGGCCACCTCATGACGTCCTCCTCCGGCCTCCCGCCCGCGTCTCCGGCCGCCGTCGTCAACTCCGGCGAGGTCCTTGGATCGGGATCAGATCCACCACCTCGCCCATCCAAACAACGGCCTCCGTCCCGGATCTCGTCATCCCGCACCGCTTCATCCCGTTGACTTCTCGGAGGGGTATATTTGCCTAAGTCCCGAATCTGCTGTAATTTTCATGCCATAACTGTGTGCATATTGCTCCGTTTTGTGCGTATAATATGTCAAATTGTTCGTCTCGTCGAGTACATCATTTTGTCTCATTGCATCATTTTCATTTGAGCTCATCTTGATGCCCGAAATGCTGTTAGAAGATGGCTATGTGATGTTAGTTTCAGATTCTTATCAGAACATGCACTTTTGTCATTTTTGCCATGATTGACGTGTGCACCCTATGAACTTGAGTCCTACATGTGTTTTGTAATATGCCATGCCATCTTTATAGTGGTGTATGCCTTGTATTTTTGTGATCTCTGTGGTGACTAGCACAAGCATGCAAACTAGGCTTCATGATGTTGCTGATTTCAGCCCCTGTTCTGCTGATATTTTTATGCCATGTTAACTTGATACTACCGAGAGATCCATGCATATTTTGAGATACTTCAGTAAGGATGTTTTGAACATATGGTTATTCTCTATCCATTCATGCCCTTGTTTGCAATTATGGAGTTCCATAGCTTGAGTAAATCGAGCTCTACTTTTGCTATAAAATGTTTCCTGGCAGATTGTTTACATGTTATTCAATTTTGCCAAGGTTGTTGTAGTTGATCCGTGTATTCTACGATGTTGTTCTTGCCATGTATAGCTTCTATGCCATGTCTTCTTACTGTGAGTTGCCTTGCCATGCCATGTATTGCTCTGTGGTGAGTGGTTCAAGCTCACCAACATGCCTACTTATTGTTGTTTCTGCCATGTTTAAATCTGTAATATAACTTGCCATGTTTACATGGGTGCCATCATATCTTCTGATCCTTTTTGGCTTATGGTCAGTAAAGGACTTTTGTTCTATGCCATTAGTAGATTCATGCGATGCCTTTGTTTGCCATGTTAAGATCCTGTAACATGTTGTTTGATAGATCTAAATATTGCAACCTGATGTTGTTTCTGCCATGTCCTGTGATTTCACAGAAGTCTGTGAACCTGTTATTATTTGCAATCTTGCCATGTGTGTTTGAGCATGTTCTAGTGATTTCTGGAGATAGCTCAGTGTTCATCTTTTGTCATGCTTTACCTGTACATCATGCCCATGCCTTTTGTTATTACGTTGAGGTCCTGTAGCATGTAGTTTTGGTGCTTGCAATATGCCTAGTTGCTGTTTTGGACAGATCGTTGTCATGACTTGTATAGGGTGTATGTGTTGCACCGTTGCTCCGTTTTGAGTGTGCTCTATATGAAACTTGCTTGATTTTGCATGTAGCTTCATATTATCTTGTTGCATCCTTGTTTTGAGGTGTTTGCTTGATGTTTGTATGCATTTTGCATCAATGCTATGTTTATCTTGTTTTGCTCATATCTTCTAGGCCGTAGCTCCGGATCTAATGAACTTTATATGTAACTTGACTAGAATTTCGTGTAGATCATCGTGGTGCATCTTAACTTGCTGTTTAACAACTTTAACATAAGGTTTATTCAGATCTGGACCAATTTCGAAATTTTGCATATGAGGACTTACCGGAATTGTTCTATGTTGTTTCCGGCCTCATTTAAACTTGCTTTGATGTGTTGTTCTTGTTTGCATCATCTTTTGCCGTGAGTAGCTGCATGTAGCCTTGTCATGCATCATACTTGGTTGAGCATCATGTCTTGTTCATGTGTGGGGTGTTTACCTTGTTGTGTGCTTCTTCTTGTTAGTTCCTGTTTCGTTGCGATCGTTAGGATTCGTTCGTCTACGCTCGGTTCGGCTTCATCCGTTCGTCTTCTTCATGGACTCGTTCTTCTTCCTTGCGGGATTTCAGGCAAGATGACCGCTACCCTGGATCTCACTACTATCATTGCTATGCTAGTTGTTTCGTTCTATCGCTATGCTGCGTTACCTATCACTTGCTGCTCAAGCCTCCCAAATTGCCATGTCGCCTCTAACCTTTTGCACCCTTCCTAGCAAACCGTTGTTTGGCTATGTTACCGCTTTGCTCAGCCCCTCTTATAGCGTTGTTAGTTGCGGTGAAGATGAAGTTTGTTCCTTGTTGAACATGGAGATGTTGTTCCTTGTTGGAACATGTTTACTTGTTGGGATATCACAATATATCTTATTTAATTAATGCATCTATATACTTGGTAAAGGGTGGAAGGCTCGGCCTTATGCCTGGTGTTTTGTTTCACTCTTGCCGCCCTAGTTTCCGCCATATCGGTATTATGTTCCCGGATTTTGCGTCCCTAACGCGGTCGGGTGATTTATGGGACCCCTTGACAGTTCGCTTTGAATAAGACTCCTCCAAAGAAGGCCCAACATTGGTTTTACCATTTGCCTCACCTATGCCCTTTTATTTCCCTTGGGTTTCGGAGCCCGAGGGTCATCTTTATTTTAGCCCCCGGGCCGGTGCTCCTTCGAAAGTGTTGGTCCGAATCGAGCAGCCTGTGTGGGGCCACCACGGGCAACTCGAGGGTTGGTTTTACTCGTAGCTTGACTTATCCGGTGTGCCACGAGAACGAGGTACGCGGCGACTCTATCGGGATTTGTCGGCACATCCGGCGGCTTTGCTGGTCTTGTTTTATTGCTGTCGAAATGTCTTGTAGCCGGGATTCCGAGACTGATCGGGTCTTCCCGGGAGAAGGAATTGTTGGAAATATGCCCTAGAGGCAATAATAAAAGCATTATTATTATATTTCCTTGTTCATGATAATTGTCTTTTATTCATGCTATAACTGTATTATCCGGAAATCGTAATACACGTGTGAATACATAGACTACAATACGTCCCTAGTAAGCCTCTAGTTGACTAGCTCGTTGGTCAACAGATAGTCATGGTTTTCGACTATGGACATCGATGTCATTGATAACGGATCACGCCATTAGGAGAATGACGTGATGGACAAGACCCAATCCTAAGCATAGCACAAAGATCGTGTAGTTCGTTTTGCTAGAGCTTTTCCAATGTCAAGTATCTCTTCCTTAGACCATGAGATCGTGCAATTCCGGATACCGTAGGAGTGCTTTGGGTGTATCAAACGTCACAACGAATCGGGTGACTATAAAGGTGCACTACAGGTATCTCGAAAGTGACCATTGGGTTGACACGGATCGAGGCGGGATTTGTCACTCCGTATTACGGAGAGGTATCACTAGGGCCCACTCGGTAATGCATCATCATAATGAGCTCAAAGTGATCAAGTGTCCGGTCACGGGATCATGCATTGCTTGACGAGTAAAGTGACTTGCGTGTAACGAGACTAACGAGGTATTGGGATACCGACGATCGAGTCTCGGGCAAGTAACATACCGTCGACAAAGGGAATAGAATACGGGTTGCTTGAACCCTTGACATCGTGGTTCATCCGATGACAACATCGAGGAGCATGTGGGAGCCAACATGGGTATCCAGATCCCGCTGTTGGTTATTGACTTGAGGTAGTCTCGGTCATATCAGATGTCTCCCGAACCCGTAGGGTCTACACACTTAAGGTTCGGTGACGCTAGGGTTAATAGGAAGACAAGTATGTGATTACCGAATGTTGTTCGAGTCCGGATGAGATCCCGGACGTCACGAGGAGTTCGGAATGGTCCGGAGGTAAAGATTTATATATGGAAAGTGGTTAAACGGACTCGGGAAGTTTGGTAGTATCTGGGTAAAGTAGGGGCCACGGGAGGTTCCAGGAGGTCCACCGGGAGGGGCCACCTCTCCGGGGGCCACATGGGCTAAGTGGGAGGGAGCCAGCCCCTGGTGGCTGGGCGCACCTCCCACCTAGGCCCATGCGGCTAGGGTTTGGGAGGGTAAACCCTAAAGGGGCGCCCCCTAGCTTGGGGGCAAGCCACCCTCCCTCCTCCCTTGGCCGCCGCCCCATCTAGGGTTTACCCTAGATGGCGGCCCCCTGACCCTCTCCTCCTATAAATAGAGGGGTGGGGGAGGGCTGCCAACACAGTTGAAGGCGCAGCCCTCCCTCCCAACACCTCTCTTTCTCCACGCTTAGCTTGGCGAAGCCTGCTGGGAGAACTATCAGACCAGCTGCACCACGCCGTCGTGCTGCCATTGGAATTGTCTTCATCAACCTCTCCTTCACTCTTGCTGGATCAAGACGGAGGAGACGCCATCGTCCCGCACGTGTGTTGAACATGGAGGTGCTGTCCTTTCAGCACTTAGGTCATCGGTGATCGGAATCACGTTGGGAACGTCTTCATCATCACCACTCCCTCGAACGCTGCACTCGATCTACAAGTGGTATGTAGATGCAAACTCTCTCCGTTACTCGTTGCTTAGTAGAACTCATAGATGGATCTTGGTGAAACCGTAGGAAAATTTTAATTTTCTGCAACGTTCCCCAACAAAGTGGTATCATGAGCTAGGTCTATGCGTAGTTCTCTTTGCACGAGTAGAACACAATTTTGTTGTGGGCGTGGATCTTGTCAACTTACTTGCCGTTACTAGTTGTTTCTTGCTTCCGCGGTATTGTGGGATGAAGCGGCCGGACCAACCTTACACGCATCTTACGTGAGACCGGTTCCACCGACTAACATGCACTAGTTGCATAAGGTGGCTGGCGGGTGTCTGTCTCTCCTACTTTAGTGGGAGCGGATTCGATGAATAGGGTCCTTATGAAGGGTAAATAGAAGTTGACAAGATCACGTTGTGGTTATTCGTAGGTAAGAAAACGTTCTTGCTAGAACCCAATTGCAGCCACGTAAAAGATGCAACAACAATTAGAGGACGCCTAACTTGTTTTTGCAGCAATTGTCATGTGACGTGATATGGCCAAGTTGTGATGAATGATGATATATTGTGATGTATGAGATCATGTTCTTGTAATAGGAATCACGACTTGCATGTCGATGAGTATGACAACCGCAGGAGCCATAGGAGTTGTCTTTATTTTTGTATGACCTGCGTGTCATTGAAGAACGCCATGTAATTTACTTTACTTTATTGCTAAACGCGTTAGCCATAGAAGTAGAAGTAGTCGTTGGCGTGACAACTTCATGGAGGCACGATGATGGAGATCATGATGATGGAGATCATGGTGTCATGCGGTGACAGGATGATCATGGAGCCCCAAGATGAAGATCAAGGAGCTATATGATATTGGCCATATCATGTCACTACTTTATAATTGCATGTGATGTTTATTATGTTTATACATCTTGTTTACTTAGAACGACGGTAGTAAATAAGATGATCCCTTAGAACAATTTCAAGAAGTGTTCTCCCTAATCGTGCACCGTTGCTACAGTTCGTAAGCTTCTAAGCACCACGTGTTAATCGGGTGTGATGGATTCTTACGTTCACATACAACGGGTGTAAGCAAGATTTACACACGCAGTAAACACTTAGGGTTAACTTGACGAGCCTAAGCATGTGAAGACATGGCCTCGAACACGGAGACCGAAAGGTCGAACACGAGTCGTATGGAAGATACGATCAACATGAGAATGTTCACCGACGCAGACTAGTCCGTCTCACGTGTTGATCGGACACGGCCTAGTCGACTCGGATCGTGTAACACTTAGATGACTAGAGGATGTCTAATCTAAGTGGGAGTTCATTAATAATTTGATTAGATGAACTTAATTATCATGAACTTAGTCTAAAACTTTTGAATTATATGTCTTGTAGATCAAATGGCCAACGCCATGTCAACTTGAACTTCAACGCGTTCCTAGAGAAAACCAAGCTGAAAGATGACGGCAGAACTATACGGACTGGGTCCGAACACGAGGATCATCCTCATAGCTGCCAGAAACAATACGTCCTAGAAGGACCGCTAGGTGAAGCTCCGTCCCTGCAGAACCAAGACATTATGAATGCTTGGCAGTCTCGTCTTGATGATTACTCCCTCGCTCAAGGCGGCATGCTTTATAGCTTAGAACCGGGCTCCAAAAGCGTTTTGAGCACCACGGAGCATATGAGATGTTCGAGGAGCTGAAACTTGTTTTCCAAGCTCACGCCGGTCGAGAGATATGACATCTCCGACAAGTTCTATAGTTGTAAGATGGAGGAAAACAGTTCGTCGGTGAGCACATTCTCAAGATGTCCGGGTTGCACAACCGTATGACCCATTGAATATTAACCTCCCCGATGAGGCGGTCATTGACAGAATCCTCCGATCGCTCCCACCAAGCTACAAGAGCTTTGTGATGAATTACAACATGCAGGGGATGGTAAAGACCATTCTGAAGTGTTCTCTATGTCAAGTCAGCCGAGGTTGAAATCAAGAAAGAACATCAAGTGTTGATGGTCAATAAGACCACTAAGTTTAAGAAGGGCAAGGGCAAGAAGAACTTCAAGAAGGACGGCAAGGAGGTTGCGCGCCCGTAAGCAAGTTGCCGGAAGAAGTCAAAGAATGGACCCAAGCACGAGACCGAGTGCTTTTATTGCAAGGGAAGGGTCACCGAAGCGGAACTGCCCCAAGTACTTAGCGGATAAGAAGGCCGCAACACCAAAGGTATATTTGATATACATGTAATTGATGTGTACCTTACCGAGAATCGTAGTAACTCCCGGTATTTGATACCGTGCCGTTGCTCATATTTGTAACTCACAGCAGGAGCTGCGGAATAAGCGGAGGCTGGCGAAGGACGAGGTGACGATGCGCGGGAATGGTTCCGAGTCGATGTGATCGCCGTCGGCACGCTACCTCTTCATTTACCCACGGGATTAGTTATGAACCTTAATAATTGTTATTTGGTGCCAAGTTTGAGCATGAATATTGTATCTGGATCTCGTTTAATGCGAGATGGCTACTCATTTAAATCCGAGAATAATGGTTGTTCTATTTATATGAGAGATATGTTTTATGGTCATGCTCGATGGTCAATGGTTTATTCTTAATGAATCTCGAGCGTAGTATTACACATGTTCATAGCGTGAATACCAAAAGATGTAAAGTTGATAACGATAGTCCCACATACTTGTGGCATCGCCGCCTTGGTCACATTGGTGTCAAGCGCATGAAGAAGCTCCATGCTGATGGACTTTGGAGTCTCTTGATTATGAATCATTTGACACATGCGAACCATGCCTCATGGGCAAGATGACCAAGACTCCATTCTCGGAACAATGGAGCGAGCAACCAACTTGTTGGAAATCATACATACCGATGTGTGCGGTCCAATGAGCGTTGAGGCTCATGGAGGATATCGTTATGTTCTCACTCTCACAGATGACTTGAGTAGATATGGGTATGTCTACTTGATGAAACACAAGTCTGAGACCTTTGAAAAGTTCAAGGAATTTCAGAATGAAGTAGAGAATCAACGTGACCGAAAGATAAAATTCTTACGATCGGATCGTGGAGGAGAATATTTAAGTCACGAATTTGGTACACACTTAAGAAAATGTGGAATCGTTTCACAACTAACGCCTACCTGGAACACCTCAACAGAATGGTGTGTCCGAACGTCGAATCGCACTCTATTGGATATGGTGCGGTCTATGATGTCTCTTACCGATTTACCGCTATCATTTTGGGGATACGCTCTAGAGACAGCTACATTCACTTTAAATAGGGCACCGTCTAAATCCGTTGAGACGACACCGTATGAATTATGGTTTGGGAAGAAACCTAAGCTATCGTTTCTAAAAGTTTGGGGATGCGATGCTTATGTCAAGAAACTTCAACCTGAAAAGCTCGAACCCAAGTCGGAAAAATCGTCTTCATAGGATACCCTAAAGAAACCTTTGGGTATACCTTCTACCTTAGATCCGAAGGCAAGATCTTTGTTGCCAGAACGGAATCTTTCTCGGAAAAGAGTTTCTCTCGAAAGAAGTAAGTGGGAGGAAAGTAGAACTCGATGAAGTACTACCTCTTGAACAGGAAAGTAGTGCAGCTCAGAAAATGTTCTGTGATGCCTACACCAACCGAAGAGGAAATTCATGATGATGATCAAGGTACTTGGATCAAGTTACTACTGAATCAGAGGTCCACTAGGACACGTTCCGCACAGTGAGTGGTACGGCAACCCTGTCACGGAAATCATGTTGTTAGACAACAATGAACCTTGAACTATGAAGAAGCGATGGCGGCCCAGATTCCAACAAATGGCTAGAAGCCATGAAGTCCGAGATAGAATCCATGTATGAAAACAAAGTGTGGACTTTGACTGACTTGCCCGATGATCGGCGAGCAATAGAAAACAAATGGATCTTTAAGAAGAAGACGGACGCGGATGGTAATGTCACCATCTATAAAGCTCGACTTGTCGCTAAGGGTTATCGGCAAGTTCAAGGGATTGACTACGATGAGACTTTCTCTCCGTAGCGAAGCTTAAGTCCGTCCAATCATGTTAGCAATTGCCGCATACTATGATTATGAGATATGGCAGATGGACGTCAAAACAGCGTTCCTTAACGGTTATCTTAAGGAAGAGCTGTATATGATACAGCCGGAAGGTTTTGTCGATCCTAAGAATGCTGACAAAGTATGCAAGCTCCAGCGATCCATTTATGGGCTGGTGCAAGCATCTCGAGTTGGAACATTCGCTTTGATGAGATGATCAAAGCGTTTGGGTTTATCTTGAGACTTATGGAGAAGCCTGCGTTTACAAGAAAGTGAGTGGGAGCTCAGAGCATTTCTCATATTATATGTAGATGACATACTTTTGATGGGAAATGATATAGAATTCTTGGACAGCATTAAGGCCTACTTGAATAAGTGTTTTTCAATGAAGGACCTTGGAGAAGCTGCTTATATATTAGGCATCAAGATCTATAGAGATAGATCGAGACGCCTCATAGGTCTTTCACAAAGCACATACCTTGATAAGATTTTGAAGAAGTTCAAAATGGACCAGTCCAAGAAGGGTTCTTGCTCTGATTGCAAGGTGTGAGATTGAGCTCAGCTCAATGCCCGACCACGGCAAAAGATAAAGAAGAGATGAGTGTCATCCCTATGCTTCAGCCATAGGATCTATTATGTATGCCATCTTGTGTACTGGACCTGATGTAAACCTTGCCGTAAGTTTGGTAGGAAGGTACCAAAGTAATCCCGCAAGGAACCTTTGGACAGCGGTCAAGAATATCCTGAAGTACCGAAAAGGACAAAGGACATGTTTCGTTTATGGAGGTGACGAAGAGCTCGTCAGAAAAAGTTACGCCGACGCTTAGCTTCGACACAGATCTGATGACTCTAAGTCACAAACCGGATCGTGTATATGTTGAATGGTGGAGCGAGAAGCTGGTGCAGCTGCAAGCGAAGCGTCGTGGCGGGATCTACATGTGAAGCGGAGTACATGGCAGCCTCGGAGGCAGCGCATGAAGCAATTTGGGTGAAGGAGTTCATCACCGACCTAGGAGTCATACCCAATGCGTCGGGGCCGATCAAACTCTTCGTGACAACACTGGAGCTATTGCCCTTGCCAAGGAGCCAGGTTTCACAAGAAGACCAGGCACATCAAGCGTCGCTTCAACTCCATCCGTGAAAATGTTCAGAATGGAGACATAGAAATTTGTAAAGTGCATACGGATCTGAATGTCGCAGATCCGCTGACTAAACCTCTTCATGGGCAAAACATGATCAACACCGTAACTCTATGGGTGTTCGATTCATCACAATGTAAACTAGATTATTGACTCTAGTGCAAGTGGGAGACTGTTGGAAATATGCCCTAGAGGCAATAATAAAAGCATTATTATTATATTTCCTTGTTCATGATAATTGTCTTTTATTCATGCTATAAGCAGTATTATCCGGAAATCGTAATACACGTGTGAATACATAGACTACAATACGCCCCTAGTAAGCCTCTAGTTGACTAGCTCGTTGGTCAACAGATAGTCATGGTTTCGACTATGGACATCGATGTCATTGATAACGGGATCACGTCATTAGGAGAATGACGTGATGGACAAGACCCAATCCTAAGCATAGCACAAAGATCGTAGTTCGTTTTGCTAGAGCTTTTCCAATGTCAAGTATCTCTTCCTTAGACCATGAGATCGTGCAATTCCGGATACCGTAGGAGTGCTTTGGTGTATCAAGCGTCACAACGAATCGGGTGACTATAAAGGTGCACTACGGTATCTCGAAAGTGACCATTGGGTTGACACGGATCGAGGCGGGATTTGTCACTCCGATTACGGAGAGGTATCACTAGGGCCCACTCGGTAATGCATCATCATAATGAGCTCAAAGTGATCAAGTGTCCGGTCACGGGATCATGCATTCTGATACGAGTAAAGTGACTTGCCGTAACGAGACTAACGAGGTATTGGGATACCGACGATCGAGTCTCGGGCAAGTAACATACCGTCGACAAAGGGAATAGAATACGGGTTGCTTGAACCCTTGACATCGTGGTTCATCCGATGACAACATCGAGGAGCATGTGGGAGCCAACATGGGTATCCAGATCCGCTGTTGGTTATTGACTTGAGGTAGTCTCGGTCATGTCGCATGTCTCCGAACCCGTAGGGTCTACACACTTAAGGTTCGGTGACGCTAGGGTTAATAGGAAGACAAGTATGTGATTACCGAATGTTGTTGAGTCCGGATGAGATCCCGGACGTCACGAGGAGTTCGGAATGGTCCGGAGGTAAAGATTTATATATGGAAAGTGGTTAAACGGACTCTGGAAGTTTGGTGGTATCTGGTAAAGTACCGGGCCACGGGAGGGTTCGGAGGTCCACCGGAGGGGCCACCTCTCCCGGGGGGCCACATGGGCTAAGTGGGAGAGGGAGCCAGCCCCTGGTGGGCTGGGCGCACCTCCCCACCTAGGCCCATGCGGCTAGGGTTTGGGGAAGGGTAAACCCTAAAGGGGCCCTCAGCTTGGGGGCAAGCCACCTCCCTCCTCCTTGGGCCGCCCCATCTAGGGTTTACCCTAGATGGCCGGCCCCCCTTGACCCTCTCCTCCTATAAATAGAGGGGTGGGGGGAGGGCTGCCAACACAGTTGAAGGCGCAGCCCCTCCCCTTCCCAACACCTCTCTTTCTCCACGCTAGCTTGGCGAAGCCCTGCGGAGAACTACCGTACCACCTGCACCACGCCGTCGTGCTGCCATTGGAATTGTCTTCATCAACCTCTCCTTCACTCTTGCTGGATCAAGACGGAGGAGACGCCATCGTCTCCGCACGTGTGTTGAACACGGAGGTGCTGTCCTTTCAGCACTTAGGTCATCGGTGATCGGAATCACGTTGGGAACGTCTTCATCATCACCACTCCCTCGAACGCTTCCGTACTCGATCTACAAGTGGTATGTAGATGCAAACTCTCTCCCGTTACTCATTGCTTAGTAGAACTCATAGATGGATCTTGGTGAAACCGTAGGAAAAATTTTAATTTTCTGCAACGTTCCCCAATAGGAATATCCTTCGTTGATCGCGAGGGCTTATCATGGGCTAAGTTGGGACACCCCTGCAGGGTTTGAACTTTCGAAAGTCGTGCCCGCGGTTATGTGGCAGATGTGAATTTGTTAATATCCGGTTGTAGTAAACTTGAAGCAAACTCTTCTAAAATACACCAACCGTGTGCGTAACCGTGAGTGTCTCTTTTCGGGGTTGATCGAGAGGAGAACACGGTTTCTGGGTTATGTCTGACGTAAGTAGGAGTTCAGGATCACTTCTTGATCATTACTAGTTTCTGACCGTTCCTTTGTTTCTCTTCTCGCTCTCATTTTGTATGTTAGCCACCATATATGCTTAGCGCTGCTGCAACCTCACCACTTTACCCCTTCCTTTCCCATTAAGCTTTGCTAGTCCCGATACCCATGGTAATGGGATTCTTTGAGTCCTCGTGGCTCTGATTACTACACCACCAGTTGCAGGTACAGGTTTGCGATGATCATGACGCCGAGAGCGATGTTTACTTGTGTTGGAGTTCTTCTTACGCTTCTTCGATCGGGGATAGGTTCGGTCGGCAGCCTAGGCTAAAGGTGGTGGATATTGTTTGAGTTTTTGTTTGTGATTCATCCGTAGTCGGATGTTGATCTTGTATGTTGTACTGTTGTATTCATGTGACATTGTATGTATTGGATGTATTCCACTATTATGTAATGTTGATGTAATGATATCCACCTTGCAAAAGCGTTTCAATATGCGGGTCTATCCTTGGTGGGACCGTCGAGTTCCTTTTGGATAGGGTCGCATATTGGGCGTGACAGTTCTTTCCCTTGGGCTTGTGGGAGTTATGGTTCCTCTGGTTCACCATGTTGGCAATAGAAGTTCCTTCGACCCCTTTTCCGTGCGAGTCCTTTGCCCTTGAATTCTGCTCAACACTCAGATGGCCAATGACATCCTCCATAGAGAATTCACGCCTCTGATGTTTCAGAGTGGTGGCAAAGTTCCTCCAGGAATTAGGGAGCTTAGCGATTATGCAGCCCGCGACAAACTTGCCCGGTAACTCGCATTTAAGAAGCTCAAGCTCCTTAACAATGCATATTATCTCATGAGCCTGCTCCAATACAGGACGGTTTTCAACCATCTTGTAATCGTGGAACTGCTCTATAATATACATCTCGCTCCCGGCATCGGCGGACCCGAACTTAGATTCGAGCGCCTCCCACAAGTCCTTGGCGACATGCACATGTAAATATGCGTCGACCAGTTTATCTCCGATCACGCTAAGAATTGCTCCGAGAAACACAACGGTGGCCTCCTTGAACACCTTCTCCTGTTCAGGAGCAATCGTTTCCGTGGAGACACCGGTGACCCAAAACACGTTCATATCCATGAGCCATAAAGTGGACTTAGTCTGCCAACGCTTAAAATACGTACCGGTAAACTTATCCGGTTTCAGTGCAGCAGCAAAGCCACTTGCCAAAAAATTCCTACACATAATAGGTTTTTGGATTGTCGAGTAAATATGCAATTTCTCGATTAAATTAATCCACGAGTAAATCACTAGCATGGCACTGACACAAATAAACGCATACTGATATTCAGTCACGCAAGCACATACTATGCTAATTGCAGAAAGATCTACGTATAACGCTAGCATGGCTAAAACAAAAAACAGTAGGAGCAGGATAAATGAGTTACACCCTCCAGTAGGCCATGCAGAGGCCGCGGTTTTGGTGGCAGCAGCGGCGTCCTCGGCGGCCTTCTTGTCGGCTTCATCTTTCTCGGCGGCGGCACGTTCGGCGTCGGTGGACATGGTGATGATGAGGGCGACGCGGACGTAGAGGAAGTAGACGAACAACGAGCAGTCGCGTAGTCGCTTCCCAAAAACCTATTCGCCTCTCTCCCGTACAGGAACCGGAGAGACGGGGTTTCGGAGACCTGCTCTCCCGTCGACCATGTACGCGGCGGACGGGATGGAGTCACCGGCGACAGCAACAACAAAGGAACGACGGTGGGCGTGCGCGTGAGCAGATGTGATCTGTTCTTAGCCGCTAGGGTTAGGGGACACCACACACTTATATAGGCGCAGCCGCGTGGAGAGACGTGGCCTCGACCCACTTCCGAGTCCGTGACAACCCACGATCCGACGTCTCAAATCATGGCCCAGCTGTCAGAGAACTCTCTGTTAGTGACTGGCAAAAATAAGCGCGTAGGTGTGAGCTCGGCTCGGCTCAATCCCGCAACCCGCGGCGCGTCGTGATGAGGCGTGGTGTGGTGAGGCACGCGGCGGAGGAGGAGTGCGCGAGGGCCTCTTCTATTCTCAAGCTCCAATAGCATGTGAAAGAACATCCCTTATAAAGAGGTCCAACTCCTCTTCCACTTCCGGGGTGGGACTAAACTTCCCACCTTCACCTAGTGCCAATAAACCCACATGGGCCCTTATAGATTTTCAGAAATTGCTATATGGGCCTGAAGCCCATCTCAAATTTCAACAATCCCCCACCAGATCTCGAGGGCCCATCGTGTCCTCTGTTCCAATTGCTGTTTCGATATACCAGTGTTTCAGTGAAGACCTGTTAAGGTTGAACTTCACCTAGAGCAAGTAGCTACACTCCTTCACAACTGAACAATGGACTATGCCTTAAATTGTCAGTTTGGCGTAAATAAGTTTCACCACATGTCTTACTAGTACTAGGCTGCCGAAGGCTGGCCCCTCGGGTGGAGCATATAAGTCACACTCCTGGCCTATTCATGAGCTTACTTGAGATCACCACAATCTCATAGACTGTGACCAGCAGTCGGTCTCACATAGGTATGTTCCTCCAAAGATCGCTCTGTAGGATAGCATCTTTCTTATATAAGCTTCAGAACACATTAAGATAGTAGTCACCCTACCATACAGTATTGAGAGTATTGCATCTCCAACGGAGTGGGTTAGTATAGTTACTCTCCTCAGTTCACCACTGGCTTGTTTTTCCAGGTCCTAATTCACGGGATCCCCAATCACATAGGTTGGGTTACTACCATGGCAACTCATGTGGGTCTCATACCCATCTCCCCCGATGCACTATCTATCACAACACGTGATAGCCCTTTTGTAAAGGGGTCTGCCAGATTCTTAGCCATATGGACATACTCCAACGCTATCACTCCGGAGTTTCTTAATTTTCTGATAGCTTTTAATCTCATTCTTATGTGTTCGTTGGACTTCATGTTGTCCTTTGAACTCTTCACCTTGGTGATGACAGTTTGATTGTCATAGTTCATAAGGATAGCCGGAACCCATGGCAAATCCATCAAAAGATCTCGAAGCCATCCTGCTTCAACACTAGATGTGTCTAATGTTGTTAATTCTGCTTCCATTGTCGATCTCATTAAGATCGGTTGCTTGCAAGACTTCCAGGAAACAACGCCACCTCCAAGAGTAAACATATACCCGCCAGGCCTTCATCTCATCAAGATCGAGATCCAATTCGCATCACTATACCCTTCAAGTACCGACGGGTATCCAGTATAGTGAAGTCCATAGTTCATAGTACCTTTCAGATAGCGCATACCTCTCTCAACAACATGCCAATGTACATCACCCGGTTTGGAAACAAACTAGCTCAGTTTGCTCACAGCAAACGTGATGTCAGGCCTCGTTGCGCTCGCTAGGTACATCAGTGAACCAATGATTTGAGAGTATCTCAATTGATCTTTAGCCATGCCTTGAGACTTTTGAATCAACACGCTAGGATCATATGGTATTTGAGATGGTGTGCAGTCCGAATATCCAAAATGACTCAACACCTTCTCAACATAGTGGAATTGCAGAAGTGTAATCCCACCCTCATTATCTCTCATTAGCTTGATGTTCAATATAACATCAGCCACACCGAGGTCTTTCATCTCAAAGTTTTGAGATAGAAACGACTTGACCTCCTCAATGACTTTGAGGTTGGTTCCGAATATCAGTATGTCATCAACATACAAGCACAGTATAACTCCTTCGCCCCCACCATGGCGATAGTATACACATTTGTCGACTTCATTAACAACGGCCAACAGATGTCGAGTTGTATTAAACTTATCATGCCATTGCTTAGGTGCTTGCTTCAGCCATATAAAGATTTCAGCAACCTACACACCTTTCTTTCGACCATCTATCACAAAGCCATCTCGTCTGTTGCATGTAGATTTCCTCGTTTGGCTCTCCATTCAGAAAAGCCGTCTTAACATCCATCTGATCGAGAAGGCTATGCGAGGCAGCCAACGAGAGTAATACTGGAATGGTGGTCAGTCTAGCCACAGGTGAATAAGGATCGAAGAAATTTTCCTCTTCTTTCTGGTCATAGCGCTTGGCCACAAGCCTAGCCTTGTACTTTTCAATCGTACCATCGGGCCTAAGTTTCTTCTTGAACACCCACTTGCATCCTAATGGTTTGCAACCATAGGGACGGTGAGTGATCTCCCATGTCCCGTTAGCCATGATGGAGTCCATATCGCTACGGACCGCATCCTTCCAGTAATCATCTTCTGGAGAGGCATACACTTCTGAAATAGAAGTGGGAGCATCATCCACGAGGTACACGAAGAAATCATCACCAAAGGTCTTTGCAGTCCTTTGTCTCTTGCCCCTACCAAGGGTTTCCTCGTCATCCTCCTCAGGATTTTCATCATGTGTTTGTTCATTATAATCCATAGGAATGGCAGGTTTAGGAGTCTCCTTAGATTCCTGTCTAGAAGTGCTTTGCATATCTCTCATAGGAAAAATATCCTCGAAGAATGTAGCATCCTTAGACTACATAATTGTACCGACCTTCTGGTCAGGTACCTCAGATTTCACTACTAGAAATCTATAGCCAATGCTGTTCTTAGCGTAGCCTAAATTAACGTAGTCCACAGTCTTGGGTCCAAGCTTACGCTTTTTGGCGATCGATACATTGACTTTCGCCAAACAGCCCCAAGTGCGCAAGTACGAGAGTGTTGTCCTTCTTTTCGCCCATTTATCATAGGAGTGATCTCATCATCCTTTATCGGAACTTTATTCAGGACATGACATGCCGTCAATATAGCCTCCCCCCATCATGCCTTGGATAAACCCGATGTATCTAACATGGCGTTAACCAAATCAGTTAGAGTACGGTTTTTCCGCTCGGCAACTGTGACGCCCGGATAATTAACCTACAGTAATTCCCTACTAATGATGCCACGTCATCATGATTACTATTGTTAAACTCGCGTTGGTTCGAAATCCAGTCCAAATTCAAATTTAAAATCAAGTCAAACTTTAAATGTTTTCAAACTTGCAAAATAAAATGTTCAAAGTGTGGAAAATATTCCATAGCTAATTATGGTGGTGACCCAACACTTTTGTGAAGTGCTTAAATGCCCTTAACCTAATTAAAACAGAGCCAACAACATTTAATTATGCCAAATAAATATAGACCGAAATATATAAATTTGTAAGTGATCTGAAACTTTCTGGGCGTCATCATACCACTGCATTGCATTTATGTGCTAGGTCTCATAATTTACTAAAATCATCTAGCGCCCCAAATAAATAGAAGGCATTGACAGAAAAATAGAAGTAGTAATATAAAAGAAAAAATGACCTAAACCTATTGTGCACTTAAGGCCTACTACTACAGTTAACAACCCAGCCCAGCACAGGCCTTGCCCTTTCGTCTGTACAGAGGAGGAGGCAGAGCCATGTGCGTGGCGCACATCCACCACAACATGGGAGTAAATAGCATAAAACTACTGGTTTACAGGCTAGGGTTCCAAAAAACTACCAGATTTTAATTTTTCTCAGAAAGCTACCAGTCGCGCGGTCGGCTGTTTCAAAAAACCCAAACCCGCGGTGACTAGCGGTTGAACCGTTTTCCTGACCGCGTGGACCCACCTGTCAGCCCACCTGGCCACGCACACTTACGGCGCGGCAGTTGACGGCCGTTAGGCAGGCCGGTCCGGTCCGAACGAAGGGTAAATAAACCCCCTCGGTCGGTCCGGCGCACCTGCTCGCTCACTCTCTCCCTGCTCGCTCACTCCCCTGCTCTCACTCCCCTGCTCCAGTACGAGCTCGCCGCCGCTCGCCGTCTTCGAGGCCGGTCA
This sequence comes from Aegilops longissima, assembly GCA_021605205.1. Classification (NCBI taxonomy): domain Eukaryota; kingdom Viridiplantae; phylum Streptophyta; class Magnoliopsida; order Poales; family Poaceae; genus Aegilops; species Aegilops longissima. Next base: position 371,364,906 of record CM038680.1, on the reverse strand, counting down.
CCGTCGACCTCCTTGCCGCAATGCCTTCCTGGAACGACGAGGAAACGAGCTCGGAGGAGGAGTACGAGGTCGTCAGCATGGACATGGGACTTATGGTAAATTTTTCTTTGCCACCTAGGGTTAGGGTTAAATGCTAGTAGGCCTAGGCACTGGATCTTGCTTTGTTAGTGTTGTTGTTGTCTCTGTGATATGGATCTTGATTAGTGAGGGTGGGGATTGAGGTACCGGAGGGTTCATCTCTGTACAGTGCTAGGGTTCATGCTGATTTGGGGATTTTTTCACTGTTTAGGGTTAATGAACAGTGCTAGTTGATTGTGGTATTGAGTGGTGATTGAAACCATTGTATTTTTGGTTGCAGGAGGAACCAGAGACCATTGTGGAGCCCCTTTTCTGTGGCCAACTTGAGCTTGCTGAACCCAAGTGCATTCTGCACCAAATGAGGCCTGTTAAGCGTGTTGCTTTTGAAGGCACTGTAACAGGAAGGCGTTTCTATGGCTGCCCGGTCCAGGTTAGATATTGATGTTCACTGGCCTCACATGATGCAGCAGTTTTTTACTGATATGCAAGTCACTTATGTTTGTTTGTTACTTAGCAAACTTAATCATGGCATTCTAATAACTTAGCATATGTTCATGGCACTGAAATTAGCTAGTACTCCACTTGCACTAACTTATCACATTTACAAATGTAGGCAAATGGTGTGAATTGTGGTGTTGTAGAGTGGGTTGATGGGCCTTGGCCTACTTTTCTTCAGAGATGTTTGAGCAGGCTGTGGGAAATGTTCCATGAGCAGAACTGTGGAAGGGTACTTGACAAGGAGAAGTTTGAGAATGAGTTGGCCAAGCTGAAGATTGAACATGAAAGCGAGTTGGCCAAGCTTAGGACTGAAAATGACAAGCTTTGCATTGAGTACACCAAGCTTGTTGATGATGTATCCAAGATGTTTGGTTGGCAAGATGGTAGGGTGGATAAGAAACAAGTGGAGGAGGAAGAACTTGAGAAGAAGAAGAAGGAGCTAGAGGAGAAAGCTATGTTGGAGGTGCAGATGGAAAAGCTCAAACCTGCAAAAGAGTAGAGGTGCATTTTGCAGAGCCAAGCTGATATCATCAAGAACACCAGGAAGGCTATGAAGGATGTTCAAGTTGACAGAGATGTTCTTAAGAAGGAGAAGGACAAGCTTGAGCTTGTTGTTGCTGAGCTGCTGAAAGATGGCTATGGCAGCAAGGATAAGTTAGAGCAAATCAAGGCCATCCTTGAGTCTTGAAGTTGCTGTGATATGTTGGTGAAGTAAGTACATCCAAGGCCTTTATATAAGGATGTGGCCTAACAGTCTGAAGTGATTATGGGTGTACATTTTGGGGGAATGTGAAGTTTAACCTAGTGTTTGGCCATGCATTTGAACTGTAGTTTCTTATGTAAGAACCTTTTCCTATGTTGTTAAGTAAGTTGTAATGGATCACCTATGCTATTAAGTGTTGTAATGGATCTCCTATGCTATTAAGTAGTGTAAATGGATCTCTTATGCTACTAAGTAGTGGAAATGGATCTTCTATGCTCTTAAGTTTTCAAATTGATCTTCTATCTTTTATATGTCATTTGTTAGCCTACATATATTATTTGTGTGGGTAATTGGGCTTAGTGGCCCACTAGTGGCTGACCAAATGCAACCCTAGGCCTACTAAAACCCAACCCCATCCATCTGTCAATATAAACCCCTCCCCACCCCCACCCTTTCCCAGTGACTCCACCAGCCGCCACCCAAAAGAAACCCTAGAGATGGATCCTGACATGGGAGATGTCACAGAGGAGGAGGGGGGCTGTGGAGGTTAGGGCAGCAGCAGAACAGAGGAGGAGGAGGAGGAGGCGCAGGCAGAGGGCACTAGAGGCGGCCCAGGTTGAGCAGCAAGAGGAGTTCAACCGCCGACTCTCCGACAAATCTTGGAGAAATGCAATGATGAAGAAGCTGGAGCTGGTTTTCTTTGGTGGCAGGGGAAGGACATTCATGCAGATCATTAGCTGGGCAAGGGTGAGGGCAGTCATGGCTCCCCATCCAGCTACTAGGGCCAAGTGGGTTCGTTTCTTCGAGCGTTATAACTGATGAATATATGTATCTACCTTGCTATCTATCTTTCTATCTGTAAGTCTATCTGAGAGAGAGTTGTGGTACTATCTTGGTGTTCTATGTAATAATAACTGGTGTTTGATGCTACCCTTCTGAATGATTGTATGAATGTATCTGTGTGTATATGCTACCCTTCTGAATGATTATATTAACTGACAAAATCAACACTGTCAGAATCAACACTGACAAAATCAACACTGTTAGAATCAACAGTGACTGAACTAACTGACATAATCAACACTGACTGAACTAACTGACATAATCAACACTGATTGAACCTTCTAAATAGTAGTTATTACAGACCATGGTAGTTCAACTGACTGAATATCTTTGAAACAACATAAAGTATAGTCATTACAAACCATAGTAGACCCAAATCCATCCATATTTGTTCACTGACATAAACAGAACCATGCCAAATGAACTCAACTGACAGGTTAGTTACCACTTACATAAAAGTAGTCTTTCAGTCTCCCACTTGGCTTCCTGGTCCTGTTTGACCTCTCCTGGAGAACAGTTGAAGTTGATTGCCTTGGTGCAATGAATGTTCTTCTCTGGGCACTTGAAGATCTGGTGTTCTTTGCTGGAGAAGTTGTAGATAATCTGGTGTTCTTAGCAGGAGAAAAGTGTTAGCCCTGCTCCTCTTAGCTGGTGGTGCTTGTGTTGTAGCTGCTGGAATAGTTGAAGCATCCCTTTTTCATGCCCTGGAAGTAACAACTGGAGCTGGTGAAGGTGCAGAAGGTGTAGCTCTTGCTGTAGCTGGTCTTGGTTCAGGTGCACTAGCCGCAGGTACTCTTGGAGGTCTCTGAGCATTTGTAGCTATAGAAGAACCAGCTTGAGAGTAATTTGCTCTATTTTCCTACACAATTAAGAAAATGAACAATGAAATGATACAATGAAATGAAACAATGAAATGAAATGAGACATGCCCTCAAATGACCTGGTGCTTGTTCATCCTCATCTGAAACTTAGGCTTCAAAGGGTCACCACAATTGCTGAACCTATGGCCTTGCTTCTTGCAATTTCTACATGTGACAGTACCAATTCTTGAGGCATCCTTTTTTGCTGGCACCTCAAATACACCTTTCCTCCTGGCAGTTTGCTTTTTGCCCTTCTTTTATTTGAACACTGGTGGAGATATGTCATCTCCTGGTGTATGAGGCCAGTGGTCGGGACCTGGAACTGGGAAAATTATATGCTTGTATGTTTCACAGTACATGGGCTTTTTGAAGAAGTCATTGACAAAGTCTTCAGGATGTAGCTTCACTTTCTGCATTGCAGCAATGGAATGACTGCAAGGCACAACAGTCATGTCCCACCTCCTACAGTCACATGAAAGCCCTCTTTGCATGCAAAAAGGCAGTAGAACATGTAGTGGAACCTGGGGGATAGGAGCTAGATTTTCTAGGTCCTCTTTGGTTGTCACTATGCATCTACTGCCTGGATTAGTATCTAGCACACACTGTAAATAGTCCCTTAGTCTGTGATATTGGAGTCTGTGATCTCCTTGCACAACTTCAACTGCTTGCTTCCTTGCCCTATATGCCAAGCTTTTAGGCACATGAACACCAAATGTTTTCTTGTAGTATGACATAATTGTCTCAACACCAGCTCCAGGGTTTGATCTAATGGTCTCCTCACAAACCTTGGCAACCCAGTTAATTGTAACCTTGGTGCTCTCTCCACTTGCTCCACAAGTGTGATCCAAATTCACCTTCTTGATGCTGAAAGTAGACTCATTAGCTATTCTAGAGGCCACTATGTAGAACTGACAACCTTGCTTTCTATCAGAGCACCAAGCAATAACCCTAGTTGGTTCATTTCTGTGATACTCAAAATTCCTAAGTGTCCTGACATGGAAATTTCTTAGTGCTTCTCTGAACTCCACAACATTTAGGAAGCACAAATGCAATGCCAACTGCTCATGTGCATCAGGGACTGATGGATCATACCACCTCCTCTCCTTCCTCTTCTTCAACCTTCTCTTCCTACCAGAAGGCAACCTTGGAACTTCTTCTTCATCACTAAGACCAAAATCACCTGGAAAGCAGTATTCATCAGGTTCAGGCACAAAATCTTCAAACTTCATGTGTTCGGGCACTGTGTGAGTTGATAGTTGGGCCTGGCTTTCTGACAGGATTAAGCTTCTTTGCTCCTTTCTCTGGTACAACTGAGGGTTCATCATGTTCAGAAAGGATTTGGTCTTCCTCCCAAAACTCAGATGGTTCCGAGTTTGCTCCACAATAGTGGTCTGCAGGTTCTTCCTCTCCCCTAGTCTTATGGTTTGTCCCTTTGCCAGCCTCATCTTCACCCCTACACCAAGCCTTGTATGATATATTCTGCCCTTTGTAATCACCCCTAAAAAACTCAAAATCTGAAGAGGATTTGTCCATCTCATCTTCATCTTCATCTTCATCTTCATCTTCATCTTCATCTTCATCATGCTCTGCTTCTAGATCTTCTTCTTCTTCCACAACATTTTTCCCCTTGTTGAAATTACAACTATGTTGTGTGTTAAGATAGGGCTCCTCGGGGATTCTTTGGTGCCAAAGTTGCATTCTCCGGTGGATACAGGACACCTTGTTGGGAAACACTATAAACAACAGGTTCACCAACATGATCGATGGGGATCTGTTCCTCAAGCATGATGTGATCCATGTTAACATCTGCTAGGCTTGGATCAGTAGGCTTTCTGATAGTGGTGTTCAGGATCTTCTTATCAACAAACAAGTCAAGCATTTCCTCTAATGCCTCCTCACTATCCAGGACCTCCACCCCCTCCAAGCCCTTTCCCTCTTCCTTTACATAAGTCAGACAAGCATCCATTCCATAACCCTCCAACTCAGCCAATGCTAATATGGTCAGATAACTAATATCTGAAGAAACTGAATACTTTCTCTCCATGTTATCTATTCCTTGAAAATGTAGCCTCATGACCCAAATCTCATCATCTAAGCTGTATGATTAAATTGACAAACAATCAATTTTAAGTCACTATAACTTAAAACAATAACTAATATCTGAAGAAACTGAACTTTCTTCTAATTACAAAGTGAATGCCTTGACCAAATGAACTAACCAAACGCACTTTCTTCTACAATGACTTAACCAATAAAATAAAGTACCATGCCAAGAACAAACTATTACTAACCGTAGTTCTAAATTGAACTAAAGGACCCGAAATTTGTAATTTGAACTAAAAGTATGAAGGGCCCGTAAATTGCTTACCTAACTCCACCAAAGGACGAAGCCCAAGTGTGGCCGCCATCCGGATCCTTTGGATGGACTTCGCCATCGCCCTAGCCGCTGCTGGACTGCGGATCTGAGCTCATGGATCGACCATAGCATGGCGGTGATCCATGTTGCAACCGCTGCGCCGGGAAGAAGCTCGAGCTGCCTAGCCCTGGGTCCACCTCTGGATGTCCACCGCCCTCCTGGCCGGTGACGCCTTGGCTCAATAGCTTGCCGCCAACGGCATTTGGCTGCACCGCCGCCATCACCCACCTAAGTCACTGCGGGGGAGAGGAGGGGGAGACTGAGAGAGAGTGCGGCCCGACCGGCTCCTTTCATTCCGACCGAACCGGCCTGCCTAACGGCCTTCAACTGCCGCGTCGTGAGCGCGCGTGGCCAGGTGGCCTGACAGGTGGATCCACGCGGTCAGGAAAACGGTTCAACCGCTAGTCACCGCGGGTTTGGGTTTTTTGAAACAGCCGACCGCGCGACTGGTAGCTTTCTGAGAAAAATTAAAATTTAGTAGTTTTTGGAACCCTAGCCTGTAAACCAGTAGTTTTATGCTATTTACTCACACCATGGCCGTCGGTGTCGCTGCTGTCGATCATCCCACAGTCGGGGGGATGTATAAGAGCAAGCCCCGAGTCCCCCCCTCTCCCCTAGTAACCCTAGCCCTTGTCCCTTCCCTTCTCTCACTCGCGTTCGTCCGTTCGAGGCTTCCCGAGCCGTGTCCGCCATGGCCAACGTCATCGTCGCGGCCACCGGCCTCCCCAAGCCCTGAGACCGCATCCAGGAGGACCACCGCCATCGACTTCGTCCATCCCAAGCATATAATCAAGCGGAGCCGCCCCGTAGGCTCGCCGTCGAGCTCACCTTCACCGCATACATCGCCGGCCGCCGTCATCGATTGCCTCGTCTCCGGTCCGTCCCCAGCCACCTCGAGCTCATCTCTGGCACCGCAGTGAGCTCCTTCCCCGATTCCCTAGCTTTTCCCCTTGATCCGTTGCCATATCGTCATCCCCGCGAGCCCGGCCGCCATGGCCGAAGCTTCACGTCCGTGCGGCGCTTGCTGCGTATGGCGCATCGCGTCGCGCCGCCCGCTAGCCCGCGCGCTCGCGTGCCCGCGCGCGCCCACGCGGCGCTCGCGGCGCCCGACCACGCCGCGCCGTGGTCCCTGTTGCTATTTTGCTGCTGCCTGCTGCTTGCCTGCGGTTTCTCCGTCATTGCCGCTGCTTCGCTGTTTTGTTGCCGCTACTCGCCGCCATTGCTCCTCAGATCGCTCGCTGCGGCGCCGCCGCTGCTGATGCTACTTGCTGCCGTTGCTTGCTAATGCTTTGTTGCTGCCACCAAGCTGCTTTGCTGATGCTTTGCCATGGCCGTGCATGTGTGCACAACATGCACAGCCGGCCGTGTCTCTGGCCGGCTTAGTTAATTAGAGATAGGATAGATCTAGGATTAGATTAGTGCACTAATTTGTCTAATGTGCAGATGACATGTTGGCCTCATTTGTTTATGGTAGTTTTTAACTACTCCCTCCGTTCCGAATTACTTGTCTTAGATTTGTATAGATACGGATGTATCTAACACAAAAATGAGTCTAGATACATCCGTATCTAGACAAATCCAAGACAAGTAATTCGGAACGGAGGGAGTATATGTTTAGGTATAGCCTATGCCATGTGGGTCACACCTTCTCCCTTTGACTAGTCAAATTGACCCAGTCAACTCGAATTATTAATAATTTCTAAATATTGTTAAAACTTTGAAAACTTATATAAATTAATCCGTAGCTACTGTTAAATCATTGGTAACCATCCCTAACGGTCGGTCATCTAAGCTATCGGCCAAGGCAAGTGAGAGCTGTTCAAGAGTTGGGGGCATATCTTTAGCTCGAGCAGCATCCGCTCCCGAAATGTGAGTTAAGCTTTAAAAAAAGAAGAAGAGCTACGAGTGGAATAGCTTCTTCTATTCCTTGTTGGCCTCCAGCTCCTTCTGTCCCTCAATCCTCTTCTCTGCCCTTTTTTTACTATTATGCATGGCATGCCCCCTGTTTGTATCTTGAAAAAGTTTTATACATGAAAGTTGCTCAGAAAAGAGAGACGAATCCGGATACACTGTCCGTTCATCTGTCACACGCCCCTAGCATAGTGAAGGTGCAACCTTCCCCCTCTGTTTCGTTTGTTCGAAAATGTCAATCTTCGGGAAAACATTCTCGGATGTTTCACCCCTTCGCCGGTATCGTGTAGCCTTGCGTCAGTTCACCCCTAGCGCTGCTTGTTGTCTTGTCATGCATAGTATTACACTTGATTACTCTGTATTTACTGTTTCTTCTCCCCCTTCTCTCCGGTAGACCCCGAGACCGATGTTGCCCCTGTGATCGACTACGTCGACGACGACCCCTCCTTGCCAGAGCAACCAGGCAAGCCCCCCCTTTGATCATCCCAATACCACCCATTCCATTCTCTCACGCTTGCATTAGATTTTGCTACTGTTATTGTTTGCTCCTATTCTGATGCATAGCCTGCTTTTGTAACCTGCTTATTGTTACCTTACCTGCTTATCCTAAACTGCTTAGTATAGGTTGGTTAGTGATCCATCGCTGACCCCACCTTGTCCTTGTTTCCGCTTCATCGCCGAAGACCCGATCAACGGGATCGAAGACCAGGCCCCGGCACCGCACATCACTTTCCCCTTAGTTGCTCGACACTACTGGGTTACTATTGAGTGCCGAGGGTGAGGCCTCATCAGCACTTCTGATGTTAACCTGTAGTGTAGCTATTCGGTCGTGGTCATCGAGGGTGATTTACTCCTTAACCACTTCCGATACGGCTCTGTCGTGCAACCCCTCAAGTGTGAACCTCGAGGGTGGACCCTCTAACGTTCACCTTGATGATTACATCGAGTGGAATTCACAGGGGGTGATTCCTCGGGTTTTCCCCTTGATGTGTGGACACGCGGATACTTGGACTTTACAACTGTTACTTGGAAAGGCGGGTCGACCCTGAGGGGTACCCGCGAGTGATGTCGAGACGGGTTGACCTGGAGGTTGCCCGCGAGATAATTACGAGGTGTGCCCGGGCATTCCTAGCCCTTGCCACAAGTCCTCGAGACAGGGCGACGGGGTCACATCTTTCGCGAGTCTCTGCTTGCTGCCGCGCGTTCCTAATCCACTATGATTTGGATGTTTGATCCGAGGGGCCTCTGGCCTGATAGCACTAACCATCACGTGGGCATAGTATGGGCGTTCTGCGTCGTATGCATCAGCTGAAGCTTAATAGACGTCAACAACTGAGCAGCACGCGCCAAGTTGGACTGGTAAGCACCTGCCTTTTTTTAAGGAGGTAGCTAGGTCTGCTCACCGGCCGCGTTCGCAACGTGTAGGAGTTCCCGGGGAGATGGCCCATGACCTCTGGGGGCATAGTTTTAGTCCGGCGTGCTGACCTCTCTATTAAGCCTAGGTCGGGTTGCGGCGTATTGTTTGGCCGAGGCCGGGCATGACCCAGGAAAGTGTGTCCGGCCGGAGTTGATCGGCGTGGTGGGTAAGTTGGTGCACCCTGCAGGGAAGAAAACATCTATCGATAGCCTGTCCTACTGATAGCGGACACTTGGATTTGTATCGATCGATACAACTAGAACTGGATACTTGAGATGAGACTTGGATATGAGGTGATAAATGGATAGTATGGCTCTGGGATTGCTTTCTCGCAGGGAGTCGAGAAAGGATCTCTGGCCGAGGTTGATAACACATCTACTACCTTACTTTATGCTACTCTACTCCCTCCTATTGCTACAAGATGGTGGTTTCCAGAAGATGCTAGTCTTTGATAGGACTAGCTTCTCCCCCTCTTATTCTGGCATTTCTGCAGCCCAGTCCACATATACAGCCTTCCTTTGATAATGTTGCATATGTAGTGTAGATCCTTGCTTGCGAGTACTTTGGACGAGTATTCACGATTGCTTTGCTTCCCCTTTCCCCCTTTCCTTTTCTTTCCGGTTGATGCAACCAGATGTCGGAGCCCAGGAGCTTGATGCCACCGTCGATGCCTACTACTACGTGGAGACCGCCGACGACCAGGAGTAGTTAGGAGGCTCCCAGGCAGGAGGCCTTGCCTTTTTGAGCGTACATGATTTTGTGCTAGCCTTCTTAAGGAAAACTTGTCTAACTCATGTTTGTACTCTGATATTGTTGCTTCCGCTAACTCTTGTGTATTCGAGCTTATGTATTCGAGCCCTCGAGGCCCCTGGCTTGTAATATAAAGCTTCTATTATTTTATTTTGTGTCTTGAGTTGTGTTGTGATATCTTCCCGTGAGTCCTTGATCTTGATCGTACACATTTGCGTGTATGATTAGTGTACGATTGAATCGAGGGCGTCACAGGTTGGTATCAGAGCCGACTGCCTGTAGGTAGCCCCCTTTTCAACTCCTTGGCCGAAGTTGAGTCTAGTCATCCAAAACTGTTTTACTAACTTGACTGTGTGGCTTACGGGCCCACGTCGCCATTGGGTGGTATTAGGATCTTTTATTCCTCGTCTATACTCTGGGACTCTGATCTCTCGTCTATTCGGGTTAAACATTTTACTAACTCTGACATTAGGTTCTCGTACTCACTTCCTCCCGGAGAGCCCCGACATTACCAATGATCCCTTGCTTCACCAGAAGATTCTACAGATACTCCTCGATGTTTCTCGAGACCCTGTGCCCACTGCCTTGCAGTTCCCGACCATCGATAATCCCCGTAAGTAACATCCTTGCCGCTTCTACCTTCATACCCAGTTGCTCCTGTTATTATAAGATGCCCCTAGTACTCTCCATTGTTCTGAGAATCCTTTGTGCCTTCTGCTTTGTGGCTTCTTTTTGCACTACAGATAATTCACTTAACCGGGGTCCGTTCATCCCGTTGTTCATATGCTTTCCAAAATACTTGGAAATACTATGTGATCTTCCGAAAATCCTCTGCAGCCTGTTGCTCTTGATTCACCTTGCCTGCTTGCATTATGATTAATTCCATATGTCTAGCAATATTCTTTAAAATTCTTCGTGATTGTCATTCTTTTCCTATGGATTCAACATGTGTGTGAAAGCGCGCAATCATCAGTAGATCCTTCTAAATTATCTTTCCGGCTCAAACATCATTTTGAACATGAGCTGTGTCAGGACCCCGATTCCAAGTCACATCGATCTAGCCGGTAACACCTCATATCACTTTGCAGCCTCATGCACGGTATTCCCACGGGTGTCGCCTTACCATGGCCCGGGACCATTTGCGCCTTTTGGCTCACGTATATGATAGTGTCACTAGCATCCACATGACAGAGAACCCGGGCCGACATGGCTAGTCATGAACCCAAAGCGGCACTAACCCATGGGGACAAGCATACATGAATCACATCGAGCATGTCGGTCATCAACGTATGAATCCGGGCTGTAGCACTGGGCTAACAGGACTCCGGTAACCCGGGCTGTAGCAGGCTAGGCAGGACTCCGGATGTCACCGCATGACATTTCCCCGAAGGGACAGACATAGGAACAAAGTGAAACACATGCCGGCCAGTCAAGTGTCCTAAGCAGTAGTGCTGGGCTAGCAGGACTCCGGTGAACCGGGCTGTAGCAGACTACTATGGCTCAAGGAAGCACTAGACTACATTTCCCCATAAGAGAGGCTGCCAAGGATAAACAACTAGATTGTCGGATCCCACACATACCAAGCATTTCAAACATACACACAATATGCTCGATATGTGTAAATAAAACATGGCATCACAACATAACTCTACGACTCAAAGTATTTATTCATTAGGCCCGAGGAGCGAGATATTACAAACATGGGCCTCTCGACCCAGCATTCAGAGCATACAAGTCAAACACATGCGGAAGCTTAACATGTCTGAGTACAGACAACTACAAATGAAAAAGGCTGATAAGCCTGACTATCTACGAGATCCTGCCGAGGGCACAAGATCGTAGCTGAGGTAACAAGCTAAACATCAAAGTCCAAGCAGAACTACTAGCGAGACTGACGTCTCTCTGCAAAACATAAAATAAGCAAACGTGAGTACAAATGTACTCAGCAAGACTTACATCAGAACTAACTACATATGCATCATTATCAACAAAGGGGGTGGTGGAGTTTGACTGCAGCAAGCAAGCTTTGACTCGGAGGCTATCTTGAACTACGACTGCAAGTAACTCTTTTGAGGTGGCGTACACGAGTCCACATATTCACCAATTAATACCCCACTATGGATTCGATCCCGTCTTCCTACGAGAACGCCATCCATAGCACTCACGCTTATCTTGCGCATTTTAGAGTATCCACTTCCACTTGTCTATGAACAGTTATGGGCAACCCAGAAGTCCTTTACCGTAGACACAGCTATTCGAATAGATCATTTATAACCCTGCAGGGGTGTACTTCTTCACACACGCTCTCGCCACTTACCGCCATGTACACGTCATGTATCTCGGCAACCTTCAAGCGGAAGCCTGGCGAGGGTGTCGGCCATGGCCTACCTAAATACCCAAGTCCCAAGTCCAGGTTTATCGCCTATTCGGGTTCCATCCGCAGGGAGTTCGGCCGAGGTTTCCACTAACGGCCCCGAACGATGTGTGCAGGGTTCCCGAGACACCAAACGGGCGAATCGATACACCGTGCCACGTGCCTACCGCAACACAACCCACCCCTAAGATCAGCGCTGCGTGCGGCCCCCAGCATGCTACAAACACCAGAAACTACTTTGCAACTTCGGGACAGAGGACAAGGGTGGTTAAGAAGCCGAGAGAGTCAATTAAGGATCCCAATGTGTGGTAGTAACTGTTTCATGGATCACAAACACAGAACTCAGTTCCTGAGGACGGTTTCAATGAGACAACCCACCATGTACTCCTACATGGTCTCTCACCGCTACCTTTACCAAATTGTGTTCACACACTTAGCTCTCAACAGTAGGACATGTTTACACACTTCTGATTCATTCCCGATGAATCAGACCTGACTCAACTCTAAGCAGTAGCAGGCATGACAAACAAGCATGAATGAGTAGGCACAACAGGGCTCAAACAACTCCTACTCATGCTAGTGGGTTTCATCTATTTACTGTGGAATGACAGGTCATGCAGAGGATAAAGGGGTTCAGCTACCGCAGCAAGTAACAGATGAATCGTTGTTGTCCTAATGCAGTAAAAGAGAGCAGGAGCAAGAGAGTGAGAATATATCGGAATGAACAAGGGGGTTTTGCTTGCCTGTCACTTCCGAAGATAATATAGTTCTTCATCGGTGTCATCGAACTCATCATTGAAACCACGTCTATCGAGAGGGGACAAATACCGGCAACAGAGAAGAAACACAATCAATGCAATGCACAATATGATGCATGATCATGACATGGTAAAATGAGTGTGTTGGGCTAATGCAACTACAACCAGTTGGGTTTGAGCTATTTTGAACCAAAGATTCAAAGTTCAAACACATTTGTGATCTTAATAGTGCTTTATCATGTTTTGCACTAAACATCAAGTTAACTTGTTTAAAATGCATGAAACTGGTACAGATGGATAGATTGGATTTTTCTGATCATTTTTCATATATAATTTGTTTGATTTGGAGCTACGGTTGATTTTCTATGATTTTTAGAAGTTTTGGTTATTTTCTGGAATTTCGTGTATAAGAATAATTCCAGTAAATAAATTACTGTGTCAGCATTACGTCAGTGGTCAACGGGACGGTCCAGGTCAAACCTGACAGTGGGTCCCGCGTGTCAGTGTAATTAGTTTAACTAAATCCAGTTAGTACTAATCCTAATTAATTAACAGGGTCGGGCCCCACCTGTCATTAACCCAGGGGGGTCAAACTGGGCCCACCCGTGGTCAAACGGGGTCAGCCGGGTCAACTCGCCGGTGTTTAGTCGCCGGCGAGGCCAAACGCGGTGGTGGAAGTGCACTTTCGTGCTCCGGCGACCAAAAGGGCGGCGGAGGGCATCTACGGGACGCAGGGAGCGAGCCGCGTCGTTTGGTGGCAATGGTGAAGCTTCGGGGTGGCGAGGCGGCGCCGGCAGACGGGTTTGGCGGCGGCCGGAGCTCGGGTGAGGTCGAACCCGAGGCTACGGGGCACGGCGAGGCACGTGGGTTAGTGCGTTGAGCTCCTGGGAGCGTGGTGAGGTTAGTAGGCAGGGTGGCGCGGCCGTTGGGTGGCCGGAGTCTAGTCGGCGACGAGATCCGCGGCGGCGCGTGCGGGTGAGCTCGGTGTGCTTGTTGTGGTGCATGAGAAGGAGAGCGGAGAAGTTAGGGAGGTGTCCCAGCTCACGGTGGATGCGACGGGGCGGACGGCGAGGTCGGGGACGAACTGGTGCGGCGGCGACGGTGAAGGGGATCTCCGGCGGTGCTCGGTGAAGATGAGCTCGAAGAAGATGAAGAAGGGCTCGTGAGCGCTCGGGGCTCGGGCTGCTTGACGGAGTCGACAACGGCGGAGTTGTTGGACACGGTGGCTCGCTACGGGGACGACGGTGGACGCGGTTTCACGGTGGCGCGGGCGCAGCAGCGTCGGCCATGTTGCGGGCGAGCGAGGGAGAAGAGCTGGGGAGGAAGGGGTGTGTCTGCGAGCGAGGGGGAGGAGTGGGTGACCGACCCAGGGCGGCAGAAAGTTCTGAGGAGAGGGAGCAGGGCGGCGGGCAGCTGCGTGGCGCGCGCTGGTGCCGCCGTCGAGCACCTGGCTGCCTGCCTGGCCAAGCCAAGCAGCTCGCTCGAGCGGTGGCTGGGCTGGGCCGGCAGGTGGGCTTGCCAGATGGGCGCCAGGTAAGCCTCTGCTTACTTGGGTTTTCTTTTTCTATTTTCCTGTAAGTTTGTGGACTTATTAAAAATAGTTAGACACTTCTAAAAATCCTGAAAATAATCAGAGGCTCTGTTTAGAAAATCTCCAATAGCCCACACTTATTTTCAGAATTATTTGAGCATTCAAAATATTTACTAGCATTTAAATGCCCAAATGCAATTTACATATGATTTAATTCAATGGCCTTGTGCCGACCTAGAAATTTGTGCATCACCTTTGACAGTGGTTTAAGACCAAGGCAGAGGTGATGAACATTTTAGAAGGGCATTTCAGGTTCATTGAAAATGTTTTTATGTTGAACCTATTTGATTTGATCTGGTGCTAGGGTTTGATCAATCCCCATTTCAAGTTTCTTTCAAAGTTTAAACATGATGCACACATGAAGTAGCCTAGTGCAATGCCAGAGCTAGGGATGTGAGCTAGGGATGTGACAACTCACCCCCACTAAACAAGAATCTCGCCCCGAGATTCAAGACGTGAGGTAAGAAGACAAAGGGAACACTAAGCATCACAAACTTCATGATCCAACTGTCTCCTTGAGGTTGTTGATTCGTTGCATATATTGATCTTGACATCCTCGCTTTTGAGATCTTCATCCACGCAATGATGACGGAAAGAAACTCTACTAGGATTGATCTTCTCAAAGATCGAGCTATACAATATCAACTCACGGAATGAGATGTTGAAACATCTCGAGTCGGGACACAAAACACATTGAGAGGGATGGAAGAACAAACGACAGGGTTTGATTTGGTGGGCAACAATTCCACGCTTAGAAAGATGGTGGGTGGTGGCAAGGTGGCAAGGAAATAATTGCCATGATCCCGTAACGGGGCACCTTGGAGAGGGTGACTCGTTGAACTGCTCCCTTAAGTGACAGAAAGAATTACTTTTGATCCATAGATCATTGACACTCTTCATACCAGCTTAAGGTAATTTACAATTGATCGTTGAAAGATTTCGAAGGGATGGCATACTCAGACTAGGATGGATGATGTGGACTACCTTGTTGAAGACAATGCAATGGATGACTTTGCTTATCATCGGAAATGGATGGGACCCATGACAAGTCCACTTTTAAAGATGATCTTGGACAGCAACTGCTGAGAAGGGCATCCCATGGGAAATTGGCACAATGGCGGTGCAAGCTGGGAACAAGACACAACTGTTAGGAATGTTCCAACTATCATATCTGCCTGAGATTCAGATCCGATTGGTGATAGGATACTTCAGACTCAGCATGTCTGAAAGAAAGTTTGCAACATGATTCGACGAGATGGCGTTGCGAGATTCTCGAGGAATGAACTAAGGTAGCAAGCTCCAAAACATGAGCTGGTTCTGCTAAACACATGTGAACACGCTGTCCCAGACAAGCATGACCACATGGTAGTCTTACAACAAAACACTACCGAGTTCAGGTGGGGAACCATCATCAAGGATAACGAAGTCCTTGCATAAGGCATGCTCTTAAGAAGGAACTTCTTCTCCTTGAACAAATCAGTTAGTGGCTTGGTGTGCTAGGGATACATATGGAATGAAGGTTGCGAGCCTGTCAAACCATAGCATACTTCGCACATGCATGAATGACTTGGAATGGTACCAGAGGAAGCAAAAACAAACTTTCTCGAATTCACGGCGGCAACTTGCTTCAAATGCACATGAACTAGAGGAAGTCACCTCTTTCATCCAACATATTCTTCATGAACAGGCACGAAGATAATGCTTACAAAAGTTTCCAATGCTAGCTTTAATGTTCCACATGGATCATGGGGGAGACAAGATGTTGCTGATGGGCTCAACAGCAACTTATCGGAATTTCCATATCACTGGACTTCCACCATCATGTGAACACGGTGATAGCATTGGTCAGACCAAAAGATGTAATGGTGTATGCTCGAGGGATCACCCACGAGTAAGACAACATTACGAACATCATTGGTGCTGATTTTACTTGACAATAGCCCATACTCAAGTCAAAGTTTTGGACAAGGCAATAGATCCAACAACTGATCACGAGGACCAATTGGCGAAGATATCATCTTTCTTCAACACACACACACACACACACACACACACACACACACACACACACACACACACACACACACAAAGATATCCCTTTGGAAGTGAACTAAGTTAGACAAGCTTTTATCTCCCAACTCTCCAAGTTGTTGTTTGGCTTAACCAACTAGCTCAGGGGTATCCAACACAGATTCTTGGAGAAAAGTGGTTTATTGGAAAACCAACTTGATCTCGAGCTCAACATAACAGTCAGGGGACAACCTGGTGATACCTCCGAGAAGATAATCGGAATATCACGAACCACCGATATGTTACTAAGCTCGAGAACAATCCTGCTTTTCAGGGCAAGATGATATGATCAAAAGAGTGAGGAATTGACACAATCCTAACTCATTGATCGAAGAGTGCACCAGGAAATAAGGACTAGATAGCACGATCAACCTTAGGATGATGATTTAATAACCAACATGCTAAGAATGAGAATATTGTCCATTAACTACCAAGCAACGGAGTTGCTAGGAGTATTGATTTCACACATCACAGTTCGCTTGTCAGCATTCCGGTTACAACAACACGGAAACCAGGAATGAACTACGATGGCGAGAAGTATCACTGTATCAAGAATTCATAAGATGGTGTGCAATTCCCATGATATTCTTGACATAAGGCGGTAATACTTCAGGGTAGAACAGAATCAAAAGCTGGATTGGCATTTTGATCTGCGAAATACAACTACTTTGACCCAATCACGGATATGGATGAGGTATCGAGTTTGTTTCTCCTAGTCATTCCGGAATAGAATGGCTTGACGGACCACAAGGATAATAGGCATCGATAAACACGATCGCACACATACCCTTGACTATCAATTGATAGACGGGGGTCAGAATACAACTAAGGAGGAACAACTCGAGGAACATATAACTTTCTGAGTTGTGGATGCATAGGTTAGTATGTCGAATCAAGTTCAACAGGTTTCTTCCGGATAACCAATGCAGAAAAGTAGAACTGGCAGAGTCGCAATATAGAATGGAGTACTCCTCAAGAGCACCCTGGTTGTGATCTTTTGGCTCAAAGAACTTCTGCCATAAGCAGTTCATGGTATTTGGAAGAAGGAAATACCACGGACCTCGAGGACTATTGCAAGGTTACTAGTATCCTAAAGGTACGAGCAACACTATCAACACGAGGTAAGTAGAGTGAATCTTGGGTCAAGAACCCAGGAGTAGAATACCTACTAACTAAATTGCATCACGGAATGCTTTCGAGAATGATGGCCAGAATCATCACATGGGGAACACAAAACATGGCTAGTTTACTAGGTGACTCCCTAAAACACCTAGGTACATAATAATAGCTCCAACATATATGCCGAGGCAGCGGAGTACCTCAACACACTAATTTGTGTGATTAATCTGGCCCCGATGAACATTAGAAACAGAGAGAAGGGATTTGCAAATGCATCAGACTATTTAGAAATCTGAGATGACTCGGACAACATAACGGCTGTAAATGCTCAAAATGATTTGAGACATCCTGCAAAATAGTGGCATGACCACTCAACATCACAATATCAAGGTTCTGAGACCAGCTATGAACATACAGAAGTAGTAAAAACTAAACTGGGATTTTAAACTATCAATTCTATAAGTCTATGGATTAGTAACACGTCATCCTGATAGATAGATGAGAAGGCCTAGTTCTTAAACCCCGTAGAAGAGAAGAGGATGACTCAGATCAGAAGGCCATGTGGTATAAGGAGTAAAAAGAGCCCGACGTTCCCTTCCACAATCAATTCCCTTACATAACTAAAGCATTTCTAGACACAACCCGACCGGTTTGGCTTGGTAATCCTCTGAGCGATCAAAGCTCGATACCAAAGCTGTCAGGACCCCGATTCCAAGTCACATCGATCTAGCCGGTAACACCTCATATCACTTTGCGGCCTCACGCACGGTATTCTCATGGGTGTTGCCTTACCATGGCCAGGGACCGTTTGCGCCTTTTGGCTCACGTATATGATAGTGTCGCTAGCATCCACATGACAGAGAACCCGGGCCGACATGGCTAGTCGTGAACCCAAAGCGGCACTAACCCATGGGGACAGGCATACATGAATCACATCGAGCATGTCGGTCATCAACGTATGAATCCGGGCTATAGCACTGGCTAACAGGACTCCGGTAACCCGGCTGTAGCAGCTAGGCAGACTCCGGATGTCACCGCGTGACATTTCCCGAAGGACGATATACAGAACGAAGTGAAACACATGCCGGCGATCAAGTGTCCCGAGCGAGTAGTCTTTGGGCTAGCAGGACTCCGGTGAACCGGGTTGTAGCGGACTACTATGGCTCAAGGAAGCACTAGACTACATTTCCCCATAAGAGAGGCTGCCAAGGATAAACAACTAGATTGTCGGATCCCACACATACCAAGTATTTCAAACATATACACAATATGCTCGATATGTGTAAATACAACATGGCATCACAACATAACTCTACGACTCAAAGTATTTATTCATTAGGCTCCGAGGAGCGAGATATTACAAACATGGGCCTCTCGACCCAACATTCAGAGCATACAAGTCAAACACATGCAGAAGCTTAACATGTCTGAGTACAGACAACTATAAATGAAAAAGGCTAATAAGCCTGACTATCTACGAGATCCTGCCGAGGGCACAAGATCGTAGCTGAGGTAACTAGCTAAACGTCGAAGTCCAAGCAGAACTACTAGCGAGACTGACGTCTCTCTGCAAAATATAAAATAAGAAAACGTGAGTACAAATGTACTCAGCAAGACTTACATCAGAACTAACTACATATGCATCATTATCAACAAAGGGGGTGGTGAAGTTTCTCTGCAGCAAGCCAGCTTTGACTCGGTGGCTATCCTGAACTACGACTGCAAGTAACTCTTTTGAGGTGGCGCACATGAGTCCACATATTCACCAATCAATACCCCACTATGGATTCGATCCCATCTTCCTACGAGAACGCCATCCATAGCACTCACGCTTATCTTGCGCATTTTAGAGTATCCACTTCCACTTGTCTATGAACTGTTATGGGCAACCCAGAAGTCCTTTACCGCGGACACGGCTATTGAATAGATCATTTATAACCTGCAGGGTGTACTTCTTCACACGCTCTCGCCACTTACCGCCATGTACACGTCATGTATCTCGGCAACCTTCAAGCGGAAGCCTGGCGAGGGTGTCGGCCACGACCTACCTAAACACTCAAGCCCCTAGTCCAGGTTTATCGCCTATTCGGGTTCCATCCGCAGGGAGTTCGGCCGAGGTTTCCACTAACAGCCCCGAACGATGTGTGCAGGGTTCCCGAGACACCAAACGGGCGAATCGGTACATCGTGCCACGTGCCTACCGCAACACAGCCCACCCCTAAGGTCAGCGCTGCGTGCGGCCCCCAGCATGCTACAAACACTAGAAACTACTTTGCAACTCCCGGACAGAGGACAAGGGTGGTTAAGAAGCCGAGAGAGTCAATTAAGGATCCCAATGTGTGGTAGTAACTGTTTCATGGATCACAAACACAAAACTCAGTTCCTGAGGATGGTTTCAATGAGACAACCCACCATGTACTCCTACATGGCCTCTCACCTCTACCTTTACCAAATTGTGTTCACACACTTAGCTCTCAACAGTAGGACATGTTTACACACCTCCAATTCATTCCCGATGAATCTGACCTGACTCAACTCTAAGCAGTAGCAGGCATGACAAACAAGCATGAATGAGTAGGCACAACAGGACTCAAACAACTCCTACTCATGCTAGTGGGTTTCATCTATTTACTGTGGAATGACAGGTCATGCAGAGGGTAAAGGGGTTCAGCTACCGCAACAAGTAACAGATGAATCGTTGTTGTCCTAATGTAGTAAAAGAGAGCAGGAGCGAGAGAGTGGGATTATATCGGAATGAACAAGGGGGTTTTGCTTGCCTGGCACTTCCGAAGATAATATAGTTCTTCATCGGTGTCATCGAACTCATCATCGAAACTACGTTTATCGAGAGGGGACAAATACCGGCAACAGAGAAGAAACACAATCAATGCAATGCACAATATGATGCATGATCATGACATGGTAAAATGAGTGTGTTGGGCTAATGCGACTACAACCATATGGGTTTGAGCTATTTTGGACCAAAGATTCAAAGTTCAAACACATTTGTGATCTTAATAGTGCTTTATCATGTTTTGCACTAAATAGCAAGTTAACTTGTTTAAACATGCATGAAACTGGTACAGATGGATATATTGGATTTTTTTGATCATTTTTCATATATAATTTGTTTGATTTGGAGCTACGGTTGATTTTCTATGATTTTCAGAAGTTTTGGTTATTTTCTGGAATTTCCTGTATAAGAATAATTCCAGTAAATAAATTACTATGTCAGCATTACGTCAGGGTGACGTCAGTGGTCAACGGGACGGTCCAGGTCAAACCTGACAGTGGGTCAGCGTGTCGGTGTAATTAGTTTAACTAAATCCATTAGTACTAATCCTAATTAATTAATGTGGTCGGGCCCACTGTCATTGACCTAGGGCGGTCAAACTGGGCCCACCATGGTCAAACGGGTCAGTGAGGTCAACTTCGCGGCGTTTAGTCACCGGGCGAGGCCGACGCTGGTGGTGGAAGTGCACTTCGTGCTCCGGCGACCAAAAGAGCGGCGGAGGGCATCTACGGGACGCGGGGAGCGAGCCGCGTCGTTTGGTGGCAGTGGTGAAGCTCGGGGTGGCCGGGAACGGCGCCGGCGACGGGTTTGGCGGCGGCCGGAGCTCGGATGAGGTCGAACCCGAGGCTACGGGGCACGGCGAGGCGCGTGGGTTAGTGCGTTGAACTCCTGGGAGCGTGGTGAGGTTAGTAGGCAGGGTGGCGCGGCCGTTGGGTGGCCGGAGTCTGGTCGGCGACGAGCTCCGCGGCGGCGCGTGCGGGTGAGCTCGGTGTGCTCGTTGTGGTGCATGACAAGGAGAGCGGAGAGGTTAGGGAGGTGGCCCAGCTCACGGTGGATGCGACGGGGCGGACGGCGAGGTCGGGGACGAACTGGTGCGGCGGCGACGACGAAGGGGATCTCCGGCGGTGCTCGGTGAAGATGAGCTCAAAGAAGACGAAGAAGGGCTCGCAAGCGCTCGGGGCTCGGGCTGCTCGACGGAGTCGACAACGGCGGAGTTGTTGGACACGGTGGCTCGCTACGGGGACGGCGGTGGACGCGGTTTCACGGTGGCGCGAGCACAGCATCGTCGGCCATGGTTCGGGCGAGCGAGGGAGAAGAGCTGGGGAGGAAGGGGCATGTCTACGAGCTCGGGGGAGGAGTGGGTGACCTACCCAGGGCGGCAGAACAGTGAGGAGAGGGAGCAGGGCGGCGGGCAGCTGCGTGGCGCGCGCTGGTGCCGCCGTCGAGCACCTGGCTGCCTGCCTGGCCAAGCCAAGCAGCTCGCTGGAGCGGTCGCTGGGCTGGGCCGGCAGGTGGGCTTGCCAGATGGGCGCCAGGTAAGCCTCTGCTTACTTGGGTTTTCTTTTTCTATTTTCTTGTAAGTTTGTGGACTTACTAAAAATAGTTAGGCACTTCTAAAAATCCTGAAAATAATCAGATGCTCTGTTTTGAAAATCTCCAACAGCCCACACTTATTTTCAGAATTATTTGAGCATTCAAAATATTTACTAGCATTTAAATGCCCAAATGCAATTTACATATGATTTAATTCAATGACCTTCTGCTGACCTAGAAATTTGTGCATCACCTTTGACAGTGGTTTAAGACCAAGGCAGAGGTGATGAACATTTTAGAAGGGCATTTTAGGTTCATTGAAAATGTTTTTATTTTGAACCTATTTGATTTGATCTGGTGCTAGGGTTTGATCAATCCCCATTTCAAGTTTCTTTCAAAGTTTAAACATGATGCACACATGAAGTAGCCTAGTGCAATGCCAGAGGTAGGGATGTGAGCTAGGGATGTGACAAGCTGGTTCTCGACCAATCTATTTGTCATCGATTGTGCCCCTAGGTCTATTCTACTTATCCATCCTTAACCAGAGCGTCTGCTTCTGATCCTTTGATTTGGAAATCATAATTCCTTTGCATTTGAGCTTCGAATTAGTTAGTTGTTTCTATAATCTGATATCCTTGCATTCTTTCTTCTTTTGGTTGAGTATCGATGCTCACATCAGATCCCTTGTGGACCACCAGATCCTTTGTTGGATCATTACCCGACAGTGCCCCTCGTATTTAATCGCCTTGTGAGTTCTTCCCGGATACATAATGCCATTGTTAAATTGTATCCTCTCCTTTGGTCAACCATGCTCTACCTTTGAACTTGTGTTAGTTACTCTTTAAGTTGGTGGTATATGTTCCTAAGATGCCCCGATGGGTTGAACCTATGCCTTTTCTAATCTGTGTGAACCCGAAAACTACTACGGGTCATACTCTATTGTTGTTATGTCAGATAAAACTTCAACACTACAACTTCGTTGAAGGCGAGAAGTGAATGAAAGGTTATGCATTAGAGAAGTGGGAGTCGACCTTGAACTTTGTGTTCATGCCCATTGATACGTCTCCGTCGTATCTACAATTTTTGATTGTTCCATGCCAATATTATTCAACTTTCATATACTTTTTGGCAACTTTTTATATTATTTTGGGACTAACATATTGATCCGAGGCCGGTGCGGTCCACATGCATTGCATGTTTTGGTTTCGCAGAATATCCATATCAAGCGGAGTCCAAAGCGGGATAAAAGCAGATGAGCTTATTTTTGGAAAATATGGAAAATTTGGAAGGAAAATCAGCGAACGGTTCGAGGTGGTCACGAGGCGGGGCGACTGCCCCCGGGCGCGCCCTACCTCGTGAGCCCACCGTAAGGCGGTTGATGCTCTTCTTTGCCGCAAGAAAGCTAATATTCGGAAAAAAATCACGGCGAAGGTTTCAGGCCAATCGGAGTTACGGATCTCCATATATACGCGAAACGGTGAAACAGAGATAGAACAGAACACAGAAACAGAGAGATAGATCCAATCTCGGAGGGGCTCTCGCCCCTCCCAAGCCATGGGAGCCAATGACCAGAGGGGAAACCCTTCTCCCATCTAGGGAGGAGGTCAAGGAAGAAGAAGAAGAAGAAGAAGAAAGGGGGCCTCTCTCCCCCTTGCTTCCGGTGGCGCCGGAGCGCTGCCGGGGGGCATCATCATCACCGTGATCTTCACCAACACCACCGTCATCTTCACCAACATCTCCATCACCTTCCCCCTTCTATATTCAGCGGTCCACTCTCCCGCAACCCGCTGTACCCTCTACTTGAACATGGTGCTTTATGCTTCATATTATTTTCTGATGATGTGTTGCCATCCTATGATGTCTGAGTAGATTTTCGTTGTCCTATCGGCGATTGATGAATTGCTATGATTGGTTTGAATTGCATATTTTATTATTGGTGCTGTCCTATTGTTCCCTCCGTGTCGCGCAAGCGTGAGAGATTCCCGCTGTAGGGTTTGCAATATGTTTATGATTTGCTTATGGTGGGTGGCGGAGTGTGTGAAGCTGAGACCGAGTAAGGTGTTGTTTGCGTATGGGATAAAGGGGACTTGATACTTTAATGCTATGGTTGGATTTTACCTTAATGAATCTTTAGTAGTTGCGGATGCTTGCTAGAGTTCCAATCATAAGTGCATATGATCCAAGTAGAGAAAGTATGTTAGCTTATGCCTCTCCCTCAAATAGAATTGCAATAGTGATTACCGGTCTAGTAACATAGTCAATTGCCTAGGGAGAATTCCACAACTCCTACCACCACTTTTCCACACTCGCCATATTTACTTTAGTTGCTTCCTTACTTACAACAACCCCTAGTCTTTATTTTCGTGTTGTTTACTTTCTTGCAAGCCTACCCAAAAACACCTACAAAGTACTTCTAGTTTTATACTTGTTCTAGGCAAAGCGAACGTCAAGCGTGCGTAGAGTTGTATCGGTGGTCGATAGAACTTTAGGGAATATTTGTTCTACCTTTAGCTCCTCGTTGGGTTTGACACTCTTACTTATCGAAAACTGTTGCGATCCCCTATACTTGTGGGTTATCAAGACCTTTTTCTGGCGCCATTGCCGGGGAGTTATAGCGTGGGGTGAATATTCTCGTGTGTGCTTGTTTGCTTTATCACTAAGTAATCTTTATTTGCTGTTCTTAGTTGTTCTTTATCTTTAGTCATGGATATGGAACGCAAAATATCAAAAAATTTAGCTGTACTTGCTACTCATGAGGATGGGGTAACTCCTAAAACCCTCGATTCTCATCATGAGAAAAATATTTTGTACTACTTTGATAATCCTGAGAAAACCCCATTCAACTTTATAATGGGAGACACGTTGGATCAACGTGAATACTTTAGGGATTATCGCTCGACACCAAAAGGGAAACTATTATGGGATCAAATTAATATGTTGCATTGGTATGCTCGGGAACTATGCTTGAGATATGATTATACTTGTTGCTCTAGGATGAAGTCTCCACACCTTGACTTTTCATGCGAATTTAATGATAATAAAACCTTAGCTTCTTATGCTAAAGGTATATATGATTACTATGATGTGGAACAAATAGAAGAATTTGTTGCTTTTATGGGTGCTTATGAAATAGAATCTTTGTTTAAAACATGTGAAAATTTTGATGATGCTATTTACAGACCTGAAAATTTTGCTATGCTTAGATATTGCTATGAAAATTATAAATTCAATGCCAATATTGATAAATTTATTGAGGAAGTTAACACTCTCCAAGAAGAGATTAATGTTTTGCAGGAAGCTATGGAAGAAGAAATTGATGAAATTGTGAGCTCATTGGATGAAAAAGATGATGAGAAGAGCGAAGACAAAAGGAGGAAGAGCGGATTGATCACCCGTGCCCACCTTCTAATGAGAGTAACTCTTCAACTCATACATTGTTTAATTCCCCTTCGTGCTTACCGAAGGATGATTGCTATGATGACTATTATGATCCCATTGATTGTCTTGAAATATCCCTTTTTGATGATGCTTGCTATGCTTGTGGCCAAGATGCCAATATGAATTATGCTTATGGAGATGAACTTGCTATAGTTCCTTATGTTAAACATGAAATTGTTGCTATTGCACCCACGCATGATAGTCCTATTATCTTTTTGAATTCTCCCGAATATACTATATCGGAGAAGTTTGCACTTATTAAGGATTATATTGATGGGTTGCCTTTTACCATTGCACATGATGATTTTGATGAATGTAATATGCATGTGCTTGCTGCTCCTACTTGCAATTATTATGAGAGATGAACTATATCTCCACCTCTCTATGTTTCCAACACGATAAAATTGCAAGAAACTGTTTATACTATGCATTGGCCTTTACTTGGTGTGCATGAATTGTTCTTTTATGACATGCC
The DNA here is from genome assembly GCA_021605205.1 of Aegilops longissima. NCBI lineage: Eukaryota > Viridiplantae > Streptophyta > Magnoliopsida > Poales > Poaceae > Aegilops > Aegilops longissima. The sequence continues at coordinate 371,339,278 of CM038680.1, read as the reverse complement.
GATGCATAGGAAGAGAGTTAGACTTCGTCATTACATGATATATGTTACTTTGTGCTCACTACTAAACTACAAATCATTGTTAATTAAAATTGGCTTTGATATACCTTGGGATCCGGGTGGATTCATTACTTGAGCACTAAATGCCTAGCTTAATGGCTTTAAAGAAAGCGCTGCCAGGGAGACAACTCGGAAGTTTTAGAGAGTCATTTATTTCTGTTTAGTGCTTTCATATAGTTTAAAAACAACAAAAATAAAGAGGGGAACCCAAAACTTTTCAAAAAGAAAAGTGAAAGTGAGAGAGATGAGCATTGTGAAAGTGGGGGACGTCCTTAAACTTGTTCAGGCCCATGGGAACTTTGTGAATCTTAATTACAGAAACTTTTCAATAAAAATAATTATCCCCTTGTACAATTCCATTTTATTATAAAGATAATGTGCCAATGTTTGCCTTTAGGATGTTTACGACGCTTGTTGGTTTGTACGGTGCAGGACAAAAACTTTGGCTGTAGTGCGCGAATTTTAATTTTTTACTGGAAAGTCAAATGGTTCTGATTCTTTCTACACTGTCTTGCTATACAACTTGTTTATGTTTCCTAATTTTGGCAAAAAATTTCAAGTATCAGAAGTATGGTGAATGTTCAGATTGCTACAGACTGTTAAGTTTTTTACAGATTCTGTTTTTGATGCATAGTTTGCTTGTTTTGATGAAACTATCAATTTATATCAGTGGATTAAGCCATGAAAAAGTTATGTTACAGTAGACACAATGCAAAAACAAGATATGAATTGGTTTGCTACAGTACTTAGAGTGGTTATTTGCTTTATTATACTAATGGATCTTACCGAGTTTTCTGTTGAAGTTTTGTGTGGATGTAGTGTCTAATCGAGGATGTTTCGATGTGAGAAGAAGGAAGAGAGGCAAGAGCTCAAGCTTGGGGATGCCCGAGGCACCCCAAGTAAATATTCAAGGATACTCAAGCATCTAAGCTTGGTGATGCTGGGGAGGCATCCCCTCTTTCTTCAACAAGTATCGGTATGTTTTCGAATTTGTTTCGTTCATGCATTATGTGCAAGTCTTGGAGCGTCTTTTGCATTTAGTTTTCACTTTTATTTTATGCTCCATGCTGGTATGAGATAGTCCTTGGTTGATTTATAGAATGCTCTATGCACTTCACTTATATCTTTTGAGTATGGCTTTATAGAATGCTTCATGTGCTTCACTTATATCATTTGAAGTTTGGATTGCCTGTTTCTCTTTACATAGACAACCGCCATTTGTAGAATGCTCTTTTGCTTCACTTATATTTGTTAGAGCGTGGGCATATCTTTTGTAGAAATAATTAAACTCTCTTGCTTCACTTATATCTATTTAGAGAGATGACAGGAACTGGTCATTCACATGGTTAGTCATAAAATCCTACATAAACTTGTAAATCGCTGAATATGATATGTTTGATTCCTTGCAATAGTTTTGCGATATAAAGATGGTGATATTAGAGTCATGCTAGTTGAGTAATTGTGAAATTGAGAAATACTTGTGTTGAGGTTTGCAAGTCCCGTAGCATGTACGTATGGTGAACCGTTTTGTAACGAAGTCGGAGCATGGGGTGTTTATTGATTGCCTTCCTTATGAGTGGCGGTCGGGGACGAGTGATGGTCTTTTCCTACCGATCTATCCCCCTAGGAGCATGCGCGTAGTACTTTGTTTCGATGACTAATAGATTTTTGCAATAAGTATGTGAGTTCTTTATGACTAATGTTGAGTCCATGGATTATCGCACTCTCACCCTTCCATCATTGCTAGCCTCTTGATGCCGTGCATTGCCCTATCTCACCTCGAGAGTTGGTGCAAAATTAGCGGTGCATCCAAACCCGTGATATGATACGCTGTCACACATAAGCCTCATTATATCTTCCTCAAAACAGCCACCATACCTACCTATTATGGCATTTCCATAGCCATTCCGAGATATATTGCCATGCAACTTTCATCATCATCATATACATGACTTGAGCATTTATTGTCATATTGCTTTGCATGATCGTAAGATAGCTAGCATGATGTTTTCATGGCTTGTCCGTTTTTTGATGTCATTGCTATGCTAGATCATTGCAAATCCCGGTACACCGCCGGAGGCATTCATATAGAGTCATATCTTTGTTCTAGTATCGAGTTGTAATATTGAGTTGTAAGTAAATAATAGTGTGATGATCATCATTATTAGAAACATTGCCCCAGTGAGGAAAGGATGATGGAGACTATGATTCCCCCACAAGTCGGGATGAGACTCCGGACGAAAAAAAAGAAAAAAAAGAAAAAAAAGAGAAAGGCCAAAAAAAAGAGAAGGCCCAAAGAAAAAAGAAAAAAAAGAAAAAAAAAGAAAAAAATGAAAGAAAAAGAGAGAAGGGGCAATGTTACTATCCTTTTACCACACTTGTGCTTCAAAGTAGCACCATGTTCTTCATATAGATTGTATCCTATGTTGTCACTTTCATATACTAGTGGGAATTTTCATTATAGAACTTGGCTTGTATATTCCAACGATGGGCTTCCTGCCCTAGGTCTTCATGAGCAAGCAAGTTGGATGCACACCCACTCAGTTTCAGTTTGAGCTTTCATACACTTATAGCTCTAGTGCATCCGTTGCATGGCAATCCCTACTCCTCACATTGATATCTATTAATGGGCATCTCCATAGCCCGTTGATATGCCTAGTTGATGTGAGACTTTCTCCTTTTTTGTCTTCTCCACATAACCCCCACCATCATATTCTATTCCACCTATAGTGCTATGTCCATGTCTCACGCTCATGCATTGCGTGAAAGTTGAAAAGGTTTGAGAACGTCAAAAGTATGAAACAATTGCTTGGCTTGTCATCGGGGTTGTGCATGATGTGAATATTTTGTGTGGTGAAGATGGAGCATAGCCAGACTATATGATTTTGTAGGGATGAGCTTTCTTTGGCTATGTTATTTCAATAAGACATAATTGCTTGGTTGGTATGCTTGAAGTATTATTGCTTTTATGTCAAATGATAGACTATTGCTTTGAATCACTCGTGTCTTAATATTCATGCCATGATTAGACATATGATCAAGATTATGTTAGGTAGCATTCCACATCAAAAATTATCTTTTTTATCATTTACCTACTCGAGGACGAGCAGGAATTAAGCTTGGGGATGCTGATCGTCTCCATCGTATCTATAATTTTGATTGTTCCATGCCAATATTATTCAACTTTCATATACTTTTGGCAACTTTTATATTATTTTGGGACTAACATATTGATCCGATTGCCCAGTGCAGTCCTTATGTCATTGCATGTTTTGGTTTCGCAGAATATCCATATCAAACGGAGTCCAAACGGGATAAAAACGGATGGAGCTTATTTTTGGAAAATATGGAAAATTTGGAAGGAAAATCAACGCGAACCAGTGCACGAGGTGGTCACGAGGCAGGGGGGCGTGCCCCTACCCTCGTGAGCCCACCATAAGGTGGTTGATGCTCTTATTTTTCCGCAAGAAAGCTAATATTCGGGAAAAAAACCACGGCGAAGGTTTCAGGCCAATCGGAGTTACGGATCTCCATATATACGCGAAACGGTGAAACAGAGATAGAACAGAACGCAGAAACAGAGAGATAGATCCAATCTCGGAGGGGCTCTCGCCCCTCCCAAGCCATGGGAGCCAAGGACCAGAGGGGAAACCCTTCTCCCATCTAGGGAGGAGGTCAAGGAAGAAGAAGAAGAAGGGGGCCTCTCTCCCCCTTGCTTCCGGTGGCGCCGGAGCGCTGCCGGGGGCCATCATCATCACCGCGATCTTCACCAACACCACCGTCATCTTCACCAACATCTCCATCACCTCCCCCCTTCTATATTCAGCGGTCCACTCTCCCGCAACCCGCTGTACCCTCTACTTGAACATGGTGCTTTATGCTTCATATTATTTTCCGATGATGTGTTGCCATCCTATGATGTCTGATTAGATTTTCGTTGTCCTATCGGTGATTGATGAATTGCTATGATTGGTTTGAATTGCATATTTTATTATTGGTGTTGTCCTATTGTGCCCTCCGTGTCGCGCAAGCATGAGGGATTCCCGCTGTAGGGTTTGCAATATGTTTATGATTTGCTTATGGTGGGTGGCGTGGTGTGTAGCACAAACCCGAGTAAGCAGGTTGTTTGCATGTATGGGATAAAGGGACTTGATACTTTAATGCTATGGTTGGGTTTTACCTTAATGAATATTTAGTAGTTGCGGATGCTTTCTAGAGTTCCAATCATAAGTGCATATGATCCAAGTAGAGAAAGTATGTTAGCTTATGCCTCTCCCTCAAATAGAATTGCAATAGTGATTACCGGTCTAGTAACATAGTCAATTGCCTAGGGACAATTCCACAACTCCTACCACCACTTTTCCACACTCGCCATATTTACTTTAGTTGCTTCTTTACTTACAACAACCCCTAGTCTTTATTTTTGTGCTCTTTACTTTCTTGCAAGCCTACCCAAAAACACCTACAAAGTACTTCTAGTTTTATACTTGTTCTAGGCAAAGCAAACGTCAAGCGTGCGTAGAGTTGTATCGGTGGTCGATAGAACTTTAGGGAATATTTGTTCTACCTTTAGCTCCTCGTTGGGTTCGACACTCTTACTTATTGAAAACTGTTGCGACCCCCTATACTTGTGGGTTATCACCCATGGACAAGATGTAGATCCTATCATGGAAGCTTCTTGTAATAATAACTATTTCCTTGATAATTATCATCTGGTATCTTTGAATTGATCCTTTGCAACCGTGGTTCCGACCATGATTGTTCTCCTTTGATTCTATTTCTCGGACAAGTTAAAGTACTTGCCTTCTGCAGATCAGTACGCCTGCCCAACCTCTATTTTGTTCTACCTTCGAGTATTACCCCTTGGTATCCCGAGTATATCAACCCATTGCACTTCATCTTATGAATTTTTGGTGAAGTAGTTCCTTTCCCCGTCATAGTCACTTCACGGGTTCTGGGTTATCGTCAACCAAGAACACCGATTTGTGAATAGAATCAACACCGAGGTTCAGTACTCCCAGTACTTTGTTGTTGAGAAGTTTAATATTCCATCACGTCATTCCTAGCCTGATCGGCTATATTTTTATTGTGTCAACTTTTAACTGTGCTACTTGGTCCTAATGCCCGGAGCAACTTTCGACGATGAGCTAAGCTTACATCGATCTTCCTCATCTTATCATTTCACCTCGAACAACAAGCTTGACTTAGAGCTTGTGTCGAATCCGTGGTTCTCATAGCCTTTCACTTCATCCTTCCTTTTCTGCTCGATGGCATCTTCATAGAGTCTCTCGACAAAATCTGTCGTGATCACCATCTACACTTTGGCTTCTTTAGAGATGTCAATTGAATTCATGGCTAGAAATTCCATCCCTGCCCCTCGATGATTTGTGATATCATTGATGACATCTTGAATTTCTGCCAACACAGACCTGGTTGTGCTTGGTTATTCCTTACGTTCTATATCTTGGAATTGTTTCTCGGTATCTCTTGAGATCTTCGAACCCAATCTTTACATGACACCATATCATTGCCGCATCGAAGCATGACTGTGGTATTCCGAATATCAACAAGAACATCGGAAGCATAATACAAAATGTTTCTCGTTCAATTACCCTCACACCGTTGTATGGGTAATATCATGATTCTTCCCTCTCCCCATTATCTAAATGCTTTTGAACTTGCTGTCCTATCATGTATATCCTGCTCCGCTTTTCCTTGGGGAGGATGTACTCCCAACTCTTATGTGTAAACACATCTTCCTTTCCTTTGGGTTGTTTGATTCGATAATCATATTTTCCCTTTCCGTTGGTTTGTTTAACCCTTCTTGTGACCTATATGATATAAGAAGTAATAATTCCCTGCTTATGTAAACACCTCGGTGTACAACTCTATCAGTAAGACCCTGTTACTATTGTTGATGACATTCCGGTAACCATCGATGGACGAGAACTTTGCCTATTGGTCCGCCTCGTTTAACGAGCAGGAAAATGGTTCTCTTCGTCCCTCGCCCTTGGTACCAACGTTGTTGCCAATATAACTGTCAGACTATCGTCTGACATGCCTTGTTATCAGGACCGTACAACATGTCAGCACCCGTCCTACTTTTTAACCCACATGGTGGGCCCATAACCCACAGTTCCACAGGATCGGAACCTGACTCTCCTGTACAACCTTGATTCCGAATTATTCTTGGCACTCGGCTTCGTATGTAATACACGAGCTAACTTCCTCACCATGTTTCATTTCGGTATCAGAGGCAACATTATTCTTCTTTGCTCTGAACCCCTTCATCACCTATTTTAGGCATCAGCTGGATGCCTAGCTGGTTAAAACTTGTTGAATCTCCGTATAGCACTCTCGATACGTCCTGGTGCTTCTATAATATCTTTCCCAGAGATAACTACCGGATGCTGATCCTTTCAGACATTCGTCCTTATAGCTTCCCCCTTACTCCACCTCTTAAATCTCGGGACGAGATTTCTTGCAGTGGAGGAGAATTGTGACGCCCTGATAATTAACCTACAGTAATTCCCTACTAATGATGCCACGTCATCATGATTACTGTTGTGAAACTCGCGTTGGTTCAAAATCCAGTCCAAATTCAAATTTAAAATCAAGTCAAACTTTAAATGTTTTCAAACATGCAAAATAAAATGTTCAAAGTGTGGAAAATATTCCATGGCTAATTATGATGGTGACCCAACACTTCTGTGAAGTATTTAAATGCCCTTAACCTAATAAAAACAGAGCCGACAACATTTAATTATGCCAAATAAATATAGACCGAAATATATAAGTTTGTAAGTGATCTGAAACTTTGTGAGCGTCATCATACCACTGCATTGCATTTATGTGCTAGGTCTCACAATTTACTAAAATCATCTAGCGCCCCAAATAAATAGAAGGCATTGACAGAAAAATAAAAGCAGTAATATAAAATAAAAATGACCTAAACCTACTGTGCACTTAAGGCCTACTACTACAGTTAACACATGTGAGGCTTTGTGAGGCTTGCGAGGTTGCTTAGCTTGCACACATGAAAGGCACTTAGAACCTTTGGCTAAAGTGAAACTCGGGATTAAATCCAACTTAGCTAGCCGCGTCATAACACCGAAACTAATGTGACAAAGACGTGAATGCCAAACTTCAGATTCATTAACATTCGAATGAATATGGTTCACGACTTTATTACAGAAATCTGCGAGGGAAAGGCGGAACATCCCTCCGCTCTCATAACCTTTTCCAACAAAAAGTCCATATTTCGTAACAACTAATTTATTAGACTCGAAAACCAACTTAAACCCTTCTCTACATAGAAGGAGCCACTAACGAGGTTCTTCTTGATGGCGGGGACATGCTGACGTTCTTGGTGCACGATCCTTTTCAAGTAAACTTCAGATCGACCGTGCCAACACCATGAATAGAAGCACTCGCGCCATTCCCCATCAATACGGACCCGTGACCTGTGACCTGATAAGAAGTGAACAATGAAATGTCAGCACACACATGAACACCTTCACCCATGTCCACGCACCAATCTGTAGACTGAAACACTGAAAAACAGTAAATAAATTACCGTACCTAGATGGACCATTCTCATTGTTGCCCACAATCATGTTGACAGACTTGGAGTCCTGTCCTGGCTTCTTGTACTTGTTTGGGCACTTGTTGTCCCAATGTTCAACCGAACCACAAGTAAAGCAACCCTCGTCCTTCTTGTTCTTCTTGAAGGTCTTCTTACCCTTCTTCTTAAAGTCGGTATTGTGTTGGACATCATTCTTTCCCTTGGGCTTGTGGGAGTTATGGTTCCTCTGGTTCACCATGTTGGCAACAGAAGTTCCTTCGACCCCTTTTTCGTGCGAGTCCTTTGCCCTTGAATTCTTCTCAACACTCAGATGGCCAATGACATCCTCCACAGAGAATTCACACCTCTGATGTTTCAGAGTGGTGGCAAAGTTCCTCCAAGAATTAGGGAGCTTAGCGATTATGCAGCCCGCGACAAACTTGCCCGGTAACTCGTATTTAAGAAGCTCAAACTCCTTAACAATGCATATTATCTCATGAGCCTGCTCCAATACAGGACAGTTTTCAACCATCTTGTAATCGTGGAACTGCTCTATAATATACATCTCGCTCCCGACATCGGCGGCCCCAAACTTAGATTCGAGCGCCTCCCACAAGTCCTTGGCGACATGCACAAGTAAATATGCGTCGACCAGTTTATCTCCGATCACGCTAAGAACTGCTCCGAGAAACACAACGGTGGCCTCCTTGAACGCCTTTTCCTGTTCAGGAGTAATCGTTCCCGTGGAGTCACCGGTGACCCAAAACACGTTCATAGCCGTGAGCCATAAAGTGGTCTTAGTCTGCCAACGCTTAAAATACGTACCGGCAAACTTATCCGGTTTCAGTGCAGCAGCAAAGTCACTTGCCGAAAAATTCCTACACTTAATAGGTTTTTGGATTGTCGAGTAAATAGGCAATTTCTTGATTAAATTAATCCACGAGTAAATCACTAGCATGGCATTGCCACAAATAAACGCATACTGATATTCAGTCACGCAAGCACATACTACGCTAATTGCAGAAAGATCTACGTATAACGCTAGCATGGCTAAAACAAAAAACAGTAGAAGCGAGATAAACGAGTTATACCCTCCAGTACGCCATGCAGAGGCCGCGGCTTTGGTGGCAGCAGCAGCGTCCTCGGCCGCCTTTTTGTCTGCTTCATCTTTCTCGGCGGTTGCACGTTCGGCGTCGGTGGACATGGTGATGATGAGGGCGACGCGGATGTAAAGGAAGTAGACGAACAACGAGCAGTCGCGTAGTTGCTTACCAAAAACCAATTCGCCTCTCTCCCATACAGGAACCGGAGAGACGGGGTTTCGGAGACCCGCTCTCCCGTTGACTGTGTATGCGGCGGACGGGATGGAGTCACCGGCGGCAGCAGCAACAAAGGAATGACGGTGGGCGTGCGCGTGAGCAGATGTGATCTGTTCGTGGCCGCTAGGGTTAAGGGACACCGCACACTTATATAGGCGCAGCCGCGTGGAGAGACGTGGGCTCGACCCACGTCCGAGTCCGTGACAGCCCACGATCCGACGTCTCAAATCGTGGCCCAGCTGTCAGAGAACTCTCCGTTAGTGACTGGCAAAAATAAGCGCGGAGGTGTGAGCTCGGCTCGGCTCAATCCCGCAACCCGCGTCGCGTCGTGACTAGGCGTGGCATGGCGAGGCGGGCGGCGGAGGAGTGCGCGAGGGCCTCTTCTATTGTCAAGCTCCAATAGCATGTGAAAGAACATCCTTTATAAAAAGGTGCAACTCCTCGTCCACTTCCGGGATGAGACTAAACTTCCCACCTCCACCTAGTGCCAATAAACCCACATGGGCCCTTAGAGATTTCCAAAAATTGCTATATGGGCCTAAAGCCCATCTCAAATTTCAGCAACGGTGACCTCGTAGGCATGACCTCCAAGGTCGTTGGCACCTTCGTCGTTGTTTGGTCTCGCCGTCGCCGCCGATGTTGTTGCTGTCCTTCAGGCTGATCACAATGGGGAGGAACTTAAGAGTAACATCACACACTTCAATACAACTTTGCTTATGTGGCACATATTTAATGAAGAGAGAGGTGCTTGTGGTAACTAGCTAAGTTACCGGAACATCACACACTCCAAGAAACAATGAGTCTATAACATAATAAATACGTCGTTGTATGACACTACATAGATGTTCCTACCCACTATGAAGGTAGTAACATAGTCTAGGGAAGTGTATAAGTTACTAGCATATGTTCTTGCCCATTGTGACCGGCCTCAAGCATTGAACGTCCATCTAGTGGTTGTGGTAGCCCGGATCGGCCGTCGTTGTGCGCTTGTGTGACAACTGCTCCCCTTTTGTAGAAGACCGATTGCGTCCAGCTAGCAGTAACGGTCGGGCGTGGACTCCGACCCATGCTGCCCCTCCCTTTTTCCCTTGTCGGCGAGGGAACAAGTGGTGCAGTTGGACTTGGCCAGCTCAATCTTGTAGAGTTGGTCGTTGATTCGACACCGACGGTGGGCGCACGTCTATGCTATGGTCCTGGATCGATCCTCGACCTAGTCCGATGCCATGTTCGACGCCACGAAGGACGAACCTATATTTAAACGTGTAAACATTTTATAGATGTCATGAACACTTTCTCGAAGGGTATGAAGCTTTTTGACAATTAAGTAAACTAAATTTTGTATTTCATAATTTTTTACAGTAAGTTCATGAACATATTTTTAAACTTCTCACAACAAACATATTTATAAGCTTGTGAGCATTTTAGTAGAATTACACAAACAATTTTTTACATTTCATGAATATTTATTAAATGAAGTGAACATATTTTTGAATGGTATAAAGTTTCTAAAACTGCACGGACAATTTTTTGCATTTTACGAATAATTTTAGTGCGTGGAGTATATTTAGGAAAACAAAGAAATTCATGAAATATATTTATATTTAAACATTTAAATAAAAGAAGTGAAAAACAAAAAGAGAAAAAAATGAAGCTAACCAGCGAAATCAACAAACGTTACGCTTAATAATACTCCCTCTATTCCATAATGTAAGACTTTTTTGACACTAGTTGTTGCCTCGTGTTGTAGACAAGCTCCACTCACACCATGCGAAAAAAAGAGGCGCCTAGGTAAACATGGGCATTACACTAAAAAGGGGTAAACGTGGGCATTTGTTGGGTTGGTTCTGGCCTGCAAAAAGCCTGAACCTTCAAAAGTCAAAATACAAGCACGAGCCTGGCCTGAAGCATGAAAGCAACTCATCCCTTAAGCCCAAACCCGCCTAAGATACAATGCACATTCAACAATTAACAATGAACTCAGAAGTCAAACTGTCTCAATACAAACATGAAACACATTTTCTGTCATCTAAATTAAAAAAGTAGCAATTTTGACGAATTCAAGTTTGGGGAATTTATCTACAATAAAAAACTGATTTGGCATATACGCATCAGATTCAGCGAAAACTAAGAATTGCACATGCGTGTGTTGAATGCGCTGAAGATGCATGAACAGATATTGCGCTGAAGACACATGAACAGGTCTTGCGTTGTTGTTTTCTAGGAGACCTCAATGATGTGCGGGCAAAACTACTAGGCTGAATGACGTTGGTGATGGGTAGCGAAGGTGACCTTCTTTATGCGGTCGGCCAAGGTGAGCGTTGTCGATGGAGCACCACAAAGGAGAGGCTGAGTGTTGTAGGAGCACGTGTCACGCGAAGTCGGATTGTGCATGGAGCACCATGAGGGTCAGGGGCAGCGCCTAACACATGCTATTATGAGGTCGCCGTCACGAGGAAGGAGGTTGCAGGAGCGTCATAGTGGGGAAGCTGAATGCGGGAGCACATCCTCGCCGGATCTGGTGCGGGAGTGCACCTCCTCCTCGCCTGGATCTCATGTAGGAAGACTTCGTTGACTCGTGGTTGATGCCATGGTGAGCACTGTCGTGCATGGTGACCATTTGTCTGGGGTGAAAAGGTGTTGGAGACGTGGAGTGAAAGGGTCACAGATGAAGAAGAGGCAGGCTTAGAGGAAGTGCGGCTAGAGTAAGGAGTAGGATGGGAATGATTCGAACGGTTGTCTGTACGGCGGTAGTTTACTGGAGTTTTTTCTGCTTGGGGTCGAGCGTGTTTCAGATCTCACAACGAATGTTGTTCAGGTCGGGCCGAGCTTATTTTGGGCTAAATATCGAAACCTGAGCCCCAACCCAAATTCTGAAGGGGCTGCAAATGAAGGCCCGAGCCTGGGTCATCCGGTCGGGCTGCCCATGCACAGGGATCCTGGCACGAGGCCTTTTCTCAAGAAAATATTACAAAGGCGGCCAACCAATTTTCGGATATGATTCTCGGCCAACCCATCTATTAATCTGAGCCCAAACGAACTCGATACAAAATCTCAGCCCAACTGTGTGCAAGGGCCCATAGGCGGTGTCACCACAGTGCTGCAGTAGCACCGATGGTCATGGAGGAGCGGCGGCGTGGGATGGTTTACCGGTGAGGCCGCGGCGGCGGCGCCGCATGCCACTACGCCAGCAAGAAGCAAGCGAGGGCCGGGTGGCGGCTGGAGAGGGATGACCTCTACTCCGGCGCGGGCCCGGACTGGTTATGGTCTCATGGACGCCCGCAACCAGCGCCTGCGGACGCTTCCCGTCGCTCATTGCCAGGTGCGCTAAGGTCAACCACAGGCCAAACCATAAAGTTCAGATTTATTGCTGGATTTCGTACCAAGTGCTGGGAGATTTCTGGATTTATTTTCGTTCTAAACAAGTGCGTTATCTATGTCCACAGTTAGCCTTTCTTTTGCTGATTCACTTGATAGACAGAAAGGGATTATATAGTACAATAAACACATCATGGACGCGGTATGGTGGAACATATATTGCGGTACTATACTAGTATATGAAAGGGACCTTGCTCAACATGGCCGGACCTGCATCGAGAAATTGTTTCATGTTAAGGGGGGAATAAAATTTGGGTGTAAATGTAGTCTGAAGAAATAAAAAATCCTAGCAGATGTTTAGTTTTTTATTCTGAGATCACTATGTTCAGTGTCTTTATAAGGCGTCAGAAAATTCTGTTCATTCATCAGGTTGTAACAAAAGTTGGTTGTCAATGGGGAAACGGGGTTAAGCACTAATGCAAGAAGTACTTCCAAATGGCAAACTTTCTCCCACCTCTACACTGCACTGCCCATGTATTTTTTATTTGTTTGTTTGTAGTTTGTCTATGGCTTACTTGGGTGCTCAGCTGCATTGCACAATCAGGATATTAGTTTACGTCTTCGCAGTTTCTAAACCTGCCAAATGGACCAGCTGGAGCATTGTTGCAAGCTTTGGGTGGTTTGAAAAGGTCCAGGCTACCATGTAGAAAACAAGGCCTTGGCTGGCCGGCTCCATTGCAAAAGCTTTGGTTTCGTTCTGTTCAATTCTCCTACCAAATGTAGCTGCCCTCCCAAACACCAACAGCGGCCGCAGCAATGAGTTCTCACCACTTTGTAATCATGGTGTTTTGTTTCTGCTCCTTATTGTTTTCCATCCATGCCCCTTTTGCTACCTCACTCTCCTTCAACTTCAACTTCTCCGATCCCGGCCCCTACTGCGCCCCGGATGCGGATATTGCCTGCGCTGGCGATGCCTTCTTCCACGCCCCTTTCATGGAGCTGACCATGAACGATATCAGTGAAGGCAACAACCACAGCATCGGCCGCGTATGGTACGCGCAGCCGGTGCCGCTCTGGGACAAGGCCACCGGCGAGGTGGCTAGCTTTAACACTTCTTTCTCCTTCCAAATTAGGCCGGTCAACACGGATTACAGCGCCGATGGGATGTCCTTCTTCCTTGGGCACTACCCGTCGGGCATCCCTCTGGGGAGCTATGGTGGGAATCTCGGACTTTTCAATGGCAGCAACAACAAGAATGCAACCGGTAGTGACCGTATTGTGGCGGTCGAGTTTGACACCTTCAGGAACCTGCAAGTGGACGACGATGACAACCATGTCGGTATCGATGTCAACTCCATTGTTTCGGTTGTGTCAACCTCACCTGATAAGAAACTTACACTAGGTACCACAATGACCGCGGAGATCAGTTACAAGAATAGCACAGAGAAATTGTCAGTTATTCTCTGGATCAATGAAACCTCATACCGAATCAACACAAGTATTGACATGAAACTATGCTTGCCAGAGGAGGTGGCAATTGGCTTCTCAGCGGCTACTGGTAGCTCCATCGAGGTACACCGGGTTCTATCATGGTCATTCAACTCAACCCTAGCAGGTAAGAGTTCGTCGACATTGCTACCAGGAGCAGCTCCTGAAACTGTGAGCTCCAAATCACAAGGAAAAGTACAGGCTACAATAGCATTTTCAGTTGCAATATTTTCTGTGTTGGTGTGTTCTTTCATGGGTTTTCTTCTACGGAAGCAACGAGTATGGAAGAAAGCAAATCAAACCTCCGATGGTGAATTTGACGATGAAAATGATAAGGCTGATTTCGAGAAAGGGGTTGGCCCTAGGAGGTACCATTATAGTGAGCTTGCTGCTGCGACAGGCAACTTTGCAGAAGAAAACAAGCTAGGGAGAGGTGGATTCGGCCATGTTTACCAGGGCTGCCTGAAGATTGATGACAAGGATCGCCATGTTGCGATAAAGAAGCTCTCGTCTGAATCATCTGTTCAAGGGAGGAAGGAGTTTGAGGCTGAGATCAAGATCATAAGTCGGCTCAGGCATCGGAACCTTGTCCAGTTAATTGGGTGGTGTGACAGTTGCAAGGGGCTCTTGATTGTCTATGAGCTGGTATCCGAAGGAAGTCTTGACAAGCATATATATAATAGAGGCGGGCTGCTAAAATGGCTTGAAAGGTACGAGGAATTATCTGGTTTCTTGCGGAATTTCTTACATTTGTAAGCATAATTGTACTTAAGATTAATTGATCAGTTCGTAGAAGAACTAATTGAAGTCTAAGACCATAAATTCTTTCCAAAATGATAACTGGAGTTCAGTGATGAAAATGCACATAAATCACACTTATTAGTCTGCAGATCAATGTTTCCATCCATATCAATGCTACTGTCAAGTTAAACTTTGAATATGCTATCTAATTTAGCACATAGTTGTTTTGCTGTAGGCCTCAGCATCAGATTATTCTGTATAGGGCTTACATAACAGATACCACTCTACGTCTCTACCTATTGGCATCTTGAGAAGGGAACCATTTGCCAACAACAATTTTCGTCCCAAGCTAGTTAGGTTAGGCTAGATGAAAACCAACAGAAACATGTGAGAACCCCAAAGAGAAAGTGAACCATTTGCAAAAAAAAGAGAGAAAAGGAACCAACACAGCTTTAACCTCGATACCAAGAGGACAATAAATTGGTATTAAGATTATTGCAATAGTGTTCATCAGAGCACTAAGCTACGATGGTAAGGACCCATTAGTCCATTACCAACAATTACTCTCTGCCACTCTATGTCTTCCCACCTAGGAGCCATTGCCAATTTCTGGTATATTGGCTTATTTTCAGGTCAACATTGTAAAGTCGAACCAACTGAAATTAAGTACTTCACTTGGCTAACGATAACCTTCCATCGACAGGTACAATATCATCATCGGCCTCGGCTCTGCTCTGCGCTATCTCCATTCAGAGTGGGAGCAGAGCATCGTGCACGGCGACATCAAGCCAAGCAACATCATGCTCGACACATCATACAACACCAAGCTGGGGGACTTTGGCTTGGCAAGGCTCGTGGACCATGGAGCCAAGTCCGAGACAACCAAAGTCGTGATGGGAACCGCCGGATACATCGATCCTGAGCTCATCAACACGCGCAGGCCGAGCACTGGGTCGGATGTCTACAGCTTTGGCATCGTCCTCCTGGAGGTGGTGTCTGGCCGGCACCCTGTGGCGGAGTCAGAGGACAAGTTCTTTGTGCTGCTGAGATGGGTCTGGGACCTGCACAGCAAGAACACTATACTTGAAGTGGTGGACAAGAGACTGAGGGGTGGTGATGAGATGGACGAGCGGCAGATGGAGCGCGTGCTGGTCGTCGGGCTCTGGTGTGCGCACCCCGACCGGAGCGAGCGGCCGTCTATGGCACAGGCGATGCATGTCCTGCAGTCCGAGGATGCCAAGCTGCCGGAGCTTCGGCCGCAGATGTACAGGGCTGAGCCTGTTCTTGCCATGTGGGAACATGGTTACACCGATCTGTCGGTGTGGACGTCCTCCAGTGGCTGCACTGCAGTTGGTTCTGATGCAGAACCGAGTAACTGATGCTACCGCCAGACTGGGTTCTCATTGTGAAGTTGATGCTTTCTAGGTAGACACGAAACAGAATCAATGTGTAACATTTAAACCACGACCAGTTGGAAAATCTGCTCTCTTTGTCTAGGAGTGATTGAATTCACATAGCTTCCCAATAGTATTATTACACTTAGTTTTTCATGGTCTCATATGTAAATCTGTGACTAGAATGTTTTCCGTTTCAGACTGCAGGATGGAGATCTTGATTAATCACCTAGAAAAGGGTTTTTGGAAGATTTCATCATTTCCCAGAGTCAAGTTAGGGTTGAAATAATTTTACTAAGCCCAATTTCATATGCTTGAATTTTAGGGTTTTTTCTCAGAATTGTTAGAAGTGGTTTAGCATTTTTAAATGATATAAAACCATTTCTAGAATTACTTTTGTAAAAGAAAAACTATTTCTAAATAATCCCTGCAAAAACTGATAACTCTCAGATCTGTTCGATCCAGATCTTACGCTTAGCATCAACACCATCTTTATTATAAGTGGGAGAATCATTTCGGTCGTGCGATCTACACATCTGACGGTTACGGTCAAATATGACACATGCCCTTTCGCCCTTCCCTCCCTTTCTGTCTCACTGACCGACGGAGCCCACCAATCAGTTGTCTTCTACTTCTCACCATTGCCATGGAAATAGGTGAAGCTACGGAGACACGTGGTGCTACCGTCCCTCTCCACACCTGAGCCCGTGGACCCGTCCAGGTGCAAACCCTCACTCCTTCGCGATCTCTCTTTCTCCTAGTGTGCTTTAAAGCCTCCCTAGTAGCCATTAGGGCCAATGCACGAAACCAACATCGATTTCCTCTGCACCTCCTCGCTTGAATCAATCTCCCATCATCCTATAATAGGAGCTCCGAAGCACCCCCTATATTTGGTCTGCTCCTTTCCCCTCTATTAGAATAATCCGATGCCATCTTCGATCATCCGAGTATCGAGCAACCACATGAGGCACGACATCAAGATTTGTTAATGAGGTTCACTAAACATCGGCTACATCCCGGGTGCTCAACATTGATTAGATTAACCAGGCTAGGACCTATGCAGGGTATATTCAGATTGTAGAGCCCTAGGGTACGGTCAGATTAACCATGCTAGGACTGATATGGCGTATGGTTTGATTAACTAGGCTAGCTTTGCTTACTTCAGTTAACTTGTTAGACACTTTTCTTCTCTGTTTGTAACTTAGATCTTGCCATCGTGACATGGGATTGTTGCCTTCGCATAACCAATTAATATTTTTTCATGCGAAACAAATCATATCATGGTACAAACTAGTTGAGACGAATTTTGTGGCCTTTGTTCAGTTAAATCCACATTGTTGCATTCCCCGTGAAAAAAAAAATCCACATTTATGTAGTTGCTAGTCGGTCGGTCGCCTCCCACATGTTTCATGGCTATGCTCGGTTCGCAGATGTGGGATCTCTCCTACCCATTCCTCCAGGTAGGCTTCGGGAACCTCCCACGTTCTCCAGGTAGGCTCCCGGAACCTCCCACGCCCAACCTCCTTTCTCACTCTTCCAATTTGTCTGGTATATTTCGAGGTTCAAGCGGGGGGAAAAGAAGGGGGTAAATTTGGCATACTATTTGATAAAACTAGACAATACCTCGCATGTTGTTGTCGGAATGTTTTATAACAACTTTCAATGAAATATGATTATATGGAACTGAATATTTGAATTGATAATATGGTAACTAATAGTTGTCTGATATTGTACAGTTGTAGTTTTTTATTAAATATAAATAGCATTATAAAATAGAAATTATCATGCATGTTTGCCTGTCGAGGTTGAGTTTTCTTATGCATAATTGCATGTTGAGATTGGTCTTTTCTCATTCATGTTGCATGCTCAAGCGGTATGGTTGCATGTGAAAAGAAATGTGCTAGTGGGGATAGTTTGCATGTTCAGGTGAGATTTTTCCTATGCAAATTTTTATTTTGAGATGGGCTTTTTCCAATGCATGTTGCATACTAAGATGCATGCTTGCATGTGTTAAGATATATAGGTTAGTGACGGATAACTATTTAGATATAGAAGATGTCCCATTTTACTTTTTTATTTGCCCTGCAAGGCTCTTTTACTTCGACATTGTTGAGATGTAGATACATATGTGTATTTCTTGTGCAACAAGCCCTCCTTCCATGTATAGTTGAGGACGTGGCTACCCTTGTACTTATATATATATGTGCATATTGCATCCGATCAATATATCGTGAGTTGCATAATCTTCTACATGGTATCAGCCTTCCTACGACCCCTCTGCCCTAGCCGCGTCGCCGTCGCTTCCTAGCCGCCGCCGCTAGTCGCCCCGCTACGCCCGCGTCGCTGAACTTCTCGCCGCCGCCCTAGCCGCTCTCCCACTCCGCCCTCACGATCGCCCGCCAACTCCTGTCGCTGGCCATCCATCTTGCATCTACCGAGTCTCGTAATCTCGCTCCTACGCCTGAGTCGCTGAACTCCTGACGCTAGTCATCTCGCCCGCGCCTAGTAATCTCGCCCGCGTCTCAACTCTCGCTCGTCCGCCCCGTATCCCAGTTGCCTCGATCGCTAGCTTCATAGTTTCGCTCGCCCATAGCTGCTCGCTCGCTGCACCCGCCTCCTCTACTAGCCACCGAAACCCTAGCCACTACAAACCTTCACCCGCCTCGGCCGCATCCAACCCTAGCTGCTGGCATGTCGGTATCCAACCTCTCCGATCGGTCCGCTGCCTCCACTCCTCCGGTCGTGAAGCCGCCGAATCCCTTCGACTCTTCCGCCGGCTCCTCCGCCGGCACCCTTCCCGACCCTGCCTACATCCGCGATGTTCCCATCAAACGTCGCGTTTCGGTTATCCTCTCCCACAAAGAGGCAAATTTTTATGCTTGGAAGACATACTTCAATCTCCTCTTTCGTGAGTATAACCTGCAGGACCACATCGACGGCACCGCCAACCTCTTCGTCCTGAACCGTGACGCCGACTGGCTGGCGATCGACGCCACCATCATCAGGTGGCTCTTCCTCACCGTGTCCAAGGACATCTTCCACACCATCGTTCGCGACAAGGATGATGCATGCACAGTGTGGAACAAGATCGTCGGCCTCTTCACCGACAACAAGCTCCAACGGTTCGTCTTCCTGCAGCAGGAGTTCTTCGGGTGTCATCAAAACGACTCCTCCGTCGATGACTTCTGCCTGCGTCTCAAGACCCTCTCCGACGAGCTCAATGACATCGGCTTCAAGGTGGGCGACGAGTTGATCCTCTCCACCCTCACCGCCAGCCTCAATGAGGATCTCGGCAACGCCGCCTCCAACCTCACCCTCATGGCGAACCCTACCTACGAGCGGGCGGTGGCTTATCTTCGTCTCAAGGAACGCCGGTTGAAGCATCTTCGCTCCCGTGCCGTTCACACCGCCGCCGCCCGGCTACTCGCGCGGTGGCCTGCGCCTCGGCGTGTGCCCCAGCTTCCAGCGCCGTGCATCAGCGCCCGGCGACCGGCGCCTCCGCGCCACAAGGCGCCTCTGGCGCCCACTACCAAGCAGCGGCCACCGGCTCCTCCTGCGGCTCTTCGTCAACAACCGCCAGAAGAAGATTCCCCAGAAGCAGCAGCCAGAGGCGCCATGGCGGCAGCAAAGGCCGACGCAGAAGAGCAACAACGCGCTGGCGGCCTGTTCAAGAAGAGCCGACGCCGCCTTGGAGGGGTGGCCACAACCCCTGGACAGGGTTTGTGCACGCCTACACCATGCCCGTGCCCCGCCCCCCCGCTCCAAGCCTCCTCGGGCCCGGTCCCTCCGGCCATCAGGTGTTCTTTGCCGGTCCGCAACCCGGTCCGGTCGCTCCACCGGCCTACTACTCTCCTGCTCCGGTTGGCTATGGCGGGCCAACCGCCAACACAGGCGTGACCGCCTACTCAGGCTATCCCGCGCCGGTCTCTTATGATCCGGCCCTACTTGCTGCTCTTCATCAACAGCCTCCGGTCGGGGCTTACTCCGGCGGTGGCGATTGGTTTATGGACACCGGTGCATCTTCGCACATGGCCGCTTACCCGGGTAACCTCTCTTCTGCGTCTCCCATTCACACTTCTTCTCGTATCATTGTCGGTAATGGTGCTGGTCTCCCTATCACTCATATTGGTTCTACCAGTTTTCCTTCTAACTCTAGACCACTTTATCTCAATAATGTTCTTGTATCTCCTGAACTTATTCAGAATTTAGTCTGTGTTCGTAAACTTTCTCGAGATAACTCAGAAGCGTGGAATTTGACGGTTGGTTTTTTATTAGGACGCCCTCACCCGGATGGTTCTTCACCGTTGTGACAGTCCCGGCGATACATACTCTGTCCAGTCTCCATTATCCTCACATGCTGGACCAGTTGCTCTCTCCGCCGGCGTTGATCTTTGGCACGTCCGTCTTGGTCATCCTAGCTCCACCGCTCTTCGTCAAATTATTAGGGAATTTTCTTTTACATGTAATAAACGGATGCGCACTCTTGTCACGCATGCCGTATGGGAAAACATGTTCGCCTTCCCTTTAGTGCTTCATCCACAGTTGCGTCGTTACCTTTTGAGTTAATCCATAGTGATGTCTGGACCTCTCCCGTTGCTAGTAACACTGGTTTTTCATATTATCTTGTTATTTTGGATGACTATTCTCACTTTGTGTGGACCTTCCCATTGCGTAAGAAGTCCGAAGTTGCTGCCACTCTTACGGCCTTCTACTCTTACATGTCTACGCAATTTGGTCGTCCCATCCGAGCTTTACAAACTGACAACGGGAAAGAATTCGACAACACCACCATTCGCAATCTTCTCTCCACTCATGGCACTATTTTTCGTCTCACATGTCCATACACTTCACAGCAGAACGGTCGGGATGAACGCATTCTCCGCACTCTTAACGATTGCGTCCGTACCCTCCTCTTCCATGCATACATGCCACCTCGCTTCTGGCCCGACGCTCTTGCTACCACCACCCTCCTCATCAACCTTCGTCCATGTCGCACCCGGTGGAACTTTACACCTCACCACCTTCTCTTTGGGTCTCCTCCCTCATACGACGGCCTTCGTATCTTTGGTTGTATTTGTTATCCTAGTACCACCGCCACTTCTCCTCATAAACTTGCTCCTCGTTCCCTTCCGTGTGTCTTCCTCGGTTACCGGCTAACACTAAGGGCTATAGATGTTATGATTCGGTTTCCCACCGTGTCATCACATCTCGGCATGTTTATTTCGACGAGCTATGTTTTTCGTTTAAACAGGAACATCAGGAGGCTTCTTCATCGGCGCCCGGCCCCTCTCTGGCCGACCCTGTCCGCCCCGGCTTCGACCCACGGCGAGGGCCCCTCGACGCTGCTGGCGCCCGGACGCTGGGCGCCCAGCTCCTGCCCGCTGCTTCACGGGCCCGCTGCCTTCGAGCCGGCTTCACGGCCTCGCTGCACATCGCACTGGCCTCACTGCCTCCGAGCCGGCCACTGCGCCGACCTCACCGGCCTTCGAGCCGGCCTCCGAGCCGGCCACCGAGCCGGCCTCTTCGGGTGCTTTGACACCGGGCTTGGCGCCGGCCTCCGAGCTGGCCTCCCCGGTGCTTTCTTCGCTGGGTTCAGCCCCGGTCTCGCCGGGATCGCCTGCCTCTTCACAACCCGGCGTGTCTCCGGCTTCTTCACAGCCGGGCTTGGCGCCAGTACCGATGGTTGCTGTGGTGCCACCACCCGCTTGCCCGGTCACTCGGTCTCGCCTGGGTGTCCATCGGCCGAGCACTCGCTATCCTCCGGATGAGTACACATGTGTGGCTTCGACGTCTTCCTCGTCACCGTCACCCCTGCCGACCTCCGCCCATTCCGCGCTTCGCGACCCCATGTGGTTCGCCGCGATGAAGGAGGAATTTGACGCATTACAACGCAATCACACTTGGCAACTCGTTCCCCGTCCTCCTCGGGCCAACATCATTACCGGGAAGTGGGTGTTCAAGCACAAGTTTCATCCGGATGGTACTCTTGACCGACATAAGGCTCTTTGGGTCGTTCGAGGTTTTCGTCAACGAGCAAGTGTTGACTTCACCGACACTTTCGCCCCGGTTGTCAAACCCGGGACGATTCGG
Source organism: Aegilops longissima (assembly GCA_021605205.1). Classification (NCBI taxonomy): domain Eukaryota; kingdom Viridiplantae; phylum Streptophyta; class Magnoliopsida; order Poales; family Poaceae; genus Aegilops; species Aegilops longissima. The sequence goes on along the minus strand of CM038680.1, from coordinate 371,317,310 downwards.
ACTGTTCTTCAGCTAGCGGTTTCTCGCTCCTGGCTTGTGCACCAGATGGATGTTTCGAATGCCTTTCTTCATGGCCATCTTGAGGAACAGGTGTTCTGTCAGTAGCCGTCTGGGTTCGTTGATGAGTCTTCTCCGGATCATGTGTGCTTGCTCTCTCGGTCCTTGTACGGGCTCAAGCAAGCTCCTCGCGCGTGTTACCAGCGCATCGCAGTGTTTCTTACTCAGCTTGGCTTCCGCTCCACTTGCTCCGATGCTTCACTGTTTGTCTATCACCAAGGTGATGCTACTGCTTTCCTGCTGCTCTATGTCGACGACATCATCTTGACAAGATGCTCGATCGCTTCTTCTTCGACAGCTCACCGATCGTCTTCGTGCTGAGTTTGCCATTAAGGACTTAGGTCCTCTGCACTATTTCCTCGGGATCGAGGTTATTAAATCAGCAGATGGCTTCTTTCTTCATCAGCGGAAGTATGCTCATGAGCTTCGGACCGCGCCGGATGCTTAAGCGCAAACCGCTACCACACCTGTCAATACGAGGGCTAAGCTTTTTGCCACAGATGGTTCTCCTGCTTCAGATGCTCCGTTCTACAGGTCGATTGTTGGTGCTCTTCAGTACCTCACTCTTACTCGTCCGGAGCTCCAGTACGTTGTGCAGCAGGTGTGCCTCCATATGCATGCTCCTCGTGATGCTCACTGGACCGTGGTCAAGCGCATTCTGCGCTATATCCGTGGCACCTTAGACCTTGGGTTGTCACTTCAGGCTTCGTCCTCTCTGGATCTGACGGCTTATTCTGATGCCGATTGGGCCGGCTGCCCTGACACGCGCCGCTCGACCTCTGGTTATTGCGTCTACCTTGGACCATCACTCATCACCTGGTCGTCCAAGCGGCAGCCCGTCGTCTCCCGCTCGAGTGCTGAAGCGGAGTACCGCGCCGTTGCCAACGTCGTCGCCGAGTGTTCCTGGCTTCGTCAGCTTCTGCATGAGCTCTTGTCTCCGGTTGACAAGGCCACGATTGTCTACTATGACAATGTTTCTGCGGTCTACCTCTCTGCCAACCCGGTTCATCATTGACGCACCAAGCACATTGAGATTGATATCCACTTTGTTCGGGAACAGGTAGCTCTTGGTCATGTACGCGTGCTACATGTCCCTACGTCCCAACAATTTGCTGACATCATGACCAAGGGCCTGTCTACTGCGTCTTTTGAGGAGTTTCGACAGTCTTTGCGTCGACCATGGTGCCACTTCGACTGCGGGGGGTGTTGAGATGTAGATACATATGTGTATTTCTTGTACAACAAGCCCTCCTCCTTCCATGTATAGTTGAGGACGTGGCTACCCTTGTACTTATATATATGTGCATATTGCACCCGATCAATATATCGTGAGTTGCATAATCTTCTACAGACATGAATGACATGGACGATCCAGGTAGCAATGCAGGGAAATAAATGGTTGTGGGACTTCAAGGACAACCTCTCGGCCACTTCCATCAACCAGTTCCTAGGCCCATGTAGCGAATTGCAGTATATTCAGTTTCACCCACAAGGGCATGACTCTCTCAGCTGGAGATGGACGGCAAATGACAAATTTAGCATGACATCCACATATGTGTTGCTCTTCATTACATGCATCAAGCCTCATTTCACTACATTGACATGGAAATCAAATGCTCCACCAAAGTGCCAATTTTTTGTGTGGGTGTCACCTAAGGGTCGTTGTTTTACCACTCATAACCTGACAAAGGAAGGATGGCCTCATAACCCAACATGCCCCCTCTGCCTTCAGTCATAAGAGGACTCGACCCATGCGTTGACAGCCTGCCCTTATTCGAAGGAGTTGTGGGAATCCATACTCGATATACTTCGACTGAACATATCCTTACTATGCACTGACAACGAGACTCTGGTCCTTGGTGGTAGTGCTCCTCTACGAACATGAACAAGGAATCGATAGAATCATGGCGCTTGGTCATTGCATTGGTTTGGGGGAATTTATGGAGGATCTTTAGAAATACTTCAACCACGGCTCAAACACATTTTCCATATGGTTTCGAATGTTGGGAAACGTAGCATGTAATTTCAAAAAAATTCCTACACTCACGCAAGATCTATCTAGAAGATGTATAAGCAACGAGAGGGGAAGAGCGTGTCTACGTACCCTCGTAGACAGAGAGTGGAACTGTTTGACAACGCGGTTGATGTAGTCGAACTTCTTCTAGCTACGATCGATCAAGTACTGAACGTACAACACCTCCGAGTTTTGCACACGTTCAGCTCGATGACGTCCCTCGCCTTATTGATCCAGCAAGGTGCCGAGGAAGTAGATGAGTTCCGTTAACACGATGGTGCGGTGACGGTGATGGTGAAGTGATTCTCGCAGGGCTTCGCCTAAGCACCGCAAAACTATGACCGGGGGTGTAAACTATGGAGGGGGGCGCCGCACATGGCTAACGATTGTTGTTGTGTGTTCTAGGTGCCCCTCCCCGCGTATATATAGGTGGGAGGGAAGGGGAGCAGCAAGGGTGCGCCCCAAGTAGGAGGAATCCTACTTGGGGTCCTCCCCAATTCGGCCTCCCCCCTCCCATATTTGCCGGAGGGGGAAAGGGAAGAGGAAGGAGAGAAGGAAAGGGGGCCCGAATCCCCTCTTTCCCTTCTCCCACTCGGCCTCCTTCCTTGGCGGCGGGGGGGGGGGCACCCCTTGTGGGCTGGTGTGCTCCCCTCCTATAGCCCATATTGCCCATATCTTTCCCTCGGTGGTTCCGGTAACCCCCCTGGTACTCCGATAACTACCCGGTACATTCTGGAACACTTTCGGTGTCCGAATACTATCATCCTATTTCGAGACTCCTCGTCGTGTCCGTGATCTCATCCAGGACTTGATAACCCACAAGTATAGGGGATCGTTTGTAGCCTTCTTCAACAAATAAGAGTGTCAAACCCAACGAGGAGCTAAAGGCAGAACAAATATTCCCTCAAGTTTTATCGACCACCGATACAACTCTACGCACACTTGATGTTTGCTTTACTGAAAACAAGTATGAAACTATTTTGTAGGTGTGATGCTAGAACTACTTTGCAAGAATAAAACTAGAAGTACTTTGCAAGATAATAAAAGTTAGGTGTTTAGTAAAAGGGTTTGTGTCAACAAGAAAGTTATTTGTCCATAGGCAATCGATAGCAAGTACCGGTAATCATTCTTGTAATTTTATATGAGGGAGAGGCATGAGCTAACATACTTTCTCTACTTGGATCATATGCACTTATGATTGGACCCCTAGCAAGCATCCACAACTACTAAAGATCATTAAGGTCGTGAAACCCAACCATAACATTAAGTATCAAGTCCTCTTTACTCCCATACGCCATAACCCACCTACTCGAGTTTAAGCTTATGTCACTCTCGCAACCCACCATAAGCGAATCATGAACATATTGCAACACCCTACAGCGGGGGGCCCTCACATTTGCGCGAGACGGAGGGCACCGTAGGACAGTACCATAAATAAAATATACAATCATACCAACCAAGATCACGATTAACCCACATGCAAAACGAATCTACTCAAACATCATAGGATAACCATAGATCATTGGGAAATAATATATGGAGTTGAGCACCATGTTTAAGAAGATATTACAGCAGGGAAGAGAGGTGTTACACCGCTGCATGGAGGGGGAGAGAGTTGGTGTTGACGGTAGCAAGGTTGTTGATGTAGATCGCCGTCATGATCCTAGCCCCGGCGGCACTCCGGCGCCACCAGGAGAGAGGGGGAGAGAGCCCCTCCTTCTTCTCCTTCCTTGGCCTCCCCCCTAGATGGGAGGAGAGTTCCCCCTCTGGTCCATGGCCTCCATGGCGGCGGAGGGTGGGAGCCCCTCCGAGATTGGATCTCCCTCTCTGTTCTCTTCATTTCGCTCTCTCGATCTGGCGAAAACCATTTCTTATATTCCGGGAGATCCGTAACTCCGATTGCGCTGAGATTTTAACACAATTTTTTCGGATATAAGCTTCCTTGCGCCCGAAGTAGAGCTCCAACCGACGTTCGAGGAGGGCACAACCCACCACCATGCGCCAGGGGCCTCTGGCGCGCTTTGGTGTCCTGTGGGCTGTGTGGGCCTCCGTTTGCGGTGATTCCAACTCCCAAAAATCACATATATTCCAAAATAATTCTCCGTAAAATTTTATTGCACTTGGACTTCGTTTGATATCGATATTCTGCGATACAAAAAACAGGAACTTGCATTGGGCACTGGATCAATAGGTTAGTCCAATAAATCATATAAAAAGTTGCCAAAAGTATGTAAAAGTTGTATAATATTGGCATGAAACAATAAAAAATTATATATACGACGGATACGTATCAGCATCCCCAAGCTTAATTCCTGCTCGTCCTCGAGCAGGTAAATGATAAAAAATATAATTTTTGATGTGGAATGCTACCTAGCATAAACTTGATCATATATCTAATCATGGCATGAATATTAAGACATAAGTGATTCAAAGCAATAGTCTATAATTTGACATAAAGAAATCAATACTCAGGCATCCCAACAAACAATCATGTCTTTCAAAATATCAACGCTAAAGAAAGTTATCGCTACAAAATCATATAGTCTTGTCATGCTCTGTCTTCTTAACACAAAATATCTATCATGCACAACCCTGATGACAAGCCGAGCAATTGGTTCATACTTTTTAACGCGCTTCAGCTTTTTCAACCCTCACGCAATACATGAGCGCAAGCCATATATATAGCACTACGGGTGAAATAGAGTATGATGACAGGGGTAAATGTAGACAAGACAAAATGGTAAGAAAGTCTCACATCGACGCGGCTAACCAACATGCTATGGAGACGCCCATCAATTGATGTCAATGCGAGGAGTAGGGATTGCCATGCAATGAATGCACCAAGAGATATACGTGTATGAAAGCTCAATATGAAACTAAGTGGGTGTGCATCTAATCCTATAATGAAAAATTCCCACTAGTATACGAAAGTGACAACATAGGAGACTCTCCATATGAAAAACATTGTGCTACTTTGAAGCACAAGTGTGGTAAAGGATACTAACAATGCCCCTTCTCTCTTTGTTTATTTATTATTTTTCTTTTTTTTCCTTTTTCTTTTTTTTCTTTTCCTTTTTTTTCTTTTCCTTTTTCTCTCATTGTCCGGAGTCTCATCCCGACTTGTGGGGGAATCATAGTCTCCAACATCCTTTCCTCACTAGGGCACTGCTCTAAAAATGAATAATGATGATCATCACACTTCTATTTACTTATAACTCAAAAGAAATAAAAATTACAACTCGATACCTATGACAAAGTATGACTCTATATGAATGCCTCTGGCATGTACCAGGATGTGCAATGATCTAGCGTAACATGTATGAAAAATGATGAATGGTGGCTGAGCCACAACTACTATGTCAGCCATATGATCATGCAAAGCAATATGACAATGAATGCTCAAGTCATCAAACGGAAGCGGTGAAAGTTGCATGGCGATATATCTCGGAATGGCCATGGAAAAGCCATAATAGGTAGGTATGGTGGCTGTTTTGAGGAAGATATAATAAGCCTTATGTGTGATAGAGCGTATCATATCACAAGGTTTGGATGCACCTGCAAAGTTTACATCATGTCTCGATGTGAGAAAGGGCAATGCATGGTACCGTAAAGGCTAGCAAATTACGGAAAGGTAAGAGTGCGTATAATCCATGGACTCACATTAGTCATACAGAACTCATATACTTACTGCAAAAATTTATTAGCCCTCAAAGCAAAGTACTACTACGCATGCCCCTAGGGGGATAGATTGGTAGGAAAAGACCATCGCTCGTCCCCGACCGCCACTCATAAGGAAGACAATCAATAATAAATCATGCTCCAACTTCATAGCATAACGAGAGACTATACATGCATGCTTCGGGAATCACAAGCCTTAACACCAATATTCCTACTAACCACAACAGTTTACTAGTACCTCCCACATATTATCATCTCTATATCGCAAAACTATTGCAAGGAATCAAACATATCATATTCAGTGATCCACAAGTTTTATGTAGGATTTTATGACTAACCATGTAATTGACCAATTCATGTTGACTCTCTAATTATGTATAACTGAAGCAAGAGAGTAATTCTTTCTACAAAATACCATGCTCTAATAAGTATAAGTGAAGCAAAAGAGCATTCTACAAACAATGGTTTTCTATGTGAAGAGAAACAGGCAATCCAAACTTCAAATGATATAAGTGAAGCGCATGAAGCATTCTATAAAGTCATACTCAAAAGATATAAGTGAAGTGCAATGAGCATTCTATAAATCAACCATGGACTATCTCATACCAGCATGGTGCATAAAAAAAAGTGAAAAATAAACACAAAAGACGCTCCAAGATTTGCACATACCACGTGAACGAAACGAAGACGAAAACATACCGATACTTGTTGAAGAAAGATGGGATGCTTTCCGGGGCATCCCCAAGCTTAGACGCTTGAGTCTCCTTGAATATTTACTTGGGGTGCCTTGGGCATCCCCAAGCTTGAGCTCTTGCCTGTCCTCCTTCTTCTCATATCGAGACCTCCTCGATCTTTGATCACCTCATCCACACAAAACTCAACAGAAGGCTCGGTAGGATCCTTTAGTATAATAAAGCAAATTACTACTCTAAGTACTGTTGCAAACCAATTCATATTTTTGTTTTTGCATTGTAGCTACTATAATATAACTTTTCCATGGCTTATACCACCGATAGAATCGATAGTTTCATCAAAACAAGCAAAACAATGCCTCAAAAACAGAGTTTGTCTTAAACAGGATAGTCTGTAGCAATCTGAACATCTACCATACTTCTGGTACTCCAAAAATTCCAAAAAATTAGGAAAACATAAACAATTTGTGTAGCAAGTCTGTGCAAAATGTTTCAGAAATGTTTGACGTTCCAGTAAAAAAAATGAAAATTCACGCGCTACAGCCAAAGTTTCTGTTTCTGCACCGCACATACCAACAAGCAATCTAATCATCCTAAAGGCAAATATTGGCACATGATATAATAAAATGGATTTGTACAAGGGGATAATTATTTTTGTTGAAAAGTTTCTGTAATTAAGATTCACAAAGTTTCCATGGGCATGAACAAAGTTCAAGGCTAGCTCCCACTTTCACAATGCTCGTCCCTCTCACTTTCACTTTTCTTTTTGTGAAGTTCTAGGTTCCCCTCTATATTTTTTGTTGTTTTTAGACTATATAAAAGCACTCAACAGAAATAAATGACTATCTAAAACTTCCGGGTTGTCTCCTTGGCAGCGCTTTCTTTAAAGCCATTAAGCTAGGCATAAAGTGGTCAAGTAATGGATCCACCCGGATCCCAAGGTATATCAAAGCCAATTTTAATTAGCAATGATTTGGCATTTAGTAGTGAGAAAAAAGCAACATATGTCAAGATATTACGAAGTCTAACTCTCTTCCTATGCATCGACATGTCATACAAGAACAGTTCATGAACATCAAGTAAAGGCCAATACATAGCATAAGCAGTTTCTTGCAATTTTATCGTGTTGGAAACATAAAGAGGTGGAGATGTAGTTCCTCTCTCATAATAATTGCAAGTAGGAGCAGCAAGCACATGCATATTATATTCATCAAAATTATCATGTGCAATGGTAATCCTTAATAAGAACAAACTTCTCCGATATAGTATAGTTTGGAGAATTCAAAAAGATAATAGGACTATTATGTGTGGGTGCAATAGCAACAATTTCATTCTCAATATAAGGAACTATAGTAAGTTCATCTTCATAAGAATAATTCATATTGGCATCATGGCCACAAGCATAGCAAGCATCAATTTCATCAAAAAGGGATATTTCAAACGAATCAATGGGATCATAGCAATTATCATAGCATTCATCCTTCGGTAAGAACGAAGGGGCACTAAACAATGTATGAGTTGAAGAGTTACTCTCATTAGAAGGTGGGCACGGGTAGCTAATCCGCTCTTCTTGAAAGTGCATCTAGTGCCACCCCTAGTTGGTTTTGGAGTATTGACGACAAATCTGGTTGAGGGACTAATGTGTTTGTGAGAATTGCAGGATAATACAGGTAGTAGTCCCTAATTGATTCGGTTTATCTACCGGAGATGACCCCTAAAAATGTATGAAGACAATGAAGACAATGGTGGTATGTGAAGACAATCACATCGAAGTTTATGACTCGTGAAGACATTCACGTGAAGGCTATGGAGTGCGAAGACATAGTTGTTTTGTACTTTCCTTTTCTTCCTTGTTGAGTCATAGGAACCACCGTACTGTTAAGTGGGGTCCAAGTGAACAAAGTCAGAGTGACTGAAGTGATGCTCAACCAAATCCTATGTCTTCGAGCGAAGACAATGAGAGTAAATCTTATCCAGAGCCGGATGAGTCATCTTTACTTGTAGCCCAAGTCAAGCTGCCGCGTGTGTTTGAAATCTGACCGTTGGAATACGTGTCAGTTCCTTTGTGACCCAGGGTCATTTCGGACAAATCAGGTCGGGTTGCCTAGTGGCTATAAATAGCCCACCCCCTACACCATAAATTGGTGGCTGCTCAGAGTTAGTGCACGGCTTTTGTCGTTTGAGAGCAACCAACCTCCGAAGCATTTGAGAGAGAGATCCTTGCGAGGACAAAGCCCAAAACACCCAGCGCCCAAAGAGTGTTTGGCATCACTGAAGTCTTTCTGTCTGCGTGATCTGAAGACTTGTTACACTTGAGGACCGTGAATCCTCCAGCCGGTTAGGCGTCATGTTCTGAGCATCTAAGAGTCATTGTGGATTGCCGGTGAACGAAGTCTATGAAGGTTTGGAAGTCTACCTTGAAGACTTACCAGAGTGATTGGGCGAGGACTGGGTGTCCTTAGCTCAAGGGGAATAAGGTGAAGACGCGGTCTTCTGAGTTGAATCTCAGCCTCCCTAACCAGACGTACAATTGTCACATCAACTGGAACTGGTCCAACAAATCCTTGTCCTCACCAAGCGACTGGTTCTATCTTCTCCCTCTCTTTACTTACAGTTTGTCTTCGTGAAGTCATTGTCTGCTTGCATTATCTGTTTGACTTCACTATGTGACTACTATTGTTGTTTGGCTTCATACTATCTTCCATCCTGATCATTACTACCTAGCTGCTATTAGTCTTCGTGCTTTCGCTTCATTAAATACTTGACTATGGTTTGCCTAGTGTAGTCTACCTTCCGCTGCATGTTAATAGGCTCAATTCTATTGTTTGTCTTTGAAACTCCCATGTTTTGAAGACTTTCATAAAAATCGCCTATTCACCCCCCCTCTAGTCGATAACTAGCACTTTCAATTGGTATCAGAGCAAGGTACTCCCTTGTTCTGTGTGATTCGGTTTAACCACCTGGAGTTTTAGCTATGTCAATTGCAGGGATAATCAAAGTCTCCACTGCGTGCCCCGTCTTCGATGGCACTGATTACCCCTACTGGAAGAATAAGATGTGAATGCATCTTGAAGCCATTGATGTCGATCTATGTTATGTCGTCAAGAACGACGTTCCCAAGACTGGTGAAGGTGTCACCCCTGGTGATGTCAAGAAGTTCATTCAACTGGATTCTACTGCCAAGAACATCATCTGTGGTCATCTGACCAAAGGACAGTATGGCCGTGTGAGTGCTCTGGAAACGTTGAAGCTAGTATGGGACTGGCTCTCCAAGGTCAACGAAGGCGTCTCAACCCAGAGAGATCAAAGGATCAGTGTCCTTCGCAACCACTTCAACCGCTTCAAGAGAAACGACAATGAGAATGTCCAGCTCACGTTTGATCGCCTCACCGACATCACAAATGAGCTTCATGCTTTCGGCGCCACTGAGATCACCAAGCATGAAATCGTCAAGACACTCCTGAGATCACTTGACAGCTCGTTTGACACCCTAGACCTGATGATTCAGGAACGCCCTGATTTCAAGACACTCGATCAGTCTGACATACTTGAGAGGCTCAACACACATGAGTTTCAGCTATCTGAGAAAAGAGATATCTATGGTCCCAACTATGGCCGAACTCGCGCTTTGAAGGCAAAGGCTGTTTCCTCGTCTGAAGAAGAATTTGACTGTAAGTCTGGTGATCCTGAAGACATTTGAAAGGAGCTTGCTATGCTTGTGAAGAAGTTCCAGAAATTCACAAAGAAGAAAGGCTTCAGAAAGTCTTCACGATCTAGCTCAAGAAATGATGAAGCTTCTACTCATGACCACAAGAAGAGAACATGCCACAAGTGCAAGAAACCTGGTCACTACATCTCCGAGTGTCCGCAGTGGGACAATGAAAACAAGAAGAAGAAGAAGAAGAAGAAGAGCAAGGAATATGATTCTGATGACAAGAAGAAGAAGAATAAATCCTCAAAATCTTCTTCCAAGTCTTCATCAAAGTCTTCGTCACACAAGAAGAGCTCATCTGGCAAGGCTCGTGCTTTTGTTGGCAAGGAGATGGATTCAGAGGAGGAGTCTGCTTCTGAGGAGGCGGAGGTGGAGTCTGAGGAGGAGTCTGACTCTGGCGTTGCAAGTCTGGCTCTAGCTACAGCCTACGTTGCCAAGTCCATCTTCAACACTGCAGACAATGGCTCCGTCACCAACGCTGATGATAATGACAAGGACGACTCTGCCCCCACCTACTGCTTCATGGCACGTGGTGCCAAGGTAAACTCACGCGATGCTTACTTTCAAACATCAAGTGAAGATGACTCTGATTGTGAATCCAAACCAAGCTACAAAACACTTGCTAAAATTGCAACTGAACAACAGAAAGCCACGGAACATATTAAAAACTGTTAGACAAAAGCGATGACCCGTTGGACGCGTAAATGACCCGATCTCAGTTCTTAATTGAAGACATAAAAAATCTTCATGTTAAGTATGAGGAACTTGAAAGTCGTCATGAAACGCTCTCAACAACTCATGAAAAGCTTTCCTATGATTATCTTCAAAGGAAGCAAGAACTTGAGAAATTGAGAGCGGCTCATGAAGATCTTCAAAAAGAGAATGAGTCACTTCGCGCTCAACAGATCAGTCCCGCTGAGGAAGGATTTGAACCACCATGTCTAAAATGCATTGAGCGTGATAACACTACTTATGTTGCTGAATGTTCTACTGCTGCTACTGTTGCAATACCTTCAACTGCTGATGTGGTAACTAACCCCTCTGCTGAGGATACCACTGCTATTGCTGATGAAAATGCTAGGTTGAAGACATTGCTTGAGACAGGGATGTACAAAAGTCTCAAAGGGCATCAGACACTGTGTGATGTCCTCAAAAAGCAGATTCTGAACCGAAACCCTAGGAAAGAGGGTGTTGGGTTCGAGAGGAAAAATGAATGTTGATGGTTCTTACTGGAAACCTGAGCAGTACCCCAAAACCACATGGGTTGCTGCAAAAGGACCTTCAGTGGACCCATACACCTTATCTGGCTTCACTTCTGCTAACCCAATTGTCATTGATGAATCTTTTGATGCAAACTATAAACTGTTTAAGAATCAGAAAGGTGAAGTGTTTGCTAGGTATATTGGTACTAACTGCAGCAATGGACCACCTATGAAGAAGATTTGGGTGCCCAAAAGATGTCTTGAGAATCTTCCTGTGAATGTCATCATGACACCACAAGGGAAGAAGACAAACCCTAGACCAAAGGCTTCATATGGTCCAAAGGCGTAATACAGACAGAGGACTCACCTGAGTCACCCTAACACCAATGTTTTGCAGGGAAATCATACTCAGACTTATGAATGTGAGCGTGTTTAAACCGCTATGTTCATAAAACTAAGAACTTTTCTGCTTATTCATATGATATCATTCATCTCCTGCAAGGCTATTTGCTAGGGCTCCAAAGCCGAAGTTCTCAGATGCTGCACTTAGACTCATTGCTTCGAAGCCACCCCTGAAAATGTGCGTGGTTAAGAAAACTTAAGTCTCTTTTGTAGGGAAAGGTCTCCAGCCGAAAATCAAAGGCGTCCGATGCTATTGTTGGGGACTTAAAACATCTTGTGTGGCGCAAGATAAAATGCCCAAATGGTCTCACTATGTATTTTGTTGCTGAATCGCTTGCCAATCATCCTATCAGTCCTAACCTTGATCTGAGCTTTGATAATCCTCTTGTCTGACAAATGTTTATGCTTCACAATACTCTTGGTGAAGCCTATCCCCCTAACTGTACTGTAGGGTATGACACCAAAGTCTTCAGAATGGATTATGGACAATGGATGTACTAACCACATGACTGGTGATCGAAGTCTTCTCATGGACTCAACCTTACGTCCATCTGACAAGAGCCACATCACATTTGCTGACACTGGTAAAAGCAAGGTATTGGGTCTAGGTAGAGTTGCAATCTCAAAGGATCAACACATGGATAAAGTGATGCTTGTTGAATCCCTTGGTTTCAACAATGTCATCTCAATGCTCGTGACTTGAACATGATTGTGATATTTGGAAAATATCGTTGCCTTGTACTAATGGAATCTGACAAGTCTCTAGTCTTTGAAGGGTATCAGAAAGATGATTTGTACATGGTAGATTTCTCAACAGGACCACAACTTGTCGTATGTCTTCTAGCAAAAGCTTCAGAGTGCTGGCTCTGGCATCGAAGGCTAGGGCATGCTGGCATGAGGAACCTGTACACTCTTGCGAAGAATAAACACATTGTAGGCATCGAGGGCGTGAAGTTCAAGAAAGATCATCTATGCGGTGCCTGCGAAGCTGGAAAGTTGACGAGGGCCAAGCATCCCTCGAAGACAATCATGACAACATCTCAACCCTTCGAGCTGCTACACATGGACTTATTTGGCCCTATCACTACTCTACTCTCACTACTACTGCTTGTCTTTATGGCTTCGTCATTGTTGATGATTATTCAAGATATACGTGGGTGCATATAATCCTCTACAAGACTGAAGTGCAGGATGTCTTCAGACGCTTCGCCAACCGTGCCATGAATAACTATGGCGTCAAGATCAAGCCTATCAGAAGTGACAACGGCACAGAGTTCAAGAACACCGGTGAAAGGGCTAGTTATCGACTAGAGGGGGGGGGGGGTGAATAGGCGATTTTTATGAAAGTCTTCAAAACATGGAAGTTTCGAAGACAGACAATATAAACAACACTATTCTAATGCAGCGGAAGGTAGACTACACTAGGCAAGCCATAGTCAAGTATTCAATGAAGTGAAAGCATGAAGACTAATAGCAGCTAGGTAGTTAAGATCAGGATGGAAGATAGTACGAAGCTAATCAGAACAGATAGTCACACAGTGAAGTCAAACAGATAATGCAAGCAGGCAATGACTTCACGAAGACAAACTATAAGTAAAGAGGAATAAGCGATAGAACCAGTGGCTTTAGAAGGACACATGATTTGTTGTACCAGTTCCAGTTGCTGTGACAACTGTACGTCTGGTTAGGGAGGCTGAGATTCAACTCAGAAGACCACGTCTTCACCTTATTCCCCTTGAGCTAAGGACACACAGTCCTCGCCCAATTACTCTGGTAAGTCTTCAAGGTAGACTTCCGAACCTTCACAGACTTCGTTCACCGGCAATCCACAATGGCTCTTGGATGCTCAGAACGCGACGCCTAACCGGCTAGAGGATTCACAGTCCTCAAGTGTAACAAGTCTTCAGATCACGCGGACAGAAAGACTTTAGTGATGCCAAACACTCTTTGGGCTCTGGGTGGTTTGGGCTTTGTCCTCGCAAGGATTCTCTCTTAAAGGCTTCAGTGGTGGGTTGCTCTCAAACGACAAAAGCCATGCACTAACTCTGAGCAGCCACCAATTTATGGTGTAGGGGGTGGGCTATTTATAGCCACAGGGCAACCCGACCGAATTTTTCCGAAATGACCCTAGGTCACTAAGGAACTGACACGTGTCGCAACGGTCAGATTTCAAACACACGCGGCAGCTTGACTTGGGCTACAAGTGAAGCTAACTTATCCGACACATGATAAGATTTGCTCTCATTGTCTTAGCTCGAAGACATAGGATTTGGGGATTTGGTTTGAGCATCACTTCAGTCACTCTGACTTTGTTCACTTGGACCCCACTTAATAGTGCGGTGATTCCTATGACTCAACAAAGAAGAAAAGGAAACAACGAAACAATTTAATCTTCGCGCTCCATAGTCTTCACTCAATGTCTTCTCATGTCATAGTCTTCAATGTGAATGTCTTCATAGACCACCATTGTCTTCAATGTCTTCACACATTTTTAGGGGTCATCTCCGGTAGGTAAACCGAATCAAGGAGGGACTACTACATGTGTTATCCTGCAACTCTCACAAACACATTAGTCCCTCAACCAGGTTTGTCATCAATACTCCAAAACCAACTAGGGGTGGCACTAGATGCACTTACAATCTCCCCCTTTTTGATGATTGATGACAAACTGGTTGAAGTTTTCAACGCGGATAGAAATGTGTGAAATTGTAAAGGATAAGGTATTGTCTTCATAAGTAGCAAAAAGGCTCCCCCTAAAGATGTGCATATAAGTAATTTGCTTTTGGAATGCAAATGCACATGGCAGGTTGTACTTGTGGAGATCCTCTTCAACTTAAGACAGTTCATCATGCATGATTTGATATAACGAAGATAATGACATGCATAATGAAAAATGGAGGTCTGCAAAATGAGTAAGTGCGGAAGTTATCATCGCACATGCGGAATTTATCATCGCATCACAGAATAGCAAATAAGTGGCAGACGACCATCGAGTTTAAGTGTTACAACTCAGAGAACCAAATGTATCAAGAGCAAGAGTTGTAAACACTAGGCAAAATATAAAGCAACCGCCCATATGAACCCGCTTGAAGACTATCAACTGATATGCTTCTCCCCTTTTGTCGATGAAGGACCAAAAGGTTTGAAGACATAGAGCCTCTACTCATTCCCGGAAGGAGTAGGAGAAGATCTTGAGGTCGGTGTCGGGGTTTGGCGGTGCGAGCGAACTTGGTGCGATGTCGATATGTGTTGGAGGTGGCGAAGTAGCATCATCTTGATCATCAATTACTCTGGCATTCACCGTTGCTGGGGAGGAGGAGTACTCTGAGTCTTCAAGAGATGGAGTGCGCCGCGGTACAACCTTTCTGGGCCGTGTTGTGTCAAACTTGAATCGTTCAGAGAAGCCATCATCTTGAATATATTCTTCAGGACACATAAGCGTCAGCCCTTTCCATGTTTGCCGACAGGTTTCATGGGCGACAAAGGCATTCTTGGTGGCAAGGTTGCGAATTCGGTTGACGTCCATCAAGAGGTTGTGCATTTGACGCTTCAGCCAGTCATGATGCTTATCATGTTTCTGTTGAAGGGCAACGAGAAGCTCTCGGTCATTGAGAACACGAGATCGCTTCCGAGTCCGTTGAGCAATTGTGCTTTCAGTGGCTTCAGTGTGGGCACGGTGAGGTGCACGCGTAGTGCCAGCCAGGGGATAAACACGAGTTGCAGCCAGTACTCCTTCAATGGGCTGAGTGAAGCTTTAGTGATCTGCGTTGTGAAGATGAATTGGCTCCTTGGCAGACTCTGGGTAGATGGCTTCAACAGACAGATCAACCTCTGGCAAAAAGATGATATGGTTGCGAGCAGAGGGCTGATAGTCGAAGGCAGAGTGGAGCTTGATCAGACGCATGATCCAGGGAGCATAGAACTTCGGACCAAAAATGTCGGATCCTGATGCAGCAAGTTGGCGGATAAAGAAGTCCTGTATATTGAAGCTTTTGCCATGAAGAATATGGAAGACCAAAGTCTTCATTGCACCTTCTAGCTTAGCATGTGGAGAATGTCCTTTGATGGGCCAAAGAGTTCGCCGTATAATGTGATAGATGGTGCGTGGCGGATACTCAAGGTCTTCAACAAAGAACTCCTTAGGATATTCGCATCCGGAGGCAAAGGCTTCATCATGCTAAGCATCCGGCTCATGTTGGGCTCGGGCTTGTGAAAATGCTCTCCAAAGCAGCCTTGTGTAGGCGACAACCGGTTCATACAGATCACACAGGTGGGCAGGCCGTGAGCTCAATGATATCGAGCTTTGGCTTCATGATGGACATTTCCTGTCATCCACTCATGGACCCATGTCTTTGTATTCCTGTAGTAGCCACGAATATGAAGGGTGGCATAGAATTGGAGTAACAGTTCTTCATTCCAAAGTGCTCTTTGTCGGTGATGAACTGCGATAAGCTGACTCTGAAGCAATCGGTGCTTCTTCCAAGCGAGGCAGGCCGATTATGGCCGGTGTCAAGACGCATATGTGAGAATATGCGACCTTGATTGTATAAAATGCATGAGTAATAACTGCGCTGCTGATAGCTCCAGAACCGATCAGATGAAATTCTTGGCCTTGAGTAGGGGTTCTTGGCGCTATCAAAGAAGGTGTTGTGCGCTTTGAAACCATTGACATTAAATGATCCTGGTGCAGATGCAGTACCTGGAAACCTTGGCAGCCTTGGCTTTGGCTTCTGAACCTGTGGCCTGTGCTCGACGTGATAATCAAATTGAGGACCGGCAGCAGGTGGAGGAACCAGAAAAGGCCATTTGACAGTGATTATCTGGCCATAGTTGTATGCTTGCTCAATGGTGTGGGGCCTTGGTGGCGGAACAGGAGCAGTGGCATCAGCAGAGGCGTCAGGCTGCATTTCTATTGCAGGTGCATCATTTGTTTCATTGGCTTCGGGCATAGTGTTCAGTACAGGCTCCACATTATCTTCAGTCATGACAACATCATTGGCTTCAGTGGTGTTAGTGGTGGCAGCCTCAGGATTCGCAACCTCCACTTGAGGAGCTGGAGGGTCGGGCACAGACACGTTTTCTTCTAGAACAACTTCTTGAGTGGTAGGGGGAGTAGCGGCACGCTCTTCTTCTTGTCTTGCTTCGACTGATGCAGCCGGATTGTCTTCAGCCATATTAGCTTCAGACACTGGGACCGTCACAGAAGGATTGTCTTCAGGGAACACTTGACGTGCCACTGAACTGGAAAAGTTTGAGTCTTCTTCTGTGATGGTGGTCATGGAGACGGATGGCTTCAGTCCTTTGCGAAGCCGTTGGAACACAGGCGCCGCCATTGGTGACGGTGTGGTCTCCATGTAGTTGTCATCATTTGAAATGGGGCTGATGACTGGCACAGGTGAAGGACGGGGTGTACTTGGTGAATCTTGACTTGGAGTTGCTGGTTGGGGACGATCAACCCATGAGGCATCTTGTGTGATTGGCATCAAAGGACGACCAATACTGATGAGCTTGCTATTCGTGAGAACAGGCGATGATACCGTCGAGCGCTGGATCTGAGGAAGGACTTCATCATCTTCTACATTGTCTTGGGGACCAATGTCTTCAGTCGCGATGGGGTCAACGACTGGAACCTCTTGAGCTTCAGGAGCCTCTATGGAAGCAGGCTCATGAACAATCAATCGACGTTCTTGATTTGCAGATGGAGGAGGAGCAAAAGCAATGGGTTCAACAACAAGGGGCTCTGTGGGAGCAACCCGATCTCTCTTCTTAGTTTTTCT
The DNA here is from genome assembly GCA_021605205.1 of Aegilops longissima. NCBI lineage: Eukaryota > Viridiplantae > Streptophyta > Magnoliopsida > Poales > Poaceae > Aegilops > Aegilops longissima. The sequence continues at coordinate 371,299,776 of CM038680.1, read as the reverse complement.
CTTCTTGGGGGTGGTGCATCATCAGTAGTGCGCTTGGTTTTCTGCTTCCTGGCTTCGGCTTCAGCTGCCTTGGTTTTCCGCTGATCTGAAGCCACTAAGGAGACCTTAGGCTTCGAGCCTATCATGCTGGCTGGGAAGACAATGTGAGGTTCTTCCCGCTGTGGAGCGTCAGGCTGGGCCTCAGCATGCTTCTTCTTTTTCTTGGCAGCCATCGAGGGATCAATGCCAGGACGCCCAAGTGCCTTGCGCTTCTCAGCTTTGTTGTAAGCTTGAACGCACTTGTCTGCAAGATTCTTCATGCGCTCCCTTGAACCTTTGGCTTCTTCGCGTTTCTTTCGAAATGACTCCTTGAGGTCATTCAGCATTAGCTTGAATTTCTGAACATCAGCTACACTAAGCTTGGCTACATGCTTCTTGAATCACTCTTTCTCAAAGTCTATCTTTTTCTTCAATTCAACAATGTGCTGAGCCAGAGCCAACTCAGGAGCAATGGCGCCTTGGAAAGCAACGCTGACGCCAATAGGAAGTTGAAGATTATCAAAGCTGATATCTGGATTGTCGAACTATTCATCAATGAAATTCTTCAAAATGCTTACATCAAAGAGGGGCAGATCATTGAAGATCTCTGCCTCTTGCTTGCTCTTGATCAACTGCTCGAGAGCATCATTTCCAAATTCGTCATCTGAAGACAAGTCAATGGCTTCAGATTCGTTCCTCAGAACAACAACTGGTGTGAGTGCGTGACTTGATCCTTGAGCAGTTTTCTGTGGCTTCTCGCGTCTCTTGGAGATGCGAGAAAGATCTTCAGAAGTGTTACTTGGAGCAGGAGGGGCAGTTGCCAATGGCTTCACTCTCGAAGCTTTTGGAGCAGCAGATGTCTTTGAAGCTTTAGCCTTCTTTTGCTTCTCCGTTTTGGGGTAGGAGCTGGGGCTTCATCAGTGTCAGCACCATCATCAGAATGATCCACTTTGGCACCTTGAACAACAATGTGAGTGATGAGGCCAGCAAGGTTGTAGAAGGGGCCGATCCTATTCTCATTGGCTTCACGGGTGCCATTGTCCCGAGGTGAGGAAGGACCAGGGTTGAAGTCAAGCCCTAGATCCTTCTTGTTCTTCGCAGCTGACTCTTTGGTGAACTGGTAGTTGCGCTTGAATAGATGATCCTCACGGCACCATAGCAGTGAAGAAGGGTCAGCATCCACAGGCTGTGGTCCGCGCACCATGCATGGATAGAAACCTTGCTCAATAGCTTTCACTGGGTCTGGGTGGAAGATTTTATACAAAACATCACCCCAGGGTGCCTTGATGGCATTCTTCTCTGCATATTCTGCTGTAACGAAGCGGTACTTAAACCATTCCTCAGCCCAATATCTTCGAATCCATTGGATTCGATTCTTGTGGACCATATAGGTTTCCTCTGGATCTGTTTTGTACAGCTCGTGCAAATCTGGAGGCAAATCCTTGGAAGTGTTCCCACGACGCTGTCTGCCACCCTTCCTTGTGGACTTCCGTGTAGTCATGAGGTTCAGTCTGAATGACTTCAACACTGTCAAGGGCTTCCGTCTGCTGGTCAGACTAGAACTGGCTTCGGGAGAGTTGGTGTGAAGCTGTAAGAATTCTACAAAGAATGCAGACTATGAGAACCAAGGGATTCTCCCACGGACATGTACCTGTGACAGCATTAGAGGTGCGAGGGAAGGGGAAGAGGTCATATGCATTCTCAGAAGATTTTGAAGATAAATTGGTTTGAAGACATTGACCTCATAACGCGAAGACATTCACTTATTTGATGAGAGTTGGTTCCAGATTTGTACAAATCCAAGAATAAGTAAAAGTGAGGAATCGAACTTGTAAAGAATCATAAGTGAACAAACTAGGCATAGTATGAGATGCAGAAAGAGATAGATTCAACTTGGGGAACTAGAAACCACTTTTGGTAAGAAGGGATGAATCTATCAGATTGAAAAGATGGTAAAAAGTGAATTTTAATTACCACATGAAGAATTGCTAGACAGAGCGAAGTTGGAGGCCGAGCAGTTCGATCTCCCGTGCCCTAACTTGGCGACGGAAGACACCTACGGCGATGGCGGAGAGGATGAGGTCCGCAGCCGGTGTGAGGACGGCGTCGGAGAAGTAGCGGCAGCTAAGCGCTTCGTCGGCGGCGGCGTCGAGAGCTTAGCAGAGGTGCTAGGGTTTGCGAGAGGTGGCGAGGTGGAAGAAGAATTTTTGACCGAGATGTGATGGGTATTTATAAGGATTGAGACGGCACAGTGCAATTACGCAGGTGCCCCTGGCGGTTCACATCTGAAGGGCACGTGGCACACATGCAACACATAGAGAGTTGTTCCATGTTCCCACACTCGCCTGGATTGTCGGGGTGGTCGTTCCGAATTCTCCGGGTTTCAGGCAAAAGGATATATCATTAAAACATATTTAAAGTTTGTCTCCGTGTCTTGTGCTGACAAGGACGCAGAGAACATTTGACAGTTTCATCAGAATGCATATGATTTGGATAGATAGAGCTTGAGGTAGGAAGCATAGAGAGGTTAGGGTCCGATCACATTCACTTAGTTCAAAAGATTCAAGCAAGAAGACATAGCTATAAGCAAATGTTGTAGAGGACAGAACACAATATATGTATATAACAGAGTCAAGACCAAATCAACATGGTGCAGTTAATCATGAATTCAAATCAATGTTGAAGACAAATCAATTATGAAGACTTTGCAAATATAACGCCAAGGAAAAACACTTCAAACAAGAGTTTGGTGGTGGTGTTACCCACCGTATAGGAAGTATTAGACCCAGACACGGCACACAACTTTCGTGGCGCTCCGAAGTCAATTTCCACATTAATGTATTCACACTTAGAGTGTATGTCTTCATTGATTGAAGATATACATTACTTTGTGTGTTGTACATCTAAGTCATCAAAATGCATAAGTGTTAGGATGTATGTCTATTCACAAGACATTTGAGGATTCCAAGATACTTAGCTCACACCGCAACTTGCAAAACCTTTTCTCATCCAAGGGCTTTGTGAAGATATCAGCCAACTGTTCTTCTGTCTTGACATGAATGATATCAATATCTTCCTTCATAACATGATCGCTGAGAAAGTGATGACGAATTTTAATGTGCTTTGTCTTCAAATGCTGAACTGGGTTGTTGGCAATCTTGATGGCACTCTCATTGTCGCAATAGAGAGGCACATTCTTCAGATGGATACCATAGTCTTTTAGAGTTTGCTTCATCCAGAGAAGCTGAGCACAACAGGATCCAACAGCAATGTATTCAGATTCAGCAGTAGAGAGAGATACACAGTTCTGCTTCTTTGAAGACCAACTGACAAGAGATCGTCCCAGAAAGTGACATGTGCCAGATGTGGACTTGCGATCAACCTTGTCACCAGCATAATCAGCATCTGAGAATCCAACTAGATCAAACTCTAAGCCCTTTGGATACCATAATCCTAGTGTTGGGGTGTAAGCCAAATATCGAAGAATTCGCTTCACAGCTAAGTGATGTGATTCCTTTGGTGCCGCTTGGAATCGGGCACACATGCAAACACTAAGCATTATATCTTGCCTAGATGCACATAAGTAAAGCAAAGAGCCAATCATGGAGCGATATACCTTTTGATCGAACTCTTTACCATTGTCGTCGGGACCCAGATGACTTTTGGTTGGCATTGGCGTCGTGTATCCTTTGCAGTCTTGCATTCCAAACTTCTTCAGGCAATCTTTGAGGTATTTTTCTTGAGATATGAAGATGCCATTGCGTTGTTGACGGATTTGGAGACCCAGAAAGATCTTCAGCTCGCCTATCATGGACATTTGATATTGCTCTTGCATCATGTGACCAAATTCATCACTGTATTTCTTGTTGGTGCAGCCGAAGATAATGTCATCCACATAGATTTGGCACACAAATAGTTCACCATCATATGTCTTCGTGAAGAGTGTAGGAACTAGTGAACCAGGTTTGAAGCCTTTTCTCTTCAGGAAGTCTTTGAGTGTGTCATACCTAGCACGAGGGGCTTGTTTGAGGCCATACAGTGCCTTGTTGAGCTTGTATACCATATCAGGATGTTTTGGATCTTCAAAGCCTGGAGGTTGTGCGACATATACTTCTTCTTCTATCTTTCCATTGAGAAAAGCACTTTTCACATCCATTTTATACAGAAGAATGTTTTGATGATTTGCATAGGCTAGCAGTATACAAATAGCTTCATGTCTTGCCACCGGAGCAAATGTTTCATCGAAGTCAATTCCTTCCACTTGAGTGTAACCTTGCGCAACGAGACGAGCCTTGTTTCTGACAACTTGACCATGCTCATATTGCTTGTTGCGATATATCCATTTGGTGCCAATGATATTGTGCTTTCGAGGATCAGGATGCTTGACCAATTCCCACACATTATTCAGCTCGAACTGTTGAAGTTCTTCTTGCATAGCTTGAATCCATTCAGGTTCCATGAAGGCTTCATCAACTTTCTTGGGTTCAGTGATTGAGACAAATGCAAAATGCCCACATAAGCTGGTTAGCAGAGTTGCTCTTTGAGTTGCTTTTGAACGAGTGAGTGGACCAGGTGCATTCAAGCTGTCAATTATCTTCTCAATCTGAACTTCATTTGCAACACGAGGATGAGCAGGACGAAGATTTTGCTCTTGGTGATCAATATCATTATTTGGGGGATTGTCTTCAGGTTGATTAGGTGCAGAAATGACCAGTTCCTCTTTAGATTGATTCTCAGAGGGTATGATATCTCCAATTCCCATCTGCTTGATAGATTCACTTGAAGGTACTTCATCTATCACATTTGGCAGGTGCTCTCTTTGCGAGCCGTTAGTTTCATCGAACCGCACATCCACAGTTTGAACCACTTTATAGTGAAAGAGGTTGAAGACTCTGTAGGAGTGCGAATCCTTTCCATAACCAAGCATAAACCTTCATGTGCTTTCGGTGCAAATTTTGAAGTGTGATGTGGATCCTTGATCTAGCACCAAGCACAAAATACTCTGAAGTAGCTTACATTTGGCTTCTTACCAGTTAGGAGCTCATAGGATGTTTTCTTCAGAAGCTTGTGAAGGTAAACGCGGTTGATGATGTGACAAGCAGTGTGGCTTTAGGCCAGAACTTCCGTGGAGTCTTGTACTCATCAAGCATCGTTCGGGCCATCTCAATGAGAGTTCTGTTCTTGCGCTCGGCGATGCCATTCTGCTGAGGTGTATAAGGAGCAGAGAACTCATGTGTGATGCCAAGTGTATCCAGATAGAGGTCGAGGCCAGTGTTCTTGAACTCAGTGCCGATATCGCTTCCAATATGCTTGATCTTGATGCCATAGTTCGTCATGGCACGATTAGCAAAGCGTCTGAAGACATCCTGCACTTTAGTCTTGTAGAGGATTATATGTACCCAAGTATATCTAGAGTAATCATCAACAATTACGAAACCATAGAGGCAAGCAGTAGCACTGAGAGTAGAGTAGTGAGTAGGGCCAAATAGATCCATGTGAAGCAGCTCGAAGGGTTGAGATGTAGTCATGATTGTCTTCGAGGGATGCTTGGCCCTAGTCATCTTTCCTGCTTCGCAGGCGCCACACAGATGGTCCTTCTTGACTTGACGCTTTTGATGCCCACTACATGCTTCTTCTTCGCAAGAGTGTGTGAGTTCTTCATGCCTGCATGCCCTAGCCTTCGATGCCAGAGCCAGCATTCTGAAGCCTTTGATAGAAGACATACGACCATCTGCGGTCCAGCTGAGAAATCTACAATATATAGATCGTCTTTTCGATACCCTTCAAAGACTAGAGACTTGTCAGATTCCATTAGTACAAGGCATCGATATTTTCCAAATAGCACAATCATGTTTAAGTCACAAAGCATTGAGACAGACATTAAGTTGAAACCAAGGGATTCAACAAGCATCACTTTATCCATGTCTTTGATCCCTTGAGATTGCAACTCTACCTAGACCCAATACCTTGCTTTTACCAGTGTCAGCAAATGTGACGTGACTCTTGTCAGATGGACGTAAGGTTGAGTCCATGAGAAGACTTCGATCACCAGTCATATGATTTGTGCATCCGCTATCCATAATCCATTCTGAAGCACGAGGTGTCATAGCCTACAATGCAGTTAGGGGGATAGGCTTCACAAAGAGAAGTGTGAAGCATAAACATTTGACGAGCAAGTGGATTATGAAAGCTTAGATCCAAGTTAGGACTGATTGGATGTATGGCAAATGATTCAGGAACAAAATACATAGTGAGACCATTTGGGCATTGGATCTTGCGCCCTACAAGATGTTTTAGGTCCCCAGCAGTAGCATCAGACGCCTTTGATTTCAGGCTGGAGACCTTTCCCTGCAAAAGAAAGTTAATTCTTCTTAACCACCCACATCTTCAGGGGTGGCTTAGAAGCAATGAGTCTAAGTGCAGCATCTGAGAACTTCGTCTTTGGAGCCCTAGCAAATAGCCTTGCGGGAGAAGAACGATACTCATATGAATAAGCAGAAAAGTTCTTAGTTCTATGAACATAGCGGTTTGAAGACACACGCTCATATTCATAAGTCTGAGTATGGTTTCCCTGCAAAACATTGGCGTTAGGGTGACTCAGGTGAGTCCTCTATCTGTATGAAGCATTTGGGTTATATGAAGCCTTTGGTCTGGGATTTGTCTTCCTCCCACGCGGTGTCATAATGACATTCACAGGAAGATTCTCAAGACAACTTTTGGGAACCCAGATCTTCTTCATAGATGGCCCGTTCCTGCAGTTAGTACCAATATACCTGGCAAATACTTCACCATTCTGATTCTTAAACAATTTATAGTTTGCATCAAAGGATTCATCAATGACAATGCGTTAGCACGGTGAAGCCAGATAGGGTGGATGGATCCATGAAGGTCCCTTTGCAACAACCCATGTGGTTTTGGGTCTTGCTCGGGCTTCGATAGGAGCCATCAACATTCATTTTCCTCTCGAACCCAACACCCTCTTTCCTAGGGTTTGGTTCAGAATCTGCTTTTGAGGACATCGCACGGTGTTTGATGCCCTTTGAGACTTTCGTACATCCTGTTTCAAGCAATGTCTTCAATCTAGCACTTTCATCGCAATAGTAGTGGTATCCTCTGCAGAGAGGGTTAGTTACCACATCAGCAGTCGAAGATATTGCAACAGTAGTAGCAGTAGAACATTCAACAACAGAAGTAGCGTTATCACGCTCAAGACATTTTAGACAAGGTGGTTCAAATACTTCCTGAGCGGAACTGATCTGTTGAGCGCGAAGTGACTCATTCTCTTTTTGAAGATCTTCATGAGCCGCTCTCAATTTCTCAAGCTCTTGCTTCCTTGAAGATAATCATAGGAGAGCTTTTCGTGAGTGGTTGTGAGCGATTCATGACGACTTTCAAGTTCCTGGTACTTAGCATGAAGATTTTTAATGTCTTCAACTAAGGACTGAGAACGGGTCATTTCCGCGTCCAACAGGTCATCGCTTTTGTCTAACAGTTTTTGAGTGTGTTCCATAGCTTTATGTTGTTCAGTTGCAATTTTAGCAAGTGTTTTGTAGCTGGGTTTGGATTCACAATCAGAGTCATCTTCACTTGATGTTTGAAAGTAAGCGTCGCGTGATTTTACCTTGGCACCACGTGCCATGAAGCAGTAGGTGGGAGGCGAGTCGTCCTCGTCATTATCATCAGTGTTGGTGACGGAACCATTGTCTTCGGTGTTGAAGATGGACTTGGCGACGTAGGCAGAGGCTAGGGGCAGACTCGCTACACCCGAGTCAGACTCCTCCTCAGACTCCACCTCCGCCTCCTCTGAAGCAGACTCCTCTTCTGAGTCCATCTCCTTGCCAACAAAAGCACGAGCCTTGCCAGACGAGCTTCTCTTGTGTGATGAAGATCTGGAAGAAGACTTGGAAGAAGACTTTGAGGATTTCTTCTTCTTCTTGTCATCAGAATCATATTATTTGCTCTTCTTCTTCTTCTTCTTCTCATTGTCCCACTGTGGACACTCAGAGATGTAGTGACCAGGTTTCTTGCACTTGTGACAGGTTCTCTTCTTGTGATCATAGGCAGAGGCTTCATCATTTCTTGAGCTGGATCGTGAAGACTTTCTGAAGCCTTTCTTCTTAGTGAATTTCTAGAACTTCTTCACAAGCATAGCAAGCTCCTTTCCAAGTTCTTCAGGATCACCAGAACTGCAGTCAGATTCTTCTTCAGATGAGGAAGCAGCAGCCTTTGCCTTCAAAGCTCGGGTTGGCCATAGTTGGGGCCATAGATATCACGTTTCTCAGATAGCTGGTACACATGTGTGTTGAGCCTCTCAAGTATGTCAGACGGATCGAGAGTCTTCAAATCAGGGCGTTCTTGTATCATCAAGGCTAAGGTGTCAAATGAGCTGTCAAGAGATCTCAGTAGTGTCTTCACTATCTCATGCTTCGTGATCTCAGTGGCGCCTAGTGCATGGAGCTCATTTGTGATATCAGTGAGGTGATCAAATGTGATCTGGACATTTTCGTTGTCGCGTCTCTTGAAGCGGTTGAAGAGGTTGCAGAGAGTACTGATACGTTGATCACGCTGGGTTGAGACGCCTTCATTGACCTTGGACAGCCAGTCCCATACTAGCTTCGACGTCTCCAGAGCACTCACACGACCATACTGTCCTTTGGTAAGGTGACCACAGATGAAGTTCTTGGCAGTAGAATCCAGTTGAATGAACTTCTTAACATCAGTAGGGGTGACACCTTCACCAGTCTTGGGAACACCGTTCTTGACGACATACCATAGATCAACGTCAATGGCTTCAAGATGCATGCACATCCTATTCCTCCAGTAGGGATATTCAGTGCCATCGAAGATGGGGCACACAGCGGAGACTTTGATTATCCCTGTAGTCGACATAGCTAAACTCCAGGTGGTTAAACCAAATCACACAGAACAAGGGAGCACCTTGCTCTGATACCAATTGAAAGGGCTAGTTATCGACTAGAGGGGGATGAATAGACGATTTTTATGAAAGTCTTCAAACATGGAAGTTTCAAAGACAGACAATATAAACAACACCACTCTAATGCAGCGGAAGGTAGACTACACTAGGCAAGCCATAGTCAAGTATTCAATGAAGTGAAAGCATGAAGACTAATAGCAGCTAGGGAGTTAAGATCAGGATGGAAGATAGTACGAAGCCAATCCGAACAGATAGTCACACAGTGAAGTCAAACAGATAATGCAAGCAGGCAATGACTTCACGAAGACAAACTATAAGTAAAGAGGAATAAGCGATAGAACCAGTGGCTTCAGAAGGACACATGATTTGTTGGACCAGTTCCAGTTGTTGTGACAACTGTACGTCTGGTTAGGGAGGCTGAGATTCAACTCAGAAGACCGCGTCTTCACCTTATTCCCCTTGAGCTAAGGACACACAGTCCTCGCCCAATTACTCTGGTAAGTCTTCAAGGTAGACTTCCAAACCTTCACAGACTTCGTTCACCGACAATCCACAATGGCTCTTGGATGCTCAGAACGCGACGCCTAACCGGCTGGAGGATTCACATTCCTCAAGTGTAACAAGTCTTCAGATCACGAGACGAGAAAGACTTGATGATGCCAAACACTCTTTGGGCTCTGGGTGGTTTGGGCTTTGTCCTTGCAAGGATTCTCTCTTAAAGGCTTCGGTGGTGGGTTGCTCTCAAACGACAAAAGCCGTGCACTAACTCTGCGCAGCCACCAATTTATGGTGTAGGGGGTGGGCTATTTATAGCCACAGGGCAACCCGACCGAATTTGTCCAAAATGACCCTAGGTCACTAGGGAACTGACGCGTGTCGCAACGGTCAGATTTCAAACACACGCGGTAGCTTGACTTGGACTACAAGTGAAGCTGACTAATCCGACACAGGATAAGATTTGCTCTCATTGTCTTCGCTCGAAGACATAGGATTTGGGGATTTGGTTTGAGCATCACTTCAGTCACTATGACTTTGTTCACTTGGACCCCACTTAACAGTGCGGTGGTTCCTATGACTCAATAAAGAAGAAAAGGAAACAATGAAACAATTTAATCTTCGCGCTCCATAGTCTTCACTCAATGTCTTCTAATGTCATAGTCTTCAATGTGAATGTCTTCACAGACCACCATTGTCTTCAATGTCTTCACACATTTTTAGGGGTCATCTCCGGTAGGTAAACCGAATCAAGGAGGGACTACTACATGTGTTATCCTGCAACTCTCGCAAACACATTAGTCCCTCAACCAGGTTTGTCGTCAATACTCCAAAACCAACTAGGGGTGGCACTAGATGCACTTACAATCGGCCTCGACGTTTACCTGGATACATTAGGCATCACTCATGAGTTCTCCGCTCCGTACACACCTCAGCAGAATGGCATCATGGAGCGCAAGAACAGAACACTCGTTGAGATGGCTCGGACGATGCTTGATGAATACAAGACTCCAAGAAAATTCTGGCCCGAAGCCATTGATATTGCATGCCATGTCATCAACCGTGTTTATCTTCACAAGCTTCTGAAGAAGACATCCTATGAACTCCTAACTGGTAAGAAGCCAAATGTCAGCTACTTCAGAGTATTTGGTGCTAGGTGCTGGATCAAGGATCCACATCACACTTCAAAATTTGCACCGAAAGCACATGAAGGTTTTATGCTTGGTTACAGAAAGGATTCGCACACCTACAGAGTCTTCAACCTCTTTCACTATAAAGTGGTTGAAACTGTGGATGTGCGATTCTATGACACTAACGGCTCGCAAATAGAGCACCTGCCAAATGTGCTAGATGAAGTCCCTCCTAGTGAATCAATCAAGCTTATGGGTACTGGAGAGATCATACCTTGTGAGACACAGGCTGAAGAGGAACTTATCATTTCTGCGCCTAACCAACCTGAAGGCAATGCTCAGCCTGAAGCCAATGCTCAAAATGAAGAAAATGATCAGTCTGAACAAAATCTTCGTCCAACTCATCCTCGTGTTGCCAATGAAGTCCAGATTGAGAAGATAATTGACAACATCAATGCACCAGGTCCACTCACTCGTTCAAGAGCAACACAACTAGCAAATATCTGTGGGCACTTTGCATTTGTCTCAATATCTGAACCCAAGAAAGTTGCTGAAGCCTTCATGGAACCTGAATGGATTCAAGCTATGCAAGAAGAGCTTCAACAGTTCAAGCTGAACAATGTATGGGAATTGGTTAAGCGTCCTGATCCTCGCAAGCACAATATCATTGGCACCAAATGGATATATCGCAACAAGCAAGATGAGCATGGTCAAGTTGTCAGAAACAAGGCTTGTCTTGTTGCTCAAGGATACACTCAAGTTGAAGGGATAGACTTTGATGAAACATTTGCTCGGTGGCTAGGCTTGAAGCCATACCCATCTTTGCTAGCCTCGCCAACCATCACAACATCCATACATGCCAAATGGATGTGAAAAGTGCCTTTCTCAACAAACAAGCTTGAAGAAGAAGTGTATGTTGCACAACCTCCCGGCTTTGAAGATCCAAAACATCGACATGGTATACAAGCTCAACAAGGCCTCAGATGGCCTCAAACAAGCCCCTCGCTTGGTATGACACACTCAAAGACTTCCTGAAGAGCAAAGGCTTCAAACCTGGTTCCCTGGATCCCACACTCTTCACGAAGACATATGATGGAGAATTGTTTGGTGCCAAATCTATGTGGATGACATTATCTTCGGCTGCACTGACAAGTAATATAGTGATGAGTTTGGACATGTGATGCAAGAGCAATATCAGATGTCCATGATGGGTGAGCTGAAGTTCTTCCTTGGTCTTCAAATTCGTCAGCAGAGCAACGACATCTTTATATCTCAAGAGAAATACCTCAAAGACTGCCTGAAGAAGTTTGGAATGCAAGACTGCAAAGGTTACACGATGCCAATGCCAACCAAAAGTCATCTGGGTCCTCAAGCCAATGGTAAAGAGTTCGATCAAAAGGTATACCGCTCCATGATTGGTTCTTTTACTTTATTTATGTGCATCTAGGCCAGTTATAATGCTTAGTGTTTGCATGTGTGCCCGATTCCAAGCGGCACCAATGGAATTGCATCACTTAGCTGTGAAGCAAATTCTTCGATATTTGGCTTACACCCCAACACTAGGATTATGGTATCCAAAGGGCTCATAGTTTGATCTAGTCGGATTCTCGGATGCTGATTATGCTGGTGACAAGGTGGATCGCAAGTCTACATCAGGCACATGTCACTTTTTGGGACGATCACTTGTCTGTTGGTCTTCAAAGAAGCGTAAGCGTGTGTCACTCTCCTTCGCTGAATCTGAATACATTGCTGCTGGATCTTGCTGCGCTCAGCTTCTATGGATGAAGCAAACTCTCAAGGACTATGGCATCCATCTAAAACAAGTACCACTCTACTACGACAATGAAAGTGCCATCAAGATTGCCAACAACCCAGTTCAGCACTCGAAGACAAAGCACATTGAGATTCGTCATCACTTTCTCAGAGACCAAATGTCATGAAGGAAGATATTGATATCATTCACGTCAACACTGAAGAGCAATTGACAGATATCTTCACAAAGCCCTTGGATGATAAAAGGTTTTGCAAGTTGCGGTGTGAGCTAAATATCTTGGAATCCTCGAATGCCCTGTGATTAGGCACACATCCAAACACTTATGCATGTTGATGACTTAGATGTGCAACACACGAAGTAATGTATATCTTCAATCAATGAAGACTTACACACTGAGTGTGAATACATCAATGCGAATTTGATTTCGGAGCGCCACGATAATTGTGCGCCGTGTCTGGGTCGAATACTTCCTATACGGTGGGTAACGCCACCACCAAACTCTTGTTTGGAGTGTTTTCTCTTGGCGTTATAATTGCATAGTCTTCGCATTTGATTTGTCTTCAACATTGGTTTAAGCACATGATTATCTTCACAATGTTGATTTGATCTCCCTAAGATATATATTATGTTTTGTCCTCTACAACATTCACTTATAGCTATGTCTTCTTGCTTGAATATTTTGATCTAAGTGAATGTGATCGGACCCTAATCTCCTCTATGCTTCTACCTCGAATTCTATCTATCCAAATCATATGCATTCTATTGAAACCGTCGAATGTCTTCTCTGCGTCCTTGTCAGCAGAAGATAAAGAGACAAACATTGAATCTGTTTTAAATGCTCAATCCTTATTGCCTGAAACCCGGATAAGCCGGAACGACCACCCGACAGTCCAGGCGTGCGTGGGAACATGGAACAACTTCCACTGTGTTGCATGTTCGCCACGTGTCCCTCAGATGTGAATCGCCAGGGGCACCTGCGTAATTGCGCTGTGCTGTCCCTCTCCATATAAATGCACATCACATTGCGGTCAAAATCCTTCTTCCACCTCGACAAACCCTAGCGCCACCGCTAGCTCTCGACGATGCCGGCGACGAAGCGCTTAGCTGCCGCGACCTCACCGACGCCGTCCTCACCCCGGCCGCGGACCTCGTCTTCTCCGCCGCCGCCATAGGTCTCCTCCATCTCCAAGTTAGGGCATGGAAGATCGAACTGCTCGGCCTCCTCTCTACTCCGTCTAGCAGTTCTTCGTGTGGTAATTAAAACTCACTTTTTACTGCCTTTTTGATCCGATAGATTCATCCTTTTCCACCAAAAGTAGTTTCTGTGTCTACGAATTTGGATCTATCCTGTTCTGCATCTCATAACATGCCTGGTATATTCACTTATGCTTCACACATAATTAGATTCCTCACTTGTACCTATTCTTGGATTCGTACAAATCTGGAACCAACTCCCAACATATAAGTGAATGACAATGGCGGGGGCAGAGCTGGACAAGGAGGGGTTGTGGGCTGCAGTCACCGTTGCCAGGAGAATCCTCTCAGGGCTCCGTCACCGGAATCAATTCGTTCCATTGGATGCCGTATTTGATGAGCTGGCTCCCGTCGACCGGGAGCAGGCTCTGCAGGCAGTGGCATCCTGCATCACCATGTCGTGCGCCTCGAGAAGCAGAGGGACTTCGGTGCTATGAGGTCAATGTCTTCAAAACTGATTTATCTTCAAAATCTTCTGAGAATATATGACCTCTTCCCCTTCCCTCGCATCTCTAATGCTGTCACAGGTACATGTCCGTGGGAGAATCCCTTGGTTCTCATAATCTGCATTCATTTGCAGAATTCTTACAGCATCACATCAATTCTCCCGAAGCTAGTTCTTGTCTGACCAGCAGACAGAAGTCTTTGACAGCTTTGAAGCTATTCAACCTGAACTACATGGCCACAGAAAAGTCAGCAAGGAAGGGAGGCACACAACACCGTGAGAATACATCAAAAGATTTGCCACCAGATCTGTATGATATGTACAAAACAGACCCAGAAGAAACCTATGGTGAATGCAAGACTCGAATCTAGTGGATTCGAAGATATTGGGCAGAGGAATGGTACAAGTACAGATTCGTCACTGCTGAGTATGCTGAGAAGAATGCCATCAAGCGACCTTGGGGAGATATATTATACAAAAATCTTCCACCCAGGTCCAGAACTGAAGCCATTGCTCAAGGCTTCTATCCTTGCATGGTTCGTGGAACACAGCCAGAGAATGCTGATCCATCTTCTCTGCTATGGTGTCGTGATGACAATCTGTTTAAGCGCAACTACAAGTTTTCCAAGGATTCCGCCATAAAGAACAAGAAGAGTCTCGGATGCAATTTCAATCCAGGTCCTTCTGCTCCACGGGTTGATGGCACACGTGATGCCAATCCAATATCATCGGCCCCTTCATCAACTTTGATGGTCTCCTCTCCTACATCGCCGCACAGAGAGCCACAGTGGATCAATCTGGAGATGAAGCTGATTCTAATGACGCTCCTACTCCGCCGAAGCCTCAAAAGCAAAAGAAACCAAAGGCTTCGAAATTTTCTGCTGCACCAAGCACTTCGCATGCGAAGCCTCTGGCCACTGCTCCTCCTACACCAAGTGTGCATTCTGAAGATCTATCTCGCGTCTCCAAGAAGAAAGAGAAGCCCCAGAAGAAAATTGTCAAGAGTTCTGGACAAGCCCTGACGCCAGCTGCCGTTCTAGGAATGAGACTGAAGCCATTGATCTGTCAAGTGACGACGATCTTGGCGATGATGCTCTTGAGCTACTAATAAAGAGCAAGCAAGAGGCAGAAATCTTCAACGATTTGCCCCTCTTTGATGTGAACATATTGAACAATTTCATTGATGAGTGGTTTGACAGCCCAAACCTCAGTTTTGATGATCTTCAGCTCCCAATTGGCCTCAGCGTCTCCTTCCACGGAGCCATTGCTCCTGAGTTGGGTCTAGCTCAGAGAATTGTTGAACTGAAGAACAAAATTGACTATGAAAAAGCCCAGTTCAAGGAGCACATGACCAAGCTCAGTGTGACTGATGTCCAAAACTTCAAGCAAATGATACATGAGCTCAAGGAGGCTTTTCACAAGAAACGTGAAGAAGCAAAAGGTTCACGAGAGCGAATGAAACACCTTGCTGCCAAATGTGTTCAAGCTCACAATGAAGCCGAGAAGCGCAAGGCACTTGGGCGTCCTAGCATCGACCCCAAGATGGCTGCCAAAAAGAAGAAGCCTGCTGTGGCCCCAGCTGACACATCCACGCGGGAAGAACCTTGCATCGTCTTCCCCGCCAGTATGACAGGTGTGAAGCCTAAGGTCCCCACAGTAGCTTCAGAACTCAAGGGCAGCTGAAGCCGAAGCCAGAAAGCACAAGTCCAAGAGCACCACTGAAGATGCTCCACCGACCAAGAAGAGAAATACAAAGAAGAAAGATCGGGCTGCTCCCATAGAGCCCCTTGTCGTCGAGCCAATCTCAGTTGCTCGTCCTGCGTCCACACACCAAGAGCGTCGTTTGATAGTTCACGAGCCTGCTACCACAGAGGCTCCTGAAGCTCAAGAAGATCTAGCTGTTGACCACACCGCAGCTGAAGACATTGGTCCCCAAGACAATGTAGATGATGATGAAGTCCTTCCTCAGATCGAGCACCAAATAGTATCATCGCCCGTTCTCACGAACAACGAACTCATCAGCATTGGTCGTCCTTTGACGACAATTGCTCAGGATGATTCATGGGTTGATCACCCTCAGGACTCCCCTCGTGAAGAAGAATCACCAAGTACTCCCCCAACTCAAGTCACCCCTCCGATGCTTGATGTCACGCCCAATATGCGACCCTATCCAAAAGGAACTCGACGGTCCCACCAAGGATAGACCCGCATATTGAAACGCTTTTGCAAGGTGGATATCATTACATCAACATTACATAATAGATGGGGATACATACATAAGGCACAAATGCCGCAAGAATACATCAACATCATATACAAGAGATCAACATCCGACTACGGATGAAACATAAACAGAAACTCAAGCGACATCCACCACTGCTAGCCCGGGCTGCCGACTGGAACCTATCCCCGATCGAAGAAGAAGCGGAAGAAGAACTCCAATACAAGCAAACATTGCTCTCGCGTCATGATCATCGCAAACCTGTACACTGCAACTGGTGGTGTAGTAATCTGTGAGCCACGAGGACTCAGCAATCCCATTACCATGGGTATCAAGACTAGCAAAGCTTAAGTAGGAAAGGAAGGGATAAAGTGGTGAGGTTGCAGCAGCGGCTAAGCATATATGGTGGCTAACATACATAAATGAGGCGGGAAGAGAAACAAAGGCAGTCGTCAACTAGTAATGATCAAGAAGTGATCCTGAACTCCTACTTACGTCAAGCATAACCCGAACGTGTTCTCCTTTCGATCAACCCGAAAAGAGACACTCACGATTACGCATTACGGTTGGTGTATTTTAATTAAGATCATCTTGGGTTTTCTACAACGGACATTAACAAATTCCCATCTGCCACATAACCGCGGCACGGCTCTCGAAAGTTTATACCTGCGGGGTGTCCCAACTTAGCCCATGATAAGCTCTCGCGATCAACGAAGGATATTCCTTCTCCCGGAAGACCCGATCAGTCTCGGAATCCGGCTACAAGACATTCGACAGCAATAAAACAAGACCAGCAAAGCCGCCCGGCGTGCCGACACCCCGATAGTAGCGGCGTATCTCGTCTCGAGCCACGGCCGGATGAGCTAAGCGTCACAGTACCGATGTAACCCAAGTTGCCAAGGGATGGTCCCGCACGGTGCTCTAGTTTGGACCAACACTTAAACAAGCATTGGCCGGGGGCTGAATAAAGATGACCCTTGGGTTAATTACTCCCAAGGGAAAAGTAGGTGGTGGTGAGGCAAATGGTAAAACCAATGTCGGGCCTTCTTTGGAGGAGTCTTATTCAAAGCGAACTGTCAAGGGGTCCCATAAATCACCCGACCGCGTTAGGGACGCAAAATCCGGGAACATAATACCGATATGACGGAAACTAGGGCGGCAAGAGTGGAACAAAACACCAGGCATAAGGCCGAGCCTTCCACCCTTTACCAAGTATATAGATGCATTAATAATATAAGATATATTGTGATAACCCAACAAGTAAACATGTTCCAACAAGGAACATCATCTCCATGTTCCAACAAGGAACAAACTTCATCTTCACCTGCAACTAACAACGCTATAAGAGGGGCTGAGCAAAGCAGTAACATAGCCAAACAACGGTTTGCTAGGAAGGGTAACAAAGGTTAGAGGCTGACATGGCAATTAGGTAGGCTTGAGCAGCAAGTGATAGGTAGCGCAGCATAGCGAAAGAACGAAGCAACTAGCATAGCAAAGATAGTAGTGAGATCCAGGGTAGCGGTCATCTTGCCTGAAATCCCGCAAGGAAGAATAGCGAGTCCATGAAGAAGATGAACGGAAGAAGCCGAACCAAGCGTGAGCGAACGAATCCTCACGATCGCATAGCGAAGCGGAACTAACAAGAAGAAGCACACAACATAGTAAACACTCCACATGAACAAGGCATGATGCACGACAAGCATGATGCATGACAAGGCTACATGAGGCTACTCATGGCAAGGGATGATGCAAACAAGAACAACACATCAAGGCAAGTTTAAATGAGGCCGGAAAACAACATAGAACAATTCCGGTAAGTCCTCATATGCAAATTTCTAAATTGGCCCAGATCTGAATAAACCTTATGTTCAAGTTGTTAAACAGCAAGTTAAAATGCACCACGATGATCTACACGAAATTCTAGTCAAGTTACATATAAAGTTCATTTAAATCGGAGCTACGGTCTAGAAGATATGAGCACAACAAGATAAACATGGCATTGATGCATTATGCATACAATCATCAAGAAAACACCTCAAAACAAGGATGCAACATGATAATATGAAACTACATGCAAAATCAAGCAAGTTTCATATAGAGCACACTCAAAACGGAGCAACGGTTCAACACATACACTATACAAGTTTAAAGGACAAGCTGTCCAAAACAGCAACTAGGCATATTGCAAGCATCAAAACAACATGCTACAGCAACTTAACATGAAAAAAAAGGCATGGGCATGATGTACATGTAAAGAATTACAAAACATGAACACTGAGCTATCTCCAGAAATCACTAGAACATGCTCAAAAACACATGGCAAGATTGCAAATAATAACAGTTTCAGGCATTGGCAGAAATAACATCAGGTTGCAATGTTTAGAGCTATCAAACAACATGCTACAGGAACTTATCATGGCAAACAAAGGCATGGCATGAATCTACTAATTGCATAGAACAAAAGTCCCTTACTGACCATAAGCCAAAAGGGATCAGAAAATATGATGGCACCCACGTAAACATGGAAAGTTATATAACAGATTCAACATGGCAGAAACAACGATGAGTAGGCATGTTGGTGAGCTTGAACCACTCACCACAGAGCAATACATGGCATGGCAAGGCAACCAACAGCAATAAGACATGGCATAGAAGCTATACATGGCAAGAACAACAACATAGCATGCAAGGATCAACTACAACAACCTTGGCAAAATTGAATAACATGTAAACAATCTGCCAGGAAACATTTTATAGCAAAAGTAGAGCTCGATTGACTCAAGCTAGACTACTCCATAATTGCAAACAAGGGCATGGATGGATAGAGCAAGACATGTTTAACAAAACATCCTTACTGAAGTATCTCAAAATATGCATGGGTCTCTCTGTAGCATCAAGTTAACATGGCATAAAAATATCAGCAAAACAGGGCTGAAATCAGCAACATCAGGAAGCCTAGTTTGCATGCTTGTGCTAGTCACCACATAGATCAAAAAAATACATGGCATACACCCCTGGAAAGATGGCATGGCATATTACAAAACACATGTATGACTCAAGTTCATAGGACGCACACATCAATCATGGCAAAAATGACAAAAGTGCATGTTCTGTTAAGAAACAGAAACTAACATCACATAGCACTCTTCCAACAGCATTTCGGGCATCAAGATGAGCTCAAATGAAAATGATGCAATGAGATGAAATGATCTACTCTTCGAGGCAAACATTTTGACATATTACACGCGCAAAACGGAGCTACGGATGCAGAGATATGATGCGATGAAAATGCATGAAAATAATCACAAACTCGGGGACTTAGTGGAAAAATCACCTCCGGGAAAAGTCAACCCGGGATCGAGCGGAGCGGGACAGCGCGGTGCAGGACGGATCCGGACGTTTGGTTCGGGGGTCCTCGGGGATCTGGGACGAGGCCGTCCCAGCGGCGGGTCAACGCCGGCCGGCGGCGGTTGGAGGCGCGAGGCGAGCTCGCCGGTGACGGAGGAGGTCGGAGGAGGCTGAGAGCAGGTGGATCGGGCGCGGGGCAGCGGTTCGGTGGTTCCGGCGGATCCGTGAAGGCGGCGGCGGCGGCGAAGCTCCACGGGCGGCGGCGGATCCACGGGAACAGGGGAGTTAGAGAGGAGGAGAAAGGCGACAGGAGAAGGGAGAGGGCGGCGAGGCGGCCTTTGTGGCGGAGGCTCGAGAGCCGGCCGGCCCGGGTGGAGGAGGCGGCGGCGGTCAGTGCACGGCGGCGGGGACGGGCGGCGAGACCGTCGTCGGTGGCGGCGTCGGGCGCCGAGGTGCGGGCGGCGGGCGGGCTCCTCGGCCCAGATCGGGGCCAGCGGGCCTCGACGGGCGGGAGGCTGCGGCGGTGGGAGGCCTTGAGGGGGCACGTGGCCAGCCCTGGTTGGCTCTTGGCGCTGGCGGCGCCAAGTGGCGAGGAGGAGCGGGTGGCGCGGAAGCGGAGGTGGGAGGCGGCGGTGATGATTGGGGCGTGAGATTCGAGGAGGGAGGAAGACCAGAGGTAGGTGGAGGGGCTAGGCTGCCCAAAATGGACAAGGGGTGGTGTTTAAATAGGAAAGGGGGCTAGGGTTAGGGGATTAGCTCCATTTTTGGACCGTACGATCGCCATCGAACGGCTCCGGAGCGGAGAGGGACTAGGAGAGGGGGTTGGGGGGCTGTGTAGATGGGCTAGGCTGAGAAGAGAGAGAGACCCGATAGCAGTTTCGGAAACCGGAACGTCTGATGAATATACCGTCTTTATTGCGGTAGTAGGTTTAACGGTTGGACTATCAAATGGACTCCGAATGCGACGAAACTTGACAGGCGCTCTGTCTACACTATAATAAGACCGCATGCCAAGTTGCATCCCATTCCGAGAACATTTTTCGCCACTCACGAAAGCGAGGTAAAAGGAGGCGCCGGAGACATAGGAGTCTTTGGATTGCAAAAGCGGACAACGGGAAAATGCTCGGATGCATGAGACAAACACGTATGCAAAATGAAATGCACATGATGACATGATATAAAATGCAGATGATGACATGGCAAAGTGCAACACGCAAGCAAAAGACATGGCAACGCCGACGAATAACTGACAGACACCTGGCGCATCGAATCCGGGGCGTTACACTTGATGACGACGACTTTGAGGCCCAGCCAACTCCCTCTCCACAAGCATCGCCCGCATTTTGCAGGCTTCGCAAAGGACCAAGGCCACAAGTCACTCTATCGAGTGTTCTAGAAGGATAAGAGCACCACCACTCAGTATCACGCCAAGTGTTTCCTGAAGCCACTCCAACTTCGAACATCTCAGAGTCTGAAGCCAAAGCTGCTGAAGACATTCCGGCTGCATCAGCCGATGATCAAGAAGAATCCCATCAAGAAGAAGAACGTGTTGCTACACCCCCGTCCAACCAAGAAGTTGTTCTTGAGGAGAATGTGTTCGACCCTCCAGCTACTCAAGTGGAGGTTGATAACATTGAGGCGGCCACCAACACCAATATTGAAGCCAATGATGTTGTCATGGCTGAAGCAAATGTGGTGCCTGACGTCAATATGGCGCCAGAAGTGAATGAGACTAAAGCTTCTAATGCACCTGAAGTCAATCTTGCACCTGCATCCATTATACCACTAGCAGCTCACGTCAATGCCGATGCTCCTGTACCGCCTCCAAGGCCACACACTATCGATCTGGCATTTGATCGCGGCCAACCTGTCATGGTTCGCTGGCCCATCTGGTTCCTCCTCCTACTCCCGGACCTCAATTTGACTATCATGTGGAGCACATGCCTCAGGTCCAGAAGCCAAAACCGAGGCTGCCAAGGTTTCCAGGTACTGCAACTTCACCAGAATCTTTCAATGTGAATGGCTTCATTGCACACAACACCTTCTTTGACAGCGATAAGAACACATACTCGAAGCCAAGAATTTGATCTGATCGATTCTGGAGCTATCAGCAGCGCAATTACTACTCTTGTGTTCTTTATTATCAAAGGCGCATCTTTCCCCATATGCATCTAGACCACGGAGTTGTTGCTGGCCTGCCCTGCCTAGAAGAAGCCCTTGATTGTTTCGAGATCTTTGATGCGCTACAATTTGTGGACCGAAAAACCTTTGGAACGAAGAGCTTCTGCTACAATTCTATGCCACCCTCCACATTCGCGGCTACAACAGGGATCCGAAAACATGGATCCTTGAGTGGATGACAGGCAATGTACACCACGAAGCCAAAGCTCTTGATATTATTGAGCTCATTGGCTTGCCCACTCTAGGTGAACTATATGAACCTGGTTGTCAGCTTCACCGCAATGCTCTGGAGAGCATCTTCCAGAAGCCTGAGCCCAACATGAGCCAAATGCTGAGCATGATGAAGCCACTGCCGACGCTGAATATCCAAGGGAATTATTTGTTGAAGACCTAGAGTATCTGCCCCGCACTATTTATCATATTATTAGGCGAACTCTATGGCCTATCAAGGGACATTCTCCTGAAGTGAAGCTTGAAGGAGCAATGAAGACATTGGTTTTCTATATCCTCAATGGCATCAGCTTCAATGCTCAAGACTTCTTCATCAGGCAATTGGCTGCATCTGGCTCTGATCTCTTTGGTTTGAAATTCTATGCTCCATGGGTAATGCGCCTCATCAAGCTTCACTCTGCTGTCAACTATCAGCCTTCTGCGCGCAATCATCTCATATTCTTGCCAGAGGTTGATTTGTCTGTCGAAGCCATATACCCAGAGCCTGCCAAGGAGCCCATTTATCTTCACAACACCGATCACCAAAGCTTCACTCAGCCCATTGAAGGAGTTCTGGCTGCCACTCATGTTTATCCTTTGGCTGGCAATACACGTGCACCTCATCGTGCCCATACTGAAGCCACTGAAAGCACAATTGCTCAAAGGCCTCGAAAGCGTTCTTGTGTTCTCAATGACCGAGAACTTCTCGTTGCCTTGCATCAAAAGCAATATAAGCATAACGACTGGCTAAAGCATCAGATGCAAAGCCTCTTGGTGGATGTCAATCGCATTCGCAACCTCGCCACCAAGAATGCATTTGTCACTCATGAAACCTGTCGGAGGTCATGGAAGAGTCTGACATTGCTTAGTGCTGAAGCTGATCTTCAAGACGACGGCTTCACAGAGAGATTCAAGTTTGATTCCACTCCTCCCAGGAATGCTGTCTTGCGTCAGACTCCCTCACTCGAAGACTCTGAGTACTCCTCCTCCGCGACAACTGTTAGTGCTAGAGTCATTGATGACAAAGATGATGCTACTTCACCTCCTCCAACTTCGGTGCGTATCGACACTGCACCAAGTTCTTTTGCACCACCGAACCTCAATGATGACCCTGCTGCTTCACCACCTACACCTCATGGGAACGAGTAGAGGCTCTATGTCTTTGAACCTTTTTGGTCCTTACTGACAAAAGGGGGAGAAGCATATGAGTTGATAGTCTTCAAGCGGGTCCATATGGGTGGTTGCTATATTTTTGCCAAGTGCTTACAACTCTCACTTTTGATACTTCTGGTTCTTTGAGTTGTAACACTTAAACTTGATGGTCGTCTGCTACTTTTTCTGCTATTCTGTGATGCGATGATAAATTCCGCATGTGCGATGATAAATCCCGCACGAAGTCATATTGTAGACGTCCATTTTTCATTATGCATGTCAATATCTTTGTTATATCTTATCATGCATGATGAATTGTCTTCATAAGTTGAAGAGGATCTCCACAAGTACAACCTTCCATGTGCATTTGCATTCCAAAAGCAAATTACTTATATGCACATCTTCAGGGGGAGCCTTTTGCTACTTATGAAGACAATACCTAAATTCCTCACAATTTCACATACTACACTTCAACTAGTTTGTCATCAATCACCAAAAGGGGGAGATTGTAAGTGCATCTAGTGCCACCCCTAGTTGGTTTTGGAGAATTGACGACAAATCTGGTTGAGGGACTAATGTGTTTGTGAGAATTGCAGGATAATACAGGTAGTAGTCCCTAATTGATTTAGTTTACCTACCGTAGATGACCCCTAAAAATGTATGAAGACATTGAATACAATGGTGGTATGTGAAGACAATCACATCGAAGTTTATGACTTGTGAAGACATTCACGTGAAGGCTATGGAGTGCGAAGACATAGTTGTTTCGTAGTTTCGTTTTCTTCCTTGTTGAGTCATAGGAACCACCGTACTGTTAAGTGGGGTCCAAGTGAACAAAGTCAGAGTGACTGAAGTGATGCTCAACCAAATCCTATGTCTTCGAGCGAAGACAATGAGAGCAAATCTTATCTAGAGCCGGATGAGTCATCTTTACTTGTAGCCCAAGTCAAGCTACCGCGTGTGTTTGAAATCTGATCGTTGGAACACGTGTCAGTTCCTTAGTGACCCAGGGTCATTTCGCACAAATCAGGTCGGGTTGCCTAGTGGCTATAAATAGCAAACCCCCTACACCATAAATTGGTGGCTGCTCAAAGTTAGTGCACGACTTTTGTCGTTTGAGAGCAACCCACCTCCGAAGCATTTGAGAGGGATCCTTGCGAGGACAAAGCCCAAAACACCCAGAGCCCAAAGAGCGTTTGGCATCACTGAAGTATTTTTGTTCGCGTGATTTTAAGACTTGTTACACTTGAGGACTGTGAATCCTCCAGCCGGTTAG
Organism: Aegilops longissima; assembly: GCA_021605205.1. NCBI lineage: Eukaryota > Viridiplantae > Streptophyta > Magnoliopsida > Poales > Poaceae > Aegilops > Aegilops longissima. Next base: position 371,275,337 of record CM038680.1, on the reverse strand, counting down.
GCGTCGCGTTCTGAGCATCCAAGAGTCATTGTGGATTGCCGGTGAATGAAGTCTGTGAAGATTTGGAAGTCTACCTTGAAGACTTACCAGAGTGATTGGCGAGGACTGGGTGTCCTTAGCTCAAGGGGAATAAGGTGAAGACGCGGTCTTATGAGTTGAATCTCAGCCTCCCTAACCAGACGTATAGTTGTCACAGCAACTGGAACTGGTCCAACAAATCCTTGTCCTCACCAAGCGATTGGTTCTATCTTCTCCCTCTCTTTACTTACAGCTTGTCTTCGTGAAGTCATTGCCTGCTTGCATTATCTGTTTGACTTCACTGTGTGACTACTATTGTTGTTTGGCTTCATACTATCTTCCATCATGATCATTACTACCTAGCTGCTATTAGTCTTCGTGCTTTCACTTCATTGAATACTTGACTATGGCTTTCCTAGTGTAGTCTACCTTCCGCTGCATGTTAATAGGCTCAATTCTATTGTTTGTCTTTGAAAATCCCATGTTTTGAAGACTTTCATAAAAATCGCCTATTCACCCCCCCTCTAGTCGATAACTAGCACTTTCACTTCCTCATTTTGTTCTTCGCTCTCCTCATCATCTTTTTCATCCAATGAGCTCACAGTTTCATCAATTCTCTTCCATAGACTCCTGCAAAATAATAGTCTCTTCTTGGACAGCGGAGACTCTCTCAATAAATTTATCAATATCGTAATTGTATTTATAATTATCATAGCAATATATAAGGGTAGCAAAATTTGCAGGTCTATAAACTGAATCATCAAAATCTTCAAACTTTTCAAACAAAGATTCAATTTCATGTGCACCCTTAAAAGCAACAAATTCTTCTATTCATTCCACATCATAGTAATCATATATACCATTATAAGAAGCTAAGGTTTCATTATCATTAAATTTGCATGAAAACGGAAGATGTGGAGCGTTCATCCTAGAGCAACAAGTATAATCATATCTCAAGCATAGATTCCAAGCACACCACTTCAATATATGAATTTGATCCCATAACAATTTCCCTTTATGAGTCAAGTGATAATCCCTAAAGTATTCACGTTGATCCAACATTACTCCCATTATATAGTTGAATGGTGTTTTCTCAGGATTATCAAAGTAGTGCATAATATGTTTCACATAACAAGCATCGAGGGTTTTAGGAGGTTCCCCATCTCCATGATTAGTAGGTACAACTAATTTTTGTGTGTTTCGTGGTCCATATCCATAACTAAAGATAGAGAACAACTTAGAGCATGAAATAAAAACCACTTAGTGATAAAGCAAACAAGCACACACGAGAATATTCACCCCACACTATTGCTCCCCGGCAACGGCGCCAGAAAAAGGTCTTGATAACCCACAAGTATAGGGGATCGTTTGTAGCCTTCTTCGATAAATAAGAGTGTCAAACCAAACAAGGAGCTAAAGGTAGAAAAAATATTCCCTCATTTCTATCGACCACCGATACAACTCTACACACTTGACGTTTGCTTTACCGAAAACAAGTATGAAACTATTTTGTAGGTGTGATTTTAGAACTACTTTGCAAGAATAAAACTAGAAGTACTTTGCAAGATAATAAAAGTTAGGTGTTTAGTAACAGGGTTTGTGTCAACAAGAAAGTTATTTGTCCCTAGGCAATCGATAACAAGTATGGGTAATCATTCTTGTAATTTTATATGAGGGAGAGGCATGAGCTAACATACTTTCTCTACTTGGATCATATGCACTTATGATTGGACCCCTAGCAAGCATCCGCATTTACTAAAGATCATTAAGGTCATGAAACCCAACCATAGCATTAAGTATCAAGTCCTCTTTACTCCCATACACCATAACCCACCTACTCGAGTTTAAGCTTCTGTCACTCTCGCAACCCACCATAAGCGAATCATGAACATATTGCAACACCCTACAGCGGGGGACCCTCATGTTTGCGCGAGACAGAGGGCACCGTAGGACAACACCATAAATAAAATATACAATCATACCAACCAAGATCACGATTAACCCACAGGACAAAATGGATTTACTCAAACATCATAGGATAACCATAGATCATTGGGAAATAATATCTGGATTTGAGCACCATGTTTAAGTAGAGATTACAACAGGGAGGAGAGGTGTTACACCGCTGCATGGAGGGGGAGAGAGTTGGTGTTGACGGTAGCAAGGTTGTTGATGTAGATTGCCGTCACGATCCCAGCCCCGGCGGCACTCTGGCGCCACCGGGAGAGAGGGGGAGAGAGCCCCCCTCCTTCTTCTTCTTCCTTGGCCTCCCCCTAGATGGGAGGAGAGTTCGCCCTCTGGTCCATGGCCTCCATGGCGGGGGAGGGGCGGGAGCCCCTCTAAGATTGGATCTCCCTCTCTGTTCTCTTCTGTTTCGTGTTCTCCTGATCTGGCCGAAAACCATTTCTTATATTCGGGGAGATCCGTAACTCCGATTGCGCTGAGATTTTAACATGATTTTTTTTCCGGATATAAGCTTCCTTGCGCCCAAAGTAGAGCTCCAACCGACGTTCGAGGAGGGCACAACCCACCACCATGCGCCAGGGGCCTCTGGCGTGCCCTGGTGTCTTGTGGGTTGTGTGGTCCTCCGTTTGCGGTGATTCCAACTCCCAAAAATCACATATATTCCAAAATAACTCCATAAAATTTTATTGCATTTGGACTTCGTTTGATATGGATATTCTGCGATACAAAAAACATGCAAAAAACAGGAACTGGCACTGGGCACTGGATCAATAGGTTAGTCCAATAAATCATATAAAAAGTTGCCAAAAGTATGTAAAAGTTCTATAATATTGGCATGAAACAATCAATAATTATAGATACAGCGGAGACGTATCAGGACTCCAACAACATTCGATCACCAAATCATATAACTCATATAATACTAAATTGTCATCGAACGTTAAGCGTGCGGACCCTACGGGTTTGAGAACTATGTAGACATGACCGAGACACTTCTCCGGTCAATAACCAATAGCGGAACCTGGATGCTCATATTTGTTCCAACATATTCTACGAAGATCTTTATCAGTCGAGCCGTTATGACAACATAAGTTATTCCCTTTGTCATTGGTATGTTACTTGCCCGCGATTCGATCGTCGGTATCTTCATACCTAGTTCAATCTCGTTATCGGCAAGTCTCTTTACTCGTTCCGTAATACATCAACCTGCAACTAACTCATTAGTCACGTTGCTTGCAAGGCTTCTTATGATGTGTATTACCGAGAGGGCCAAGAGATACCTCTCCGATACTTGGAGTGACAAATCCTAATCTCGATCTATGCCAACCCAACAAACACCTTCGGAGATACCTGTAGAGCATCTTTATAATCACCTAGTTACATTCTGACGTTTGATAGCACACAAGGTATTCCTTCGGTATCCGGGAGTTGCATAATCTCATAGTCGAAGGAATATGTATTTGACATGAAGAAAGCAATAGCAATAAAACTGAACGATCAATATGCTAAGCTAACGGATGGGTCTTGTCCATCACATCATTCTCCTAATGATGTGATCCCGTTATCAAATGACAACTCATGTCCATGGTTAGGAAACCTTAACCATCTTTGATCAATGAGCTAGTCAAATAGAGGCTCACTAGGGACACAGTGTTTGTCTATGTATTCACACATGTATATAGGTTTCTGATCAATACAATTCTAGCATGAATAATAAACACATCATGAATAAGGGAATATAAAATAACAACTTTATTATTGCATCTCGGGCATATTTCCTTCAGTCTCCCACTTGCACTAGAGTCAATAATATAGATTACATTGTAATGATTCTAACACCCATGGAGTCTTGGTGTTGATCATGTTTTGCTCGTGGAAGAGGCTGAAAGGATCAATATGGTTGACTAGAGGGGCGTGAATAGGCAACTAACAATTTTAAGCTTTTCTTTACCAAATTAAACTTAGCATCAAAATAGGTTGTCTAGATATGCAACTACGTGGGCAACCTAAATGATGCAACAACAACAAGCACACAAGCAAGCAAGGGACACAACACAATATAAGCTTGCACAAGTAAAGGTAATAGATAAACAAGAGTGGAGCCGATGGAGACGAGGATGTGTTACCGAAGTTCCTTCCCTTTGAGAGGAAGTACATCTCCGTTGGAGCGGTGTGGAGGCACAATGCTCCCCAAGAAGCCACTAGGGCCACCGTATTCTCCTCACGCCCTCACACAATGCAAGATGTTGTGATTCCACTATTGGTTCCCTTGGAGGCGGCGACCGAACCTTTACAAACAAGGTTGGGGCAATCTCCACAACTTAATTGGAGGATCCCAACGACACCACGAAGCTTCACCACAATGGAATATGGCTTCGCGGTGACCTCAACCGTCTTGGGTGCTCAAACACCCAAGAGTAACAAATCTATAAGGGATTAGTGCGGGGAATCAAATTCCTCTTGGTGGAAGTATAGATCTGGGCATTCTCAACCAATCCCTAGAAAATCAACAAGTTTGATTGGCTAGGGAGAGAGATAGGGCGAAAATGGAGCTTTGAGAACAATGGAGCTTTGAGCAACAATGGAGATTAGGGAGGGAAGAGGTGGTCTTCTTGGGGAAGAAGACCCCCTTTACATAGTGGGGGAAAAGATCCAACCATTACCCGCTCACTCAGCCCGTGAGACGCGTTACTACCGCACACGCTCGCAGTACTACCTCAAGGCGCTATGGTACTACCGCTCATGCGGTAGAAGCCAGGTGAGGTCCTGTTGCACTAGGCAACGAGCGGTACTACCGCGCGCCCCTGCGATACTGCTGCAGGGCAAGGCTCAACTGGGCTGGAAAAGGCACGGATTAAATAAATTACGTCCGTGACTACTTCCGCTGAGTTTGGGATGTGCGAAAATCCAGCACGGTACTACAGCACGCAGGGAGCGGTACTACCGCGTAGGGGCAGAAGTAAGAAGTTACTTCTGCGCCTACTTCCGTGCGCGACAAAGTTCTGGGCTAGAGGCAGTGGTACTACCACTCGCGAGGAGCCGTACTACCGCACAGCACCGTACTACCGCTTCCGTGAGCGGTACTACCGCAGACCCTTGCGGTACTACTGCTCCCTTGAGCAGTACTACCGCACGCCACAAAAAATATAGCACTTGGAAGCCTTGATACGTCCATTTTGCATCATGCTTTTATATCAATATTTATTGCATTATGGGCTGTTATTACACATTATGTCACAATACTTATGCCTATTCTCTATTATTTTACAAGGTTTACTCGAAGAGGGAGTATACCGGAAGCTGGAATTCTGGGCTGGAAAAGGAGAAAATATTAGAGACCTATTCTGCACAGCTCCAAAAGTCCTGAAACTTCACAGAGGCAGTTTTTGGAATTAATATATTGGTGAAAGAATCAACCAGAGGGGGGCCACCCACCATCCACGAGGGCGGGGGGCGCGCCCCTGCCTTGTGGGCCCCCTGACAGGCCTTCGGTGCCCATCTTCTGCTATATGAAGTCTTTTACCCTGGAAGAAATCATAAGGAAGCTTTCGGGATGAAACACCGCCGCCACGAGGCGGAACCAATCTAGGGCTCCGGCGGAGCTGTTCTGCCGGGAAACATCCCTCCGGGAGGGGAAAATCATCACCATCGTCATCACCATCGATCCTCTCAGCGGGAGGGGGTCAATCTCCATCAACATCTTCACCAGCACCATCTCATCTCAAACCCTAGTTCATCTCTTGTATCCAATCTTTGTCCCAAAACCTCAGATTGGTACCTGTGGGTTGCTAGTAGTGTTGATTACTCCTTGTAGTTGATGCTAGTTGGTTTATTTGGTGGAACATCATATGTTCAGATCCTTTATGCATATTAATACCCCTCTGATTATGAACATGAATATGATCTGTGAGTAGTTACGTTTGTTCCTGAGGACATGGGGGAAGTCTTGCTATAAGTAGTCATGTGAATTTGGTATTCGTTCGATATTTTGATGAGATGTATGTTGTCTCTCCTCTAGTGGTGTTATGTGAACGTCGACTACATGACACTTCATCATTGTTTGGGCCTAGAGGAAGGCATTGGGAAGTAATAAGTAGATGATGGGTTGATAGAGTGACAGAAGCTTAAACCCTAGTTTACGTTGCTTCGTAAGGGGCTGATTTGGATCCATATGTTTCATTCTATGGTTAGGTTTACCTTAATACTTCTTTTGTAGTTGAGGATGCTTGCAATACAGATTAATCATAAGTGGGATGCTTGTCCAAGGAAGGGCAGTACCCAAGCACCGGTCCACCCACATATCAAATTATCAACGTAACGAATGCGAATCATATGAGCCTGATGAAAACTAGCTTGACGATAATTCCCATCTGTCCTCAGGAGCACTTTTCCTTCATATAAGAATTTGTCCAGGCTTGTCCTTTGCTATAAAAAGGATTGGGCCATCTTGCTACACCTTATTTACTTTCATTACTTGTTACCCTTTACAAATTACCTTATCACAAAACTATCTGTTACCGATAATTTCAGTGCTTGCAGAGAATACCTTACTGAAAACCGCTTGTCATTTCCTTCTGCTCCTCGTTGGGTTCGACACTCTTACTTATCGAAAGGACTATGATAGATCCCCTATACTTGTGGGTCATCAAGACTCTTTTCTGGCACCGTCGCCGGGGAGTGAAGCGCCTTTGGTAAGTGGAATTTGGTAAGGAAAGATTTATATAGTGTGCTGAAATTTACTATCACTTGTTACTATGGAAAGTAATCCTTTGAGGGGCTTGTTCGGGGTATCTTCACCACGACCAGTAGAGCAAAGAGTTGCTCCTCAACCTACTAAGCCTACTGAAAATGTTTACTTTGAAATTCCTTCGGGTATGATAGAGAAACTGCTAGCTAATCCTTTTACAGGAGATGGAACATTACATCCCGATTTGCACCTAATCTATGTGGATGAAGTTTATGGATTATTTAAGCTTGCAGGTATGCCCGAGGATGTTATCAAGAAGAAGGTCTTCCCTTTATCTTTGAAGGGAAAGGCATTGACATGGTTTAGGCTATTTGATGATATGGGATCATGGAGCTACAACCGATTGAAATTGGAATTTCATCAGAAGTTTTATCCTATGCATCTTGTTCATCGTGATCATAATTCTATATATAATTTTTTGCCTTATGAAGGAGAAAGCATCGCTCAATCTTGGGGGAGGCTTAAGTCAATGTTATATTCATGCCCCAATCATGAGCTCTCAAGAGAAATTATTATTCAATAAAATCATGCTCGGCTTTGTCTCAATAATCGCTCCATGCTCGATACTTCTTGTACTGGTTCTTTTATGATGAAGACTATTGAATTCAAATGGGATTTATTGGAAAGAATTAAATGCAACTCTGAAGATTGGGATCTCTACTAAGGTAAGGAGTCAGGTATAACACCTAAGTTTGATTGTGTTAAATCTTTTATGGATACCGATGTTTTCCGTGAATTTAGCACTAAATATGGACTTGACTCTGAGATAGTAGCTTGTTTCTGTGAATCCTTTGCTACTCATGTTGATCTCGCTAAGGAGAAGTGGTTTAAATATAATCCTCCCATTGAAGTAAAAGTAGTTGCACCTATTAAAGTTGAAGAAAATACTATCACTTATAATGTTGATCCTATTGTTCCTACTGCTTATATTGAGAAACCACCTTTCCCTATTAGAATAAAGGATCATGCTAAAGCTTCAACTGTGGTTCGCAAGAGTAATACTAGAACACCTACACCCCCTGAGCAAATTAAAGTTGAACCTAGTATTGCTATGGTTAAAGATCTCTTGGCCGATAATATTAATGGGCATGTTATTTACTTCTGCGATGAAGTTGCTAGAATTGCTAGACCTGATACTAAAAATAGACATAGACCTGTTGTAGGCATGCCTGTTATTTCTGTTAAAATAGAAGATCATTGCTATCATGGCTTATGTGATATGGGTGCTAGTGCAAGTGCAATACCCCATTCCTTATACAAAGAAATTATGCATGATATTGCACCTGCTGAGATAGAAGAAATTGATTTTACAATTAAGCTTGCCAATAGAGATACTATTTCACCAATTGGGATTGTTAGAGATGTTGAAGTCTTGTGGGAAAGTGAAATATCCTGCTGATTTTCTTGTTCTTGGTTCCCCACAAGATAGCTTTTGTCCCATCGTATTTGGTAGACCTTTCTTGAATACTGTTAATGCTAGGATAGACTGCAAAAAGGATGTTGTTACTATTGGTTTAGGGGATATGTCTCATGAGTTTAATTTTGCTAAATTTCATAGACAACCCCATGATAAAGAACTGCCTAGTAAAGATATTGGTCTTGCTTCTATTCCCGTGCCTCCTAATGATCCTTTAGAACAATATTTGCTCGACCATGAAATGATATGTTTATGAATGAAAGAAGGGAAATAGATGAAGTATTCTTTAAACAGGGACCTATTTTGAAACACAACTTGCATGTTGAAATCCTAGGGGTGTCACATCCTAGTTAGTCCATGCATTAGAGTGTTGCATCATGTTTACCTTTCATCAGAAATTTGAAATGGGGAAGACAGAACCCCCAGAACCCCTCTGAATCCAACTAGGGTTTACTAAAATTATTTTCAATGAACCTGAAATGCCCTCTAAAAATGTTCATCACCTTTGCCTTGGTCCTAAACCACTGTCAGAAGTGATGCACAAATTTCTAGGTCACTCTAAGGTCACTGGATTAAATCTTTAGCTATTTGAGTTTGGGCATTTAAATTATATAAAATATTTCAAATGCTCAAATAACCCCAAACTAGAATGTTCCATCTTGGATATATTCCAACTGGGGACCATGTGCAGTTTGGTGAATTTTGGAGTTGCCTAGGTATTTTTAGAAATGCAACAAACCTACTAAATAATTAAAACAGAAATAAATGGAAAACCTCTTACGGCGAACCCAAGCCCGGCCCACTGGCGGCTCAAGACTCAGTCTTGGCCCATGCCAGCCAGCTTCTTCTTCTTCTTCGCATAGCCTGGTGGCCGCCATGAGTGGAGTCGCCACGGCGCCATCAGCTTGCCGCCAGCAGCGGACGACGCCTGGCCAGGCTCCACGTCGCCGCCCCGACCCCGTGGACATCTCGTTTCTTCCCCTGCCTCTCTCTCTCTCGCTCTCCCTCCGCCATGGCCGACGCTGCCGCACCCGCGCCACCGTGAAACCGCGTCCACCGTCGTCCCCGTACCGAGCCACCGTGTCCAACCACTCCTCCGTCGTCGACTCCGTCGAGCAGCCCGAGCCTCGAGCGCTCGCAAGCCCTGCTGCGTCTTCCTCGAGCTCGTCTTCACCGAGCACCGCCGGAGATCCCCATTGCCGTCGCCACCCATCACCTCGTCCCCGACCTCGCCACCTGCTTCGCCGCACTCGCCGTGAGCCCAGCTACCTTCACATCCTTCTCGTTCACGCTCTCAAGCCCCGCACCAACTGCACCGAGCTCGGCCGCACCCGCCGCCGCCACCGCACGTCGCCGTCATGGCCACAGCCACGTTGGCTCGACTCTGAGCACACCATCACACTCACCGCACTCCCAGGAGCCCAACGCACCTCACCCCGTGCCTTGCCGTGCCCCGTAGCCATGGGTTCATCCTCACCCGACTCCGGCGACCGCCAAGCTCGTCGCCGGTGACGTTTCCGGCCACCCCGAGCTCAACCACCGCCACCAAACGTCGCGGTTTGTCTCCGGCTACTCGTAGATGGTCTCCGCCGTCCATTTGGTCGCCGGAATGCACAAACACACTCTCGCCGCCGCGTCTGGCTTCGCCGGCGGCTAAACGTCGGCGGGTTTGACCCCGTTGACGTAGTTGACTAGGTGGGACCCCTCTGTTAATTAACCTAGTTTAGTTTTAACTAAAATTAGTTAGCTAAATTAACTACTGACACGGGGGACCCACTGGTCAGGTTGACCTGGACGCCCCCGTTGACCCCTGACGTCACTCTGACGCACTGCTGACGCAATAATTAATTTCTGGTTTTATTTGTATTCAGGAAATTCCATAAATTGTTGCAAATTTCAAAAAATCATAGAAATTAATCTGTAACACCAAATGCAAGGTTTTATATATGAATTTTGATCAGAAAAATTCAATCTATCCATTGGTAATGGTTTCATGCATGACAGAACAAGTTAACCTTGCTGTTTAAGCAGAATAAGATAATGCACCATTATGGCTATGTTAAATGAGCTAACATCTGAATCTTTGATTCAAATGAGTTCATTCCTTTCTGTTCTAGCTTGCATTAGGCCAACACACATTCATATTGCCATGTCATAGCATGCATCATATTGTTGCATATCGTCATGTGTTGATTATGTTTGGTGTGTCTTTCATGATAGGTTCTGCCTCCGAGGATAACCCCGAATATCAAATCGAAGGGCGTATCCTACTACCACTACATCAGGCAAGCAACCCATTGATCATTCCGATACAAACCCATGTTCTCGCTTCTGCTCTTGTTTACTACATTAAGACAACGCGATTCAAACGGTTGTGTGTTGCGGTAGTTGAACCCACTTCCTTTGCATGAACTGTCATTGCCACAGTAACTAGATTAAACCCACTAGTATGTGTAGGAGTTGATTGAGCCATGTATGTGTTTCCTACCATGCTATGCTTGCTATGCTTAGAGTTTTGTCAGGTCTGGCTCATCGGGATGATGAACTAGAGTGAAAGGTTGTGTTGGTAACGAGAGTGAAGTGTTGAACACGATTCGGTAAAGGTATTGATGAGAGGCCATGTAGGAGTACATGGTGGGTTGATTCATTGAAGCCGTCCCTAAGAATTGAGATCTGTGTGTGTGATTTAAAACTTATCTACTACCACGCATTGGGATCCTTAATTGACCCTCTTGACTTATTAACCACTCTTGTCCTCAGTCCGGGAGTTGCAAGTAGTTTCTGGTGTTTGCAGCATGCCGGGGGCCGCACGCAACGCTGACTTTAGGGGTGGGCTGTGTTGCGGTAGGCACGTGGCACGGTGTACCGATTCGCCTGTTTGGTGTCTCGAAAACCGTGCACACATCGTTCGGGGCCGTTAGTGGAAACCTCGGCCGGACTCCCTGCGGATGGAACCCGAATAGGCGATAAACCTGGACTAGGGACTCGTGTGTTTGGTTAGGTCGTGGTCTACACCCACGTCGGCTTTCGCTTGAAGTCTGCCGAGCACATGTCGTGTGCAGACGCTAAGTGGTGGAAACATGTGTGACGAAGTACACCCCTGCAGGGTATAAAACTATTGAATAGCAGCGTCATGATAAAGGACTACTTGGTCACCTATGCAGTTCATAGACAAGTAAATGGATACTACTAAAAGCCTCAAGATAAGTGTGAGTACCGCGGATGGCCCTTTCATGGGATGACGAGAGAGGATCCACGGTGGAGTATTGTGATGGTGATTAGTGGACTCGTGTGCGACAAATGCTTTTCAAGTGGTGTCACGTAGGATAGCTTAGCCAAGAGTCAAAGCTGGCTTGCTGCAATAACTCCACTACCTTCTTGAGAATGTGCATGTATAATAGGATTCTATTGTAAGACTTGCTGAGTACCGTCGTACTCATGTTTGCTTAATTAATGTTTTCAGACGGCAACACCGCCCCCTCCGATGGGTTTTATGTAGACCTTGACGTCGACGAGTGGCTAGCCACCCAGATGGTGATCCAAGGCTTGTGAAGGGCCACTGTAGATAGAAAGGCTTCGTCAAGCTCTCTTTCTTTTTAGTGTCTGTACTCAGACCAATTTGCTTCCGCATGTGCTTGTATGTTTGTATGACTTGAGTGTTGGGTCATGTGACCCCTATCTGTATGGATATGTTATGTATGGCTCCTCGGAGCCTCTTAAATAAAGTACTTTGAGTTGTAGAGTTTTGTTGTGATGCCATGTTGTATGTACTCATATCGGGCATATTGTGTGTATGATTGAAATGCTTGGTATGAGTGGGATCCGACAATCTAGTTGTTTATCCTTGGCAGCCTCTCATATGGGGAAATGTAGTCTAGTGCTTCCGAGCGATAGTAGTCCTTCTGATCCGGTTCACGGAGTCCCGCTAGCCCAAAGACTACTTCTTTGGACACTTGATGGCCGACATGTGTTTCACTTTGTTCTGTGTCTGTTCTTCGGGAAATGTCATGCGGTGATATCCAAGTCTGCCTAGCCTGCTACAGCCCGGGTTGCGGAGTCCTGTTAGCCAGTGCTACAGCCCGGATTCATACGTTGATGACCGACATGCTCGATGTGATTCATGTATGCTGTCCCCATGGGTTAGTGCCGCTTTGGGTTCACGACTAGCCATGTCGGCCCGGTTCTCTATCATGTGGATGCTAGCGACACTATCATATACGTGAGCCAAAAGGCGCAAACGGTCCCGGGCCATGGTAAGGCGACACCTGTGGGAATACCGTGCGTGAGGCCGCAAAGTGATATGAAGTGTTACCGGCTAGGTCAATGTGACTTGGAATCGGGGTCCTGACAGCATTGGCATCAGAGCCGGACTGCCTATAGGTTCGCTAAGCCAAACTGGTCGATGTCGAGTCTAGAAATGCTTTAGTTATATGTAGGGGAATTGATTGTGGGAGGGACGTAAGGCTCTTTTTACTCCTTTACCTTATGCCCTCTGATCTGAGTCATCCTCTTCTCATTCTACGTGGGTATAGGACTAGGCTCTTTTCTCTCTATCAGGTTCACGTGTTACTAATCCGTAGTAACTTATAGGATTGTTGGTTACTGACCTCGATTCAGTTTCTACTACTTTTAGTATGTTATCAGTTGAACCAGAACCTTGATATGATGTTGTTGAGTGGTTTTGCAATCTGATTTTGAATGTCTCAATTCTGTTCTTGAGCATTTACAGATGTTATGCTGTCCGATTTTCCCTAGAAATTCTAATGTCTTTGCATTGTGGCTGTGCTTTTAGATGGCCACTCGTGCTCAAAACCAAGTGGTTCGTCTGACCAGGTGCATCGATGTGCCCGGTCATATGGCTATGTTAGTCCGGGTTATGATTGAGACGGGTTACCGTTGGTATCCCGAATACACCGTCGAAGAGCAATTTCAAGATTTTAATCAAAGCCAATACCTCTGCACTGTCAGGATATTTCCTTCTTATCCTGGATCGACTGAGCCTCTTCACCACTCCTATGGACTCGGGGTCACTATTGAGATGGCTGTGCAGGATGCTGCATACTCTATGATGACCATCATGCGAGTCAGGACTGGCCTGCTTTGGAACACCGACTTCCGTTATATGCCAGCTTCGCTCCCAGGGGCGCAAGGGTATCTTCAGGCCATCTATGCTGATTCCAGTCGGGAGGACTCACTAACCCGCACCACTGCTGAGATGCTCCAGGATAAGGACCGAGAGAATCGGGCCTTGAGAATGGAGCTTTTCAACACCCGTGCCGATCATTGGGCCACTTTGACTCGATTTGCACCGGCTGTGCAAGCTGGATGTATGGATATGAGGGATCTGTATCCTATGAGATCTGCTCTGCCAGACATGATGGATTGGCGTGATGTGGGAGGCATCACCCCACCCCATGGTCCCCGCAGGCCACCGTTTGTTGGTCCAAGACCTCATCCTAGCCCCTATGGTCCACAAGCTCCTCAGGACCGTCTGTTTCCGGATAGTCATGTTGAGCTTCCAGGCTATGGAGGTGACTTCTATGAGGACTACTACGGAGCTGTCTGAGTTAGTAGTAGTATCTCTAGTATTGTAATAGTTGTATTTCCACCGTCCTGCGTAACCTGTGGAATATTACTTAGTGTGTATCAATTCCGGAAGTGTAGAAAAATAATTTATAGGAGTTTGCAATGCTTCCGATGAGATGTAATGCTTTTCACCATAGTGTACTCTAGCCGGGCTTGTACTAAACTATGAATGGTGTATATGACCGTTGGTATATATATGGCAGTTTCTATATTACCATGTCATACAGATGAACATCTCTGCATCCCGTGCTATCCATTACATTCCGCACTTCCTTGCCAAATTTTGCCATCCTCGTCTAAACCGTTGTTTTGTTTCCTAGGATGGTCAACACCCGCAACAACCCTGCTGCTGCTCGAGCAGGAGAAGCCACAGCAGCTAGGAATGTAAATCTGCCTCAACCGCCTTCTCGGCCGGGTTATGATGGAGGCAGAACGCAACAAGCGTGAGACCAATCGCTTGCTTGAGCGGATTGAGCAGAATACCGCACGCCAGCCAAGGAATGACCTGGTGTCACTCAATGACTTTGTCAAGCTGTATCCACCGAAGTTTAAACATTCCGTTGAGCCTCTCGATGCGGATGACTGGCTTCATAGCATCACCCACAAGCTACGTTCTGCCAACGTGGCTGAAGCTGATAAGGTTATCTTTGCTGCCTATCACCTCGAAGGCCCTGCTAGCCTTTGGTGGGAGAATTTCGAGGCTATGCGCCCGGCTGGCCAAATCACTACCTGGGCTGAGTTCAGTGCGGCTTTCCGTGAGCATCACATTCCGGAAGGTCTCATGGATCGCAAGCAGGAAGAGTTATGCAACTTCACCGTGGTAGGATCGACTGTGGATGCATACAGTCGCGAGTTTGGAAATCTAGCACGTTATGCTCCTGAAGAGGTATCTACCGACGCCAAGAAGCAGGCAAGGTTCCACAAGGGACTTAGCCCTGAGCTTCGCCGTGATCTTCGTCTGCACGAGTGCGCCTCCTTCCAGAAGTTAGTCAACAAGGCTATCAGTGCTGAAACTGGACAGTCTGACTTTGAAGCTGCAAGCAAGCACTCCCGTGACTTTGGTTCTTCATCCGGCTCTGGATCTCAGAAGCGCCGGGTCTGGATTCCAAGCACCACTCTACCACCCAGATTCACTCCGAGGCCATCCTTTGAGGCGCCTCGCCCCAACCAGCAGTTTGCACCGCCCAAGGCCTATGGTGGCCCCGCTGCTAATGCTGCTCCACGTCCCAATGTGATAACTTGTTTCAAGTGTGGAGAGACGGGTCACTACATCCGTGAGTGTCCCCAGAATAACCCCAATCAGATCGGAAAGTCTGTTGGCCGTGGTAAGCCACCAGGGAAGGTCCTTTACGCCAAACCAGCTGCCACTTCTCGTGGCCACGTCAACTACGTTTCAGCTGAGGAAACCCATGAGGATCCCAACGTCGTTCTCGGTACACTCCTTGTTAATTGCCATCCGGCAACTGTTCTCTTTGATACTGGAGCATCTCATTCATTTATTTCTGAGAGCTATGCTCGATTGCACAACACCACATTTTGTGACATGCACACCTCCATGGTAATTCAAACTCCTGGATCTAAGTGGCAAACCTCCAGAATCAGCCATGGAAATGAAATTCTCATCGACGAATTAGTCTTCCTTGCATCACTAATAGCTCTCAAGTCCTCGGACATAAACATCATCTTGGGTATGGACTGGATGTCAGCCCATTATGCTAAGATTGATTGCTCTACTAGAACTGTTCAACTCACCCATCCTTCGGGCAAGACAGTCAATGTTTTGACCCGAGTGGCTAAGCGTCAGCTCTACTCCATAAATGCCAACCCCCTTCCAGACCTTGAAGATATTCCGGTAGTCCGTGATTTCCCGGATGTCTTTCCAGAGGAACTACCAGGTGTTCCACCTGACAGGGATGTCGAGTTCATGATAGACCTTGTTCCAGGAACCGTTCCAATCTCTAGAAGACCTTATAAGATGGCACCCCTAGAACTAGCCGAGCTTAAGAAACAACTTGATGAATCCTTGCAAAAGGGTTTCATCCGTCCTAGTTCTTCTCCATGGGCTTGCCCCGTCCTCTTCGTCAAGAAGAAGGATGGAACGGATCGGATGGTTGTAGATTACCGACCTGTCAATTTGGTCACTATCAAGAACAAGTATCCGCTCCCCAGGATCAACGATCTGTATGATCAGCTCGCTGGATCCTCAGTCTTTTCCAAGATGGATTTGAGGTTGGGCTACCATCAAATCAAAATCAAGAACGGGGACATTCCTAAAACGGCCTTTGTTACTCGTTATGGCTAATACGAGTACACCGTCATGTCCTTCGAGTTAACCAATGCTCTAGCCACCTTTTCTCGGTTAATGAACTCGATCTTCATGGAGTATTTGGATAAATTCGTTGTGGTATACCTCGATGATATACTCATCTACTCCAAGAATGAGGAAGAACATGCCGAACATCTAAGGCTAGTATTGATGAAACTTCGAGATCATCGCCTTTATGCCAAATTCTCTAAGTGTGAGTTCTGGTTGCCAGAAGTAACCTATCTAGGCCATGTAATCTACGGTAAGGGCATTGCTGTCAATCCCGAGCGAAGTTCAAGCCGTCCTGATTGGACTCCACCGAATCGGTGAAGCAAGTTAGAGTTTCCTCGGTTTAGCGAGCTATTGCCGCCGCTTCGTCGAGAATTTCTCCAAGGTTGCTAAGCCTCTAACCGAACTCCTCAAGAAAGATAAAAAGTTCAAGTGGACCCCACGGTGTGAGTTCAGCTTTCAGAACGAAAAGACGCTCGACATCGCACTCGCATTTGTACCACCAGATTTTTCTAAGGACTTTGTTATCTATTGCACGCCCGCAACAAGGACTAGGTTGCATACTCATGCAAGATCGTCATGTGCTTGCCTCACGCTTCTCGACGATTCGCCCACATGAGGATAACTATCCCACACACGATCTAGAGCTTGCGGCGATGGTCCATGCACTCAAAACTGGCGATATTACCTTCTTGGTAATCGTTATAAATTTACACCGATCACCAAAGTCTGAAATACATCTTCACCCAACCGGATTTGAATCTCAGGCAAAGACGTTGGGTCGAGTTGATTACGGATTACGACTTAGGAATATCATACACCCCAGGCAAAGCCAATGTCATGGCTGATGCACTAAGTCGTAAATCTTATTGTAACAACCTGTTGTTACAACAAAGTCAACCACTTCTCCACGAGGAATTACGTAAGCTTAACCTTCACATTGTTCCTCGAGGATTCCATTCCACCCTGGTGGCGAAACCCAACCTTATGGATCAAATCATAACCGCTCAGCGGTATGATAGAGGAATATCTCGGATTAAGGAGAACATTGCTAGCGGAGTTGCTAAGTGTTTCTCCATAGATGAGCGAGGTGTTGTCTTCTTTGAGAACCGCTTGGTGGTTCCCAAGAAACAACAACTACGGAAATTGATCCTTAAGGAAGCTCATGAATCCCCTCTCACCATTCATCCCGGTAGTACTAAAATGTATCAAGACCTACGCCAGAGGTTTTGGTGGACTAGGATGAAGAGAGAAATCGCTCAATTCATTGCTAATTGCGACGTCTGTCGTCGAGTTAAAGCAGAGCATCAACGGCCTGCTGGCACCCTCAACCTTTGGCAATTCCTGAATGGAAATGGGATAAAATCGGTATGGATTTCATTACCGGGTTTCCCAGGACCAAGAGAGGGAATAATGCTATCTTCATTGTTGCCGATCGTCTTTCCAAAGTAGCCCACTTCCTACCCGTTCGTGAGAGTATAACCGCTAGCCAGCTAGCTGAATTGTACATCTCTCGAATAGTGTCTCTTCATGGTGTTCCATTGGAGATTAACTCAGACCGTGGAAGTCTCTTCACCTCTCGATTTTGGGAAAGTTTCCAAAATGCAATGGGAACTCGTCCCTCTTTTAGCACCGCCTTCCATCCTCAATCAAGTGGTCAAGTAGAACGAGTCAATCAAATTCTGGAGGATATGCTTCGAGCTTCTGTCATCTCTTTCGGCATGAATTGGGAGAAATGCCTTCCATTTGCCGAGTTCGCTTATAACAATAGTTATCAAGCTAGCTTGGGCAAAGCTCCTTTCGAAGTTCTCTATGGACGGAAATGTCGAACGCCTCTTAACTGGTCAGAAACCGAGGAAAGACAACTCTTTGGCCCGGATATGATCCAGGAAGCAGAAGAGCAGGTTCGTGTTATTCGTGAGAAATTGAAAACAGCCCAATCTCGTCAAAAGAGCCAATATGACCGCAAGCATAAGCCTATGGCTTATGAAGTTGGCGAGAAGGCTTACCTTCAGGTTACTCCTTTGAAGGGAACCCATCGATTTGGTATCAAAGGCAAATTGGCTCCTCGTTACATTGGACCCTTTCGCATTCTTGCCAAACGAGGAGAAGTTGCCTACCAATTGGAACTACCTCTGCATCTTTCCAGAGTCCATGATGTCTTCCTCGTCTCTCAACTCAGGCGTTGCTTCTCGGATCCTATCCGTGGGGTGGACCATGAAACGCTTGATCTCCAAGATAATCTCACCTATCGAGAATATCCCGTTCGTATCCTTGATCAAGCCGAGCGTACCACTCGACGCCAGAATATCAAGTTTCTCAAGGTTCAATGGTCAAACCACTCCGAGCAAGAAGCAACTTGGGAAAGGGAGGATCGTCTTCGACTTGAGTATCCCACCTTCTTTTCGACGGATCCAAAATCTCGGGACGAGATTCTTTTGAGTGGGGGTGAGTTGTCACATCCTAGTTAGTCCATGCACTAGAGTGTTGCATCATGTTTACCTTTCATCAGAAATTTGAAATGGGGAAGACAGAACCCCTCTGAATCCAACTAGGGTTTACTAAAATTATTTTCAATGAACCTGAAATGCCCTCTAAAAATGTTCATCACCTTTGCCTTGGTCCTAAACCACTATCAGAAGTGATGCACAAATTTCTAGGTCACTATAAGGTCACTGGATTAAATCTTTAGCTATTTGAGTTTGGCATTTAAATTATATAAAATATTTCAAATTCTCAAATAACCCCAAACTAAAATGTTCCATGCTGGATATATTCCAACTGGGGACCATGTGCAGTTTGGTGAATTTTGGAGTTGCCTAGGTATTTTTAGAAATGCAACAAACCTACAGAAATAATTAAAAACAGAAATAAATGGGAAAACCTCTTACCTGGCGAACCCAAGCCCGGCCCACTGGCGGCCAAGACTGTCTTTGGCCCATGCCAGCCAGCTGCTTCTTCTTCACCATGCAGGCACAGAGCTGACGCCGGCGAGCGCGAACTCGCCACGGTGCCAGCAGCTTGCCGCTTCGCGTGCCTGGACGCTGGCCAGGCTCCACGTCGCCGCCCCGACCCCGTGGACATCTCGTTTCTTCCCCTGCCTCTCTCTCTCGCTCTCCCTCCGCCATGGCCGACGCTGCCGCGCCCGCGCCACCGTGAAACCGCGTCCACCGTGGTCCCCGTACCGAGCTACCGTGTCCAACCACTCCGCCGTCGCCGACTCCGTCGAGCAGCCCGAGCCCCGAAGCGCCATGAGCCCTCGCTTGTCTTCCTCGAGCTCGTCTTCACCGAGCACCGCCGAGATCCCCATTGCCGTCGCTATCCGATCACCTCGTCCCCGACTCACCGCCGCTTCGCCAGACTCGCCGTGAGCCCAGCTACCTTCCCATCCTTCTCGTTCACGCTCTCGAGCCGCGACCGACCGAACTCGAAGCCTCGGACGCACTCCGCCGCCACCGCACGTCGCCGTCGTGGCCACAGCCATGCTGGCTCGACTCCGAGCACACCATCGCACTCACCGCACTCCCAGGAGCCCAACGCACCTCACCCCGTGCCTTGCCGTGCCCCGTAGCCACGGGTTCATCCTCACCCGACTCCGGCGACCGCCAAGCTCGTCGCCGGCGATGTTTCCAGCCACCCCGAGCTCAACCACCGCCACCAAACGCCGTGGTTTGTCTCCGGCTACTCGTAGATGGTCTCCGCCGTCCATTTGGTCGCCGGAATGCACAAACACACTCTCGCCGCCGCGTCTGGCTTCGCCGGCGGCTAAACGTCGGCGGGTTTGACCCCGTTGACGTAGTTGACTAGGTGGGACCCCTCTACTAATTAACCTAGTTTAGTTTTAACTAAAATTAGTTAGCTAAATTAACTACTGACATGCGGGACCCACTGGTCAGGTTGACCTGGATGCCCCCGTTGACCCCTGACGTCACTCTGACGCACTGCTGACGCAATAATTAATTTCTGGTTTTATTTGTATTCAGGAAATTCTAGAAATTGTTGCAAACTTCAAAAAATCATAGAAATTAATCCGTAACTCCAAATGCAAAGTTTTATATATGAATTTTGATCAGAAAAATTCAATCTATCAATTGGTAATGGTTTCATGCATGACAGAACAAGTTAACCTTGCTGTTTAAGCAGAATAAGATAATGCACCATTATGGCTATGTTAAATGAGCTAACATTTGAATCTTTGATTCAAATGAGTTCATTCCTTTCTGTTCTAGCTTGCATTAGGCCAACACACATTCATATTGCCATGTCATAGCATGCATCATATTGTTGCATATCGTCATGTGTTGTTTATGTTCGGTGTGTCTTTCATGATAGGTTTTGCCTCCGAGGATAACCCCGAATATCCGTCTCAAGGCGTATCCTACTACCACTACATCGTGCAAGTAACCCATTGATCATTACGATACAAACCCATGTTCTCGCTTCTGCTCTTGTTTACTGCATTAAGACAACGCGATTCAAACTGTTGTGTGTTGCGGTAGTTTAACCCACTTCCTTTGCATGACCTGTCATTGCCACAGTAACTAGATGAAACCCACTAGTATGTGTAGGAGTTGATTGAGCCATGTATGTGTTTCCTACCATGGTATGCTTGCTATGCTTAGAGTTGTGTCAGGTCTGGCTCATCGGGATGATGAACTAGAGTGAAAGGTTGTGTTGGTAACGAGAGTGAAGTGTTGAACACGATTCGGTAAAGATATCGATGAGAGGCCATGTAGGAGTACATGGTGGGTTGTTTCATTGAAGCCGTCCCTAAGAACTGAGATCTGTGTGTGTGATTTAAGACTTAGCTATTACCACGCATTGGGATCCTTAATTGACCCTCTCGACTTATTAACCACCCTTGTCCTCAGTCCGGGAGTTGCAAGTAGTTTCTGGTGTTTGTAGCATGCTGGGGGCCGCACGCAGCGCTGACCTTAGGGGTGGGCTGTGTTGCGGTAGGCATGTGTCATGGTGTACCGATTCGCCCGTTTGGTGTCTCAGAAACCCTGCACACATCGTTCGGGGCCGTTAGTGGAAACCTCGGCCGGACTCCCTGCGGATGGAACCCGAATAGGCGATAAACCTGGACTAGGGACTCGTGTGTTTGGTTAGGTCGTGGTCTACACCCACGTCGGCTTTCGCTTGAAGTCTGCCGAGCACATGTCGTGTGCAGACGCTAAGTGGTGGAAACATGTGTGATGAAGTACACCCCTGCAGGGTATAAAACTATTTGAATAGCCGCGTCCGCTGTAAAGGACTACTTGGTCACCTATGCAGTTCATAGACAAGTAAATGGATACTACTAAAAGCCTCAAGATAAGTGTGAGTACCGCGGATGGCCCTTTCGTGGGATGACGAGAGAGGATCCACGGTGGAGTATTGTGATGGTGATTAGTGGACTCGTGTGCGACAAATGCTTTTCAAGTGGTGTCGTGTAGGATAGCTTAGCCAAGAGTCAAAGCTGGCTTGCTGCAATAACTCCACTACCTTCTTGAGAATGTGCATGTATAATAGGATTCTGTTGTGTAAGTGCATCTAGTGCCCCTTAGTGATTTTGGTGTATTGAAGACTTATAGGTTAAGTAACTAATGCGTTTGTGAGTGTACACAGGCCTATAAGTCTATGAGGAGTTTGATATTTACAAAGAAAGTCGACCCCTAAAAATGAAGTTCTTCAACTCAAGACTTTGATATTTCAAGACTTTTCAAGACTTTGAAAGTGAAGAAATTGGTGTGATCCTCGAAGACTTGGTATTCGCTTGAGGAACATGAAGCGTGAAGACTTTTGTTTTCGTAGTTTCATTTTCTCTTTCTTGAGTCATAGGAAACACCGTCATCGTTAAAGGGGTCGAGGAAATACTAAGGAAAAATTTCCATTTGATGCTCAACTCAAAATCCTACAACTACCAATCCCTTCGAGTGAAGCTTTTGAAATCTCATACAGTTCAGTCAATTTCTTCAAAGGATGAGACGAAGCTCTTACGGTCGCCGAGGAATTTGTTCGATCGAGGAGTTAGGAATTCGCCAGTCTGAATTGCCTACACAAAGGAGGAACATGATAGCCCTGAGGAATTTGATGTTCAAATTTCCGACCGTTGTTGTGCTACGCGCCAGCTGTCCCAAATATCTTATCCACCTAACGGTCATATCATTGGAGGGCATTTATGTCTTATCATGTCGGGCTGCTCCCTAGGCTATAAATAGTCGCCCCCTACAACCACTAGTTGGTTGGCTGCTCCGAGAGAACTTGACACTTGTCATTTGAGAGCAACCCATCCTCTGAGGACTTTGAGCGAAAATCATCAAGTGAGGAAAAACCCAAAAACCAAACCCCAACAAACCCAAAGTGATTGAGCATCACTGAAGAAATTGATCCCGCGTGGATCCGACGCTTTTTACCTTTGAAGACTGTGCTTCTTCCAGACGGTTAGGCGTCACGATCTAGAGCATCCAAGAGGAATTGTGGATCGCCGAGTGACCAAGTATGTGAAGGTTTGGAAGTCGCCTGAAGACTTACCACGAGTGATTGGACGAGGTCTGTGTGACCTTAGTTCAAGGAGAATACGGTGAGGACTTGGTGTCCTGAGCTGCGTGCTCAGAGACTGGGTGTCCGGGACTGCGTGTCCTCGAGTTTAAATACTCGGCCGCCCAACCAGACGCATAACCGAGACAGCAGTTTGAACTGGTCTACCAAATCATTGTCTTCACCAACCTAATCTGGTTCTATTTCCTCAACCCTTTCATTTCCTCATTATCGTGTTGAGTGTTTTTCATATCTGTGTTTGAAGACTTTGATCAAGACTTTCTCAATTTCCTCAGTTCAATTTCTTCATCTGTTTGTCTTCATCTTGTGTTATCCTCGTGATTACGCTTTTCAGACTCTGGATTGTCTTCATTTCATCATGATGACTATGCTGTAATCTGCTATGCTTACTTCGAGTACTTATTCCGCTGCATGTATTTCTTCGCTAAGGAATTTCCTCACCAACAAATTCCTCGATGAAGAATTTGTAAAATTCTCTAAAATCGCCTATTCACCCCCTCTAGTCGATATAACGACTTTCAATTGGTATCGAGCAAGGTACTCCCTTGTTACGTGTGATTTTGGTTTAACCACCGGAGTTTTAGTTATGTCGACCGCAGTATGATCAAGGTCTCAGCAGGGTGTCCTACCTTCGATGGGACGGACTACCCCTCATCGAAGAACAAAATGCTAATGCATCTTGAAGCAATTGACAACGATCTCGGTATGTTGTGACAAAAGGTGTTTCCTCACCACACCTCTCTCGAATGATGCTGATGTGAAGAGATTCAAGCAACTCGATTCTCAAGCGAAGAATATCATATGTGGCCATCGAGCAAAGGTCAATATGGAAGAGTGAGTGCTTTGGAATCGCTAAACTCATCCGGGACAGGCTGTCCAAAGTAAATGAAAGTGTTTCAACTCAGCGTGACTCTCGAGTTGATGTTCTTCGAATCTCTTCAACCGCTTCAAAAGACTCGACAACGAAAATGTTCAACAAACCTTCGATCGCCTCACCGACATCTCAAATGAGCTTCAAGCACTGGTGCCACCGACATCACCGACCATGAGGTGGTGAAGAAATTGCTAAGATCGCTGATTCCTCATTTGACACTGCACCGATGATACAAGAACGAGCTGACTACAAGTCTCTTGATCCTGCTGATATCCTCGAAGGCTAAATACTCACGAAGTTCCATTTTGTCAAAAGAGAGATCTCTATGGTTTCGGCTATGGAAAACATGTGCCTCAAGGCCAAGGCTGAATCTGAATCGAGAGTGAAGACTCGTAGTAGCCTTGGAGACCTCAAGAATTTGGCCAGAGCTAGCTTCGCTCGTGAAGAAATTCCAGAAATTCACAAGACGTGGTCGTTTGGAAAATCCTCAAGAAGCAAAGTGATTCCTCATCTAGTGACTATAAGCGAAGACTTTGCCACAAATGCAAGAAACCTGGTCACTATATCCAAGATTGTCCTCGATGGGAAAAGGAATTAAGAAAGAAGAAACACAAGGATTACAGATTACGATGACGTGAAGAAGAAGAAGAAATCATCAAAATCTTCATCATCAAAATCCTCAAAGCCTTCTTCTCACAAGAAGAGCAGCTCCAAAAAGGCTCGGGCATTCATTGGCAAGGAAATGGACTCAAGCTGAATCTGAGGAAAATGAGGAAGAGGAGGAGTCCAAGAATCCAAATCTGGTGTGGCTAGTCCGGCTCTTGCCATCGCTTATGTTAGCAAGTCCATCTTCAACACTCAAGAAACTGACTCACCGACAAACCTGATGAGGAAAATGATGACTACGCCCCACCTATTGCTTCATGGCAAAAGGTGCTAAGGTACTCAATTTCACCTCCTCTGAATCTAGTGAAAATGAATCGATGAGGATCTCAAGCCCAGCTACTCTAAACTTGCTAAGATTGCTATAAACAACAAAGGGCTTTTGAAAAGGTTCAAAACATGCTAGATAAGAGTGATGATATGTTAGGTGAAGAAATGGATCGCACTCAAGCCCCGATCGAAAATCTTGAAAGTTCGGTCTAGGCTTGACAGCCTTCAAGGTCATCATAACACTCTCTTATCTCGATCATGAGAAACTTTCTTAGAATTTCTTCAAAGAAAGCAAGATCTTGAGAAGCTAAGAGCGAGTTATGAAGATCTTCAGAAGGAGCGTGATTCATTACTTGCTCAACAAATCAGCGCTTCTCAAGAAGAATTTGTTCCTCCATGCTTAAAATGCATTGAACGTGAATCTGCTAATTCTTCACCTGAATGTTCAAATGCTTCAACTGTTACAAATTCTTCACCTGCCTCTGCTGTCACTAATTCCTCACCGAGGACATTGCTAGTATCACCGACGATGCAGATCGAAGGAATTGTACATGATGAGCATGTACAAAAGCCTCAAAGGGCATCGACTCTTTGTGATGTGCTTAAAAGCAGATCCTCAACAGAACCCTAGGAAAGAGGGTATTGCCTTTGAGAGGAAACTCAATCTTGATGGAACATCTTCGAAGCCCGAAAAGATCCCAAAACCTCATGGGTTGCTGCAAAGGGACCTCCAGCTGATCCATCTAACTTATCTGGCTTTACATGTGAATTTCCTCATTCTCGATGATGAGTCATTTGACTCAACTATAAACTGTTCAAAAATCAGAATGGTGAAGTATTTGCTAGATATGTTGGCACTAATCTGCAGAACGGCCCCTATGAAGAAAATCTGGGTTCCCAAGAAATGTCTTGAAAGTCTTGGTGAATGTCCTCATGACACCACCGTGAAGAAAAGGAACCCCAGATCAAATTCTTCATATGGACAAAATTCTTCATATGGATCCAAGTCCTCATACGGACCAAATTCCTCACGTGGATCAAATTCCTCAAAAGGATCAAAGTCCTCATATGATTATCATCGTGCTAACAACTCTGCTTTCGCAGGTAGAGCTAAGGGCTATGAATATGTGCATTATTCTTCAAACCAATATGTTCATAAGTCCTCAAGAATTTCTCCGCTTATTCATATGCTTACCCTAACCCCTCTTATGTGAAACGAAATGGTTTGGCCTCTATGCCACCATTCTCATATGGTGCTTGCAGAGTGATGAACTCTTTGCCACCCCTTGAGATGTGGGTGGTGAAGAAAAGAACTAATCTCTTCGCAGGGTCAGGTCACCGGACGTGCATTAACGTCTCAAGAATTTCTTTGGGGCCCGACAAAACTGCTCGAAAGGACGCAGTTAATCATGATGAAATGAACTTTCATTTCACACGCCCTCATACCGCTTATCTAATTGATACCGATTGATGAAATTCATCGATGAACTTGATATCATATTCTTCACCGATGAAGTATATGAGATCGTAAGTTGTACTAATTCATCTGCAGGATGATCAACCCAAAGCCACCGAGTGGGTTCTCGATAGTGGATATACAAATCACATGATTGGTGACAAGAATCTATTGATGGATGCTCCCTTATCACCGTCACATCTCGAAGCATATCATCTTTTCTCGACAAAGGCAAAAGTCGTATTGGGACTTGGTAAGGTTGCTATCTCTAAGGACATGCACATGGACAAAGTCATGCTTGTTGAGTCTTTAGGATATAACCTCATGTCAGTCTCAATGCTTTGTGATCTTGATATGGTAGTTATCTTTGGCAAGTATCGTTGTGTTGTGATTATGGAAGTCGACAATTCCAAAGTCTTCAAGGCTTTAGGAGAGGAGACTTGTATATTGTTGACTTTCTACTGGGACCACAACCAGCCGTGTGCCTACTTGCAAAAGCTTCGTAAGGCTGGCTATGGCATCGACGACTTGGTCACGCAGGCATGAGGAATTTGCACACGCCATGCGAAGAAGAAGCATGTCATTGGCATTGAGAATGTCAAATTCCTCAAGAATCACTTATGCGGTGCCTGTGAAGCTGGAAAAATGACCAAGGCCAAGCATCCAATAAGACTATCATGACCACTACTCGTCCCTTTGAATTGCTTCACATGGACCTCTTTGGTCCCAATCATTACTCATTGTCGTTAATGAAGCATCACTATATGGCTTTGTTATTGTTGATGATTACTCTCGCTACACATGGGTACACATTGTTACTTACAAAAATCAAGTGCAGGAAATCTTCAAACGATTTTCCTCGAGGGCTTCAACCAACTTTGGTGTGAAGATCAAGCACATCAGGAGTGACAATGGAACTGAGTTCAAGAATTCCGGTCTTGAGGATTATCTTGATGAACTTGGTATTACTCATGAGTTATCTGCTCCCTATACTCCTCAGCAAAATGGCGTCGTGGAGCGCAAGAACAGAACTCTGGTTGAGATGGCTCGCACTATGCTTGATGAATACAAAACGCCTAGTCGTTTTTGGATTGAAGCAATTGACACTGCGTGGCACATCATCAACAGAGTATATCTTCACAAATTCTTCAAGAAGACTGCCTATGAACTCCTCACTGACAAGAAACCCAATGTAAGTTATTTCAAAGTCTTCGGTGCTAAATGCTGGATTAGAGATCCTCACCACACCTCTAAATTTGCAAGGAAAGCACATGAGGGTTTTATGCTTGGTTACGGAAAGGACTCGCACACCTACAGAGTCTTCAACATCGCACTTCACAAGATTGTTGACATTTGTAGATGTGCGGTTCGATGAAACTAATGGCTCGCAAAGAGAGCACCTACCTTCGTGTTAGACTTAACCAGCACCGAGGATTCTATCAAGTTCAAGGCAACCGAGGATGTCATTCCCATCAAGAAACTGCTGAAGAATTCATTCTGACGTGAAGAACGCCGAGTGATGCACCAAGATAATGTCAAGAAAATGGTGCTTTGAGGAAAATGATCAAATTCCTCAAGACAACCAGCTCATCCTCGCATTGCAAAAGAAGTGCAAGTTGACAAGATCATCGATGACATTGAAGCGCCAGTCCTCTCACTCGCTCAAAAGCTTCACACTTATCTAACTTTTGTGGGCACTATGCTTTTTCTCTATCACAGAGCCCACTAAGGTAGATGAAGCATTTTGGAGCCGGAGTGGATTCAGGCCATGCAAGAAGAATTACATCATTCGAGCTCAACAACGTCTGGGAACTGGTCAAACGTCCAGATCCTCGCAAGCATAATATCATTGGCACAAAGTGGATCTACCGCAACAAGCAAGATGAAAATGGTCTTGTGGTGAGGAATAAGGCACGACTAGTAGCTCAAGGCTACACGCAGTTGAAGGAATTGATTTGATGAAACTTTTGCACTGCCGCTAGACTTGAGTCTATTCGCATATTACTCGCCTATGCTAACCATCACAATATCACTTTATATCAAATGGATGTGAAAAGTGCATTCCTCAATGGTAAGCTTGAGGAAGAAGTATATGTTGCTCAACCCCTGTGTTTTGAAGATCCAAAGAATCGACAAAGTCTTCAGACTAAATAAGGCCCTCTATGGCCTCAAGCAAGCCCCTCAAGCGTGGTATGATACATTGAAGGAATTCTTCGTGAAGAATGGCTTCACACCCGTTCACTCGACCCTACTCTCTTTACTAAATCTTATGATGGTGAACTGTTTGTGTGCCAAATATATGTTGATGATATTATCTTTGGCTGCATCGACCAACGTTATAGTGATGAATTTTCCTATATGATGAGTGAAGAATATCAAATGTCTATGATGGGAGAGTTGAAATTCTTCTTAGGTCTTCAAATTAAATCAACAACACAATGGCATATTCATATCTCAGAGAAATACCTCAAAGATGTCCTCAAGAAATTCGCATGCAAGATTGCAAAGGCGTCAAAATTCCTATGCCCACAAATGGCCATCTATGCAATCGATGAAAATGGTATTGACTTCGATCACAAGGTATACCGCCCATGATTGGTTCTTTATTGTACTTATGTGCATCTAGGCCAGATATAATGCTTAGTGTTTGCATGTGTGCCCGATTTCAAGCTACACCAAGGAATCACACCATAAGGCTGTGAAGCATATTCTTCGATATCTAGCTCACACACCAACACTAGGATTATGGTACCCCAAGGGCTCTACTTTTGATCTCATTGGATATTACGACTCGACTATCTTTGGTGATCGTGTGGACCGCAAGTCAACATCTGGTACTTGTCATTTCCTGACGATCTTTGGTCCGTTGGTCCTCAAGAAAGCAGAACTGTATCACCGTCCATCGCATGAAGCTGAATACATTGCTGCTGGCTCGTGTTGTGCTCAATTACTATGGATGAAGCAAACCTCAAGGACTACGGCATCAACGTGAAGAATGTGCCTCTCATCTGTGACAATGAGAGTGCCATCAAGATTGCTCACAACCCAGTTCAGCACTCAAGACAAAGCACATTCAAATTCGTCATCATTTTCTTCGTGATCATGTGTTGAAGGGCGACATCTCCATCGAAAGCACGTGAAGACGAAGAACAGCTAGCTGATATCTTCACTAAGCCCTTGGATGAGAAGAGATTTAGCAAGTTGCGGTGTGAGCTAAATATCTTAGAATCTTGAATGTTCTTTGAAAAGACACACATCCTAACACTTATGCAAAATTGATGACTTAGATGTGCAACACATGAAGAAAAGTTTTCTTCAATCAATGAAGAATAACACTCTAAGTGTGAAGAAATTAATGAAGAATTTGATTCTCGTAACCCCACGACAATTGTACGCGGTGTCTGAAATCATCATTCTTATCTGGTGGGTTACGCCACCACCAAAGTTGAAAATCTTCAATTTGAGTTTTTCCTCAGTTTTGAAATTCTTCAGATTTTCAAATTCTTCAACTTTGCAAAATCTTCACTGTTTCCGTCGTCTTTCTTCATTGGCTATATATATATATATATATATATATATATATATGGGTTTATGTCCTCTACAGCATTCACTTATGGCTATTTCTTCAAATCGCTTTTTCTGCTAAGTGAATGTGATCGGACCCTTTCCCCTCTTTGCTATACTCAACCCAATCCATTCACAAATTCTTCATGTGCGTTCTACTTTGAAACTCGCTCAAATTCTTCATTGTGTCCTTGATACTGAAGAAATTATGAACGGATCTTTTAAAACGAATCTTATCCAAACTTCGTTTTTGCCGCTCAAACCGTTCCGCATCCCACGATGCATTATTATAGTCACCCACGATCGCACACGATCTCCACTTCACAGTACGTGTGTGACACATGTCGTGAGAAGGGAAGCGGTCAGGGGCACGTTCGTCCTAAATCTTCGGACGATCCGTTTTTCACCATGCCTATAAATACCCCTCTCCCCTTCCTCACTCTTTTACTTCGCTCGATCTCTCTCTCCCGCTCGAGCTCCTCAAAACCCTAGCGCCGCCGCTACTCCATCGTCGCCGGTGAGGAAAAGCTTCACCGCTTTGACCTCTTCGCCGACGATTGCGCGCCGACCGTGGAAAATCTTCACTCCGCCGTCGCCGTAGCTGATTTCCTCTGCCAAGTTAGGGCGGGGAAGATCTGAACGGACGAACTTCCCAACTGTTCATCTCAGTTCGTCGTGTTCTTCACTTCGGGTAAATTAAAAGTTACTTTTATTACTCACTTTGATTCTCAAATTTTCTTCAAATTCTTCAAAGGTGTTTATTCTTCAAATCTTCACACATATGAACACCTCAAATCTCTTGACTCATTTCTCTAAGCAATGATTTTCTTCAAGATTCCTCAATTGTGTGGATCTTCGATCTATACAACTCTGGAACCTAAGACAAAGAACGCTTATTGAAATTCTTCAAGGCTCATCTGGTCAAAATCCTCAAACTTGTTCTTTTTGGAAAACCTTCTGAGAACGCATATGACCTCTTCAAATTCCTCGCACCTATACTCTGTTCACAGGTACAAATGTCCGCTGCTAAATCCCTAGGTTCTCATCAACTTAACTCATTTGCAGCGTTCCTCGAAGAAAAACTGCATACTTCTTCAGAAAACT
Source organism: Aegilops longissima (assembly GCA_021605205.1). Classification (NCBI taxonomy): domain Eukaryota; kingdom Viridiplantae; phylum Streptophyta; class Magnoliopsida; order Poales; family Poaceae; genus Aegilops; species Aegilops longissima. The sequence continues at coordinate 371,244,816 of CM038680.1, read as the reverse complement.
CAATTGTTCAATTTCCTCAACTGAAGAAAATGGCAGATGGTAAGAAGCAGAAGGGAGGAAAGAAACCCGAGGTCATGACAGCATTTGAAATCCACGAGGAAATATATGCTGACTATCAGACACCGATGAGGAAAGCAAAAATCAACGCAAGGTGCGATTCGGAAGATTGAACGGAGATGGGCACGGGAATGGAAGGAATACAGATATGTAACTCCTAAGTACATGAAGAAATTCGCTTTGAATCCTCCATGCCCGAGAGCTCCTTTGGCACCTGGCCAAATAGCTGATCCCACTAGCGTCAAACGCGGTGAGGACTTTCCTGATGAATGGGCTAAACGCCAAGCAAAATTGGCAAAGCAAGCAAAGGAAGCAGTGAAGAAATTCAATGAGGATTCTGCTGCTGCTACTGCCACTGAGGTCTCGGTTCAACCGAGGAAATCAATGCAAAAGAAGCATGCTTATAAGCCAAGTGCTTCATCATCTGTGCCCTCACGGCCAAGTTCCTCAGCAGCACCCTCCAAGCAAATTCCTCACACCGCCATCGCTCCACCAAAGTCCTCAACTGCTCCGTCCAAACCTTCGCCTCTGTGCACCTAGCTACATGTCAAAGGACTGCTGGTTTCTCAATTGCCTCAGCATCTCGCAAGTTCCTCACCTGCCCCAATTCTTCATCCGCCCGACTCTGCTGAAGACAAAAGCAACAATGGACGTGGTCCTCGGCCTAGCCCAAGGAAGAAACAGCTTGTAGTCCACGTACCATCGATGATGAGGCATCGATGAAGAACTTGAAGAAATCATCGAGACCGCCAAGTTAGGGCCGCTAGAGCCAAAGGTACATCTGTGCCATCGCCATGGATCCAAGAAAGTCCTCGACTTCATTGACCTCTCGCACAATGATCCCAATACCCTCTCGCTCGATCTTCCTTTGACACCTGGTCAAAGTCATGCGTGACTCACTTCATCATCAAGAAAATGGAAGTTTGAGAAGGCGAGGGAAATCAAAAGGCTCAATACAGAAGGAGAAGTTCTCAAGAAAACGTTGTCAAGATGACACCGAGGAACTCCTCCAAATCCAAACTGAAATTCAAAACCTCAGCAAGAACTTGACACATACTATGCTGATTGGCAAGTAGTCAAGACCAGATTAAATCGATCCGACGAAGAAAATCACAAGTGTTGCTGCACTGCGCAACTTGAGATTCCTCAGTGAAGCCTCGATTCAGCCTCTTGAAGAAAATCTGATTCCAGGCTGATGATCCCATCCCAGCCGCTGAAGAATTGCCGTGGCACCCACTAGTGGTGCGCCAAGAAATCGCTCAAGTCAGGCAACTGCATCGATTGCGCCAAGAAATTGCTCAAGACAGGGAACTGCATCGGTTGCTCTCAAGAAACTGCACCAAATTCCTCGGCTCCTCCTGCACCAACTCCAACTCCAATTCTTCCATCCGCTTCGATGTGAAGAAAACCAAGGTCATGAACGAGCTGCTGTGAAGAAAAGGAAGGCATCACTGCGCCGATTCTTCGCTGCAAGAAAATGAAGCCAATGACCAGCTCCATTGAAAACCCAATTGATGCTATTCCAATTTCCTCCATACCATCAAAGGAAGTAGTTCATTTTGGAGAAGAATATGAGATCCCAACGGATCGATGAAGAACATCAATCTCCGCTTCATCGAGAAAATTGATGAAGAAATTGAAGTGGAAGCAATCCTTCAACCCCAGTTATTTCCTCATCGGACCATGAAATTCCTCAAGCTGGTATCGAGGAAATTGACAATGAAGATGTGGATATTGGATGCACCACTCCGGTGATCAATGATGACTTTTGGGAAAGTCAGCATCCCAATACTCCTCTCTTCACCCCGCTTCAACAAGTTCCTCACTCCCCCATGCATCGTTCAAATAGACTCAAGAAAATCAACCCGCTGGTTACGTGCATGAAGAAATTCCAGCCACTAGCCGATGAAACTGCTGCTGCTGCTAATCCTCGATGCGCATGTTGAGGACCAAGAAATTCCTCAGGTTGAAGAACCTGAACTTACGATTCCTGAGGTGGTGATGCAACTGAATGACACCCCTCTGCCAAAGCAAAAGAATCCGTTCTCAACCAAGCAAAAGTTCAAGGCTGAAGATTTCTTTGCCGAGCACGTGTTCTTCACTGAATATAATCCTTATGATTCTGCTCGGATTAGGAAGAGGCGTTTCTGGACTGCTAGTCAAGCCAACTTCTATTCCTCAGTGCTTTTCAACAAGGACAAAATCTTCGATCATGCCCATATTCCTCATGTGGATACGGAGTCGCTGCCAGGCTTTGAGCCCGTCCTCTGTGTTCTTCACGACGCAGGTCTGCTAAACTTCTGACCGATATTTGTGATTGGAACGAAGAGCTAATTCTTGATTCTATGCAACCCCGCACATCACCGGAGATGTCAAGATGTGAATTCATGGGTCTTGGATTGATGACCGAAAATACTCACTACAAGGCTCCAGCAAGTGAATTGCTTCGTGCCCTACCACTCAGTCCTCCGCTTGATGGTGCACGTCGCATCTATGAAGAAAAGGAACTTTCAAATCACTATATGCAAGTGCTGATGAAGCCTTTGAAGCCAAGGCAGGCCCCAAGGACCAAATTCCTCGTCAAGGAATTATTATATGTGCCTCGAACAGTCTATCGGATTCTGACGAAGACTATGAGTCCTATCAAGGGCCACGACTCGAACGATGAAGAAGTCGTTGGCATCATGAAGAATATGATGTTCAACATCATCCATGGCGTTCCCGTCAACTTCCATGATTTGTTCATGAGGACTCTGGCCAACATTGCCATGTCACCTTTTGAACTGAAGCCTTATGCACCTTGGATTATGAGATTCATCAGATCAAGATCTTCACTGAATTACAAGGCTGATACTTTAAACCACTGCAGCTACTTGCCCCCGATTGAAGTCCTCAAACGGACAATTACCTCACCGATGACAAGGGCAAGGCCATGCTGTGATAGATGAAGGCATTCGCCCATTGGATGGACAGTTTAGCAAAGCAGCATCCTACTCCACCAATGATGACTCGCCACACATGACTCTGCAGCAAATACCCATTGTCAAGCAAAATCCTCAAGGCTGCGCCTGTGGTGATGATCGATCGTGAGTTACTCCTCGCCTTCATCGGAAGGTTGATCGCAATCATAAGTGGGTCAAACGCCGTTTGGTACTCTTCTTTACAACATGACCTCAACTCACAATGCAAAGTGAAGAAAACCACTACTACCTTCATGAAACCTTCAAGCGCACTGGCTGTTCTTTCACATGTCTACAATGAAGAAGAACTGCAATCAATGGGACTCAAGGAAGAATTTGACTGGTCTGCACCTCCTCCAAGAAATTCAAGAAAGTCAAAGTTCCTTCCTTGGTGGCCAGCTCCTATTCTTCATCTCGCGACATCGATGAAAATGAAGATTTGGAAGACATCGCTGCTGGTCCTACTTCAACGAACAACCCCGACAATGCTGGCGCTCCTTCTTCAACTTGAAATTCCTCAAGAGCGTTAGTCCTCAGTTTTGATCCTTTTGGTCATTCGATGAAAAAGGGGGAGAAATTTGAGTTAGTCTTCAAGCGGGTCTCGCTTTTGTCTATATACAATATTTTATTAAGTTACAACTCGCTCTTCGAAACCTTTTATTGGATCGAGTTGTAATCTTAAACCCGATGGTGCTTTGATACTTTTGATGCATTATGCTTTTGCTCTATGCTCTGATTACAGTATTGTTGATATGCTCTGATATTTGCTATGCTCTGATCCTCATGAGCTCGGTGAAAATTTTCAAATCGATTTGGGATCTGATACTCAAAGTTTCAAATTCCTCATACGCATTGGGCTCTGATACTCTTTATGCATTAGTTTGCATGCTCTGAATACCATCAAGCACCATATTTCATCATGCATTTCAAATTCCTCATATTATATGTCAAATGCGTATGAATTACAAGATATAGGGGAGATCTCCATGATTCAATTCTTCAAATGTGCATTGCCTCAAAAGCAATTTCCTCACTATGCACACCTTCAGGGGGAGTTCTTCTATATCTTGCAATCAAAATCCTCATTATCAGTATTTACACTTCATATATTTATCCCCGTTGAAAACTTAACCTATGTTGTCATCAATCACCAAAAAGGGGGAGATTGTAAGTGCATCTAGTGCCCTTAGTGATTTTGGTGTATTGAAGACTTATAGGTTAAGTAACTAATGCGTTTGTGAGTGTACACAGGCCTATAAGTCTATGAGGAGTTTGATATTTACAGAGAAAGTCGACCCCTAAAAATGAAGTTCTTCAATCAAGACTTTGATATTCGAAGACTTTTCAAGACTTTGAAAGTGAAGAAATTGGTGTGATCCTCAAGACTTGGTATTCGCTGAGGAACATGAAGCGTGAAGACTTTTGTTTTCGTAGTTTCATTTTCTCTTTCTTGAGTCATAGGAAACACCGATTGTTAAAGGGGTCGAGGAAATACTAAGGAAAAATTTCCATTTGATGCTCAACTCAAAATCCTACAACTACCAATCCCTTCGAGTGAAGCTTTTGAAATCTCATACAGTTCAGTCAATTTCTTGATGATGAGACGAAGCTCTTCCGGTATTTGAGGAATTTGTTCTCGATCGAGGAGTTAGGAATTCGCCAGTCATGAATTGCCTACACAAAGGAGGAACATGATAGCCCCGAGGAATTTAATGTTCAAATTTCCGACCGTTCTTGTACTCGCCACCTGTCCCAAATATCTTATCCACCTAACGGTCATATCATTGAAGGGCATTTATGTCTTATCATGTCGGGCTGCTCCCTAGGCTATAAATAGTCGCCTCTACAACCACTAGTTGGTTGGCTGCCCGAGAGAACTTGACACTTGTCATTTGAGAGCAACCCATCCTCCGAGGACTTTGAGCGAAAATCATCAAGTGAGGAAAACCCAAAACCAAACCCCAACAAACCCAAAGTGATTGAGCATCATCAAGAAATTGATCCCGTGGATCCGACGCTTTTACCTTTGAAGACTCGCTTCTTCCAGACGGTTAGGCGCCACGGTCTAGAGCATCCAAGAGGAATTGTGGATCGCCGAGTGACCAAGTATGTGAAGGTTTGGAAGTCGCTCAAGACTTACCACGAGTGATTGGACGAGGTCTGCGTGACCTTACTTCAAGGAGAATACGGTGAGGAATTGGTGTCCGAGCTGCGTGCTCGAGATCGGGTGTCCGGATCTGCGTGTCCTCGAGTTTAAATACTCAGCCGCTCCAACCAGACGCATAACCGAGACAGCAGTTTGAACTGGTCTACCAAATCATTGTCTTCACCAACCTAATCGGTTCTATTTCCTCAACCCTTTCATTTCCTCATTATCGTGTTGAGTGTTTGTTCATATCTCGTTTGAAGACTTTGATCAAGACTTTCTCAATTTCCTCGTTCAATTTCTTCATCTGTTTGTCTTCATCTTGTGTTATCCTCGTGATTACGCTTTTCAGACTCTGTGATTGTCTTCATTTCATCATGATGACTATGCCTGTAATCTGCTATGCTTACTTCTGAGTACTTATTCCGCTGCATGTATTTCTTCGCTAAGGAATTTCCTCACCAGCAAATTCCTCAGTGAAGAATTTGTAAAATTCTCTAAAAATCGCCTATTCACCCCCCTCTAGTCGATATAACGCACTTTCATGTTGTAAGACTTGCTGAGTACCTTCGTACTCATGTTTGCTTAATTAATGTTTTCAGACGGCAACACCGCCCCCTCCGATGGGTTTTATGTAGACCTTGACGTCGACGAGTGACTAGCCACCCAGGTGGTGATCCAAGGCTTGTGAAGGGCCACTGTAGATAGAAAGGCTTCGTCAAGCTTTCTTTCTTTTTAGTGTCTGTACTTAGACCAGTTTGCTTCCGCATGTGCTTGTATGTTTGTATGACTTGAGTGTTGGGTCATGTGACCCCTATCTATATGGATATGTTATGTATGGCTCCTCGGAGCCTCTTAAATAAAGTACTTTGAGTTGTAGAGTTTTGTTGTGATGCCATGTTGTATGTACTCATATCGGGCATATTGTGTGTATGATTGAAATGCTTGGTATGAGTGGGATCCGACAATCTAGTTGTTTATCCTTGGCAGCCTCTCATATGGGGAAATGTAGTCTAGTGCTTCTGAGCGATAGTAGTCCGCTATGCCCGGTTCACCGAGTCCTACTAGCCCAAAGACTACTCGCTTTGGACACTTGGCCGGCATGTGTTTCACTTCGCCTCAGGTCTGTCCTTCGGGAAATGTCACACGGTGATATCCGAGTCCTGCCTAGCCTGCTACAGCCCGGGTTACCGGAGTCCTGTTAGCCAGTGCTACAGCCAGATTCATACGTTGATGACCGACATGCTCGATGTGATTCATGTATGCCTGTCCCCATGGGTTAGTGCCGCTTTGGGTTCACGACTAGCCATGTTGGCCCGGGTTCTCTGTCATGTGGATGCTAGCGACACTATCATATACGTGAGCCAAAAGGCGCAAACGGCCCCGGGCCATGGTAAGGCGACACCCGTGGGAATACCGTGCATGAGGCCGCAAAGTGATATGAAGTGTTACCAGCTAGGTCAATGTGACTTGGAATCGGGGTCCTGACAAGGGGATCCTCCTCCACCTAAGGGTGATCCCGTGTTTGAGCTTAAACCATTACCTGATACTCTTAAATATGCTTATCTTGATGAAAATAAGATATATCATGTGATTATTAGTGCTAACCTTTCATAGTATGAAGAAAATGAATTATTGAAAACTCTGTAGAAGCACCGTTCTGCTATTGGATATACTCTTGATGATCTTCAGGGCATTAGTCCCACTTTATGCCAGCACAAAATAAAATTGGAGAAAGACGCTAAACCGGTTGTTGATCACCAACGACGGTTAAATCCTAAGATGAAAGAAGTGGTAAGAAAAGAAATAATAAAGCTTCTGGAGGAAGGTATAATTTATCCTGTTGCTGATAGTCAGTGGTTAAGCCCTGTCAATTGTGTCCCTAAGAAGGGAGGTATTACTGTTGTTCCTAATGATAAAGATGAATTGATCCCACAAAGAATTGTTACAGGTTATAGGATGGTAATTGAGTTCCGCAAATTAAATAAAACTACTAAAAAGGATCATTACCCATTACCTTTTATTGATCAAATACTAGAAAGATTATCCAAACATACACATTTTTTGCTTTCTAGATGGTTATTCTGGTTTCTCTCAAATACCTGTGTCAAAAGAGGATCAAGAAAATACCACCTTTACTTGTCCTTTCGGTACCTTTGCTTACAGACGTATGCCTTTTGGTTTATGTAATGCACCTGCTACCTTTCAAAGATGCATGATGGCTATATTCTTTGATTTTTGTTAAAAGATTGTTGAGGTTTTCATGGATGATTTCTCCGTCTATGGAACTTCTTTTGATGATTGCTTGAGCAACCTTGATAGAGTTTTGCAGAGATGTGAAGAAACTAATCTTGTCTTGAATTGGGAGAAGTGCCACTTTATGGTTAATGAAGGTATTGTCTTGGGGCACAAAAATTCTGAAAGAGGTATTGAAGTTGATAAAGCTAAAGTTGATGCTATTGAAAAGATGTTGTGTCCCAAGGACATTAAAGGTATAAGAAGTTTCCTTGGTCATGCCGGTTTTTATAGGAGGTTCATTAAAGACTTCTCAAAAATCTCTAGGCCTCTGACTAATCTCTTACAAAAAGATATCCCTTTTATCTTTGATGATGATTGTGTAGAAGCATTTGAAATACTCAAGAAAGCCTTGATTTCTGCACCTATTGTTCAGCCACCTGATTGGAATTTACCCTTTGAAATTATGTGTGATGCTAGTGATTATGCTGTAGGTGCTGTTCTAGGACAAAGAGTTGATAAGAAATTAAATGTTATCCAATATGCTAGTAAAACTCTAGACAGTGCCCAGAGAAATTATGCTACTACTGAAAAAGAATTTTTAGCAGTTGTATTTGCTTGTGATAAGTTCAGACCTTATATTGTTGATTCCAAAGTAACTGTTCACACTGATCATGCTGCTACTAAATATCTTATGGAAAATAAAGATGATAAACCTAGACTTATTAGATGGGTTCTCTTGCTACAAGAATTTGATTTGCATATTATTGATAGAAAGGAGCTGAGAACCCCGTTGCAGACAACTTCTCTAGGTTAGAAAATGTTCTTGATGACCCACTAAATATTGATGATAGCTTTCCTGATGAACAATTAGCTGTCATAAATGCTTCTCGTACTGCTCCATGGTATGCTGATTATGCCAATTACATTGTTGCTAAATTTATACGACATAGTTTCACATACCAGCAAAACAAAAGTTTTTTCTATGATTTAAGACATTACTTCTGGGATGACCCACACCTTTATAAAGAAGGAGTAGATGGTGTTATTAGACGTTGTGTACCTGAGCATGAACAGGAACAGATCCTACGCAAGTGTCACTCCGAGGCTTATGGAGGACACCACGCTGGAGATAGAACTACACATAAGGTATTGCAATCCGGTTTTTAAAGGATGCTTGTAAGTTTGTCTTGTCTTATGATGAATGTCAAAGAATTGGTAATACTAGTAGACGTCAAGAAATGCCTATGAATTATTCACTTGTTATTGAACCATTTGATGTTTGGGGCTTTGATTATATGGGACCATTTCCTTCTTCTAATGGGTATACACATATTTTAGTTGTTGTGGATTATGTTACTAAGTGGGTAGAAGCTATTCCAACTAGTAGTGCTGATCATAACACCTCTATTAAGATGCTTAAAGAAGTTATTTTCCCGAGGTTTGGAGTCCCTAGATACTTAATGACTGATGGTGGTTCACATTTTATTCATGGTGCCTTTCGTAAAATGCTTGCTAAGTATGATGTTAATCATAGAATTGCATCTCCATACCATCCACAATCTAGTGGTCAAGTAGAACTTAGTAATAGAGAGCTCAAATTAATTTTGCAAAAGACTGTTAATAGATCTAGAAAGAATTGGTTCAAGAAACTTGATGATGCATTATGGGCCTATAGAACTGCATATAAAAATCCTATGGGTATGTCCCCGTATAAAATGGTTTATGGAAAAGCATGTCACTTACCTCTCGAACTAGAACATAAGGGATATTGGGCCATTAAAGAGCTCAATTATGATTTTAAACTTTCCAGCGAGAAGAGGCTATTTGACATTAGCTCACTTGATGAATGGAGAACCCAGGCCTATGAGAATGCCAAACTGTTTAAAGAAAAAAGTTAAAAGATGGCATGACAAAAGAATACAAAAGCGTGAGTTTAATGTAGGTGATTATGTGTTGCTATTCAACTCTTGTTTAAGATTTTTTGCAGGAAAGCTTCTCTCTAAATGGGAAGGCCCTTACGTTATCAAGGAGGTCTTTCGTTCCGGTGCCATAAAAATCAACAACTTCGAAGGCACAAATCCGAAGGTGGTAAACGGTCAAAGAATCAAACATTATATCTCAGGTAATCCCATAAATGTTGAAACCAATGTTATTGAAACCGTAACCACGGAGGAATATATAAGGGACACTTTCCAGAATGTTTCAGACTCCGAAAAGGAATAAGTATGTGGTACGGTAAGTAAACCGACTCCAAAACAGTTCTAATGGCAGTTTTTCTCCGTTTTGGAATATTTAAGAAAATAGGAAAATAAGAAGCAGTCCGGGAAGGACACGAGGCGTCCACGAGGGTGGAGGGCGCGCCCTACCCCCTGGGCGCGCCCGCTGCCTCGTGGGCACCTCGTGTGCTCTCCGGAGTCCGTTTTCTTGCACGATACTTCTTTTGGTCGGTAAAAATTCATTATATTATCTCCCGAAGGTTTTGACCCTCGTATCACACAAATATCCTCTGTTTTTGTTTTGAGCTATTTCTGTAGCAGATTTGGAGCAAGATGTCATCTCAGGATTCCGACGGAGAGAGCTATGTCTCACACCTCATTGCTGACCCAAAGACCTATGGGGATCTATCTCCTTGTGGTCGAACTACGGATGAGGAGGAGGACTCTCATTTGATGAGGATCAATGATTCAAGTTTGGAGGAGGAGGATGTCCCTCTACCTCAACCTGGGGATATGCGCGTGAAGTTCAAGAAGTCTAGTCTCCCTAAGCGGGCTAAACTGTCTAACAACCGATCTATTCCTTCCCGTTTTCGGCAGAAAAGCAAAGGAGATTTATGTGACAAGATCTTGAAGCTGGAATCGGAGGTCGATGATTTGAAGGAGGAAATTGCTCTTCTCAATTACAATATAAAGAAGCTGAAAGCACAATTTACGTCATCAACAACTCCATCATCACCACCTCCGAAGAAAGAGACATAAACACATGGGTATGGGCACTCCCCTTGGCAACTGCCAAGCTTGGGGGAGGTGCCGCGGTATCGTATGGCCATCACACTCCTATCTTCACCATTTTTCTTAGTTCGATCCTTTTGGTAATATCTTGATCTAGTAGAATAAAGTTTTAGTATGATTTAGTTTTGAGTTTTGCTTTATGATCGTTCTATGTAATCGAGTCCGTGAGCTATATATAATAAAGATTAGTGTTGAGTCAAGGGCTTGATTATCTTACTATGATCCTAAGGGAATAAAAGAAAAATAAAAAAATAAAAAGAAATAAAGAGATCATATTGATCTTACGGAGAGTAATGACTTCACATATAAAGAGTATGATGAATAAAAGTTGTTGAGAGTTGACAAACATAGTTTTGGTCATTGTTGCAATTAATAGGAAGTAATAAAGAAAGAGAGGTTCTCACGTATAAATATACTATCTTGGACATCTTTTATGATTGTGAGTGTAAGTGCATCTAGTGCCACCCTGAGTTGGTTTTGGAGTATTGACGACAAACCTGGTTGAGGGACTAATGTGTTTGTGAGAATTGCAGGATAACACAGGTAGTAGTCCCTCATTGATTCGGTTTACCTACCGGAGATGACCCCTAAAAATGTATGAAGACATTGAAGACAAAGGTGGTATATGAAGATATTCACATACTATGACATGAGAAGACATCGTGTGAAGACTATGGAGCGCGAAAAATTAGTTGTTTCGTTGTTTCCTTTTCTTCTTTGTTGAGTCATAGGAACCACCGTACTGTTAAGTGGGGTCCCAGTGAACAAAGTCAGAGTGACTAAAGTGATGCTCAACCAAAATCCTATGTCTTCGAGCAAAGACAATGAGAGCAAATCTTATCCAGAGCTGGACGAGTTAGCTTTGCTTGTAGCCCAAGTCAAGCTACCGCGTGTGTTTGAAATCTGACTGTTGGAACATGTGTCAGTTCCTTAGTGATCCAGGGTCATTTCGGACAAATCAGGTCGGGTTGCCTAGTGACTATAAATAGCCCACCCCCTACACCATAAATTAGTGGCTGCTCAGAGTTAGTGCACAGCTTTTGTCGTTTGAGAGCAACCCACCTCCGAATCTTTTTGAGAGAGAAATCCTTGCGAGGACAAAGCCCAAAAACCTAGAGCCAAAGAGTGCTAGGCATCACTGAAGTCTTTCTGTCTGCGTGACCTGAAGACTTGTTACACTTGAGGACTGTGAATCCTCCAGCCGGTTAGGCGTCGCGTTCTGAGCATCCAAGAGTCATTGTGGATCGCCGGTGAACAAAGTCTGTGAAGGTTTGGAAGTCTACCTTGAAGACTTACCAGAGTGATTGGGCGAGGATTGGGTGTCCTTAGCTCAAGGGGAATAAGGTGAAGACACGGTCTTCTGAGTTAAATCTCAGCCTCCCTAACTGACGCATAGTTGTCACAAAGAATCGAACTGGTCCAACAAATCCTTGTCCTCACCAAGCTTAATCGGGTTCTATCTTTTCCTCTCTTTATTTATAGTTTGTCTTCGTGAAGTCATTGCCTGCCTGTGTTACTTGTTTGACTTCACTGTGTGACTTCTATTGTTGTTTGGCTTCATACTATCTTCCATCCTGATCAATACTACCTAGATGCTAATAGTTTTCGTGCTTTCACTTCATTGAATACTTGACTATGGCTTGCATAGTGTAGTCTACCTTCCGCTGCATGTTAATAGGTTCATTTCTATCATTTGTCTTCGAAACTCCCATGTTTTGAAGACTTTCATAAAAATCGCCTATTCACCCCCCTCTAGTCGACAACTAGCACTTTCAATTGGTATCGAGCAAGGTACTCCCTTGTTCGTGTGATTCGTTTAACCACGGAGTTTAGCTATGTCGATCGCAGGATAATCAAAGTCTCCGCCTGCGTGCCCGCCTTCGATGGAACTGAATATCCTCTATCGAAGAATAAGATGCGATGCATCTTGAAGCCATTGATGTCGACCTCTGGTATGTCGTCAAGAATGGTGTTCCCAAGACTGGTGAAGGTGTCACCCCTGCTAATGTCAAGAAGTTCATTCAACTGGATTCTACTGCCAAGAACATCACTTGTGGTCATCTGACCAAAGGACAGTATGGCCGTGTGAGTGCTCTGGAAACATCGAAGCTAGTTTGGGACTGGCTCTCCAAGGTCAACGAAGGCGTCTCAACCCAGAGAGATCAAAGGATCAGTGTTCTTCGCAACCTCTTCAACCACTTCAAGAGAAACGACAATGAGAATGTCCAGCTCACGTTTGATCACCTCAGTGACATCACAAATGAGCTTCGTGCTCTCGGCGCCACTGAGATCACCAAGCATGAAATTGTCAAGACACTCTTGAGATCACTTGACAGCTCATTCGACACCCTTGCCCCGATGATACAAGAATGCCCTGACTTCAAGACACTCGATCCGTCTGACATACTAGAGAGGCTCAACACATATGATTTCTAGCTATCTGAGAAAAAGACATATCTATGGTACCAACTATGGCCGAACTCGCGCTTAGAAGGCAAAAGTTGTTTCCTCATCTGAAGAAGAATCTGACTGCAGTTCTGGTGATCCTGATGATATTGGAAAGGAGCTTGCTATGCTTGTGAAGAAGTTCCGGAAGTTCATTAAGAAGAAGGGCTTCAGAAAGTCTTCACGATCCAGCTCAAGAAATGATGAAGCTTCCACTCATGATTACAAGAAGAGAACATGTCACAAGTGCAAGAAACCTGGACACTACATCTCTGAGTGTCCACAGTGGGACAATGAGAACAAGAAGAAGAAGAAGAAGAAGAAGAAGAAGAAGAGCAAGGAATATCATTGTGATGACAAGACAAAGAAGAAATCTTCAAAGTCTTCTTCCAAGTCTTCATCCAAGTCTTCATCACACAAGAAGAGCTCATCTGGCAAGGCTCGTGCTTTTGTTGGCAATGAGATGGATTCAGAGGAGGAGTTTGCTTCTGAGGAGGCGGAGGTGGAGTCTGAGGAGGAGTACGACTCTGGCGTTGCAAGTCTGGCTCTAGCTACATCCTACGTTGCCAAGTTCATCTTCAACCCTGAAGATAATGGCCCTGTCACCAACGCTGATGCTAATGACAATGATGACTCTGCTCCCACCTACTGCTTCATGGCACGTGGTGCCAAGGTAAAATCACGCGATGCTTACTTTCAAACATCAAGTGAAGATGACTCTGATTGTGAATCCAAACCCAGCTACAAAACACTTGCTAAAATTGCAACTGAACAACAGAAAGCTATGGAACATACTCAAAAACTGTTAGACAAAAGCGATGACCTATTGGACGCAGAAATGACCCAATCTCAGTCCTTAATTGAAAACATAAAAAATCTTCATGTTAAGTACCAGGAACTTGAAAGTCGTCATGAAATGCTCTCAATGACTCATGAACAGCTTTCCTATGATTATCTTCAAAGGAAGAAAGAACTTGAGAAATTGAGAGCGGCTCATGAAGATCTTCAAAAGGAGAATGAGTCACTTCGCGCTCAACAGATCAGTCCCGCTCAGGAAGGATTTGAACCACCATGTCTCAAATGCCTTAGCGTGATAACGCTACTTCTGTTGCTGAATGGTCTACTGCTGCTACTGTTGCCACATCTTCAACTGTTGATGTGGTAACTAACCCCTCTGCTGAGGATACCACTACTATTGTTGATGAAAATGCTAGGTTGAAGACATTGCTTGAAACAGGGATGTACAAAATTCTCAAAGGGCATCGACAACGTGTGATGTCCTCAAAAGCATATTCGAACGAAACCCTAGGAAAGAGGGTGTTGGGTTCGAGAGGAAAATGAATGTTGATGGTTCCTACTGGAAGCCTGAGTAGTACCCCAAAACCACATGGGTTGCTGCAAAGGGACCTTCAGTGGATCCTTCCACTTTATTTGGCTACACTTGTGCTAACCCAGTTATCATCGATGAATCCTTTGATGCAAGCTATAAACTGTTTAAGAATCAGAATGGTGAATGTTCGCCAGGTATATTCGTACTAACTGCAGGAATGGACCACCTATGAAGAAGATCTGGGTTCCCAAAAGTTGTCTTGAGAATATTCCTGTAAATGTCATCATGACACCGCCTATGAAGAAGACAAATCCCAGACCAAAAGCTTCATATGGTCCAAAGGCTTCATACAGATAAAGGACTCACCTGAGTCATCCTAACGCCAATGTTTTGCAGGGAAATCATACTCAAACTTATGAATATGAGTGTGTTTCATCAAACCGCTATGTTCATAAAACTAAGAACTTCTCTGCTTATTCATATGAGTATCATTCATCTCCTGCAAGGCTATTTGCTAGGGCTCCAAAGCCGAAGTTCTCAGATGCTGCACTTAGACTCATTGCTTCTAAGCCACCCCTGAAGATGTGGGTGGTTAAGAAGAGTTAACTTTCTTTTGTAGGGAAAGGTCTCCAGCCGGAAATCAAAGGAGTCTGATGCTAATGTTGGGGACCTAAAACATCTTGTAGGGCGCAAGATAAAATGCCCAAATGGTCTTACTATGTATTTTGTTCCTGAATCGCTTGCCAATCATCCTATCAGTCCTAACCTTGATCTGAGCTTTGATAATCCTCTTGTGCGTCAAATGTTTATGCTTCACAATACTCTTGGTGAAGCCTATCCCCCTAACTGTACTATAGGGTATGACACCTCATGCTTCAGAATGGATTATGGACAGCGGATGCACTAATCATATGACTAGTGATCGAAGTCTTCTCATGGACTCAACTTTACGTCCATCTGACAAAAGTCACATCACATTTGCTGACACTGGTAAAAGCAAGGTATTGGTTCTAGGTAGAGTTGCAATATCAAAGGATCAGCACATGGATAAAGTGATGCTTGTTGAATCCCTTGGTTTCAACTTAATGTCTGTCTCAATGCTTTGCGATTTGAACATGATTTTGATATTTGGAAAATATCGTTGTCTTGTACTAATGGAATCTGACAAGTCTCTAGTCTTTGAAGGGTATCGGAAAGATGATTTGTACATGGTAGATTTCTCAGCAGGACCACAGCTTGCCGTATGTCTTCTAGCAAAAGCTTCAGAGTGCTGGCTCTGGCATCGGAGGCTAGGGCATGCTGGCATGAGGAACTTGCATATGCTTGCAAAGAAGAAACACGTCATAGGCATCGAGGGCGTCAAGTTCAAGAAGGATCACTTATGTGGTGCCTGCGAAGCTGGAAAGATGACTAGGGCCAAGCATCCCACGAAGACAATCATGACGACGTCTCAACCCTTCGAGCTGCTACACATGGACTTATTTGGCCCTACTCACTACTCTACTCTCACTACTACTGCTTGTCTCTATGGCTTCGTCATTGTTGATGATTATTCAAGATATACTTGGGTGCACATAATTCTCTACAAGACTGAAGTGCAGGATGTATTCAGACGCTTTGCCAACCGTGCCATGAACAACTATGGCGTCAAGATCAAGCATATCCGAAGTGACAACGGCACAGAGTTCAAGAACACCGGCCTCGACCTTTACTTGGATACATTGGGAATCACTCATGAGTTCTCAGCTCCGTACACACCTCAGCAAAATGGCATCGTGGAGCGTAAGAACAGAACACTCATTGAGATGGCTCGGACGATGTTTGATGAATAAAAGACTCCAAGAAAGTTCTGGCCTGAAGCCATTGATACTGCATGTCACGTCATCAACCGTGTTTATCTTCACAAGCATCTGAAGAAGACATCCTATGAACTCCTAACTGGTAAGAAGCCAAATGTCAGTTAGTTCAGAATATTTGGTGCTAGGTGCTGGATCAAGGATCCACATCACACTTCAAAATTTGCGCCGAAAGCACATGAAGGTTTTATGCTTGGTTATGGAAAGGACTCGCACTCCTACAGAGTCTTCAACCCCTTTAACTATAAAGTGGTTGAAACTATGGATGTGTGGTTTGATGAGACTAACGGCTCGCAAAGAGAGCACCTGCCAAATGTGATAGATGAAGTTCCACCTAGTGAATCCATCAAGCTTATGGGAACTGGAGATATCATACCGTCTGAAGCACAGCCTGAAGAGGAACTTATCATTTCTGCACCTAATCAACCTAAAGACAATGCTCAGCCCGAAGACAATCCTCCTAACGATGACAATGATCAGCAAGAGCAAAATCTTCATCCAGTTCATCCTCGTGTTGCAAATGAAGTACAGATTGAGAAGATAATTGATAGCATCAATGCGCCTGGTCCACTCACTCGTTCAAGAGCAATACAGCTAGCAAATTCCTGTGGGCACTTTGTATTTGTCTCAATATCAGAACCCAAGAAAGTTGCTGAAGCCTTCATGGAACCTGAATGGATTCAAGCTAGGCAAGAAGAGCTTCAACAGTTCAAGATGAACAATGTATGGGAACTTGTCAAGCGTCCTGACCCTTGCAAGCACAACATAATAGGCACAAAATGGATATATCGCAACAAGCAAGATGAGCATGGTCAAGTAGTCAGAAACAAGGCTTGTCTCGTTGCCCAAGGATACACTCAAGTTGAAGGGATTGACTTTGATGAAAAATTTGCTCCTGTGGCTAGGCTTGAAGCTATTCACATATTGCTAGTCTATGCAAATCATCACAACATATTACCGTATCAAATGGATGTGAAGAGTGCATTTCTCAACGGCAAGATTGAAGAAGAAGTGTATGTTGCACAACCTCCTGGCTTTGAAGATCCAAAACATCCTGACATGGTATACAAGCTTAACAAGGCATTGTATGGCCTCAAACAAGCCCCTCGCGCTTGGTATGACACACTCAAATACTTACTGAAGAGCAAAGGCTTCAAGCCTGGTTCCCTGGATCCCACACTCTTCACGAAGACATATGATGGTGAACTGTTTATGTGCCAAGTATATGTGGATGACATTATATTCGGATGCACTAACCAGAAATACAGTGATGAGTTTGGACACATGATGCAAGAGCAATATCATATGTCCATGATGGGTGAGCTGAAGTTCTTCCTTGGTCTTCAAATTCCTCAGCAAAGCAATGGCATCTTCATATCTCAAGAGAAATATCTCAAAGATTGCCTGAAGAAGTTTGAAATGCAAGACTGCAAATGTTACACGACGCCAATGCCAACCAAGAGTCATCTGGGTCCTGACACCAATGGTAAAGAGTTTGATCAAAAGGTATACTCTCCATGATTGGTTCTTTACTTTGTTTATGTGCATCTAGGCCAGATATAATGCTTACCGTTTGCATGTGTGCCCTATTCCAAGCGGCACCAAAGGAATCGCATCACTTAGCTGTGAAGCGAATTCTTTGATATTTGGCTTACACCCCAACACTAGGATTATGGTATCCAAAGGGCTCAGAATTTGATCTAGTTGGATTCTCGGATACGGATTATGCTAGTGACAAGGTGGATCGCAAGTCTACATCAGGCACATGTCACTTTCTGGGACGATCACTTGTCTGTTGGTCTTCAAAGAAGCAGAATTGTGTATCACTCTCCACTGCTGAATCTGAATACATTGCTGCTGGATCTTGCTGCGCTCAGCTTCTATGGATGAAGCAAACACTCAAGAACTATGGCATCCATCTGAAGCAAGTACCGATCTACTGCGATAATGAAAGCGCCATCAAGATTGCCAACAACCCAGTTCCGCACTCGAAGACAAAGCACATTGAAATTCGTCATCACTTTCTCAGAGATCATGTTATGAAGGAAGATATTGATATCATTCACGTCAACACTGAAGAGCAATTGGCAGATATCTTCACAAAGCCCTTGGATGAGAAAAGGTTTTGCAAGTTGCGGTGTGAGCTAAATATCTTGGAATCCTCGAATATCCTATGATCAGGCACACATCCTAACACTTATGCATGTTGATGACTTAGATGTGCAACACACGAAGTAATGTATATCCTCAATCAATGAAGACTTACACTCTGAGTGTGAATACATTAATGCAGAATTTGACTTCAGAGCGCCAAGATAATTGTGCTCCGTGTCTGGGTCTAATACTTCCTATACGGTGGGTAATGCCACCACCAAACTGTTGTTTGGGGTGTTTTCTCTTGGCGTTACTTTTACAAAGTCTTCGCATTTGGTTTGTCTTCAATATTGACATGACTTCATGTTTATCTTCACAATGTTGATTTGGTCTTATTCTGATATATACATATATTTGTGTTTTGTCCTCTACAGCATTCACTTATAGCTATGTCTTCTCGTTTGAATCTTTTGAACTAAGTGAATGTGATTGGACCCCAACCTCTCTATGCTTTCTTCTCAAATCTATCTATCCAAATCATATGCATTCTATTGAAACCGTCGAATGTCTTCTCTGCATTATTGTTAGCAGAAGATATAGAGACAAACATTAAATCTAGTTTAAATGCTCAATCCTTATTGCCTGAAACCTGGAGAAGCCGGAACGACAACCTGATAGTCTAGGCATGCGCGGGAACATGGAACAACTTCCAATGTGTTGCATGTTCGCCACGTGTCCCTCAGATGTGAACCGCCAGGGGCACCTGCGTAATTGCGTTGTGCCGTCCCTCTCCTTATAAATATACATCACATCACGGTCAAAATACTTCTTCCACCTCTCCACCTCAGAGAAACCCTAGCATCACCGCTAGCTCACGAAGACGCCGACGACGAAGCGCTTAGCTGCCGCTACCTCACCGCCTCCGTCTTCACGCCGGCCGCGGACATCGTCTTGTCCGCCGCCGCCATAGGTGTCCTCCGTCGCCAAGTTAGGGCATGGAAGATCGAACTGCTCGGCGTCCTCTTCTGCTTCGTCTAGTTGTTCATCGTGTGGTAAATTAAAACTCTCTTTTTACTGTCTTTTTGATCCGATAGATTCATCCTTCCTACCAAAAGTGGTTTTCTGCCTCCACAAATTTGGATCTATCCTATTCTGCATCTCATATTATGCCTAGTATATTCACTTATGCTTCACACGTAGTTAGATTCCTCACTTGTACCTATTTCTTGTATTCGTACAAATCTGGAACCAACTCTCAACATATAAGTGAATGTCTTCGCGCTATGAGGTCAAAATCTTCTAAACTGATTTATCTTCAAAACCTTCTGAGAATGCATACGACCTCTTCCCCTTCCGTCACATCTCTAATGCTGTCACAGGTACACGTCCGTGGGAGAATCCCTTGGTTCTCATAGTCTGCATTCATTTGTAGAAATCTTACAGCATCATATCAACTCTCCCGAAGCTAGTTCCTGTATGACCAGCAGACGGAAGCCATTGACAGTTTTGAAGCCATTCAGTCTAAACTACATGGCCACAGATAAGTCAGCAAGGAAGGGAGGCAGACAGCGCCGTGGGGGAACATCAAGAGATTTGCCACCTGACCTCTATGAGCTATACAAGACAGATCCAAAGAAGGATTACAATCAGCGCAAAACACGAATCCAATGGATTCTAAGATATTGGGCAGAGCAATGGTTCAAGTATAGGTTCTTGACCCAGGAATATGCAGAAAAGGATGCCATCAAGCGACCCTGGGGAGACATCTTGTACAAAAATCTTCCACCCAGGTCCAGAACTGAAGCCATTGAACAAGGCTTCTACCCTTGCATGGTCCGTGGACCACAGCCTGCTGATGCCGACTCATCTTCTCTGTATGGTGTCGTGACGACAATCTGTTCAAGCGCAACTATCAGTTTGCCAAGAACTCGGCAAAAGAGAACAAGAATTCACGGGGATTAGACTTCAACCCCGGTCCCTCTGCTCCTCGTGCCGATGGCACACGCGATGCTGAACCAAATATTGTTGGGCCCTTCTACAACCTTGAAGGTCTCATCACTCACATTATGGTTCAAGGGGCTGCCGTGGATCACTCTGCTGAAGACGCTGATTCTGACGAAGCGCCTGCACCACTAAAGCCTAAGAAGCTGAAGAAACCCAAGGCTTCGAAGCCCTCCACTGCACCAAGAGCTTCGCGAGCGAAGCCTCTGGCCACTGCTCCTCCTACACCAAGTGTGCATTCTGAAGATCTCTCACGCATCTCCAAGTCTAACAAGAAGAAGAAGCACGTACAGACTACTGGTCAAGCACTGACCCCTTCTGCTATTCTAAGGAATGAGAATGAAGCCATTGATCTGTCGAGTGATGACGATCTTGGCGATGATGCTCTTGAGATGCTAATAAAGAGCAAGCAAGAGTCGGGAATCTTCAATGATCTTCCCCTCTTCGATGTGGAAATTCTGAACAAGTTCATTGACGAGTGGTTTGATAGCCCAAACCTCAGTTTTGATGATCTTCAGCTCCCCATTGGCCTCAGCGTCTCCTTCCATGGAGCCATTGCTCCTGAGCTAGCTCTAGCTCAGAAAATTGTTGACCTGAAGCACAAGATTGACTATGAAAAGGCTCAGTTCAAGAAGCATGTAGCCAAACTCAGTGTGACTGATGTTCAGAATTTCAAGCAAATGATGCATGAGCTCAAGGAGGTGTTTCACAAGAAACGTGATGAAGCTAAAGGTTCTCGAGAGCGCATGAAGCTCCTGGCTGCCAAATGTGTTCAAGACTACAATGAAGCTGAGAAGCGTAAGGCACTTGGGTGTCCTGGCATCGACCCCAAGATGGCTGCCAAGAAGAAGCCTGATGTGGTCCCAGCTGAAGCATCCAGGCGGGATGAACCTCGCATTGTCTTCCCCGCCAGTATGACAGGCGTGAAGCCTAAGGTCCCCACAGTGGCTTCGGAGCTCAAGTAAACCAGGATAGCTGAAGCTGAAGCCCGAAAGCGCAAGTCCAAGAACACCACTGATGAAGCTCCACCAGCCAAGAAAAGAAAAACCAAGAAGAAAGATCGGGCTGCTCCCACAGAGCTCCTTGTCGTCTGTAGCGACCCGACCTCAGACGGTCAAGCCTCTGTGTTTCTGTGCCATCCCTGGATCAGTATGCTGGCACACACAGTACATCAATTTATATATCAAAGTGCAATCACATGTATAATTAACGTAAAACTGATATATACCTCATAAGTCACAGTGAAACAAATAGTCGGTGTGGAGTCCCATCAACGCCATCGGCAGGTTGAGTGTAGACCATAACCCTGCACTGCACTCTTACTCGTCGGAGTAAAATATCTGCAACATGAGACGTTGCAGCCGTGTAGGTCAGTACATTGAATGTACCGGCAAGATCACAACATGAGAAAACAGATGATAATACTATTCTATATGCAATATGGCTTTGTGGCTCTGTGTCTGATGTTTTTGCGTACAAGCTGGTTTTATTTTCCCTACATCAAAGGAATAACTGGAGTCCGTACTATGGAGTTTTCTATCATGACATGGTTCCGCCAACCGATGTCTCATAGCCCAAATTCATCATAAGTTGCCCACAATTAAGTTATCAGTCCGGTGTTGAGAGTTCCGAGATAGATCCAAGTCCAGAGGCTCAAATTGTCCGTAACCGGGGACACAGGTTTAAACCCTCTGCAGAGGTTTGTACACTTTACCCGCAAGATTCGATCCCTCTTTTTACGTTCTCGCACTTCAGGGTGTTTGAGAACAAGATGACCAAACATGGTCTTCGAAGAGTTCCTCGACCACCGTCCGGTGCTCATCCAATCCTACCGTAGTTCTACATCTGCTAGCACCGCCCCAGCCAGATTCACCACTAAGGTCAACCAAGCCGAGCCCATAGTGACTTGCGGTTGCATGTAAGCTTCCGGGCATGAAGTATTCTTCCGTCTCTTTGAGTCTGGGTGAAGCTTTCCGCAAGATGTCATGGCGCTTCTCCATGCATCCCGCCAACCACTGGTTTCTCCAGGTGCAGTCAACCATCCTTCACCCAAGAGTGTGTATTGAATTCTTGTCTCGAGTCTTGAAGTCTTGAGGCCTTGAAGATGCAGTCCTTGCAGATGTCATCATGGAGTTGTCATCATTGACGTAGAATCCTCCTTCTTCACACCACTCTCGAACACTCATACCAAACCCCGTCTACTATAGCGTAGCATTAAAATAAATAACGTCCCGGGCTTGGTAACAGGGTGATGGGTTCCTACCTCATGCATACTACTCAACTACAAGAATTCAATATCACTCTGGAGGTGGTTGCAAAGATGACACTAAATGCAATAAAACATAGGTATGAAAGCATGGTCAAAGTGAACTTGCCTGGTACGTTGATGAAGATAACAACACTCTCACAAAATTTGATAGAACTATTCGTCACTCTCCGAAGAAAATCTATACAAGTCAAACATAGCATTCACATAAGCAATCATTCTAGCAAGCAATACTAACACTCAAAATAACAACTAAAACAAAAAAACTCAATAATAAAACTCCAACAAAGTCCAAAGAAGCTTCAAATAAAACTAGAAAGAAAACTACTAACGAAAATCTATGACTTTGCTACAAACATCTAATATAGTTTTGCCGTAAGTAAAAACTTAACAACAATTAAAATATTAAACTAATAAGTTAACAGAAAATAAAATGTAAAATAACTAATTTAACAGAAAGTATTTTTTCCATAAAATTTTATTTGCAAAAGAAACAAATAAAAGCTTTTATAAAACTCTAACTATGACCTATAGAAGGTTTCATACAAAACTAAGGAAAATAAATTTTTAAAATAAAAATAAAATTTTCGTCTGTTGTCTAACAGAAACACAACTAATTTTGTCAAAAGTGACAAAATAAATAATTTAAAACTAATAAAAACAATAAAGAAAAAGCTAAAACAGAACTAATAATAAAACAGTACTGTTTTGCTAAAATCCTAATTTAAATTAACCTGAAAATAAAATACTAAATACTACTGGATAAACAAAGGTCCTAGAGACCAGGAGCAAAAAGAATCGGTCAAAAATAATATTCCTAACTCAAAATATCTCAAATCTAGTGATTTGAGAAAATTCATCTAAACACAAATTTAAACTGCTCAAATATGAAATACAATTGAACTAACAGAAACTTCAGCAAATTTGTGACACATAGCAATTGGAATCACTCAAAAATACTAAAAACTCTAAAAGATATGAATTTTCTAAGATTGCTATTTTCTGAAAAAATGAATTACAGGATTTCGTGGATCTCACGGAGTAGTCGTCGGAGTTGGGGAAGAAGATCGGATCCGATGTTGCGGTTGCTCCTAGAGGAAAGGAGATCACAGGACGGTGGAGAGGAGATCATATAAACCTCAGGAGAGGTCGAGGAGTGGCGGCGGCACTTGGCGGCGGTGGTGGCTGCTGCTTCTGCTGCTGCTGCGGAGAGGAGAGGAGAGGAGAGGTGTTGGTTTGATGTGTTGGAGGGGGGGTGCTTGGGTATTTATATTGGGGAGGGAGGGTTTTGCTTGGGGTAGGGACAAGAAATAGACTAGGATTAGGAAACAAAAGGAAAAGATCTAGAAACAAATCGAATAAACTAAACGGGATCAAATCCTACTAGTATTAGGAAAAGGAGCGGTGCTCCTGGCTCCCTAGTGCGCACGCAGCGATGGTGGCCGGCCGGTGGCAGTGGCGGCTTGGGCCTTTGGCCCAAGGCGCCATGGATTTTTTTTATATATAAACATTTTTTTGACAGAGACAACAAAACAAAAATAAATAAAATTTTATATAGGCATATAATATATCAAAATTTTCAGAAAAAGATTTTCTACAACATGAACACTATTTTAGCTTCAAATAAAATACACACAAATTTTAATAATTCACACAGTGCTACCGGTCCAATAAAATCCAATAAAAATCATTTTTAAATACCAAAATGACTTCAAATTAATTTCTCTCCAATTTTCTCGATGTAGGGAATCATGTTACCCTATTTTCCATATATTTTGTTTTTGGAGAAAATAATTTGAATAAAACTCAAATGACTCCAAATTGGAAATAAATTCAAAAGAACTTTGAATTTAATTCTTTTAAAACTCCCAACTCATATTTCATTTAATTTGAAGAAGTCATTTTATCTTCTCTCGTGAAAATCATTGAGTTGCATAAAGTTTCAGAATTGGAAATATTTTCCAAATGAAATTCAAATATTTTCAACACCCTTATCATTTAAATAAATGGAAGAAGTCATGTCATCTTCTCTCCAGGGTTTTGTGATGAAAAGAATTTGAATTCGAAGATCATAAAAGCAAAAATGAAAGTTTGGGAAAGTCCTTTTATTCCTCTCATTTAACTTTCAAAAAGTTTCAAATTCACTCACTTTCAGTCAATCAATCAAACAATCAACCAAAACTATCTATGTGTTTATAACATTCCAAAATTTAGAATTTTGGGATGTTACATCGTCGAGCCAATTTCTGTTGCTCGTCCTGCGTCTGCACACCAAGAGCGCCATTTGATTGTTCACGAGCCTGCTACCACAGAGGCTCCTGAGACTGAAGAGATTCCAGCTGTTAACCCCACCGCAGCTGAAGACATTGGTCACCAAGACAATGTAGAAGATGATGAAGTCCTTCCTCAGATCGAGCACAATGTGGTATCATCGCCTGTTCTCACGAACAATGAACTCATCAACATTGGTCATCCCTTGATGCCAATTGCTCAGGATGATTCATGGGTTGATCATCCTCAAGACTCCCGCCATGAAGAAGACACACTAACTACTCCCCCAACTCAAGTCACACGCCGGTACTTGAAGATGAAGACTTTGTGTCCCAGACAACTCCATCTCCACAAGCGTCGCCAGCATTTCGCAGGCTTCGCAAAGGACCAAGGCCACAAGTC
The DNA here is from genome assembly GCA_021605205.1 of Aegilops longissima. Lineage (NCBI taxonomy): Eukaryota > Viridiplantae > Streptophyta > Magnoliopsida > Poales > Poaceae > Aegilops > Aegilops longissima. Next base: position 371,219,742 of record CM038680.1, on the reverse strand, counting down.
ACTATTTCGAGTGTTCCAGAAGGAGAAGAGCACCGATCGGTATCTCGCCAAGTATTTCCTGAAGCCTCTCCAACTACGAACATCTCCGAGTCTGAAGCCAAAGCGGCTGAAGACATTCCGGCTGCATCAGCCAATGAACAAGAAGAGTCAAGAGATGAAGAAGAATGTGTTGCTACACCCCCAACCAACCCTGAAGTTGTTCTAGAGGAGAACGTGTCCGACCCTCCAGCTACTTGAGTGGAGGTTGATAACATTGAGGTGACCACCAACAACAATACTGAAGCCAATGACATTGTCATGGCTGAAGCTAATGTGGCGCCTGAAGCTAATGTGGTGCCAGAAGTTCATGCACCTGAAGCCAATGCTGCACCTGATGCAAATCTGCAGCCTGAAATCAATGCCACTGCCACCGCCACTGCTCCTATACCGCCTCCAAGACCACACACCATCGAGCAAGCATATGATCGTGGTCAGCTGGTTACTGTCAGATGGCCCATTCTGGTTCCTCCACCTGCTGCTGGTCCTCAATTTGACTATCATGTCGAGCACAGGCCTCAGTTCCAGAAGCCTAAGCCAAGGTTGCCAAGGTTTCCAGGTACTGCAACTTCACCAGGGTCCTTCAATGCAAATGGCTTCATTGCACACAACACTTTCTTTGGTAGTGCCAAGAACCCCTCCTCCAAGCCAAGAATTTCATCTGATCAGTTCTGGAGCTATCAGCAGCGCATTTACTATTCATGTGTTCTCTATGACCAAGGGCGCATTTTTTCACATATGCGCCTAGACTGTGAAGCCATTGCTGGAATGCCATGCTTAGAAGAAGCCCTTGACTGCTTCCATGATGCTGGTCTCCACATTCGCGGCTACAACAGGGATCCGAAGACATGGATCCTTGAGTGGATGAGAGGCAACGTACACCATGAAGCTAAAGCTCTAGACATTATTGAGCTCATTGGTCTGCCCACTCCAGGTGAATTATATGAACCTGGTTGTCAGCTTCACTGCAATGCATTGGAGAGCATCTTTCAGAAGCCAGAGCCCAACATGAGCCTAAAGCTAAGCATGATGAAGCCTCTTCCACGCGACGCTGAATACCCAAGAGAATTCTTTGTTGAAGACCTAGAGTATCTGCCCCGAACGATCTATCATATCATAAGGCGAACTCTATGGCCCATCAAGGGACATTCTTCTGCAGCGAAGCTTGAAGGAGCAATGAAGACCTTGGTCTTTTATATCTTCAATGGAATCAGCTTCAATGATCAAGACTTCTTTATCAGGCAATTGGCTGCATCAGGCTCTGACCTCTTTGGTCTGAAGTTCTACGCTCCATGGATTATGCGTCTTGTCAAGCTTCACTCTGCCGTCAACTATCAGCCTTCTGCACGCAACCATCTCATATTTTTGCCAGAGGTTGATATGTCAGTTGAAGCCATATACCCAGAGCCTGCCAAGGAGCCTGTTTGTCTTCACAATGCCCATTGAAGGAGTTCAGGCCGTCACTCATGTTTATCCTTTGGCTGGCAATACATGCTTCCCTCACCGTGCCCATACTGAAGCCACTGAAAGCACTATTGCTCAACGGCCTCGGAAGCGATCTCATGTTCTCAATGACTGAGAGCTTCTCGTTGCCCTGCATCAGAAACAGGATAAGCATCACTACTGGCTGAAGCGACAGATGCAAAGCCTCTTGGTGGACGTCAATCGCATTCCCAACCTTGCCACCAAGAATGCATTTGTCACTCATGAAACCTGTCGGAGATCATGGAAGAGTTTGACTTTGCTCAGTGCTGAAGCTGATCTTCAAGACGATGGCTTCAATGAAAGATTCAAGTTTGACTCCACTCCTCCAAGGAATGTTGTCTTGCGTCGGACTCCCTCTCTTGAAGACTCTGACTATTCCTCCTCAGCTGCAATGGTGAATGCCAGAGTCATTGATGACCAAGATGATGCTACTTCACCAACTCCAACATCAGCGACCCTGCACCAAGTTCTTCTGCACCACCAAACCTCAACGACGACCCTGCTGCTTCACCTACTCCTCATGGGAATGAGTAGAGACTCTATGTCTTCAAACCTTTTTGGTCCTTACTGACAAAAGGGGGAGAAGCATATGAGTTGATAGTCTTCAAGCGGGTCCATATGGGTGGTTGCTTTATATATTTTGCCAAGTGTTTACAACTCTCGCTTTTGATACATTTGGTTCTTTGAGTTGTAACACTTAAACTTGATGGTTGTCTGCTACTTGTTTGCTATCTGTGATGCGATGATAAATTCCGCATGTACGATGATAAATCCCGCACGAAGTCATATTGCAGACGTCCATTTTCCATTATGCATGTTATTATCTTTGTTATATCAAATCATGCATGATGAATTGTCTTCATAAGTTGAAGAGGATCTCCACAAGTACAACCTGCCATGTGCATTTGCATTCCAAAAGAAAATTACTTATATGCACATCTTCAGGGGGAGCCTTCTGCTACTTATGAATACAATACCTTAATCCTCTACAACTTCACATACTTTTATCCCCGTTGAAAACTTCAACCAGTTTGTCATCAATCACCAAAAAGGGGGAGGTTGTAAGTGCATCTAGTGCCACCCCGAGTTGGTTTTGGAGTATTGACGACAAACCTGGTTGAGGGACTAATGTGTTTGTGAGAATTGTAGGATAACACAGGTAGTAGTCCCTCATTGATTCGGTTTACCTACCGGAGATGACCCCTAAAAATGTATGAAGACATTGAAGACAAAGGTGGTATGTGAAGATATTCACATTGAAGACTATGACATGAGAAGACATCGTGTGAAGACTATGGAGCGCGAAGACTTAGTTGTTTCGTTGTTTCCTTTTTTCTTTGTTGAGTCATAGGAACCACCATACTGTTAAGTGGGGTCCCAGTGAACAAAGTCAGAGTGACTGAAGTGATGCTCAACCAAAATCCTATGTCTTCGAGCAAAGACAATGAGAGCAAATCTTATCCAGAGCTGGATGAGTCAGCTTTACTTGTAGCCCAAGTCAAGCTGCCGCGTGTGTTTGAAATCTGACCGTTGGAACACGTGTTAGTTCCTTAGTGACCCAGGGTCATTTCGGAAAAATCAGGTCGGGTTGCCTAGTGGCTATAAATAGCCCACCCCCTACACCATAAATTGGTGGCTGCTCAGAGTTAGTGCACGGCTTTTGTCATTTGAGAGCAACCCACCTCCGAAGCTTTTTGAGAGAGAAATCCTGGCGAGGACAAAGCCCAAACACCTAGAGCCAAAGAGTGTTAGGCATCACTGAAGTCTTTCTGTTCGCGTGACCTAAAGACTTGTTACACTTGAGGACTGTGAATCCTCCAGCCGGTTAGGCGTCGCGTTCTGAGCATCCAAGAGTCATTGTGGATCGCTGGTGAACAAAGTCTATGAAGGTTTGGAAGTCTACCTTGAAGACTTACCAGAGTGATTGGGCGAGGACTGGGTGTCCATTGCTCAAGGGGAATAAGGTGAAGACATGATCTTCTGAGTTAAATCTCAGCCTCCCTAACCATATGTACAGTTGTCACAGCAACTGGAACTAGTCCAACAAATCCTTGTCCTCACCAAGCGACTGGTTCTATCTTTTCCCTCTCTTTATTTACAGTTTGACTTCGTGAAGTCATTGCCTGCCTGTGTTACCTGTTTGCCTTCACTGTGTAACTTATATTGTTGTTTGGCTTCATACTATCTTCCATCCTAATCATTACTACCTAGCTGCTATTAGTCTTCGTGCTTTCACTGTTGGGGAACGTAGTAATTTCAAAAAATTCCTACGCACACACATGATCATGGTGATGCATAGCACGAGAGGGGAGAGTGTTGTCCACGTACCCTCGTAGACCGAAAGCGGAAGCGTTAGCACAACGCGGTTGATGTAGTCATACATCTTCACGATCTGACCAATCAAGTACCGAACGCACGGCACCTCCGAGTTCAGCACACGTTCAGCTCGATGACGTCCCTCGAACTCCGATCCAGCTGAGCTTTGAGGGATAGTTCCGTCAGCACGACGGCGTGGTGATGATGATGATGTTCTACCGACGCAGGGCTTCGCCTAAGCACCGCTATGATATTATCGAGGTGGATTATGGTGGAGGGGAGCACCGCACACGGCTAAGAGATCAAGAGATAAATTGTTGTGTCTCCAAGGGGTGCCCCTCCCCGTATATAAAGGAGTGGAGGAGGGGGAGGGCCGGCCCTCTTTATGGCGCGCCCTAGGAGGAGTCCTACTCCCACCGGGAGTAGGATTCCCCCCTTTCAAGTAGTAGGAGTAGGAGTTAAGGAAAGGGAGAGAGAGAGAGGAGGAAGGAGGGCAGCCCTCCCACTAGTCCAATTCGGACTAGGCCTTGGGGGGGCGCCCAGCCTCTCCTCTCACTTTCCCCTAAAGCCCAATAAGGCCCATATACTCCCCGGCGAATTCCCTTAACTCTCTGGTACTCTGAAAAATACCCGAATCACTCGGAACCTTTCCGATGTCCGAATATAGTCGTCCAATATATCGGTCTTTATGTCTCGACCATTTCGAGACTCCTCGTCATGTCTCCAATCTTATCCGGGACTCCGAACTACCTTCGGCACATCAAAACACATAAACTCATAATATAACCATCATTGAACTTTGAGCGTGCGGACCCTACGGGTTCGAGAACAATGTAGACATGACCGAGACACGTCTCCGGTCAATAACCAATAGTGGAACCTGGATGCTCATATTGGCTCCCACATATTCTACGAAGATTTTTATCGGTCAAACCGCATAACAACATACGTTGTTCCTTTTGTCATCGGTATATTACTTGCCCGAGATTTGATCGTCGGTATCTCAATACCTAGTTCAATCTCGTTACCAGCAAGTCTCTTTACTCGTTCCGTAATACATCATCCCGCAACTAACTCATTAGTTACAATGCTTGCAAGGCTTATAGTGATGTGCATTACTGAGTGGGCCCAGAGATACCTCTCCAACAATCGGAGTAACAAATCCTAATTTCAAAATACGCCAACCTAACAAGTACCTTCGGAGACACCTGTAGAGCACCTTTATAATCACCCAGTTACGTTGTGACGTTTGGTAGCACACAAAGTGTTCCTCCGGTAAACGGGAGTTGCATAATCTCATAGTCATAGGAACATGTATAAGTCATGAAGAAAGCAATAGCAACATACTAAACGGTCGAGTGCTAAGCTAACGGAATGGGTCAAGTCAATCACATCATTCTCCTAATGATGTGATCCCGTTAATCAAATGACAACTCATGTCTATGGTTAGGAAACTTAACCATCTTTGATTAACGAGCTAGTCAAGTAGAGGCATACTAGTGACACTATATTTGCCTATGTATTCACACATGTATTATGTTTCCGGTTAATACAATTCTAGCATGAATAATAAACATTTATCATGATATAAGGAAATAAATAATAACTTTATTATTGCGTCTAGGGCAAATTTCCTTCAGTCTCCCACTTGCACTAGAGTCAATAATCTAGTTCACATCACCATGTGACTTAATACCAATAGTTCACATCACCATGTGATTAACACTCATAGTTCACATCGTCATGTGACCATCACCCAAAGGGTTTACTACAGTTAATAATCTAGTTCACATCGCTATGTGATTAACACCCAAAGAGTACTAAGGAGTGATCATGATTTGCTTGTGAGAGAAGTTTAGTCAACGGGTCTGCCATATTCAGATCCGTATGTATTTTACAAATTTCTATGTCAACAAGGCTCTGCACGGAGCTACTCTAGCTAATTGCTCCCACTTTCAATATGTATCCAGATTGAGACTTAGAGTCTTCTGAATCAGTGTCAAAATTTGCATCAACGTAACCCTTTACGATGAACCTTTGTTTGTCACCTCCATAATCGAGAAACATATCCTTATTCCACTAAGGATAATTTTGACTGCTGTCCAGTGATCTACTCCTAGATCACTATTGTACTCCCTTGCCAAAATCAGTGTAGGGTATACAATAGATCTGGTACACAGCATGGCATACTTTATAGAACCTATGGCTGAGGCATAGGGAATGACTTTCATTCTCTTTCTATCTTCTGCCGTGGTCGGGCTTTGAGTCTTACTCAATTTCACACCTTGTAACACATGCAAGAACTCTTTCTTTGACTGTTCCATTTTGAACTACTTCAAAATCTTGTCAAGGTATGTACTCATTGAAAAAACTTATCAAGCGTCTTGATCTATCTCTATAGATCTTGATGCTCAATATGTAAGCAACTTCACCGAGGTCTTTCTTTGAAGAAACTCCTTTCAAACACTCCTTTATGCTTTGCAGAATAATTCTACATTATTTCCGATCAACAATATGTCATTCACATATACTTATCAGAAATGTTGTAGTGCTCCCACTCACTTTCTTGTAAATACAGGCTTCACCGCAAGTCCGTATAAAACTATATGCTTTGATCAACTTATCAAAGCGTATATTCCAACTCCGAGATGCTTGCACCAGTCCATAGATGGATCGTTGGAGCTTGCATATTTTGTTAGCACATTTAGGATTGACAAAACCTTCTGGTTGCATCATATACAGTTCTTCTTTAATAAATCCATTAAAGAATGCAGATTTGTTTATCCATTTGCCAGATTTCATAAAATGCGGCAATTGCTAACATGATTCGGACAGACTTAAGCATAGATACGAGTGAAAAACTCATCATAGTCAATACTTTGAACTTGTCGAAAACCTTTTTGCGACAATTCTAGCTTTGTAGATAGTAACACTACTATCAGCATCCGTCTTCCTCTTGAAGATCCATTTAATCTCAATGGCTCGCCGATAATTGGGCAAGTCAATCAAAGTCCATAATTTGTTCTCATACATGGATCCCATCTCAGATTTCATGGCCTCAAGCCATTTTGCGGAATCTGAGCTCATCATCGCTTCCTCATAGTTCGTAGGTTCGTCATGGTCAAGTAGCATGACCTCCAGAACAGGATTACCGTACCACTCTGGTGTGGATCTTACTCTGGTTGACATACGAGGTTCGGTAGTAACTTGATCTGAAGTTTCATGATCATCATCATTAGCCTTCCTTACTAATTGGTGTAGGCATCACTGAAACTGACTTTTGTGATTAACTATTTTCCAATTTAGGAGAAGGTACAATTACCTCATCAAGTTCTACTTTCCTCCCACTCACTTCTTTCGAGAGAAACTCCTTCTCTAGAAAGGATCCATTATTAGCAACGAATATCTTGCCTTCGGATCTGTGATAGAAGGTGTACCCAACTGTCTCCTTTTGGTATCCTATGAAGACACATTTCTCCGATTTGCGTTTGAGCTTATCAGGATGAAACTTTTTCTTATAAGCATCGCAACCCCAAACTTTAATAAACGACAACTTTGGTTTCTTGCCAAACCATAGTTCATACGGTGTCGTCTCAACGGATTTAGATGGTGCCCTTTTTAACGTGGATGCAGCTGTCTCTAATGCACAACCCCAAAACTATAGTGGTAAATCGGTAAGAAACATCATAGATTGCACTATATCCAATAAAGTACGGTTATGACATTCGGACACACTATTACACTGTGGTGTTCCAGGTGGCGTGAGTAGTGAAACTATTTCACATTGTTTTAACTGAAGGACAAACCCATAACTCAAATATTTCACCTCTGCGATCATATCGTAGAAACTTTTATTTTCTTGTTACGATGATTCTCCACTTGTTTCAAACTTGTGTTTCATCAAGTAGATATACCCATATCTGCTCAAATCATCTGTGGAGGTCAGAAAATAACGATACTTGCCGCGAGCCTTAACACTCATCGGACCGCATACATCAGTATGTATTATTTCCAATAAGTCAGTTGCTCGCTCCATTGTTCCGGAGAACGGAGTCTTAGTCATCTTGCCCATGAGGCATGGTTCGCAAGCATCAAGTGATTCATAATCAAGTGATTCCAAAATTCCATCAGCATGGAGTTTCTTCATGCACTTTACACCAATATGACCTAAACGGTAGTGCCACAAATAAGTTGCACTATCATTATTAACTTTGCATCTTTTGGCTTCAATATTATGAAAATGTGTATCACCACGATCGAGATCCAACAAACCATTTTCATTGGGTGTATGACCATAGAAGGTTTTATTCATGTAAACAGAACAACAAATATTCTCTATCTTACATGAATAACCATATTGCAATAAACATGATCCAATCATATTCATGCTCAACGCAAACACTAAATAACATTTATTTTAGGTTCAACACTAATCCCGAAAGTATAGGGAGTGTGCGGTGATGATCATATCAATCTTGGAACCATTTCTAATACACATCGTCACTTCACCCTTAACTAGTCTCTGTTCATTCTGCAACTCCCGTTTCGAGTTACTACTCTTAGCAACTGAACTAGTATCAAATACTGAGGGGTTGCTATAAACACTAGTAAAGCACACATCAATAACATGTATATCAAATTGTAGCGACCCGACCTCAGATGGTCAAGTCTCTGTGCTTCCGTGGCATCCCTGGATAGGTAATGCTGACACACACAGTACTCGAAGGATTTATAACAGAGTAGCAACCACACACTTATTACATCGAATGTCTCAAAAGAGAACTTATTACAATAATATGGCTTAAGGCCATCTAATACTATAATAGAGGAAGGCTTGGAAGATAAAGTGAGTCCATCAACTCCAACGGCATAGCTGAGCTGCACGGCAACGACCTATCAAACCTTACTCCTCGTCTGAAAAGTCTGCAACATAATACGTTGCAGCCCGAGAACGGGTCAGCACATGGAATATGCTGGCAATGTAACACAATAGAGCAATAACAGAATAATGCTAACACTACATGCATGTTTGGCTGGTGGAAAGCTCTCTGATTCTGATAGCTATGGAAAGCCAATTTTTCCCTACATCAAAGGAATAAAATTTACTTTAACTATCATGGTGGTTGAAACATCATTGAGAAGGTATAACCCCAACTCAATCCCAAATAAGGTACTTAACATCCCAGCAATATTTATTTAGAGTGATGAGATACATGTGAATACTCAAGTACTAGATACTCAGAATTGTCCATAACCGGGGACACGACTAACCATGATTAGATTGTACACTCTGCAGAGGTTTGCGCACTTTTCCCCACAAGACTCGATCGCCTCCGTTGATTTCTCTCACTGCATGGTGTTTGAGAAACGGATGACCGAGACACTGTCTTCCAGAAACATTAACTCTCTACTCCGGGGAGACCATACCAAACCTACAAAACCCACTACCTGCTGATCTACCTCTTCAAGAGCTTCACGTAACTTACTCAACTATGCTAGAGCCCATAATAGCTTGTGGCTGCACACGGAAGTTTCTAGCATGAATAATCTCAGTTCCCTTTGAGCACTGGTGGCGGTCCATAGGAAGATCACACGGGTACCCGGGATTTCCAAAATAAAACAGACAACTTTGGGTTCCCAGGTGCCTCAATCCACCCAGATGTGTATTAAAGTTGCCACCTTAAGTTAACCATTAATTAACAATCTCACATCTGTCATGAATAACTCTCAAACCCAACCACGTCTACGAGCATAGCATAGCAATATAAGCAACACGCAGAAGTAACTCCCAAGGGTTTGATAGTAACAGGGCAATAGGTTCCTACCTCATCATCTACTTCCCAACCCACAAATTAATGACATCCTAACCATGCAATGTTTGAGGGTTGAAACTAATGCATAAAAACTGGGTATGAAAAGAGTATGATCAAAGTGTTACTTGCCTTGCTGACAATCCGGGAATCCTAGAGACTCGTATTAACACGCTTCGCACTCCGGGAATTCTATCGCAATCAAACAATAGCATACATAAGCAACAAGCAAAGATGCACAAACGAAACTTCAACTGAAAGAGGTTGACTGGAGAGTTCAACTTAAGAACTCCGGTTCACAAGAAGAATCAAACCAAACGGAGCAATGAAACTCAAACGGCGAAAGAAACAAGATCCGTTTACTACTCTGAACTAGGGTCAAATTTTACAGAGGCAAAAAATCGTTTGAGTTGACTATTCGGAAAGAGGGTTTCGAGATGAAACTCCAGGCGCTTGAATCGCCTGATTCCGATAAACGAGCGAAAAGTTATACTAGTTCGAACATCGGATCAGAAATCGCGATCAGAAAAATCACGGAATAAATCCGATAAAAAGAAAACGACGAATGGCTAAACGAACGAACGTTCATTAGCAGAAACTAAATGACGAACACGTTCGTTAGAACGAACGAGCGAACGCTCGCTAAACAAATAAACCGAAAAGAAAAAACGATCTATAAAAAAAACGAACTAGGGTTTTTGTAAAAAATCCGAAGGGGTTTTTCTAAAAAAAACCGGGATGCGAGTGGCTACCTCCGGCGAGGTCGTCCGTGGCGGGCGACTCGGCGGGCGGGCGAGGGCGGGGGCTCGGCGAGGGCGGGGTGGCGGCGGGGGCGGCGGCGGCTTAGAGGCGGCGGGGCGGGCGGCGGCTCGGGGCTCGGCTCGGCTCCGGGCTCCGGTGGTGGTGGTGGCTAGGGAGGCGGCTTATATAGGTTGGGGGCTCCGACTTGGGAGGGGCAAGGTGGCGGCGGCGGTGGTGTCCGGGTCGGACATGGCGGCGGCGACGCGGGGAAGGCGGCGGCGGTCGGGTGGGCTGGGCTGCCTGCTCAGTGGGCCCTTGGCCCGGTCGAGTATGAATCCTCTTTTTTTAAGCGTTCATGAAACTTATAAAAATCCTAGAAAAATAAATAAAAATCTAAAAATACCAAAACAAGTTTTCTCTGTCTAAATAAAATATTTAGAACATGATGAACTTTTCTTGGCCCCTAAAATGCAATATTTAAAACATGCAAATTTTTCTAGGGCAAATAACATTCCAAAAAAAATCAAATAAAAAATCCAAATAATGATTTTAACATTTTTCCTCCGATATTTCAATTATTTTGGAGAAGTCATATTATCTCCTCTCATTTATTATTTCAAACTAAAACATTTTCTGGAGAGAAAATACTTAAAATAAAAAATCCTCGTCTTCACTACTTGATAAAAATCAGATATGAAAATCGAAAAATCCCCAACTCTCTCCGAGGGTCCTTGAGTTGCTTAGGATTTCGAGGATTGCAAACAAAAGGCAATAAAATATGATATGCATGGATGACCTATGTATAACATGCCAAATTGAAATTTGGGATGTTACAAACCTACCCCTTAAGATGAATCTAGCCCTCGAGATTGGGTTAACTAGAAAATAGGTGCGGATGGTCCTTGCGAATATCATCTTCTCGCTCCCAAGTGGCTTCCTCCTCGGTATGGTGGCTTCACTGGACTTTGCAAAACTTGATAACCTTGTTGCGAGTGACTCGACTGTCGAAATCAAGAATCTTTACTGGCTTCTCCTCATAAGTCAAATTACTATCCAACTGTATCGCCTCTAGGGGCACTGTATCATTTAAGGGTATATCGGCCATCTCAGCATGGCACTTCTTCAGCTGTGATACGTGAAACACATCGTGAACTCCTGACAATCCTTCAGGTAACTCCAGCTTGTAGGCAACTTCTCCCATCCGTTCCAAAACACGATACAGTCCTACAAATCTTGTGGCTAACTTTCCCTTTACTCCAAAATGTTTCACTCCCCTCAAGGGTGATACTCGCAGATAGGATCTGTCTCCAATTTCATAGGTTACTTCCTTGCGTTTTGAATCTGCGTAACTCTTACATCTAGACCGAGCAATCTTTAGTCCATCTCGATCAGTTTAACCTTCTCCTCTGATTCCTTGATCAAATCTGGTCCAAACAACCGACGGTCTCCAACCTCATCCCACATCAATGGTGTTCTACATCTGCGTCCATCTGAGCTTGAGCGATGTCATCTTCAAACGGCACAGTAAGCTTGTTGTTGTACGAGAACTCTGCGTGACGGCAAATTGTCATCCCAACTAGATCCATAATCTAGCGCATGGGCTCTCAACATGTCCTCCGAATCTGATTGACTCTCTCTGTCTATCCATCCGTGCATGGGTGGAACGCGGTACTAAACTCAATCTGGTACCCAAAGTCCGTGTAGCCGATGCCAAAACTTTGAAGTAAACTGTGTTCCTCTATCGTCACGATGCTCCTCGGAACTCCATGCAAACATACGATCCTGTTCATATATATCTTGGCCAACTTTGCACTTGTATAGGTTGTTTTCTTTGGAATGAAATGGGCTACTTTGGTCAAACGATCCACAACTACCCATATTGAATCATATCCTGCCTTGGTTCGGGTAATCCGTAATAAAGTCCATGCCAAGTTTGTCCCACTTCCATTCGGTATTGGCATAGGCTGTAACAATCCGGCTGGCTTCGATGCTCTGCCTTCACTCTCGACATACATCACATACGGCTACATACTCGGCAATATCCTTCTTCATACCAGTCCACGAAGCGTTCCTTCAAATCCAAATACATCTTGGTGTTTCGGGGTGAATCGAGTATGGTGAGTCATGGGCCTCAAGTATTAACTTTCGATCTCCAATTGTTGGGCACATAAATCCGGTCCTCAAACCACAAGGTATCGTGCTCATCCTCGCGAAAACCTTTGGCTTTTCCTTTGTCCATCGTCTCTCTTATATCGGCAATCTCTTTGTCCTCCTTCTGAGCTTCTCGAATCTTGTTCAACAACGTCGACTGAACCTCCATTGTTGCAAGAAAACCTCTTGGAACAATCTCCAATCGAAGTTCCATGATCTCCGCAGCTAACTCCTTTGGCAATCCCTTGCTTTCAAGGATATTAGCATAACTCTTCCGCTAAAAGCGTCGCTTACGATGTTGGCCTTTCCGGATGATAGTGTAGCTTCATGTCGTAATCCTTTATAAGTTCTAGCCATCTCCTCATGTCGAGGTTTAACTCATACGTGTGAAAATGTACTTCAAACTCTTATGATCCGTGTACACATCACAACGGTTTCCAATAAGATAATGTCTCCGTGTCTTCAACGCATGTACTACGGCTGCTAACTCCAAATCATGCGTGGCATAGTTCATCTCATGTGGCTTCAGGTTGTCGTGAGGTATCTGAAACAACTTTTCCGTCTGCATAAGAACACATCCAAGTCCCAAGCGAGGCGTCACAATACACTTGAAACTCCTTATGTATATCCGCAATGTCACCTTTGGGGCTGTAGTCAACCGCTTCTTCAACTCCTGAAAGCTTGTCTCGCAATCCTCTGTCCATTTGAACTTAGTATCCTTCTTTAGCAATTCAGTCATTGGCTTAGCAATCTTGGAAAAATTCTCAATGAACCTCCGATAATATCCTGCGGTCCAAGGAAGCTGCGGATCTCGCCAACCGAGGTGGGTGCCAACCATTCGATGATCGATGAACCTTCATTGGGGTCTCTTGCTATACCTCTCCCGATATAACATGCCCAAGAAATCCAACTTCCTTCAACCAAAACTCGCACTTGCTGAGTTTGGCGATAACTAGTGTTCCTCGAGTTTCGAGAGAACCAAACGCAAGTGTTCCGCGTGCTCCTCTTCGTTCTTCGAGTATACCATAATATCATCAATAAACACCACAACAAACTTGTCCAAATACTCCATGAACACCTTGTTCATCATGCTCATGAAATAGGCAGGGGCGTTAGTCAGTCCAAATGACATGACCGTATACTCATATAATCCATATCGTGTGGTAAATGTTGTCTTTGGTATATCCTTCTCTCGGATCTTCAACTGATGGTATCCTGATCGTAGATCAATCTTCGAAAACACCTTAGCTCCTTGCAACTGATCAAACGGATCATTAATCATCGGTAAGGGATACTTGTTCTTTATAATTACTTCATTCAGAGCTCGATAATCAACAACCATCCATAGGGATTTATCCTTCTTCTCCACCAAAAGTACTGGGGCTCCCCAAGGTGATGAACTTCTATGAATGTAAACTTTCTCCAATAGTTCCTTGATCTGCTTCTTAATTTCCTCCAGATCATTTGCGGGCATCCGATAGGGTCTCTTGGATATTGGCCTGTGCACTGCAATAGTTCTATCGAAGCTGGATGTCTCGATCCGGTGGCATGCCCGTAACTCCTCCGGGAAAACATCCGGATAATCCTTTACTACATGTACTTCCTCCTGTACAACTCCCATGAGGGCATTCACTTGGCTCCTCCTAGGCACATGCCTAGATACATACTTAATCCTTTTTCCCTCTGGGGTGGTAAGATAAATTGACTTGCTAGCACAGTCAATACTTCCTCCATACTTTGACATCCAGTCCATACCTAATATCACATCCAATCCTTGCGACTCCAAGATAATTAGGTCAGATGGAAAAACATGCGTGCCAATGATTAGGGGTATCTGGGTGCACCATCTGCTAGCCATGTACTCTGCTCCAGGCGAGCTCACTAAAAGAGGGGTCCTAAGGGTTTGGGTTGGTAACTTAAACTTTTCCACAAATCCCCTTGATATGTATGAATGCGATGCACCAGTATCGAAAAGAACAAGAGCGGTAAATGACTAAACCGAAAACTTACCTATTACCGCGTCCGGCTGCTCTTCAACTTCCTCCATGTTAACGTGGTTCACTTGTCCTTTGTTGAATGGATTGGGCTTCTTCCCAGCGCTCCCATTTCCGTTTCCATTCTTTCCTTGAGGCAGTCATTGGCATAGTGCCTGTCTTCCCACTTAAAGCATATAACTTGGCTTAAGTCCCTCTTGGCGGGTGTAGCTGGGTTAGAGCGATTCTGATTATTGTTGACTCCATTCCCATTCCCGTTCTTCACACCATTTTGATTATGCGATCCTCCTCCAGTATGGTTATGTCCTCCATGGTTATCAACAAGTCCTCCCGAGTTCGGGGTTAAGCGAGGCTTCTGGTGAGCTCCTGAGTTATACTTCCCTTGTCCATACTTCCTCTTACGGTTCTCAATCTGCTGTTGCTTTCCTTCAATCATTAGGGCCTTATCTACCAACTCCTGGTAGTTGTTGAAAGTTGCCACCATCAACTGCATACTCATCTCATCATTCAGCCCTTCCATAAACTTCTCCTGCTTCGCGGCATCTGTGGCCACATCATCAGGGGCATAGCGTGATAACTTGCTAAACTCATCCACGTACTGGGCCACAGTACGGTTCCCCTGGCGTAAGTTGCGAAACTCGTGCTTCTTTATCTGCATGGATCCAGTTGAGACATGGGCCGTCCGAAAAGCTTGTTGGAACTGGTCCCAAGTGACATTGGCTATAGGAAAAGTAGCCGTGTAATTCTCCCACCATGCGGCTGCTGGTCCATCCAATTGATGTGCGGCAAAGCGCACCCTTTCAGCATCCGTGCGTCCTACGGTGGTTAACTCCCTTCTAATACGGCGTAGCCAATCATCAGCAACTATTGGCTCGGTGCTACTGGAAAACACCGACGGTTGTAGCCTCAGGAAATGGGTTAAATTATCCACTGGTGGCAGGGTGTTGTTGGCATTGTTGTTGTTGTTGTTGCCCTGGTTCCGAACTAGCAATTGCATCAAGGCATTCTGCTGCTGGATCAACCGGGTGAGCTCCGGTGGGAAATCAAAACCGGGGTCACGTCTCAGAGGCATCTGAGGGTTTTAGATGGAAGAGATTATAATAGAAAAAGATCTAGGGGAGAAACACTACCCATATGCATATGAGGCAAACACACACATTCATTCAATCAAGCAAGGGCATAAAAACGGTCTAGGACTATCGCATAAGTGCTCAACTACTACTAATTACATGGGGGAGTACTACTATTATATGGGGGTCATCTAGAAATTTTGATCAGTGGAAGACTCCATGATGTCTGCTCCAGCTTCGTCTTCATAGTCATCATCACTTGGATCAGAGTCGGTGTCGTCGATGATGATGTAGTTGTCCGGACAAGTGGGATCTTCTTCCTCTTCTTCCGGTGCTGGTCCTCCCATGAAGACTCCGATCTTCTTGACTAGGTCGTCATTCTTCTCTAGTAGGGTCTTGATTTCTTCCTCATATCCATCGCGTGTAAACTTGAGTTCTTCCTCTAGCTTGATGATCCTAGTTTTCTCCTTCTTCAAATCCATCATGTCTGCGCACATCTGATTCTCCTGACGTCGAATGTGCTGGTTTAGCTCCTGGATGTAAGCTGCAATGGATTTATTCTTCTTGGTGCTGATTACTTCCCATTGCTCGTCTCGGTGGCCACATATTTGATATATGGTGTCTTTAAGCTCCCGGTTGCAGACTTCTCCAATGCGTCCCATGGTAATGTGAGCAGCCATACTCTTGCCAAGGCTCCAGGTGGGTGCTTCAAAAGAAAGCTCTATGGACTTGGAAGTTGGTGAGAACGTCCTTCCTGGAACTTGTACTTGAATCATCCAGCGCTCTTCTTCTGGTAAAGTGGCGTTGTACGTCCCGGTGAAGCTTGGTATTCCAATATTCAGGTATCTAGTGACTTCCTTCAAGTGGCATCCAAAAGGTGTGTCTTCATCTGGTTGTGCAAACTTGTTCTTCATCTCCGTCATCCTAAAGAGTGGAAAAATGGAGAGGAGTCAGAAATGAGTAGAGAAGAGTGACCTATGGTTTTATCTTAGTGGTCGTGTCCTACACTCAGCGTGTGCTCTGATACCATCTTGTAGCGACCCGACCTCAGATGGTCAAGTCTCTGTGCTTCTGTGTCATCCCTGGATCGGTAATGCTGACACACACAAGACTCAAGGATTTATAACAGAGTAGCAATCACACACTTATTACATCGAATGTCTCAAAAGAGAACTTATTACAATAATATGGCTTAAGGCCATCTAATACTATAACAGAGGAAGGCTTGGAAGATAAAGTGAGTCCATCAACTCCAACGGCATAGCTGAGCTGCACGGCAACGACCTATCAAACCTTACTCCTCGTCGAAAAGTCTGCAACATAATACGTTGCAGCCCGAGAACGGGTCAGCACATGGAATATCTTGGCAATGTAACACAATAGAGCAATAACAGAATAATGCTAACACTACATGCATGTTTGGCTGGTGGAAAGCTCTCATACATAGATTTATGGAAAGCCAATTTTTTCCTACATCAAAGGAATAAATTTTACTTTAACTATCATGGTGGTTGAAACATCATTGAGAAGGTATAACCCCAACTCAATCCCAAATAAGGTACTTAACATCCCAGCAATATTTATTTAGAGTGATGAGACACATGTGAATACTCAAGTACTAGATACTCGAATTGTCCATAACCGGGACACGGCTAACCATGATTAGATTGTACACTCTGCAGAGGTTTATGACTTTTCCCCACAAGACTCGATCGCCTCCGTTGATTTCTCGACTTGCATGGTGTTTGAGAAACGGATGACCGAGACACGATCTTCGTAAACATTAACTCTCTACTCCGGGTAGACCATACCAAACCTACAAAACCCACTACCTGCTGATCTACCTCTTTAAGTGCTTCACGTAACTTACTCAACTATGCTAGAGCCCATAATAGCTTGTGGCTGCACACGGAAGTTTCTAGCATGAATAATCTCAGCCCTTTGAGCACTGGTGGCGGTCCATAGGAAGATCACACGGGTACCCCAGATTTCCAAAATAAAGCAGACAACTTTGGGTTCCCAGTGCCTCAATCCACCCAGATGTCTATTAAAGTTGCCACCTTAAGTTAACCATTAATTAACAATCTCACATCTGTCATGAATAACTCTCAAACCCAACCACGTCTACGAGCATAGCATAGCAATATAAGCAACACGTAGAAGTAACTCCCAAGGGTTTGATAGTAACAGGGCAATAGGTTCCTACCTCATCATCTACTTCCCAACCCACAAATTAATGACATCCTAACCAAGCAATGTTTGAGGGTTGAAACTAATGCATAAAAACTGGGTATGAAAAGAGTATGATCAAAGTGTTACTTGCCTTGCTGACGATCCGGGAATCCTAGAGACTCGTAGTAACACGCTTCGCACTCTGGGAATTCTATCGCAATCAAACAACAGCATACATAAGCAACAAGCAAAGATGCACAAACAAAACTTCAACTGAAAGAGGTTGACCGGAGAGTTCAACTTAAGAACTCCGGTTCACAAGAAGAATCAAACCAAACGAAGCAACGAAACTCAAACGGCGAAAGAAACAAGATCTGTTTACTACTCTGAACTAGGGTCAAATTTTACAGAGGCAAAAACTCGTTTGAGTTGACTATTCGGAAAGAGGGTTTCGAGATGAAACTCCAGGCGCTTGAATCGCCTGATTCCGATAAACGAGCGAAAACTTATACTAGTTCGAACATCGGATCAGAAATCGCGATCAGAAAAATCGCGGAATAAATCCGATAAAAAGAAAACGACGAACGGCTAAACGAACGAACGTTCATTAGCAGAAACTAAACGACGAACACGTTGATTAGAACGAACGAGCGAACGCTCGCTAAACAAATAAACCGAAAAGAAAAACCAATCTATAAAAAAATGAACTAGGGTTTTTCTAAAAAAAACGAAGGGGTTTTTCTAAAAAAAACCGGGCGGCGAGTGGCTACCTCCGGCGAGGTCGTCCGGTGGCGGGCGACTCGGGCGGGCGGGAGAGGGCGGCGGGCGGAGGGCGCTGGGTGGTGGCGGGAGGCGGCGGCGGCTCAGAGGCGGCGGCGGCGACTCGGCGGCGGCGCGGGCTCGGGGCTCGGGCTCGGCCGGGCTCCGGTGGTGGTGGTGGCTAGAGGCGGCTTATATAGGTTGGGGGCTCCGACTTGGGAGGGCAAGGCGGCGGCGGCGGGCGGCGGTGTCCGGGTCGGACACGGCGGCGGGCGACGAAGGAAGGCGGCGGCGGTCGGGCGGGCTGCTGGGTGGGCCCTTGGCCCGGTCGGCAAAAGGGTCCTCTTTTTTAAACGCTTCAATCAAACTTATAAAAATCCTAGAAAAATAAATAAAATCTAAAAATACGAAAACAAGTTTTCTCCGTCTAAATAAAATATTTAGAACATGATGAACTTTTCTTGGCCCCTAAAATGCAATTTTTAAAACATGCGAATTTTTCTAGGGCAAATAAAATTCCAAATAAAAAATCAAATAAAAAATCCAAATAATGATTTTAACATTTTTCCTCTGATATTTCAAATATTTTGGAGAAGTCATATTATCTCCTCTCATTTATTATTTCAAACTAACACATTTTCCAAAGAGAAAATAATTAAAATAAAAAATCCTCGTCTTCACTACTTGATAAAAATCAGATATGAAAATCGAAAAATCCCCAACTCTCTCCGAGGGTCCTTGAGTTGCTTAGGATTTAGAGGATTGCAAACAAAAGGCAATAAAATATGATATGCATGGATGACCTATGTATAACATGCCAAATTGAAAATTTGGGATGTTACACAAATATACCTATGTTCACTTTGCCATCCTTCTTATCCGCCAATTACTTGGGGTAGATCCGCTTCTAGTGACCAGTCCCTTTGCAGTAGAAGCACTTAGTTTCAGGCTTAGGTCCAGACTTGGGCTTCTTCGCTTGAGCAGCAACTTGCTTGTCGTTCTTCTTGAAGTTCCCCTTCTTCCCTTTGCCCCTTTTCTTGAAACTAGTGGTCTTGTCAACCATCAACACTTGATGTTTTTCTTGGTTTCTACCTTCGCCGATTTTAGCATTGCGAAGAGCTTGGGAATTTTTTTCGTCATCCCTTGCACATTATAGTTCATCACAAAGTTCTAGTAACTTTGTGGTAGTGACTAGAGAAGTCTTTCAATTACTATCTTATCTGGAAGATTAACTCCCACTTGATTCAAGCAATTGTAGTACCTGCACAATCGAGCACATGCTCTTGGTTGAGCTATTCTCCTCCATCTTGTAGGCAAAAAATCGTCGAGGTCTCATACCTCTCGACACGGGCATGAGTATGAAATACCAATTTCAACTCTTGGAACATCTTATATGCTCCGTGGTGTTCAAAACATTTTTGAAGTCCCGGTTCTAAGACGTAAAGCATGGTGCACTTAACTATCAAGTAGTCATCATACCGAGCTTTTGTCAAAACATGCATAACGTCTGCATCTGCTCCTGCAATAGGTTTGTCACCTAGCGGTGCATCAAGGACATAATTCTTCTATGCAGCAATGGGGATAAACCTCAGATCACGGATCCAATCCGCATCATTGTTACTAACATCTTTCAACTTAGTTTTCTCCAGGAACATATAAAAATTAAACGGGGAGCAACATCGCGAGCTATTGATCTACAACATAGATATGCTAATAATACCAGGACTAAGTTCATGATAAATTTAAGTTCAGTTAATCAAATTATTAAAGAACTCCCACTTAGATAGACATCCCTCTAATCCTCTAAGTGATCACTTGATCCATATCAACTAAACCATGTCCGATCATCACGTGAGATGGAGTAGTTTCAATGGTGAACATCACTATGTTGATCATATCTACTATATGATTCACGCTCAACCTTTCGGTCTCGGTGTTCCGAGGCCATATCTGTTATATTCTAGGCTCGTCAAGTTTAACCTGAGTATTCCGCGTGTTCAACTGTTTTGCACCCGTTGTATTTGAACGTAGAGCCTATCATACCCGATCATCACGTGGTGTCTCAGCACGAAGAACTTTCGCAACGGTGCATACTCAGCGAGAACACTTATACCTTGATAATTTAGTGAGAGATCATCTTATAATGCTACCGTCAATCAAAGCAAGATAAGATGCATAAAAGATAAACATCACATGCAATCAATATAAGTGATATGATATGGCCATCATCATCTTGTGCTTGTGATCTCCATCTCCGAAGCACCATCATGATCACCATCGTCACCGACACGACACCTTGATCTCCATCGTAGCATCGTTGTCGTCTTGCCAACTATTGCTTATACGACTATTGCTACCACTTAGTGATAAGTAAAGCAATTACAGGGCGATTGCATTGCATACAATAAAGCAACAACCATATGGCTCCTGCCAGTTGCCGATAACTCGGTTGCAAAACATGATCATCTCATACAATAAAATATAGCATCATGCCTTGACCATATCACATCACAACATGCCCTGCAAAAACAAGTTAGACGTCCTCTACTTTGTTGTTGCAAGTTTTACGTGGCTACTACGGGCTGAGCGAGAACCGTTCTTACCTACGCATCAAAACCACAACGATAGTTTGTCAAGTTAGTGTTGTTTTAACCTTCCCAAGGACCGGGCATAGCCACACTCGGTTCAACTAAAGTTGGAGAAACTGGCACACGCTAGTCACCTGTGTGCATAGCACGGCGGTAAAACCAGTCTCGCGTAAGCGTACGCGTAATGACGGTCCGGACCGCTTCATCCAACAATACCGCCGAACCAAAGTGTGACATGCTGGTAAGCAGTATGATTTATATCGCCCACAACTCACTTGTGTTCTACTCGTGCATATTACATCAACGCATAAAACCAGGCTCGGATGCCACTGTTGGGGAACGTAGTAATTTCAAAAATTTCCTACACACACACAGGATCATGATGATGCATAGCAACGAGAGGGGAGAGTGTTGTCCACGTACCCTCGTAGACCGAAAGCGGAAGCGTTAGCACAACACGGTTGATGTAGTCATACGTCTTCATGATCCGACCGATCAAGTATCGAACGCACGGCACCTCCAAGTTCAGCACACGTTCAGCTCGATGACGTCCCTCGAACTCCGATCCAGCCGAGCTTTGAGGGAGAGTTCCGTCAGCACGACGGCGTGGTCACGATGATGATGTTCTACCGACGCAGGGCTTCGCCTAAGCACCGCTACGATATTATCAAGGTGGATTATGGTGGAGGGGGGCACCGAACACGGCTAAGAGATCAAGATATCAATTGTTGTGTCTCCAAGGGGTGCCCCCCTCCCCGTATATAAAGGAGTGGAGGAGGGGGAGGGCCAGCCCTCTCTATGGCGCGCCCTAGGAGGAGTCAAGGAAAGGGGAGAGAGAAGAGAAGGAAGGAGGGGGCGCAGCCCCTCCCCCTAGTCCAATTCGGACTAGGCCTTGGGGGGCGCCCAGCCTCTCCTCTCTCTTTCCCCTAAAGCCCAATAAGGCCCATATACTCCCCGGCAAATTCCCGTAACTCTCCGGTACTCCGAAAAATACAAGAATCACTCGGAACCTTTTCGATGTCCGAATATAGTCATCCAATATATCGATCTTTACATATCGACCATTTCGAGACTCCTCGTCATGTCCCCGATCTCATCCAGGACTCCGAACTACCTTCTGTACATCAAAACACATAAAACCATAATATAACCGTCATCGAACTTTAAGCGTGCGGACCCTACGGGTTCGAGAACAATGTAGACATGACCGAGACACGTCTCCGGTCAATAACCAATAGTGGAACCTGGATGCTCATATTGGCTCCCACAAATTCTACGAAGATCTTTATCGGTCAAACCGCATAACAACATAAGTTGTTCCTTTTGTCATCGGTATGTTACTTGCCCGAGATTCGATCGTCGGTATCTCAATACCTAGTTCAATCTCGTTACCGGCAAGTCTCTTTACTCGTTCCGTAATACATCATCCCGCAACTAACTCATTAGTTACAATGCTTGCAAGGCCTATAGTGATGTGCATTACTGAGTGGGCCCAGAGATACCTCCCCGACAATCGGAGTGACAAATCATAATCTCGAAATACGCCAACCCAACAAGTACCTTCGGAGACACCTGTAGAGCACCTTTATAATCACCCAGTTACATTGTGACGTTTGGTAGCACACAAAGTGTTCCTCCGTAAACGGAGTTGCATAATCTCATAGTCATAGGAACATGTATAAGTCATGAAGAAAGCAATAGCAACATACTAAACGATCGAGTGCTAAGCTAACGGAATGGGTCAAGTCAATCACATCATTCTCCTAATGATGTGATCCTGTCAATCAAATGACAACTCATGTCTATGGTTAGGAAACTTAACCATCTTTGATTAACGAGCTAGTCAAGTAGAGGCATACTAGTGACACTATGTTTGTCTATGTATTCACACATGTGTTATGTTTCCAGTTAATACAATTCTAACATGAATAATAAACATTTATCATGATATAAGGAAATAAATAATAACTTTATTATTGCCTCTAGGGCATATTTCCTTCATTCACTTCATTGAATACTTGACTATGGCTTGCACAGTGTAGTCTACCTTCCGCTGCATGTTAATAGGTTCATTTCTATCGTTTGTCTTCGAAATTCTCATGTTTTGAAAAGTTCCATAAAAATCGCCTATTCACCCCCTAGTCGATAACTAGCACTTTCAGTGAGCACTCATTAAAATATGACATGCTAAAGAGTTGATGTTGGACAAGGAAGACAACGTAATGGGTTATGTTTTCTTATATCCGAAATAAAGTATATTGTCATGGATCATCCAACATGTTGAGATTGCCTTTCCCCCTCATGCTAGCCAAATTCTTTGCACCAAGTAGAGATACTACTTGTGCTTCTGAATATCCTTAAACCCAGTTTTGCCATGAGAGTCCACCATACCTACCTATGGATTGAGTAAGATCCTTCAAGTAAGTTGTCATTGTTGCATGCAATAAAAAATTGCTCTCTAAATATGTATGATTTATTAGTGTGGAGAAAATAAGCTTTATACGATCTTGTGATGTGGAAGAAATAAAAGCGATGGACTGCATAATAAAGGTCCATATCACAAGTGGCAATATAAAGTGACGTTCTTTCGCATTAAGATTTTGTGCGCCCAACCATAATAGCACATGACAACCTCTGCTTCCCTCTGTGAAGGGCCTATCTTTTATTCTTGTCTTATAACTTATACAAGAGTCATGGTGATCTTCACCTTTCCTTTTTACATTTTATCCTTTGGCAAGCACATTGTGTTGGAAAGATCTAATATATATATATATATATATATATATATATATATATATATATATATATATATATATATATATATATATATATATATATATATATCCAATTGGATGTAAGTTAGCATGAACTATTATTGCCGACATTACCCTTGAGGTAAAAGGTTGGGAGGCAACACTATAAGCCCCTATATTTCTCTGTGTCTGATTAAAACTCCATACCCTTAAGTATTGCGTGAGTGTTAGCAATTGTGAAAGACTAAATGATAGTTGAGTATGTGGACTTGCTGAAAAGCTCTTATATTGACTCTTTCCTATGTTATGATAAATTGCAATTGCTTCAATGACCCAGATTATAGTTTGTTAGTTTTCAATGAAGTTTCTGATTCATACTTGACATTGTGAATAGATTGTTACTTGAGCATGAGGAGTCATATGACAAAATATATACATGTTGCTGTTATAAGAATAATCATTATGCCCTCATGTCCGTATTTTATTTTATCGACACCTCTATCTCTAAACTTGTGGACATATTTTTTGTTATCGGTTTCCGCTTGAGGACAAGCGCGGTCTAAGCTTGGGGGAGTTGATACGTCCATTTTGCATCATGCTTATCGATATTTATTGCATTATGGGCTATTATTACACATTATGTCGCAATACTTATGCCTATTCTCTCTTATTTTACATGGTTTACATGAAGAGGAAGAATGCCGGCAGCTGGAATTCTGGGCTGGAAAAGGAGCAAATATTAGAGACCTATTCTGCACAGCTCCAAAAGTTCTGAAACTTCACGGAGGCAGTTTTGGAATTAATAAAAAATATTGGCGAAAGAATCAACCATAGGGGGGCCACCCACCATCCACGAGGGTGGGGGCACACCCTACCCCCTGGGCGCGCCCCTACCTCGTGGGCCCCCTGACAGGCCTCTGGTGCCCATCTTCTGCTATATGAAGTCTTTTACCCTGGAAAAAATCATAAGGAAGCTTTCAGGACGAAATACCGCCGCCACGAAGCGGAACCAATCTAGGGCTCCAGCGGAGCTGTTCTGCCGGGGAAACATCCCTCTAGGAGGGGGAAATCATCACCATCGTCATCACCATCAATCCTCTTAGCGGGAGGGGGTCAATCTCCATCAACATCTTCACCAGCACCATCTCATCTCAAACCCTAGTTCATCTCTTGTATCCAGTCTTTGTCCCAAAACCTCAGATTGGTACCTGTGGGTTGCTAGTAGTGTTGATTACTCCTTGTAGTTGATGCTAGTTGGTTTATTTGGGGGAAGATCATATGTTCAGATCCTTTATGCATATTAATACCCCTCTGGTTATGAACATGAATATGATCTGTGAGTAGTTATGTTTGTTCATGAGGACGTGGGAGAAGTCTTGCTATAAGTAGTCATGTGAATTTGGTATTCGTTCGATATTTTGATGAGATGTATGTTGTCTCTCCTCTAGTGGTGTTATGTGAACGTTGACTACATGACACTTCACCATTTTTTCGGCCTAGAGTAAGGCATTGGGAAGTAATAAGTAGATGAGGGGTTGCTAGAGTGACAGAAGCTTAAACCCTAGTTTATGCGTTGCTTCGTAAGGGGCTGATTTGGATCCATATGTTTCATGCTATGGTTAAGTTTACCTTAATACTTCTTTTGTAGTTGCGGATGCTTGCAATAGGGGTTAATCATAAGTGGGATGCTTGTCCAAGGAAGGGCAGTACCCAAGCACCGGTCCACCCACATATCAAATTATCAAAGTAACGAACGCGAATCATATGAGCGTGATGAAAACTAGCTTGACGATAATTCCCATGTGTCCTCGGGAGCGCTTTTCCTTCATATAAGAATTTGTCTAGGCTTGTCCTTTGCTACAAAAAGGATTGGGCCATCTTGCTACACCTTATTTACTTTCATTACTTGTTACCCGTTACAAATTACCTTATCACAAAACTATCTATTACCGATGATTTCAGTGCTTGCAGAGAATACCTTACTGAAAACCGCTTGTCATTTCCTTCTGCTCCTCGTTGGGTTCGACACTCTTACTTATCGAAAGGACAATGATATATCCCCTATACTTGTGGGTCATCAAGTCTTCATCTCGCAGAGACAAGGATAAACAGACGGTGCCCCAATGAAGCGAAGGAAAAGTGGTGCAAAGGAACAGATGTGTACGTGTTGATTCCACCCTAACCTTTCCTAAGCGGACCCCCTCTTAATAGTACGACTTTCCTACGACTCAAATCCACCAAAAAGAAACGTAGAGAACCACCGTCTTCGACAGGCTCCGAGGGGCACCGAATCGCCTTGTGCCTAGACATGAGATATCTGAAATGCTCAATGCACACGATTAGTCTGCAAATGCACTGTCATCAATCACCAAGCCACATAGGGAGAAATATGCCCTTATAGAGGCTTAGCCAACGGGTCTACTACATTCAGATCCGTATGTATTTTGCAAATCTCTATGTCTCCCTCCTTGATTTGATCACGGATGGCGTTGCGTTTCTTGATGTGTTTGGTTCTTTTGTGAAATCTGGATTCCTACGCTAAGGAAATTGCTCCAGTATTGTCACAAAAGATTTTTCATTGGACCCGATGCACTAGGTATTACACCTAGATCGGATCCGAACTCGTTCATCCAGACTCCTTCATTTGCTGCTTCCGAAGCAGCTATGTACACTGCTTCACACATAGATCCCTCCACGACGCTCTGCTTGGAACTGCACCAACTGACAGCTCCACCATTCAATATAAATACGTATTCGGTTTGTGACTTAGAGTCATCTGGATCAGTGTCAAAGCTAGCATCTACGTAACCATTTACGATGAGCTCTTTGTCACCTCCATAAACGAGAAACATATCCTTGGTCTTTTTCAGGTACTTTAGGATGTTCTTGACCGTTGTCCAGTGATCCACTCCTGGATTACTTTGGTACCTCCTTGCTAAACTTATAGCAAGGCACACATCAGGTCTGGTACACAGCATTGCATACATGATAGAACCTATGGCTGAGGCATAGGGCATGACTTTCATTTTCTCTCTATCTTCTGCAGTGGTCGGGCATTGAGTCTGACTCAACTTCACACCTTGTAACACAGGCAAGAACCCTTTCTTTGACTGATCCATTTTGAACTTCTTCAAAACTTTATCAAGGTATGTGCTTTCTGAAAGTCCTATTAAGTGTCTTGATCTATCTCTATAGGTCTTGATGCCCAATATATAAGCAGCTTCACCGAGGTCCTTCATTGAAAAACTTTTATTCAAGTAACCTTTTATGCTATCCAGAAATTCTACATCATTTCCAATCAACAATATGTCATCCACATATAATATTAGAAATGCTACAGAGCTCCCACTCACTTTCTTGTAAATACATGCTTCTCCGAAAGTCTGTATATAACCATGTGCTTTGATCACCTCATCAAAGCGTATATTCCAGCTCCAAGATGCTTGCACCAGTCCATAGATGGATCGCTGGAGCTTGCACACTTTGTTAGCACCATTAGGATCGACAAAACCTTCTGGTTGCATCATATACAACTCTTCTTTAAGAAATCCATTAAGGAATGCAGTTTTGACGTCCATTTGCCAGATTTTATAATCATAAAATGAGGCAATTGCTAACATTATTCGGATAGATTTAAGCATCGCTACGGGTGAGAAGGTCTCATTGTAGTCAACTCCATGACTTGTTTAAAACCTTTCACGACAAGTCGAGCTTTGTAGACAGTAACATTACCATCAGCGTCAGTCTTCTTCTTGAAGATCCATTTATTCTCTATGGATCGCCGATCATCGGGAAGTCCACCAAAGTCCATAATTTGTTCTCATACATGGATCCTATCTCAGATTTCATGGCCTCAAGCCATTTATCGGAATCTGGGCTCATCATAGCTTCTTCGTAGTTCGTATGTTCTCCATGGTCTAGTAACATGACTTCCAGAACAGGATTGTCGTACCACTCTGGTGCGGATCGTGCTCTGGTTGACCTACGAGGCTCTGTAGTAACTTGATCTGAAGTTTCATGATCATCATCATTAGCTTCCTCTCTAGTTGTTGTAGGCATCACGGGAATGGATTTATCTAATGAGCTACTTTCCAAATTGAGAGAAGGTACAATTACCTCATCAAGTTCTACTTTCCTCCCACTCACTTCTTTCGAGAGAAACTCCTTCTCTAAAAATGTTCCATTCTTGGCAACAAAGATCTTGCCTTCGGATATGTGATAGAAGGTGTACCCAACAATTTCTTTTGGGTATCCTATGAAGACACACTTCTCCGATTTGGGTTCGAGCTTATCAGGCTGAAGCTTTTTCACATAAGCATTGCAACCTCAAACTTTAAGAAACAACAGCTTAAGTTTCTTGCCAAACCATAGTTCATACGGTGTCGTCTCAACGGATTTAGATGGTGCCCTATTTAACGTGAATGCAGTTGTCTCTAATGCATAACCCCAAAATTATAGTGGTAAATCGGTAAGAGACATCATAGATCGCACCATATCTAATAAAGTGCGGTTACGACATTCGGACACACCATTACGCTGTGGTGTTCCACATGGCGTGAGTTGTGAAACTATTCCACATTATTTTAAATGAAGGCCAAACTCGTAACTCAAATATTCGCCTCCGCGATCAGATCGCGGAAACTTTATTTTCTTGTTACGATGATTCTCCACTTCACTCTGAAATTCTTTGAACTTTTCAAATGTTTTAGACTTGTGTTTCATTAAGTAGATATACCCATATCTGCTCAAATCATCTGTGAAGGTCAGAAAATAATGGTACCCGCGGCGAGCCTCAACATTCATCGGACCGCATACATCGGTATGTGTTATTTACAATAAGTCATTGGCTCGCTCCATTGATCTGGAGAACGGGGTTTTAGTCATCTTGACCATGAGGCATGGTTCGCAAGTATCAAATGATTCATAATCAAGTGATTCCAAAAGTCCATCTACATGGAGTTTCTTCATGCGCTTTACACCAATATGACCTAAACGGCAGTGCCACAAATATGTTACACTATCATTATCAACTTTGCATCTTTTGGCATCAATATTATGAATATGTGTATCACCACAATCGAGATTCAACAAAAATAGACCACTCTTCAAGGGTGCATGACCATAAAAGATATTACTCATATAAATAGAACAACTATTATTCTCCGATTTAAAGGAATAATCGTATCACACTAAACAAGATCCAGATATAATGTTCATGCTCAACGCTGGCACCAAATAACAATTATTCAGGTCTACCTCGTCCTTAGCCAATCTTCGTTTGATCCGTAGCTCCTGTTTCGAGTTACAAATAAGAGCAACCAAACCAGTATCAAATACCCAGGCGCTACTACGAGCATTAGTAAGGTACACATCCATAACATGTATGTCAAATATACCTTTGTTCACTTTGCCATCCTTCTTATCTGCCAAATACTTGGGGCAGTTCCGCTTCCAGTGACTAGCTCCTTTGCTGTAGAAGCACTCAGTTTCAGGCTTGGGTCCAGTTTTGGGCTTCTTCCCAGGAGTAGCAACTTGCTTGCCATTCTTCTTGAAGTTCCCCTTATTTCCCTTACCCTTTTTCTTGAAACTAGTCACTACTGCAGGATGCTGCTAACGCGGCACTACGATCAGAGACCCTTCAAGGAAACTGTGTGCGATGCAATAATCACAAACGGTGGTGTAAAAAACCGTCAAAAAAGGTGCAAAACGTTTGTGATGGAGGATGCATCAAACACGGTTCAGATTTTAGTTGTGTGTGCGATGCAGGGCATACGGTTCAGTTCAATTAACTGTTTGCGATGAGGAGGAACAAAATAAACGGGCAGCCAGATGAAGGTGTGTGCGATATACAGCATACGGTTCACTTGGGTGAACTGTTTGTGATTAGGCCATATAAAAGAAATGGTCAACCAGATCAAGGTGTGTGCGATATACGGCACGCGGTTCACTCGGATGAACTGTTTGTGTTGAGACAAGAGAGCAGAAACGGTTCAATATAACAAGATGTGTGTGATACATGGCAAACAAGTCTATAATCAGAAATGTGCACGAAGACCAATAATAACACAGACGGTTGCTGCTAATAAGACATGTGTGTTGTGCAATGGGATTTCATACAGAACAACAACATATATATTTACACACTTATAAGGACATGGTTGCATAACCAAATTAAACATCCACTTACATAGGTGGCTACTACAACCATGGCATTTACACATACCAAAGTAAACTATTACATGCATAATTACATAGGTGGCTACTACACACATGACATTTCCACACAGCAATAAAGTAAACTATACATTACATGCATGATTAACTAGCATAAACGATCATCTGATCATCATCTACTTCTTGTGACGCTTGCTTTGCTTGTGGCTTGATCCGGGCTCGTCGATTTGGGTAACGAGGCACTTCCTCATGTCAACGATCCGCCTGTGCATCTCGTAGCATGTGTACACACTCTTGGCCGCGAACCTGAGGTGAGGCTCATCCAGTTGCCGCATCCAGGCCCTGTGCCAGGATACGGGACTTGTTCTCTGGGCATCTTGCTTCATCTTTTCATAGTAGGGGTCGATGATGGCTGAGGCGAGTTCGACCAAGGAGTCCTTCTTCGTGCTGCCCCGGACCTTGTAGTGGTCACGGATTTCGACAAGGTTCTTGCAGGCCAAGCCCGTAACACTGAGTGCTTTTACATCATCGGTGGTTTCCACCATGGCGAACTTGTAGTCGGTGCTATTGACAAACCTGTTGAAACGGTCGCAAGGCTTTGTGGCCATGCAGTAGTGGTAGATGAGGACATGATGACGCACGCACAACTGGGCAATGGCAACCTTCTGATCTATGCCGGGATGACCAACGGTGTACTGGAGGTCAATGCCGACCACCTTGTACTTGTCTCGAGCAAGCAACTGCTCAACGCTGTTGATGTAGTCGTCCACCACGGCCGGGTTGATGGTGTACACCACCGAGAGATGCTTCTCCCTCGTGTGGGTCTCCACTCTATGCTCGCCGAACTCCATTGGAGAGCCGCTAGACATCCCCTCTCTATGTGTCGTCGTGGGTGTGCTTGGTGTGTTTTGGGGCGCGATCGAAAGGTTGAAGAGACTAAGGTTATAATGGTTGCGGGATTTAAATGGGAATCCAGACGGCCAAGAATATTGGAAGGCCCTGATGGCAGTTCTAATTTGTAGCGCGTAACTCCATCGTGCCGCACGTAACTGCATCACGTGGCAATGCGCGTGGCGCAACCGCATGCATATGGACCCCCCAACGTGATCGTGCGCACGCCCAACCGCTGGCAGAACGCGCACGGAGGGACGCGAGCAGAGCGCTTCACGGTTGCATCAACGGCGAGCAACCATATATATATATACACACACACACACACACACACACACACACACACACACACACACACACACACACACATATAGCAGTTGAACACGCAAGGAAAAGCTGTCCACAAGCCGAGCGCGCCGACGGACGCGAGCAGAGCGTGTCGCGGTGCCTAACGGCGAGCAGAGCTTGTCGAGGGACGCGAGCAGAGGCCGACACAGTGATACGTGGCAAATAAGACGAACTGTGCGAGCGATGTCGGAGACATCAAGCATGAATCAGATTAGAGTTACGTGTGCGATACGTGGCATACAGTTGATCCATCTGAGCTGTTTGTGATGGAATAAGCCGTGTATGTTGCGGGCAAACGCTTGTTGGTATATAACCTTAAATTTAACCAAAAAGTGTTAATGCATGTCACAAAAATTGTATAACTGAAAACTATGTTCAAATATGGATCCAACGATATAATCTTTGGCGACATGCATTCGTATTTTATTAGTTAAATCCTACTTATAAACCAGGACGGGGGTATAGTAGGTAATTAAATCGCAAAAGGTTTTTTTTGTATTAACCGTATGTGTACGTGTCCTTTCGTCCTCCTCTCGCACGTCTTGTCACCCTGCTGCCGTAGACGGCTTACAACGCAAGCTTGCGCAGCACGCGGGGGCGTTCTTTTGGCCAAACGATGGCGTCAATGAATCATCGGTGAGCCCGTTCCCGCGCAACCTCACAGGTTCCTGCGGAAGCTTCCCGCCCGACTCGGTGAAATCCCCCAAAATCCCAATGCTTACCGGCATGCTATACAAACCCTCACGGCCGGCGAGTCCTGCGTCGCATTTTCCCCTCCCTCCCTGTAGCTTATCTTGTCTGCTTCTCCCACAATTGCCAATGGCACCGGTTCATCGTCGTCGCTCAGCCACTCCGCCGTCATCAGAGGACAGCTCCAGCTGGGAGGCTACACCGTGGCGGCGGCTCAGTCCCCAGCGTAGTGTTGTGCGTGTGGCGTCCCTGTTGGGTGTGCGTGGAACACCCACCACACTCTCTGCCGCCGCTGCCCGTCGGCAGCTGTTGCCGCCCGCCGTTGCCGCCACACCACCGTCAAATGCTAGGGCCATCGCCCCCTCTGCCGCCGCGGCCCGAAGGCGGGAGGTGGCCGTCGTGGCCGCCACCCCATCGTCGGCCGCCGTGGCCGCCAGCTCACCATCGACCGTCGGGATCATCACCCACTCCGCCACCGGCGCCCGAAGGAGGGAGGCGGAGGTGGAGGCCGCACGTGCGTCAGCGACCTTGCGCGCTACATTGAGTTCCTGCGGGAGGAGGAGGAGTGCCTCATCGAGCACGCAAAGAGCCTTACAGCAGCCGTGGCCGCAGCACATGCCGACGTAGAGACGAGGAATCAGGAGATCTACGAGTAGTCCGGCTGCTTCGAGAGGGATCATCTGGAGCGGCAGTGGGTGTTCGAGCTGGCGAGCGTTGCACGTGCATCAGCGACAGGAACCGTATTGCATTTGTCCAGCTCGTCGGTAGCCTCCTCCTACTCCTTTGCCTCTTACTGAGCGCGCTCGGCAGAGGGGAGGTTGTCGGAAGTAGCAAGCCCCTCCGAAGTAGTAGTAGTATTTAGGGGTATTTTGTTCAGTTCATCTGACTATAGATGTGTGGTGGAACTGTACAACGTACTTAAAATTAGCTCGTATATATAGTTGAACTAGCTATTTCAGTACGTGGTTGGCAACAATTGGGGAAAAGTTTGATCGGTTCAGATGTCGAGTTGAACTGTTTGTATAAATTAAGAACGACTTCTTAATCTATGAATGAAATCTATGCTTAACTACTGAATGTTAGTTGCAAAAATTAGATAGTGCTAGTGATTTTTAGCTGCATATTTTGACAAATCGCAGTGTTACAAGGATTGATAAATGGCAATGTTACTAGATCAACAAATCTCAATCTTTCCAGTTTGACAAATGGCAACATACCCAATATGCCAGATGCAAATCTTACCAAATTGTTTGTACGTGATTGCACACGGGTCATCCAAAACAACCGTTTGTGTTGAAGGGATGCACAAATCCTGCGCTGCGAATTTTCCCTCGACTTAAGGGGGAAGACCATAGATCTCACTTTGCATACGAGTGTTCTATCTAAAACGTTTGCGATCAAGAGCTGCAGAAATCCTACTCGGCACATTTTCTCTTGGCTTCCTAGGGAAGCTGTCAGTTTCCATACGGGTGTTCTAACTAAAACATTTGCAATCAAGAGCTGCACAAATCCTGCTAGGCACATTTCCCTTGGCTTCCTGGGGAAGTTGTCAGTTTTGCATACGGGTGTTCTAACTAAAACATTTGTGATGAGTGTATTATATTTAAAAACCATATTCAACTGCGGCTTGGGCGCCATTAATGGAGAGGATGCGAGCAAGGCGGGCGGCCATGGAAGTCAAAGGGCTCGCTTCCTAGTGAGCCTGTGTGGCGTACAACTCGCATGCTTCCCGGTGAGCCTCCGTATTGGAGTACAGCTCGCACGCCTCCCGTTTAGTCAAGCACTCAAGCACCTGTCCGCACGGCACCTCCTAGCCATTAAAAGAGTGAGGCGTGGCGTCACGTGAATGGTTAACAAAACACACACAATTTAAATTATATAAAACGTATGAGATGTTACAGTGGCAGCTATTTATTTCAAAATGCCTTTGTTGGCTGTTATTCGAGTGCGCCTTCTCTCAAAATGGACATGAAAAATACCACAACATGTCAGGTGCCATTCCATTATAGCATGCCAAGTTTCATGAATTTTAGATGAGTTTTGGATTTACTAAAATTTAAAAACAAAGTATCTCAATGTTTTGCCGGCAATCAACAGTGCCCTGGTGTTTGAAATTAATTCACATTTCTTGCATGGGACCTAAGCATGCACCAAAGGACACAGATTTGATTTTTCAACCAACTTATATGCACTGGAGCATGTGCATGTAGTTCAAATTTGAATTATGCACATAAAATGCCTAGAAAACCCAGTCAATGTATAAAAATGTCCAAACGAACCCCGAAAAATTCCAAAATTAAACACAACACTCATGTTGTTCTATGTTGACACTAGAAATTTTTTGAAAGCAATAAGAGGCAACGGATATCGTTTCGTCCCCAAAGGTGGCACGTTCCCTACCTAAACCATCACACTTGTTGTGACAAGCTCTGGTTTGTGAGAAGCTTATACCCAAACCTGCCCCAAATGAGACAAATTTTTTTACCACGGCATGTTGATGCCGCTCCATGATAGCATGCCAAGTTTCATGAATTTCATACGAGTTTTGGATTTACTAGAATTTTAAAACCAATTATCTCAATTTTGCGGCCGAGTGACGGTGCCAGGGTGTTTGAAATTCATTCCCATTTCTTGCATGGGATCTAAGCATGCACCGAAGCACACAAATTTGATTTTTCAACCAATTATATGCACTGGAGCATGTGCATGTAGTTCAAATTTGAGTTATGCACATAAAATGCCTGGAAAACCCAGTTAATGTATAAAAATGTGCAAATGAACCCCGAAAAATTCCAAAATTAAACACAACACTCATGTTGTTCTATGTTGACACTAGAAATTTTTTGAAATCAA
Source organism: Aegilops longissima (assembly GCA_021605205.1). Taxonomy (NCBI): domain Eukaryota; kingdom Viridiplantae; phylum Streptophyta; class Magnoliopsida; order Poales; family Poaceae; genus Aegilops; species Aegilops longissima. Next base: position 371,184,911 of record CM038680.1, on the reverse strand, counting down.
TAAGAGGCAACGGATATCGTTTCATCCCCAAAGGTGGCACATTTCCTACCAAAACCATCACGCTTGTTGTGAGAAGCTCTGATTTGGGAGAAGCTTATACCCAAACCTGCCCCAAATGGGACAAAAAAATTACCACGGCATGTTAATGCCGCTCCATGATAGCATGCCAAGTTTCATGAATTTCAGACGAGTTTTGGATTTACTAAAATTTAAAAACCAAGTATCTCAATGTTTGCGGCCCAGTGACGGTGGCAGGGTGTTTGACATTCATTCTCATTTCTTGCATGGGATCTAAGCATGCAACCAAGGACACAGATTTGATTTTTCAACCTGTTTATATGCACTGGAGCATGTGCATGTAGTTCAAATTTGAATTATGCACCTGAAATGCCTACAAAACCAAGTTAATGTATAAAAACGTCCAAACGAACCCTGAATAATTCCGATTTTTTTGACGACACACCTATAGTTGCATGTTCACTGTAGATAAAAGTTCTAGCAATTCAAACACCATCCTTTGCAGCTGTGACCCCATTACGTAATTCAAATCAAGACAAAAAATCAAGTAGATCCCACACAGTTTATTATCACCAACCGTGTGAGATGCAGCACAAAATATCTTGGAGCACCATCGGTGTATAGTATGCCTATGGCTTACGCGAGAAGGTGCGTCGGCTACAGTTTACAGCTGACGTGTGAAGCACACTAGCTCACTCCCCAAATATCATTTCACTGTTCAATCGTCGCCGGTGAAAGATGGGGACGTGGACCCGCGTCGTGAGGGCAACTTCGGCGGCCCACTCCGGCGAGAGCGCGGCCGCTGCCGCCAGGCGCGTGCTAACAAGCTTCGTGAGGGCGAGCGCAATCTGCGTCCGGGCGGCCAAGGCAGCCCAAACGACCGTTGTTGCTTCTCAGGCGGCGGCGGCAGCATCTGCCTCGGGGATAGCAACTGGCGAGAGCGGCACAACAGCTATCCGTTCCACAGCGGTGGCCTTAGCCCAGATGGAGGCCGCCCATGACCATGTCGAGGCCGTCCACGCCTAGCTCGTGGCGGTCACCGCACAAATCGAAGGATGCTTCTCCGGCAACGGTAGGCAACCCACGATCGAAGAGTTGGCAATCACCGAGAGAGTTCAAGCAGCCGTCCGTTCCTTCACGGCATACCTTGCCACAACGGAGCCCGCCAAAGCCCAGATTGGGGCCGCCCACGCCTAGCTCGTGGCGGCCTATTCCAAAGATATGGCGGATGCGGATGGCAAGATGCATGCCGAGTATGGTGCAATTGATGCCATGGAGCCCCTTCCCCAGGAGAACGTCGGGCGCGAGCTGGACATGGAGGCGGCGGCGGAGATCGACGAGCACCAGTCGTAGTAGTACTCTTTATTTTGTTTAATTAAGAGCGCCAGTATTTAACTTTTTAGAGTAATGTTTAGGTAAACTAGCTCTGTTTAATTGCTGAACTTGCTCGATTAAGAAGTGTGGGTGTGTTCTAGTCTTCTTTGTGTACCCAAATTATGCAATGACGTGGATGACCACTGTAACCAGGGAAATTCGAACCAAAATTTTTGACGTTCGAACTCATCACACACGGGTTAAGCTATCTAAATCGTTTGTAATGTTCATATATAGTACACAGTTCTGAATAAGGGACCGTGTCTGATGACACTTTGCGCGCCAGCTTTTTGGCTGAAGCGATTCCAAAATTTCAGCTTCCGCGGAAATATCTACCTCTTTGCCCCCTCCCCCTTACCAAAAGCCACATTTCCCCTATTTCCGCCTTCCTTTCCAAGTTGAAACCTTCACTCCTTCCTTGCAGCACCGCCTCCTTGTCGGCAACCCTCCTCCACGCTGGTCGGACTCGCCTATGCAGGCAGGTAATCCACACTCGACCCCCATCCTCCTCCTCCTTCCACATCCCACATGCCCCGACCGCCGGCGCGACACCTTCCACCCAAATCACCGACCCCTCCACCAAATAAGCGCCACCCTAAGGCATGGTGCGCGTCGTATAGCTAGCATCGCAAGGAGCATTTGGCAGCGGAGAAGCAAATCGCGGACGCATGCGTGGATGAGGTTGCGATGGCTGCCATTCGTCTCGACCCCCAGATCTTGGAGGAGCACCTCGCCGTCGAGGCCACCGTCGACTCCTTGCGCATGAACGACGCGACGCGGTTGGCTGTTTGGTTCAATGCAATGCGATGTTCAATTGTTGTGGGTGCATTCTGTTATTGTATACCATGTGAGAAATAAATCAAATTTGGCTGTACAAAATACATGAGAAACAAATACAATTGCTATATTTCCAAGTTGTTAAGCATGCTTGGTTTGGTTAACTGTCTGATCTTCTATTAGGAGTAATTTATATTGTGCAATGTGGTGCTCAGTTAACTTTTGGTTCATTTGTTGTGGTGTTTAGTTAACTATTTTATTTGGTTCAATTCTGTAATGCGATGTTCAGTTGTTGTGGGTGCATTCTGTTATTGTATACCATGTGAGGAATAAATTGAATTTGGTTGTACTAAATACATGAGAAACAAATACAATTGCTATATTTCCAAGTTGTTAAGCATGCTTGGTTTGGTTAACTGTCTGATCTTCTATTAGGAGTAATTTATATTGTGCAATGTGGTGCTCAGTTAACTTTTGGTTCATTTGTTGTGGTGTTTAGTTAACTATTTTATTTGGTTCAATTCTGTAATGCGATGTTCAGTTGTTGTGGGTGCATTCTGTTATTGTATACCATGTGAGGAATAAATTGAATTTGGTTGTACTAAATACATGAGAAACAAATACAATTGCTATATTTCTAAGTTGTTAAGCATGCTTGGTTTGGTCAACTATCTGATCTTCTATTAGGAGTATGTTATATTGTGCAATGTGGTGCTCAGTTAATGTTTGGTTCATTTGTTGTGGTGTTTAGTTAACTGCTTGGTTCAATTCCGTAACGCAGTGTCCAATTATCGTGGGTAGAATTTTGTATTGTTGTGCATGTGAGGAATAAATCAAATTCGGCTACACTTAATACATGAGAAACATATACAAGTGCTATATTTCCTAGTTCTTAATCATGCTTGGTTTGGATAAATGGGTTTTCCATGTGGCTTGAATTAATCTGATGGATCTGCAATGTGCTTATTTTTCATCAACATATTTTACTAATAGCATGCGAACCCTTACTTAACCTGATGACTAACTACCTTATATGTGTTGCGGGGAAACAATGGGAAGCACTAAGGTTTACAATCGAGGTTAGCACGTGCATGGTCCGTTGTCTAATAGCACATTATTGTGCAATTGCAGGAACCATTCTAATATTTAGGTTTTTAACAATTTGGTCTTGCACATGTATGTCCCGCTGTCAGAGGTTTTGACCCACTGTTCGACCCTTTTTGCATATGGGGAAATGAGTTGTCCATGAATATCAGTCAAGTCAAGAAACTCAGAAAGATTGTTAGGATAAATAAATTAGCGACAAAAAACAACAAGATCTTTGTCTGCACAATGAAGAAGACATCAGTTCACTATAGGATGGTACTAACTATTATACCTTACTTTTTTTATTCCTTTGCCCCATTTCCAATATAGAGAAGATATTTATGCACATCCTTGTTTTCAGGCCTTTTCAAAGCAGTTCACTGATGATTACCTCCCAAACCACCTGTATGGTCAGAAGGCGAGGAAGGTATTCATACAACACCCACGGTTCAATATTGAAGTGTTCCTGAAGAGGACGAAGGATGGACGCTCAATCATCTAGAGGCACTGGCCTAAAGTTACAAAGACCTTCAACATCAATAAAGGCTCAATATTCGCCTTCTGCTTCAGCAGTTTTCCAGATGAGATACATCTGTCTATGTACTGTCTATGATGCTAATTCTGAAAGGTTATAGATGTTGAATGTGAAAATTGGTGCTGGTGTAGTTATGTAATGGGGTAGATGAGTGCTGAAGCTATATGATGTTGTACTCTGATGTATTTCAATTATGAAAATGAAATATATTGTGTGCTTAATATAAAATGTCAATTAGATTAATAAATGGATTATTAATAATTGGATAATTAGCCTGATAATTGGGTTTTTCTATTGCAAACGATTATTGAGAAAACACTGTGTGTGATGCATTCAATAAAGCACACAGTTTCTAGGAATAAATCGTGTTAGATTAATGAACAATCACACACGACATCCTCTTGAAAACTATTTGCGTTAGGCCACCTGCCGCAAATGTTTACCACATAAGAACTGTGTGTGATGGACAACCTTTGCCACACAGTTTCTTCTACGCACCGTGTGTGATGCATTCAATAGCGCAAACGATAAAATTGTTAATAACGTGTGCAATGGCAACGCTATCACAAATGATTTAATGGGAAAAATTGTGTGTGATGTACCTGTGAACGGAAATTTTTTCCTTGGAGCGACTGTGTGGGATGTACATACGAACAGAAACGTTTAGCGGGGACTAACTGCGTGGGAAGTACTTGCGACCGGAAACAATTTCGCCTCTATAATTGTATTTTTAGCTCTATTGTACGTATTTCCGTACTTGAGCGCTCGCCGGTCACACACGACCTCATTTTGCCGAGCGTGTGTGCCAGGAGGGCATATCCCCTACGATTTCTGGGTCGTGTGGGAAGGACCCCCCATCGCCGTCAATCACTAGGTGACGGTGCCAAATGCCATTGCGGAAAGGGGTTAAAAACCGTTTCTATAGAACCTCGCTGTACTAGTGAGTGGTCTTGTTTGTTGGGAAACATAGCATGCAATTTCAAAAAAAATCATACGCTCACGCAAGATCTATCGAGGAGATGCATAGCAACGAGAGGGGAAGAGTGTGTCCACGTACCCTCGTAGACCGAAAGCGGAAGCGTTTGTTAACGCGGTTGATGTAGTCGAACTTCTTCTCGTTCCGACCGATCAAGCGCCGAACGTACGGCACCTCCGAGTTCTGCACACGTTCAACTCGATGACGTCCCTTGAACTCTTGATCCAGCAAAGTGTCGAGGGAGAGTTCCGTCAGCATGATGGCGTGGTGACGGTGATGGTGAAGTGATCCGCGCAGGGCTTCGCCTAAGCACTACGTGAATAAGACCGGAGGCGTAAAATGTGGAGGGGGCGCCACACACGGCTTGGAACAATAGATGTGTGTTGTAGGAACCACCCCCCCCCCATGTATATAAAGGAGGGAGGGGAGGAGGCCGGCCCTAGGCTCGCCCAAGTAGGAGGAATCCTACTTGGGCTCCTAGTTGGATTCGCCCCCCTTTCCTTTTTCCGGAGGGGGAAAGGGGGAAAGAGAGAGGGGGAGAAGGAAAGGGGGGCGCCTCCCCCTCCCCTAGTCCAATTCGGCCTCCTTCCCTGTGGGGGGCGCGCCACCCCTTTGTGGGCTGGTGTGCCTCCCTCCTATGGCCCATATGGCCCATATCTTCCCCTAGGGGGTTCCGGTAACCCCCCGTTACTCCGATATGTACCTGATACATTCCGGAACACTTACGGTGTCCGAATACTATCATCCAATTATATTAACCTTTACCTCTCGACCATTTTGAGACTCCTCGTCATGTCCGCGATCTCATCCGGAACTCCGAACAACATTCGGTCACCAAATCACATAACTCATATAATACAAATCGTTATCGAACGTTAAGCGTGAGGACCCTACGGGTTTGAGAACTATGTAGACATGACCAAGACACCTCTCCGGTCAATAACCAACATCAGAACCTGGATGCTCATATTGGTTCCTACATATTCTACGAAGATCTTTATCGGTCAAACCGTAATGACAACATACGTAATTCTCTTTGTCATCGGTATGTTACTTGCCTGAGATTCGATCGTCGTTATCTTCATACCTAGTTCAATCTCATTACCGGCAAGTCTCTTTACTCGTTCCGTAATGCATCTTCCTGCAACTAACTCATTAGTCACATTGCTTGCAAGGCTTATCATGATGTGCATTACTGAGAGGGCCCAGAGATACCTCTCTGATGCTCAGAGTGACAAATCATAATCTCGATCTATGCCAACCCAACAAACACCTTCGGAGATACCTGTAGAGCATCTTTATAATCACCCAGTTACGTTGTGACGTTTGATAGCACACAAGGTATTCCTCCCGTATCCGGGAGTTGCATAATCTCATAGTCAAAGGAATATGTATAAATCATGAAGAAAGCAATAGCAATAAAACTTAACAATCATTATGCTAAGCTAATGGATGGGTCTTGTCCATCACATCATTCTCCTAATGATGTGATCTCGTTCATCAAATGACAACACATGTCTATGGCTAGGAAACTTAACCATCTTTGATTAACGAGCTAGTCTAGTAGAGGCTTGATAACCCACAAGTATAGGGGATCGCAACAGTTTTCGAGGGTAGAGTATCCAACCCAAATTTATTGATTCGACACAAGGGGAGCCAAAGAATATTCTCAAGTATTAGCAGTTGAGTTGTCAATTCAACCACACCTGGATAACTTAGTATCTGCAGCAAAGTATTTAGTAGCAAAGTAATATGATAGTAGTGGCTACGGTAACAAAAGTAACGGAAGCAAAAGTAATATTTTTGGTGTTTTGTAGTGATTGTAACAGTAGCAACGGAAAAGTAAATAAGCGAAGAACAATATGTGAAAAGCTCGTAGGCATTGGATCGGTGATGGAGAATTATGCCGGATCCAATTCATCAATGTAATGTAGGCATGTATTCCGAATATAGTCATACGTGCTTATAGAAAAGAACTTGCATGCCATCTTTTGTCCTACCCTCCCGTGGCAGCGGGGTCCTAATGGAAACTAAGGAATATTAAGGCCTCCTTTTAATAGAGTACCGGAACAAAGCATTAACACATAGTGAATAGATGAACTCCTCAAACTATGGTCATCACCGGGAGTGGTCCCGATTATTGTCACTTCGGGGTTGCCGGATCATAACACATAGTAGGTGACTATAGACTTGCAAGATAGGATCAAGAACTCACATATATTCATGAAAACATAATAGGTTCAGATCTGAAATCATGGCACTCGGGCCCTAGTGACAAGCATTAAGCATAGCAAAGTCATAGCAACATCAATCTCGAACATAGTGGATACTAGGATCAAACCCTAACAAAACTAACTCGATTACATGATAGATCTCATCCAACCCATCACCGCCCAGCAAGCCTACGATGGAATTACTCACGCGGCGGTGAGCACCATGAAATTGGTGATGGAGGATGGTTGATGATGACGATGGCGATGAATCCCCCTCTCCGGAGCCCCGAACGGACTCCAGATCAGCCCTCCCGAGAGGTTTTAGGGCTTGGTGGCGGCTCCATGTTGTAAAACACGATGAATCATTCTTTCTGATTTTTTTTCTCCCTAAAAGTGAATATATGGAGTTGGAGTTGAGGTCGGTGGAGCGTCAGGGGGCCCACGAGGTAGGGGGCGCGCCCTAGGGGGGCAGGCGCGCCCCCCACCCTCGTGGGTAGGGTGTGGCCCCCCTGACATGGATTTTAGATGTTCCGTGGAGTTTCAGGCCATTACGAGAACTTTTGTTTCTGCACATAAATAACACCATGGAAAGTCTGCTGAAAACAGCGTCAGTCCGGGTTAGTTCCATTCAAATCATGCAAGTTAGAGTCCAAAACAAGGGCAAAAGTGTTTGGATAAGTAGATACGATGGAGACGTATCAAGGCTCACTAGGGACACTATGTTTTTGTTTATATATCCACACATGTATCAAGTTTCTGGTTAATACAATTCTAGCATGAATAATTAACATTTATCATGATATAAGGAAATATAAATAACAACTTTATTATTGTTTCTAGGGCATATTTCCTTCATTGTTAACCATCAACACTTGATGCTCCTTCTTGATTTCTACCTCCGCAACTTTGAGCATTGCGAAGAGCTCGGGAATTGTCTTCTCCATCCCTTGCATATTATAGTTCATCACGAAGCCTTTCTAGCTTGGTGGCAGTGATTGGAGAACTCTGTTGATAACACTATCATCTGGAAGATTAACTCCCAGCTGAGTCAAGTGATTATGATACCCAGACATTTTGAGTATGTGTTCACTGACAGAACTGTTCTCCTCCATCTTGCAGCTATAGAACTTGTTGGAGACTTCATATCTCTCAACTCGGGCATTTGCTTGAAATATTAACTTCAACTCCTGGAATATCTCATATGGTCCAACACGTTCAAAACGTCTTTGAAGTCCCGATTCTAAGCTGTAAAGCATGACACACTGAACTATCGAGTAGTCATCAGATCGAGCTTGCCAGACATTCATAACATCAGCATCTGCTCCTGCAGCAGGCCTTTCACCTACCGGTGCATCAAGGACGTAATTCTTCTGTGCAGCAATGAGGATAATCCTCAAGTTATGGACCCAGTCCGTGTAGTTGCTACCATCATCTTTGAACTTAGCTTTCTCTAGGAACGCATTAAAATTCAAGGGAACGGTAGCACGGGCCGTTGCTCTACAACATAGATATGCAAAAACAATCAGGACTAAGTTCATGATAAATTAAGTTCAGCTAATCAAATTACTTAAGAACTCCCACTTAGATAGAGATCCCTCAAGTCATCTAAAATGGTACGTGATCCAAATTAACTAAAGCATGTCCGATCATCACATGAGATGGAGTAGTCTTCAATGGTGAACATCTCTATAAGCCTTGCAAGCAATGTGACTAATGAGTTTGTTGCGGGATGATGCATTACGGAAAGAGTAAAGAGACTTGCCGGTAACGAGATTGAACTAGGTATTGAGATACCGACGATCGAATCTCGGGCAAGTAACATACCGATGACAAAAGGAACAACGTATGTTGTTATGCGGTTTGACCAATAAAGTTATTCGTAGAATATGTAGGAGCCAATATGAGCATCCAAGTTCCGCTATTGGTTATTGACCGGAGACATGTCTCGATCATGTCTACATAGTTCTCGAACCCGTAGGGTCCGCACGCTTAACGTTCGGTGACGATTTATATTATGAGTTTATGTGTTTTGATTTACCGAAGGTAGTTTGGAGTCCCGGATGAGATCGGGGACATGACGAGGAGTCTCGAAATGGTCGAGACGTAAAGATTGATATATTGGACGACTATATTCAGACAGCAGAAAGGTTCTGAGTGATTCGGGTATTTTTCGGAGTACCTGAGAGCTAGGGGAATTCGTATTGGGCCTTAATGGGCCATACGGGAAAGGAGAGAAAGGCCTCAAAGGGTGGCCGCACCCCTCCCCATGGACTGGTCCGAATTGAACTAGGGAGGGGGGGCGCCCCCTTCCTTCCTTCTCCTTCTACCTTCCCTTTTTCCTATTCCATGTGGGAGGTGGAATCCTACTAGGACTAGGGAGTCCTAGTAGGACTCCACACTTGGGCACGCCCTATGAGGGCCGGCCTCCTCCTCCCTCCATCCTTTATATACGTGGCCAGGGGGCACCCCATGCCGTTGTGCTAATGGAACTCTCCCGTGAAACTCTGATGGATCGGAGTTCGCGGGACATAATCGAGCTGAACGTGTGCTGAACTCGGAGGTGCCGTACGTTCAGTACTCGGATCGGTCGAATCATGAAGACGTACGACTACATTGAGGGAGTCCTGGATTAGGGGGTCCTCGGACAGCCGGAGTATATCCTTTAGCCGGACTGTTGGACTATGAAGATGCAAGATTGAAGACTTCGTCCCGTGTCCGGATGGGACTCTCATTGGCGTGGAAGGCAAGCTTGGCAATACGGATATGTAGATCTCCTCCCTTGTAACCGACTCTGTGTAACCCTAGCCCCCTCTGGTGTCTATATAAATCGGAGGGCTTAGTCCGTAGGACAACAACAATCATACCATAGGCTAGCTTCTAGGGTTTAGCCTTTACGATCTCGTGGTAGATCAACTCTTGTAATACTCATATCATCAAGATCAATCAAGCAGGAAGTAGGGTATTACATCCATCGAGAGGGCCCGAACCTGGGTAAACATCGTGTCCCCCCCCCCTCCTGTTACCATCCGCCTTAGACGCACAGTTCGGGACCCCCTACCCGAGATCCGCCAGTTTTGACACCGACATTGGTGCTTTCATTGAGAGTTCCACTGTGCCGTCACCACAAGGCTTGATGGCTCCTTCGATCATCGGCAATGATGCGATCCAGGGTGAGGTTTTCCTTCCCGAACAGATCTTCGTATTCGGCGGCTTCGTACTGTGGGCCAACTCGCTTGGCCATCTGGAGCAGATCGAGAGCTACACCCCTGGCCATCAGCTCAGGTTCGGAAACTTAAACTACATTGCCGACATCCGCGGAGACTTGATATTCGACGGATTCGAGCCCATGTCAAGTGCGCCGCACAATCACGACGAGCATGACTTAGCTATGTCGTCGGACATTGTTTAGGAGATCGCACCTGCAACTACTCCGGCCCTCAATCCGGAACAAATTGCGCCATCTAAGGACGGATGGATAGACCCCGCCACAGAGGCTGCACTCTCAGTGGCGATAGAGCCGAATACTGAGTTCACCTCCTACGAGAGCCGTGTTGCCGAACCGTTGGATTCGTCCCCGACCACGGGCTCCAAGCCGCTTGCGTTCGTGCCTATTGAATCCGATTGGGCAGCGATCATGGAGTTTACCTCCGTGGATATCTTTCAGCACTCGCCCTTTGGCGATGTGCTAAACTCGTTGAGGTCACTCTCCCTGTCAGGAGACCCTTGGCCGAACTATGTCCGGCTAGAATGGGATGCGGACGACGAAGAAATTCGCTCCCGACCCACCACCCACTTAGTAGCCACTATCGACGATTTAACCGACATGCTCGACTTCGGCTCCGAAGACATCGACAACATGGACGACGATGCAGGAGACGAAAAAGAACCACCGCCCACAAGGCGCTGGACTGCCACCTCATCGTATGACATATACATGGTGGACACTCCCAAAGAAGGCGATGGCGATAAGACAGCGGAGGATAATCCCTCCAAGAAGCAATCCAAGCACCGACGTCAGCGGCGCTGCTCTAAGTCCCGCCATAGCAAAAGCAGCGATACCGGCAGAAGAGACAATAACGCTTCGGATAGTGCCGAGGATGACGACAATCCCCTCCAGCCAGAACTCGAGCAGGAGGATGAACAAGCTAGCCCTCCGGAATAGGCAGCAGACGGAGAATCAGAGGATGACAATTACATGCCTCTCTCCGAAGACGAGGTGAGCCTCGACGACGAAGAATTCATCTTGCCTGAGGATCCCGTCGAGCAGGAGCGCTTCAAGCGCCGGCTTATAGCCACAACAAATAGCCTGGAGAAAAAGCAACAACAGCTTCGAGCTGATCAGGATCTGCTAGCGGACAGATGGACTGAAGTCCTTGCGGCCGAGCAATACGAACTCGAACGCCCAACCAAGAGTTACCCAAAGCGCAGGTTGCTACCCCAACTCGAGGAGGAAGCATCAGAACCTACATTACCAGCGTATGATGTGGCTGATCCGCCACCTCGTGGCCGAGACAGAGGGACATATCAGCCCGAAGTCCAGCCCGCACCCCGTCGCCAGACAAACAAAAACACCAAGGCCCGGGGCAACACGCGGGACCTGCGAGACGTATTGGAAAACAAAGCAGGACATAAAAGATCAATTTACAGATCATGGGGGCGCGCCCCAACGCGGGATGATGACCGTCACGCCGGATATACTAAAAGAAAATCCGGCCGGGCCGAATACAGCACACAAGACTCATATGAACTGCATCGTGATATAGCCCGGCACAGAGGCACCGCACACCCCTGTGCTTCACTGATGAAGTAATGGATCACGAATTCCCAGAAGGTTTTAAACCCGTAAACACTGAATCATACGATGGTACAACAGACCCTGTAGTATGGATCGAGGATTTCCTACTCCACATACACATGGCTCGCGGTGATGACCTACACGCCATCAAGTACCTCCCACTATAACTCAAAGGACCAGCTCGGCATTGGCTGAATAGCTTGCCAGCAAACTCCATTGGCAGTTGGGTGGATTTGGAAGATGCATTCCTTGACAACTTCCAGGCCACTTATGTGCGACCACCGGATGCTGATGACTTGAGCCATATAACTCAGCAGCCAGGGGAATCGGCCAGGAAATTCTGGACCCGGTTCCTAACCAAGAAGAACCAAATTGTGGACTGTCCGGATGCAGAGGCCTTAGCGGCATTTAAGCATAACATCCGCGATGAGTGGCACGCCCGGCACCTCGGCTAGGAGAAGCCGAAATCTATGGCAGCCCTCACGACACTCCTGAACCACTTTTGCACGGGCGAGGATAGCTGGCTGGCTCACAGCAACAACACATCAAGAAGTCATGGCAATTCAGATGCCAAAGATAGTAATGGCAGACCACGTTGCAACAGATCCAAGCGCCGCAACAACGGTGACAACACCGAAGACAAGGCAGTCAATGCCGGATTCAGTGGCTCTAAATCCGGTTAGCGGAAGAAGCCGTTCAAAAGAAGCAACCCGGGCCCGTCCAGTTTGGACCGCATACTCGATCGCTCGTGTCAAATTCACGGCACCCCCGACAAGCCAGCCAATCACACCAACAGAGAATACTGGGTGTTCAATCAGGCCGGCAAGTTGAATGCTGAAAACTAGGACAAGGGGCTGCATAGCAACGACGAGGAGGAGCCTCGGCCGCCGAACACAGGAGGACAGAAGAGGTTCCCTCCACAAGTGAAAATGGTGAACATGATATACGCAACCCACATTCCCAAGAGGGAACGGAAGCGTGCACTAAGGGACGTCTATGCCATGGAGCCAGTCGCCCCAAAGTTCAACCCATGGTCCTCTTGTCCGATCACTTTGATTGCAAGGACCACCCCACTAGTATCCGTCATGGCGGATCTGCCGCATTGGTCCTTGACCCCATCATTGACGGATTTCACCTCACTCGAGTCCTTATGGACGATGGCAGCAGCCTGAACCTGCTCTGTCAGGATACAGTGCACAAAATGGGCATAGACCCCTCGAGGATCAAACCCACCAAAACCACCTTTAAAGGTGTCATCCCAGGTGTGGAGGCCTATTGCATAGGCACAATCACACTGGAAGTGGTTTTTGGGTCTCCGGACAACTTCCGAAGCGAGGAGTTAATCTTCGATATCGTCCCCTTTCGCAGCGGCTATCACGCACTGCTCAGACGAACCGCATTTGCCAGATTCAATGCGGTACCGCATTATGCATACCTCAAACTCAAAAAGCCAGGACCACGCGGGGTTATAACAGTTAATGGAAACATAGAGCGCTCGCTCCGCACAGAGGAGCACACTGCGGCCCTCGCAGCAGAAGCGGAAAGCAGCCTTATTAGGCAAACCGCCAATTCAGCGAAAAAGACCCCAGACACCTTCAAGCGAGTCCGGAGTACCCCGCAGGAGGATCGGCAGGCACGTTTTGGGCTCGACTAGCAATTCGGCCTCCGTCCTAGTCCCAGTCAAGTGGCGAAATTTGCGCCGCGCGTACATAACTACACACTCAAGATACCATGGGCATAGGTGGAGGCACCACTATGGCACGTCCCACAATGCGACTCAACCGCCCTAGGGGCTATATACCTTTATCATTTTATCTCTTTTAGGACCTTACTCTCTGGAAGCCCTTTCCGGCAGTCTAATTGTTGGACTCATAGCGGTAAGGAAATACCGAGGAAGCAAGACGGTCTGACGTACAAGGGAATCCCCAGGTGGTCTCTGAAAACGATCAAAATACATGTTTTACATACCCGCACGCAACTTGCCCTTGGATAGGACATGTCAAATGGCCCTATTTTTTGCTTATTGCACTACTTGTATCCGTAGGTTTCGGCGTACTATTTAATAACAATGCATAGCGTTAGCCTATTATTGCATTACCCTTTCCTTTTTTTCCTCTTATCTGCTTATTTACGACAGATTGCACCCGTACATTCTGGTACGACTAGTGCGCCAGGGGCTTCAGTATACCCCATAACACGGCGTGAGAAGTCCGAACACTTTCGATAGTGCGGCACCCCGAACTTATAGCATTATATGCATCAGCTCCGAATCATGTCTTGGGTCAATAGTTGGGTTTTCCCAGCTCCCATGTTTTGGTACCTTACGTTCCGCAATATCGGCTAAGATAGCGCTGGGAGAACTACTGCGATTGTGTCCCGGTTCTTCCGAACGAGCACCTCGGTAGAGAAAGCCGAAAACTAACTGTCATGATGAGGCGAGAGCTGGTCGCTGTTCGAGAGGTCTCAAGTCCTTAAAGACTTTTCCCGCTTCGGGCGAGGAGTCGGCCTTGCCCTACTTAGGCGTATATAGCGCCCCAAATTCGGCCTTCCGAATACTAGGGGCTTCGCCAAAATTTAAAATTGTAGACTTCTATGGCTAAGTGAGAGTGATAAAGCTTTATAGTCCGATTGTCTGGTTCGCTGTGCCGAACACCTCCTTCGAAGGACCCAAAATTGGGATAAAGAGTGCTCAGGTTTATCCCGAACAACCCAGTACTAGTTACATGGGGGCAGAAGCCGACGACTGGCCAACTCTCAGATTTTATAAATGGCCGCACAAAAGGTAATATTTTAAATTAACAAAGCGTTTCATAGCGCAAATGAACTCGTTTCATATTTCAGGATCACATGAGTACATTCATTCGAATATTACATCTTTATCACACTCCTCCGCCGCAAGGCGAGCACCCTTCAGGACACTGTCATAATACATTTCAGGGTGGCGATGCTCCTTGCCTTCCGGCGGCCCCTCCTTCACCAGCTTTACTGCGTCCAGCTTCGCACAGTGCACCTTCGCCTGGGTAAAAGCCCTGCGCGCACCCTTGATGCATACGTACCGCTTTATGACTTCAAACCGTGGGCAGGCATTCACAAGCCGCCTCACCGGACCGAAGTAGCTATCAGGCAGGGGCTCGCCAGGCCACATCCGGACTATAAGACCCTTCATGGCCTGTTCGGCCGCCTTGTGGAGCTCGACCAGTTGCTTCAGCTGGTCGCTCAAAGGCATTGGGTGTTCGGTCCCAGTATACTGAGACCAGAACAACTTCTCCGTCGAGCTCCCCTCCTCAGCCCGGTAGAACTCCGTGGAATCCGACACACTGCGGGGCAGATCTACGAATGCTCCTGGAGAGCTCCGAACTCGGGTAAGTAAAAAGAAATTTTCTTTCACATGCTTGCTTTGCATAATGAATGCCTTACCCGTCGCTATCTTCTTAACCGCCTCAATTTCCCGGAGGGCCTTTTGGGCTTCAGCCTTGGCATGTTGTGCGCTTTCGAGGGCCTTCGCAAGCTCGGACTCTCGCATCTTAGAGTCAAGCTCCAAGGCCTCGTGTTTTTTGGCGAGAGCCTGGAGCTCTTGCTGCACCTCGCCTACTCGGGCTTCTTGCTTTTCTTGCTCGATGCGCTCCTTGGCCGCTTTGTCTTTGGCCTCGGGTAGCGCCTTCTGCAGGGCCGCAGCTTCGGTCGTGGCCCCTAGCAAAATTCATGACGATCCTATTATTCTAAAACCAATTTTTTTAATATATAGACGGGGTATCACTTACCTTTGTTCTCTTTGAGCTGCCTCTTGGTAAGGCCGATCTCTTCCTTGGACCGCTCTAGGTCCTGCTTTAGTGCAGCGACCTCCGCAGTACGTGCGGCAGTGGCTAGCAGTGATTATTTGGTCCTCTATTTGGCCTTTCTTCGCGAATGCCAAACAGAGCATCAAGGGCTACTGTCTATGCGGTAATATTTTCTTATAATCTGGTTACTTACCTTAAAGCCTGTTAGAAGGCTGGTACAGGCTTCAGTCAGTCTTGGCAGACTAGACCTTCTCAATCACCGCGCTCATGATAGTGCGGTGCTCTTCATCAATGGAAGCGCCGCGAAGCGCTTCCAGCAAGTTGTCAGATGCCTCTGGATGGACAAAGGCCATCGGCACAGGAGGCTTGACCCTCTTAGCGAGGGGTCGCCTGACAGAGTCCGGAACCACTGGAGGTTCCGGAGCGGTATTCGGCTGGGGGCCGAATTTGTTGCCCCGTCATCGGAGCCCATGGGAGTCTTGCTCCCCTTGCGCCCAGTGTCCGGAATGTCGCCTTGAGGCGCCTCCAGGACTACCTCCCCTTGGTTTGGTTCCCTTTGAGACAACACCTCGATGTTGTCCGTAGGGCGAGGGGAGGAGGCGGTCGGAAGTGAATCGCTGTTCAGGTCCGACGGGCCCAAAGAATCATCCGACAAAGATACGTCTATGTGGGCTCAGGAGGGGCTGCATAATCACGCGCAGCGTGATAAGAAATAGTACAATAAGACGTACCAAGAATTATTATGTTATCCGGATACTTGCGACTTCGCCAGGGGATTGTCCCTGGGCAACCACTCGTCGTCGCTATAGGCGGCCGTCGTGGAGCATTCCGGGAGGAGGGTCCTTCCCTTCTTGGACCCTTCGGCCTCCCCGGATGGGGCGGCCTTCCTTTTCTTGTCCCCCCCCCCAGCCGGGGGGGGGGGGGAAGAGAACTCTCCTCTTCTTCCTCCTCGTTTTTGTGGGAGGAGTGCGCCTCAGTGTTTTCACACGATGAGTCTGATATAACCTTGCGCCGGAGACCCTTCCTGGTCCCCGTGGCCTTCTTCGCCGGCACCTCATAAGGCATCGGAACCAGCATCTCCGTTAGGAGGGCATCTGCTGGATCTTCGGGCAG
Source organism: Aegilops longissima (assembly GCA_021605205.1). Taxonomy (NCBI): domain Eukaryota; kingdom Viridiplantae; phylum Streptophyta; class Magnoliopsida; order Poales; family Poaceae; genus Aegilops; species Aegilops longissima. Next base: position 371,168,245 of record CM038680.1, on the reverse strand, counting down.
GGGGGCTGGACAGTCGATCTGCTCCGCTGTCGCTACCCAGTCCTGTTAAAAGACGTGGAGGCTTAGATCCCGCGCATGGTTAAGCCGGGGAAAATGAACATCTTATGAGATATAAAAGACTTACCGGATTGGCAGGGCGCTTTGCGCTGAGTCCGCGGTCCTCGGTAAGGGGAGGAGGTACCTTGGCACCCTTGAACAGCACCTTCTAGACGTCCTTGTGCGTCGTGTCGAAGAGGTCTTGCAGCGTCTGGTGCTCGACCGGGTCGAACTCCCACAAATTGAATTGCCCGTCTTTGACACGGGAGGATCGGCGGAAGAGCATGACTTGGACCACGTTGACAAGCTTAATTTTCTTGCTCATCATGTTTTTTACGCAGGTCTGGAGTCCGGTCAGCTCTACCGAGGAACCCCAAGATAAGCCCTTCTCTTTCCAGGAGGTTAGCAGCATGGTGATTCCGGATCGGAATTCGGGGGCCGCCACCTAGTTGGTGTCGTGCGGCTCGGTGATGTAGAACCACCCCGATTGCCACCCCTTTATGGTCTCCACATAGGAGCCTTTGAGCCAGGTGACATTGGGCATTTTGCCCACCATGGTGCCTCCACACTCCGCTTACTGGGCGACCACCACCTTCAGTTTAACATTGAAGGTCTTCAGCCATAGGCCGAAGTGGGGCTTGATGCAGAGGAAGGCCTCACACACGACGATAAACGCCGAGATTTTGAGGATGAAATTGGGGGCCAGATCGTGAAAGTCCAGCCCGTAATAGAACATAAACCCGCAGACAAAGGGTGGAGGGGAAATCCCAGTTCGCGGACGAAGTGGGTAAGAAAAACCACCCTCTCATGGGGTTCAGGAGTAGGGACAATCTGGCCCGCATCTGGCAGCCGGTCTGCGATATCCGCAGCCAGATATCGAGCTCTCCGTAGCTTTGTGATGTCCTCCTCTGTAACGGAGGAGACCATCCACTTGCCTCCCGCTCCGGACATGCTTGGAGTAGTTTGAGGAGAAAATGCAAACTTGGGTGCTGGAGCTCGAGTGCGCAAGAATGGATGAGCAAGGAGGAAGAAGGCGTGGGTGAAAAAGAGGAATCCTCGTCCTTTTATAGAGGCATAAGAAGCTATACGCCTCCCCACCTGCCTGGTAAAACTCGCTTATTCCCCAAGCGCCGTAATTGATGGCGTGGTTGGGTTACCCACACCCGTATTAATGAGAATCCCGTGATAAGGGGACACGATCTCTGCTTCGACAAGACGTACCAAGGAAACCGCCTCGCAATGTGTGCAGTAGCTGGTTGAGAAAAACGGTTCGAATAATGACCGGGCCGTGGTATGATGTCATGCTGCCGAATGTGTCAGCAGATTAGATTTGTGGAAATATTATTCTCTCTACGGTGGTATGTGGAATTTGTTTTGCAGAGCCGGACACTATCCTTGTGTTCAAAATCTTCTATGGAGTATTCGGAGGAGGAACCCGCCTTGCAATGCCGAAGACAATCTGCGCGGCGAACTTATCGTCATTGAAGCCTGGTTTAGAGGCTACTGAGGGAGTCCTGGATTAGGGGGTCCTCGGACAGTCGGACAATGTCCTTTAGCCAGGCTGTTGGACTATGAAGATGCAAGATTGAAGACTTCGTCCCGTGTCTGGATGGGACTCTCCTTGGTGTGGAAGGCAAGCTTGGCAATACGAATATGTAGATCTTCTCCCTTGTAACCGACTCTATGTAACCCTAGCCCCCTCTGGTGTCTATATAAACCGGAGGGCTTAGTCTGTAGGACAACAACAATCATACCATAGGCTAGCTTCTAGGGTTTAGCCTTTACGATCTCGTGGTAGATCAACTCTTGTAATACTCATATCATCAAGATCAATCAAGCAGTAAGTAGGGTATTACCTCCATCGAGAGGGCCCGAACCTGGGTAAACATCGTGTCGCCCGCCTCCTGTTACCATCCGCCTTAGACGCAAAGTTCGGGACCCTGATACGTCTCCAACATTTAAACCTATAAGGATGCTAGCCGACCCTCCTTCACGAAGCTCCTCCCGTGCGCATCGATCATGGCCGTCGGATGGTGTTTGAATTTTGCTATTGGTCATTGGATTGGTTGACTGCATGGTAAATTTTGTTACTTTTTTCTGTTTTTCTGGTTGGATGACTTGTGGACCTTCTGTCTGTGTGATTCGGTTGATTCATTGTGGGTATTTTCAAATCTTGGTGTAAGTCAACCAGTACGGTGCACGCGCGTGCTGGCGTATGAGTCGTCTGGCACGTAGTGTGGCTGACGAAGCGAGTGCCACAGGCGGGAACCAGAGGATGTGCCAGAAGGGAGTGCCGCGGGAACCACGGAACGTGGGAGAGAGCGTCGCGCGCGTGAGGTCTTTCATCGTCCAATCCTCCCCTCCCGCCCCACAAACACTATTCCCTTTCCAGCAAACCCCGCAGCCTCCCTCCTTTTCCACCCCCTCCTCCCGCATCTGCTCCTTCCCCATGGCAACCCACGTCGGTCGAGCCCAACAGCGAGGCTGCAGCGGCTGGTCCGGGGCGGCCGAGCCCAACTGTGCGGCAATGGCTGTTCCAGGAGGCGAGGGCGAGGGCGCGGGCGTTGGGTGTTGGGCGCGTGGACAAGGAGGGAGGAGTCAACTTGAGGGAGGAGAGGAGAGAGGTGAGGGTTGGCAGCGATTGCAGGGAGAGGAGGAGGAGTCTGGAGGCAACGGACGATTTTTTGAGGGTGGTCGGCGACCTACAGCCTACAGGCAAATGGCAACGACGGCGGCGCTTGATTTGATGCGGCGCCATGAATCGGCCCTGTTGATCAACGAGGTTGTTGGACTGCCCAAATCCGTCTTCCATCGTGCAGTGCCTCCTGCGAGTGCCGCCTCGCCCCACCAACTTCGAGCGCCGTGGATCCATTGGGGATGGAGGGAAGCAAGATGAAGGCTGCACAATACCGAGGCAGGCACGACTCCTTTTCTCCCCTCTCAATTTCTAAATTGTTAGATGGATTCTTATTGATCTCAGATGTCAGTTAGTGATTTTATTCTCTCATTCCCATCGCATGGTATGATTCCTTTTTCTGAGATGAATTAGTAACTTCGTGTGGAGGTGGCAGCACAACCTGCAGGTTTGCCTACCACATGTTTGTTGTATTTCCTACCTCAAAGAGATTTAATTGCTTACAAAATCATGTTCTACTTGGTTGTTTTGCAGATGATGATGTATGAGTTGGAATGGTTGGGTTTTGAGTGGTAGTTGATCCCTATGTCGGCGGTGGTAGCGGCCATCATTGATATACAACAATTCAGCAATTGTCTCGGGTGTGCTCCTATTATCGAATGTAATCTAGGTTCTTCTTGACCTCTACGGCTGGCCTAAAATTGGTAATTCGGCATCGGCACACTTTATTCAAATCTATACCGCAAGCCCCAGGTGAATACCTTGTCTATTTGGTTTTTTCATCATGAATGCTAATAACTTGTATCGTTCATGTTTTTGAATAATAAATTTTTTTTGAAAGAATTTTTGAATAATAATTGCATTAGTTATCCTTTGTTTGTAACTTAGTTGAGTGTTTTGGTTGTAGATCGATTCAATTCTGGATAGAAACTTCTTTGTGAAAATGTGAAAGCTTGATTCATGCCTCTATGGGCTTCTCACGCCTCTATGGGCTGAAGCTGAAGGTTGTGCTGCTCTGTGTGCGGGTGGGTAGTCAGAGGAGGTTGTTGGTGGAAATCCTCCTGCTGATGCTGACGCCTGAAGCAACCCTGTGAGTGGTAGGTTGTTTGACTGTTGGCCATTTACTGCTCTAGCCACCATCTGATTGCTGGCAACATTAGTTCTTGGTCTAGCCATCTTAGTTCTGTAGTTGGGAACGGTATTCCGATGTTTGAACTTGTCCATCACAAGTGTTTTGAGTGGAATGGTTATGTCCAATGGCAGCAGGATCTCCTCCAGTTCATGCCGCTCAAGATCTTCCTTGTCTCCAACTTGACAGACAACACTGCACCAATTTCTTTCACTGTCATACTTGACAACTTTCCCTACATAGTACGTGTCTGCAAACAGCTTTCTCACTTTCCGCTCTTCTAGCCATTCCCCAAAGCGATGGTCAACTCGAGATCATGAAGCATCTCTTACTGCAAGTTGTGAACCAGATGTGAATTCAGGAGGCAAGTCTGGGACACGATTGGTAATGATGGCAGGCTCTCTGGGTACTTTAACAATAGGTTCAGTGTATGGCTCTTGCATGCCCTTACTCCCCTCCATGACCTGATATTGCACCAATTCCTAGGATTTAACCAAAACAAACTAGAGCAGAAAGAAAATAGTTTCATCCATAAGATGAGTCATCATAAGCAAGAGAAGTCAAAAATAAGTCGCCATAAACCAAATACTTTCACAGCTACAATGCAGTATTTTGACGATCCAGGCATGTTGAAACACAAGAGATACCAACCAACACTTGGGATTTAGGAAGCATGGCACATCGCACCAGTGATACAGGTATCATGTCATAATAGGCATCGTGTCTCAACACAGTGATCCGCACTCGTGTGAAGTACATATGTATTAAGGATAATATTTTTTCAATAACATGTGATGTGTTCTCACACGTGGTGCGAAGTGTACAATATACTACTGTATCAAGAGATAAAATCCCATTCCCCACTATCTACAAAACATAGTAATGCAGCTACAAAGATGCTGTTGTGTACAATGTCCAATGTATACAAACAACATGGCAATGCACGCTATCTCCACACATATCAATTGGAAAGTAAAATGCCCACTGTACACATGCTTCAACTGAAAAACTGATTTTTTTTTTAGAACAGCAGCCAATAGCATCAGCAGAACCACCCATCCATGGCACAACAGAATAGTAGCACAAGCAGCAGCACAACACCAGTAGCTCAAGCGGGAGCAGCTAGCACACGCACGAGAGTGGAAGAGGAGCTCATCGAGGCGGCTTCCAGTGATGAGGCAGATCCAGGTCGGCGGCCATCCGACTTTTGAGAGGAGGGAGAGGCGGGTCGTTGTCGAGGAGCGCGGCATCCAGAGGAAGAGAGAGAGCGTCGGCGTCCCGCCTGGATGATCGTGCTTACCACCAAATTTTCAATGACCTTCATTAGTCAATTTCTTCACAGAATGGCGTACTATACGTTTTCTTGTGTTTAATCGGCATGCTCGCATTAGTGGACTCACTATAAACACGTACACAGGCATGGCGTATGGGGTGGCGGCCAGGACTTTGGCCATCGGCTCGAACTCGATGTTTTGTGGTCTGATTTCAGCTTGATTTTGTTTTGTTTCACTTGCTATCTGCAGCCTCTTAGACTCTAGGTAGAAAGTGTTTAAAAGAGTTGACTTGTTAGTTTCCTAAAAATTTCTTCCATGAAAGAATATGATTACGATCTTTAGGGTTGTTTTGCTGTTCCAAAGGCACATGGGAGTCTGCGGGAAAAAAGCTGGCGATGTTTTCTCTTGGATATTCAGAAAAGGGAGACACTCGGCGATCTGGCTCTGCTGCAGGTATGCCTTTTGTGCCCCTCTATTTACTTACTTACTATGAGCATGGTTTAGTTTGGAGAGAACTACAATGCTTTGAGGCTACTGTATGTGTTGTGTTCCCTATTGTTCATGGAAGTTGTTTTTTTGGGCATTATTCTACAAGGACCGTGTGTAACTACATAGAAGCATGAAGTAGCTATGTAGCCATCTGCCCAGCCAAGTACAAGGTAAAGTTCCTTCCTGTAATAGTAGCCTTACATATTAAGGTAATGGCTTTCATTCTTCGGGATATAGGTGTTTCATGGTATGGTAGAAAGTACTGATTGTGCAGGATGGTTGCAACATCTGAGCAAATAGTTGGTTTGAACATTTTGTAGTTGTGATTTGCACTAGGAGTTGCTGGCCTTTTTCGTATCAGCTTCGTCCTCGCCATACTTTTTTGGTAGATATTTAAACACAGCTCAGTACGTATCATACTCGCAAAGGGAGAGACAAAGCATAGTTAGAGTCGCACAAGCTACTTGCTTCTTTCCTGAACAATTAGATTATGATATTAATGCAATGCCGATTCCTACTTTCAGGTTTATTAGTTGGTTTTTTATATTGGCTTTAGGACGACCAGTGTATTTTGGTTAATATATAATGTGCTGCCATTTGTTAACTTAAATATATTTTCATGCATTTTCTTTGTACATTCTTTCCGTTCAGGTTGTTTAATATATATGTACTGCCATTTATTAACTCAAATATATTTTGATGCATGCCCTTTGTATATTCTTTCTGCTTAGGTTGGCAATCCAGTCACTTACTCTGTCAATTATATTTCCTTTTCTGTTTTCTATCTCTCTTTACATACATGCCATTGCCCACCAAGTAACATACTACCTCCAATTTGGGACAGATGAAGTACCTTTTAGTTTTGTATGCCACTGAGTATTGTTTGGTTACTACAAACCCAAGATTGTATGCAAATTCAAGAAAATGTAATTTACTGTACAAATCAAGGGTTTATGCTTCTCAACACAGTAATGGAACCTGCAGTATGCAAATTCCAGAAAATGTAGTTTCGGGCACAATATAGTTTCCTGTGTGCACGACTGCATGCTGTTTCCAAACCTTTAGTACAGGTTACAGTATGATAGGGAAACGCATCAGCAACCCAATCTACATAAGTGATGAAGAAGGTCATGACAACTTAGTGATCTAAACACTCTTATTATTTATTTACAGAGGGAGTACTTGTTTACTTTACAGTCTTTTTACACCCTTTGATTAATGCTGACTATTTGAGCACCGACTAATTACTTTGAAGCCCACCACTGCACCAAGAAGCTGAAAGATTCAGCTTAAAACAAAGCAACATGCCAACATCACAAGAACCTCAACTAAGGTACCAATTTTGCTAATGTCAAAAGAGTTCTACATTTGATTTTGCCGTGTCAAAAGCTGAGTGGTTATTTCTCGAAAGAAAAGAAAAACATTGAGTAGTATCTTTGCCAGTCTATTTTGTGGGTCAAACAGAGTAGCATGGAGGAACTTTGCCTCCATTGTTTTTATTTATTAAATTGGGCGGAAAATATGAAGGTACATCTTACTGTGAGCAAAAAGCCTCATTTATTTTTTCTTATTAAAAGAGAGTAAATTTGTTAAAATGTGCTTGCCCATAACTAAACCAACTAATATATAGATTTTTTTTCATTCCACACATGGATTTAGAAGGCCTCTGCGCCACCAAATTTCTGTGTGCAGTGGGCTGGGCCTCTGCGCCATTTGGTGCAACAGATTGCCGCAGTGGGCTGGGAGCCGGGGTCATCCTTCTCGCCACCAGTCGAACATACTACCAAATTTATGTGCGCAGTGGGCTTGGAGCCGGGGTCATCCTTCTCACCACCAGTCAAACATACTACTTCATCCACCATGTCGAGCGATATAAAACTGTTATCTGTTTCATAGAGCAACAACACGAGATTGTGCCCCCTCTTGATCCTGGTGCATGTTGCTGCCCTCCTCCCCCCTTTGATTCGACTTTCTTTACATTGTGTGAAGTTGTGTACTTCCAACTTTACAAAGCTATACCAAGTTCGCAACTGTACTTGGCTATACCTGTAACGTGATGCATTTCTCTGCAGGTTACTGACACTTTCTGAAAAAGTATGGATATTGAATGGAAGATGGGAGAATGATTGATGAAAATAGACAACACTAGAAGTGAATGCATTATTAGTCAATGGAAACATGATTGTTTTATACACTTTCTTTTACTGAGGATGAACTTTGTGTTGCATGCTATGAAGAAATGTAGTGTTTGACTAATTCTACGTTCATGCAACAAGTTCATTCTTTCTGATTATAGTCTATTGTTTTGTGGAATCATAATGTGGGTGATCCATTTCTCTTAAATGAAGTATTCAATAATTCTTCACTTATGGGCCATATCTATATTTGCTGCTTGCGGACCTGTGCTTAATGATCACTATACCAATATGCTTTTCTTTTTATACATAAGAATCTAAATTCTTAGCATGCACGTTCGCATCATGATACACACACACACACGCACACACAACAACACACCATTTTTTTGGCTAAAGGATATTTGATTTATTATCATACGTGCTTGGCCAAAGCTAAACTAACTAAAACATATATTTTCTTTTAAATGAGACTTGATACTATTGAATATGCATCTCATTGTAGTCAACAATCTACTATATTTCCTAATAGAGTGAATTAAACCATGTTTTTCTTTTCATCGCGAGCATGGGTTTAGTGTGTCTCTGCGCCATTTGGCGCAACGGGTCCACTAGTATCTATAATTTATGAAGTATTCATGCTATTATATTATCCATCTTGGATGTTTATTGGGCTTTACTATGCACTTTTATATTATTTTTGGGACTAACCTATTGACCCAGAGCCCGGTGCTAGTTCTTGTTTTTCCCTTGTTTCAGTGTTTCGAAGAAAAGGAATATCAAACAGAGTAGAAACGGAATGTAACCTTCTGGAGAAGTTATTTTTGGAAGGAAAGCTACCCGATGGACTTGGAGTGCATGTCAGGAAAGAAACAAGGGAGCCACGAGGTAGGGGGGCGCGCCCACCCCCCTAGGGCGCGCCCTCCACCGTCGTGGGCCCCTTGTGGCTCCCCTGACGTACTTCTTCCTCCTATATATACCCATATACCCTAAAACGATCGGGGAACAGAATAGATCTGGAGTTCCGCCGCCGCAAGCCTCTGTAGCCACCAAAAACCTCTCGGGACCCTGTTCCGGCACCCTGCCGGAGGGGGGAACCCTCACCGGTGGCCATCTTCATCATCACGGCGCTCTCCATGACGAGGAGGGAGTAGTTCACCCTCGGGGCTGAGGGTATGTACCAGTAGCTATGTGTTTGATCTCTCTCTCTGTCGTGTTCTTGACTTGGCACGATCTTGATGTATCACGATCTTTGCTATTATAGTTGGATCTTATGTTTCTTCTCCCCCTCTACTCTATTGTAATGGATTGAGTTTTCCCTTTGAAGTAATCTTATCGGATTGAGTCTTTAATGATTTGAGAACACTTGATGTATGTCTTGCCGTGCGTATCTGTGGTGACAATGGGATATCAGGTGATTCACTTGATGTATGTTTTCGTGATCAACTTGCGGGTTCCGCTCATGAACCTATGCATAGGGGTTGGCACACATTTTCGTCTTGACTCTTCGGTAGAAACTTTGGGGCACTCTTTGAAGTACTTTGTGTTGGTTTGAATAGATGAATCTGAGATTGTGTTATGCATATCGTATAATCATACCCACGGATACTTGAGGTGACATTGGAGTATCTAGGTGACATTAGGGTTTTGGTTGATTTGTGTCTTAAGGTGTTATTCTAGTACGAACTCTAGGGCTGTTTGTGACACTTATAGGAATAGCCCAATGGATTGATTGGAAAGAATAACTTTGAGGTGGTTTCGTACCCTACCAATTACCATAATCTCTTCGTTTGTTCTCCGCTATTAGTGACTTTGGAGTGACTCTTTGTTGCATGTTGAGGGATGGTTCTATGATCCAATTATGTTATTATTGTTGAGACAACTTGCACTAGTGAAAGTATGAACCCTAGGCCTTGTTTCCTAGCATTGCAATACCGTTTACGCTCACTTTTATCATTAGTTACCTTGCTGTTTTTATATTTTCAGATTACAAAAACCTATATCTACCATCCATATTGCATTTGTATCACCATCTCTTCGCCGAACTAGTGCACCTATACAATTTACCATTGTATTGGGTGTGTTGGGGACACAAGAGACTCTTTGTTATTTGGTTGCAGGGTTGCTTGAGAGAGACCATCTTCATCCTACGCCTCCCACAGATTGATAAACCTTAGGTCATCCACTTGAGGAAAATTTGCTACTGTCCTACAAACCTCTGCACTTGGAGGCCCAACAACGTCTACAAGAAGAAGGTTGTGTAGTAGACATCAAGCTCTTTTCTGGCGCCGTTGCCGGGGAGGTGAGTGCTTGAAGGTATATCTTTAGATCTTGCAACTGAATCTTTTTGTTTCTTGTATTAGCACTAGTTTAGTTTATTAAAGAAAACTACCAAAAAATGGAATTGAGTTAGTCTCATATGCTTCATATTTTTAATATCTTTCGTGAGTATGATGGAAAGGAAAATTGTGCCAAAGTGTTAGAAGACGAATGCATTAAAATGTTTGGCACTGAATCTTTGAATGATGAGCATGATTGCAATGTTGTTAGTATGAACTCCTTGAATATCCATAGTACTAATGACGATTGCACTAGTCATGATGAAAATGTTTCGTATAATCATGTCTATTTTTGTGGAGTGCATTGGGTTTGCAAGTACACATCAAATAGAGAAGATAGATATTGCAAGAGGCATAAGAATTTAGAAACTAAAATGTTGCAAGAAAGGCTAGATGTTTGTGCTGAAAATTTAAATTTTCTTGGCCATACTTGTGAACTTTGCAATGAACGGGGTCATTTAACTATCCGATGCAAATTGTTTCATGATCTAGTCGTTTCCAAAAATTGTGATGACTTGATTTCCCTTGCACATTATAATGAACTTAGTTTGCTTATGGGTTACGAAGAAATGAAACGTATAACTAACTATCTTCCAGTATTTGCCCGTGAAAAACTTCTTGGTTTTGATCTAGAGGAAATTTATATGTATTGTGCGGTGAATTGCATTAAAAAACCCTTATATTGCCAATTACATAAAGATAAGAAAACAAATAGAAGATGAAGAGAATACTACTGAAAGGGAAGAGACTTCCCAATATCCTCCTATTATTTATTATGATGAATCAGGTAACGAGGAGGAGCCTTCTATTCAACCAATCTCATTAATAAGGAGCTCCAAAAAGAGGATTGAACCCACACATGATGTGGTGAAGAAGAATAAAATTAAAAGGAAGAGAGGTAAAAAGATATCTCTCCCAAATATTGTTGCTCCTATTATTGTTGTGCCTCATGAAAATGAATCAAAAATAATTGTGGAAGATGATGCACTTGATGATGATCTCGTTATGCCTGTTGCTTGTTGTGATGATTATGATTGGGAAGATAATGATACTCCTTATGATCTTGAAAATCTTTTTGGCACTTGCTTGGAATATGATAATTGCTATACTATTGGTGCTATCCATACTATTAATGATGAGAGTGATTATGCTTATGATATGAAAAGGCCCAAGCTTGGGGATGCTATGTTTGATGAAGATGATGTTTTTGAGAATATATTTTCTGCAATTAATGTTTGTCCCAAGCTTGGGGAGGCTACGTTTAATAATGATGATATTTTTAGCCTCCCAAGTTTCGATATGCAAATTTATAATGATGATAGCATGCCTCCTACTTATGATGATTATATTGATGAAAGTGGGTTTGGAAGAGTGTCGACTTTAGGAAGTAATGATCCCACTATTTTGAAGGATGTTGAATCCTATAATATTTATGAAAGTGGATTTGGAAAGGTCATGACTTTATTTAGTGATGTATCCACTATTTAGGAAGAGGTTTCAATTGATTATGATGAGAACAAAGTTGCTACTAATGATGATTATTGTGATGAAACTTATGCTATAAAGAGTAGTGATGATTATATTTATAAAACTTGTCATGATTATAAGTACTCTTTCTCTGAACATTACTCTTTTAATGTGGAAAAATTTATAGTATTCAAGTCTCTTATGATACTCCCACTATTCCGAATGAGAAGAATTTTGCTTATGTGGAGAGTAATAAAATTTCTATGCTAGTAGATCATGAAAAGAATGCTTTAGATGCTGGTTATATTTTTGAATTCATTCATGATGCTACTGAAAATTATTATGAGGTAGGAATATATGCTTGTAGGAATTGCAATAATATCAAGTTTCCTCTCTATGTGCTTAAAGTTTTGAAGTTATACTTGTTTTGCCTTCCTATGCTAGTTGATTATTGTTCCCATAAGTTGTTTGATCACAAAATCCCTATGCATAGGAAGTGTGTTAGACTTAAATGTGCTAGTTATATTCTTCATGATGCTCTCTTTATGTTTCAATTCTTATGCATTACGCGAGCATCATTGAAATCATCATGCCTAGCTAGGGGCGTTAAACGTTCACGCTTGTTGGGAGGCAACCCAATTTTATTTTAGTTTCTTGCTTTTTGCTCCTGTTTAGGAATAAATAATTCATCTAGCTTCTGTTTAGATGTGGTTTTATGTTTTAATTAGTGTTTGTGCCAAGTAGAACCTTTGGGAAGACTCGGGTGAAGTCTTTATGATCATGCTGTAAAAAACAGAAACTTTAGCGCTCATGAGATTTGCTTCAACTTTTTACTGGAGAGTGCTATTTAGTTGATTATTTTGGAATATGATTGCTATACAAATTCCTCAGGTCCACCAATTTATTTTAGAATTTTTGGAGTTCCAAAAGTTTGCGTTAGTTACAGATTACTACAGACTGTTCTGTTTTTGACAGATTCTGTTTTTCGTGCGTTGTTTGCTTATTTTGATGAATCTATGGCTAGTAAAATAGTTTACAAACCATAGAGAAGTTGGAATAAAGTAGGTTTAAAACCAATACAAATAAAGAATGAGTTCATTACAGTACCTTGAAGTGGTGTTTTTTTTCTTTTGCTAACGGAGCTCACGAGATTTTTTTTGTGTGTGCGTAGGATTTTTTTTGAAATTACTACGTTCCCCAACAGTGGCATCCGAGCCTGGTTTATGCGTAGATGTTATATGCACGAGTAGAACACGAGTGAGTTGTGGGCGATACAAGTCATACTGCTTACCAGCATGTCATACTTTGGTTCGGCAGTATTGTTGGACGAAGCGGCCCGGACCGACATTATGCGTACGCTTACGCGAGACTGGTTCTACCGACGTGCTTTGCACACAGGTGGCTAGCGGGTGTCAGTTTCTCCAACTTTAGTTGAACCGAGTGTGGCTACGCCCGGTCCTTGAGAAGGTTAAAACAGCACTAACTTGACGAAATATCGTTGTGGTTTTGATACGTAGGTAAGAACCGGTTCTTGCTCAGCCCGTAGCAACCACATAAAACTTGCAACAACAAAGTAGAGGACGTCTAACTTGTTTTTGCAGGGCATGTTGTGATGTGATATGGTCAAGACGTGATGAGATATAAGTTGTTGTATGAGATGATCATGTTTTGTTGAAATTATCGGCAACTGGAAGAAGCCTTATGTTTATCTCTTTATTGCATAAGATGCAAGCGCCAAATAGTTGCTTTACTTTATCGTTATGCGATAGCAATAGTTGCAAGAGCAATAGTTGGCGAGACGACCATGTGACGACACATTCATATAGATCAACATTATGGAGATCATGGTGTCATGCCGGTGACGATGGAGATCATGACGGTACTTTGGAGATGGAGATCAAAGGCACAAGATGATCATGGCCATATCATGTCACATATTTTGATTGCATGTGATGTTTATATTTTATACATCTTATTTTTCTTAGTTCGGTGGTAGCTTTATAAGATGATCCCTTACTAAAATTTCAAGGTATAAGTGTTCTCCCTGAGTATGCACCATTGCGACAGTTCTTTGTGCTGAGACACCACGTGATGATCGGGTGTGATAAGCTCTATCTTCACATACAACGGGTGTAAGCCAGTTTTGCACACGCAGAATACTCGGGTTAAAATTGACGAGCCTAGCATATGGAGATATGGCCTCGGAACACTGGAGACCGAAAGGTCGAGCGTGAATCATATAGTAGATACGATCAACATAGTGATGTTCACCATTGAGAACTACTCCATCTCACGTGATGATCGGACATGGTTTAGTTGATTGGGATCACGTGATCACTTAGATGATTAGAGGGATGTCTATCTAAGTGGGAGTTCTTAAGTAATATGATTAATTGAACTTTAATTTATCATGAACTTAGTCCTGATAGTATTTTGCAAATAATGTTGTAGATCAATAGCTCGCGTTGTTGCTTCCCTATGTTTTATATGTGTTCCTAGAGAAAACTAAGTTGAAAGATGATAGTAGGAATGATGCGGACTGGGTCCGTGATCTAAGGTTTATCCTCATTGCTGCACAGAACAATTATGTCCTTGATGCACTGCTAGGTGACAGACCTATTGCAGGAGCAGATGCAGACGTTATGAACATTTGGCTAGCTCAGTATGATGACTACTTGATAGTTTAGTGCACCATGCTTAAAGGCTTAGAATCGGGACTTCAAAGACGTTTTGAACGTCATGGACCATATGATATGTTCCAAGAGTTGAAGTTAATATTTCAAGCAAATACCCGAGTTGAGAGATATGAAGTCTCCAACAAGTTCTATAGCTAAAATATGGAGGAGAATAGCTCAAGCAGTGAGCATGTGCTCAGATTGTCTGGGTACTACAATCGCTTGAATCAAGTGGGAGTTAATCTTCCAGATAAGATAGTGATTGACAGAATTCTCTAGTCACCATCACCAAGTTAGTAGAACTTTGTGATGAACTATAGTATGCAAGGGATGACAAAAAACGATTCCCGAGCTTTTCATGATGATTAAATCGATGAAGGTAGAAATCAAGAAAGAGCATCAAGTGTTGATGATTAACAAGACCACTAGTTTCAAGAAAAGGGCAAAGGGAAAGAAAGGGAACTTCATGTAGAATGGCAAGCAAGTTGTCACTTCCGTGAAGAAGCCCAAAGCTAGACTAAAGCCTGAAACTGAGTGCTTCTACTACAAAGGAAATGGTCACTGGAAGCGGAAATGCCCTGAATATTTGGTGAATAAGAAGGATGGCAAAGTGAACAAGGGTATATTTGATATACAGGTTATTGATGTGTATCTTACTAGTATTTATAGTAGCCCCTTGCTACCTCTTGAGCACTGCGTTGGATTTCCTTGAAGAGGAAAGGATGATGCAGCAAAGTAGCGTAAGTATTTCCCTCAGTTTTTGAGAACCAAGGTATCAATCCAAGAGGAGGCTACGCGAGTCCCTCGTACTGCACAAAGCAAATAACTCCTCGCAACCAACGCGATAAGGGGTTGTCAATCCCTTCACGGTCACTTACGAGAGTGAGATCTGATAGAGATGATAGATAATATTTTTGGAATTTTTGGGATAAAGATGCAAAGTAAAATAAAAAAGCAAAGTAAAAAGCAAAGGAAATAATAAAGTGATGGAAGATTAATATGATGAAGATAGACCCGGGGCCATAGATTTCACTAGTGGCTTCTCTCAAGAGCATAAGTATTTTACGGTGGGTGAACGAATTACTCTTGAGCAATTGACAGAATTGAGCATAGTTATGAGAATATTGAGACAAGTAGATCGACTCCTGCCTGCATCTACTACTATTACTCCACTCATCGACCGCTATCCAGCATGCATCTAGAGTATTAAGTTCAAGAAACAGAGTAACGCCTTAAGGAAGATGACATGATGTAGAGGGATAAATTCATGCAATATGATAAAAAAAACCATCTTGTTATCCTCGATGGCAACAATACAATACGTGCCTTGCTGCCCCTACTGTCACTGGGAAAGGACACCGCAAGATTGAACCCAAAGCTAAGCACTTCTCCCATTGCAAGAATAACCAATCTAGTAGGCCAAACCAAACTGATAATTCGAAGAGACTTGCAAAGATAACCAATCATACATAAAAGAATTCATAGAAGATTCAAATATTGTTCATAGATAATCTTGATCATAAATCCACAATTCATCGATCTCAACAAACACACCGCAAAAACAAGATTACATCGAATAGATCTCCACGAGAGAAGGGGAGAACATTGTATTGATATCCAAAAAGAGAGAAGAAACCATCTAGCTACTAACTATGGACCCGAAGGTCTGAGGTAAACTACTCACTTCATCGGAGGGGCTATGGTGATGATGTAGAAGCCCTCCGTGGTGGATACCCCTCCGGCGGAGCTCCGAAACAG
This sequence comes from Aegilops longissima, assembly GCA_021605205.1. Classification (NCBI taxonomy): domain Eukaryota; kingdom Viridiplantae; phylum Streptophyta; class Magnoliopsida; order Poales; family Poaceae; genus Aegilops; species Aegilops longissima. The sequence goes on along the minus strand of CM038680.1, from coordinate 371,152,308 downwards.
GCCCCAAGATGGGATCTCGTGGGTACAGAAGGTTGCGGCGGTGGAATTAGGTTTTTGGCTCCGTATCTGATCGTTTGGGGGTATGTAGGTATATATAGGAGGAAGAAGTACGTCGGTGGAGCAAGGTGGGGCCCACGAGGGTGGAGGGCGTGCCATGGGGGGTGGGTGCGCCCCCTACCTCGTGCCCACCTCCTTTCTTTCTTGACGTAGGGTCCAAATCTCCTGGATCATATTCGGTGAGAAAATCACGTTCCCGAAGGTTTCATTCCGTTTGGACTCCATTTGATATTACGTTTCTTCGAAACTCTGAAATAGGCAAAAAAACAGCAATTCTAGGCTGGGCCTCCGGTTAATAGGTTACTCCCAAAAATAATAATAATAAGTGGAAAATAAAGCCCAATATTTTCCAAAACAGTAGATAATATAGCATGGAGCAATCAAAAATTATAGATACGTTGGAGACGTATCACCCTTGGGTATTTGATACTTGTTCGGTCGCTAAAAATTAGTAACTCGAAACAGGAGTTACAGAATAAACAGAGACTAGTTGAGGGTGAAGTGACGATGTGTGTTGGAAGTGGTTCCAAGATTGATATGATCATCATCGCACACTCCCTATACTTTCGGGATTAGTGTTGAACCTAAATAAGTGGTATTTGGTGTTTTCATTGAGAATAAATATGATTTGATCATGTTTATTGCAATACGGTTATTTATTTTTAAGTTAGAGAATAATTGTTATTCTGTTTACATGAATAAAACCTTCTATGGTCATACACCCAATGAAAATGGTTTGTTGGATCTCGATCGTAGTGATACACATATTCATAATATTGAAGCCAAAATATGCAAAGTTAATAATGATAGTGCAACTTATTTGTGGCGCTGCCGTTTAGGTCATATTGGTGTAAAGCGCATGAAGAAACTCCATGTTGATGGGATTTTGGAATCACTTGATTATGAATCACTTGATGCTTGCGAACCATGCTTTATGGGCAAGATGAATATGACTCCGTTCTCCGGAACAATGGAGCGAGCAACTGACTTATTGGAAATAATACATACTGATGTATGCGATCCAATGAGTGTTGAGGCTCACGGCGGGTGTCATTATTTTCTGACCTTCATAGATGATTTGAGCAGATATGGGTATATCTACTTGATGAAACATAAGTCTGAAACATTTGAAAAGTTCATATAATTTCAGAGTGAAGTGGAAAATCATCGTAACAAGAAAATAAAGTTTCTACGATCTGATCGTGGAGGAGAATATTTGAGTTACGAGTTTGGTCTTCATTTGAAACAATGCGGAATAGTTTCACAACTCACGCCACTGGAACACCACAACAGTAATGGTGTGTCCGAACATCGAACAGTATTTTATTAGATATGGTACAATCTATGATGTCTCTTACCGATTTACCACTATCGTTTTGGGGTTATGCATTAGAGACAGCTACATTCACGTTAAATAGGGCACCATCTAAATCCGTTGAGACGACACCATATGAACTGTGGTTTGGCAAGAAACCAAAGTTGTCGTTTCTTAAAGTTTGCGGTTGCGATGCTTATGTGAAAAAGTTTCATCCTGATAAGCTCAAACCCAAATCGGAGAAATGTGTCTTCATAGGATACCAAAGGAGAGAGTTGGGTACACCTTCTATCACAGATCTGAAGGCAAGACATTCGTTGCTAAGAATGGATCTTTTCTAGAGAAGGAGTTTTTCTCGAAAGAAGTGAGTGGGAGGAAAGTAGAACTTGATGAGGTAATTGTACCTTCTCTCGAATTGAAAAGTAGCTCATCACTAAAATCAGTTCCAGTGATGCCTACACGAATTAGTGAGGAAGTTAATGATGATGTCCATGAAACTTCAGATCAAGTTTCTACCCAACCTCGTAGGTCAACCAGAGTAAGATCTGCACCAGAGTGGTACGGTAATCCTGTTCTAGAAGTCTTGTTACTAGACCATGACGAACCTGCGAACTATGAGGAAGCAATGATGAGCCCAGATTCCGCGAAATGGTTTGAGGCCATGAAATCTGAGATAGGATCCATGTATGAGAACAAAGTATGGACTTTGATTGACTTGCCCGATGATCGGTGAGCCATTAAGAATAAATGGATCTTCAAGAGGAATACGGATGTTGATCGTAGTGTTACTATCTAAAGCTCGAATTGTCGCAAAAGGTTTTCGACAAGTTCAAGGAAAGAGTCAAAGAAAGAGTTCTTGCCTGTGTTACAAGGTGTGAAATTGAGTAAGACTCGAAGTCCGACCACGGCAGAAGATAGAAAGAGAATGAAAGTCATTCCCTATGCCTCTCCTATAGGTTCTATAAAGTATGCCATGTTGTGTACCAGATCTATTGTATACCCTACACTGAGTTTGGCAAGGGAGTGCGATAGCGATCTAGGAGTAGATCACTAAACAGCGGTCAACATTATCCTTCGTGGAATAAGGATATGTTTCTCGATTATGGAGGTGACAAAAGGTTCGTCGTAAAGGGTTACGTCGATGCAAGTTTTGACACTGATCCAGATGAATCTAAGTCTCAATCAGGATACATATTGAAAGTAGGGGCAGTTAGCTAAAGTAGCTCCGTGCAGAGCACTGTAGACATAGAAATTTGCAAATACATTGGCAGACCCGTTGACTAAAACTTCTCTCACAAGCAAACATGATCACACCTTAGTACTCTTTGGGTGTTAATCACATGGCGATGTGAACTAGATTACTGACTCTAGTAAACCCTTTGAGTGTTGGCCACATGGCGATGTGAACTATGGATATTAATCACATAGTGATGTGAACTATTGGTGTTAAATCACATGGCAATGTGAACTAGATTATTGACTCTAGTGCAAGTGGGAGACTGAAGGAAATATGCCCTAGAGGCAATAATAAAGTTGTTACTTATATTTCCTTATATCATGATAAATATTTATTATTCATGCTAGAATTGTATTAACCGGAAACTTAGTACATGTGTGAATACATAGACAAACATAGTGTCACTAGTATGCCTCTACTTGACTAGCTCGTTGAATCAAAGATGGCTATGTTTCCTAGCCATAGACATGAGTTGTCATTTGATTAACGGGATCACATCATTAGAGAATGATGTGATTGACTTGACCCATTCTGTTAGCTTAGCACTTGATCGTTTAGTATGTTGCTATTGCTTTCTTCATGGCTTATACATGTTCCTATGACTATGAGATTATGCAACTCCCGAATACCGGAGGAACACTTTGTGTGCTACCAAACGTCACAACATAGCTGGGTGATTATAAAGGTGCTCTACAAGTGTCTCTGATGGTACTTGTTGAGTTGGCATAGATCAAGATTAGGATTTGTCACTCCGATTGTCGGAGAGGTATCTCTGGGCCCTCTCGATAATGCACGTCACTATAAGCCTTGCAAGCAATGTGACTAATGAGTTAGTTGCGGGATGATGCATTACGGAATGAGTAAAGAGACTTGTCGGTAACGAGATTGAACTAGGTATTGAGATACCGACGATCAAATCTCGGGCAAGTAACATACCGATGACAAAGGGAACAACGTATGTTGTTATGCGGTTTGACCGATAAAGATCTTCGTAGAGTATGTAGGAGCCAATATGAGCATCCACGTTCCGCTATTGGTTATTGACCGGAGACGTGTCTCAGTCATGTCTACATAGTTCTCGAACCCGTAGGGTCCGCACGCTTAACGTTCGGTGACGATTTGTATTATGAGTTTATGTGTTTTGATGTACCGAAGGTAGTTCGGAGTCGCGGATGAGATCGGGGACATGATGAGGAGTCTCGAAATGGTCGAATGGTAAAGATCGATATATTGGACGACTATATTCGGACATCGGAAAGGTTCCGAGTGATTCGGGTATTTTTCGGAGTACCGGAGAGTAACGGGAATTTGTATTGGGCCTTAGTGGGCCATACGGGAAAGGATAGAAAGGCCTCAAAGGGTGCCTGCACCCCTCCCCATGGACTGGTCCGAATTGTACTAGGGAGGGGGGTGTCGGTGTCAAAACCGGCGGATCTCGGGTAGGGGGTCCCGATCTGTGCGTCAAGGCTGATGGTAACAGGAAGCAAGGGACACAGATGTTTACCCAGGTTCGGGCCCTCTCGATGGAGGTAAAACCTACTTCTTGCTTGATTAATATTGAAGATATGGGTAGTACAAGAGTAGGTCTACCACGAGATCATAGAGGCTAAACCCTAAGAGCTAGCCTATGATGGTATGATTGTAAATGTGATCGGCCTTCTAAGGACCATCCTCTCCGGTTTATATAGACACTGGAGAGGGCTAGGGTTTACATGGAGTTGGTTACAAGGAAGGAAACACAATATCCAGATCGCCAAGCTTGCCTTCCACGCCAAGGAGAGTCCCATCCGGACACGGGCCGAAGTCTTGAGTCTTGTATCTTCACGCTTCAATAGTTCGGATGATGTATACAATCCAGCTGTCCGGATACCCCCTTATCCAGGACTCCCTCAGTAGCCCCTGAACCAGGCTTCAATGACGATGAGTCCGGCGCGCAGTCTTGTCTTCGGCATTGCAAGGCGGGTTCCATCTCCGAATACTCCAAAAATGCCTGTTACGACGAATAGTGTCCGGCTCCGCAAGATGATCTCCACAGGTTATGAATCCGTTATGCCGACAACCCTTATACGTCGTGTCTTTGCATCGTGGCCTATTCCAATACGAACCGGCGTTTCGTGCCCTACCGCGACTCGTGTTGCGAGGCGGTTTTATCGGTACACTCTGCCAAAGCAGAGATCGTACCCCTCTTATTACGGGATTTTTCATCAATACGGGTGCGCAACCCCACGATGACCGTTGGTATGACTCCGTGTGTTTCTTTTGGATAAGTCTCAAGCGGCCACGCTGAGGACTCTTGATATTCATCCCCTTTATAAAGGGGTCGAGGCCTACGCCTCTTTTCCACCTCTCTCGCTTCTTTTCGCACCTCGAGCTCCAGCGCCCAAGACCTAAGCTCCGACCCTCCAGATCCTCCAGTATGTCCGGATCCGACGCAAAAGGCCGGTGGGTGGCCTCCTCAATCCAAGAGGAGGACATTACGAAGCTTAGGGAGGTCGGATACCTGACCGCCGATATTCAGCACAGGCTACCTGCTCCAGGGCAAATTATCCCCACGCCAGAGCCCAACGAGAGCGTTGTGTTCGTTCCTCACTTCCTCCAAGGCCTAGGCCTCACCCTCGACCCCTTCGTGAGCGGGCTCATGTTCTACTATGGATTGGATTTTCACGATCTGGCTCCAGACGCCATCCTCCACATCTCGTCGTTCATTATTGTGTGCGAGGCCTTTCTCCACGTTACCCCCCACTTCGGCTTATGGCTCAAGACCTTCAATGTGAAGCCGAACAGGATCGAGGGGCGGCATGCAGAGTGCGGAGGTGCCGTAATTAGCAGGAACGCCGATGCCCCATGGCCAGAGGGTTCTTTCCCGGAAGTATCCGATTTATGGCAACGGAGGTGGTTTTATTTCACAGCTCCCAGAGGCTCAAAGTGGGTAGCCGCCCCCGAGTTCCGCTCGGGCCCCCCATCACAGTTGGCGTCTTGGACTGACGTAGGATGAAATTGGGGGCCTGCTGGCGATGTACCAGTACTGCAGAACCGCATCCGGGAGCTTATTGAGAGGGACATAAATCTTGTCAGCATAATCCAAGTGATGCTAATCCGTCGGATGCCGTGCAAATGTCGGCCCCTCCAGATGTGGGAGTTTAATCCGGAGAGTCCGCGGACTATTAAACACTTCTTCGGCGTGAAGCTCGAAGGGATGTGTAAATTATTCTTCGGATCACAAGTAAAGTGTCCGGACACCACCGAGGATGCGGGCCTAAGCTGCAACCCCTAGATGCCCAAGTAAGTAACCTTAAAGCCGGACACTTCATTTATATTTGTCATAATCATTATTCTGAAAAACCCTCCGCCACCAGGAATGGCCTACCAAGGCGGAGAGAATCAGGTGTCCGGCGCCACTTCCCGAAGGCTCGCCTGGTCCAACCATCGCCAAGATGCTTGGCCGGGCGCTCAGCAAAATCCCCTCGGGGAAAGGCGAAGGAAAGGGCAGTGAAGCCGGACTTCACACATTACGCATCCAGACCGGGGGAATTACTACCTCCCCTGAGGAGGATAATCTGAAAAGGGAGGCCAAGGCCTTATCCCCGCGCGGGAAGAAGAGGTCTGCCTCCGAAGACTTGGAGGCAGAGATGCCCAAACCAGGGGAAAAGCTATCCCCAGGGGGCCCTGCCCCAACGGGCACCCTCACCGCGTAATGCCCACCGACGGGCCAGCCCTCCACCGAGCCGTAAGTCAATCGTTTAGCTTGAAGGTATTGTGTTTCACCTAGATTAATAACCAGGATTCGTCTTTTGCAGTCCGGCTAGCAGCTCTTCTCGACAGAGTTCATCTTCGGGGGACCTTCCTTCGGAGATGATGGAGAGTGAGATCCCACCTGCCTCTCCGACTCATGAAGCGGGCGACACCGAGGTGTCGTCACGGAGGAGTCTGAATCTGCCGAAGTCGAAAGCCAATGCGTCAGCCGCCCTGAGCCCAGAGCGTTTGGCTCATACGAGGGGCGATGGGAAGGGTCCGGCATAGTTCGATGTCCGGCCAGACGTACTGACTGGCCTACTGGAGCGAGCTACGCTCCCGGAGGAGCACCGCTCACTGATGAGTGAAGTGCTTAAGAAAATTTCATCCGCTACAAGCGGTTTGAATGAAGCGTTTACAAGCCTGCTCAGAGGCTTTGAGGTATTTAGTGAAGAATACGCTATTATTTTTTGGTTGTGAGGCACGCGCTAGGTGTGCTCCCTGTAGATAGTATCCCCTGAGACTCTGGTTGCCCGCCTTGGGCGGCAAACGGGGGATCAAAAATCAATGACTGCGCTGTAAATATGTGCAGGTACCTGTGGGTCCGGCCGCCGACCAGCCCGTTGAGGTTGCCGAACTAACAAGGCAGATTGGATCGATTGATGCCGATATCACGCTGGTGAACGAGCGGCTGGACAAATCACAAGGTATGTACTCCGCCTTCCTTTGTATGGGAAAATATGAAGGCGGCATGGTGTTAATGCAATATGTTTGGACTTGCATAGGGTGATGCTGCCGTGGAGGCCCTGAAGGCGGAACTTACCCAAGCCAAGGAACAGGCTCGGGTGAGCAATGCGGTTGTCCTAAAGGCGGCCGAGGAATTGAGAGCCGAACAGGCTGCTCATCGCCGAAGCGAGGAGAAGATAACCGAAATGACTGTTGAGTTAAAAAATGCCGCTGACCGGTATGAGCTCCCTAAAAAGGAGCATCAAGATAGTTCGGCCGATCTGAACAAGGCACTGAATGACACCAAGGAGATACGCATCGAACTCAGGGGTGCGCGAGAGGAGCTTCAACAGGCCGGTAAAATCGCGGCTGGGGGCTCCTTCTTGCTGCGGACGAAGTTTTTCAATCCGAAGTACGCTCCCCTGGATGGACGCTGGAGTCCTGCGGACGCGTATGCAGATTTGGCGAAGAGTACAGCTGACGTTGCCAAATTCTTCGAAGATCAAGGTGACAATAAAGTGGAGAAGCTTTTCTGGTCGCAATTCAATGCTCCCACTCGCCCGCTGCCGTTAAGTGACAGATGGCTGTTGTAGCGGAGCTTCACAGGCTGTCCGGGCTTGCAATGCGGTCTGTAATAGACCATCTTTGGCCATAGGGGCCTAAGCCGGACAGTTACTTTGGCTTGGTGCAACAATTCCTTGGGGCCGTGCCTCGGATCGATGCCATGAGAAGGTCGGCATGCATAGAAGGTGCTCGGATGGCTCTTGCCCGCGTCAAAACCTATTGGACGGATATGGAGGCCACCGTTATAGCGACCCAGGATCCGGCGGGGGGCCAATATCCGGCCAAGCACTACTTGGCGCAGGTCACCAAAGGTGCCCGCCTAATAGAGGCGCAGTGCTCGAAGGGTGTGTTGTTCGAGTGATGAATCGAATCATTGTAAAAACCAATTCTTATTTTGATTATGAGGCTATGTTTATACTGTTTGCCTAAAAATATGATTATGTCCCCTGTATGCCGTTTATATATATATATATATATATATATATATATATATATATATATGTGTGTGTGTGTGTGTGTGTGTGTGTGTGTGTGTGTGTGTGTGTGTGTGTGTGTGTGTGTGTGTGTGTGTGTGTGTGTGTGTGTGTAATTTGAAAGTTAGCGATCGTTATTTCAGCCCCACGCATATAATGCGGGGGTGTTCGAAAAAATATGCATAGTCACACTTGATCCAACGTCTTGGTCCATTAAGGAGGTGATCGCACGTCGAACTAGGCAACCGGACTATATAGCTGTAACGCTTTCGCTTGGCCACGGGAGTCTGATGGTGGGGCTACTATGTAGCCCCTAGTACTTTCGCTTGCATCCGGATACGGGCGCGTGTGTACATGACCGGGAAACGGTCCTTCGTTAATGCGGAGGGATCCTAAAGATCCCAATAAGTCTTCGAGTGGTTAATCAGTCTCTCGCTGTATCATGACAGTCAGTTTTCGGCTTTCTACTGAGGCGCTCATCTGGAATAACCAGGGCACAATCGCAGTAGTTCTCCTTTGGCCACCTTAGCCGATAATAACGGAACGTAAAGCGGCAAACCCAGGAGCCCGGCAAACCCAACATTTGACCAAAGACATGATTCGGATTTGATGCATATAAGGCCAAACTCGTGACGCCGAACACTCCCGAAGGTATTCGGACTTTATAACAGATGATGAGCTCAAGAATGCCCAATCATTATAAACCCTGTGTTTCCAGGTTCGTGCGTAAGTCTGTCGTGGCGAAATGCCAATAACGACAGTATCCTCTGTGGGTATGCAACCCATGGGATGGTTAAACGACACGAGGCAATAGAAAAGGTTTACACAGGGGCTTAATCTAAAAAGAAACATGTTGAGCGGGGCCCTGCTGCACGTCTGCGCCTTTGTCTCCGTTGTGCCGTATCCTAGAAGGGAATCGCACGAATGTTGTCTGTAAAACAAGAGAACTCGTAGGAAAGTACAACGTAAGTATGCGATGGATGTTAAAAGTATAAGATATTGGCATGCTAATAAGGTTGAGCCAATTGTGGGGCTTTATCGAATATTTATAGCCCCTGGTGTCCTCTATGGGATTACATATGCGGTGCCCTGATTTAATGTTATCTGGGCTACCGGACTCGTCTAACCGTGTCTGTGGTCATAACGACCAATCATGTTTTTGTGATATTGGAGGCCGCTTATAGTCCGGCCACTAGGTCCGTCGCGTATTCCTCTGCGCGTGAAGAGCGCTCTGTTATTCCGCTAACGGTGATGACGCCACGTGGACCGGGCATCTTGAGTGTAAGGTAGCCACAGTGCGGCAATGCGTTGAATCGGGCGAAGGCCGTTCTTCCAAGCAATGCATGATAGTTGCTTTGGAAGGGTGCGATGATGAAGAGTAGTTCTTCGCTTCTGGAGTTGCCTGGAGAGCCGAATGTTACCTCCAGTACGACGGAGCCCCTGCTGTAGGCTTCAACGCCTGGTATCACCCCTTCAAAGGTGGTGTCGCTATGACTAATTCTGGATGGGTTTATCCCCATTCTGCGGACAGTGTCCTCATATATTAGATTGAGACTGCTGCCGCCGTCCATGAGGACGTGGGTAAGATGGTATCCGTCGATTATTGGGTCAAGCACCAAGGCCTCTGATCCTTCGCGCTGAATACTAGTTCGGCCGTCCTGGCGATCGAAAGTGATCGGGTGAGACATCCGGTAGCTAGGTGTGGGTACGATGGGTGCTGTATCGTGCGTGCCTCTATGTGCGCGTTCATGCTTTCTCATGGATGTGCGAGTCGCATGGATCATGTTCACTGTTTTAACCTCTGGCGGGAATTTTTTCTGTCCCCCAGTGTTCGGCTGGCGAGGTTTGTCCTCGTCTTCACTTGGTGTCTCCCTTCCCTTGTGTTCGGCGTTTAATTTGCCGGCCTGCTTGAAGACCCAGCACTCTCTGTGCATGTGGTTCGCAGGTTTATTAGGGGTGCCATGAATTTGGCATAGTCTGTCAAGGACTTTGTTCAGACCGGATGGTCCTTCTTTACTGCCTTTAGATGGCTTATTTTGTTGATTAGGTCGAGAGCCCCTGAATCCGGCATTAACCGTTGTGTTATCCGGGCTCTCTTCCTTGTTTTGGCATTTGTTTTTATTACATCATGGTTTCCCGTTGCCATCCCTTATTTCGGATGTGCTGGGGTCGCTAGTGCCTTTACGGGCTAGCCAGCTATCCTCACCCGTGCAAAAACGGGTCATAAGACTTGTTAAGGCTGCCATTGTCCTTGGCTTTTCTTGGCCGAGGTGTCTGGCGAGCCACTCGTCGCGGATGCTGTGTTTGAATGCCGCTAGGGCTTCGGCATCCGGACAATCGACAATTTGATTCTTTTTAGTGAGGAATCTGTTCCAAAGCTTGCGGGCGGACTCTCCGGGTTGTTGGATTATGTGGCTTAAATCGTCAGCGTCCGGAGGCCGGACATAAGTCCCTTGAAAATTGGCCCTGAAAGCATCCTCGAGTTCCTCCCAACTCCCAATTGAATTTTCAGGGAGGCTTTTCAACTAGTGTCGAGCTGGTCCCTTTAGTTTGAGGGGAAGCTATTTGATGGCGTGGAGGTCATCCCCACGAGCCATGTGTATATGCAGGATAAAGTCCTCTATCCAGACCCCTGGGTATGTCGTTCCGTCGTATGCCTCTATGTTCACAGGTTTAAAGCCCTATGGAAATTCATGGTCCAGTACTTCTTCGGTGAAGCACAGGGGGTGAGCAGCCCTCTGTATCTGGACGTGCTGTGGCATGCCGTCGGCTGTTGTTGTGTCCGGTGTTTATTCTGAACTGGTGTTCGCTCGGTATAATCATTTTGATGACCATAGTCCCTCGCCGTGGTGTGTCCTTTGGATCCGTAGATGGTCCTTGCTGCGCCAGCCTTCTTATTCGGGTGCTCACGTGGATCGTGTGCGGCGTCGGTAAGTGCTTTATTGCCGTTATGAAGTGGTACGTCTGGCTTCCTGGCCGTGTTACTCTTTGGTGGAACGGCCTCGTCGTCGAATTCTGGCAGTAGCTTGCGTTTTGGATAGCTCTTTATGTGGTGATAGTCGCCATATCTTTCTTCAGTGTCTAGCACTTTATTCCATCTTCGATTGAGCGTATCCTACGCGGTTTTAAGCCGTTGCTTCTGCTTCTTCAGACTTCTTGCTGTGGCCATAAGTTTTCTGTGGAGGTTATATCGTTCCACGCGTTCTTCCGGAATGGTGAATTCATCATCGTCCGGACTATCTTCTTATTCTGCGCCGGTTTGATGATCTCGTCCCTCTGGATCATTGTCCACGGGCGTTTGCTCCGAGTTTTGTTCGGCGTGACCTGGCTCGTCCTGCTCCATCGCTGGTTCCGTATGGTCGTTGTTGCCTTCGGGGTTGACCGGAGTATCGATCCTTCTGGTGCTCCTGCCGCTATCTTTACTGTTGCTGGACTTGGAACGGCGTCTGCGCCATCGCTTTGGCTTTTGCCCAGGGGTTTTATCTTCCGGCTTGTCGCCTTCGTCCTTCTTGGGCGTGTCCACCATGTATATGTCGTGTGATGGGGTGGAAGTCCGGCACCCCATAGATTCTAAATCTTCTCCTGCATCGTCGTCCATACCGTCGATGCTTTCGGAGTCAAAGTCGAGCACGTCGGTTAAATCATCGACCATGGCTATTAAGTGGGTGGTGGGTGGGTAAAGAGTTTCCTCGTCGCCTGCTTCCCACTCCAGCCGGACATAATTCGGCCCGAGATTTTCTGTCAAAGAGAGGGTTTTTAATGAGTTCAGCATGTCGCCAGAAGGCGAGTGCTGGAAGATATCCGCAGCAGTGAACTACATTATCGGAGTCCAACCTGGCTCGATAGGCTCAAAGGTGCGTGGACTGGAACCAACAACCGGATACGAATCCGGGGGTCCAACATCACGGGCCACCGTAGAGGTGAGACCCGTGTTCGGCTCCATCGTCGATGAGTGTGCAGCCTGCGGGACGAAGTCTAGCCCTCCGTCCTTTGGCGACGCAGCCCGCTCCGGATTTGAGTCCGGGGCTACTGCAGGGGTAATATCCCGAGTGTTGCCCGACAGTAGGTCAAAGCCATGCCCGTCGTGGCTGTCCGGTGCTCCTGGCGCAGGCCCGAATCCGCCGGAGATCAAGTCTCTGCGAAGGTCAGCCGCGTAGTTCAGGCTTGCAGATCTGATATGGAGGCCAGGGGCGTAGTCATCGATCTGCTCCAGATGGCCAAGCGAATTGGCCCGCAGTGCGACGCTGCCGAACATGAAAGTCTGTCCGGGGAGAAAAGTCTCACTCTGGACCGTGTCATTGACGATGATTGAAGGAGTCATTGAGCCCCACGGCGACGGCACAGAGGAACTCTCAACGAAAGCACCAACGTCGGTGTCAAAACCGGCGGATCTCGGGTAGGGGGTCCCGATCTGTGCGTTAAGGCTGATGGTAACAGGAAGCAAGGGACACAGATGTTTACCCAGGTTTGGGCCCTCTCGATGGAGGTAAAACCCTACTTCCTGCTTGATTAATATTGAAGATATGGGTAGTACAAGAGTAGGTCTACCACGAGATCATAGAGGCTAAACCCTAAGAGCTAGCCTATGATGGTACGATTGTAAATGTGATCGGCCTTCTAAGGACCATCCTCTCCGGTTTATATAGACACCGGAGAGGGCTGGGGTTTACATGGAGTCGGTTACAAGGAAGGAAACACAATATCCGGATCGCCAAGCTTGCCTTCCACGCCAAGGAGAGTCCCATCCGGACATGGGCCGAAGTCTTGACTCTTGTATCTTCACGCTTCAATAGTCCAGACGATGTATACAGTCCGGCTGTCCGGATACCCCCTTATCCAGGACTCCCTCAGGGGGCGCCCCCTTCCTTCCTTCTCCTTCTCCCTTCCCTTTTTCCTATTCCATGTGGGAGGTGGAATCCTACTAGGACTAGGGAGTCCTAGTAGGACTCCACACTTGGGCGCGCCCTATGAGGGCCGGCCTCCTCCTCCCTCCATCCTTTATATACGTGGCCAGGGGGCACCCCATAGACACACAAGTTGATATTTTGATCTTTCCCAGCCGTGTGCACTACAAAAAAAATACACTTCCGTGATGATACGTGTTTGTCACAGTAGGTCGCGTTTTTTGTCATGCATGTACATCCATGACAAATTTATGACAGAACCAACATAGTCATACATGTGTTGTCGTAGAAGTATTCCATGACATTACCAAAATTATCATCACGGAAGTTTCCACTTCCATGACGATAAATCGCGCATCACAGAAGTGCTTTCGTCAAGGGTGACTGATACGTCTCCAACGTATCTATAATTTTTGATTGCTCCATGCTATATTATCTACTGTTTCGGGCAATATTGGGCCTTATTTTTCACTTTTATATTATTTTTGGGACTAACCTATTAACCGGAGGCCCAGCCCAGAATTGATGTTTTTAGCCTATTTCAGTGCTTCGAAGAAAAGGAATATCAAACGGAGTCCAAAAGACCTGAAACTCCACGGAACCTATTTTTGGACGGGCTGCCCACGAGGGTGGGGGGCGCGCCCCCCTACCTCGTGGCCAGCCCGGAAGTCCACCGACGTACCTCCTGCACCCATATATACTCTTGTACCCTAAAACTTCCAGAACAGAGATTAGATCGGAAGTTTCGCCACCGCAAGCCTCTGTAGCCACGAGAAATCAATCTAGGCCCTCTCCGGCACCCTGCCGGAGGGGGCCATCATCACCGGTGGCCATGGAGGAGTATCCCGGAGGGGCCATCATCACCATGAAGGCCAAGGACCAGAGGGTGGAGGCCATGGAGGAGGAAGCACAAGGGGGAGAACCTCTCCTCCTCTCCTCCAGTGGCGCCGGAGTGCCATCGGGAGGGGAATCATCGCCACGGTGATCGTCTTCATCAACATCACCATCATCATCACCATCCTCGTCTCTTTTACGCGGTCCACTCTCCCGCACCCCGCTGTAATCCCTACTTGAACATGGTGCTTTATGCCACATATTATGATCCAATGATGTGTTGCCATCCTATGATGTTTTGAGTAGTTATCTTTTGTCCTTGGGTTGATTGATGATCTAAATTTGTATGAGTTGTATGTTTTACTTTGGTGCTGCCCTATGGTGCCCTCCGTGTCGCGCAAGCGTGAGGGATTCCCGCTGTAGGGTGTTGCAATACGTTCATGATTCGCTTATAGTGGGTTGGTGAGTGGTCAAACACAAACCCGAGTAAGAGGGATTGTTGCGTATGGGAATAAAGAGGACTTGATGCTTTAATGTTATGGTTGGGTTTTACCTTAATGATCTTTAGTAGTTGCGGATGCTTGCTAGAGTTCCAATCATAAGTGCATATGATCCAAGTAGAGAAAGTATGTTAGCTTATGCATCTCCCTCATATGAAACTGCAATAGTGATTACCGGTCTTGTTAACAATTGCCTAGGACAATTCCACACACCGATCCACCATTATTCCACACTCGCTATTTATATTATTTAGTAATATATTCTAACTTATGATAACAGCACCTACTTTTATATTTTAGCTCTCCGATATCTTACAAGGTTATCCACTTCATACCCACAACGTAGTTTTATTTCTCGTTTCTAGTTGGAAGTAAATGTTTGGTGCACGTAGAGTCGTATCAGTGGCAGATAGGGCTTGAGAGAATATTGATCTTACCTTTAGCTCCTTGTGGGTTCGACACTCCATACTTATCACTTCCACCTTTGGAAAGTGCTACGATGATTCCTTGCACTTGGGGATTATCAAGCTCTTTTCTGGCGCCGTTGCCGGGGAGCAATAGCGTGGGGTTGATATTCTCATGTGTGCTTGTTTGCTTTCTTCACTAAGTAGATTTTGTTTTTTTTCATTTTTGTTTCTGTTTAGTTGTGGGTGAAACATACAAAAATTTGAAAAATTAAAATACAAAAAAAAAATATTACTTGCCTCTCATGCCTAAAAAAGTTTTCCAAAAAGAGATGTGATTGGAAGGTTTTGCATTGAAGAAGTGAGGGTCGACCTTGAGCACTTGTGCTCATGCTCACGGAAACAATGTAGAATTTTTCATGGAAGTTTCTCTGTAAATAATTATCCCCTTGTATATATTCATTGTATTATAAAAATAAATGTGCCAAGCTTTGGTTTTAGGATGATTAGATTGCTTGTTTGCGTTGTGCAAAACAAAAACGGAAACTTTGGCTGTAGTGCGTGAATTTAAATATTTTACTGGAAAGTCAAATGGGTATAAATTTTTTTGCACATTACTTATGTACAAATTTTTCAAATTTTAAAATTTATTTCATAATTTTAGGAGTTACAAAAGTTTACCAAACTTCCAGATTACTACCGATTGTTCTGTTTTTAACAGATTCTGTTTTGCGTGTGTTGTTTGCTTATTTCGATGAATCTATGGCTAGTATTGGGGGGTATGAACCATAGATAAGTTGTAATACAGTAGGATTAACACCAATACAAATAAAGAATGAGTTCATTACAGTACCTAAAGGTAATGATTTGTTTTATTACACTAATGGATCTCACAAGTTTTTATTTAAGTTTTTGTGAGTGAAGTGTTTGAAGAACGAGGAGTTACCGATGTGAGAAGAATAAAGAGAGGCAAGAGTTCAAGCTTGGGGATGCCCAAGGCACCCCAAGTAAATATTTCAAAGGGTACTCAAGCATCTAAGCTTGGGGATGCCCCGGTTGGCATCCCATCTTTCTTCTTCAACGATTATCGGTATACCTCGGTTTTTGTTTTGTTCACATGATTTGTGTCCTTTGTATTTTTTTTTTCTTCAAGAACCATGCTAGCATGAGATAGACCTTAATTGATTTATAGAATACTTCATGAGCTTCACTTATATCTCTTAAGTATAATTTTATAGAATTGCTCTTTGTGCTTCACTTAAATCTTTTGAGTATGGTTTTATAGAATGCTTCGTGTGCTTCACTTATACATTTTGAGCTTGGTTAGTCTATATTAATTGTAGAATGCTCCATGAACTTCACTTATATCCTTTGGAGTATGAATAATACTATTATTTAAAGTGGGTTTGGAAGAGTGTCAACTTTAGGAATTAGTGATCCCACTATCTTGGAGGGTGTTGAATCTTAGTGTGATATTTATGAAAGTGGATTTGGAAGAGTGTCAACTTTAGCAAGTAATGATTCCACTATTTCGGAAGAGGTTACAATTGAGTATGAGAAAAAAGTTTCTATCTATGATTCTACTAAAAATTATTATGAAGGAGGAATACATGCTTGTAGGAGTTGCAATAATATCAAGTTTCCTCTCTATGTGTTTAAAGTTTTGAAGTTATACTTGTTTTGCCTTCCTATGCTAGTTGATTGTTGTTCTTATAAATTGTGTGCTCACAAAATCCCTAGGAACAGGAATTAGGTCATATTTAAATGTGCTAGTCATATTCTTCAAGATGCTCTCTTTGTGCTTCAATTCTTGTCTATTATGTGAGCATCATTGAAATCATCATGCCTAGCTAAAAGGCATTAAAGAAAAGCGCTTGTTGGGAGACATCCCAATATTTACCCTTACTGTTTTTGTGTGTTTACATGATTAAGATACTGTATTAATCATGTTTTATAGCTTTTTTTTCAATAAACTTCCAAGTAAGACCTTTGGAAAGACTTGGGTGATAGTTAATGTGATCTTGCTGTAAAAAACAGAAACTTCGCGCTCACGAGAATAGATATCATTTTTTACAGAAGAGTGCTCTTGAGTTGATTCTTTTTGCATAAGATTAATAGACAAATTCCTCACGTCCACCAATTTATTTCATAATTTTTGGAGTAGCAGAAGTATGGTTATTGTTCAGATCATTACAGGCTGTTCTGTTTCTGACAGATTCTGTTTTCATTGCATAGTTTGCTTGTTTTCTAGTTTCTATGACTTATATTCCTCAATATAAATTGTAGAAATGATATGGTAAAGTAGGAATTGTGTGATAACAATTATGAACCTTGTCTTTTACAGTACCAAAGTGAATGGTTTGCTTTTTATCATACTAATCTATCTCACGAAGTTTGGTTAAGTTTTGTGTGATTGAAGTTTTCAAGTTTTGGGTGAGATATCGATATGAGGAGAATAAGGAGTGGAAATACCCTAATCTTGGGGATGCCCAAGGCACCACAAGGCAATATTCAAGGAAGACTCAAGCTCCTAAGCTTGGGGATGCCCCGGAAGGCATCCCCTCTTTCGTCTTCAAAACTATCGGTATACCTTACTCGGAGCTATATTTTTATTCGTCACATGATATGTGTTTTGCTTGGAGCGTCAATTTATTTTGCTAGTATTTGCTTGCTGTTATGTAGAATAATGTTTTGCATCTTTATTTTCAATAAAAATGTCAAGGATAGCCTTTTACCATGCTTATTTTGCAAGTAGACGTGTTGCTGTTTGAAAACAGAAAGTTTACCGCTGTTGCAAAAATTCCTTAGAAAAGTCAGAATGTGATAAAATGTTGAAAACTTTTGCATAATAAGCTCTGATAAATTTACTACAGTGGGAATTTTATTTCATAATTTTTGGAGTTATGGAAGTATGATGAATCTTTCATTCTTTACAGACTATACTGTTTTGGCAGATTGCTGTTATGGTTGCATTGTTTGCATATGTTTGCTTGTTT
Organism: Aegilops longissima; assembly: GCA_021605205.1. Lineage (NCBI taxonomy): Eukaryota > Viridiplantae > Streptophyta > Magnoliopsida > Poales > Poaceae > Aegilops > Aegilops longissima. The sequence goes on along the minus strand of CM038680.1, from coordinate 371,134,566 downwards.
AATGATTCTATTTGAGGATAGGAGTGTTAAATATGCAGAGGAATTTAGTATGCAATGTTGAATAATAATTTTAGTAGTTTGTTACAGTAGAAAATGATAACGTTTTGCATTGGTTTATACTAACCTATCTCACGAGTTCTTGTTGAGTTTGGTGTGTATGAAGCTTTTGAGATTTAGGAAACCGACGTATAAAAGGAATTAAGGAGACACAAAAGCTCAAGATTGGGGATTCCCAAGGCATCCCAAGACATTATTTAAAGAAGTCTCAAGCATCTAAGCTTGGGGATGCCCCGGTAGGCATCCCACCTTTTCTCTTCAACTATCGGTTAGTATCGGTTGAACCTAAGTTTTTGCTTCTTCACATGAGTTGTGCTATCCTTGCAATGTCATTTTATTTTGTTTTGCTTGCTGTTTGAATAAAATCATTGGATCTGAAATATTGAATGAAAAAGAATCCTCCCATGGCTAGTTAATAATTTTACTACTCATTGTTCTTCACTCATATCTTTTGGAGTAGTTTGTCATTTGCTCACATGCTTCATGTCTATCCTATGAGTAAATGGTTGAATGAATTGAATGTCATAAATCTGAATTTATATATGTTTCATATGCTTATAACTTGGATAGTAATGACTTCACATATAAAGAGTATGAGGCATAAAAGTTGTTGAGAGTTGACAAACATAGTTTTGGTCATCGTTGCAATTAATAGGAAGTAATAAGGAAAGGGAGGTTCACATATAAATATATTATCTTGGACACCTTTTATGATTGGGAGCACTCATTAAGTATGACATGCTAAAAGAGTTGACGTTGGACAAGGAAGACAACGTAATGGTTTATGTTTTCTCACATCTCAGTTAAAGTATATTGTCATTGACCTTCCGAACATGTTGAGCTTGCATTTCCCCCTCATGCTAGCCAAATTCTTTGCACCAAGTAGAGATGCTACTTGTGCTTCCCAAAACCCTTAAACCAGTTTTGCCATGAGAGTCCACCATATCTACCTATGGATTGAGTAAGATCCCTCAAGTAAGTTGTCATCGGTGCAAGCAATAAAAATTGCTCTCTAAATATGTATGATTGATTGGTGTGGAGGAAATAAGCTTTATACGATCTTGTGATGTGGAAGAAATAAAAGCGACAGACTGCATAATAAAGGTTCATATCACAAGGGGCAATATAAAGTGACGTTCTTTCGCATTAAGATTTTGTGCATCCAACCCTAAAATCGCATGACAACCTCCGCTTCCCTCTGCGAAGGGCCTATCTTTTACTTTATGTTTTACTTTATGCTTGAGTCAAGGTGATCTTCACCTTTCCCTTTTTCATTTTATCCTTTTGTAAGCTCTTCGTGTTTGAAAGATCATGATATATATATCCAATTGGATGTAAGCTAGCATGGGCTATTATTGTTGACATCACCTAAAGGTGAACACGTTGGGAGGCAATACAATAAGCCCCTATCTTTCTCAGCGTCCGGCTGAAACTCCATAACCACAAGTATTTCGTGAGTGTTAGCAATTATAGAAGACTACAAGATAGTTGAGTATGTGAACTTGCTGAAAAGCTCTATTGATGACTCTTTCTGATGTTATGATAAATTGCAATTGCTTCAATGACTGAGACTATAGTTTGTTAGTTTTCAATGAAGTTTCTGAACCATACTTGACATTGTGAATAGATTGTTACTTGATCATGAAAAGTTTTATGAGATGAGCTATTGTTTTGACATATAATGATGCTATAAAAAGTGATTGGAATTATCATTGATCAAACTTAAGCACTTACTAGCATTCCGCATCAAAAATTATCTTTTTATCATTTACCTACTCGAGGACGAGCAGGAATTAAGCTTGGGGATGCCTGATACGTCTCCAACGTATCTATAATTTGTGATTGCTCCATGCTATATTATCTACTGTTTCGGGCAATATTGGGATTTATTTTCCACTTTTATATTATTTTTGGGACTAACCTATTAACCGGAGGCCCAGCCCAGAATTGCTGTTTTTAGCCTATTTCAGTGTTTCGAAGAAAAGGAATATCAAACGGAGTCCAAAAGACCTGAAACTCCACGGAACCTATTTTTGGACCAGAAGAAGCCCATGGAGTATCGGAAGCTCACCAGGGGAGTCCCGGGCTGCCCACGAGGGTGGGGGCGCGCCCCCCTACCTCGTGGCCAGCCCGGAAGTCCACCGACGTACCTCCTGCACCCATATATACTCTCGTACCCTAAAACTTCCAGAATGGAGATTAGATCGGAAGTTCCGCCGCCGCAAGCCTCTGTAGCCACGAGAAATCAATCTAGGCCCTCTCCGGCACCCTGCCGGAGGGGGCCATCATCATCGATGGCCATGGAGGAGTATCCCGTAGGGGCCATCATCACCATGAAGGCCAAGGACCAGAGGGTGGAGGCCATGGAGGAGGAAACACAAGGGGGAGAACCTCTCCTCCTCTCCTCCGGTGGCGCCGGAGTGCCATCGAGAGGGGAATCATCGCCACGGTGATCGTCTTCATCAACATCACCATCATCATCACCATCCTCATCTCTTTTACGCGGTCCACTCTCCCGCACCCCGCTGTAATCCCTACTTGAACATGGTGCTTTATGCCACATATTATGATCCAATGACGTGTTGCCATCCTATGATGTTTTGAGTAGTTATCTTCTGTCCTTGGGTTGATTGATGATCTAGATTGGTATGAGTTGTATGTTTTACTTTGGTGTTGTCCTATGGTGCCCTCCGTGTCGCGCAAGCATGAGGGATTCCCGCTGTAGGGTGTTGCAATACGTTCATGATTCGCTTATAGTGGGTTGGTGAGTGACTGAAACACAAACCTGAGTAAGAGGGATTGTTGCATATGGGAATAAAGAGGACTTGATGCTTTAATGCTATGGTTGGGTTTTACCTTAATGATCTTTAGTAGTTGCGGATGCTTGCTAGAGTTCCAATCATAAGTGCATATGATCCAAGTAGAGAAAGTATGTTAGCTTATGCCTCTCCCTCATATGAAACTGCAATAGTGATTATCGGTCTTGTTAACAATTGCCTAGGACAATTACGCACACCGATCCACCATTATTCCACAGTCGCTATTTATATTATTTAGTAATATATTCTAACTTTATGATAACAGCACCTACTTGTATATTTTAGCTCTCCGATATCTTACAAGGTTATCCACTTCATACCCACAACGTAGTTTTATTTCTCGTTTCTAGTTGGAAGTAAACTTTCGGTGCACGTAGAGTCGTATCAGTGGCAGATAGGGCTTGAGAGAATATTGATCTTACCTTTAGCTCCTTGTGGGTTCGACACTCCATACTTATCACTTCCACCTTTGGAAACTGCTACGATGATTCCTTGCACTTGGGGATTATCAGTGACCGACACGTGGCATCCACCGAAACGGAACGCCGTTAAGCTATCAGGTCAGGTTTTGGATCTGATAACCCGTTAACAGCCCCGACCAATGGGGATTTTCCACGTGTAAAATCATCAATGGCTGGAGGAGACACGTGTCAGGTCCGCGTTGGCTGTAGGTGTAGCGACCAGACCCGAATGGATCAAGTCTCTGTGCTCAGTGTCATCCCTGGATCGAATGTCTTGACACACAAGATTTCAAGGATTTATAGCAGAGTAGCAATCACACACTTATTACATCGTTGTCCACAAGGGAACTTATTACAATAATATGGCTTAAGGCCAACTAAATATAACAGCGGAAGGCTTGGAAGATAAGTGAGTCCATCAACTCCATCGGCATCACCGAGTATAGAACCACGACCTAACACCTTACTGTCTAAATAAATGCGAAAAGTGCGCCACGTGAAAGTTGCAGCCAAAACGGGTCAAGACATGGAATATCTTGGCAATGTAACACATAAAGAGCAATGAAGGAAATAAGCCTATACTACATGCATATATGGCTGGTGGTAAGGCTCTACGTTACATTTTTGCATAAAGCTAGTTTTTCCCTACAACAAAGGAATAATTTTATTTAACTATCATGGTGGTTGTTAAACATTGAGAATGGTTGACAGCATCCTCAATCCCAATTAAAAGTACTCATCAAAATCCCAATAACATTTATTAGAAGTAACATGTTGAGATTCACATGATATTCAATTACGGATACTCAAAACGTCCATAACCGGGACACGGCTAATCATGATTAGTTTATACACTCTGCAGAGGTTTATGACTTTTCCCCACAAGACTCGATCGCCTCCGCTTGGTTCTCGTTTCTGTGGTGTTTGAGAAACGGATGACCGAGACATAGTCTTTCGAAGCGCTAGCACCTTACATGTGGGTAGACCGTACCAACCTACATCCCCTACATCAGCTAGCCTACCCGTAAGAGTTCGCACAACTTAGTCAACTACGCCAGAGCCCATAATTGGCTTGTGGCTGCACACGGAAGTTTCTAGTTTGAAAAATCTTATGATCCCTTAGAGCACGGGTGGCGGTCCAAGAAATACAGCAAGTCTGATGGAAACCAGTGCCTCAATCCACCCAGATGTGTGTTTAGGTTGCCACCTTAAATAAACCATTAATTAACAATCTCACATCTGTCATGGATATTCACTCACCCAATCCACGTCTACTAGCATAGCATGGTATAATAAGCAAACGAGAAGTAACTCCCAAGGTTTCATAAGTAAAACAGTAATAGGTACTACCTCAATCTACTTCCCAACCCACAATTTAATTAGATCCTAAACATGCAAGTGTTTGAGGGTTGATCTAATGCATAAAACTGGGTAGTAGAAAAGGTATGATCAAGTGTTACTTGCCTTGTTGATGATCCGCGAGACCTAGAGATTCGAAGTAACAAGCGGCACACTCCGGGTGATCTAACGCAGACAAACAACAAGCATACAATAAGTACTCATCTAATGCACAGGGAAAACTCGAATAAAAGATCTAACCAGAGAGTTCAACTTAAGAACCCTGGTTGCAAAAGAATCGAATCAATAAGGCATCGAAAGTCGAAACTCGAGAGAGAACGACTTGGTTTAGCAATCTGAAACTAGGTCAAAATTTCACACTAGCAAAACTTTGTGTAAGTAGGTTAGTCGGAACGGCGGTTTCGTAACGAAACTCCAGGCGCTTGAATCACCTGATTCCGATAAACGAGCGAGGAAATAAACAGATTTGAAAATCGGATCGGAAATCGAATCAGAAAAATAATGGATTAAATCCGATTAAAAGAAAACGACGAACGGATTAAATAACGGACGTTCGTTAACAGAACTAATCCAACGAACTCGTTCATTGAAACGAACGGTTCGGTGAACGTTCATTAAATAAGAAAACCGAAAAAAATAAAAAAACCATCTAGGGTTTTGAAAAAAAAACCAAACATCGCAAAAAAAAAAACCGGATCGGGTTTTCTAAAGAAAGCCGGATCGGGCGGCGAGGTGCTACCTCCGTGAGGCTCGTGGGCCTCGGGGCTCGGGTCGGGAGGGCGGCGGGGCGGCGGGGCGTGGGGCTCCCGGACGGCGGAAGACGGTGGCGGCGGCTCGAGGGAGGCAAGCGGCGGGATGAGGAGAGGAGGGGGGGTCGTGGGGTATAAAAGGAGGGTGCCTTGGGAAGGGGCAAGGCGGCGGCGGCCTCGTGTCCGAGCCGGACACGGCGGGGCGGCGGCGGCGTCGGTGGCGGAGACCGCCAGAGGGGTAGAGGGAGGTGGGCCGGGCGGTTGGGGCGGCTGGGCCTTGGCCCGGGGAAAAAAAAAAAAAAACAAAACCAAACGATTTTAAAATAAAACCAAACGAACTCGAATTTAATAAAATTAATTTTCCCGACTCCTAAAATGAGTCGAACAAAATGAACTTTAAAAACGGGCAAATATGCATATTTTTTAAAATGCTCATTTTGCCTAAAGCAAATAAAACTTCAAAACCAAAATTTGATTTATTTATAATATCTTCATTTTCCTAAATGTTGGGAAAGTCATATTATTCCCTCTCTTAATTTTTTGTATCGGAAAACTTTTTGAAGATAAATAAATAAATCCAAATGATCCTATTTTCAAAATTTGAGAAATCCCAAATCTGAAAATAATGAAATCTCCAACTTTCTCCGAGGGTCCTTGAGTTGCGTGAAATTTTCTAGGATCGGAAAATGCGAGAAAATATGATATGCATGATGACCTAATGTATAACATTCCAAATTGAAAATTTGGGATGTTACAAACTACTCTCTTAAGATGAATCTCGCCCTCGAGATTCGGGTTGGCTAGAAAATAGGTGAGGTGGTCCTTAAGCAAAACTTCCTCTCTTTCCCGGTGGCTTCATCTTTGTGTGGTGGCTCCAATGAACTTTGCAAAACTTGATAACCTTGCTGCGGGTAACTCTGCTAGCATAATCGAGAATCTTAACCGGTTTCTCCTCATATGTTAAATCATCCTTCAATCAATTGCTTCCAGGCACTTGTGTCTCTTAACGGTACCTCTATTATCTCGGGTGACATTTCTTCAATCGAGAAACGTGGAATACATCATGAACTCCCGACAGTCCTTCCGCAATTCCAACTTATAAGCAACTTCTCCCATGCGTTGCAAAATCTTATATGGTCCAACGAAACGTGGGGCTAACTTTCCTTTAACTCCAAAACGCTTAACTCCTCAAGCGGGGATACTCTAAGATATACTGTCTCCAACTTCATACTCAATCGCTTGCGCTTGAATCGGCATAGCTCTTTTGTCCGGACTGGGCTACCTTGAGCCTGTCTCGAATCAACTTAACCTTCTCGTTCGACTCCTTAATCAAATCTGGTCCAAACAACCGACGATCTCCGTTTAGTCCCATGACAACGGTGTCCTACACCTTCTTCCATACTGAGCCTCAAAAGGTGCCATCTTCAAGCTGGTTTGGTAGCTGTTGTTGTAGGAAAATTCTGCATACGGCAAATTATCATCCCAACTAGATCTCGTAATCTAGTGCACAAGCTCTCAAAGATATCCTCCAAAATTTGATTGACTCTCTCGGTCTGTCCATCGGTTCGTGGGTGGAAGGCTGTCTTCAATTCCAATCGGGTTCCCAATGTTTCGTGTAACCGGTTCCAAAATTTTGAGGTAAACCGGGTTCCTCTATCCGATACGATGCTCCTCGGAACTCCGTAAACACACAATTCTGGTCATGTATATCTTTGCCAACTTAGCATCGCTATAGGTAGTCTTGATCGAATGAAATGAGCTACCTTCGTCAAACGATCGACTATGACCCAAATCGAGTCATATCTGAACGGGTCTTTGGCAAACCTGTGATGAAATCCATGCCTAGTTTATCCCACTTCCATTCGGTATCGGCAATGGTTGTAACAATCCTGCTGGCTTCGATGCTCTGCCTTTACTTTCGACATACATCGCAAACTGCTACATACTCGCAATATCCTTCTTCATTCCGGTCCACCGAAAGTATTTTCACATCCAAATACATCTTGGTATTTCGGTAAATCGAATAGGGTGAATCATGGGCTTCTTGTAAAATCAACTTCCCGATCTACGGGTCATTGGGCACATAAACACGGTCTTCAAACCATAGGGTATCGTGCTCATCCTCACGAAATCCTTTAGCTTTTCCTTTGCTCATTTTCTCCTTTATAGAGGCAACTTCCTTATCCGCCTTTTGGGCTTCTCGATTTTGTCCATCGATGTCGATCGAATCTCCAATGCTGCTACATAGCCTCTCGAACTATTTCCAAACATAGCTCTCGAAGGTCCTCGGCTAACTCATTGGGTATCCCTCCCATCACTAGGGTATTGACGTGGCTCTTACGGCTCAATGCGTCTGCTACGACATTAGCCTTTCCGGGGTGATAATGCAATCTCATATCATAATCCTTGATAAGCTCTAACCATCTCCTTTGTCTGAGATTCAATTCCTTTTGTGTGAAGATGTACTTCAAACTCTTGTGATCCGTGTATACTTCACAATGATTTCCAATGAGAAAATGTCTCCATGTCTTCAAGGCATGCACAACGGCGGCTAACTCCAAATCATGTGTGGCATAATTCAACTCATGGGGCTTAAGTTGTCGTGAAGCGTACGAAACAACTCTTCCTTCCTGCATAAGCACTGCTCCAAGTCCTCGACGTGAAGCGTCGCAATACACCTCATAATCCTTGGTCCGATCCGCAATATCAAAACTGGTGAGGTAACCAATCTTTTCTTCAACTCCGAAAACTTGCCTCACAGTCCTCGGTCCATATGAATTTGTTTTCCTTCTTCAACAATTCTGTCATAGGCTTTGCAATTCTTGAGAAATTCTCAATGAATCTTGGTAGTATCCTGCGAGTCCAAGGAAACTCGAATCTCTCCAACTGTCGTTGGTGCTTCCCATTTGGTTACGGTCTCAACCTTTGTGGGGTCAACTGCTATTCCTTCTCCGGATATAACATGTCCAAGAAATCCAACTTCCTTTAGCCAAAACTCACACTTGCTGAACTTGGCATACAACCGGTGTTCCTCGTTTCCAAAACCAATCGCAAATGTTCCTTGTGTTCCTCTTCATTCTTTGAGAAAATCAAAATGTCATCAATGAACACCACGATTTAACTTATCCAAAATTCCACAAACACTTTGTTCATCGTGTTCATGAAATAGGCTGGTGCGTTAGTCATCCAAATGACATAACGGTATACTCATACAGTCCATATCTCGTGGTAAACGCTGTCTTAGGTATGTCTTGCTCCCTAATCTTCAATTGATGGTACCACCGATCGCAAATCGATCTTGGAAAACACCTTAGCTCCTTGCAAGCGATCAAACAGATCATTTATCATAGGTAGTGGGTACTTGTTCTTGATTGTTACTTCATTCAATCCACGATAATCAACAACCATTCTTAACGATCCATCCTTCTTCTCCACTAACAATACGGGTGATCCCCAAGGAGAAGAACTTGGGCGAATAAAACCTTTATCCAATAGTTCCTTAATCGCTTCTTGATTTCCGCCAAATCTCGTGCGGGCATCCCTGACGGTCGCTTCGATATCGGGCCTGTTCTCGCAACAGTTCGATCAAAAACTCAATGTCTCTATCCGTGGCATTCCCTGCAACTCTTCCGAAATACATCAGAAAATCCTTCACCATCGGTACTTCTTCCCGCACCACCCTCGATAAGCAATTTACTTGCGCTCTCCTCGCTCGTGCCGTGATACATACTTGATCCTTCTTCCTTCGGTGTGGTGAGCAAAATTGACTTAGTGGAGCAATCTATGTTTCCTCCATACCTTGATAACCAATCCATTCCTAATATCACATCCAATCCTTGGGATTCCGTAACTATCGTGTCCGAGGGAAAACATAGTGTCCAATCCTTAATGGCATCGATCACACCATTTACTAGCCATGTACTCTGCTCGGGTGAGGTTACTAGCATGGGTGACCTAAGGGCTTGGGTCGGTAACTTGTACTTATCCACAAATCCCTTGATATGTATGAATGCGATGCACCAAGATCAAAAAGAACAACTGCAGATAAATGACTTAACCAAAACTTACCGACATCTTGATCGGGCTGATCTTCAACCTCCTCCACATCAATGTGGTTCACCGTCCCCTGTTGAAAGGGTTGGGCTTCTTTCCGAGCTTCCATTGCCATTTCCATTCGCCTTCTCGACGATCATTTGCATAATGCCCATCTTGCGGCACTTAAAGCAAGTAATGTGACTCAGTCTACCTTGGATGGTGTTGACGGGTTGGTGCGGTTCTGTCCATTGCTTCCTCCATTCCTGCTCCCGTTCTTAGTGCCATTATGGTTATGCGAATTACCTCCTCCATGGGTATGTGAAACTGAATTCCTGATTTAGGGTATAACGAGGCTTCATTGGCTCCGAGTTATACTTCCCTGTCCATACTTCCGCTTATGTTCTCAATTTGTCTGCTGCTTCCTTCAATCATGAGGGCTCGGTCTACCAACTCCCGGTAGTTGTTGAAACTTGCTACCATCAACGGCATCTGAACTCATCATTCAGTCCTTCTAGAAACTTCTCCGCTTAGCAGCATGCGTCGTAGCAACGCTATCCGGGGCATAACGTGCTAATTTACTAAAGTCATCCACGATCGCCAACATTCCTTCCTCCTTGGCGAAGTTATAAACTCACGCTTCTTCATGGCCATGGCTCTCGCGAAACATGAGCAAGGCGAAAAGCTTGTCAAACTGGTCCCATGTGACGGTGTTCACGGGTAAGTGGCTGTAAAATTCTCCCACCATGCTGCCGCGGGTCCTTCAAGTCGATGTGCTGCAAACTTCACTCTTTCACCATCTGTGCATCCCGCAGTGGTCAACTCCTTCCTATCTTTGGAGCCAATCATCCGCCACAATCGGCTCGGTGTTATGGAATACACCGCGGATTCAGTCTAAGGAAACGAGTCGGTGATCCGCGGTGGTGGTGGTGGCGGTGGGTTGTTGTTGTTGTTGTTGTTGTTGTTGCCCGGTTCTCGCACCAATGTTTGAATCAGGTATTCGCCGTTGAATCGGTTGGGTGATCTCTGGCGGGAAAACGAATCCGGGTCGCGTCCCTGAGGCATCGATGGGTTTAGAAAAGATGAGAATTTAGAATAGATTGAGGTCTAAGGGGAATCACTACCCAAATGCACATGAGCAAATGCACACAAAATCACTTCATTCAATCAAACAAGGGCTTACAACGATCTAACTATCGCAAAAGTGAGTGTACTATAATGTTTACATGGAGGAATACTACTAATATGTGGAGGACTTCTACTAATTTGAACCGTGGAAGACTCCATGATGTCCGCTCCACTTCGCCTTCAAAGTCGGGTTCACTTGGATCCGAATCGGTGTCGTTGATGTTGATGTAGTCGCTGAGCATCCGACATCTTGGTCTTCATTCTGAGCGCCAACTTCTTCTTGAGTTCTTCGATCTCGTACTTAAGATCGTTATTGTGTCTTGCTAGAGCTACGATCTCGCCCATGTAGTCCTTGCGCTGTAGTCTTTAGTTCTCCTTCAAGTTCGATGATCCTTCCTTTGCATTCTCGCAACTCCAACATATCATTGCACATTTGGTTCTCTGGCGTCGAATGTGCTGATTTAACTCCTGGATGAGTGCTGCAATGGACCTATCCTTCTTGGTGCTGACTATGTCCCATTTGTCATCTCGGCGTCCGCAAATCTAGTAGATAGTGTCCTTGAGGTCTTCTAGATAAACTTCTCCAATGCGTCCCATGGTGATGTGAGCTGCCATGCTCTTTCCCAGACTCCAAGTTGGTGCACTGAAAACACTATCTATAGGCTTGGTGATTGGGACGAATGTCCTTCCTGGAACGTGAGCTTGAATCTTCCAGCGCTCCTCTTCGGGCAGAGTGGCATTGAAAGTTCCGGTGAAGCTAGGTAGTCCAATGTTTAGGTACTTGGTGACTTCCTTCAAGTGAAATCCAAAAGGTGTGCCTTCATCTGGTTGGGTGTACTTGATCTTCGCGTCAAATCATCCTAAAGAGTAGAAAAGATGAGGAGTTAGAAAATGGGAAGAGAGTAGTGATCTATGGCTTTAACTTAGTGGTCGTGTCCTCTCATCGGCGTGTGCTCGATACCATTCTCTCAGAGTGACCAGACCGAATGGATCAAGTCTCGTGCTCGATGTCATCCTGGATCAAGAATGCCGACACCACACAAGATTCAAGGATTTATAGCAGAGTAGCAATCACACACTTATTACATCGTTGTCCACAAGGAACTTATTACAATAATATGGCTTAAGGCCAACTAAATATAACAGCGAAGGCTTGGAAGATAAGTGAGTCCATCAACTCCATCGGCATCACCGAGTATAGAACCACGACCTAACACCTTACTCGTAAATCGAAAAGTCCGCCACGTGAAAGTTGCAGCCCAAAACGGTCAAGACATGGAATATGCCGCAATGTAACACATAAAGAGCAATGAAGGAAATAAGCCTATACTACATGCATATATGGCTGGTGGTAAGGCTCTACGGTTACATTTTTGCATAAAGCTAGTTTTCCCTACAACAAAGGAATAATTTTATTTAACTATCATGGTGGTTGTTAAACATTGAGAATGGTTGACAAGATCCTCAATCCCAATTAAAAGTACTCATCAAAATCCCAATAACATTTATTAGAAGTAACATGTTGAGATTCACATGATATTCAATTACCGGATACTCAAAACGTCCATAACCGGGGACACGGCTAATCATGATTAGTTTATACACTCGCAGAGGTTTATGACTTTTCCCCACAAGACTCGATCGCCTCCGCTTGGTTCTCGTGACCTGTGGTGTTTGAGAAACGGATGACCGAGACATAGTCTTTCGTAAGCGCTTAGCACCTTACATGTGGGTAGACCGCACCAACCTACATCCCCTACATCAGCTAGCCTACCCGTAAGAGTTCGCACAACTTAGTCAACTACGCCAGAGCCCATAATTGGCTTGTGGCTGCACACGGAAGTTTCAATTGAAAAATCTTATGATCCCTTAGAGCCCGGGTGGCGGTCCAAGAAATACAGCAAGTCTCGATGGAAACCAGGTGCCTCAATCCACCCAGATGTGTGTTTAGGTTGCCACCTTAAATAAACCATTAATTAACAATCTCACATCTGTCATGGATATTCACTCACCCAATCCACGCCTACTAGCATAGCATGGTATGATAAGCAAACGAGAAGTAACTCCCAAGGTTTCATAAGTAAAACAGTAATAGGTACTACCTCAATCTACTTCCCAACCCACAATTTAATTAGATCCTAAACATGCAAGTGTTTGAGGGTTGATCTAATGCATAAAACTGGGTAGTAGAAAAGGTATGATCAAGTGTTACTTGCCTTGTCGATGATCCGCATGAGACCTAGAGATTCAAGTAACAAGCGGCGACCGGTGATCTAACGCAGACAAACAACAAGCATACAATAAGTACTCATCTAATGCACAGGAAAACTCGAATAAAAGATCTAACCAGAGAGTTCAACTTAAGAACCCTGGTTGCAAAAGAATCGAATCAATAAGGCATCGAAAGTCGAAACTCGAGAGAGAACGACTCGGTTTAGCAATCTGAAACTAGGTCAAAATTTCACAGTAGCAAAACTTTGTGTAAGTAGGTTAGTCGAACGGCGGTTTCAGAACGAAACTCCAGCGCTTGAATCACCGATTCGATAAACGAGCGAGGAAATAAACAGATTTGAAAATCGGATCGAAATCGAATCGAAAAATAACGGATTAAATCCGATTAAAAGAAAACGACGAACGGATTAAATAACGGACGCTCGTTAACAGAATTAATCCAACGAACACGTTCATTGAAACGAACGGTTCGGTGAACGTTCATTAAATAAGAAAACCGAAAAAAATAAAAACCATCTAGGGTTTTGAAAAAAAAAACCGAACATCGCAAAAAAAACCGGATCGGGTTTTCTAAAGAAAACCGGATCGGGCGGCGAGGTGCTACCTCCCATGAGGCTCTGGGCTCCGGGGCGGGAGGCGGCGAGGGCGGGGGCTCCCATGACGGGGAAGACTAGGCAATGGCTCGGGTCAAAAGCAAGGCGGCGGGATGAGGAGAGAGGAGGGGGTCCCATGGGTATAAAAGGAGGGGGTGCCTTGGGAAGGGGCAAGGCGGCGGGCGGCCTCGTGTCCGAGCCGACACGGGCGGTGCAGGCTTGGCGGCGGAGATCACAAGGAGAGGAGAGGAGGGAGGGGCCGGGCGGCTGGTTGGGGGCCTGGCCTTGGCCCGGGGGGGCGTTTAAAAAAAACAAAACCAAACGATTTTAAAATAAAACCAAACGAACTCCGAATTTAATAAAATTAATTTTCCCGACTCCTAAAAATGAGTCGAACAAAATGAACTTTAAAACGGGCAAATATGCATATTTTTTAAAATGCTCATTTTGCCTAAAGCAAATAAAACTTCAAACCAAAATTTGATTTATTTATAATATCTTCATTTTTCCTAAATGTTGGGAAAGTCATATTATTCCTCTCTTAATTTTTTTGTATCGAAAACTTTTGAAGATAAATAAATAAACAAATGATCCTATTTTCAAAATTTGAGAAATCCCAAATCTGAAAATAATGAAATTCCAACTCTCTCCGAGGGTCCTTGAGTTGCGTGAAATTTTCTAGGATCGGAAAATGCGAGAAAAATATGATATGCATGATGACCTAATGTATAACATTCCAAATTGAAAATTTGGGATGTTACAGTAGGCCCACAAGATATGTTGACACGTGGACCGGCCCATCAAGTTTAAATGGGCCGGCCCAACTGAAGGCCCACAAGATTTTGCGGACCATAATGGGCCGGCCCAGCTAAAGGCCCACGAGATTTTGCGGACCATAATGGGCTGGCCCAGCTAAAGGCCCACAAGATTTTGCGGGCCGTAATGGGCCGGCCCAGGTAAAGGCCCACAAGATTTTTGTGTGCCATAATGGGCCGGCCTAGGTAAAGGCCCACAAGATTCTTGCGGATCATAATGGGCCGGCCCAGCTAAAGGCCCACGAGATTTAAATCGATATTAATGGGCGGCCCAATTGTAGGCCCACAAGATTTTGAGGACCCTAGTAGGTGGCCCATTAACCACCTGCCATGTTTTGGGCCAAATGTCGCCCATATTTGATCCGGTCCATTAATGGCTCACACGCCCGGCCTAATAGTGGCCCATATGAGATCCGACCCGTTAAAAGCCTACCACGTTTTAATAAATTACGGCCAGATCAGTCCGCCCTTTAAGAGGCTTTGGGCTCAATTATGGCCTATATCGATTCGCCCATCAACTGGACACTATGCTTTTGGGCCCACTTGCTAAAGGCCCACTTAGTAATTCGCCTAATATTAGTTTTGGCTCGTTAAGGACCGCTTAACATTTCGCCGTATATTAATTTCGACCGTTAAAAGCCCGTCATATAGTTGGGCCTAACTACGGCCGGTTTGCATCCGCCTCGCTCGCACCGATATCCGATTGGGCCAAACAAGGACCGAGACAATTTTGGCTGTTAAAAGCCCGTGATTTGATTTGCACAATCATGGGCGGGGTTCATTTCGCCGCCGCCGCCCGTGAGCTGTTCGACACGCTTCAGCCCAACCTACATCGTGATTGCATGACGCCCGATTATGTACCGTAATTTTACGGTTTGGCGGTTTATCGCGAAGACAGGATATATATACAAGAAAATAACTACAGCATCGTGAATAAGAAAAACCTAGACTATACAATAAAGAAATTACGGCATATTAAATCCATTGGGCATCAAAGTTCGCCACTACGATAATAAAGCACAAGCACACAAGAGATTACATACATGGGCATCAAAGATCGCCACCAATGCAAATAAACACACGACAAAATAATATACAAAACCGATAAAGACTTCAATAGAGTTCAAGAAAGGTTAGCCTCATTTGGGAGTTGCAAGCAAGCAATGAAAGCAAGATGATGAGATCGCGCTTGTTCAACACTTATATCTTCCTCACTCGAAAGATAAACAAGGCATGATGATGTGTTTTGCACATAAAAGTATCACACGATAATTCATCACATTTCTTCTTGATTTAATAAAGTGACACAGTTTAAAATTGCATTAACACAATATGGTATTGTTCAGGTCAAGACATGGCAGGAAATGACATTGTGAAGGAGTTGGCAGCTTCACGACACCACTGGATTACGGATCAAGAACTCATAAGTATCAATGGTTAGTGTGTTGTCTATTTATACCATTTCAGATTGGCAAATAATGAGACGGTTTAAATAATAGTAGAATGATATGACATTGTTCATAGTTAAGATATTGCAGAATATGACATTGTGCTGTAGTGGGTAGGTTCACCACACCACCGGATTATGGATGAAGAATGAAGCATACATGTAGTGCAAAACAAGATCACTTGCTCAGATAGTTCAATTTACATGGGTATGAAGAAGGAACTTGGTTGTACAACTGAAAACTTAAATTGAGAAAGGACAAACTTTTGTTTATGAACTACATAATAAACTTTAAACAAGCAATTTGATGCAAACACCAAAATAAACAGCTGTTGCAGTCATGCCTAACCAAATATATACAACAAAGTTTGAAGGCTTGAGATGGACAAACTTACATTATTGGTGAAGACAGCTCTATAAAGGCCTTGTCCATCTTGATGGGGGGCAATTCAAGAAGTTTACCACGTAATCTTCTTCAAAAGCATTGCCTTTATTCTACATTTTGTTAAGAGTAAATATAGATGTGATAATATACGAAAAATGGAGAATATTTAAGAAAGGATGAAGAGTGATGCTACATAACCAAGTAGTTATAAATGTAAGTGCAGCGATACAGGCAAAAGGTACAACCAAGAGCAATGCACAGCTAAACTTCTTCAGTACCAACCTTATGTTAAGAGTAAATATAGATCTGATGTGTAGAAAATGGAGGGCAAAGGAAAATAAGCTGCAGAGTGATGGTACATGAACAACTACCTATCATTATAAGTACATCGATAAAGGACAGCATGTACTTACAAGAACAATGCAGAGCTAAAAAACATTGCATTGGATATATTCTACACTAATGTAACCATTCATACATATCGAGATAATTTGGAGCGAACAATTGATAAGCAAGCTATCATGCATACTGCTGTCACATAATGAACTGTATGTATGCAAGTACAGTGATACAGGACAACAGGTACTAACAAGAGCAAAGCAGCGGGCAGCATATTTGCGATATCGTGTCATTCTTGTCAAACCAGAATTCTTCTTCGAGCAGATTTCCTGCAAAAAAGATCCGTAAGGCACATGCGGAAAAGTAGAAGTTCAAATTGTCATGTGATTTCATAGACAGTACCTCATCCTGGGAACGAGACCAGTGCATAACAAGATTTTTCCATTCAATGTCTTCTAAATTTAGCACAGGAGACTTCATCGGAAATTCCTTTATAGACTTGCCATCAAAGTGTGATTTCCTCAGGTAACACCGATACTGTTGCAATGCTTCCTTGAAAAGCACAAGCAAGCTTTGCTCTTCATGACTATCCAGATTGACGCTCACCTAGTTACAACAATGTAATGTAAATCATTGATGTGTTCAATCAGCAGAAAACAGGAAAATAATAACCATGAATAATAGCACTTACACGTAAGTTGGACAGGAAGATGTGAAAATGGTGTTTGTCTTCACAATAATCTTCCCATGATGGGAATATATGCACGTAGTCCCTAACAACATTGAAAGCATTGTCTTTAAACTGGGAATAAATGGAATGGGGTTCCAATCTGCAGGAATTGGCCGTCTCTGCAGCTTGGGATAGGTCTTGACGGTGGACTTGCTGTACTTTTTTGTCGAGTGGGATTTTTCTCGTGGTACAGTGGTGCTATGGCAAATGAAATCGGTATACCTTTTTTTGGAGTGCAGGTCCTGTGTGGTGGGGCTAGTGGTGTGGCTAGTGAAGTATGAGTACATCTCACTGGAGTCGATCCTACGTTTTGTGTCACTGGTTGTACAACCAATATAAGTGGGTGTCTTTTCGATTTCTCGGCACCACCACGCTTTTTCAAGGACTTTGTTGGTGCTCCTTTAGGTTCGCAATCACCCTCTTCCTTTTGATGTCGATGCACAAGAACAACATTTGAGTGAAAAAACATGGTATGATGACAGATGGAATATGTATTGGTAATGGATGGGCATGGCATCTCGACATATATGATGAGTAAACTAAGCAGATGGCGGTGCAACAAAGTAGAAGAAATGCAAGACAACATATGCAAGATACCCGCAATCAATAAAACATTGACAAATTAGAACAGGCACCTTGATGGGTGAACAGGACATGCCATCTGCCTTTGACTCCTTGAGGTTAGAATAGTCATTAGGATCATATTCTGAACAAGAATCAATAGGTGGGGAGCGTATGAGTTTCATTGCATCCAGAATGGCACTCAATGCCTTGGTGCCAATTTTGTAAGTCATTGAAGTGTTTAGCTTCAAGAGTGGACTGCTGCTAGTGCGACACAAAGCAGCTACACAAATCATAGTGTAGATATAATGGGAAAACCTTAAGCATCAGAGTAAAATCAGCAAAGTGGAACTTGCTGGAATATATGTGCTAGTATTGCCGGTACGGCTAGAAAGGCTTTTGACATGGCTCTCTTCAAGTGAAGGTGCGGATCTGTTAATAATATTGTAACTCTCAAAGGCTTACAGCTCCTCGCATTTCCTTGTTATTCTTATAGGATTCAAGTGGGCAGGCCACTACAAATCCTATTCCTATGTTTACAAGATCCTACTAATCAAAGAGGCTCAAAGTGTCCATCACAACCAATCGTGATAGACCTCTACACCGCAAATGTACCTGCTCATCTTCAAGACAAGGAACATATTGTACTACTATCATACTCCCTCCGTTCCAAAATATAAGTCTTGGTAGAGATTTCCACTATGGATCACATCTGAGATGTATCCAGATGCATTTTAGAGTGTAGATTCACCATTTTGCTCCATATGTAGTCCATGGTGGAATCTATACAAAGACTTGTATTTAGGAACGGAGAGAGTACATATTAAAGAAGAATGAAAGAGGAACATGGTAAAGAAGAGCAAGCAGATTTTGGATAATAAAATGTTGGTTGCGAGTGCCCACACATGATGAACTGTGAGCGCATTAAGAATGCAACTCCCACTGTCTCTCGACCATTTCAAAGCGATTGGATGAAGATCCCACGCCTCCTAACCCTTCTTCTTCCTCGCCTCTCGATTCTTCCCATCTGAGAACACCTTGACGGTCAGCCGGCCGACCACCGCCCCCACCGCCTGTGTTCCTCCTCCACCCCCACCCCACCCCCGCCCCAACCCCACACGCGCCGAGTTTTCTTCGCTTGGCGAGGCCCCACAACCACCCGAGCCCCTTTGATCACACCGGCGAACTTCGGCGAGCTATGAAAAATCGACTGACCCTATTTTGAAATTTAGTCTACTGTGATTTAACTAGTGTGGAATATAAAAGGGGAAAACCATAAGCATTGGGAGAATAGTGTTTAGCGTGCCATGGCGGATCTGAAGGTGCAAACCGGACAAAGGAAACTTTGCAACCAAGACAAGAAATCAGAGTAAAGCAGTGACGATCTATTTTCTTGCTGCGATAAATAAGTTGAGCAGACATTAAAGACTACCGCCTCAAAAGGGCGCTGTGTACGATCTGCTGAGAATTTGACGGTGTTGCGGTAGCGATGGATGTCGGCAGCGTGGAAGCAGATCTAGGAGGGTAGACGGTGGCGGCAGGCGCGGTGGACGAGACGGTCGAGAGCGGCGCCAAAGAAGGTGGACGACGGCGGGATGAAGCGAGAGGACGGATGCAAGGATCTCGGTCCAAGCCGTGGATGAGAGAGGTCGATCTCTTGTAATGGACGGCGGCGTTGGGGTATCAGCTCCGACATGGTGGAGGAGGACGGCGGTGGATGGGGTGGCGGACGGCGGCAGACGGAGGAGGGTGGGGTGGAGAGGGTGTTTTGGCGCCCACGGAGTACTTAATGGGGAAAAGGGAGGTAGAGAGGAAGGGGAACCATGTATTCAGTATGCGCTTGTCTCAAATGCGAGGAAATTTACAAACTTAGCCCCTGCTTCAAATTTCTACTACATCACAGCAACATTAGTCGGTTGGGGATAGGACGATAATCTCGATACAATCAATATTTGCCAACGAGAGTTTGTTTTGGCGCCCAACGATATGAATATGAATCGGGAGGGAGTCGATTTCGCCGAGGACACACTGTGTTTTGGCGCCCACCGTATGAATCCGGGTGAGAGGCGGTTACGCCACGCTTGGGTGAAATTACAAACCTACCCCGATCGAAACCTATAGAAATCCAGCAGATAGGTTTTGCATGGCAGGGAAAGGCAGTAGTGATTTCCATCTCGCAGATTTTGGTTTCGGGCGGTTACTGCGACTTTCCCCGCTTCGTTCAAATTTTGCAGAGTGCACATTTACCGTGCCAACTCAATTCGAATCCCATTTGTATTCTATTTTTTCAAGGATCCATTTTCAATTGGAATTACATTCTATATACATCATTTTTATATATACTTTCAAAAGCACAACAAAGAATTCTGCTCCTTTATATGTATAATATGATTTACAAATACAACGATCTCAAATCTTAAGGTTGAATTCAAAAAATTAACCAAATTATGTTCTACTAAAATGTATGGATCAGCAATATCTACATATTAAATAACATAGATGTGCGTGAATTCATATGAGTATGCATGTTTGATAGATCAATTTTGGCTCGAGTATGGATTACATGTATCATCATCTCAATTCAAATATTTGAATCCCTTTTGTTCACTCCTTTCACGCCCATCTCTCTCACATGCATGCTCCTTCGTAGCTATCACTCTCTTTTCTCCAGCTCACCCAAGACGCTCACTTCATGTTTCTCCTATCCTAGCAAACATGGTCTCTCGACGTCTCCCTTGAGAAGTGTCACACTCTCCCTATCATTATACATTACACGGTTTTCATTATCTCTCACATCTCTACTGTTCTCTAGTATCACTCGGTACCTAAGCTTTCTTTTTCACCACCACACACACAGTCTCCACTCGTCTTTCACTTTATCTTTCTCTCTATGGGATTCTCTCACACACCCTATATGTCTCTACATATGACTCATACCACTAAAATTACTCTCTCTCTCTCTCTCTCTTGTAGACACAACATTTGTTGCGGTCTCCTTTTCGTCTCCATCCCAGACTTACATTATTCATTTGTTTACCAATCAGACAACCCCGACTACCGCTCTCTCTCTCTCTCTCACATGCACACACACACACAACTCCTGCTTCCACTCCCCTTCCCGACCACCGTCTCTCTCTCACACACACAAAACTCTCGCCAGCACCTCGACTGTATTTCTCTCACAAACATTTATCGACTAGCTAGCCTCTAGATAGGTTTATACACCTGCACACTCGTGCTTCCACCATCGCATACATGTCTCTCTCCCGCTCCATGTATCTATGTAGATTTTTCTTCCCTTCTTGAGACACGCCCTCTCGATCGTGCACACACACACTATCGCCTCATTTTAAGTTGATACCTATCGCACACACACACTCATTGTGTCTTTGTCACACATGCACTCTGTCCTCCTCCACTCTTCCTCTCTCTCTCTCTCTCACACATGGGCTTTTTGCAACAACTAGCAAGATGCACATGCGTTGCACGGAACATCAAGATGCATTTGTATGAGTAGTTTATCTTGTGGGGGAAAAGGATGAACGAGGGAAGGCCTTATTTGCAAATGTGGAGAGGGTGTGGGTATCTTTTGCAAAATTGCCATAGTTTTCTTCCTATCCGCCGATATAGATCGGACGGACTATATTGCAGGATGGTAGACACACGATCATCATCGACAATGCTTTTTATAAGAGTAGGGATAAAAAATAGAGTTGGTGATGATGGTGGGCCTGCCATCCTGCAATGTAGGTCGTCCGATTTATATCTCGACGGATAGGAAGGAAAATATGGCAATTTACCCGCACTCTTCACCACATTTGCAGATAAGGCCTTCCCTCGTTCATCCTTTTCTCCCACAAGATCTTGATGTTCCGTGCAACGCACAGGCATCTTGCTAGTAAGAGTAGAAATTAGACATATACCACTTCTCGAATCTTGAAACCAACAACATTCCTCCCTTATCTCATCAACGAATATATTTTGAGTGAAACATAACATATTTTTAGTGATATACGTATTTCAAAACTAGACTTTTTTTCTATCAAATCGGTGAATATGTATTAATCTAATTTGATCGTGTGGCAATGCATTGGCACATTGCTAGTAGTTATTATAATTTTTTGGACACTAGACAAACGGTGGAGTACATATACGAAGAGAAGAGGCGCACGCACGCAGTCGGCCTCTCGCTGTCTCGCACACATGAGTGTTACGTAAAGGCGACGTTAACAAATAAACCCTAAAACCCTAGGTGCACGATTGCTGCATTCGCGGGTATTGGGTACGTGGTGGAGCACCTTTTTAGGAATAGTCAGCTCGCGTGATAATTTGATCCGTAGGAGTTGATGGTCGGGACCACAGGTGAACGACTTGGAGCGCGGTGGCTCGCCGGTTGCCACAGATCGAGTAGCCACGTTTAAAATATCGTTTTTTAGCGGGGTTAAGAGTTCCGATTTTCAATGGTGCGTTATAAGTAGTAAGTAGTTTTTAGAACGACTAGTATGGAGCGAAAATGGAATTCATAGTACTACGTACCTCCTTGGCGTATGGTTGTATGGTTTTTTTTGCGATGGAGGTTGTATGGGTTTATGTTGCGAGATGTTGAACCTGGTAGTTCTAGGGCAAATACTATGGTTTAGATTTAGATGCTGGTTTTCAGTAATGAAAATCGGAAGGGGAAACCATTCTTTGATTAAAAAACCTACTACCTCCATTCTAGTTTACTAGTCCCCATCGTACTTTGGGTCAAAGTTTGTCCACGAATTTTACTTGTAAAATGTGAATGGAAAACGAGATTTTGTTATACCCAAACAAAAAAGGACTGGAGGGAGTGATTGCTCGACACGGACGCGACCTCTCATAGTGCAGGCATTGAACCAGCGCGGCCGCCAAGAGGGCCGTGACTCGCTGCAGTTCGGCTGAGCACGCCTCGCCAAGTGCAACCAGCTTAAGACCGCCTACCGCCTTCATTGAATCATGCAGTGTCGGCAACACGCCCTTCCATGAGCGGCAGGCATTTTAGAACACAAAAATGACTAAAATATAATTAATTTACGATGGTCTTGACTTGTTGTGCTCGACCGGTAGCAGGAACTAGTACATGATTTTCTTTATTTATAACTCTCCTCACATTTTTTTGGCTTTGAAGTGAATCATGGTTGTGGACATTATGTATGAATGTGCAGATATCTGTGAACATGAGTTTGATGTGGAAGTTGAACTTGGAATGTCGGGCTTGCGCGTGAACTATACCATGTCCAATGCTTCGTATGTTATTGTTTAGAAAGTAATTGCTGTTATTACATGACCCAAAAATAACATTTTGTGCCACATCAGTAGATGCACGGACATCACAATAGGCATGCTAACTGGATAAACATTTGTACCTAGCTATTATGAAGGAAATTTTGTATTGACAACAGTTTTAGATAGTAGGAGACGCCTAGCCTGCTCTGCCTCTACTAGCTTATTTCTGGCTTCTTCCATCTCTTCTTTGGCTTGGGTGAAGAGAGCATCTGATTGCTCTTTTCGCTTCTTCAGAACTCAGCTACATTCTCAAGGGCTGTTGCACGCTTTCTTTCAGCCTTTACTAATGCCATGAGGACACGAACAGTGATGACTCCACCGGCTTGTGTGTAATCCAGCATCATCTCGGGAATTTGCACCTTGTGTCTAATCCAAGATCATTAGGAACTGCACCTTGTGTGTAATCCAGCCTCATTTTGGAAACATGATCTCGAGGTTGACCATACTTCCTCCTCGCAGAACTGCATCCCGACATGAAGTTACTTTTTTAGATCAATACTCGGAGAAACCTAGATCCATTTAGTAGAAGCCGGATAAATGTAACTCGAGAAGTGAATTCAAAAGGAAAAAAATAAAACAGACTACAAGGTGAGAACACCCACTACCTACATCAAGCTAAAAACGAAAGCATTAGGACGATTAAGACTCTTCTTATTACACATCAAGAACACCACGCTTAAGAGAAACTGAAACTACAACATATACACATCGAAGAACACGAGGCTACACGGAAGTAATTGAAAGGGTGTTACTTACAAAAGCTCGTTATACAGGTTCGGTGCAGCTCCTCTTTAACTTGCCACGCTCCTTGAAGATGTCCCGAATATCCCGTGTTTGGTCTTCATTGCTCCTCTGCATGTTCGAACTCGTGGTTTTAAAATATCAACATGGCAAGAAAAATATACTACTAGTAATACTCGCGCATCTTGTGGGCAACATTAAAGCACTCGTCTGCCATGTCAGAGCATCTCCAACAGAATCGCAACGCGCGGCGCTTTAAAAAGCGTTTACAGCGCTAAGATTGAGAAGTAGATACTAGAGAGTAGAGGATAGTTCTCAGCATAGATAGATAAAAAAAGATAATTCAACTACTCCTCGTCGTCCGACTCCTCCTCGATGATGTCCTCCTCCGACGTCTGACTGTAGGCATGAAGATACAGATACGTCTCCGTTGTATCTACTTTTCCAAACACTTTTGCCCTTGTTTTGGACTCTAACTTGTATGATTTGAATGGAACAAACCCGGACTGACGCTGTTTTCAGCAGAATTGACAAGATGTTGTTTTATGTGCAGAAAACAAAAGTTCTCGGAATGACCAAACTCCACGGAATATCTTATAATAAATAATAAAAATCTCGCTAAAGATGAAGACCAAGGGTCCCACACCTGTCCACGAGGGTGGGGCGCCCCCTTCTCGGGCGCGCCCCCACCTCGTGGGCCCCCGAGACCCTCCGACGCCAACTCCAACTCTATATATTGGCTTTTGGGAGAAAAAATCAGAGAGAAGAAATCATCGTGTTTTACGACACGGAGCCGCCGCCAAGCCCTAATCTCTCTGGAGGGCTGATCTCGAGTCCGCTCGGGCTCCGGGAGAGGGGATTCGTCGCCATCGTCATCATCAACCATCCTCCATCACCAATTTCATGATGCTCACCGCCGCATGCGTGAGTAATTCCATCGAGGCTTGCTGGACGGTGATGGGTTGGATGAGATTTATCATGTAATCGAGGTGGTTTTTAGGGTTTGATCCCTAGTATCCACTATGTTCGAGATTGATGTTGCTATGACTTTGCTATGCTTAATGCTTGTCACTAGGGCCCGAGTGCCATGATTTCAGATCTGAACCTATTATGTTTTCATGAATATATGTGAGTTCTTGATCCTATCTTGCAAGTCTATAGTCACCTACTATGTGTTATGATCCGCAACCTCAAGTGACAATAATCGGGACCACTCTCGGTGATGACCATAGTTTGAGGAGTTCATGTATTCACTATGTGCTAATGCTTTGTTCCGGTTCTCTATTAAAAGGAGGCCTTAATATCCCTTAGTTTCAATAGGACCCGCTGCCACGGAGAGTAGGACAAAAGATGCCATGCAAGTTCTTTTCCATAAGCACGTATGACTATATTCGAATACATGCCTACATTACATTGATGAATTGAGCTAGTTCTGTGTCACCCTATGTTATGACCATTACATGATTTAACCGCATCCGGATTAATTATCCATCATTGATCCGTGCCTACGAGCTTCCATATATCTGGTCTTCGCTTATTTACTTTTCCATTGCTATGTTATAACCACTACAAAATACCAAAAACATTACTTTTGTTGTCTTTACTTTTGTTACCGTTACCACCACTATCATATTACTTTGCTACTAAACACTTTGCTGCAGATACTAAGTTTCCAAAAGCGGTTGAATTGACAACTCAGCTGCTAATACTTGAGAATATTCTTTGGCTCCCCTTGTGTCGAATCAATAAATTTGGGTTGAATACTCTACCCTCGAAAACTGCTACGATCCCCTTCTAATGTGCATCAAGAAAGCAAACCACAACTCCATCCTAACCGCTAAAAACAGATTTAATCAGCACACTAATCGGGCAAACCTACTCGAATCGAGTGTTCAAATGCACAACTAAGCTCAATCTAAACAGAGGCGAGACGAACCCCTCGGGAACCTAGTCGTGGACTTGGCGGATCTCCGCCCGATGCCCGCCTCGCCAAATACTCCGGTCATCGCTGCTTCCATTTCGCCCTAGGATTCTTCCTCCTAGTTCAAATAGCTCCAAAGAGCCCCACACCTTTGAGCGCCCGGCCGGCGCATGAAAGGAGAGCAGCGCCGCTGGTCGAAAGCAGTGGCGGCGCCCACCCGTGGCGCGCGCAGAAGGTGGCGGCGCCGCAGTAGCCCTCGGAGCGAGGCACGTAAAGGTAGCGGTGGAGTAGGCGTGCACTGGTGGCGGGTAGCCAGCCGCGCGCAAGTGTTGGCGGCGCGCAGCAGTCAGCAACCAGCCGGGAAGCGGATGGGCGAGTGAGCTATGAATGATTTGGGGATTTAGTTGCACGGGCCTACATGTCGACTCCGACCCACGCCCACGCGGTCCCACGTAAGCTCCGACCCACAACCACTAACGCTGGTGGACGGAATGGACTCAAATATGGCCGTTTGGCCTCGTCATAGTAGCTGTGCATGGACTAGGGGCAAAACTGAGCACAATTTGCATCTGAGGGCAAAACTGAGCACAGAGACACCACTGAGGGCAAAAGGATAATTAACCCTTAATTAAATGGGGTAAAGAATCTCTTAGAGACAGAATGAAACCCGACCCTACTTTTGCTACTTCACCTATTTGTGTTCCAGATAAGGATTATTATGAATTCTCTGTTGATCCTGATATAATTACTTTGGTTGAATATGATCCTTTTTATGTCTATGAATCTGAAACTGTTGTGGCACATCTTACTAAGTTAAATGATATAGCCACCCTGTTCACTAATGGTGAGAGATCGCGCTACCTTTATATACTCAAAATATTTCCGTTCTCTTTAAAGGGTGATGCTAAGATATGGTTTAATTCTCTTGATCCTGGTTGTGTGCGTAGTCCCCAGGATATGATTTATTACTTTTCTGCTAAATATTTCCCTGCTCATAAGAAACAAGCTGCTTTAAGGGAAATATACAACTTCGTGCAAATTGAAGAAGAGAGACTCCCACAAGCTTGGGGAGGCTTCTCAAGTTACTTAATGCTTTGCCTGATCATCCTCTTAAGAAACCTGAAATACTTGATATCTTTTATAATGGACTAACCGATGCTTCCAGAGATTAACTGGATAGTTGTGCTGGTTCTCTCTTCAGGGAAAGAACACCGGATGAAGCTGAAATTCTATTGAATAATATGTTGACAAATGAAAATAATTGGGCACCTCCCGAGCCAGCTCCAGAGCCATTACCGAGCCTATTCCTAAACCAACTCCAAGAAGAGAGGTGTTCTATTTCTCACCTCAAGATATGCAAGAGGCAAAGAAATCTATGAAATAAAAAGGTATTAAAGTCAAGATGTTAAGAATTTACCTCCTATTGAAGAAATACATGGTCTTAATTTCATCACTGTTGAAGAAGTATATGATCTCAACTTTATTCATCAAGAACCTCCCGATCCCGATATCCCGGCTACGTAGTAAAGGTAAATTCTCTATACAAATATGATAAAGTGAAGTCCTCCTACTAAAATTGCTAGTCGTTGCTTGGATGAGTTTGATAACTTTATGTATAAGCAAGATGACTTTAATGCTTATTTTGGTAGACAATTAAAACAAGATGCTTATATGATTAAATGCTTGGGTGATTATATGGCTAATATTAGAGGTGAACTTAAACTTGTTAGCAAACATGCTTCTATGGTTACCACTCAAGTAGAACAAGTACTTACAGCTCAAAAGAAAGTGCTTGATGAAATGAATAGTAAGAAAAATGATTATGTTGTTAGAGTGGCTACTAGAACTGGTAGAATGACTCAGGAACCTTTGTATCCTGAAGGCCACCCTAAGAGAATTGAGCAAGATTCTCAGAGAAATAATATTGATGTTCCTAGTTCTTCTAAAAGGAAGAAAAGAAAATGATAGGACTTTGCAAACTTCTAGTGAACCTATTGCTGAACCACCGAGAATCCAAATGATATCTCTATGTCCGATGTGAAACACAATCTGGTAATGAACATGAACCTATTGAAAATGTTAATGATGATGTTCATGATGATGCTCAACCTAGTAATGATAATGATGTAGAAGTTGAACCTGCTGTTGATCTTGATAACCCACAATCAAAGAATCAACGTTATGATAAGAGAGATTTTGTTGCTAGGAAACATGGTAAAGAAAGGGAACCATGGGTTAAGAAACCCATGCCTTTTCCTCCCAAACCATCCAAGAAGAAGGATGATGAGGATTTTGAGCGCTTTGCTGAAATGATTAGACCTATCTTTTTCCGTATGCGATTGACGGATGTGCTCAAAACAAATCCTTATGCTAAGTATATGAAAGATATTATTACAAATAAAAGAAAGATGCCGGAAGCTGAAATTTCCACCATGCTTGCTAATTATACTTTTAAGGGTGGAATACCAAAGAAACTTGGAGATCCAGGAGTACCTACTATACCATGCTCCATTAAGAGAAATTATGTTGAAACTGCTTTATGTGATCTTGGAGCCGGTGTTAGTGTTATGCCTCTATCTTTATATCATAGAGTTGACTTGAATAATTTGACACCTACTGAAATATCTTTGCAAATGGCTGATAAATCAACTGCTATACCTGTCGGTATTTGGTGAGGATGTGCCTGTTGTGGTTGCAAACGTTACTATTTTAACGGGCTTTGTTATTCTTGATATTCCCGAGGATGATAGTATGTCTATTATTCTTGGAAGACCTTTTCTTAACACTGCAGGGGATGTTATTGATTGCAACAAAGGCAATGTCACTTTTCATGTTAATGGTAATGAGCATACCGTTCACTTTCCGAGGAAACAACCTCAAGTTTAGAGTATCAATTCTATTGGAAAAATTCCATCGATTATATTTGGAGGTTTTGAATTTCCTCTCCCTACTGTCAAGAAGAAATATGATATACTTATTATAGGGGATGTGCATATCCCCGTTGAGGTAACCTAGTGTTATTCGAAACTTCTCCGGTTCCATGATTATCGGAATGAGTTTGTTAACAAGACCTGATCAACCTTGTTAGTGGATTCCTTTTGATGAGCATGAGATGGATGAAACTAGAAGCACAACCCTCTGTACCCTATTTATATTTTCTGTTATCGGGTAGAAATAAAGTAAAATAGTATTTTTCTGTCTGTATCCTGATTTATCCGTGCAATATAAAAATATCACGAAAATAAAAGTCCTCGGAATGCCATGCCAATTTAATATGATTTTTTCGAGAATATTTGAGGATTTACTGTGCAAAAATTACTGCTGGGAGCTGCACACTGCCACGAGGGTGGAGGGCGCGCTCGCCTCGTGGGGGCCCACGGTGGCCCTCCTCCACTTATACCTGCACCCATCTTCTTCCTCTGCCTCACACAAACCCGAAAAACCAACTCAAGCACGAGTTCCAGCCACTTTTGCTGTGATTTTCGATCTCCTTGCTCAAAGCACCTCTCGCAAAACTGCTTGGGGAGATTGTTCCTTGGTATGTGACTCCTCCATTGGTCCAATTAGTTTTTGTTATAGTGCTTTATTCTTTGCAAATTTATGCTGCATAGGTGACCATGTTCTTGAGCTTGCATGTCAAATTTATATGGTTCCAAGTAGTTCTAATGCTTGATCTAGGCTCTAGGCACTTGTAGGAGTAGTTGCTATCAATTTTATTGAAGTTGGTTCACTTTTATTTGAAGTTACTAAAAATTTCAGAAATTTTTCAGAGGAAACAATATGTTTAGGAAGATGTTCCAAGGTGGTTCTTCAAGGAAGCAAGGTCCTGTGCTTGCAATGCGTGATGTCGATGAGGAACCACCAAGAGACGCCTTGTGAGGCTCTGTGAATGGCCTTTGGAAAATTTTATGAATCAAGCGGAATCAAAAAGAATTTAGCGATATTTGCACAATGCCGGTCTTGAGGACTTCTAAGTCGACAAATGCCCCTAGTATCATGATCTCACAAGTTCATTTGTGAGGAGGTTTGAGTTTTCATCTTCAAGTAATTCTCCTTCACCATGTTTGACCTTTATGACAAATCTTATACCATGGACTTAGAGATTTCACTTTTGCTTGCAAACTTCCATCTTGGGGTAGTGTCAGGGATCCCCCTAAATCTGAATATAGAGACTTTCTTGCTAGAATAACTATGGGGGAATCTAGAGATATAACACAAGCCACTATAGGGAGCACTCACTTTCCTGCTATACATTATTTTGCTCTCTTCATAGGTAGATGCATAAATGCTAAGGATGAAGCATGTCACATGTGTGCCCCTGATCTTAGCATTCTCAGAAGTGCTGTTTTAGGAGACCAATCTTATCATATGGGAGCCATTGTAGCTCGTAGGTTGCATCATAATAGACATAACGGAGATTTCTTTGGAGGAAGTTTTGCAACCCGCTTAGCTAATTTTCTTGAGATAGACATTCGTGAGGGTGATATGGAGTTACCCCCTACTTGTTTAGATTTAGATTCTATGGTTTCCCACCAGTTTGTTGAGAGGACTGAACCACCTATCCAGTATCGACTAATCTTTAACAAACGGCATGTTGTCCATATTACTCTTCCTGCTCCAGCCTTCTTTGATTCTCAGACAAAAGGAAGATATGTTATTACCAGAGAGGAGGCAGATGAGTACAAGAGAAGAGCGGAGGCGGCTCGACGCCACGCTACAGCTCAGGAAGCGATGGCCGCTACATCACAGTACGACCCCAGCTACACTACGGGTATCCGCCAGGCCATCCCTGGCAATGAACCAACTTAGGCCAAAAGCCTAAGCTTGGGGGAGTACGTATTTCTCACCGACATTACATTTATGTTCACACACACTCATTGCTAGATGTCGGTGCTCATACTCTTTCACTGTAACATCCATGCTAGTTTATCTTCTTTTTCCTGCTTTCTTCTTGTGTGTCTGTTAAACCTTAATAAAAAAACAAAAAATTAGTAGTATTTTATTTCTTTGTTGTATTAATTAAAAAGAAAACCCAAAAATATTTCCCTTCTTCTTTTGCTTGTTGGAAGCTTTCCCGTGTAAATAGTTTTTATTTCTTTTCTTTTCTTTGGGGGTCAGTAGGAGAAGACCATGATTAAATTGTTGAAGTGGCTCTTATATGCATCATTGTTGATTTAACCAAGAGCCCATATTGCCTTGTCTTCTCCTGTTTATTGAATGCTCGCAGATTCCAGCTTAGTCCAATGCACGTGCACTCTTATTATCATTCACACCGTTCGGTCGTGCAAGTGAAAGGCAATTATGATGATATATGATGGACTGACTAAGATGGGAAAAGCTAGTATGAACTCGACCTCTCTTGTTTTTGTAAATATGATGAGTTCATCGTTCTTGATTCAGCTTATTATGAATAAACATGTTTGCAATGACAATTAGAGATCATAGTTGCTCGTGCCATGCTTGATTAGCTTTGAGTTATAATGGTTTACCTTGCGTGCCAACATGCTATTAAAATGGTTGTGATGTGGTATGATGGGGTGGTATCCTCCTTTGAATGATTTAAGTGACTTGACTTGGCACATGTTCACGCATGTAGTTGAAACAAATCAACATAGCCTTCACGATATTTATGTTCATGGTGGATTATATCCTACTCATGCTTGTATTCAATGTTTATTAATTTTAATGCATGTTCATGATGTTGTCGCCTCTAGTTGGTCGCCTCAGCCTTTTGCTAGCATTCACTTGTACTAAGCGGAATACTGCTTGTGCATCCAATCCCTTAAACCCCAAAGTTATTCCATATGAGTCCACCATACCTTCCTATATGCGGTATCTACCTGCCGTTCCAAGTAAATTTGTATGTGCCAAACTCTAAACCTTCAAATAATCATTCTGTTTTGCATGCTCGAATAGCTCATATATCAACTAGGGCTGCCCTTATCTTCCGTGTTAGGCGGTTTATTCTCAAGAGGAGTGGACTCCGCTCCTCATTCACGAGAAAATGGTTGGTCGCCGGGATGCCCAGTCCCATGCTTTATGCAAACTAAATCAAAATAATTGCAAACAAAACTCCCCCTGGGACCCGTTGAATGTTGGAGGCACTCGTTGTTTCGAGCAAGCCATGGATTGATGCTTGTGGAGGAGGGGGGGTATAAACTTTACCATTCTATTTGGGAACCGCCTATAATTTGTTTAGCATGGAAGATATCGTCATCTCTTAGTTGTTATGTTGACAATGAAAGTATGCCGCTCAAAATATAATTTATCTCTATTTCAAAACCGAGCCTCGCACCTCTACAAATCCTCGCTTCCCTCTGCTAAGGGCCTATCTATTTACTTTCATGTTGAGTCATCACCTCTTATTAAAAGCACTAGCTGGAGAGCACAGCTTGTCACTTGCATTCATTATCGTTAATTTATATCGGGTATGACTATGATTGGATCTCTTTACCATGAATTACAATGTCTAGTCAGTCCTTGATCTTTGAAGGTGCTCGCATTTATGTTTTATGGTCTCGTAAAAGGCTAGCGAGATACCATCTTGTTATATCATATTATGATTATTTTGAGAAAGTGTTGTCATCCGAGATTTATTATTATGGCTTGCTAGCTAATTATGTTATTGATATGCGTAAACATGAGACCTGAGAATTATTGCAAATGTGGTTAGTTATGATCATTGATGAAAAACTGAATGCTAGCTTGACATAGGTACAACAACAAGAGCAAACAGAGTTTGTAAAAGTTTTTCTTTTTCTCTTTCAGTTTGTCAACTGAATTGCTTGAGGACAAGCAAGAGTTTAAGCTTGGGGGAGTTGATACGTCTCCTTATCTACTTTTCCAAACACTTTTTCCCTTGTTTTGGACTCTAATTTGTATGATTTGAATGGAACTAACCCGGAATGACACTGTTTTCAGCAGAATTGCCATGATGTTGTTTTATGTGCAGAAAACAAAAGTTCTCGGGATGACCAAACTCCACGGAATATCTTATAATAAATAATAAAAATCCTCGCTAAAGATGAAGACCAGGGGCCCACACTGTCCACGAGGGTGGGGCGCGCCTCACCTCGTGGACCCCTCGAGACCCTCCGACGCCAACTCCAACTCTATATATTGGCTTTCGGGAGAAAAATCAGAGAGAAGAAATCATTGCGCTTTTACGATACAGAGCCGCCCCAAGCCCTAATCTCTCTGGAGGGCTGATCTCGAGTCCGCTCGGGGCCCAAGAGGGGATTCGCCGTTGTCGTCATCATCAACCATCCTCCATCACCAATTTCATGATGCTCACCGCTGCGTGAGCAATTCCATCGTAGGCTTGCTGGACGGTGATGGGTTGGATGAGATCTATCATGTAATCGAGTTAGTTTTGTTAGGTTTGATCCCTAGTATCCACTATGTTCGAGATTGATGTTGCTATGACTTTGCTATGCTTAATGCTTGTCACTAGGGCCCGAGTGCCATGATTTCAGATCTGAACCTATTATGTTTTCATGAATATATGTGAGTTCTTGATCCTATCTTGCAAGTCTATAGTCACCTACTATGTGTTATGATCCGCAACCTCAAGTGACAATAATCGGACCACTCCCGGTGATAACAATAGTTTGAGGAGTTCATGTATTCACTATGTGCTAATGCTTTGTTCCGTTCTCTATTAAAAGGAGGCCTTAATATCCCTTAGTTTCCAATAGGACCCCGCTGCCACGGAGGGTAGGACAAAAGATGTCATGCAAGTTCTTTTCCATAAGCACGTATGACTATATTCGAATACATGCCTACATTACATTGATGAATTGGAGCTAGTTCAGTGTCACCCTATGTTATGATGTTACATGACTAATCGCATCCGCATAATTATCCATCATTGATCCGTGCCTACGAGCTTCCATATACTGGTCTTCGCTTATTTATTTTTCCGTTGCTACTGTTACAATCACTACAAAAATACCAAAAACATTACTTTTGCTGTCTTTACTTTTGTTACCGCTACCACCACTTTCATATTACTTTGCTACTAAACACTTTGCTGCAGATACTAAGTTTCCAGGTGTGGTTGAATTGACAACTCAGCTGCTAATACTTGAGAATATTCTTTGGCTCCCCTTGTGTCGAATCAATAAATGTGGGTTGAATACTCTACCCTCGAAAACTATTGCGATCCCCAATACTTGTGGGTTATCAGATACCGATCGTCGTCGGATTCCCAGGGCGACGCTGCTCCTAGCCTCATGTTGAATTGAGCGTCCGCTTTTGCCCACGCTTGTCCTCGCGATAGGCGTGCTCGCTCCGCCTCCTCTTATCCTCTCCGCCTCCTTTGCACGTAGAACTCGCGGCCGCTGATGATGTCCCACGAGAAGTGTTGCGCCACAGCGCCATGGCTTTTTGTCCATCTCGGCGTTGCCGAGACGGTGCTCCCGGCCCGATTGTTGCGGCGATCCTCGCCGGTGCTAAGATGCGTAGAGGCGCTGAGCTCCTCGCGCCGCTTCCCGCCGGCACGCTGGGGAAGTTCAATGTTTTATGAGGCCACCGGAGGCGCCACACCGCCGTGTCAGACGCTGCTGGGCAGCCTCGCTGGCGGTGTCGAAATTGCCGAGGCCGAGGTGCATCCCGCAAACCGGATCTCGGCGGAGAAGTCGCTGGAGGCGCGCGACGACGCCCGCGGTATCCCTAAGTGACGCGGCGGCATGGTGAGCTGGGCGGCGGCGAGGCTAAAAAGAGCGGGAGAGCGGTGGTGAGGCACAGAGCGGGAGAGAGCGGTGGCAAGGCACAGAGCGGTGGAGGGCGTTGATTTATAAAGCGCCAGACGCCGCCAAGGCCAAAACTAGCGACGCCTCGCCGCTTTGCCACAGCTGCGATCCTTTCTCGACGCCTCTTCTATCTCTACTGTTATATTTATTTTATATTTAATATTTAATATTTATCTCTACTTCCTTTATCTGTCTATTTTTTTCTATACTTTTTTCTTGTAATATAGGTCATCCGATTTATATCTCGATGATAGGAAGGAAAAATGGGAATTTTGCAAAATGATACCCATACCCCTCTCCAGATTTGCAAATAAGGCCTTTCCTCGTTCATCCTTTTCTCCCACAAGATAAACTACTCATACAAATGCATCTTGATGTGTGCAACGCATGGGCATCTTGCTAGTTCTAAAAACCTTTCCATCATTTGCCACACTACTGGTTGCAGATGAAAAACCTACCCAAGCACAACGCGATAAAGGAGTGACACACAGTTACAAGCTGATATTCTGTTGGACAATGGAGGCTATAACCAATTACTTTTATGGGAACAATAGCACCCAGGAAATTTGAAGGGTAGGTATGAACAAAATTGGAAATGCACATGTACTGCTAAGTGATTCAATACACACATTACCAATCGAGGAGGAGAACGATGGTCGTGGGCCTCGTGGCGGCCTCTGTGAGTCATGGTCGGCAACGGGAGTCAGTTCATTGTCCACGACGGTGCTACTTCCGCTTGGCGCGGCTTCCGCAAGCAGATCCGAGACCGTGGAAGACGATGCCGGGAAGAGGCTCGTGTATGACGCACGACGGTGGACCTGCCCAAAGGCGGCGACGAGGTCGCCGATGAGGAAGATGCATGCGGTGGACGAAAAGCAGATGTAAAGGGAGGAGCATGAAGGCTGCGGTGCCGTGGAGAAGTTTATTTGCGGTGGGATAGAAAATGGGGAGTATTCATGTGTACTACTCGGGTGTCGGGTGGGGTTGATGGGTAGGGCGAACCTGGTTACGAAAACAGCCCCTACCAAGCGCCATCCGTAGGCCTGTTCAAGGCTATGATGGTAACTTTCCATCGCTCAATCAGGGTCGCGGGAGATTTTCCCGCCGACCTCAAAATTTTGTGACACTGGACTCCCGTGTGGCGGTTGAGTGATTCGCAAGCAACTAGCTTAGTAGTAGTAGTAAACTCTGCATATTAGGTTTGACCAAGTCAAACTTCCTAAAGTTTGACCAAGTTTATAGAAAATATAAACATTTACCATAACAAATATGTATGATGTGAAAGTACATTCAATAATGAAGCTAATGGTATTTATTTGTTATTGTATATGTTAATATTTTTTGTTATAAGCTTTTTGAGAGTTTACAAAACTTGACTTTGACCAATGCTAATACGCGGACTTAAATAAAAACGGAGGGAGTACACATTTGTTTTCTTAGTTTGTAGTGAACTAATCATTTGTTGAAATTGTGAAATAAATATATTAGGCTATTGACTTCGAATGTAATGGTCTATACAATTCAATAGTTACAATCATTGTCGAATCCCAAGATGTATACAAGGTCTATAGTACTTCACAACATGCTCAAATTCACATAATCCCAGTCAAATGAGAATCTAAATGCATTTCATAGTTATTACTTTGTAGGATGCAACAAAAACAACCATAACTCTACATCAGCCATTATAGAAGCAACATTTTGACATATCCCAATG
Organism: Aegilops longissima; assembly: GCA_021605205.1. Taxonomy (NCBI): domain Eukaryota; kingdom Viridiplantae; phylum Streptophyta; class Magnoliopsida; order Poales; family Poaceae; genus Aegilops; species Aegilops longissima. The sequence continues at coordinate 371,098,420 of CM038680.1, read as the reverse complement.
TGTGAATGAAACGTGCAGAGAGAGCTTTTGAAGATGGAGCAGATAGGGCGGGAAAGATTGTATGTATGTGGACGAGAGAGTAGGAGACAAACCTAACGAGACAGAGAGAGAGATAGAGAGAGGAAGAAGTTAGGTCTGTGAGAAAGATGGATACATGTAATATACATGAGATGCGTGTGCATCTGGATTCTGTATACGTGGAAGGAGAAGAGACAACATGTTTGATGAGAGAGCTGGAAAAACATGGACGAGAGGGGAAGGATCTTGTGGGTTGAGGGATTTACAATTTTGTGCGGGGGAGAGAGGGATTGGTAATTTTGTGCAAGAGAGAGAGAGGGGGTGGGGGGAGGAGTCAGTCAGCCGTCGTCACATCACCCTCCTTCCAAATGACCCCGCATTCTCTAGTGAGGTGTGGTCGCCGTCTTCGATCTGCTCGATGCCCTCTTTGAAGATTGAGGTGTTGTGCATGTTGGGGTGCAAAGAAGCACAAGCGAGAGTGGTCGCCGTATAACCTTGGATGGGGATGAATTGTGTGCTCGGGGGAGTGTGTGTGTGTGTGTTGTGCTGCGTGTGTCTGTGTGTGTCAGATATTGAGAGAAAACAAACCTAAGGAGAGAAATGGGTATTCATGAAGAGATTGTGCGGGCCTTGAGGTGGGCAGGGGCGGGTGAGGGTGTCAAAATGTGCTGTTGATGCATGTGTTGCATGCACCATGCGAGGGACTTGACAAATCGAGAGAGATGGTTGTTGTGTTACGGATGCTCTCTCTCTCTCTCTCTCTCTCTCTCTCTCTCTCACACACACATAAGTAAACTAGAAGACCGTTCTCTCGTGTATACACAACGTATCTGCATCTGTCTATGTATCACTCATGCATGATCATTTGCACATTCACACCTCTTTATGTCTGTATCACACGCACACCGTCTCCACATTGCCCTTCCGCCACAACACACATATGGACACATGCACACGTTCTCTCTCAGTCACACACACACACAAAGTCAGTATTAAAAGAAACTAGGGCGCACCTAAAACATCCAAATCCAAATAAACACGAACTGGAGCTAAATTCAAATATGTGGAAATATTGCAGCGTCAAGAACTTTCACAGGAAAAAAAGTTGATTAATATTCGAGGATTTTCACACACACAAAAAGGTCCGGTGGATGTCCTTCGAGCGCTACACGGTGACGCACCGTTCGATCGACCGCGCGGCCGCGGTTCACGCGCTTGCACATGATTCCGTATCGTGGATGTGGTACTAACTAATAAAAGCACTGCCTAAGTCTAATGTTTACGTGTACTAGTACAGTTTTCTTTTAAGTTTGACCAACCTTATATATATAACTAAAGTAAGCTCCCACACAAGCACATCAATATGCCGCCGCTGCCGTTGCGCATGCCGGCGCCCGCCTGCTCCGGCCAACAATTTCTCGCCTATCACCACCGTGTCGCCGCCATCCCTGTGCCATGAAGCCAAGGCTCGCCGCCACGTCCCGCAGTCCCTCCTCACGATGCCGCCCGCTGCCAAGCACGCGAGAAGCTGGTGGAGCAGCGCCTATGCACGCAGCGCACGAAGAGGAGGACGAGCGCGTGCTCCAAAGACGCCGGCGAGGAGGAACTAGCGGTTATTGTCGTCTCCGCTTAGCGCGGAGGAGGCGCGATGGTGGCTGTAGCGGCGAAGCTTGTCGCACAAGGCCGAGCCCGCAAACCGGTGCGGACGCGAATCTACCTTCGAGACCTTGAATGCCATGTGGATCCTGCAATCAAGGAGCAATTTGGGTCACCGACCGATGTGAGCCGCTTGATGCAACATGGATGGCTAGAAGGGCTTCTTCCACCTCTTCGTCGTCTTCTTCCTTCGCTCCACAAACTTCTTTCACAAATCGACCGACCCAAATTATACTACTAGTACGTAACGTATTAAGTACAAGAGGAACATGAAGATACGAGCAGAGAGTACCAACTGCAAGAAGAACAGAAGAAGACATAGTACTAGTACAATTGTACGTACTAAAGAGTTCAAATAACAAGAAAGAACATAAACATAGTTCTGCTGGGGCCTCAAAGACAACACACCCTTGAAAATAAACTAAGCAACTAGTCCGCTTGACAACGCGCAGAGAACCAGCATGAGCGACGGCATCGCCACCTACTGAGTCCGAGTCCACGCCCTCGATTTCGCCCTCGCCCCTCTTCCTCTTCCTCTTCGCCGATGCTTCTTTGCTTGAACCGACACGGGCTCGCTTCTTCATCCAACCCTTGTAGATATTTAAACAAAGGTAGGCATCCATTGCTGCGTACACGATGTGATCTTCATCTAATGTCTTCGACTCCCATGCATGATGAAACTCGTGATGAGGTTTCTTCAGTTTAGCGTATGAAGGATCAATCATGGCTGTTGCCAGGGTCGGCATTGAAGGTTGAGAGGAGGACACTAGGCTTGCCTTCTGGAGATCGAAGGGCTGGCCTACAACGAGACCTATCCGTCGCAGGACATCCGTGTCGTTCTTAAAGCCTAAAGTAACGAATTTCACTCTTTTGTCCTTGAGGAAGTTCTTAAAATCCTGGCACTCAACATCGTCATGGCATATGTGGTAGACCAAGCAAACGTTATGTACGCAAACCTGGATCACGGCGGGCTTCTTCCTCTCTTCGCCTTTAGATCCTTCTCTCGCCCCAGATCGTGGTGTACTCAACATCTAGCCCAGCGAGCCACTCATCCATTGAACTGTTGAACATGCGAGAAGCGAGCAAGCCATGCTTTCACCATCTCGGATCACACGTGTAGATGATGATGAACTGATCGCCGTGATGGCTCTAACCGGTACTCAGCGGCGACCATGGAGATTTGGGAGGCCATGGATTTTGGAGGAGGGTTAGGAGAAGTTGAACTGTTGTACCCGCAAAAAAGCGGGAGCAAACTAATGTGAAAGGACAGGACGACCGGGAGCGAACTGTTGTAAGGTAGAAGACGGGACGAGTAGGGCGGCGAACGGCGTGGGGTTGCTGGATTGCCGGTGGATAAACGGCTGCAAGCCCCAAAGAGTTCTCGAGAACTATGCGGACCCACTAGATGTCATGTCTACTAGACCCATATCGTAGGCCCGATGGTATAGCTTCGCTCGTCGCACGCCATGCCGCAGCGCGTGGATGTAACTTCACTTAATTCCGCCAAACGTCGCGCCCCACGACCTTCGCCTCCCTCTCGGGTCACGCCTTTGAGAGTTCGACCGCTATAAATGAGCAATTTTTTGCCTTTTTTAGACAAGCAATTTTTTGCCTACTACGCATGCATGATACTCCCTCTGGTCCTTTTTACTCCCGCCAACCGCTTGCAAAGTGTTTGACCAAATTTATACTTTTTTGAACACCACCTTATATTAATTAACCAGCCACACCAAGACACTCATTCGACATAATATTCACCACACAGTATGTACTTTATTTACAAGAATACCATCTAATCTATTGTCAAAGCTATACTTAGCGATTAAGTGTGCCACCTTATTGGCCGAACGGCTAATCTTTGACAATTGAAGATTGTTGATCAACTTCGAGATGCTCAACGCTTTCATCTTCAGGTCACGCATAGTAGACCTGTCATAGTCCCCGATGCAAGAGACGATACCACAAAAGTGCAAATACCTCTAAAATTACAGGATTATGAAGAGAAATACCTATGTAGAGACCGGCAGTGCAAGCCCTAAGCTCCGCTTCCTCCACGCTTTGACAGGCATCAATGAAATCCCACAACCAAATTTATACTAAAAATATCAATATCTACATTACTGATTATAATGAGTATAAGAACTACGTTTTATAATGAGTGTAAAAATATTGATTTGACATTGTGAATGTTGACACATTTTTCTATAAGTCTGGTGAAAGTAGAGGTACATTGACTTGCATAAAACTTAAATGCACAATGCGACTAGTTCCTCCGTCTGTGTGCGTGCCATGTCCTATCTTGTCATCACAACAAGGTTAGCTATTAGAGTACCGCTACCTCCCTTCTAGTTTAAAGGGCTCGATTCAAAATTTTCACCTACTCTTAGCAAGATAGTAGAGGCGTGGAATAGTTTTGAAGTCTCTAAAAGTACTCAACTAGTGTTGTCGTTCTTCACAAAAATGTGTTTACCAATGCATGCATGAACACTAGTTACTCTAACCCCCTCTCTTTTTTAATTCTTTGCCACATCAGCATGTTTGCTATTCCCTGTGCATGATACAAGCTAAGATACCACCATTATGGCCAGCCTTAATCATCGCATGCAATAATTTAGTGCACCTTGAAATATGAACATGTGTGGGCGGTATGTTTTTAATGACTTGAGACTATACCTAGCCCGGCATGCAAGATAACTTATTATGCACCGCTTCCCATACCTGCAGGAAGCCCGCTCGTCTCCAAATCTTTTCCTCTCCATGTGTGGAAACAATATGCCCGCCAAACTCTCCTTCTCCCTCCGTGGTCCCACCACTCCACCCCGTGTGAAAAATCTGCATGCATGACTCTTCTCCCCACGCCGTCCAATCCTACAGACCAGCAATATTTCCACCCTTCGCCCCCGTAATTTACTCCAACAAATATGCCCACGTAGTTGTTACTTAACCGCAGGTGATTGGGTCATCGACATATGGGCCCAACAGGGTCCGCCCACATGTCGCTGACGCAACAGAACCGCAGATTAAGTCGCTGCAGCTCAGTCCATATCTTACGAGGTGTGCCATTGCTCGCTATAAATACCGCGCCCCACGACATCGCTATCTCCTCCCCTCACGCTCACGCTCATCGCCATCTCCTCCCCTCCTCTCACGCCGACCACCATGGCATCGCCTCCCAAGCCCTAAGAGCCCTCATCGCACCGCGCAGACGGTCAAGCTGCCGCCGTTGCTCTCGCCGCCACTAGTCGAGGAGGACACGCCGGTGTTCCGCTTCGCCGCTATGCAACACGCCGCTGTTCCGCTCCTCGCCGCCACTAGTCGAGGAGGATGCGGCGTGTTCCACTCGCGCTGCGATGCAACGCGTCGCCGCTGCTTTCTCGCCGCCACTAGTCGAGGAGGACGCGTCGGCGTTCGCGCCTCGCCCGCGGCAAGGCCGAGGTGGACGCGTCGGCGTTCCCAATCTCGCCAAAGACGCTGCGGCGGAGGACGATCGGCTCCCGCTACGAGGAGAACGCCGTGCCGCCCACCGAGCCCCCCAGCCTTGAGGAGATTTGGAAAGAAATGGATGTCGCCTTGTGGGAGGCTTTGCCTCCAGCAGAGCGCGCCAAAATAGAGGCAGAGAAGAAGGCCGAGGAAGAGAAGCGCACCGCAGAACAAGCTGCCTGGGAGACCTATGTCGCGTCCGAGAGAGTCGGACAATTGGCTCTTTGGCGTAGGCTCGGCGAGGGCCGTGAGGTGGCGGAGGACGCCGCGCCGACGCCTTGAGTGCGCGGGCCCAAGCGCCTCATCTACGCTTGGCGGATACGTGGACGGGTGCACGCTCAGCGAGGAGGAGTACCTGTTGGCGCCGGATCACCACACCGGTGAGATCACGCCGCCTCACGCAAGCCGCTAATCAGCACCTCGCGAGTTGCGAGGCTGAGGAAGAGGCGTTGTGTCGGCGCTACTGGGAAACGGCCGCGCACTGTGGCACTTCGTGGCGCGCCGCAAGCGCTCCCGCGAGCGCCGTGGCTTTTAGGAGGAGTATAATTTTTGTTTCAGAAGGCGATCTCATTAGTTTTGGGACGCAAATGATAAATCCCAACGCTCAGGAATTTTTAGCGCCCTTAATTAAGTATGTAAAAGGGAAAGTTTGGAAACCTTGTGTATTCAGACGATTTTGCAAGTACGCGCATATAGCACAAACTTTACTATATACTATCGCACTACACGTCTCTCTCGATATATGCTTGCATACTGTGCTACTCCCTCCGTCCACGTCAATAAGTCATCTTTGGTTGTGCACTGTGACCAAGAAGGAGGGAAGACTTACACACCTAGACGGAGGGAGTACTACTATTACTTATGTACGTGCAAATGCATGTTTTAACATTACGATGCGATTTTTGTAAAAGTAGAAAAACAACACTAGTCAAGCTTGTGAAACGATTCAATGCAAAACAAATGCAAAATGCTCGCTTGATTGTTTACTTTAGCTTCCTTCTCTGTGGTTATTTCTCCATCATACTTTATAATGGAGTATCTCACTGGTTGGAAAGGCATGCAAATTCCCAAACCGCTTCCTACACCTCAGATCGAATTTTTATGTAACAAGTTGTGCCGTGCAATTGAATTCCAACTTGAGTACTACTACTAGTAGGAGTACCAGGGCCAATCTTTTAGGCTTCTAGATTAGTAATCCCATAACTACTACCTCCGTCCTGGTTTATTGGTCCCCATTGTAATCTGTGTCAAATTTTGATCATAAATTTAACTAATGAAATTTTAGTGCATGTCTCATGCACTACTCCATCCGTCTAGGTGAGTAAGTCATCTTAGGTTGTGCACCGTGACCAAAGAGGAGGAGAAAACGAGAAACGTTAATGTTTATTTGCTAATTGATAGTATTGCATGCAATGAACTAACCACTGCATGTCGTGTTTGATATTTCAAGTCATTAAAAGCATGCACACTCTTTATCTCTTATTGGTTGATATGTCAAGAAACAAGAAACGAGGTAGAAGTTAATGCACAGCGCCTAAGTGTTTTGGGATTATTTGGTTTTCGTAAGATGACTTACACACCTAGACGGAGGGATTACAATGGTGAGGAATAAACCATTTAAATCTTTGGTCAAAATTTAGCACAAATTACAATGGTGAGGAATAAACCAGGATGGAGTAGTAGTTTAGAAGCCCAAATAAATGAGTGAGGCGCCTTATTGTTACTCTCCATTGTGACTAGTCTTGTGGGAAAAGTGGGAAGCCGCCAAAAGAACTGGCCCTAGGAGTAGTAGCTAGGATCGAAAAGTAGATGAACCGAGAAAGTAAATGCAGAGAGATGAAATGCAAAAGGACGGAGGGATGTGATGGTTGCTTGTCCGCTTATTTTACCGTGCCACTTATTATCGGGAGTGGTTGGGTTTTGTGATATGACGGCTTTATCGCCGCGCCACGAGCGGGTGAGAGGTGAGACTCCTGCAGCGCCGCCTCTACACTTGTACTACATCGGTCATGGTTTATTAGTCCCCATTGAATTTGATCAAGATTTAATCGACAAAATGTTAGTGCATGTCAACAAACACTATATCGTTGGATTCAGATTTGAACATAGTTTTGAATGATATAATTTTAGGTGACATGCATCAGCATTTATCGTACTATATATAATGTTAGTTCAATTTTTGGTCGTATTTAATCTATAGTAGTAAGGTGCCCGTATGCTGCAATCAAGAGTGAAATGCATTGATTGGGGAGTTGTTTATTTTGACAAAGGATGTGGGGTCATCTCATGTGTAACGGTATCGATAGGTTTCTTCGGATATTATTTCATCTCTAGAGCTCACAAACATCCGGTGAAATAGATAAAAGGTATCTTTTGCAAACAAAAGCGCTCAACTGCTCAACCTGCATCCAAAACTTGTGAAGAAATAACACTTATTGTGCTTTGCAAGAAATGATCTTTAAGAATTAGTTTTGAGTATCGATTGTTATACATGTTGGCTACAGATGACATGGCACCTTCTTATAGTCAACAGTTGGCTATACTATTAAGTAATATTAACTATGCCCTTATACACCTAGACGGAGGGATTAAATCAGATGACTTGCAAGCGGGCAGAGGAGATGTAAGAAATGGTTCATCGTAAGTCTTTCACCAAGATCTTGAGTAAAAATCATACATGGAAGATTCTAGACTAAACCATAAACGGATACACTTTTGTTCATGCGCGATACTCCAATAGAGCAAGATCCTGCATGGAAGTCTCCACATGCTTAGACAACGGATTGCATTGAGCGAAGACTAATGATCAACATTTAACTTGATAATGCGATGTTCAGGTGAACCTCCTTGAGTCCCCTGCACCGCTGGCCGGCCGGTAAAGGATGCCATGGGTTTTCCAAGTCCACATTGGCGGATAGTCCCAGCCCCAGAGTCCAAGTCCGTTCGATGAGGCCGGTGTCGCCGCCCACACGACCCGGAGGGGTAGTAACACTGACCACGCACCCATACATCGGCCTCGTGTCGCTGGGCACAGCCGTGTCGCCTCGATGCACATTACAGAGACGGGCGGCGGCTCGTATGGCCTCGCCGGTGCCCACGATCAAGAGGAAGACACCGCCGTCCTCCTCCGAGACTAGCAGGCGGCGGTGATCCTCCAGCGACTCCGGCATGGTGAATGGGTAGCACGTCTCGTACTTGATGTTCTCTGCCAAGGGCCAGCAGTGACCGCTGCATGCGTCCGTGAGGTGATGCACCATGTCCGCCGGCGAGCCACAAAATGGCATCGGGCACTCATAGCAGTGGACGAAGGGCCTATTATCAGGTTTTTGGATTGTTGGAAATATGAGCAAATTACTATGATATTTAATCCGAATAAATAGGAAATAGATCATGACAGCATTGATAGAGATTAAACTAATCATGCGAACTAGCATAGCAGATGAACAGATCACATACTAGAAACATGAATTCTACCACGATATCGAACAGGAAGGATAGAATCACATACGGTGCAGCGGGAGCAGCACCACCGGTGTTGACGTTGTCGCCCATGTCATCGAGGATGAGGTTGCCGAGGTCGGGGAAGAAGTCGTTCGCGAAGTCGTGCTGGCAGCAATCGCATGAAAAGCGCCCCCAAAACCTGATCGCCTCTCTCCGCACGGGATCACGAGAGGTGGGGTTCCGGAGGCCTGCTGTCCCTTCTCCCGGTGCACGCCGAAAGGAGGGATGGAGAAGACTTGCTTGGCGGCGCAATGATCTGGAACGGTGGTGAGAAACTATATAGTGCAGGCCGGGTAGGTCGTGGGAGTATAGCTCTGTCCTCGGCTCGGCTCAATCCCGCAACCCACGGCACGTCGTGACGAGGCGTGGCGTGGCGAGGCGAGTGAGGAGGAGGAGCACGCGTGTAGGTATCCTCTTCTCATGCTCATAAGTGGTAGAAGAGCTCACCTTGTAAAGGCCTACTAGCAAAATTCCAACATCGACCAGGCCGTCCATGAAACAGGAGTGGCTGTAGGGGACGTTGCGCCAGTTGAATATATGAGAAGGTTACTACGATATTTAATTCGAATAAGCACAAAATAAATCATGACGGCTATAACAGAGATGAAACTAATCATGTGGACTAGCATAGTAGTAGGATACAGAGTAGAAACATGAATTCTACCACGATTTCAAACAGGAAGGACAGAAACACATACGGTGCAACGGGAGCAGCACCATTGGCGTTGAGGTTGTCGCCCATGTCTAAACACCATGTAGACACGGTCTTTGAGCATGGTTCGTAGTCGTTCCACGCTCGGGCATTGAAGTTTGTAACTATTTTAGATTAGAATATACTACTCCTCCGGTGCTAGTAGTAGAGCAGAGTCCTACTCTACTACTCTACTCAAGCAAGTTAGGGCATAGCACTATAGGGAGTACCAGTACTGTGATCACTCAAGCAAGTTGTCTGGCATCGACATGACCCTACGCTGCTGGTATGTGTCTCGTAAGTCAAGCACGTGATGTAGTCATCATCACCTATCCACTTCCCGCAGCACATATTCGCTTCTCCATCTTTGTCCGCACATAATCTCATCTAATCTTCCATCCCCGCTAAGGCGCATCCCCCCTCGTCCGAAACCCAAGCACTAACAATGGCAGAACCGAGCAGCGTCCGCCGAAAGAGTGGCTGGAATTCGCTCCCCATAGAGGTAATCAAGCTCATTGTTTCGCGTGTGGACAATCTCAAGACCATGCCGCCGCGGCTCGCGTCGGGCTGTACCGCTTACTCAAAGCCCTCAGGCCGAGCTTTTAAGCCAGCTCCTTGCTTGCCGATGCCGCCGATCTTCGTAAACGGCGTGTCACGCAGCATAACGATCATAGGGTGGCGAGCATCAACCCCTTGACTACGATCGATCCCCGCCAGCCTCAACTACAATAACGGTATGTACTGGTCGGCATGAACACGCCTTGATGGTGCTCGTCGATGGTCGCGGCAAATGGATGCTCGTGGAGGTCTACACCGGCGATTGATCCCCTTCCTTCGATTAACATCTGACCGCTTTGGCACCGCTGCCCGTAATACTCGGAATCTTACAAGAGCCAACATGGTACCAAGTTTGATTTGCTCAAGGTTGTAATCTGCCAAGTGCCCACAAGATCTGCGAATTACAAAGACTTGAGGCTAATTATGTTCTTCAACCGCGGTCTCGCTTATCCGACAGTCTGGCGGTAAGTGGATAAATCTGCACGCCCATCGCAGGATCATACATCCTCCATGGTTTTCGATGCCATTGAACACAAGGGCTTCATTTACGCTGTCGACTCCTTCTATGGTTGGACGATTGCTGGCCTACTCCAAATATCGCTACAAACAAATTTATTACAATGAAGATGTTGCTTTCCTATGATATCATGATGGCTTGCTTATATTATCACAACATTTGTTGAAAAAATATTCATGCTCATAACATGTTGTTCTTAAGATTGACTAAATCAAGAGCCCTTTTTGATTTGACTCCAACTTGATATGATGTTGTAGGCCGCCTAGTGTCCCTACCCTTCCTAATCCCAGAAACTTTCAAAGAAAAGCAGCATGGCAGTTGCAGGTGGTTCCTGGCTCGATCAGACGACGGCGAAAGATTGATGATCGTTCGCACGTACCGCACGTGTTGTTTCACGAAATACAATCACAGTCACTGTGTGACGCCCCCGATTTAATCGTACACTAATCATGCACGCAAATGTGTACGATCAAGATCAGGGACTCACGGGAAGATATCACAACACAACTCTAAAACATAAATAAGTCATACAAGCATCATAATACAAGCCAGGGGCCTCGAGGGCTCGAATACAAGTGCTCGATCATAGACGAGTCACGGAAGCAACAATATCTGAGTACGACATAAGTTAAACAAGTTTGCCATAAGATGGCTAGCACAAACCGGGATACAATTGAAAGAGGCGCAGCCCTCCGCCGGGATCCTCCTAACTACTCTCGGTCGTCGTCGTCGGTGAGCTGCACGTAGTAGTAGGCACCTCCAGTAGTAGTCGCCATCGACGGCATGGCTCGCCCGGCTCCATCTTACGTCGCAGCAATCGAGTAGAGATAGGGGAAAAGGGGAACAAGGTAACCGTGAGTACTCATCCAAAGTACTACTTAAGCAAGGAGCTACACTATATATGCATGGATATATGTAAAGGGCCATATCGGTGGACTGAATCGCAGAATGCCTAATAAGAGGGGATATCTAATCTCGTCAAGACTACGCTCGCAGCCTCCATCTTGCAACATGTAGAAGAGAGCGATCAAGTCCTCCAAGTAGCATCAGATAGCATAATCCTACCCGCGATCCCTCCTCGTAACCCCGAGAGAGCGACCACCGGTTGTATCCGCACTTGGAAGGGTGTGTTTTATTAAGTATCCGGTTCTAGTTGTCATAAGGTCAAGGTACAACTCCAAGTCGTCTGTTATCAAGATCACGGCTATTCAATAGATTAACTCACCGCAGGGTGCACCACATAACCCAACACGCTTGATCCCATTTGGTGGACACACTTTCTCGGTCATCCCCGCCACGGAAGATCAACACGCCGCAGCCCCACCTAGGCTCAACAGAGAGGTCAAGACGCCGGTATAAACCTAAGCGCCTGAGGGTCCGGGCCCATCGCCTTAGCACACCTCAAGACGTTGCATGGGCGGCCGGAAGCGTAACTAGCCCCTTAATACAAGAGCAGCCTACGTTATAATCCGCGCCGCCGCCGATCGGCGACGTCACGAAGTGTTTTGGTCGATACCACGACGCCGGATACCCATAACTACTCTCCCGTAGATGGTTAGTGCGATAGACCAAATGGCCGACTCGGATCAAATACCCGATCTCATTAAACGTGTTAAGTATCCACTAACGCCGACCAGGGCCAGGCCCACCTCTCACCTGTAGTCTCAACCTGCCTGCCGCCTCCGCCTCAAAGATCCACTCATGGGTGCTCCACAAGCCAATCCGACTTTAGTCACCACATGTATCATGTATAAGTATATAGTATATAGCCGTGATCACCTCCCGAGTGATCACGGCCCGATAGTATAGCACAACAGACGGACAAGAATGTAGGGCCACAGATGGAAATCCTAGCATCCTATACTAAGCATGTAGGATTGCGTAAAGGTAACAACAAGAGTAGCAAGGACAAGGCTATGCATCGGGATAGGTATAACTGAAAGCAAGAACATGCTACACTACTCTAATGCAAGAAGTATAGAGTAGAATAGGCGATATCTCGTGATCAAGGGAGGGGCTTGCCTGGTTGCTCGGCAAGAGAGAGGGGTCGTCAACTCCGTAGTCGAATCGGGCAGCAGCAGCGTCGGTCTCGGGTCTCATGGGGAAGAAGAGGGGAAGAAACAAGAATACGGAGCAAACAAAGCATCACAAAACATAACGCTGCAATACGCGGTGCTAGGTATGCCCTAACGCGTAGGAGGCGATACGACGAATGGGGAACATCCGGAAAGTATTCCGGTGTTTCGTTTTCAAGCGAGAGGAGCCGAGGGGGAAGTTACGTGTTTGCTATGCTAGGAGTGTGTGGCGATTTAACGGGCTGCATATCGGAATCGCCTCGCCGCTCTAAGCAACTTTCATGTACAAAGTTTTTTCATCCGAAGCTACGTAATTATTTTATATGATTTTCTAAAGTTTTAATCATTTTTAGATTTTATTTAATTAATTTAAACTAACATTATCCAGAAAAGTGTTTGCCGACGCGTCATCATGACGTCCAAGAAGGGACTCGGTCAACCCGACATGTGGGTCCCGCATGTCATTGACTGTCAACTAACCTCACAGATTAATTAACTAAACTAAGTGATTAGGCTAATCTAATCAGGTTTAATTAAGTCAATTAATCCTTTAGTTAATTAATTAATATTTTAATTAATTTTAATTATTATTTATTAATTTATTTTCTTAATTCTTTTTTTTTAATTTCGATTCGGGCGTAGGGCCCCATGCCATTGGCCGGAGGGCTATAGCGGGCGCGGGCGAATCCGACCCAAGGCGGCGGGCGTCGCGCCACTTGCAGCCCGAGGCCACCAAGGGGCGCCATGACGGCGGCAACCGAGCAGCGGCAAGGGGGGGCACGGCGGGGGTTCAGCCCGCAGAAGGTCGTGGAGGCGGCGGGGCTCGAGGGCGTCGCACGGCCGGACGGAGCGCGCATGCCGTATGCGCTGCCCGACCATGTGACGCGCGGCGTGGGGAGGCCATGGCCTCGACGAGGCATCGAGGCACCAGGGCGCGTTTAGGGCTCGGCGCTGCGCGTGGGGGCGCCGGATGGGCGGGGACGGGCGCACGAAAGCGGTGAGATCGGGCGAGCAGCAAAGAAAGTAGTTGGGGCGGCAGAGACGAAAAGGCGTGCGGGGCTCACCGGGCGAGCGGATGGACAGGCAATGGGCTCGGGCGGAAGACGGGGACGACGTCGACGGAGTCGAGGCGGAGGAGCTCCGGGTGGCGGCGACGAGCAGCGACGGCGGGGTAGTCCGTCGATGGGGAGGCCTTCGGGCGATGGCGGACGAGGCGTCGGGCGCGACGAGTACGGCGGGGACGAGGTGGCGCGGGAGAAGGCGAGCGGTGACACGGGCGCGACGTCGGGGCGCCGTTCGCGTCGTGCACGCGGTTCGCGTCGTGGACGCGGTCTTGGCCCGATCCAGATCTGGATCGGGGATGGAGGGAGGGGATCGTGGGGGTGGGGGGCGAGAGGTGGGGCGGGGCAGCCCAGCAATGGCGGCGCGGCGTCGGGCTCAGGGCGACGACGTCGGTGGTTTGCTCCCCCTCCCGATCCAATCGGGAGAGAGGGGGAGGAGAGCGTAGTGGGGGGGGGGGCGAGTGGGGGAGGGGGTGGGTTAGGTTTTGATCGGGATGGGATATGGGGAGTGGGTTAGTAGGCAAGGGGTGGGCCGGCCTGGGGTTGGCCTGGTGGCCCTATGTGGTGGGCCGAGGCCAATGGGTCTTTTCCTTTCCTTTTTTTGTTTCCTTCTCTTCTTTTTATTTCTATTTTTCCGTTATGTTTTATTTTAGATATACATTGTTTTTAGCTTAGGAAAGAAAATGATAATGACTCCTAAATTCATGTTTGAGAACCACCCACGGCCATAAATGTTTTACCCTAAATAAATTAGTTTATAATTTTATTAATTGAAAAAGGTATTCACTTAATTGTTTTGCTACAGTTCTAATCACTTTAGAGTAATTAATTATTTTATAAAAATGGTGTTTCTCTACCAATACTATCGATGATTTAATTGTCACAATAAGAACATTTTAGTTTTGAGAATTGAAAACTTTTATTGTTTGACTTTAATTCGAATTTGAATTTGGATCAGTTTCAAACTAACGCGAGATTTAGTAACGGTAATCGAGGTGACGTGGCATCATTAGCAGAGGGTTACTGTAGCTTAATTACCTGGGCGTCACACACTGCAAGGTCTTTGAGCAGGATCCTAACTTCTCTGGGCCTTCAGGAATTTTTGACCAGAGGCTGGTAAGTAGCCTTGGTACACGATCTCTATTTGTCGAACTGAATTATCCGATTAACCAGGAGATAACCGACGGCAAGGATCATGATGGCAGCGCGGTTTCGTTCATCAGGCAAAACTGTGTGTACACAGCTTACCATGTGTCTCTGCATACACCATACCCTGATATGTGCCGCCACGCTCTGCAGCCTAAAGTAGGAGAGAGGGTCGCAAGTATCAGACTCGACTTTTGGTGGAGTTTCCCCGTCAGCACCCATCCGGTTCAAGCCGTCACCAATCTCCATAGCTTAATAAATAGTAACGCCTAAGCGAGCCAGTTAGTTAGATGCGCACACTTGGTGTAGTAGGATCTTTATTTAGTTTGATGCATACACTTGTTCTTTTTGGTAGCCCTTTTGTAATGATGGCTGATGTTTGGTTTGAAAGAGAGAGCTGCGCCTTCACTCTTCCGCCTCGCCATCGCTTCGCTGCACCCCAGCCCTGGTTGCTGCTGCTGTTGTTTTCAATGTACAATCAGTAGTATATTTCGTCTGTTGGTTGAATAAATGTGTTGTTAGAACGAAAAACACAATGTTTTGGAAGTCGTTGCACGGTTCGATCCTTTAGTGCCCCGTACCGTACGTAGCGCATACTATTTTTCGTAGGGAACACATTTTCCACTTGTTGATAACATGCAGCCCACTAATGAAGGCCCAATAGAGAAGCCCATAATTAATGGAAGGGAGGCTCACATGAATCCGCCTGTGTACATGCTCATGGTCCCTAAACATAAATAGGTAAATAAATAAATAAAGCTAAATGCTCATGCACCAGTTCTTTGGGAAAATAGGTAGCCAAGTATTTCTTTTTGAAGAATACCCAAGCTAGGCCTATTTGTTTTCTCTGAATTACTGGACTGCAAATCTTTCAAGACGAGGAGGGATGCATTTCGGCCTGGCTTAAGAGTATGGTCAATGTCTGTTAAAAGTAATATCAAAAGGGTTGAAAATTCCAAAAAATTATAGCAAATGGGATATAAGTTTTTTTTTGTTTTTGTTCTTCACTGATATCTTATACGTATTTCATTGGATTTAACATGACATAGTACTAATTTATTTTTAAATTTGTTTTAGTATGGCTATTAATTTTTGGATTAAGAATATTTCGTTCCCCAGCAAAAATTTGTGAATTTTCAAAATTTCTGACATATTTAGTTAATTTTTTGACCTTGGTACTGACCAGAAAATGGCCAGCAATTCTAAAAATGGAAAACGGGCTGCAATAAATTCCATATGAATTAGAAAATGAGTAAAAATTATAAAAATAATAGCAAATGGGCTGTACACGCCACAGATTTCGAGGCTGACTTGTTTACGCAAGGCTTTGTCGCTGAACACACGATTCTAGCAAAGAAGCATCGTTGGATGTGCATCCAACGGCCGACGTGCTTCTTCAATCTCGATCTTCTGCTCCGGCCGCTTAAACTAGCGCCAGGGACTGCCTACACCCTCCTCTTGTGGCTCATTTGTGATGCCACAGCAGCTTTCCCGCCCACCCTACTCCCTCCGCTGGCCCGGCCGCACGCAATCAAATGCCTCCTTATTACGCGAAAAAATGATTCCTCCCATCGCCATCCGGGCGCACAGGTTGGGAGGCTGACCTGTAGGCCTACTAAGTTGACGCGTACGCAGGGCTTGTCAACTTAGTCAACAAACGATTCTAGTAGCAAGAATCGCCGGATTTGAATCGAACGGTCCTGCTGCTTCTTCAATCGCTGCTCTTCTTGCACCAGCCGCCCAAACCTCCAGTGGCCGGTTGTGCTGCCATTGAGGCCTCATCGCCCCCTACTACTCCCACCGCTAGCCAGGCCCTGCGGTGACGGCAGCCTCACACCGCAGCCGAACCAGTGAACCCTCGTACTCCTCTCAGCATGGGCATCCACTGCCTCGTCTTCCCGGCTCCGCGTCGTCCCCTTCCTAGGCCTCTCCGTCGTCAACCGCCTTGGTGCTCTCGGCGCGGCGTGGTCAATGCGGTCAACGACCGACTTCCATCGGAAGAGTACTGTACGTGGAGAGGCTGACAGCTGGGTCCACGGCCACAACCCAGTATTTTTGTGATTTGCCAAGTAAGTCGCTTTGTCAGTCCTGTTTGGCTGCAAATCTTTCAAGACGAGGAGAGCTTCATTCGGCTGGCCAAGAAAATGGGCTATCAGTAATGAGAAATGGGATGTACATTTTTAAAACACATCAAACCGGCAATTAGTTTCAAATATCTTTTTTTCATTTTGAGATTTTAAATTATATTAATTTTTATGCATGGAGAATTTGTTGAATTTTATATTGATATACATTTATTTTTAAAATCAGTTTGAATGTGAGTCGAAATTTTGGGATTAAAAACAGTTCGGACCACACCGAAATATGCAAAAATTCGTATGCAAGAATATGGGCTCAAAAAACCTTAAGAATTAGCAAATGGGCTATAAATTTATTAGAAATAATGGCAGATGGGTTGTATGCTGTTTTCCAGATATTTGAGGCTTTCCTAAAAAAAAGGTTGACGCACAAGCAGTGACTGTTGGATGTCCATCGAATGGCCGTCGTGCTTCTTCAATCTCTGCTTTTCTGCCGGCCGCCAAACAAGCGCCAGTGGACTGCTTCTCTCCTCCTCGCTGCCGGTGTGTTGCCACGCAGCCTCACCGCCCACCGTACTCCCATCGCTGGCCTAGCCATCCTCTACTCACCCACACCGCTGTTATTCTTGGCGATGGCGATTTAACCAAAAACCTCAGACAACAGATTCTCCTCGCGGGAAACAATCGCCGAGTCTTCCCCGCCTCCGTGTCGTTCCTTCCTAGGCCTCGCCGCCGCCCACCGCCTCTGGTGCTCTCGGCGCTGGCTGGTCAACGTGGTCAACGCATCGATCAAGTGGATCAGACGTGGAGAGGCCGACACCTGGGTCCATGGCCGCACGCAAGGAAATGCCTCCTTATTACACGCAAAATAACGATTCCTCCACCGACATCGTGGACCCACCGAAAGGGCCTCTCAGATTTCGTGAAAAACGTTACCGCGGCTGACAGCTCGGACCCACCAGCTATATCTTCGCACGCAAGGAAGTGCCTCCTTATTACGCACAAAAATGAATACTCCCCTATTAGCGGGACCCAAAGATAGTGGCAGGCTGACTTAGGGCCTACTAAGTTGACGGGATGGAGGGCTTTGTCAACTTAGTCAATATGCACGATTCTAGCTCCGGTGACCGTGACGATGTCCATCCAACGGTCGAGTGCTTCTTCAACCTCTCGGTCTTCTTCTTTGCAACCGCCCAAACCAGCACCGGTCGTGCCTCGTGCTCCTGCCTCTCGTGTCCGGCTGCGACACGGCGGAGGCCTCACCGCTGGCCGTGCCATCCTCTACTCACCCACACCCTCGTTAGTTTGCGGCGATGGCAGCCTCACACCGCAGTGAACTAGTGAACCTCGCACTTTCACGCTGGGCATCCACCGCGCGTCTTCCCGGCCGCGCCGCCCCTTCCTAGGCCTCGCCGCCGCCCACCGCTCTGGCGATCTCGGCGCGGCGTGGTTAATGTGGTCAAGGAACGGCTTCCATCGGACGTGGATCAGACGTGGAGAGGCCGACGGTGGGTCCACGGCCGCAGCAAGGAAGTGCCTCCTTATTACGTGCAAAATAATTATTCCTCCACCTGACAGCGGCCCACCGGACGTGCCACCGTATTTCGTGAAAAAAACGTTTCCCCCCTGACTGCTGGGACCCACCAGCTACATCTTCGCACGCAAGGAAGTGCCTGACAGTCGGGACCCACCTGGTCGAAGCGTACGTAGCGTTGTCATTTTGGTCGCGAACGTGTACGTACATATATACTGGTGGATGTAGAGGCGTGCACGTGTCATAGTAGAGGCGCGCATGTAGCATGTACACGTAAGTACAGCGGCCAGGGTGCAAGAAAGAAAATACGGCCACGTATGTGTACATACTGGGCGGGTCTCAACGCCTACTCGCGCGCACGTCACGGCCAGGCTCGTGTACATGACTGGGTCGGAACGGAGAAACAGCGCCGTCGTCGTGTTCATGGGGAGGCAACGGAATGCGTCGTGTTCATGGGGAGGCAACGGAATGCGTCGTGTTCATCGGGAGGCAATGGAATGCGTGGGAGCCAACCGGCTGGGTCAGAACGGAATGCGTGGTCGTGTTCATCGGAAGGGCTTGGACGTAACAGGCGATGGAAACGAGGCCTAGCGTACCGCACAACGTAGGAAACGAACCTCTGACGTTCGGAACAGGGTCCTGTTGATCGGGAGGGGTGTGGCGTACCGCAAAACAGAGGAAACGGACCTCATACGGTCGAAACGGGGATCCTGTTGATCGGGAGGGGTGTGGCGTACCGCAAAACGGACGAAACAGACCTCCTACGGTCGAAACGAGGGTCCTGTTGATCGGGAGGGGTGTGGCGTACCGCAGAACGGATTTAAACGGACCTCCTACGGTCAAACGGGGTCTTGTTGATCGGGAAGAGTGTGGCGCATCGCAAGGCGGATTTAAACGGACCTCCTACGGTCAAACAGGGTCCTATTCATCGAGAGGGTGTGGCGCATCGCAAAACGGACTCCACGGGATATCGTTCATCTCCACCGTCGACCTCCTCCGGCCTCCACGGGCCACCGTCGACCTCCTCCATCCTCCACGGGCTCCTGCTCATCCAGCCTCCACCGCGCTACTCCACCGGCTAGTGTTCAACCACCCCTCTACCGCTCTGCTCATCTAGCCCTCCACACCACGGGTCCTGCTCAATCACCCTCCACGGGCACCCTCCACCGCCATCGCTCATCCACCCTCCACACCACGGGTCCTGTTCATCCGAGGCAACGCCACCGCCATCGCTCATCCAACCTCCCCGCCGCAATGCTCACTGCTCATCCAATCGATCGGCTTGATTAGCAGCAGAGTGAAGGAATCGCCGATTGGGTTCACTAATGACCATCGATCGATCGCTCGGGTTCGAGAGTCAGTAGCTGCGAAGGTAATCGCCGGCTCGATTAGAGCCCAACGCCTCGCCGGGTTGATTAGAGCGAACGCCTACACACGCGCAGACGTACGTGCGAGAACGCGCATCGCTCGCCCCGACCTCCCACCGTAAGGAACTCCACGAAATTTTCCTCCCCTCACTTCTACCACGGTTTTTCCGTCATGGACGGCCCAAAGAATGTCATGCAGCTGCTTCTCCGCCCGCCCAGACGAAAAGCCCATTTTCTCGTCATGATTTTTGTCATAGAAGTAGGAGCCCACCACATCTATGATGATACCGGGTTTTGTCACAATTATCGTCATAGAAGTGTCATATGTATGACAGAAAAAAATTCGTTCGGCCCAAAATGTCACGGATGTGTTTTTTTTTGTAGTGGTGCGGTGCCCCCTTCCACCATATTCCACCTCGGTCATATCGTAGCGGTGCTTAGGCGAAGCCCTGCGTCGGTAGCAACATCATCACCATCGTGCTAACGGAACTCTCCCGTGAAGCTCTGCTGGATCGGAGTTTGCGGGACATCATCGAGCTGAACGTGTGCTGAACTCGGAGGTGCCTTACGTTCGGTACTCGGATCGATCGAATTGTGAAGACGTACGACTACATCAACCGCGTTGTGCTAACGCTTCCGCTTTCAGTCTACGAGGGTATGTGGACAACACTCTCCCCTCTTGTTGCTATGCATCACCATGATCTTGCGTGTGTGTAGGATTTTTTTTGAAATTACTACGTTCTCCAACATCTACAACTATCGCTAACGCATAGTGATAAAGTAAAGCAATTACATGGCGTTTGCATTTCATGCAATAAAGAGACAACCATAAGTCTCCTGCCGGCTGCCGATAACTTATACAAAACATGATCATCTCATACAATAACGTATAGCACATCATGTCTTGACCATATCACATCACAACATGCCCTGCAAAAACAAGTTAGACATCCTCTACTTTGTTGTTGCAAGTTTTACGTGACTGCTACGGGCTTCTAGCAAGAACCATTCTTACCTACGCATCAAAACCACAACGGTGTTTCGTCAAGTTTGTTGTTTTAACATTCAACAAGGACCGGCCGCAGTCAAATTCAATTCAACTAAAGTAGGAGAAACAGACACCCGCCAGCCACCTTTATGCAAAACTAGTTGCATGTCTGTCGGTGGAACAGGTCTCATGAACGTGGTCATGTAAGGTTGGTCCGGGCCGCTTCATCCAACAATACCGCCAAATCAAAATAAGACGTTGGTGGTAAGCAGTATGACTATCACCACCCATAACTCTTTGTGTTCTACTCGTGCATATCATCTACGCATAGACTTGGCTCGGGTGCCACTGTTGGGAAACGTAGCATGCAATTTCAAAAATAAATCCTACGCTCACGCAAGATCTATCAAGGAGATGTATAGCAACGAGAGGGGGAGAGTGTGTCTACGTACCCTCGTAGACCGAAAGCGGAAGCGTTTGACAACGCGGTTGATGTAGTCGAACTTCTTCTAGCTCCGACCGATCAAGTACCGAACGTACGACACCTCCGAGTTCTGCACATGTTTAGCTCGATGACGTCCCTCGCCTTCTTGATCCAGCAAGGTGTCGAGGAAGTAGATGAGTTCCGTCAACACGACGGCGTGGTTACGGTGATGGTGAATTGATTCTCGCAGGGCTTCGCCTAAGCACCGCAAAACTATGACCGGGGGTGTAAACTGTGGAGGGGGCGCCGCACACGGCTAACGATTGTTGTTGTGTGTCCTAGGCGCCCCCTCCCCACATATATATAGGTGGGAGGGAAGGGGAGCAGCAAGGGTGCGCCCCAAGTAGGAGGAATCCTACTTGGGGTCCTCCCCAATTCGGCCTCCCCCCTTCCATATTTGCTGGAGGGGGAAAAGGGAAGAGGAAGGAGAGAAGGAAAGGGGGGGCGAATCCCTTCTTTCCCTTCTCCCACTCAGCCTCCTTCCTTGGGGGGGGCGCCACCCTTGTGGGCTAGTGTGCCCCCTCCTATGGCCCATATGGCCCATATCGTTCCAACGGGGGTTCCAGTAACCCCACCCGGTACTCCGATAACTACTCGATACATTTCGGACCACTTTCGGTGTCCGAATACTATCATCCTATATATCAATCTTTACCTCTCGTCCATTTCGAGACTCCTCGTCATGTCTGTGATCTCATCCGGGAGTCCGAACAACATTCGGTCACCAAATCATATAACTCATATAATACTAAATCGTCATCGAACGTTAAGCGTGCGGACGATACGGGTTCGATAACTATGTAGACATGACCAATCCACTTCTCCGGTCAATAGCCAATAGCGGAACCTGGATGCTCATATTGGTTCCTACATATTCTACGAAGATCTTTATCGGTCGAACCGTTATGACAACATACGTTATTCCCTTTGTCATCGGTACGTTACTTGCCTGAGATTTGATCGTCGGTATCTTCATACCTAGTTCAATCTCGTTACCGGCAAGTCTCTTTACTCGTTCTGTAATACATCATCCTGCAACTAACTCATTAGTCACTTTGCTTGCAAGGCTTCTTATGATGTGTATTACCGAGAGTGCCCAGAGATACCTCTCCGACTCTCGGAGTTACAAATCCTAATCTCGATCTATGCCAACCCAACAAACACCTTCGGAGATACCTGTAGAGCATCTTTATAATCACCCAGTTACGTTGTGACGTTTGATAGCACACAAGGCATTCCTCCGGTATCCGGGAGTTGCATAATCTCATAGTCGAATGAATATGTATTTGACATGAAGAAAGCAATATTAATAAAACTGAACGATCAATATGCTAAGCTAATGGATGGGTCTTGTCCATCACATCATTCTCCTAATAATGTGATCCCATTATCAAATGACAACTCATGTCCATGGTTAGGAAACCCTAACAATCTTTGATCAACGAGCTAGTCAAGTAGAGGCTCACTAGGACACAGTGTTTGTCTATGTATTCACACATGTATTTAGGTTTCCGACAAGTACAATTCAAGCATGAATAATAAACATTTATCATGAATAAGGAAATATAAAATAACAACTTTATTATTGCCTCTAGGGCATATTTCCTTCACCGAAGAACTAAAGGGATGTGTGAAGGGAATGGTGGATGTCAGAATGCTAGGGGTGATGACTCTAGTTGAAAGACCTCTTGAGCCAGACTAAGACTGCTGCATGTTGTAATTTAAATTTCCATCTCTACTCTTTCATCCCCTTCTTTTAATTTTTAAACTTTACTCCTTCGAGGAAGACGGAGGAACCTCATGAACCTTTTTTTTTTGAAACAAGAACCTCATGAACCTGAAATCCACTTTCCATTGTCCTCCATATGCTCGGATCTGTTGTTTGACCCGTATCTAATGCTATTTCTTACTTCGATCAGACGGGCACTTTCACACTATACAGTGAGGTCGCCTACTCCTCTTGAGGATGCTTTTCGATTCCCAATTGTTTTGGGGAACAAAGGTAGAAATACAATAGAATCCTCCATTTAAGTGGTTTTGCTTCTCTTGTTCCTACTGTCGCAATGAAAGCAGTGGCCCTGCATTTTGTTAAAAAGGTATATTGATGACGTGTCCATACATTACTTTGTTAATTTGATAAAATGCCCAATTTGCTTGGTTTACGACTAATATTCTATATCTAAATAGCGGGTCTTTACTTACATGTTTCTCTCAGCATGCACATATGCCACATCAGCATCACGTAAACATGCATGAAAAGACTCACCTCAACACACGAGCAGGCATGAGAAAAGGCTCACATAAATAATTAAATATCATAAATCATATGTGTTTTTATTTGTAGTTTTCATATTATTCATCCAAATATTTATGTTTAAACAATTAAATAAAATGAAAGTGGTATGTTGCATTGATTCGGCAACGCACGAGGTATCATCTAGTTTTTTTTCTTCTCGAATACGCATAGCATGCGTATCTTGTATTAAAGAAGAAAGGGGTACAGGGACCCTCCACCGGGGTTGTTATAACGCACCCACACCACCGAGGGCGCTACAAAGCACCCTCGCCACCGTACCCTAGACTAGCTCTACGTTTCATCCATTGCCCATATGTGAATCCGCTCGAAGAAGGGCTCCATGTCCGTCCTTATGAGGCCCGCCGTCCTCCAGGTTCTACCCTCAGTAAGGTACCTACGAACTAGTCTAGCAAGCGAAGGGGAGGTATCATCTAGTTAAACTAATCTCGTACCCGTTTTTATCTTTTCGCCCATGGAGTTGATAGATCGAAACAACAGAGACATCTCTCTGTTCGTCTGACAACCAACATTAGCGAAGGGGCCGGTCCGACACCGGTCAATTGATTATTTGGCTCATCTTTGCTCTACCCCGACTAGTATGCCTCATCTTACATTACAATTGATAAAATGCCCTGTAGCGAACCAATATGTGGTTGAATGGTTAGGAGGACAGTGGTATTCCAGTCCACCAGGGTTTAAGTCATAGTGCTCGCATTTATTCTGGACTTCGGCGATGCACGTTTAACGGAAGGAGACGTTCCCCTTTGACTACGAGGCGCCTACGATGACAGGGTAGGGGGTGCGTGTGTGCGTTCATAAAGATGATTGTATGCTTATATATATGAGTCTTTGAGTCTGTACTGTGTTAAAAAAATGCCCTATATTCGCACGGAGTATTTTCTGCTCCCTCTGTATAGAAATATAACACCAGAGGGAGTAGTTAATTGCTGCAATTGGAGATGAAAAAGGACAAAAGTGCCCCCGATTAAAATCACGCACGAAGTATTGGCCCAACAACTTCTGTTCGTGCGCAGATTTAGCGCCGCCGCCGCCCGTCGCCTCCCCCGGCCGCCGCTACAAGCCGCCCCGTCTCCTCCTCCGCTCCTCCTACTTGTCCACGGCGGCGGACCACCGGCTGCGCGCCCGTCGTTCTCCTCCACCGGCCGCCTGCCAGTCCACCTCCTCTACCACCGTGAGCCCGCTCCTCTCCTTCTCGTCCCCCACCCGAGCACCTCTCGAGCTCCGAGCTCCTCGGCCTTTTCCCGTTCGTGACGGCGGCGACCCAGGTGGTCTACCGTTGTTGTACAGCCGCTTATGTCTCATATTTGGATGCTCGTGTATGCTTATCTTTTAGATTTGGACAAATTTAGGATTCGATATGTGTTGTGATTTCATTTGATATGAACTGCGAACAAGATTGCATGGGCTACTATGTTTTTTGTTCTGGGGTATTTTGGTCTCTTCCATCCTCTCATTTCCGTCATACGGTAGATATACATCATCAGGTTAAGTGATCAAATAGCCCGATTTCGTCAGATCCGCCTATTTGGGGTAGACCTAGTGGGGAAGCTTGGACTTCGAGCATTCAGCGCAGAAGAAATATTGGATTCGTCTGAGGTAGGACACGAGATCTGGGTAGATCCGGACATGAGCAATGATGCCATTTTTGAGCTCTTCTGTACTAACACACTGTGTCATGGCAGTACTAGCAAATGCCTCCTTGATTAGACCTAGAGCAAGCAGTCTAGGCCCCAGCTAGCGCCTAGCAGTATTACTCCCTGTCACTAACCCTGAACAATCTAGACCTAGAAAGGTGAGTTTGTACCACTCCCTTTCATTTACTATTCAGATTGTAAAGATTCTGTTCGTGGTATACTGGTATTATTACTCCTTATCAGTGTTACCATGTTTGCTGTAATATTTGGCGAGCAACTGAAGCCGATTTTGCTTATGCAGAACATTCCTTAAGTCAATTATACATTGTTCAGTAGTTCTTGAGGTGCACCATGGAAATTATCGTCCTCATCTCACTTGTTGTGCTTCTTCTGCTGGGAGCACTCTTTGTTATCCCAAGATCCAAAAACAAAGGTAAAAGGGGGCCTGACTTGTAATCTTAAGCGAAGGCGATTCCTCTTTATTTTCCCTGAGTAAATGTTGCAATGCAGGTGAAGGAAAGGATGCACGTTCAGGGGGAAATGGAACGGTGAATCTCATCCTATTTGAATGCTGTAGCTTTCTGTAATGCATCCACATCTACTTTAACAAGCAACCTTTTCCTGGAATTGCCATCTTGACTTGGAGTGTTCGTTATGTTTGTTAATCTGCAGAAAATACTGGTTTTTGTTAATCCAAAATGCACTTGCTTTAACATTCAGTTTTGTCTTGAACATATGCTATGCTATGCTTTAGAATGTTGCTTATGGTTGTTATCTTAGGACAAGATTGTTCTAGGTTAATAAAAAATGCTGGCATTTTCAGTATTTGCTTACTGCTATCTCGAATTCAGACATCTACGAGCCATTCAAAGAAAGAGGTGTCAACTCACAACACAAGGAAGGATTGTTGGATCATAATCAAGGACAAGGTTGGAACAAAACAATCTACTAGTTTACCAACTGCCATGATCTTGCTTTACTATGTAGTTTCAATTGGGAAATTGATATTCCCATCATTCGTCGAATTTGTCGTTGATCCAGGTTTACGATGTAACTCCATACGTGGAGGAACATCCAGGTGGTGATGCCATTCTAAACAATGCTGGTGGCGATTCGACAGAGGGATTTTTCGGGTTTGTAACATCTCATAAATTACATCATATCCTACATTGTTCTTAAATGATGATTCGCGTTGATGTTACTGGTGTATCACCCGACAGTTCGGGTGTTCATTTACTGCACCTTTTGAGGTTAAACTTATTGAAGATCATTGGTAATTTAGTGATCTTTTTGTCTGGATGGTAATTCAGCAAGTGACAGGGTTAGACTTAAGGGTCTTTTTACCCCATCTAAAATTTCGAATGTATATCACAATTTAAATTGCTTAATTGACCAAACTTAATAAATGCATATAAAGGGTTTTTCTGGTTTCCCAGTTGCAATGGTACGCAGAGGCAATTAGGCTCTCTTTGTTCCTTTCCATGATTTTGCTATTGCTTGCATATTCCAAGTTGGTGCAATGATTTGTTATGTTGTATAGTGCCCATGTATTTATTTGTTTTTGTTATCACTGAAACTGTGTGTGTTATGGTCCTCTAAAAAACTTTCTTGGTCCATTCCCATGATATCTGAGAACATGTGGATGTTGTTATCCAAAGCAAGACAAAAGATATTTGCACAAGTAAATTAATAGATCTAGATGATGGATGGTCCAAAGGAGAAAATTAAGTTTAAACAACAACACTGATGTGGATGTTTGTTATCCTGATGGGGATGTTTCTTATTCGCTAGCTTTGTCAAGGAGAGCTACATCTGATTTTCCTACTTCTATTTCTATTCCGTTGTACTACTTTTCAGGAGCGCGTGAAGCTCGCACGTCATTGTATTAAGAACTGTATTTCACATAACTATACTAACCCGACGCGCTTTCAGCCCGCAGCATGGCACACGAGTCTTCGACATCATCGAGGATTTCTGCATCGGCAAATTGGAAGACTGATGATGAGGAGGAGAGGCCGTAAAAGCTCCCAAGTGTGAACCCACGCGCTTGTCTGCAATTTTCTGAAGATGACGACGACGAACGAAACCGTTTCCTAATCGTGATGAGGACTGCTCCAGGGCCCCCACCTGTGTGGTTCTGATTTAATGTTTGACCTCCTGCTTATTCATACTAGTAGCAGTGTGTGACCCGACCATGGACTATTTCTGTGTCCTGAATGTTTTCCAAGATTTATCTCTTCATTCGAGAAGATACATTTTCTTAGATTTATTTATGGAACTTTCTCAGAGCAGACAAGGAACTGGGCCAACTTTTCGTATTGCTTCCTTGCATGACAATGAGAGGCTTGCTATACATTCAAAGAAAGCTTTTGCTCAGTCAAGTTTTCCTCTGGTCTTGCTTCAGTTGTCAAAGAATTTCACACTGTTGGGCTCAAGGGGGCAACGTATGAACTTTTCATCTGGCTCATACTGTCCATGTCTCCATGAGTTCATCTTGATGAACACAGTACTAGTAGTAATTATTAAGAGGTGATCCTTCATTTTGCTGGCTTATTTGCGAGATCATGTAAGGCAAGTGTAACAAAAGGATTTGTTTGATTTTGTGTCACAGCTGATTATTCCTTTTATTTCCTTTTTGATTTGAAGAGTGGCATTCTATGTCCAATATCTGGATCGAAATTACAGTTACTGTCTTACTGATTCCCAAGAGATGGTGAACTGTACGAGATGCAGAACACCAATGACAGATTTTTATTTTCCTTGACATAACAATATAATACAATGCGACACCCTGGTGGCAAAAAGGAAATGGGGAAAAAAGAATTGGGGTGAAGGGGGAGGCAATAATCTTATGTCCTAAATTTCAGACCTGCACTGAGGAAGAACTGGCGTGTTCTTCCCTCCTCTGTTCCTCAGAGGGTGGTCACCTCCAGCTGCTTCTCTAATTTCTACTCCTCATCTTCTCTTTTCAAACATCTCATGCCAAGAAGACAGAAACGTCGAAGTTATTGACGTCCAAGGCAGAAACGTCGAAGTTGTTAACGTCCAAGGCAGAATCGTCGAGGCTCCAATCGGACTCGAATGTGTAGAAGGCAGCCTCCTCCGTGTCGGCCGCCGGCATGCTCGTCGCCTCCACGAGCGCTGACACCATTGTTTGGAGCTCGGACTGCGCATGAAACGGGGTCATGCACATGTGGTTCGAGCCCGAGGTCGCCGGCGAGGGTTCCAGGGACGTGGGCATCGACACGAAGCAGTTCTCCGGCGTCGACGGCGTGGAGAACGGGTGGTGCTCCGGCGGCGTCATGCCGCTCACCGCCGGCGAGGAGAAGCTGAAGGGCGTGGTGGCGCTCCAGCCCTGCGCTCCCGCCGCCGTGAGCCCCTCGGTCTTCACCGTCAGGCTCGAGCTCAGGCTCTGCAGAAGGCTCTGCGCGCCCGGGTTCTGCCCGGCCGGCTGCACCATGGCCGCCGCCGCCGTCTTATGGACGCAGGTGTGCTCGCCGTGGTAGATCACGTCGAAGAGCGCCGGGTCCTCGTCGGCGCGCTGCACCTGCTTCGTCGCCGCGCATCCCTGGGTCTTCTGGTACGTGCAACGGTAGTACGCCCTGCAAAATTGTGCACGATCCAGGTCAGGCACGGCAAATGAAGAAACACCATGGCGGCATGTCCAGTTCTGAACCCTGAACCTTTTCCCTTTTACAGAAAAGTTTGCGATTCTAAAGCCAGAACAAAACTACTACTGGCGCAAAGCGGCATCACGCCATCATCACCTATCCAATAATAACAGCTCCTTCCGGAACATATCCAATCGGACGCTGTGCACTCTCTGCCCTATTCCTATCTGACATGTGGACACCATGAATTCGGGAACAGTGTTCCAAATCCAAAAGAGAGATCTCCATCATCTCACCGAAGGAAAAGCGAATGATTTCGTTGCCACTTCGGAAAACATGTGCGGATTACTATTTGAAATGAAAGATGAACTTTGGCCGAAATGCGCCGAGACCAACCTTGGGTGCTGGGCTCCAAGGATGTCCTTCTGGCCGTACTTCCTCCAGCTGCGGCCGTCGTCGGCGGGGGCGTCCGCCCCTCCCGCCGCAGAGCTCACCCTGATCTGACGCCCCCCTTTCTCCGATGTCTTCCTGCGAATCCAAGAACAAGAAATCACTCAACAATCCAGCAAAAAAGATTAAAAGAAAACAGTTTCTCTGCAACTGCGAGGGGTTTTGGCTCACCTCTTCTTGTTGGGCTTGAAGGGCGTGTTGGAGACGCCGCTGAGGGGGCTGGGCGTGGCGGAGAGCGGCGGCGAGTCGAGGCCGGCGCCGGCGGCCGAGCGCTTGGGGCCGTTGAAGTGGCCGGACCTGATCATGCCGATGGACCTCTCGGTGACGGCGAAGATCTGCTGGGCGAGGAGCTTGCAGAGGTCGGGCGAGCCCCCCAGGTGCACGTCCAGCTGCTTCACCAGCTCCTTGATGTGGCTCAGCTCCGTCACCACCAGCCCGCTCCCTCCTCCATTGCCCTCATGCACGGCCTCCATCTCTCTTTGCTCGGAACTTCTTTCTCGCCGGGGCAGGATTCCTGTCTGATTTCTCAGAGCAAGGCAGGAAATGTAAGATGGGAAGGATGTGTGTGTGTGTGTGTGTGTGTGTGTGTGTGTGTGTGGAGAGCGGAGGAGAGGCAAAATGGGGATGTGATCGGGGAGAAGGGAGGATGAGCTGTATTTAATGGGGGGAGGAACCGCGTCCGGGAGCAGAAACAAGAGGACAGTGACCGCGGGGAGCTTGGTAGGGGAGTGATCTGATTGGCCAGTACCATGCCGAACCGGGTCGGAGTTAATGGATTGCTAGATAGACGGTTGCTAGCAAAGCCCGGGTCCTGCAGGAGCTTGGACACTGATTTATTAGTTTGGGCCAACTGCACCTGCACCACAACAGCAAAAATGTTAAATACAGCTCCATTTTTATCTTGTAATTTTGCCATGAGTTTAGAACCTCGAATTTCGAGGCACATAATGTAGCAAAGCATGCTCATACTTTGGGGGTTGGCCATCACGCTTTGTCAAGCCAACCCAGTGATCTTTTCTTCGTCTCTGTAAACATTATGACGCATGAATAAAAGCTTTGGAAGATTGTCTCAAAAAGGCAAAAAAATGTTAAATACCGAAAGAAATTCCCGGTTTGCTTTGTTTTCACAGCTTCAAGGATTTTCATAGATATTTCGGAGAAATTTAATTCAGGCATGACATCTTTCCCGGGGGAGGTAGGAGACCACACACTTTTCCTTTAGATAATACTAGAAGAGTAATCTCGCAAATTTCTATGCACTGCCCCAAGGATTTCTAACAAGAGGTGGTCCCATGCAACAGTTTCTCTCTGTCTTCCATCCCATGGACTTTCTTTCTCTTAAAGTTTCTGTAAAATTCTCATATAGAATCCTACGGGCTATATTGATGCTTTCACGTGTTTTAGTGTTGTTTTGAAGTTGTATTCACAAAGCCACGTCACCGGCATCGCAGCGGTGTCCCAAATTAAGAGACCTTTAGTTGTCTGGAGAAATCAAAACGATCCTCAACAGGAGAATGAAAATGGGACAGGTAATTCGATGTCGAGACCTAGCTATTGGCTATATACGCGCTTGGATTCTTCTTCGTAATAGCAACGGCAGACGAAGTTGTTGATGCCCGGCTTTCCGGAACAAGGCGGCGCGCCTTGTGAAAAGCCCCGACTTCATGTTGTAAACCACGGCGGTCACATGACTGTACATGGATGGATCATGGACGGACGCGTACGCATGCATACATGTCTTTCCTTTGCCACTCCTAGAGGCCACATATATTTTTTTCTGGAAACTTATGGGAGCTTTATTGACGAAGTAGCATGAAATTACAATCAGCCCTAAGGCTGTCAACTAGGAAAGAAGGGCAATCCTCAAGCCAACACTCCGAAGCCAATAAGGCGGAAGCCTTCTTGGCACACAAATCAGCCAGAGTATTGACCTCCCTGAGTACATGCCTAATCGAAAAGGAAATAAAAGACAGAGACTTCTCCCGAATTTCATCCAAGATAGGCGCGACAATTGACCTCGAACTATCACGCGAAGACCAGAGGTTGACAACCTCTAAACAATCCACCTCCATCACTACGTGCGAGAACCCACGAGTTGTGCGAAGATAACTCCTTGGCGTAATGACAGAGCTTCAAAGAACGAAAGGGTCGACACTCCGGAAAAGGTTTGCTCCACGCTCCCATGAACGCAAGATGAGACCTTGCCACGCCTCCTCCTCCCGCGCATAAAGCTTCAGTATTGATTGCACCATCCGTATTAATCTTAATCCATCCCGCATCAGGAGGACGTCACTGTAGACCCAAAACGCCTCGAACAGGTTTTGGAAATTCAAGCAGCAACAAATCATTACGAATAGTTTTAATCGCGTGAACTGGATCATAAGCTGGTTGATCATGAGTCCACCGATTCCTCAATGACCAGATCGCATGCATAACAGTAATAATTTTTCCTCTGTCCTGGTCCATAATCTGGTCATCCATGAGCACCTCCCTTGCCCACGTGCCCGAGTCCAGCAGTGGCAAATTGATACCCATGAAATCTCGCGCCGCACTCCAAAACAGCCCCGCATGAGAGCATCCAATCAGCGCATGGTGCAAGTCTTCCGACGTAGTCTTGCATATATCACATATCGCCGTTGTACGTATATGACGATGATGAAGGGTAGCATAGTCCGGGAGAATACCCCGTAACACTCGCCACCAAAATACTCTTACTCTGGGAATAACCTTGAGCTTCCACAAGGCAGTCCACATGTGTTTTTCTGACGGTGAAGGTTCCGTTATCGTTCCTTCCTCTGGAGCAGAATGCTCGTTATGAGTCACTAGAGCACGATAAGCTGATTTAACAGAATAAACACCAGACCTCTCCAAATCCCAGGCAATAAAATCCTCACCTCCGGATGCTCTTAATGGTATGTTCAGTATAGCTGTAGCATCTGATGGTAAAAAGTTCCTTCTGACTAGTTCAACATCCCAAGCCCCCGTCTCATGATCGAACAACTCTGAGACCCGGGGTATGGGGTCATCCCCAATCCGACCAGATGGCTTGCGCGTACTCGTGTTCGGGATCCACCTATCCGACCAGGTAGATATAGATTCACCGTTCCCAACACGTTTAATCAAGCCACATTCCAGCGCCTTTCGGCCTGCGATGATCGCCTTCCAGGTCGCCGATGCTGAGCGAGGCGCCTGTGCTTCCATGAAATCACAATTATGAAAATATTTACCCTTCAAAACTCTAGAGCATAAGGAGTTGGGACGGGTCAGCAACAGCCATCCATGCTTGCCAAGCAAGGCTAGGTTAAAACTTTCAAAGTCCCTAAACCCCATACCTCCATTCGCTTTTGGAGCAGTGAGATTTTTCCAAGACACCCAATGCAAAGTAAATCGTCGTGATAGGCTGATAGGTACCGTACCCGTACACGCTCAAGGCAGGCATGTGATGTGGTAGCGTTGTCTTGTTCATACCGGGAATGATGGGCCGAATGGTGCATGGACGCATGCATGCAAGGTTCCAACCGTCGCTTTCCCGCGTGTTCGGCGATGCTTCTTGGCCGATACTTTTGGTTGCGATCGTGTGGCGAGACCGTGAGCCCGCTTTTTCACTCAGTTCCACACTGACAGCAATGCCGTCATGATGCTGCCGATATCTCAAGATCGATCGGACCTCTTCTATATATTCTGTATCCTTTACACTACGCCTGCTGTTTTCTCTGGCAGCGCTGCGTTCATGAATGGTATTGTATTATATTCGGACGCTGGGAATTTGAGGGTAGGTAAAGAATTTGAGGGTAGGTAAATCTTCCTGCGTTCTGAAAGGAATATCGAGAGGGTCTTAATTTAAGTTGTTCCGTATGACTCTTTGACAGCACTCCACTCCACTCCGCTCCGCTTTTTTTCTTCTCCTTTTCTTTTTTTTTGCAGGGCACTCCACTCCACTCTGATCAGTGTGATGTTCGTACACATAATCTTGTATTGCTGGTCTTATATAGTGATTTCATACGACTTCTTCACACAAAGTTATTTAGTAATAATATGAATTCTTCACAACCCCTCAGGTACACCGATTAATAGTATGTAATCTAGTGATTATCTGTTCTATTTCTATTACTTACGACAGTGTTAATCAGTAAAATGTTGCTAGCACTGAGCTTGAATGTAACAACCCCATCATCATCTCCTAACAGGTCGAACACGATTGGCTTGAAGAGCATAGGCATCCACACCCGCTCCCATGCCCCGCCAAGCTGCAACAATCATATAGGCCAGACAGGGGAAAAAGAGAGAGATGTGGAATATTAAGCTCAGTTGCCGATGATGCTGACCAGTTCAATGTTGCCCCTTTGCATGCCTGAACCAGGAACCGGATTACAATCATCTAACATATATTGATCCGATGGACGATATCTTTATAGATACGGAAACCATAAAGTACCACCGGAACCACAGATTAATATCGTAACCCTAGAGTTGTCGTTAGCCATGGGGGATTAGTTTATGTGTGTTGTTTATCTTCATTGAAAAACAATGCGTTGTTTCTTCATCAATATTCTTGTGTTGCTGTTGATACCGTAATCTTCAACCATGTTATGCTAGGTGGTCATGTGCGTTCAAGCATTTCTTCCGCCGTTATTCAGGTCGGATCCCTTGGGCTCTTTTCAGGTCCAGCTTGAATTCATCCATTAATCTGCACTATCTTAATTTCGCCAGCATATTCTTCAGTGGAAGCAGTGCTCTCTAGTTAATTCCGGCAGAATGGAAAGTGGCACTGTCACTAACAAGATCAGTTCTTGGAAGCGTGTACGTACAGATCATACGGATCATCAATTCAGAGCGAGTACGTGCAGATGTTCAACTGGCCGGAGAAAGTTTCTGTTTTGCGTCATAACATGACAACTTCTGTCAGCTTAATCTGTGATCATGCATGTTAGAAATAGAAAGAAAAGGTTAACGTCTTTGGTCGTAAAGCGCCCGTCTATAGTCTAGTCTAGTGGGACTAAAAAGAAATTGGGGGTTTGATGATGAGGGGAGAAGTCAGAGTTAGCATCCTGTAATCCCCATCGGCGAAGCAACCTGGAAGCTGACCGGATGGAGGAATCTTCAAGCCTCAGGCGCGTTAGCGTCACGCCCGTGACGTCGGGGGGAGAGAGAGAGAGAGAGAGGAGAGAAAGCCCGGCCGTGCCGATCGGTCGCATCCTTCATTCGTGGCTATGCATGGCTAGCTAGATCCTCACAGATACGTGTGTGTGTGCAGTGTGTGTGTGTGTGTGTCTTAACCTTGGCCATTGGGTTTGATTAGATTTGGAAGGCATTTGATGTAGAGTTGATGCTACTAGCTTGGACTTTGTTTGCCATGTAGAAACTTCCTGGGAACTGGAGTAGAAGCACAAAATACTATTGATTGAAGAATACGCATATATTGTAGTAGTACGATTTTGTTACTCTAGTAGCTTCAGAGGTGAACATAAATTCTATTGGAATGATGATAGGTGATAGCGTGCAATATCCTACTAGAGAACTTGGTAGTACTAGTACCTCCACCCCCTAAGTAACAGAAACACACTAACACACATGATGATGGGAGGTAGAATATCAGGCGGGGCTACGTACGGGATAGGATAAGCTGAGCTGAAACCACATGTGCAACACATAAACAAAAGTAATTTGAACCCATGGCTTCTCAGCACGACAAGGACAGAGCGTCGCTGATGCTATGAGTGGGTGGGGCAAGCTGCCAAAAACAATAAGTAGCCCGCCCTGCCCTAAGCCCTAACTACCTATATTTCCCCGGCACAGCCCCGTCACTGGAAGGTGCACTGGCTACATCAACGCGGGTTTCTTCTCTTGTCTTTGCTAGTAGTAGTAGCTCAGGAATCAAAGAGCTCTCTCCTTTAATCCTTTTCTTCAAGAGACAGCCGGAACTGGTCTAATTTGCTGATGAGGTTCCAAGACCGGCATTTTCTAAAGCGGGAGGCCAGAAAAGGCATTTTCATTCTAAAGCGTCTCACTACTCTGCTTTCGTGAGTGAGGCCAAAACGTGTGCTAGAAAAAAGTGCTAGCTCGCGAATTAGTAAGCACCCTTTCAACAGAAAATAGCATCTGTTTCCACGGCGTCTCACCCGCCGGGACCATCGACCAATCAATCAACACATGTATGTTTTGTACAATGTACGCTGTACCACTAATCAGCAACAAAAGTAAGCAGTGTACTCCATACGGCGGTTGAAATCAACCGTCGAATATAGGATGTACTAGGTGCACCGAGCTGCAGATGCATCACATGCATGTGCGCTAAAACACACGCTCTCCCCCATTGGCTGCAACTTGCTGTCACACTGCTACGAGTAGTAGTAGTAGTATACTCCGTCGGGCCCTCGCCAACTGCAATGATGGAGCAAACCGAGAGAGCCTTTCGACCGATCGCTTCCCACTCCGAGACTCCCACCAAACCGGCCCCAGGTTTTGGATGCACCATCGGATTATATGCTGGAGTAGTAGTAGTAGTATAATAACGAATCAAAAGGAGATAGTTACCGCGTACGGGTGCATGCATGCGCGCGCGCGCCCGTCCGCGTGTGATTCTGATTTCCTCATCTGTCCAAGTGCAAGTGGGGGCGGGGGCGTACCCGACGGGAACCGCGTAGGGTAGGGTAGACGATGGAAAATGGCACCCCGCCCCGACGCCGTCTTCTCCCTCCGCGTTGCCTTTGCCTGCCTTTCGCGCACATGCATGTGCCGTGTGTCCCGCGCTCTTTCTTTCTCTTCTCTTGGAGTTTTCCCGTCGGGTGTACTAGCATAGCAAGAAAAATGGTGGTATATGATCGGCCTTTGTGTTAACAACGAACCAAGCTCAAGCGGTAACTATTTTTCAACCGGATAACTATTGTCAACGCCCGCTTGACAGTGATGCACTTGTTGCAACTACTTGTTCAACTGCATCTCGCATGTCTACTGGTACGGTATTTACCCTTAGTTCAGAAAACCGCGACACTTCTTTTGGATCGTAGGGAGTAGTTAAGGAAGTGCTAAACATTACCCTGAACGAAAAAAAAAAGGTAGTACCATTCACTGTGGAATCATACCCAAATTGTATCATTAGATTTTACATAATCAGCGTATCAAAAATATAGTTACCATTGTTTATAGGACTGCACTAACTGCCAAACGTTATGTTTTAGTAACATTACTGAACGCCTCCATCCTCCTTTTTAATTACATGGATGCATAGTCCTGACATATTCCCCTCTCGTTGGGGTTTTATCCTCGCGGCATCGAGCCTTCCTTCCCCCCCTCTCCGTTCTGCCGCCGCCATCACTGACCGGCCTTGGTAGGCTCGTGCGGGGGTTGTGGACGGCTGTGTCTCTCCCTGGTCTTGTCGCGACGACGAGGGCTAGGGTTTTTGGTGTGGTGAGTTCTTCTGCATCGGGATCAGGAGAACCTGGGTATACGAGATGATGAGTAGACTAGGGATCAGGGAGAAAGACCTTGACGATGTCGGCCTTGAAGAGGAGGAACCTTCACCGACATAATCCACCCGCTTGCTTGTGGTTCTGTGTTTGCACATGGAGAAAAAAATATAGTGAGCACTGGTTTTACAAAAATATGAGAACTACTTGGGATTGTGCTAAAGAGGTTAAGCTAGATCACTTGGTTCAAATCTCTATGCTGCTCAATTTTCATGTCTTGGGGACTAGGATAAAGTGATGGATGGAAGCTCGTGGACCTTTCGCGGTTGCCCCGTGATATTGGCTCCTTACAACGGTTTTACAAAGCCATCAACAATTGAACCGTGTAAATTCAAAACTTGGATTCATATCCATGATCTACTAGCCGGATTTAGTTGAAGGAAATATGCCCTAGAGGCAATGATAAAAGTTATTATTTATTTCCTTATATCATGATAAATGTTTATTATTCATGCTAGAATTGTATTAACCGGAAACATAATACATGTGTGAATATATAGACAAACAGTATGTCACTAGTATGCCTCTACTTGACTAGCTTGTTAATCAAAGATGGTTATGTTTCCTAACCATGAACAAGGAGTTGTTATTTGATTAACAAGGTCACATCATTAGTTGAATGATCTGATTGACATGACCCATTCCGTTAGCTTAACACTTGATCGCTTAGTATGTTAATGCTTTCTTCATGACCCATACATGTTCCTATAACTATGAGATTATGCAACTCCGTTTATCGGAGGAATACTTTAGGTACTACCAAACGCCACAACGAATCGGGTGATTATAAAGGAGTACTACAGGTGTCTCCAAAGGTACTTGTTGGGTTGGCGTATTTGAGATTAGGTTTTGTCACTCCGATTGTCGGAGAGGTATCTCTAGGCCTTCTCGGTAATACACATCACTTAAGCCTTGCAAGCATTACAACTAATGAGTTAGTTGTGAGATGATGTATTACGGAACGAGTAAAGAGACTTACCTGTAACGAGATTGAACTAGGTATTGGATACCGACGATCGAATCTCGGGTAAGTAACATACCGATGACAAAGGAACAACGATGTCGTTATGCGGTTTGACCGATAAAGATCTTCGAGAATATGTAGGAACCAATATGGGCATCGAGGTTCCGCTATTGGTTATTGACCGAGAATGGTTCTAGGTCATGTCTACATAGTTCTCGAACCCGTAGGGTCCGCACGCTTAACGCTTCGATGACAATTCATTATGAGTTTATAAGTATTGATGCACGAAGTTTGTTCGAGTCCCGGATGTGATCACGGACATGACGAGGAGTCTCAAATGGTCGAGACATAAAGATTGATATATTGGAAGCCTATGTTTGGACTTGGAAGGGTTCCGAGTGAAAACAGAAGTTACGGAACACCGGGGTTACGGAACCCCGGGGTATATGGGCCTTCATGGGCCACAAGGAGAAGAGGAAGGGCCGGCCAGGTGGGCTGCGCGCCCCTCCCCTCTAGTCCGAATAGGACAAGGAGGGGGGGGCGCCTTCCCTCTTCCCTCCCCAATCCTACTCCAACTAGGACAGGGGAGTCCTACTCCGGTGGGAGTAGGACTCCTCCAGCGCCTCCCAAGGCTGGCCGCACCCCCTTGGCTCCTTTATATCTGAGGCGGGGGCACCCCATGACACACAAGTTGATCTACGGATCTTTCCTTAGACGTGCGGCGCCCCTTCCACCATATTCCACTTCGGTCATATCGTCATGAGCTTAGGCGAAGCCTGCGCGGAGAAGTCATATCGTCATGAGCTTAGGCGAAGCCCTGCGTCGGTGGAGCATCAACATCGTACCACGCCGTCGTCTTGTGGAACTCATCCCGACACTTTGCTGGATCGAGTCCGGGATCGCCATCGAGTGAACGATGTGCGTAACTCGGAGGTGCCGACGCTCGGTGCTTGGATCGGTCGGATCGTGAAGACGCACGACTACATCAACCGCGTTGTTATAACGCTCCGCTTTCGGTCTCACGAGGGTACGTGGACGGACACTCTCCTCTCGTTGCTATGCCATCACCATGGTCTTGCGTGATCGTAGGAAATTTTTGAAATTACTACGCTACCCATCGATGGTATCGAGCCTGGTTTTATGCGTTGATGTCATGTGCACGAGTAGAACACAAGTGAGTTGTGGACGATACAAGTCATACCGCCTACCAGCATGTCATACTTTGGTTCAGCGGTATTGTGAGATGAAGCGCCCGACCGACATTACGCCAGACGCTTACGCGAGACTGGTTTCACCGCCCGAGCACTCGTTGCTTAAAGGTGACCGGCGGGTGTCTGCTCTCTCACTTTAGTTGAATCGAGTGTGGCTCGCCCGGTCCTTGAGAAGGTTAAACGGAGTCTATTTGACGAAGTATCGTTGTGGTTTTGATGCGAGGTAAGAACGGTTCTTGCTCAGCCCGTAGCAGCCACGTAAAACTTGCAACAACAAAGTAGAGGACGCCTAACTTGTTTTTGCAGGGCATGTTGTGATGTGATATGGTCAAGACGTGATGCTATATTTTATTGTATGAGATGATCATGTTTTTAACCGAAGTTATCGGCAATGGCGTGAGCCATATGGTTGTCGCTTATTGTATGAAATGCAACGCCATGTAATTGCTTTACTTTATCACTAAGGAGTAGCGATAGTCGAGAAGCAATAGTTGGCGAGACGACAACGATGCTACGATGGAGATCAAGGTGTCGCGCCGGTGACGATGGTGATCATGACGTTGCTTCGGCGATGGAGATCACAAGCACAAGATGATGATGACCATATCATATCACTTATATTGATTGCATGTGATGTTTATCCTTTATGCATCTTATCTTGCTTTGATTGACGGTAGCATTATAAGATGATCTCTCACCAAAATTATCAAGAAGTGTTCTCCCTGAGTATGCACCGTTGTGAAAGTTCTTCGTCTTTGAGACACCACGTGATGATCGGTGTGATAGGCTCTACGCTCAAATACAACGGTGCAAAACAGTTGCACGCCGAATACTCAAAGTTAAACTTGACGAGCCTAGCATATAACAGATATGGCCTCGAACACGAGACCGAAAGGTCGGCGTGAATCATATAGTAGATATGATCAACATAGTGATGTTCACCATTAAAACTACTCCATCTCACGTGATGATCGGACATGGTTTAGTTGATTTGGATCACGTAATCACTTAGATGGCTAGAGAGATGTCTGTCTAAGTGGGAGGTTTTAATATGATTAATTAAACTTAAATTTATCATGAACTTAGTACCGATAGTATTTTGCTTGTCTATGTTTATTGTAGATAGATGGCTCGTCTTTGTTGTTCCGTTGAATTTTAATGCGTTCCTTGAGAAAGCAAAGTTGAGAGATGATGGTAGCAATTACACGGATTGGGTCCGTAATTTGAGGATTATCCTCATTGCTGCACGTAAAAATTACGCCTGGAAGCACCGCTGGGTGACGAACTCGCTGCAGATGCCGAGCCGAAGTTATGAACGTCGCAAAGCAGAGTGATGACTACTCAATAGTTCATTGTGCCATGCTTTACGGCTTAGAACCGGGTCTTCAACGACGTTTTGAACGTCATGGAGCATATGAGATGTTCCAGAGTTGAAGTTAATATTTCAAGCAAATGCCCGGATTGAGAGATATGAAGTCTCCAATAAGTTCTATAGCTGCAAGATGGAGGAGAATAGTTCATCAAGTGAGCACATACTCAAAATGTCCGGGTATAACAATCACTTAATTCAGCTGGGAGTTAATCTTCCGGATGATAGTGTCATTGATGAATTCTCCAATCATCGCCACCAAGCTACAAGAGCTTCGTGATGAACTATAATATGGAAGGGATGACTAAGACAATTCTCGAGCTCTTCGCGATGCTAAAAGCCATGGAGGTAGAAATCAAGAAAGAGCATCAAGTGTTGATGGTCAACAAGACCACTAGTTTCAAGAAAAGGGCAAAGGGAAGAAGAAGGAAACTTCAAAAGAACAGCAAGCAAGTTGTCTGCTCAGAGAAGAAACCCAAGTCTGGACCTAAGCACGAAGCGAGTGTTTTACTGCAAGCAAACCGACACCGAAGCGGAACTGCCCCAAGTATTTGGCGGATAAGAAGGATGGCAAGGTGATCAAAGCTATATGTGATATACATGTTATTGATGTGTACCTTACTAATACTCGCATAGTACCGGTATTTGATCTGGTTACATTGCTAATATTTGCAACTCAAACAGAACTACGGATTAGCGAAGATTGGCTAAGGACGAGGTGACGGCGCGCGTTGGAAATGGTTCCAAAGTCGATGTGATCGCGGTCGGCACGCTACCTCTACATCTACCTTGGGATTAGTTTTAGACCTAAATAATTGTTATTTGGTGCCGCGTTGAGCATGAACATTATATCTGGATCTTGTTTAATGCGAGACGGTTATTCATTTAAATCAGAGAATAATGGTTGTTCTATTTATATGAGTAATATCTTTTATGGTCATGCACCCTTGAAGAATGGTCTATTCTTGTTGAATCTCGACAGTAGTGATACACATATTCATAATGTTGAAGCCAAAAGATGCAGAGTTGATAATGATAGTGCAACTTATTTGTGGCAATCGCCGTTTAGGTCATATCGATTGTAAAACGCATGAAGAAACTCCATCTTGATGGGCTTCGGAATCACTTGATTATGAATCACTTGGTACTTGCGAACCGTGCCTCATGGGCAAGATGACCAAAACGCCGTTCTCCGGAACTATGGAGCGAGCAACTGATTTGTTGGAAATCATACATACCGATGTTTGTGGTCCAATGAATGTTGAGGCACTTGGCGGGTATCGTTATTTTCTCACCTTCACAGATGATTTGAGCAGATATGGGTATATCTACTTAATGAAACACAAATCTGAAACATTTGAAAAGTTCAAAGAATTTCAGAGTGAAGTGGAAAATCATCGTAACAAGAAAATAAAGTTTCTACGATCTGATCGTGGAGGAGAATATTTGAGTTACGAGTTTGGTTTACATTTGAAACAATGTGGAATAGTTTCGCAACTCACGCCACCCGGAACACCACAGATAAATGGTGTGTCCGAACGTCGTAATCGTACTTTACTAGATATGGTGCGATCTATGATGTCTATTTCCGATTTACCGCTATCGTTTTGGGGTTATGCTTTAGAGACGGCCGCATTCACGTTAAATAGGACACCGTCAAAATCCGTTGAGACGACGCCTTATGAACTGTGGTTTGGCAAGAAACCAAAGTTGTCGTTTCTTAAAGTTTGGGGCTGCGATGCTTATGTAAAGAAACTTCAACCAGATAAGCTCGAACCCAAATCGGAAAAATGTGTCTTCATAGGATACCCAAAGGAGACTGTTGGGTACACCTTCTATCACAGATCTGAAGGCAAGATTTTCGTTGCTAAATTCGGATCCTTTCTAGAGAAGGAGTTTCTCTCGAAAGAAGTGAGTGGGAGGAAAGTAGAACTTGATGAGATAATCAGTATCTACTCCCTTATTGGAAAGTAGTTCATCACAAGAAATGGTTCTGTGACAACTACACCAATTAGTGAGGAAACTAATGATGATGATCATGAAGCTTGAGATCAAGTTACTCTGAACCTCGAGGTCAACCAGAGTAAAATACGCACTGTGAGTGGTACGGTAATCTTATTCTCGAAGTCATGTTACTTGACCATGGCGAACCTACGAACTATGAAGAAGCGATGGTGAGCCCAGATTCGCAAAATGGCCGGAAGCCATGAAATCTGAGATGGGATCCATGTATGAGAACAAAGTATGGACTTTGGTTGACTTGTTCGATGATCGGCAATCCATTGAAAATAAATGGATCTTTAAGAAGAAGACCGACGCGATGGTAATATAACTGTCTACAAAGCTCGACTTGTTGCGAAAGGTTTTCGACAAGTTCAAGGGGTTGACTACGATGAGACTTTCTCACCAGAGCGATGCTTAAGTTTGTCCGAATCATGTTAGCAATTGCCGCATTTTATGATTATGAAATTTGGCAAATGGATGTAAAACCGCATTCTTGAATGGATTTCTAGAAGAAGAGTTGTATATGATGCAACCGAAGGTTTTGTCGATCCAAAGGGTACTAACAAAGTGTGCAAGCTCCAACGATCAATTTATGGTCGGTGCAAGCCTCTCGGAGTTGGAATAAACGCTTTGATAGTGTGATCAAAGCATATGGGTTTGTACAGACTTTTGGAGAAGCCTGTATTTACAAGAAAGTGAGTGGGAGCTCAGAGCATTTCGATATTATATGTGGACGACATATTATTGATTGGAAATGATATAGAATTTCTGGATAGCATAAAAGGATACTTGAATAAAAGTTTTTCAATGAAAGACCTCGGTGAAGCTGCTTACATATTGGGCATCAAGATCTATAGAGATAGATCAAGACGCTTAATTGGACTTTCACAAAGCACATACCTTGATAAAGTTTTGAAAAGTTCAAAATGGATCAGGCAAAGAAAGGTTTTTACCAGATTACAAGGTGTAAGATTGAGTCGGACTCAATGCCCGACCACAGCAGAAGATAGAGAGAAAATAAAAGATGTTCCTATGCTTCAGCCATAGGCTCTATCATGTATGCAATGCTGTGTACCAGACACTGACGATGCTTAGCTGTTAGCTTGGCAGGAAGGTACCAAAGTAATCCAGAGTGGATCATTGGACAGCGGTCAAGAACATCTGAAATACCGAAAAGGACTAAGGATATGTTTCTCATATATGGAGGTGACAAAGAGCTAGTCGTAAATGGTTACGTCGATGCAAGCTTTGACATCGATCCGGACGATTCTAAATCGCAAACCGGATCGTGTTTTTATTAAGCGGTGGAGCTGTCGGTTGGTGCAGTTCTAAACAAAGCGTCGTGGCGGGATCTACATGTGAAGCGGAGTACATAGCTGCTTGAAGCAGCAAATGAAGGAGTCGGATGAAAGAGTTCATTTCCGATCTAGGTGTCATACCTAGTGCATCGGGACCGATGAAGATCTTACGTGACAATCTTGGTGCAATTGCCTTGGCAAAGGAATCCAGATTTCACAAGAGGACCAAGCATATCAAGAGACGCTTCAATTCCATTGGGACCAAGTCCAAGTGGGAGACATAGAGATTTGCAAAATACATACGGATCTGAATGTTGCAGACCCGTTGACTAAGCCTCTTCCACGAGCAAAACATGATCAGCACCAAGACTCCA
Source organism: Aegilops longissima (assembly GCA_021605205.1). NCBI lineage: Eukaryota > Viridiplantae > Streptophyta > Magnoliopsida > Poales > Poaceae > Aegilops > Aegilops longissima. Next base: position 371,054,568 of record CM038680.1, on the reverse strand, counting down.
TGGGTGTTAGGATCATTACATTGTAATCTAGATTATTGACTCTAGTGCAAGTGGGAGGCTGAAGGAAATATGCCCTAGAGGCAATGATAAAAGTTATTATTTATTTCCTTATATCATGATAAATGTTTATTATTCATGCTAGAATTGTATTAACCGGAAACATAATACATGTGTGAATATATAGACAAACAAGATGTCACTAGTATGCCTCTACTTGACTAGCTTGTTAATCAAAGATGGTTATGTTTCCTAACCATGAACAAGGAGTTGTTATTTGATTAACAAGGTCACATCATTAGTTGAATGATCGATTGACATGACCCATTCCGTTAGCTTAACACTTGATCGTTTAGTATGTTAATGCTTTCTTCATGACCCATACATGTTCCTATAACTATGAGATTATGCAACTCCGTTTACGGAGGAATACTTTGGTACTACCAAACGTCACAACGAATCGGGTGATTATAAAGGAGTACTACAGGTGTCTCCAAAGGTACTTGTTGGGTTGGCGTATTTCGAGATTAGGTTTTGTCACTCCGATTGTCGGAGAGGTATCTCTAGGCCTTCTCGGTAATACACATCACTTAAGCCTTGCAAGCATTACAACTAATGAGTTAGTTGTGAGATGATGTATTACGGAACGAGTAAAGAGACTTACCGGTAACGAGATTGAACTAGGTATTGGATACCGACGATCGAATCTCGGGTAAGTAACATACCGATGACAAAGGGAACAACGTATGGTGTTATGCGGTTTGACCAATAAAGATCTTCGTAGAATATGTAGGAACCAATATGGGCATCCAGGTTCCGCTATTGGTTATTGACCGAGAATGGTTCTAGGTCATGTCTACATAGTTCTCGAACCCGTAGGGTCCGCACGCTAACGTTCGATGTGATTCATTATGAGTTTATAAGTATTGATGCACGAAGTTTGTTCGAGTCCCGGATGTGATCACGGACATGACGAGGAGTCTCGAAATGGTCGAGACATAAAGATTGATATATTGGAAGCCTATGTTTGGACTTGAAGGGTTCCGAGTGAAAACAGAAGTTCGGAACACCGGGGTTACGGAACCCCGGGGGTATATGGGCCTTCATGGGCCACAAGGGAGAAGAGGAAGGGCCGGCCAGGTGGGCTGCGCGCCCCCTCCCCTCTAGTCCGAATAGGACAAGGAGAGGGGGGGCGGCGCCTTCCTCTTCCCCCTCCCCAATCCTACTCCAACTAGGATAAGGGGAGTCCTACTCGGTGGGAGTAGGACTCCTCCAGCGCGCCTCCCAAGGCTGGCCGCACCCCCTTGGCTCCTTTATATCTGAGGCAGGGGCACCCCATGACACACAAGTTGATCTACGGATCTTTCCTTAGCCGTGTCGGTGCCCCTTCCACCATATTCCACTTGGTCATATCGTCGCGGAGCTTTGGCGAAGCCCTGCGCCGGAGAAGTCATATCGTCGCGGAGCTTAAGCGAAGCCCTGCGTCGGTGGAGCATCAACATCGTCACCACGCCGTCGTCTTGTGGAACTCATCCCGACACTTTGCTGGATCGAGTCCGGGATCGTCATCGAGATGAACGTGTGCAGAACTCGGAGGTGCCGACGTTCGGTACTTGGATCGGTCGGATCGTGAAGACGCACGACTACATCAACGCGTTGTTATAACGCTTCCGCTTTCGGTCTACGAGGGTACGTGGACGGACACTCTCCCCTCTCGTTGCTATGCCATCACCATGGTCTTGCGTGATCGTAGGAAATTTTTTGAAATTACTACGTTACCCATCATTAGTTTGATGGTCAAGTCCTTTGCAGGCAAAGTCGGCAAACTAGAATCTGCTAATGTGGAGTCAAATGAGTTTTCTGGCAATCTCGATCGAGCAAGAGTGTTGATTGATGTGTGCAAACCTCTACAGAATCATGGTTGCGTAGTAAAGAATCTTAATAGGCAAAACAATTGGTCGCTTTTTGGACGTGGTATGTTGCCTTTATCGTCTGGCATTTGAAGATGTGCTTGGTGGATCCTTGTGCGATGGCGGCTCCTTCCGAGAGCCAAGGTTGCGGCCATTCAAATTCTCTTGTTACCCCTTCCCATGGGATTCAGGTGCTCCTTCAGCCAGATCTAGGTGAAACTCCGTCGGATTTGTGGGCCTCTCTGACAGTCAGCGGGTTGCGCCACTGAAGCTTGCACATCTCCTTGTCGGTCATTGTTTGTTTGAGTGGCCGGTCCTTGTTGTCGGTGCTAAATACGGCATATCTCAAGGTAGGGGTCCTAAGGTAGGCGTCTTGGAATGATGGTAAAATGGACACATGATTTTACCTAAGTTCGGGCTCTCTCGAAGAGATAATACCCTTCACCCTGCTTTTGATTGTATTGATTGAAGGAAATATGCCCTAGAGGCAATAATAAAGTTATTATTTATTTCCTCATATCATGATAAATGTTTATTATTCATGCTAGAATTGTATTAACCGGAAACATAATACATGTGTGAATACATAGACAAACATACTGATCACTAGTATGCCTCTACTTGACTAGCTCATTAATCAAAGATGGTTATGTTTCCTAACCATAGACATGTGTTGTTATTTGATTAATGGGATCACATCATTAGGAGAATGATGTGATTGACATGACCCATTCCGTTAGCTTAGCACTTGATCGTTTAGTATATTGCTATTGCTTTCTTCATGACCTATACATGTTCCCGTAACTATGAGATTATGCAACTCCGTTTACGGAGGAACACTTTGGTGCTACCAAACGTCACAACGTAATCGGGTGATTATAAAGGAGTACTACAGGTGTCTCCAAAGGTACATGTTGGGTTGGCGTATTTCGAGATTAGGTTTTGTCACTCCGATTGGAGGAGAGGTATCTCTAGGCCTTCTCGGTAATACACATCACATAAGCCTTGCAAGCATTGCAACTAATAAGTTAGTTGTAAGATGATGTATTATGGAACGAGTAAAGAGACTTGCCGGTAACGAGATTGAACTAGGTATTGGATACCGACGATCGAATCTCGGGTAAGTAACATACCGATGACAAAGGGAACAACGTATGTCGTTATGCGGTTTGACCGATAAAGATCTTCGAAGAATATGTAGGAACCAATATGGGCATCCAGGTTCCGCTATTGGTTATTGACCGAGAATAGTTCTAGGTCATGTCTACATAGTTCTCGAACCCGTAGGGTCCGCACGCTTAAACGTTACGATGACAGTTTATTATGAGTTTATAAGTTTTGATGTACCGAAGTTTGTTCGAGTCCCGGATGTGATCATGGACATGACGAGGAGTCTCAAATGGTCGAGACATAAAGATTGATATATTGGAAGCCTATGTTTGGACTTGGAATAGTTCGGGTGAAATCGGGATTTTCTTGGAACACCGGGGTTACGGAACCCTCCCGGGGGTTAATGGGCCTTAGTGGGCCATGAGGGAGAAGAGGAGGGCAGGCCACGCGCCCCCTCCCCCCTAGTCCGAATAGGACAAGGAAAGGGGGCGGCGCCCTTCTCTTCCCTCCCCAAGTCCTAATCCAACTAGGAAGGGGAGTCCTACTCGGTGGGAGTAGGACTCCTCGGCCGCCTCCTCCTAGGGCCGGCCGCACCCCTTTCTCCTTTATATCTGAGGCGGGGGCACCCCATGACACACAAGTTGATCTACGGATCGTTCCTTAGCCGCAGCGGTGCCCCCTCCACCATATTCCACTTGGTCATATCGTCGCGGAGCTTAGGCGAAGCCCTCGCGCGGTGGAGCATCATCATCGCCACCACGCCGTCATCTTGTGGAACTCATCCCGACGCTTTGCTGGATCGAGCCGGGGATCGTCATCGAGCTGAACGTGTGCTGAACTCGGAGGTGCCGTGCGTTCGGTACTTGGATCGGTCGGATCGTGAAGACGCACGACTACATCAACCACGTTGTTATAACGCTTCCGCCACGGTCTCACGAGGGTGCGTGGACATACACTCTCCCTCTCGTTGCTATGCCATCACCATGATCTTGCGTGTGCGTAGGAAATTTTTGAATTTACTACGTTCCCCAATGATGGCATCCGAGCCAGGTTTTATGCGTTGATGTCATATGCACGAGTAGAACACAAGTGAGTTGTGGGCGATATAAGTCATACCGCTTACCAGCATGTCATACTTTGGTTCAGCGGTATTGTGAGATGAAGCGGCCGGACCGACATTACGCCAGACGCTTACGCGAGACTGGTTTCACCGCTTCGAGCACTCGTTGCTTAAAGGTGACCGGCGGGTGTCGGTCTCTCTCACTTTAGTTGAACCGAGTGTGGCTACGCCCGGTCCTTGCGAAGGTTAAAACAGCACCAACTTGACAAACTATCGTTGTGGTTTTGATGCGTAGGTAAGAACGGTTCTTGTTCAGCCCGTAGCAGCCACGTAAAACTTGCAACAACAAAGTAGAGGACGTCTAACTTGTTTTTGCAGGGCATGTTGTGATGTGATATGGTCAAGACGTGATGCTATATTTTATTGTATGAGATGATCATGTTTTGTAACCGAGTTATCGACAATCTGGCAGAGCCATATGGTTGTCGCTTTATTGTATGAAATGCAACGCCATGTAATTGCTTTACTTTATCACTAAGCAGTAGCGATAGTCGAGAAGCAATAGTTGGCGAGACGACAACGATGCTACGATGGAGATCAAGGTGTCGGCGGTGGCGATGGTGATCATGGCGGTGCTTCGGAGATGGAGATGACAAGCACAAGATGATGATGGCCATATCATATCACTTATATTGATTGCATGTGATGTTTATCCTTTATGCATCTTATATTGCTTTGATTGACGGTAGCATTATAAGATGATCTCTCACTAAAATTATCAAGAAGTGTTCTCCCGAGTATGCACCGTTGCGAAAGTTCTTCGTCTTTGAGACACCACGTGATGATCGGGTGTGATAGGCTCTACGTTCAAATACAATGGGTGCAAAACAGTTGCGCACGCGAATACTCGAGTTAAACTTGACGAGCCTAGCATATAACAGATATGGCCTCGGAACACGGAGACCGAAAGGTCGGCGTGAATCATATAGTAGATATGATCAACATATTGATGTTCACCGTTGAAACTACTCCATCTCACGTGATGATCGGACATGGTGTAGTTAATATGGATCACGTAATCACTTAGAAGATTAGAGGATGTCTATCTAAGTGGGAGTTCTAAAGTAATATGATTAATTGAACTTAAATTTATCATGAACTTAGTACCGATAGTATTTTGCTTGTCTATGTTTACTGTAGATAGATGGCTCGTCTTTGTTGTCCGTTGAATTTTAATGCGTTCCTTGAGAAAGCAAAGTTGAAAAATGATGGTAGCAATTACACGGACTGGGTCCGTAACTCGAGGATTATCCTCATTGCTGCACGAAGGATTACATCCTGGAAGCACCGCTGGGTGCCGAACTGCTGCCGATGTAACCGACGACGTTAAGAACGTCTGGCGAGCAAAGCCGATGACTACTCGATAGTTCGAGTGTGCCATGCTTACGGCTTAGAACCGGGTCTTCAACGACGTTTTGAAGCGTCATGGAGCATATGAGATGTTCCAGAGTTGAAGTTAATATTTCAAGCAAATGCCGGATTGAGAGATATGAAGTCTCCAATAAGTTCTATAGCTGCAAGATGGAGGAAAATAGTTCATCGGTGAACACATACTCAAAATGTCGGGTATAATAATCACTTGATTCAACTGGGAGTTAATCTTCCGATGATAGTGTCATTGATAGAATTCTTCAATCACGCCACCAAGCTACAAGAGCTTCGTGATGAACTATAATATGCAAGGGATGGACAAGTCTATTCCGAGCTCTTCGCAATGCTAAAAGCGGAGGTAGAAATCAAAAAGGAGCATCAAGTGTTGATGGTCAACAAGACCACAAGTTTCAAGAAAAGGGCAAAGGGAAGAAGAAGGGAACTTCAAGAAGAACAGTAAACAAGTTGCTGCTCAAGAGAAGAAACCCAAGTCGGACCTAAGCACGAGATCGAGTGCTTCTACCGCAAGCGATGGACCTCGAAGCGGAACTGCCCCAAGTATTTGGCGGATAAGAAGGATGGCAAAGTGAACAAAGGTATATGTGATATACATGTTATTGATGTGTACCTTACTAATGCTCGCGGTAGTACACAGGTATTTGATCTTGGTTCATTGCTAATATTTGCAACTCAAACAGAACTACGGATTGCGAAGATTGGCTAAGGGCGAGGTGACGATACGCGTGGGAAATGGTTCCAAAGTCGATGTGATCGCGGTCGGCACGCTACCTCTACATCTACCATCGGGATTAGTTTTAGACCTAAATAATTGTTATTTGGTGCCAGCGTTAAGCATGAACATTATATCTGGATCTTGTTTGATGCGAGACGGTTATTCATTTAAGTCAGAGAATAATGGTTGTTCTATTTATATGAATAATATCTTTTATGGTCATGCACCCTTGAAGAGTGGTCTATTTTGATTGAATCTCGATAGTAGTAATACACATATTCATAGTGTTGAAACCAAAAGATGCAGAGTTGATAATGATAGTGCAACTTATTTGTGGCACTCGCCGTTTGGGTCATATCGAGTAAAACGCATGAAGAAACTCCATCTTGATGGGCTTTTGTAATCACTTGATTATGAATCACTTGGTACTTGCGAACCGTGCCTCATGGGCAAGATGACTAAAACGCCGTTCTCGGAACTATGGAGCGAGCAACTGATTTGTTGGAAATCATACATACCGATGTTTGTGGTCCAATGAATGTTGAGGCACTTGGCAGTATCGTTATTTTCTCACCTTCACAGATGATTTGAGCAGATATGGGTATATCTACTTAATGAAACACAAATCTGAAACATTTGAAAAGTTCAAAGAATTTCAGAGTGAAGTGGAAAATCATCGTAATAAGAAAATAAAATTTCTACGATCTGATCGTGGAGGAGAATATTTGAGTTACGAGTTTGGTTTATATTTGAAACAATGCGGAATAGTTTAGCAACTCCATACCGAACACCACAACGAAATGGTGTGTCCGAACGTCAGAATCGTACTTTACTAGATATGGTGCGATCTATGATGTCTCTTACTGATTTACCGCTATCGCTTTGGGGTTATGCTTTAGAGACGGCCGCATTCACGTTAAATAGGGCACCATCAAAATCCGTTGAGACGACACCTCATGAACTGTGGTTTGGCAAGAAACCAAAGTTGTCGTTTCTTAAAGTTTGGGGCTGCGATGCTTATGTGAAGAAACTTCAACCAGATAAGCTCAAACCCAAATCGGAGAAATGTGTCTTCATAGGATACCCAAAGGAGACTGTTGGGTACACCTTCTATCACAGATCTGAAGGCAAGATTTTCGTTGCTAAATTCGGATCCTTTCTAGAAAAAGAGTTTCTCTCGAAAGAAGTGAGTGGGAGGAAAGTAGAACTTGATGAGATAACTGTATCTGCTCCCTTATTGGAAAATAGTTCATTACAAGAAACGGTTCCTGTGACAACTACATCAATTAGTGAGGAAACTAATGATATTGATCATGAAACTTCAGATCAAGTTTCTCTTGAACTTCGAGGTCAACCAGAGTAAGATCCGCACTGAGTGGTACGGTAATCCTATTCGGAAGTCATGTTACTTGACCATGGCGAACCTACAAACTATGAAGAAGCGATGGTGAGCCCAGATTCGCAAAATGGCTGGAAGCCATGAAATCTGAGATGGGATCCATGTATGAGAACAAAGTATGGACTTTGGTTGACTTGCCCGATGATCGGCAAGCCATTGAGAATAAATGGATCTTTAAGAAGAAGGCGCCGATGGTAACGTAATCGTCTATAAAGCTCGACTTGTTGCGAAAGGTTTTCGACAAGTTCAAGGGGTTGACTACGATGAGACTTTCTCACCCGAAGCGATGCTTAAGTCTGTCCGAATCATGTTAGCAATTGCTGCATTTTATGATTATGAAATTTGGCAAATGGATGTAAAACCGCATTCTTGAATGGATTTCTAGAAGAAGAGTTGTATATGATGCAACGAGAAGGTTTTGTTGATCCAAAAGGTGCTAACAAAGTGTGCAAGCTCCAGCGATCAATTTATGGTCAGTGCAAGCCTCTCGGAGTTGGAATAAATGCTTTGATAGTGTAATCAAAGCATATGGTTTTATCTGAGACTTTTGGAGAAGCCTGTATTTACAAGAAAGTGAGTGGGAGCTCAGAGCATTTCGATATTGTATGTGGATGACATATTATTGATTGGAAATGATATAGAATTTCTGGATAGCATAAAAGGATACTTGAATAAAAGTTTTTCAATGAAAGACCTCGGTGAAGCTGCTTACATATTGGGCATCAAGATCTATAGAGATAGATCAAGACGCTTGATTGGACTTTCACAAAGCACATACCTTGATAAAGTTTTGAAAAAGTTCAAAATGGATCGTGCAAAGAAAGGATTTTTGCCTGTGTTACAAGGTGTGAAATTGAGTCGACTCAATGCCCGACCACAGCAGAAGATAGAGAGAAAATGAAAGATGTTCCTACGCTTCAGCCATAGGCTCTATCATGTATGCAATCTGTGTACCAGACTGACATATGTTTAGCAATAAGCTTGGCAGGAAGGTACCAAAGTAATCCAGAGTGGATCACTTGACAGCGGTCAAGAACATCCTGAAATACCGAAAAGGACTAAGGATATGTTTCTTGTATATGGAGGTGACAAAGAGCTAGTCGTAAATGGTTACGCCGATGCAAGCTTTGACACGATCCGGACGATTCTAAATCGCAAACCGGATACATGTTTTTATTAAACGGTGGAGCTGTCGGTTGGTGCGTTCTAAACAAAGCGTCGTGGCGGGATCTACATGTGAAGCGGAGTACATAGCTGCTTCGGAAGCAGCAAATGAAGGAGTCTGGATGAAAGAGTTCATTTCCGATCTAGGTGTCATACCTAGTGCATCGGGACCAATGAAGATCTTCTGTGACAATACTGGTGCAATTGCCTTGGCAAAGGAATCCAGATTTCACAAGAGGACCAAACATATCAAGAGACGCTTCAATTCCATTCGGGACCAAGTCCAAGTGGGAGACATAGAGATTTGCAAGATACATACAGATCTGAATGTTGCAGACCCGTTGACTAAGCCTCTTCCACGAGCAAAACATGATCAACACCAAGACTCCATGGGTGTTAGAATCATTACTGTGTAGATTATTGACTCTAGTGCAAGTGGGAGACTGAAGGAAATATGCCCTATAGGTAATAATGAAGTTATTATTTATTTCCTCATATCATGATAAATGTTTATTATTCATGCTAGAATTGTATTAACCGGAAACATAATACATGTGTGAATACATAGACAAACATACAGTCACTAGTATGCCTCTACTTGACTAGCTCATTAATCAAAGATGGTTATGTTTCCTAACCATAGACATGTGTTGTTATTTGATTAATGGGATCACATCATTAGGAGAATGATGTGATTGACATGACCCATTCCGTTAGCTTAGCACTTGATCGTTTAGTATATTGCTATTGCTTTCTTCATGACCTATACATGTTCCTGTAACTATGAGATTATGCAACTCCGTTTACGGAGGAACACTTTGGTGCTACCAAACGTCACAACGAATCGGGTGATTATAAAGGAGTACTACAGGTGTCTCCAAAGGTACATGTTGGGTTGGCGTATTTCGAGATTAGATTTTGTCACTCCGATTGGCGGAGAGGAGAGGTATCTCTAGGCCTTCTCGGTAATACACATCACATAAGCCTTGCAAGCATTGCAACTAATAAGTTAGTTGTAAGATGATGTATTACTGAACGAGTAAAGAGACTTGCCGTAACGAGATTGAACTAGGTATTGGATACCGACGATCGAATCTCGGGTAAGTAACATACCGATGACAAAGGAACAATGTATGTCGTTATGCGGTTTGACCGATAAAGATCTTGAAGAATATGTAGGAACCAATATGGGCATCCAGGTTCCGCTATTGGTTATTGACCGAGAATAGTTCTAGGTCATGTCTACATAGTTCTCGAACCCGTAGGGTCCGCACGCTTAACGTTACGATGACAGTTTATTATGAGTTTATAAGTTTTGATGTACGAAGTTTGTTCGAGTCCGGATGTGATCACGGACATGACAGGAGTCTCGAAATGGTCGAGACATAAAGATTGATATATTGGAAGCCTATGTTTGACTTGAATAGTTCGGGTGAAATCGGATTTTACGGAACACCGGGGTTACGGAACCTCCCGGGGTTAATGGGCCTTAGTGGGCCATGAGGGAGAAGAGGAGGGCGGCCGGGGCAGGCCACGCGCCTCCCCTAGTCCGAATAGGACAAGGAAGGGGGGGCGCCTCTTCTTTCCCTCCCGCCAAGTCCTAATCCAACTAGGAAAGGGGGGAGTCCTACTCGGTGGGAGTAGGACTCCTCAGCGCGCCTCCTCCTAGGGCGGCCGCACCCCCTTGCTCCTTTATATCTGAGGCAGGGGGCACCCCATGACACACAAGTTGATCTACGGATCGTTCCTTAGCCGTGTGCGGTGCCCCCTCCACCATATTCCACTTGGTCATATCGTCATGAGCTTAGGCGAAGCCTCGCGCGCCGTGGAGCATCATCATCGTCACCACGCCGTCGGTCGACGGAACTCATCCCCGACGCTTTCTTGGATCGGAGCCCGGGATCGCCATCGAGCTGAACGTGTCTGAACTCGGAGGTGCCGTGCGTTCGGTACTTGGATCGATCGGATCGTGAAGACGCACGACTACATCAACAGCGTTTTATAACGCTTCGCCACGGTCACGAGGGTGCGTGGACATACACTCTCCCTCTCGTTGCTATGCCATCACCATGATCTTGCGTGTGCGTAGGAATTTTTTTGAAATTACTACGTTCCCCAACATTGATATGGGGTATAGTATAGAGTTCAGGTATCTACCACGAGATTATCAATCTAAGTTGTAATGAATATGAGAGATTGTCAATCTAAGTTGTAATGAATATGAGATGATCTACTGACTAGCCTAACCTCGGTTTATATAATGCACCCGAGGCTTAGGGTTTAGAAGAGTCCTCATCTTGTGCACCAAGTTTTGTGGAGTCTTCCTTATATGCGTCATGCACTGCCCGAAGTGGCCCATTAGTGAACCGCCATGGGGGGTCCTCGTCCTGACCCTCCTGGTCGGGAGACGATATGGTGAGTACCCCCTAGTCTAGGACTCCATCACTCATCGTTACCTGCACGTCACATCCATCTCCTCAGGAAAATCCCCTTCCCCTAGATCTATATTTCCTACTTTAGCTAGCTTGGGTTTTGCCAGTCAGTGTGCCATCCTACCCTCGTACGTCAGTGGTCCCCCTTCTCGAAGTTCTTATGCTTTGGATCCTATTCTTTCCCCTACTCATGCAGTGGTGGCTTCGTCAGGCTTGTCGTGCTCTTGGTCCTTGGGTGGTGTCCCTGTGATATTCGCGTCGTTTTGTCGTGGTCGTGGTTGGTTCTCTACAATTTAAATTGCAAGCTTGCGATGTCGATGAGGCCCTTCACTTGGATGTAGTCCAACAATTTGCTCTGTGTCTAGGTCACTTGGGTCCTTTCATTGTAGTTTGGTTTGGAGTTGGTCGTGTCCTCATGTTGCAAATTATTGAACGGGTCATGGTTTACTTGTGGCCGTGCCGTATTCGACGATGTAAGGATCGCCATGTTGTTCTCGTCGCACCATTTTTTGTGATGCATAGGTCGTGCTATCTTTGGTGTGTAATCTCTTTTCTCTTAACAAAACATATGCAATTCTCTTGCATGGTTCAACGAAAAAAGCGCGCATCGCCACCAACTTAGTGGAAAGTTGCTTTTCTATAGGATGGTGTTCATTTACGATTTGCATCTAAAGTTTAAGCATCTTTTTTGCGTCAGAGCAAACACATGGGACTCGAGGGACTCTAGCGCCACCGCCGCCGCAAGGCCCTCCCCTCCCTGCTCTCCCAAATCACCGTCACTGGAGGGGCCGCCGACGAAGCCTATGTATGCCCCACGGATGGTGGCGCGGGGCGGTTCCTCTTTCCGCAGTGGTGAGTACGGGGACTCTGTTTTCCTGGTGGCTTGGTTGGGCTGCAAGGCTGTGGGGCGGCGTCTTCCAGGGAGTGGTCGGATCTGGCTTCTCCACCATCAATAACCGCGGTGGTGTGGCGTGCGACGCGACCGTTGCCCGTTGCTTGGCAGCGATACGTCTCCATCGTATCTGCTTTTCCAAACTCTTTTGCCATTGCTTTGGACCCTAATTTGCATGATTTGAATGAATTGAATGAAACTAACCCAGACTAACGTTGTTTTTAGTAGAAATGCCTTGGTGTTATTTTTGTGCAGAAATAAAAGTTCTCGGAATGACCTAAAAATTTACGGAGAATATTTTTGAAATAAACAAAAAATATTGGCGAAAGAATCTACCAGAGGGGACCCACCTACTGTCCACAAGGGTGGAGGGCGTGCTCCCCTACCTTGTGGGTCCCCTGAACCTCCACCGACCTCAACTCCAACTCTATATATTCACTTTCGGGGATAAAAAAAACCAGGAAGAAGGATTCATCATGTTTTACGATACGGAGCCGCCGCCACCTCCTGTTCTTCATCAGGAGGGCAGATCTGGAGTCCATTCGGGGCTCCGTAGAGGGGAAACCATCGCCATCATCATCACCAACCTTCCTCTATCACCAATTTCATGATGCTCACCGCCGTGCATGAGTAATTCCATCGTAGACTTGCTGGACGGTGATGGGTTGGATGAGATTTATCATGCAATCGAGTTAGTTTTGTTAAGGTTTGATCCCCAGTATCCACTATGTTCTGAGATTGATATTGCTATGACTTTGCTATGCTTAATACTTGTCACTAGGGCCCAAGTGCCATGATTTCCGATCTGAACCTTTTGTGTTTTCATGAATATATTTGTGTTCTTGATCCTATCTTGCAAGTTGTAAACACCTATTACGAGTTATGATCCGCATACCCCAAGGTGACAATAATTGAGATTCTTTCCGGTGATTAACGTAGTTTGAGGAGTTCATGTATTCACTAAGTGCTAATGCTTTGGTCTGATTCTCTATTAAAAGGAGGCCTTAATATCCCTTAGTTTCCATTCGGACCCCGCTGCCACAGGAGGATAGGACAAAAGATGTCATGCAAGTTCTTTTCCAGAAGCACGTATGACTATATTCGGAATACATGCCTACATTATATTGATGAATTGGAGCTAGTTCTGTGTCATCCTAGGTTATAACTGTTGCATGATGAATGCCATCCGACATAATTATCCATCATTGATCCATCGCCTACGAGCATTTCACATATTGATCTTTGCTACGTTACTTTGCCGTTGCCACTGTTATAATTGCTACAAAACTGCTACTGTTACTTTTGCCACCGTTACCGTTACTTCCATACTACTTTGCTACTAATTATTTTGCTGCAGATATTAAGTCTTTCACGTGTGGTTGAATTGACAACTGAGCTGCTAATACATGAGAATATTCTTTGGCTCCCCTTGTGTCGAATCAATAAATTTCGGTTGAATACTCTACCCTCAAGAACTGTTGCGTTCCCCTATACTTGTGGGTTATCATGTGGCTCCATGGTAGGGTTGTGGACGTCGGCGATCTTCTTGTTGGACAACAATGTGTAGCATGCGGCAGCATGGTGGTGCTTGGCGGCTCCATGGTGGGCAGCGAGCTTCATCGAACAACACGGCTTGGAATCCAGGACGGCGGTTCAAGGTAGGTGTTTGAGGTGACAACGGCTATGGAGCTCACATGGACGACGCGGAGGCCGTGGTGTACTTGGTGTTGGGGGGCTTGTCCCTCTGTCTGGGCAGCTCTGCGGTGATGGTTCTTCGGTAGGTTGCAGCTTCAGCGGCATTGTAGTTCGAGATGCGACAACCGCGCTCTGTGCAAGCTCTGAACCGCCAGGTCTGGCAAGCGAGGTGGTGCGGGGTGGCAGCCTGGCCTTCCCTGCCCGTAGGACGTGCACCAGTCGTTGTGCTAGTGGCTTGCCGTGGTTGATCGACAACAAGGTGTGTGGTGGTGTCTCTGCGTGGGGATGGCACAGTTGCTGTGCAAGGATCCGTGGGTCTGTGGAGGTGTCGTTTGGTGTTGGTTGACAGCGTGGGAGTGGTGGTGTTGCTGATCCGGGGGAAAGCTTAGCCGGTGCTTGCTGGCCGGCAGCAGTGGCGCCCATGGGTGGCATGTTCTTCCTTGGAGGTATCATTGAGGTGATTTGTGCATCCTCAACTCCTAGGCCAAGATCTTTGGCCGAAAGTCAAGATCCTGGTTGAATTAGGCAGCAGCATCGTCTTCAACGTTGTATTCCCTCTTTGGGGCACCGTCTTGGAGATCTTGATCCCATTTGTGCTTCTTGTAGGTTGGACGTGCACATCGTTGTGGTCGGCAGGTACCTGTTCGACGATGATGTTGGTCTAACTTTGCGACGCGTGTGGCAATGACAACAGTGGCGTCCTTCTGATGTCGAAGGTCCGGTGCGCCAATGGGTATGCTTATGTAGGTTTCTGGCTGTGACAGAGAAGTCGGAGTTGCAGTCGGCAAGGCCATTGCGGCAATGATGACTCCATGAAGGCGGTCTACAGCGGGCGGTGCTCTCTGGATGTAGCGCTGGACTAGGTAGGTGTGAGGCTTACAACTTTCTCCTTTAAAACTCACGAGCAAAATTAGAGCCGCCATGTTCTCGACGTTGTGGTCGACTATTTGATGTTGCTTTGTTGGTCGGTGCTCCCTCTCGACGGTTGTGTCGTAGATTGTGTTGTGATATTGTTTGTGGCCAAGTCGTGTGTGCCCCGTGTGCGGTTTGTATTCCAGGTTTTCTCCCGGTTCTAATCAATGAAAATGATAATTTACCTCGTTCGAAAAAAAGGTGAAAAAATGTCAGGCGGAGAAATATGCATTGCTTACAATTTGTTTTTGCCACTACACTTCTTACCTTCTTGGGAACTACTAGTTGAATTTAGAAGAAAACTCTCTGGAACAAAAATAAATTAAAAGAATATGAAGAAAAGGAACTAATCTCATCATCTCCTAAAGCTTACACAAACACCCGCACTGACCCATGAAGAACTTGTTTGTTGTTATTCTTCCTCTGTCGCTGACCAAAAATCAGAGCTCGGCGGGTGATACCTCTAATATCTACAGTCCAGTTTTTTTTTCTGCTTTTCTTTTGGTTTTTTCTTTTTACCATCATCTCAGGCAAGGAAGCTAGAAACGTCAAACTCAAACTCAAACTCGTCCAGCGAGAAGGCGGTCTCCTCCTCCATCTCCATGGTGAGCGCCGGCATCGTCCCAGCGGCCACGAGCGCGGACACCACCTCGTCGTACTCAGACCGCGCCCTCCACTCCGCCTGGAACGGGCTCATGGAGAAGCGGTTCGAGTCCGAGGTCACCGGTGAGGGTTCGAGGGACGTCGACAGCGACGCGCCGTGCCCAAAGCAGTTCTCCGGCGTCGACGGCATGGAGAACGGGTAGTGCTCTTGCGGCGTCAGCGCGCTGACCGCCTGCGAGGAGAAGCAGAAGGACGTGGTGGTGCCGCAGCCCTGGTGACCCGCCGTGAGCCCCTCGGTGTTCACCGTCAGGCTCGTGCTCAGGTTCTGCAGATGCCTACGCGCGTCAGGGTTCTCCTCCGCCGGCTGCACCATGGCCGCCGCCGCCGCCACCACCACCGTCTTGTGAACGCAGGTGTGCTCGCCGTGGTAGATCACGTCGAAGAGCGCCGGGTCGTCGTCGGCGCGCTGCACCTGCTTCGTCGCCGCGCACCCCTGGGATTTGCGGTGCGTGCAGCGGTAGTACCCCCTGCATCGTTGCAAAGCTCAGGTCAGGGACGGCAAACAAAATCAGAACAATTCCTCTGGAACGGTTCAGTCGGATGCAACAGGTGTAGTATCTGACTAGTGGATGCCGAACAATTGGCAACAGTGGAAAGGCTGCAACAACATTCACCAACTGAAAAGAACACCTCGAAGAAGAACCAGTGCCCAAATCCAAAAGTAAAAATCCCCGTGACCTCACAGAAAGCGAAAGCGGATGATTGTGGTGCCACTTGCCACTCGTGTAATTTAAGCATGTGCGGATGTACCAACAGAAAATTACTACCAACCTTGGGTGCTTGGCTCCAAGAATGTCCTTCTGGCCGTACTTCCTCCAGCTGTGGCCGTCGTCGACTGGGGTCTCCGCTCCTCCTCCCTCGGAGCTCACCCTGACCTGATGCTTCCGTTTCTCCGTTATCTTCCTGCAAATCCAGAACAAACCAAGCATTTGTCAAAAATCTATACTAAAACAGATCCTAAATACGACTGATTCGTCAACTTAATCGTGACAAGCTCGAATAGTTTCATAAATGAAGTATGCACCTCTTCTTGTTGTTGGTATGGAAAGGCATGCCCGAAACGTCGCTCAGGGGGCTGGGCGTCGCGGAGAACGGCGGCGAGTCGAGGCCGGCGCCGGCGGCGGAGCGCTTCCGGCAGTCGAAGTGCCCGGACCTGATCATGCCGATGGACCTCTCGGTCACGGCGAAGATCTGGGCGGCCAGGCGCTTGCAGTGGTCGGGGCAGCCTCCCAGGTTGACGTCCAGCTGCCTCACCAGCTCCTTGATGTAGCCCAGCTCGGTCACCACAAGGCGGCTTCCTCCATTTTCATCCACGCTCTCCATCGCTCCGCGCTGCTAATTTTCTTGCCGCTGCGGAGCTCTCTGTCCCATAAACGAACTGCGCAGCGAGTGTGTGTGTCTGTGAAGAAGAGGAAAAATCGAGATGTGACCGGAGAGTTGAGGTGAGATGGTGAGTGAAGCGAAAGGAGGCGGTCTTATATAATGGGCAGCAAACCGCGTCGGGATTAAGGTGAACAAACTGAACAGTGTTTTTGACCGGTGGGCTTAGTAGAGACTGTAATTTGATTGGCCAATCCCTTGCCGGGTCGGGTTGCAAACTTGAAGCTAACGGATCTCTACTGTTAGCAAACGATCTTACATGCAGGAACCTTCAGCTTATGACACTTTTTATACTCCAGTTGTTTATATCACTTGTGAGTACTCATAAGTGATATAAACAAATGGAGTATGAAAAGGTTGGCAACACTATCAAGCTTGAGCGGGCCTTTTTTTTCGCCTGAATCGGACAAAAATATCGGGATGAAGGGTCAGTTTGATTCATGTCCACGCCCATACATGCCTGGCCTGGTCGCTGTTTGGTTCATGTCATGGGAGAGAAAATACCTGCCTGGGCATGGCTGCCCCACCAGTGTGATTAGCTTGGTGAAGATAAAAAACAATATAAAAACCCGGCAAAGTCATCAGCAGTGTCTTATTTTTTCCGCCTGGCCGAGCTATAGCATAGCCTGGCACTAATTAAGCACAAGGGGTGTACAGTCTACTATCTAAAAGAATATTTTAATCGCTAGAGGACAAAGCGGAAGGCCAGGGTAGAAACCAAACAAGTTGTTCCGTCGCTAACCTGGCCAGGCAAATATCTCTAGCTTCCCAGGCCCATGCAAGGCACCCAAAATTTCCAGGTAAGGATCCCAGGATGCAAACCAAACTAGCTCGAAATGCAATGTAAATTGTGATATGGTGTGTCAGCCTTATGAGCATGGAGGCCACGGGGTGCTCAACGCTGCAAAGTTTGTGCATTCTTTGAGAGTTAGATGGCCATGTTTTGAATGGAAAGAGACATCAAAATTTGGGGTTTGCATGGACAACCCATGTGATGAACATGACATTGACCTCTTCTATGCCTGCACCACCGTCACCATTGACGATCGAGCTAAAACTCGATTCTAGTAGGCACCTTGGATAAATAACTGGAAACCAAAGGAGATCGCACCTCTCATGTTCGACGCATCCACGAGAAAAAAAATATAAAAATTGGAAGGTGAATGAGGCACCCACTGAGGACGCTTGGGTTCCAAAAATTAAGATTACCGTCAACTCCTCATTAGAGCACATCCGCCAGTTTGTGGATCTTTGGACCATCCATTGCGACTTCCACTTTGACACCCATGCTGAAGATGATACGGTTTGGAAGCACACTTCTAGTGGTGTTTACTCCGTGGCTACCATGTACACGGTGCAATTTATGGGAACATTTTACTCCCCTATGGAAAACACTTGGGACCCTCCCAAGGTCATGTCTTTCCATGGTTGGCCACTCAAGATATAATTTGGACCGCTGATAGTTTAGCCAAACGCGGATGGCCAAGTTGCGGTCTTTGCCCCTTATGTAAGCAAGTGCAAGAATAAAGGAGTGCACCCCTTCTTTAAGTGTTGCTACACAATTCATCTTTGGAACTTGATAAATGATAGGCTCCATCTCGATGGCTTTGACACTGCCACTTGGCATTTCAAAAGATCCATCGATGAGTGGTGGATCAAGCGGTCCGACCGAAGCACCGCCGACCAATAGGAAGGTCGTGGCATCTCTTACAATGCTCATTGGTTGGACTATTTGGAATTAGAATGAAAGGAATGCCCGGATCTTTCGCCACAAGAGCACGCAACTGACGGTCCTTCTAAACAACATTAAGGACGAGGTCCAACTATGGATAACCGCCAACGCGAACAAAAACTAAGAACAATTGTAGCAGTATTGTAATTCCTTTTGTGTTTTGGGACTTGTAACAAAACTCTTTCCTCCTCTTAATTAATATTTGAGAAAAATATTTTTCCTCTGTTTCAGTAAATACTCTAGTTGTTTCAACTAACATCGCCGTTACATCCCAAAGTCTTCATAAAGGTGGGCACTAGTAGATTGTCTAATGTTGTTCATACAGCCGTGGGACCAACGTAAACTGCCATTATGTCTGGTCACAATATGACTGTGGGAGTGGTTGTCCTTCATGAGACGATCCCTGAGCTCCACACTAAGAAACTTGACAAAGTATCTCTAAGGTGGACTTTGAAACGACATATGACAAACAAAAGTGTTTTTCTTTTCTTCAACAAGCTCTTCAAATGAAAGGTTTTGTGGTTGAACGAATGCAACAAGCGGCTCGTTACATTCCGTTCAGGACGGGGGTATTGGGGTTAAGCTCAGATGACACCGGTCATTGCTTTCTAACCTATAAGGGATTAAGGCAAGGTGACATCATGTCATCAATTTTGTTTAATATTGTGACAGATATGTTGGCTATTCTCATAGCAAGGGCTAAAATCATCGACTTGATGTTCATGAGGTGTCCCCGCTTGGTACAACCACTATACGACCAAATCGATTACAGGTGGACCAGTGCTCGTCTTGCAATTTAGAGAGACGGTTAAAACAACACACCACATATGAAAATACTCCAAATTGGGAGGAAATTACAAAATTGTGCCCGTTTTCTATTTTATCCATCATATCAGCAACAAAATATCAAAATAAGGAGATTTATACATCATGTAAGTAATTTGTCATTATTTTCTTTTTAAAAGGAGGATGTACCCCCGGCCTCTACATCTTGGTAATGCATGCAACCATTTTATTAGTTATTCACAAAGCCCTTACAAGGTAATACATCAGTAAGCCTGAAACCACCATCTTGGCAACACCAATCGCTACTCCTATCCCCGTGATGAAAGAGGTGTCGAATGTCTGAGCCTAATACCAAATAGACATCGCACGAACATCTAACATCTAATGCCGGATGCCCCATCCAAGCCACAATACTTGGACTGGGTTACAAACCGGTCCGACGCACTTTCAATGGGCACCACATGCGCACGCTGTAAGGGCCGTCACCTCCTTCGTCAATCGATCCATCCTCAGATCAGATACGGACGAATCGACCTTGCCAGGCCTCTCTGCCATCGACACCACCATGACACCAGACAATTGTTGGGGAACATAGCATGCAATTTTAAAATTTTCCTACGATCACGCAAGATCTATTTAGGAGATGCATAGCAACGAGAGGGGGAGAGTGTGTCCACGTACCCTCGTAGACCGAAAGCGGAAGTGTTATGTTAACGCGGTTGATGTAGTCGAACGTCTTCACGATCCAACCGATCCAAGTACCGAACATACGACACCTCCGTGTTCAGCACACGTTTAGCTCGATGACATCCCTCGAACTCTTGATCCAGTAGAGGGTCGAGGGAGAGTTCCGTCAGCACGACGGCGTGGCGACAGTGTTGGTGATGTGATCCGCGCAGGGCTTCGCCTGAGCACTACGACGCTATGACCGGAGGCGTAAATTGTGGAGGGGGCACCGCACACGGCTAAGAGAAATCTTGGTGTGTCTTTGGGCGCCCCGCCTCAGATATAACGGAGGGGGAGGAGGCCATGCCGAGGAGGGCGCGCCAAGGGGGCAGTCCTACATGGACTCCTAGCACTACAAAAAAAAGACACATCCGTGACATTTTGGGCCGAACGAAAAAAAATTATGTCATACATATGACACTTCTATGACGATAATTGTGACAGAACCCGGTATCATCATAGATGTGGTGGGCTCCTACTTCTATGACAAAAAATCATGACAGAAAATGGGCTTTTCGTCCCGGCGGGTCAAGACGGCTGCATGACATTCTTTGGGCGTCCATGACGGAAAAAACAATGGTAGAAGCAAGGGGTAGGAAAATTTTGGGAGTTGCGGTTACGGTGGGAGGTCGGGGCCGAAGCGATGCGAAGTTTCTCGTACACGTCTGCTGCGCGTGTGCGAGGCGCTATAGAATCGAACCCGGCGATTGACTGCGAGCTACGCGTTCATCGAACCCGAGCGATCGATCGATGGTCGTTAATCGAACCCGATGGAGCGATTCCTTTGCTACTGCCGCTAATCAAGCCGATCGATTGATGAACGATGAGCGTTGCGGGGGGTTGGATGAGCGATGAGCGGTGGCGTTGCCTCTGGATGAACAGGACCCGTGGTGTGGAGGGCTGGATGAAATGTAGATGTTAGAGGGGTGGCCGTGGAGGGTGGTTGAACAGACCCGTGGTGTGGAGGGCTGGATGAACATGAGACGATGGAGGGGTGCCCGTGGAGGGTGGTTGAACGAAGAGCGGTGGAGAAGCGGCTGGAGGCTGGATGAACAGGAGCCCGTGGAGGCTGGAGGAGGTCGACGGTAGCCCGTGGAGGCCGGAGGAGGTCGACGGTGGAGATGAACAAGATCCCGTGGAGTCCTGTTTTGCGGCACGCCACACCTCCCGGCGAACAGGACCCCGTTTGATCGTGGGAGGTCCGTTTCCTCCGTTTTGCGGCACGCCACACCCTCCCGATCAACAGACCCCGTTTGACCGTAGGAGGTCCGCTTTCTCCATTTTTGACGCCACACCCTCCCGATCACGGGACCCGTTCCAACGTAGAAGGTCCATTTCCTCCGTTCTGCGACGCGGGCCTCGCTTCCATCGCTGTTCCGTCCAAGCCCTCCCGATGAACACGACCACGCATTCCGCTCCGACCCACCGGTTGGCTCCCAGCGTTCCGTTGCCTCCCGATGAACACGACACATTCCGTTGCCTCCCCATGAACACGACGCATTCCGTTGCCTCCCATGAACACGACGGCGACGCTGTTTCTCCGCTCCAACCCAGCCATGTACACGAGCCCTCGCCCGACGTATGCGCGAGTAGGCGTTCGAGACCCCACCAGATGTACACATACGTGGCGTATTTTCTTTCTTGCACCACGGCCGCAGACGTGCGTGTACATGCTACGTCGCGCGCCTCTACTACGACATCGCGTCTGATACGTCTCCAACGATCTATAATTTTGATTGCTCCATGCTACTTTATCTACTGTTTTGGACTATATTGGGCTTTATTTTCCACTTTTATATTATTTTGGGACTAACCTATTAACCGGAGGCCGAACCTGCAATAGCTGTTTTTTTTTGCCTATTTCAGGTGTTCAAGAAACGGAATATCAAACGGAGTCCAAACGGAATGAAACCTTCGAACAGGATTTTCTCACCGAACGTGATCCGTGAGACTTGGACCCTACTCCAAGAAGTGTGAGGCGGTCACGAGGGTGGGGCGCGCCCAGGCCCCTGTTGCTCCACCGACGTACTCCTTCCTCCTATATATACCAACGCACCCCAAACGATCGAACGGAGCCAAAACCTAATTCCACCGCCGCAACTTCCTCAGATCCACGAGATCCCATCTTGGGGGCTGTTCCGAGCTCACTGGAGGGGCATCCACCATGGTGGGCTTCTACATCAACACCATAGCCCCTCCGATGAAGTGTGAGTAGTTTACTTCAGACCTTCGGGTCCATAGCTAGTAGCTAGATGGCTTATTCTCTCTTTTTGGATCTCAATACAATGTTCTCCCCCTCTCTTGTGGAGATCTATTCGATGTAATCTTCTTTTTGCGGTGTGTTTGTTGAGACCGATAAATTGTGGGTTTATGATCCAACTTATCTATGAATAATATTTGAATCTTCTCTGAATTCATTTATGTATAATTGGTTATCTTTGCAAGTCTCTTCGAATTATCTGTTTGGTTTGGCCAACTAGATTGGTAGTTCTTGCAATGGGAGAACTGTTTAGCTTTGGGTTCAATCTTGCGGTGTCCTTACCAAAGGATGTAAAGGGTTGCAAGGCACGATTGTATTGTTCCCATCGAGGATAACAAGATGGGGTATTTATCATATTGCATGAATTTATTCCTCTACATCATGTCATCTTGCTTAAGGCGTTACTCTGCTTTTTAACTTAATACTCTAGATGCATCTTTGGATAGCGGATCATTTAATGGAGTAATAGTAGTAGATGCATAATCGTTTCGGTCTATTTGTCTCGGACGTGATGCCTATATACATGATCATACCTAGATACACTCATAACTATGCTCAATTCTGTCAATTGCTCAACAGTAATTTGTTCACCCACCGTAGAATACTTATGCTCTTGAGAGAAGCCACTAGTGAAACCTATGGCCCCCGGGCCTATTCTCATCATATCAATCTTCATCACTTTAATACTTGCTTTGTTTTTACTTTGAATTTTACTTTTTACTTTGCATCTATATACCAAAAATACAAAAAATATTATTTACCATCTCTATCAGATCTCACTCTCGTAAGTGACCGTGAAGGGTTTGACAACCCCTAATCGCGTTGTTTGCGAGGAGTGTTGGGGAACGTTGCAGAAAATTAAAATTTTTCCTACGGTTTCACCAAGATCCATCTATGAGTTCATCTAACCAACGAGTCATGGGAGAGAGATTGCATCTACATACCACTTTGTAGATCGTGAGCGGAAGCGTTCAAAAGAACGGGGTTGAAGTAGTCATTCTCGTCGTGATCCTATCACCGGAGATCCTAGCGCCGAACGGACGGCACCTCCGCGTTCAACACACGTACGGGACGGAAGACGTCTCCTCCTTCTTGATCCAGCAAGGGGGAAGGAGAGGTTGATGATGATCCAGCAGACGACGGCGTGGTGGTGGATGCAATGAACTCGGCAGGCTTCGCCAAGCTGCTGGGAGGAGGACGAGTGTAGCAGGGGGGGAGGCGCGGAACTTCAGTGCGGCTGCCCCTCCGCCTCCCTTTATATAGGCCCCTGGGGAACCGCCCTTGGGGATCCCATCTCCCAAGGGGCGGCGGCCAAGGGGGTGGAGTGCCCCCAAGGCAGGGCGCGCCCACCCTAGGGTTTCAACCCTAGGCGCGGGGGTGGGCAGAGGCGCACCAGCCCACTATGGGCTGGTTCCTCCCCACTTCAGCCCATGGGGCCCTCCGGGATGGGTGGCCCCACCGGTGGACCCAGGACCCTTCCGGTGGTCCCAGACAATACCGGTGACCTCGAAACTTTCCCGATGGTCAAATACCACTTCCAATATATAATTATTTACCTCCAGACCATTCCAAACTCCTCGTGACGTCACGGGATCTCATCCGGACTCAACAACATTCGGTATACTGCATACTCATATTCATACAACCCTAAGCGCCACCGAACCTTAAGTGTGTAGACCCTACGGGTTCGGAGACACGAGACATGACCGAGACGGCTCTCGGGCAATAACCAACAGCGGATCTGGATATCCATGTTGATCCCACATGCTCCTCGATGATCTCATCGGATGAACCACGATGTCGAGGATTCAAACAATCCCGTATACAATTCCCTTTGTCAATCGGTATGTTACTTGCCCGAGATTCGATCGTCGGTATCCCGATACCTCGCTCAATCTCGTTACCGGCAAGTCACTTTACTCGCACTGTAATGCATGATCCCGTGACGGACACTTGGTCACTTTGAGCTCATTATGATGATGCACTACCGAGTGGGCCCAAGTGATACCTCTCCGTAACACGGAGTGACAAATCCGATCTCGATCCGTGTCAACCCAACAGACACTTTCGGAGATACCGTAATGCACCTTTATAGTCACCCGAGCCACGTTGGACGTTTGGTACACCCAAAGCACTCTTACGGTATCCGGGAGTTACACGATCTCATGGTCTAAGGAAGAGATACTTGACATTGAAAAAGCTCTAGCAAAACGAACTACACGATCTTGTGCTATGCTTAGGATTGGGTCTTGTCCATCACATCATTCTCCTAATGGTGTGATCCCTTTTTCAATGACATCCAATGTCCATAGTCAGGAAACCGTGACTATCTGTTGACCAACGAGCTAGTCAACTAGAGGCTCACTAGGGACATGGTGTGGTCTATGTATTCACACGTGTATTACGATTTCCGGATAATACAATTATAGCATGAATAAAAGACAATTATCATGAACAAGGAAATATAATAATAATCCCTTTTATTATTGCCTCTAGGGCATATTTCCAACAGTCTCCCACTTGCACTAGAGTCAATAATCTAGTTACATTGTGATGAACCTAACACCCTATCACGCCCAATATGCGACCCTATCCAAAAGGAACTCGACGGTCCCACCAAGGATAGACCCGCATATTGAAACGCTTTTGCAAGGTGGATATCATTACATCAACATTACATAATAGATGGGGATACATACATAAGGCACAAATGCCACAAGAATACATCAACATCATATACAAGATCAACATCCGACTACGGATGAAACATAAACAGAAACTCAAACGACATCCACCTGCTAGCCCAGCTGCCGACTGGAACCTATCCCCGATCAAGAAGAAGCGTAAGAAGAACTCCAACACAAGCAAACATCGCTCTCGCGCCATGATCATCATAAACCTGTACACGCAAGAATGGTGTTGTAGTAATCTGTGAGCCACGAGGACTCAGCAATCCCATTACCATGGGTATCAAGACTAGCAAAGCTTAAATGGGAAAGGAAGGGGTAAAGTGGTGAGGTTGCAGCAGCGACTAAGCATGATATGGTGGCTAACATACGCAAATGAGAGCGAGAAGAGAAACAAAGGAACGGTCGTCAACTAGTAATGATCAAGAAGTGATCCTGAACTCCTACTTACGTCAGACATAACCCAGAAACCGTGTTCTCCTCTCGATCAACCCCGAAAAGAGACACTCACGGTTACGCATTACGGTTGGTGTATTTTAATTAAGATCAACTTCGAAGTTTTCTACAACCGGACATTAACAAATTCCCATCGCCACATAACCGCATGAGCACGACTTTCAAAGTTTATACCCGCAGGGTGTCCCAACTTAGCCCATGATAAGCTCTCGCGATCAATGAATGATATTCCTTCTCCCGGAAGACCCGATCAGTCTCGGAATCCGGCCACAAGACATTTCGACAAGAATAAAACAAGTCCAGCAAAGCCGCCCGAATGTGCCGACAAACCTGATAAGAGCTGCATATATCTCGTTCTCGTGGCACACCGGATTGTCCAAACTTCGGTAGGCGAACCCGAGTTGCCCTGGTGGCCACCGGCGGTCGACGGTTTGGACCAGCACTCACGACGAGCACTGGCCCGGGGGGGGGGGGGTAAAATAAAGATGACCCTTGAGAGCGCGACTCCCAAAGGAAAAAAGGCTAGGTGAGGCAAATGTAAAACCAAGGTTGGGCCTTGCTGGAGGAGTCTTATTCAAAGCGAACTGTCAAGGGGGTCCCATAAATCACCCGACCGCGTTAGGGACGCAAAATCCGGGAACATAATACCGATATGACGGAAACTAGGACGGCAAGAGTGGAACAAAACACCAGGCATAAGGCCGAGCCTTCCACCCTTTACCAAGTATATAGATGCATTAATAATATAAGATATATTGTGATATCCCAACAAGTAAACATGTTCCAACAAGGAACAACATCTCCATGTTCCAACAAGGAACAAACTTCATCTTCACCGCAACTAACAACGCTATAAGAGGGCTGAGCAAAGCGGTAACATAGCCAAACAACGGTTTGCTAGGGAGGGTGAAAACGAGTTAGAGGTTCATGGCAATTTGGGATGGCTTGATAAACAGGTAATAGGTAGCGCAGCATAGCGATAGAACGAAGCAACTAGCATAGCAATGATAGTAGTGAGATCCAGGGTAGCGGTCATCTTGCCTGAAATCCCGCAAGGAAGAAGAACGAGTCCATGAAGAAGACGAACGGAAGAAGCCGAACCAAGCGAAGACGAACGAATCCTCACGATCGCAACGAAACAGGAACTAACAAGAAGAAGCACACAACATAGTAAACACACCACACATGAACAAGACATGATGCACAACCAAGCATGATGCATGACAACGCTACATGAAGCTACTCATGGCAAGGGATGATGCAAACAAGAGCAACACATCAAGGCAAGTTTAAATGAGGCCGGGAACAACATATAACAATTCCGGTAAGTCCTCATATGCAAATTTCGAAATTGGTCCAGATCTGAATAAACCTTATGTTCAAGTTGTTAAACAGCAATTTAAGATGCACCACGATGATCTACACGAAATTCTAGTCAAGTTACATATAAAGTTCATTAGATTCGGAGCTACGGCCTAGAAGATATGAGCAAAACAAGTTAAACATGGCATTGATGCAAAATGCATACAAACATCAAGCAAACACCCCAAAACATGGATGCAACATGATAATATGAAACTACATGCAAAATCAAGCAAGTTTCATATAGAGCACACTCAAAACGGAGCAACGGTTCAACACATACACCCTATACAAGTTATAGCAACAATCTGTCCAAAACAGCAAGTAGGCATATTGCAAGCATCAAAACAACATGCTACAGGACCTCAACAAGAAAACAAAAGGCATGGGCATGATGTACAGGTAAAGCATTACAAAACATGAACACTGAGCTATCTCCAGAAACAACTAGAACATGCTCAAAATGACATGGCAAGATTGCAAGTAATAACAGTTTCAGACTTTGGCAGAAATAACATCAGGTTGCAATGTTTAGAGCTATCAAACAACATGTTACAGGAACTTAACATGGCAAACAAAGGCATGGCATGATACTACTAAATGCATAGATCAAAAGTTCTTTACTGACCATGAGCCAAAAGGGATCATAAAATATGATGGCACCCATGTAAACATGGCAAGTTATATTACAGATTTGAACATGGCAGGAATAACAATAGGTAGGCATGTTGATGAGCTTGAACCACTCACCACAGAGCAATACATGGCATGGCAAGGCAACCAACAGTAAGAAGACATGGCATAGAAGCTATACATGGCAAGAACAACAACATAGCATGCAAGGATCAACTACAACAACCTTGGCAAAATTGAATAACATGTAAACAAGCTGCCAGGAAACATTTTATAGCAAAAGTAGATCTCGATTGACTCAAGCTATGGCACTCCATAATTGCAAACAAGGGCATGGATGGATAGAGCAAGACATGTTTAACAAAACATCCTTACTGAAGTATATCAAAATATGCATGGATCTCTCTGTAGCATCAAGTTAACATGGCATCAAAATAACAGCAAAACAGGGTTGAAATCAGCAACATCAGGAAGCCTACTTTGCATGTTTGTGTTAGTCACCACATAGATCACAAAAATACATGGCATACACCCCTGGAAAGATGGCATGGCATATTACAAATCACATGTAGGACTCAAATTCATAGGGTGCACACATCAATCATAGCAAAAATGACAAAAGTGCATGTTCTGTTAAGAAACAGAAACTAACATCACATAGCACTCTTCCAACAGCATTTCGGGCATCAAGATGAGCTCAAATGAAAATGATGCAATGAGATGAAATGATCTACTCTTCGAGGCGAACATTTTGACATATTACACGCATGAAACGGAGCTACGGATGCAGAGTTATGATGTGATGAAAATGCAACAAAATATGCAATAATTTCGGGGAAAGTCAACCCGGGACGGAGGCGTGCGGGACGAGGAGATCCGGGTTCGGGGAAACCGTTTGGATGGAGGGAGTGATGGATCTCGTCCCGATCCGGGGCCTCGCCGGAGTTGGCCGGGGACGTGGCCGGAGAGGAGGCCGGCCGGCTCGGGTCGGGCGACCGGCATGGGGAGGACGGCGAAAGGCGAAGCGGCGAGGGACGACCGGGCGATGGTGTAGACGGCGGCGCCCAGCCGGGAAGAAGCAGGGCGGCGCAGGCGGGTCGGGCCGCCCGCAGGGGGCGAGGGTCGGGCGGGCGGCCGGAGACGGAGGGCACGGGTGGTGGCATGGCGAGACCTCTGCGGGCGGAGGCAATGGCGGGCCGGGCGGGCGGGCGGACGGACGGGAGGCGGCGGCTTGGAGGCGCGAGGCGGCGGGGACGGCCGGAGGCGCGCGCTGGCTGGTCGGCATGGCGAAGTGACGGGCAGGCAGGCTGAGGCGGGCGGCGGCAACTGGCGGCGGGAGCGCCACGTGGCACCTCCTGGTAGGGCGGGGGCGGCGGCGCAGGACGTCCGGCCGGACCGGACATGTCCGGCGCGACGCGGGGACGATTTTAGGGTTTCGGGAGCGATTTGGACTGCGATTTTTGGAGGGGAAGATGTTTATATAGGTAGAGGGAGCTAGGAGAGTCCAAATGAGGTGCGGTTTTCGGCCACGCGATCGTGATCGAACGACCGAGAGCATGGAGGGGAGTTTGGTGGGTTTTGGGCCACTTAGAAAGGGGAGTTGAGCTGCAAACAAAAGAGGCTTTTGCGGTTACCCGGTTAACCGTTGGAGTACCAAACGACCTCCAAATGATCCGAAACTTGACAGGCGGTCTACCGGTGCTATACCAAGGCTGCTTGACAAACCTCGGTCCATTCCGAGACCGTTTGATACCCGCACACGAAAAGAGGTAAAGGGGGGCGCCGGGGAACATATGAGTGCCGGATTGCAAAACGGACAACGGGGAAAATGCTCGGATGCATGAGACGAACACGTATGCAAAATGAGATGCACATGATGACATGATAAAAATGCAGATGATGACATGGCAAAGTGCAACACGCAAGCAAATGACATGGCAACGACGGCGAATAACTGGCAGACACCTGGCGCATCGAATCCGGGGCGTTACACACCCATAGAGTTCTGGTGTTGATCATGTTTTGCTCGCGGAAGAGGTTTAGTCAACGGATCTGCGACATTCAGATCCGTATGCACTTTGCAAATTTCTATGTCTCCATCTTGAACATTTTCACGGATGGAATTGAAGCGACGCTTGATGTACCTGGGCTCCTTGGCAAGTGCAATAGCTCCAGTGTTGTCACAGAAGAGTTTGATCGGCCCCGACGCATTGGGTATGACTCCTAGGTCGGTGATGAACTCCTTCACCCAAATTGCTTCATGCGCTGCCTCCGAGGCTGCCATGTACTCCGCTTCACATGTAGATCCCGCCACGACGCTTTGCTTGCAGCTGCACCAGCCATCGCTCCACCATTCAACATATACACGTATCCGGTTTGTGACTTAGAGTCATCAGATCTGTGTCGAAGCTAAGCGCCGACGTAACCCTTTACGACGAGCTCTTCGTCACCTCCATAAACGAGAAACATGTCCTTTGTCCTTTTCAGTACTTCAGGATATTCTTGACCGCTGTCCGGTGTTCCTTGCGGGATTACTTTGGTACCTTCCTACCAAACTTACGGCAAGGTTTACATCAGGTCCTGGTACACAGCATTGCATACATAATAGATCCTATGGCCGAGGCATAGGGATGACGCTCATCTCTTCTTTATCTTTTGTCGTGGTCGGGGCATTGAGCCGAGCTCAATCTCACACCTTGCAGTACAGGCAAGAACCCTTTCTTGGACCGATCCATTTTGAACTTCTTCAAAATCTTATCAAGGTATGTGCTGAAGGAAATATGCCCTAGAGGCAATAATAAAGTTATTATTTATTTCCTTATATCATGATAAATGTTTATTATTCATGCTGAAATTGTATTAACCGGAAACATAATACATGTGTGAATACATAGACAAACAGAGTGTCACTAGTATGCCTCTACTTGACTAGCTCGTTAATCAAAGATGGTTATGTTTCCTAACCATAGACATGTGTTGTCATTTGATTAATGGGATCACATCATTAGGAGAATGATGTGATTGACATGACCCATTCCATTAGCTTAACACTTGATCGCTTAGTATGTTGTTAATGCTTTCTTCATGACCCATACATGTTCCTGTAACTATGAGATTATGCAACTCCTGTTAACGGAGGAACACTTTGGTACTACCAAACGCCACAACGAATCGGGTGATTATAAAGGAGTACTACAGTGTGTCTCCAAAGGTACTTGTTGGGTTGGCGATTTCGAGATTAGGTTTTGTCACTCCGATTATCGGAGAGGTATCTCTAGGCCTTCTCGGTGATACACATCACTTAAGCCTTGCAAGCATTACAACTAATGAGTTAGTTGTAAGATGATGTATTACGGAACGAGTAAAGAGACTTACCGGTAACGATATTGAACTAGGTATTGATACCGACGATCGAATCTCGGGTAAGTAACATACCGATGACAAAGGGAACAACGATGTCGTTATGCGGTTTGACCGATAAAGATCTTCGAGAATATGTAGGAACCAATATGGGCATCCAGGTTCCGCTATTGGTTATTGACCGAGAATGGTTCTAGGTCATGTCTACATAGTTCTCGAACCCGTAGGGTCCGCACGCTAACGCTTCGATGACAGTTCATTATGAGTTTATAAGTATTGATGCACGAAGGTTGTTCGAGTCCCGGATGTGATCACGGACATGACGAGGAGTCTCAAATGGTCGAGACATAAAGATTGATATATTGAAGCCTACATTTGGACATCGGAAGTGTTCCGAGTGAAATCGAATTTATCTGAGTACCGGAGGTTACCGGAACCCCCGGAGGTCTATGGGCCTTAATGGGCCATAAGAGAGAAGAGGAAGGGCGGCCAGGTGGGCTGCGCCCCCTCCCCTCTAGTCCGAATAGGACAAGGAGGGGGCGCGCCTTCCCTCTTCCCCTCCTCCAATCCTAATCCAACTAGGAGAGGGGAGTCCTACTCCCGGTGGGAGTAGGACTCCTCCAGCGCCTCCCAAGGCTGGCCGCACCCCTTGGCTCCTTTATATACGGGGCAGGGGCACCCCATGATACACAAGTTGATCTACGGATCTTTCCTTAGCTGTGCGGTGCCCCTTCCACCATATTCCACTTGGTCATATCGTCATGAGCTTAGGCGAAGCCTGCGCCGGAGAAGTCATATCGTCAGCGGAGCTTAGGCGAAGCCTCGCGCCGGTGGAGCATCAACATCGCCACCACGCCGTCAGGTTGACGGAACTCATCCCCGACACTTTGCTGGATCGGAGTCCGGGATCGCCATCAAGCTGAATGTGCGTAACTCGGAGGTGCCGACGCTCGGTGCTTGGATCGGTCGGATCGTGAAGACGCACGACTACATCAACCGCGTTGTTATAACGCTTCGCTTTCGGGTCACGAGGGTACGTGGACGGATACTCTCCCTCTCGTTGCTATGCCATCACCATGGTCTTGCGTGATCGTAGGAAATTTTTGAAATTACTACGCTCCCCAACAAAGGGTATCGAGCCTGGTTTTATGCGTTGATGTCATGTGCACGAGTAGAACACAAGTGAGTTGTGGACGATACAAGTCATACCGCCTACCAGCATGTCATACTTTGGTTCAGCGGTATTGTGAGATGAAGCGCCCGGACCGACATTACGCAGACGCTTACGCGAGACTGGTTTCACCGCTCCGAGCACTCGTTGCTTAAAGGTGACCGCGGGTGTCTGCTCTCTCACTTTAGTTGAACCGAGTATGACTACGCCCGTCCTTGAGAAGGTTAAAACGAGTCTATTTGACAAACTATCGCTGTGGTTTTGATGCGAGGTAAGAACGGTTCTTGCTCAGCCCGTAGCAGCCACGTAAAACTTGCAACAACAAAGTAGAGGACGCCTAACTTGTTTTTGCGAGGGCATGTTGTGATGTGATATGGTCAAGACGTGATGCTATATTTTATTGTATGAGATGATCATGTTTTGTAACCGAAGTTATCGGCAATGGCAGGAGCCATATGGTTGTCGCTTATTGTATGAAATGCAACGCCATGTAATTGCTTTACTTTATCACTAAGGAGTAGCGATAGTCGAGAAGCAATAGTTGGCGAGACGACAACGATGCTACGATGGAGATCAAGGTGTCGCTACGGTGACGATGGTGATCATGACGGTGCTTCAGCGATGGAGATCACAAGCACAAGAGGATGATGACCATATCATATCACTTATATTGATTGCATGTGATGTTTATCCTTTATGCATCTTATCTTGCTTTGATTGACGGTAGCATTATAAGATGATCTCTCACTAAAATTATCAAGAAGTGTTCTCCACGAGTATGCACCGCTGCCAAAGTTCAGAGTACCCGGACACCACGTGATGATCGGGTGTGATAAGTTCTACGTCCATCTACAACGGTGCAAAACAGTTGCACACGCGAATACTCAAAGTTAAACTTGACGAGCCTTGCATATAACAGATATGGCCTCGGAACACGAGACCGAAGGTCGAGCGTGAATCATATAGTAGATATGATCAACATAGTGATGTTCACCATTGAAACTACTCCGTCTCACGTGATGATCGGACATGGTTTAGTTGATTTGGATCACGTGTTCACTTAGATGACTAGAGAGATGTCCGTCTAAGTGGGAGTTTTTAATATGATTAATTGAACTTAAATTTATCATGAACTTAGTACCGATAGTATTTTGCTTGTCTATGTTTCTTCGTAGATAGATGGCTCGTCTTTGTTGTTCCGTTGAATTTTAATGCGTTCCTTGAGAAAGCAAAGTTGAAAGATGATGGTAGCAATTACACGGACTGGGTCCGTAATTTGAGGATTATCCTCATTGCTGCACGAAAAATTACGCCCTGGAAGCACCACCGGGTGACAGGCCTGCTGCAGATCTTGAGCCGAAGTTGTGAACGTCCCGCAAAGCAAAGTGATGACTACTCAATAGTTCAGTGTGCCATGCTTTACGGCTTAGAACTGGTCTTCAACGACGTTTTGAACGTCATGGAGCATATGAGATGTTCCAGAGTTGAAGTTAATATTTCAAGCAAATGCCCGGATTGAGAGATATGAAGTCTCCAATAAGTTCTATAGCTGCAAGATGGAGGAGAATAGTTACATCGGTGAGCACATACTCAAAATGTCCGGGTATAACAATCACTTAATTCAGCTGGGAGTTAATCTTCCGGATGATAGTGTCATTGATGTAATTCTCCAATCATCGCCACCAAGCTACAAGAGCTTCGTGATGAACTATAATATGCAAGGGATGACTAAGACAATTCTGAGCTCTTCGCGATGCTAAAAGCTGCGGAGGTAGAAATCAAGAAAGAGCATCAAGTGTTGATGGTCAACAAGACCACTAGTTTCAAGAAAAGGGCAAAGGGAAGAAGAAGGAAACTTCAAAAGAACAGCAAGAAAGTTGCTCATCAAGAGAAGAAACCCAAGTCGGACCTAAGCCTGAAATCGAGTGTTTTACCGCAAGCGATCGACATCGGAAGCGGAACTGCCCCAAGTATTTGGCGGATAAAAAGGATGGCAAGGTGAACAAAGGTATATGTGATATACATGTTATTGATGTGTACCTTACTAGAGCTCGTAGTAGCACTGGTATTTGATCTTGGTTACATTGCTAATATTTGCAACTCAAACAGGGACTACGGAATAGACGAGCATCGCAAAGGACGAGGTGACGATCTTGGCGTGGGAAATGGTTCCAAAGTCAATGTGATCGCGGTCGGCACGCTACCTCTACATCTACCTTCGGATTAGTTTTAGACCTAAATAATTGTTATTTGGTGCCGGCGTTGAGCATGAACATTATATCTGGATCTTGTTTAATGCGAGACGGTTATTCATTTAAATCAGAGAATAATGGTTGTTCTATTTATATGAGTAATATCTTTTATGGTCATGCACCCTTGAAGAATGGTCTATTCTTGTTGAATCTCGACAAGTAGTGATACACATATTCATAATGTTGAAGCCAAAAGATGCAGAGTTGATAATGATAGTGCAACTTATTTGTGGCATCGCCGCTTAGGTCATATCGGTGTAAAACGCATGAAGAAACTCCATCGATGGGCTTCGGAATCACTTGATTATGAATCACTTGGTACTTGCGAACCGTGCCTCATGGGCAAGATGACCAAAACGCCGTTCTCGGAACTATGGAGCGAGCAACTGATTTGTTGGAAATCATACATACCGATGTTTGTGGTCCAATGAATGTTGAGGCACGGCGGGTATCGTTATTTTCTCACCTTCACAGATGATTTGAGCAGATATGGGTATATCTACTTAATGAAACACAAATCTGAAACATTTGAAAAGTTCAAAGAATTTCAGAGTGAAGTAGAAAATCATCGTAACAAGAAAATAAAGTTTCTACGATCTGATCGTGGAGGAGAATATTTGAGTTACGAGTTTGGTTTACATTTGAAACAATGTGGAATAGTTTCGCAACTCACGCCACCCGGAACACCACAGAGAAATGGTGTGTCCGAACGTCGAATCGTGCTTTACTAGATATGGTGCGATCTATGATGTCTATTTCGATTTACCGCTATCGCTTTGGGGTTATGCTTTAGAGACGGCCGCATTCACGTTAAATAGGACACCGTCAAAATCCGCTGAGACGACGCCTTATGAACTGTGGTTTGGCAAGAAACCAAAGTTGTCGTTTCTTAAAGTTTGGGGCTGCGATGCTTATGTAAAGAAACTTCAACCAGATAAGCTCAAACCCAAATCGGAAAAATGTGTCTTCATAGGATACCCAAAGGAGACTGTTGGGTACACCTTCTATCACAGATCTGAAGGCATGATTTTCGTTGCTAAATTCGGATCCTTTCTAGAGAAGGAGTTTCTCTCGAAAGAAGTGAGTGGGAGGAAAGTAGAACTTGATGAGATAATCAGTATCTACTCCCTTATTGGAAAGTAGTTCATCACAAGAAATGGTTCTGTGACAACTACACCAATTAGTGAGGAAACTAATGATGATGATCATGAAGCTTGAGATCAAGTTACTCTTGAACCTCGAGGTCAACCAGAGTAAAATACGCACTGTGAGTGGTACGGTAATCTTATTCTGGAAGTCATGTTACTTGACCATGGCGAACCTACAAACTTTGGAGAAGCCTGTATTTACAAGAAAGTGAGTGGGAGCTCTGTAGCATTTCTGATATTATATGTGGACGACATATTATTGATTGGAAATGATATAGAATTTCTGGATAGCATAAAAGGATACTTGAATAAAAGTTTTTCAATGAAAGACCTCGGTGAAGCTGCTTACATATTGGGCATCAAGATCTATAGAGATAGATCAAGACGCTTAATTGGACTTTCACAAAGCACATACCTTGATAAAGTTTTGAAAAAGTTCAAAATGGATCAGGCAAAGAAAGGTTTTTTACCTGTGTTGCAATGTGTAAGATTGAGTCAGACTCAATGCCCGACCACAGCAGAAGATAGAGAGAAAATGAAAGATGTTCCCTATGCTTCAGCCATAGGCTCTATCATGTATGCAATGCTGTGTACCAGACTGACGATGCTTAGCTGTAAGCTTGGCAGGAAGGTACCAAAGTAATCCAGAGTGGATCATTGGACAGCGGTCAAGAACATCCTGAAATACCGAAAAGGACTAAGGATATGTTTCTCGATATGGAGGTGACAAAGAGCTAGTCGTAAATGGTTACGCCGATGTAAGCTTTGACACCGATCCGGACGATTCTAAATCGCAAACCGGATACGTGTTTTTATTAAACGGTGGAGCTGTCAATTGGTGCAGCTCTAAACAAAGCGCCGTGGCGGGATCTACATGTGAAGCGGAGTACATAGCTGCTTGAAGCAGCAAATGAAGGAGTCTGGATGAAAGAGTTCATTTCGATCTAGGTGTCATACCTAGTGCATCGGGACCGATGAAGATCTTCCGTGACAATCTTGGTGCAATTGCCTTGGCAAAGGAATCCAGATTTCACAAGAGGACCAAGCATATCAAAAGACGCTTCAATTCCATTCGGGACCAAGTCCAAGTGGGAGACATAGAGATTTGCAAAATACATACGGATCTGAATGTTGTTGACCCGCTGACTAAGCCTCTTCCACGAGCAAAACATGATCAGCACCAAGACTCCATGGGTGTTAGGATCATTACTTTGTAATCTAGATTATTGACTCTAGTGCAAGTGGGAGATCAAGGAAATATGCCCTAGAGGCAATAATAAAGTTATTATTTATTTCCTTATATCATGATAAATGTTTATTATTCATGCTGAAATTGTATTAACCGGAAACATAATACATGTGTGAATACATAGACAAACAGAGTGTCACTAGTATGCCTCTACTTGACTAGCTCGTTAATCAAATATGGTTATGTTTCCTAACCATAGACATGTGTTGTCATTTGATTAATGGGATCACATCATTAGGAGAATGATGTGATTGACATGACCCATTCCATTAGCTTAACACTTGATCGCTTAGTATGTTGTTAATGCTTT
Source organism: Aegilops longissima (assembly GCA_021605205.1). Lineage (NCBI taxonomy): Eukaryota > Viridiplantae > Streptophyta > Magnoliopsida > Poales > Poaceae > Aegilops > Aegilops longissima. The sequence goes on along the minus strand of CM038680.1, from coordinate 371,017,658 downwards.
CTTCATGACCCATACATGTTCCTCGTAACTATGAGATTATGCAACTCCTGCTTACCGGAGGAACACTTTGGTACTACCAAACGTCACAACGTGAATCGGGTGATTATAAAGGAGTACTACAGGTGTCTCCAAAGGTACTTGTTGGGTTGGCGATTTCGAGATTAGGTTTTGTCACTCCGATTGTCGGAGAGGTATCTCTAGGCCTTCTCGGTGATACACATCACTTAAGCCTTGCAAGCATTACAACTAATGAGTTAGTTGTAAGATGATGTATTACGGAACGAGTAAAGAGACTTACCGTAACGATATTGAACTAGGTATTGATACCGACGATCGAATCTCGGGTAAGTAACATACCGATGACAAAGGAACAACGATGTCGTTATGCGGTTTGACCGATAAAGATCTTCGAGAATATGTAGGAACCAATATGGGCATCCAGGTTCCGCTATTGGTTATTGACCGAGAATGGTTCTAGGTCATGTCTACATAGTTCTCGAACCCGTAGGGTCCGCACGCTTAACGCTTCGATGACAGTTCATTATGAGTTTATAAGTATTGATGCACCAAGGTTGTTCGAGTCCCGGATGTGATCACGGACATGACGAGGAGTCTCAAATGGTCGAGACATAAAGATTGATATATTGAAGCCTACATTTGGACATCGGAAGTGTTCCGAGTGAAATCGGAATTTATCGGAGTACCGGAGGTTACCGAACCCCCGGAGGTCTATGGGCCTTAATGGGCCATAAGAGAGAAGAGGAAGGGCCGGCCAGGTGGGCTGCGCGCCCCTCCCCTCTAGTCCGAATAGGACAAGGAGAGGGGGCGGCGCCTTCCTCTTCCCTCCTCCAATCCTAATCCAACTAGAGAGGGGAGTCCTACTCCCTGGGAGTAGGACTCCTCCAGCGCCGCCCCAAGGCTGGCCGCACCCCCTTGGCTCCTTTATATACGGGGCAGGGGCACCCCATGATACACAAGTTGATCTACGGATCTTTCCTTAGCCGTGCAGCGGTGCCCCTTCCACCATATTCCACTTGGTCATATCGTCATGAGCTTAGCGAAGCCCTGCGCGGAGAAGTCATATCGTCATGAGCTTAGGCGAAGCCCTGCGCCGGTGGAGCATCAACATCGCCACCACGCCGTCGGTCGACGGAACTCATCCCGACACTTTGCTGGATCGGAGTCCGGGATCGCCATCAAGCTGAACGTGTGCGTAACTTCGGAGGTGCCGACGCTCGGTGCTTGGATCGGTCGGATCGTGAAGACGCGTACGACTACATCAACAGCGTTGTTATAACGCTTCGCTTTCGGTCTACGAGGGTACGTGGACGGATACTCTCCCCTCTCGTTGCTATGCCATCACCATGGTCTTGCGTGATCGTAGGAAATTTTTTGAAATTACTACATTCCCCAACATGTGCTTTGTGAAAGACCTATGAGGCGTCTCGATCTATCTCTATAGATCTTGATGCCTAATATATAAGCAGCTTCTCCAAGGTCCTTCATTGAAAAACTTTTATTCAAGTAGGCCTTAATGCTGTCCAAGAGTTCTATATTATTTCCCATCAAAAGTATGTCATCTACATATAATATGAGAAATGCTACAGAGCTCCCACTCACTTTCTTGTAAACGCAGGCTTCTCCATAAGTCTCAAGATAAACCCAAACGCTTTGATCATCTCATCAAAGCGAATGTTCCAACTCCGAGATGCTTGCACCAGCCCATAAATGGATCGCTGGAGCTTGCATACTTTGTTAGCATTCTTAGGATCGACAAAACCCTCCGGCTGCATCATATACAGCTCTTCCTTAAGATAACCGTTAAGGAACGCTATTTTGACATCCATCTGCCATATCTCATAATCATAGTATGCGGCAATTGCTAACATGATTCGGACGGACTTAAGCTTCGCTACGGGAGAGAAAGTCTCATCGTAGTCAATCCCTTGAACTTGCCGATAACCCTTAGCGACAAGTCGAGCTTTATAGATGGTGACATTACCATCCGCGTCCGTCTTCTTCTTAAAGATCCATTTATTTTCTATTGCTCGCCGATCATCGGGCAAGTCTGTCAAAGTCCATACTTTGTTTTCATACATGGATCCTATCTCGGATTGCATGGCTTCGAGCCATTTGTTGGAATCTGGGCTCGCCATCGCTTCTTCATAGTTGAAGGTTCACCGTTGTTCAACAACATGATTTCCGTGACAGGGTTGCTGCACACTGGTGCGGAACGTGTCCTAGTGGACCTACGATGTTCAAGAGCAACTTGATCCGAAGTACCTTGATCATCATCATTAATTTCCTCTCCGATCGGTGTAGGCACCACAGAACATTTTCCGAGCTGCACTACTTTCCGGTTCAAGAGGCGTACTTCATCGAGTTCTACTTTCCTCCCACTTACTCCATTCGAGAGAAACTCTTTTTCCGAAAGGATCCGTTCTTGGCAACAAAGATCTTGCCTTCGGTCTAAGGTAGAAGGTATACCCAATGGTTTCCTTAGGGTATCCTATGAAGACGATTTTTCCGACTTGGGTTCGAGCTTTTCAGGTTGAAGTTTCTTGACATAAGCATCGCATCCCCAAACTTTTAGAAACGACAGCTTAGGTTTCTTCCCAAACCATAATTCATACGGTGTCGTCTCAACGGATTTAGACGGTGCCCTATTTAAAGTGAATGTAGCTGTCTCTAGAGCGTATCCCCAAAATGATAGTGGTAAATCGGTAAGAGACATCATAGATCGCACCATATCCAATAGAGTGCGATTACGACGTTCGGACACACCTTACGCTGAGGTGTTCCAGGCGACGTGAGTTGTGAACCGATTCCACATTTCATTAAGTGTGTACCAAATTCGTGACTTAAATATTCTCCTCCACGATCTGATCGTAAGAATTTTATCTTTCGGTCGCATTGATTCTCTACCTCATTCTGAAATTCCTTGAACTTTTCAAAGGTCTCAGACTTGTGTTTCATTAAGTAGACATACCCATATCTACTCAAGTCATCAGTGAGAGTGAGAACATAATGATATCCTCCGCGAGCCTCAACGCTCATTGGACCACACACATCGGTATGTATGATTTCCAATAAGTTGGTTGCTCGCTCCATTGTCCCGGAGAATGGAGTCTTGGTCATTTTGCCCATAAGGCATGGTTCGCATGTGTCAAATGATTCATAATCGAGAGACTCTAAAAGTCCATCAGAATGGAGCTTCTTCATGCGCTTGACACCAATGTGACCAAGGCGGCGATGCCACAAGTATGTGGGACTATCGTTATCAACTTTACATCTTTTGGTATTCACACTATGAATATGTGTAATATTACGCTCGAGATTCATTAAGAATAAACCATTGACCATCGGAGCATGACCATAAAACATATCTCTCATATAAATAGAACAACCATTATTCTCGGATTTAAATGAGTAGCCATCTCGCATTAAACGAGATCCCGATACAATGTTCATGCTCAAACTTGGCACTAAATAACAATTATTGAGGTTTAAAACTAATCCCGTAGGTAAATGTAGAGGTAGCGTGTCGACGGCGATCACATCGACCTTGGAACCATTCCCGACGCCAAGATCGTCACCTCGCCCTTCGCCAGTCTCCGCTTATTCCGCAGCTCTGCTGTGAGTTACAAATATGAGCAACGGCACCGTATCAAATACCTGGAGTTACTACGAGTAATCGGTAAGGTACACATCAATTACATGTATATCAAATATACCTTTAGTGTTGCCGGCCTTCTTGTCCGCTAAGTATTTGGGGCAGTTCCGCTTCCAGTGGCCCTTTCCTTTGCAATAAAAGCACTCAGTCTCAGGCTTGGGTCCATTCTTTGACTTCTTCCCGGCAACTTGCTTACCGGGTGCAGCAACATCTTTGCCGTCCTTCTTGAAGTTCTTCTTACCCTTGCCCTTTTTGAACTCAGTGGTTTTATTGACCATCAACACTTGATGTTCTTTCTTGATTTCAACCTCTGCTGACTTCAGCATTGAGAATACTTCGGGAATGGTCTTCACCATCCCCTGCATATTGTAGTTCATCACAAAGCTCTTGTAGCTTGGTGGGAGCGATCAAGGATTCTGTCAATGACCGCCTCGTCGGGAGGTTTATGTCCATTGGGACGGGCGGTTGTGCAACCAGACATTTTGAGTATGTGCTCACCGATGTAACTGTTTTCCTCCATCTTACAACTATAGAACTTGTCGGAGACTTCATATCTCTCGACCCGGGCTTGAGCTTGGAAAACTAGTTTCAGCTCCTCGAACATCTCATATGCTCCGTGTTGCTCAAAACGCTTTTGAAGCCCCGGTTCTAAGCTGCAAAGCATGCCACACTGAACGAGGGAGTAATCATCAACACGAGACTGCCAAGCATTCATAATGTCTTGGTTCTCTGGGACGGGTGCATCACCTAGCGGTCCTTCTAGGACATATTGTTTCCTAGCAGCTATGAGGATGATCTCGTGTTCCGGACCCATCCGATAGTTGCTGCCATCATCTTTCAGCTTGGTTTTCTAGGAGCGTTGAAGTTCATGTTGACATGAGCGTTGGCCATTTGATCTACAAGACATATTTGCAAAGGTTTTAAACTAAGTTCATGATAATTAAGTTCATCTAATCAAATTATTTTAATGAACTCCCACTCAGATTAGACATCCCTCTAGTCATCTAAGTGTTACACGATCCGAGTTGACTAGGCCGTGTCCGATCATCACATGAGACGGACTAGTCATCATCGGTGAACATCTCCATGTTGATCGTATCTTCCATACGACTCGTGTACGACCTTTCGGTCTCCATGTTCCGAGGCCATGTCTGTACATGCTAGGCTCGTCAAGTTAACCCTAAGTGTTTTGCATGTATAAAACTGTCTTACACCCGTTGTATGTGAACGTAAGGATCTATCACACCGATCATCACGTGGTGCTTCAAACGCATTTAACTTTAGCAACGGCATACGCTAGGGGAGAACACTTCTTGAAATTGTTGTAAGGGATCATCTTATTTACTACCGTCGTTCTAAGTAAACAAGATGCATAAACATAATAAACATCACATGCAATTATATAGTAGTGACATGATATGGCCAATATCATATAGCTCCATTGATCTCCATCTTCGGGGCTCCATGATCATCTTGTCACCGGCATGACACCATGATCTCCATCATCGTGTCTTCATGAAGTTGTCACGCCAACGACTACTTCTACTTCTATGGCTAACGCTTTTAGCAATAAAGTAAAGTAATTTACATGGCGTTCTTCAATGACACGCAGGTCATACAAAAATAAAGACAACTCCTATGGCTCCTGCCGTTGTCATACTCATCGACATGCAAGTCATGATTCCTATTACAAGAACATGATCTCATACATCACAATATGTCATTCATCATTCATCACAACTTTGGCCATATCACATCACATGACAATTGCTGCAAAAACAAGTTAGACGTCCTCTAATTGTTGTTGCATCTTTACGTGGCTGCAATTGGGTTCTAGCAAGAACGTTTTCTTACCTACGAATAACCACAACGTGATTTTGTCAACTTCTATTTACCCTTCATAAGGACCCTTTCATCGAATCCGCTCCAACTAAAGTGGGAGAGAGAGACACCGCCAGCCACCTTATGCAACTAGTGCATGTCACCGGTGGAACCGGTCTCACGAAGCGCACGTAAGGTTGGTCCGGCCGCTTCATCCCACAATACCGCTGAAGAAAGATAAGACTAGTAGCGGCAAGCAAGTTGACAAGATCTACGCCCACAACAAAATTGTGTTCTACTCGTGCAAAGAGAACTACGCATAGACCTAGCTCATGATGCCTTTGTTGGGGAACGTTGCGAGAAAATTAAAAATTTTCCTACGGTTTCACCAAGATCCATCTATGAGTTCATCTAAGCAATGAGTCATGGGAGAGATTGCATCTACATACCACTTTGTAGATCGCGAGCGGAAGCGCTCAAAAGAACGGGGTAGAAGTAGTCGTTCTCGCCGTGATCCTATCACCGGAGATCCTAGCGCCGAACGGACGGCACCTCCGCTGCTCAACACACGACGGGACGGAGACGTCTCCTCCTTATTGATCCAGCAAGGGGAAGGAGAGGTTGATGATGATCCAGAAAGCACGACGGCGTGGTGGTGGATGTGTGAGAGACTCGGCAGGCTTCGCCAAGCTGCTGCAAGGGAGGAGGAGAGGTGTAGCAGGGGAGGGAGGCGCTGAACTTCAGGTGCGGCTGCCCCTCCTCCTCCCTTTATATAGGCCCTCAGGGGCGCCACCCTGGGGATCCCATCTCCCAGGGGGGCGGCCAAGGGGGTGGAGTGCCCCAAGGCAGTGGGCGCCCCACCCTAGGGTTTCAACCCTAGGCGCAGGGGGTGGGCCAAGGGGGGCGCACCAGCCCACTATGGGCTGGTTCCCCTCCCCACTTCAGCCCATGGGGCCCTCCGGGATGGGTGGCCCCACCCGGTGGACCCCCGGGACCCTTCCGGTGGTCCCGGTACAATATCGGGTGACCCCAAAACTTTCCCGATGGCCGAAATACCACTTCCTATATATAATTCTTTACCTCCGACCATTCCGAACTCCTCGTGACGTCAGGGATCTCATCGAGACTCAACAACATTCGTATACTGCATACTCATATTCATACAACCCTAGCGCCACCGAACCTTAGTGTGTAGACCCTACGGGTTCGGGAGACACGTGAGACATGATCGAGACGACTCTCGGGCAATAACCAACAGCGGATCTGGATATCCATGTTGGCTCCTACATGCTCCTCGATGATCTCATCGGATGAACCACGATGTCGAGGATTCAAACAATCCCGTATACAATTCCCTTTGTCAATCGGTATGTTACTTGCCCGAGATTCGATCGTCGGTATCCCAATACCTCGCTCAATATCGTTACGGAAAGTCACTTTACTCGCATCAGTAATGCATGATCCCGTGACCGGACACTTGGTCACTTTGAGCTCATTATGATGATGCACTACCGAGTGGGCCCAAGTGATACCTCTCCGTAACACGGAGTGACAAATCCCGCCTCGATCCGTGTCAACCCAATGACACTTTCGGAGATACCTGTAATGCACCTTTATAGTCACCCGATTACGCCAGACGTTTGGTACACCCAAAGCACTCTTACGGTATCCGGAGTTACACGATCTCATGGTCTAAGGAAGAGATACTTGACATTGAAAAGCTCTAGCAAAACGAACTACACGATCTTGTGCTATGCTTAGGATTGTCTTGTCCATCACATCATTCTCATAATGATGTGATCCCGTTGTCAATGACATCCAATGTCCATAGTCAGGAAACCGTGACTATCTGTTGACCAACGAGCTAGTCAACTAGAGGCTCACTAGGGACATGTTGTGGTCTATGTATTCACACGTGTATTACAATTTCCGGATAATACAATTATAGCATGAATAAAAGACAATTATCATGAACAAGGAAATATAATAATAATCCCTTTTATTATTGCCTCTAGGGCATATTTCCAACAAGGAGCTATCCTTTTGTGTAGGTACGAGGGACTTGTGCGTGGCCTCCTACTGGATTGATTCCTTGGTTCTCAAAAACTGAGGGAAATACTTACGCTACTTTGTCGTGATCATCCTATCCTCTTCGGGAAATCCAACGCAGTTGCTCGTGGAGGTAGCACGCGCCGCTCTACATCCACCAAGATATATGTATGCACACGTCATGACCTGAATGACAACGCCACGCACGCTTCGACCAGGTGGGCCCCACCGTCAGACACTTCCTTGCTCATGAAGATGTTCTTTGGTGGGTCCCAAAGCAATGTCGGGGCTTAATCATTTTTTTTGCCCGGACGCACTTCCTTGCGTATAAGATGTAGCTGGTGGGTCCCAGCAATGTGGGGCTTAATCGTTTTTTTTTTTGCCCGGACGCACTTCCTTCCGCATGGCATAAGGTGTAGCTGGTGGGTTCCAAGAGAATGGGGAAACTTTTTTTCGCAAATATGGTGGTCCAAAATTTCAATCACATTCAAACTGATTTTAAAATAAATGTATATCAATATAAAATCCAACAAATTCTCCACGCATAAAAATTAATGTAATTTAAAATCTTGAAATGAATTTTTTTGAAACTAATTGCCGGTTTGATGTGTTTTAAAATGTACAACCCATTTCTCATTATCGATGGGCCATTTTCGCCAACCAATGAAAGCTCTCCTCGTTTTGAAAGAGTTGCAGCCCAACAGCCCGACAAAGCGACTTACTTGGCAAATCACAAAAACTGGTTGTGGCCGTGGACCCACTGTCGCCTCTCCACGACAGTACTCTTCCGATGGAAGTCGTTCCTTGACCATGTTGACCACGCTGCTGGAGAGCACCACGGCGGTGGACAATGACGAGGCCTAGGAAGGGGACGAGGCGGGCAAAGGGAAACCAGCGGAGAGGAGTACGAGGTTCACTGGTTCGGCTGCGGTGTGAGGCTGCCCACTGCAGGCCTGGCCAGCGGTGGGAATAGTAGGGCGGTGAGGCCTCTGGCAAGACAACCGCCCACGGGAGGCAGGAGCATGCGGCACGACCGGCGCTGCTTTGGGCGGCTGGAGCAAGAAGACCAGAGGTTGAAGAAGCACTATGGCCGTTGGATGGACATCATACGGTCACTGGAGCTAGAATCATTCATATTGACTAAGTTGAGAAAGCCCTTCGTCCCCGTCAACTTAGTAGGCCCACAAGACAGCCTCCCACCAAGGTGGGTCCCAGCTAGCCGGGGGAGTATTAATTTTTTTATGCGTAATAAGGAGGCACTTCCGTTGGGTCCGAGCTGACAGCCGGGGGAACGTTTTTTTTTGCGAAATACGGTGGCCCGTCCGGTGGGTCCCAGCAATGTGGGAAACGATTTTTCAGAAAATCTGTTGGCCCGTCCGGTGGGTCCCCGCTGTCGGTGGAGGAATAATTATTTTCCGCGTAATAAGGAGGCACTTCCTTGCGGCTGCCGTGGACCCAGCTGTCAGCCTCTCCATGTACAGTACTCTTCCGATGGAAGTCGGTCGTTGACCACATTGACCACGCCGCGCCGAGAGCACCACGGCGGTGGACAACGGCGAGGCCTAGGAAGGGGACGACGCGGAGCCGGGCCACGGAAGGCAGGAGCAGGCGGTAGCACAGCCGACCACGGGAGGCAAGAGCAGGCGGCACGACCGGCGCTGCTTTGGGCGGCTGGAGCAAGAAGACCAGAGGTTGAAGAAGCACTATGGTCGTTGGATGGACATCATACGGTCACTGGAGTATTGACTAAGTTGAAAAAGCCCTCCGTCCGCGTCAACTTAGTAGGCCCACAAGTCAGCCCAACAATATGGTGGGTCCGAGCTAGCAGGGGGTATTCATTTTTTTGCGCGTAATAAGGAGGCACTTCCTTGCGTGCGAAGATATAGCTGGTGGGTCCGACCTGTCAGCGGAGGGAACGTTTTTTTTGTGAAATACAGAGGCCCTTCCCGTGGGTCCTAGCTGTCAGGTGGAGGAATCATTATTTTGCGCGTAATAAGGAGGAATTTCCTTGCATGCGGCCGTGGACCCAGCTGTCAGCCTCTCCACGTATAGTCCACTTCCGATGGATGTCGTTCATTGACCACGTTGACCAGGCCGCGCCGAGAGCACCAGGGCGGTGGACGACGGCGAGGCCTAGCAAGGGAACGACACGGAGGCAGGGAATACTCGGCAGTTGTTTCCCACGCGGAGGAGTACGAGGGTTTACTGGTTTGTCTGCCGTCGCCGGAGAATAACAGCATGCGTGGGTGAGTAGAGGGATGGCTAGGCCAGCAATGGGAGTACGGTGGGGCCGTGAGGCTCTTGCTGGCAGCATAGCCGACCCAGCGGGAGGAGGGAGAGCAGTCCTCCGGGCGCTTGTTTGAGCATTTGGAGCATGAAGAGCAGAGATTGAAGAAGACGACGGCCGTTGGATGGACATCCAACGATCCAACGCTCTCGTGTGTTGACTAAGTTGAAAGGGCGTATGCAAAGGCCAACCTTTTTTTATGAAAGCATACGCGTCAACCTGTAGTAGGCGCACAAGTCAGCCTCAAACATATGGAAAACAGCATACATCCCATCTGCCATTATTTCTAATAATGTACAGCCCATTTGCTAATTCTTAAGGTTTTTTTATAGCCCATCTTCTTTTTGTTAGCATTACACCCCATATTGTGGCCACGGTTAAAAAGTATACGAATTTTGCATATTTCGGTGTGGTCAACTGTTTTTAATCTAGAAATATCGATTCACATTCAAACTATTTTGAAAATAATTTATATAAATATAAAATCCAAATAATTGTCCACGATAAAAATCAATGGAATTTAAGATCTTGTAATGAAAAAATTGAAACTAATTCCGGTTTGATGTGTTTTAAAAAGTACAAGCCATTTCGGGCAAACCGAATGAAACTCTCATCGCCTTGAAAGATTTGCAGCCCAAAGAGGGCCGATAAAGCAAGTAGGCCTTGTTTGGGTATTTCTTTTAAAAAATAGAACTGGGCTAGCCATTTTCAGCAAGAAAAAACACAACTGGGCTCATGATGTGGTAAACATAAATAAAACCTGGCTAGACGGGCCACAGCCCCGCAGACAGCCCCCGTTGTTACCCTGATCCGTCGCTAAAACTAGTATAAATAACAACCGCTTATTCCTCAAAAAACTACGCGACTTGTCGGGTCCTCGTGTCACCGCTCGTAGTGTAATTCTCTCGTTTATTGACTACGTTGACAATGGCGTGAGCCCCAGATGTCCAACCATTAGGAGGAACCATATTTTTGGGCTTGTACTATAGAGGCACTTGCTTGCGTACTGCCATGACGCTGGTGGGTCCCTACTGTCATCCTCTCCACGTACAATCATCTCCTTGTTCCTCTCGGTTGTTGACGACGTTGACAACGCAAGAGGGCGGTGCACCGCGCACGGCGAGCGAACCAAGGCCGCAAGGCGGAGGACGACGGCGAGGCCTCGGACGGAACGAACAGGAGCCGTTGAAGATGCGCCAGTCTAGTCGCAGCGAGGGGAGTACGAGGTTGATCGTTCGGCACGCGGTGCGTGTTGGGGCTGACGTCGCCGGAGAATAACAGAACATGTGGGGAATAGAGGAGGACTGGCCAACGTTGGAGGGTACGTGCACGGTAGGGCGGCGAGGCGCAGCCAGCCATGGAGGCGCGAGAAGCGGAGCCGACGGGTGGTTTGGTTTGGGCGGCCGGAGGAAGAAGAAGACAAGAGATAGAAGATACACGACAGATGTTGGATGTCAATCCAACGGCTGGTAGGCGAATCGCTTGTTGGTGGCTAGTAAGTCGACACCACCTTGGATAGGCTATTTCTTGCGGGTCCCAAATGTCGAATCCAAATCTGTCACGGTCATGCAACCTTTCCTATGAAAATTTACAGCCCATTTGATGTGCTAGTTCGAAATAAGTTTGTGGGTGCTGGTGGGGGCTAATCACTTGGCTTCTGTAATGCACAGTGAGCTCAAGCAGCCGGCGTGAGTGATGTTATTTCCCTTGGTTGTGATTTGTTACAATATTTCACTCTAAATTAAACGAATGGCAAGCCATTTGCCTTGTTTCAAAGAAAATATGACAGTCACAGCCGAGTTGAAAAGGGCAGGAACATCTAACTCCAGCTTACAAACTGTACAAAAGCACGAGGGTTGATTGTTCATCAGGTTTACAAAAAAACCCAGATTGAAAAGGGCAACAACATCTAACTCCAAAGACTGTTTGGTAGTCACGGTCAAATGGATCGGTCAGGTCCATAGAATGAACATCTCGGTCGTAAAATTTACTGGATTATGACCACAATATGTTGTAAATAGAAGCCCAACACGTTCAAAAGCTCTTTTGCCCACCTGAAACTCCTTTTTTGCTCTTCGACATACCCATCCGTCAAAACCATGCTGCTGATAAACTTAAGCTTGATGAACAATAGTAACCTCGCATTCAGCAGGAAGAATGTGACAAATCTTGTGTTTGCACGGTTGGCTACATATCGTTCTAGCGTTATTGTCTTCAATCAAATCTCATGAGAAGTGAGAAAATCCCGATGCTTACGAATCCACCGATTGGTTATAACTTTCTTACCCCGTCCTGTTGGCTAAATAGACATGAAGATTGAAAACAGTTAAGGTCTAAAAGAAGAGTGTCGAAAGAGCAACAACTGAACGGTTAATTCTAGTACACTATATGCGGGCTTCCAATGTGCGTGAAATTATCACCTTTATATACAACTTCTCCAGACATGGAAAGCATTGCAGCAAGCCAATAATCTTGTTCAGATCAAAACTATTCATTTGGATATATAAGATCTTGACAGAATCCAGCACCATTGATAGGCCATCCATGGAGAAACTCTTCATTGAGCATAGAACATAATATTAGTACAAAATGTGTACTCCAAGATGATATATAAATTATGCGCAAAAATTTAAAATGCAGCTTATGGTTACAAGTGTAGATGATAATATAAAGTACCTGAAGAACTGTGGAGCCAAACACCATATTGAAATGAGCACAGAGATCATGTATTACACCCAAGGTCTCCAGTTTAGGCGCAGAGAGGACGGTTATTTGCAACGGTGAATAACTAGAATCAAGGATCAACCTTTGAAGTGAAGGGCATCTTGGATGATGAGCTGCCTTCCGTCAAAAGAAATTCCAATTCTTACAAGGTTAGGCGACTTTATTTGGAGACAACCGATTCTAACTATGAAAACAAGCACCAAGCACTCCAGCGCAGGGCAACTAGAGTGGATGATGCTGTGCAATGAGGCCTCCGATATCTGAACCCACACAAGTGAAAGTTTCTTGAGAAATGGGAGTCAAAGGTTTAGTACCAGATATGTCTGTAGGTAGCACAACGCAAAGGTGGCGGTGTGGAGAGAGGAGGAAAACCGCGAGATGGACATCGGTCTTTGAGGCACAAGTTCATGGCGTTCGGTATGTGGTATGTGATTTCGGGGAATAGTAGAACTCAAGCAGCTGTAGTTCGTGAATTGAGGGATTTCAGCCAGGCGCCCACCGTGCAGGGCATGGTATGCTTGCTCGAGGTAGCATGATGGGATGCGAGAGGCTTTGAGCGGAGCCACAGTGGGAGGAGATGATGGCTCTGGGATTTCAAAATCATTGAAGAGAGATAGTGACGAAAGTCAAGATTAGGGCACGGGCGCCATAGAGGCGCCACCGAATTGAGAGGACTTGGGTGCGGCAGCAATCCTTGGTGGGGAGAAGCGAGATGATCTCCCAAGGATGGCGTCCGGAGATCGTTGATGCGGTCCACCCGAGATTCTCTGAGTTCTGGGATCCGGTGGGGCGGGGTCGCCGCTTCTCCCAGCAGCTGTTTAAAAGGGATCTACAACAGTATCGCCAGCCAAGGGAGCCTCATCTTCTTGGCGCTGGGGTCACCGACTCCATTTTCCTCGAGGCGTCGCGTCGCTCATGGATTTGAGCAGAGTAACGAATGACGAGCCTAGTTGTAGTTTGAGCGAAGAAGAAGGGGAGCTGGGGTTTTTTTGTAGGAGTGAGGAAGAAGGGGAGCTGGGGTTTTCTGTAGGAATTTGGGGGCACGAGTGGAGCGAGCTGACGTGAGGTGGGTGGGAGCGAGGAGGAAGAAGAGCACCAGGTTTTTTGGGGGGTGTCTTTGGGTGTGGGTAGCGCCTTTTGAATTGATTTTACTACTTACTAGTGTGGATTGGCTGTTTTGTCTTGGGCCCAGAGAAACAATTACTACTAGTACAGTGGAGACACTCTACAGCTACCCATAAAAACAATTACTACTAGTACAATGGAGACACTCTACCACTTATGGCTCCTCCTAGGTCATTGAAACGTCTCCCTCTACTGAATGCCGTTATACTTTTGTTCACCGACATGCGGGCCATGCAGCCTTGGGCCCAAATGCCATCCACCAAATTAGAAGGCAGTATGCGACGGAGAGTCACCCGGTCGAAGCGCCGGCAAGAACGAGCCGTCAGATCACAAAACCCCACCTCCACGCATCTAAGTTTGACGGACGAAGCAACCATCATTTCACTCTTCGTTGAATCCCTTCTCCTCACCGTCTTCAAGAAAGGCAACACTCAGATCCGCCTTCGTTCTTCTCTCCCAATGAAGGGAAGGTAAGCGGATCCGTGATGTTGGTATATTTTCGTTCAGAGAAAAAAAGAACTTTTGCAAAGCGAGAATCGATCCTCACTCTCTTTTTGTTTCATTGTCATTGCGATTGTGTTTTCCTTTCAAGTGGTCTCCTAGTATTCGCTCGGTTTCATGATGGACCAAGGAGAACTAGGCAAAGATCTGCCGATATTGGAGCAGACGCGGAGGCTGATCCCCAAGAGACAAAGAGCTCCAAGAAGATGGAGGAAGCCACCGAGCCGACCCGAGACACGCTCACGGCCACTCTTGAGATGGTCAACGCCCGTTTGAGGTTACAGCCCCGTGGCACTGCAGAGCAGTTTTCCCCTTCGAGGATGTGTCCCCCCCCCGAGCTGCCCAAGGTGATTTCCTTCTTTGCCGATCTCGATTGTGGTTTTTCATCTAAGTATGTGGTGATTTTTTAGAAAAGGAAGTATGTGGTGATTAATAATGCAAAATTTTATTAGCTTCGATGCCATGCTATACATAGTGGTTTAAATAACTTGTGTTTCTTATACTAAAAAGTAATTCAGAATTTGTTTCTGTTTCAATTAGAGCCCTGATGCAGACAAGGATTGTGTGGTTGTGCATGTCACTCGCTATGAGGCGGACGACCTGAATATACGCACTGGGAAAACAGAGTTCTTAGGTGTTGGATCCTAGAAGCCATTTGCGGTTATACCAATGAAGAGGTGTATTCCAGCTTCACTGTTGTCAGGCGTGTTGTCCAGGGCGTACTGAAGCACAAGAAGTTCAAAGCTACTCCTTCGTTTGTGAGGCATACTGTTCTTGTCAAGCTTACGCAGGAAGATGATGTGGCATGCCTCCACAAACAAGTTTATCAATGGCAAGGCCACAAGGTTGTCTTCATGAAGGTTCACAGGATTGAGCTGCTGCGGGACGTCCTCGATGATGTTCATGGCAAGGTCCGTCTTGTGTCCAGCCCAAATTAGATCGAGGCATTAAATAGTTGCCCCAGCTAGTGTTTAATAATAGTTTGGATTGTGTCTAATTATCCGAACCTTGCCTGTTATCGACCCCTCTGCGGCTAGTACTCTGTTTGAATCTCTATGGGAACTGCTGCTACTTTTGTGTGCCCGTGAATCATATAAGCAACTATGTATCTTGTTAAAGTGGTTCATGCAGTTAATTGAGGCCACAATGTAATAAATTCCAAACGTTCAACGCTAGTCCAGCGCTCATGTGGAACACTCACATTAAACTCGTCTTCATAAAAATCTTGAAAAGCATAAGTTAAGCAGTTTTATACATCTCAATGATTCATAGAACATAACAAACATATACTAGTTCACAGCAAAAGACAAAGTTGTGAGAAGGTTTACAAATCAGGAAAAAAACAAGCAAGGCTTCTCTGAGCAAAGGGCCTCCCGGCAGGCTTAAATTTCCTGGAGTTCACTCTGGTTTTTTCTTGTTGCCACCATCTAGGGTTAGGTTCTCTCATTCCAGAATAACCAATTATAATTGTGGTCTCATCTAGAATGCTGAACTGAACCATGCGATGTAATTGACCGGTGAAATTCTTGTGCATTCCACTAAATTTAAGCACCGCTATTTGCAGAAATAAGCAGACCACAATGCCTCTTGTCCGCGACCTGTCCAAAAACCTTTGTGCAGCCGTGCCGGCTAGTCCTCGGTCCATGGATGAACTGGTAGAAAGTGCATTCCAGACTAGGATGCAGTTGTTTTCGCTCATCCCTGCACTGCAATCAGGAAGTAAAACGTACGATCAGCTTCGCTTAGATTGCGTTGGTCATTCTACCTTAGTTACTACCAATGTAGGGATACCTTGAAGACGGGAGGTTAGACGGCGGTAACGAGGGATAGCCATCTCATTTTGCGCAGTTGTACTAAAACTGAGGTGTGTGCTTTTGATTGCGCGGATAGAAACGATACGGAGACAGACATCCCGAAACGATATGGAGACAGACATCCCTGTTTGCGCAAATATGAAATACGGTTATTTAAACAGTGATAGATATTACTACTTTCCCTCGTTTCCTCTTAGAACCAAGTCCTAGATTCATGCTACAACTTTCCCACTTTCTTCCCTGTTTGAACCAACGCTTTGAGTTGACTGTATGAACTAGCTTTACTTCTAATAATAGTAGAAGTCTAGGTGGCTTTGGAACAGCGGACAGAAGTAGAAAAGGATCCACACGAAGGGGGAAGAGCTGGGGCAGTAGAGCAAGGCAGGTTTCGAAGGAATATATACCTGAGGGTCGTCGGCATGTGGCAAAGACGGCGTTGGGAGGCCGCATCTTGGCCACAATACCGCAGGGAGGAAGAAGGGGTCGGAGGCCCTCCCGAGCCAGCGCTCTCTCGGAGAGAACGGCACGGCCGCCGATCGGGACGCGCGGGCAGCCGTTGGTCTCCTCCCTCGCCACCGATGACACCGTGAGCGATGCACCTACACCCCTGCCCGGTCGAGGTTGTCGGCGGATTTGTGACCAGCCGTGAGCTGAGAGAGAGTGTGGCCACCTATGTCTTGCTTAGATCGGAGAGCATGAGAGAGTGAGCGAGAGGAACCCTAGTAAAGCAAGCGCTAAGGCTCCTGCTTTTATATATAGTGGAGTGATTTTGTTGTACCGGCTTAAAAAATGCGCTCCCTACGTGTACCATGAAAGTGGGTGTGAGAGAACTAGTGCGTGCGTGCACCGCTTCTCTTGAGAGTACAATATATACTATGCCCAAAGAGCGTTTGCCGCAAGAGTAATAATATAAGTGTGTGACGTGTGAGCTAAAATAAAATGTGCACACCGTCGTTTGTTTTTTAGAAGTTATGAGGGTAGGGTGTGAAGAGCACATATGTGCGTGGCGTCTACCTGCAGATAGACGATGGGTGCCACGTGCGAGTCTGCGAGAGGACTCGGGAGAGTTGTGACTCGTGAGGGTGCGTGTGCATGAGGGAGAGGGGGCACGTATCAATGCAATGCATGTGTCCGTAAATCATTATCCGGCAAACGTTCGCCATAAGCCTTTTCCTGACGAACGTCGTAAGAACCGTTAGATCGGCATCCGACAGTGACAGTTTTGCCATGTCATTTAACAGAACAGCCACTCCTCCTACACACAAATCTTCCACGTGAGTGTTAGCAACTACCGTATGCTCCCTCCGTTCCGAAATGCAGTGCATATAGCTTTATTGAAAATTAGAACCTCGCAAACTTTTACCAAGTTTTCGTGTACCAAATTGCACATGTAGAATACCCTGTATATATATCATTTCATTCATCTTCGAGAGGTAACTATAAAGATGGGTGAGGAGTCTACAAAGAAAGACCATCGTATCACCCGCAACAATTTCAACCATCCTTTAGTGTCGAGGAATATCATAGGAACTCTATATGATATGATTTTTATAGGATTTTTTCCTTTAGAGCCAATTGGTTCATAGGAATAGATTCGTATACTCTACATTTCAAAGGAAATAAACATGATATCATTTCTATAGCTTTAGAGCCACTTGGTTCATATGAATGGATTCCTATACTCCCATAATTTCAAAGGAAAATAAACATTAGTGTATATTCAATAGAAAAGTTCCTATGATATGAACCAAATTACATCTCTTTACTAATCCCTCCTCATAGGACTTGAGATACATGTCATCTCTAGATTCAATAGAAAAGTTCATATGATGTGAACCAAATGACATCTCTTTTCCAATCCCTACTCATAGGAATTGAGATCCTCCATGTCATCTCTTTCCTACAACTTCCATGTATACATCTTCTATTCCTAAATAGATAGTACAACCCACTAGTAGCTTTTTTCCAAAACATGCAACTATGGCACAAGAACTATATAGTGTGCCAATAACTTTGAAAGATGGTCGCTGGATGAAGCTAACCCGACAAAGTCAGAGAGATGGGAAAATCCGAGCACTCTGGCCGTTGGATATCATCAACATTCCACCAGATCTGCCACATGTACAATTTAGAAGACTCCATGGTTGAACTTAAGCATAATGCACAAACCTCAAAACACAAGCACTTCTCCTTTGTTCTAGAATCTTACGTATCATAATTGATTATTTTTTCTAAATGAATTGCCATTATTTGTTTTTTACTTTATGATTTACAATGCACAACCCCATGAATCTTAACATTTTATAAAACTAATTGATTTTGAATGAGATGAACTATAAGAACTAAACGAACATCTACATCATGCATATATGACTCAAAGCTTTACATGCTATAGTGTGTATTTATTCATAATTTGGTTTCGAAATCTCATGCGTTCAATACATGTGTACCTTACTAGTTTTGAGTAGAGTAGCAAATTTCATGCGGCCCCGGGTATATCAAAATGCAGGGCCCATGCATCATTGCCTTTCGGTCGAACCTACGTCCACAATTTTTGTACGTGCTATATCTCCACTGGTCCCCGAACCCAAAATGCTGCCTCGTTCCCGTAAAACCAAGCGGCCCACACATATTTAAGGCGTCGACTCGAACCCGTTTACTACGACGTGGCCCCGCACGCCGTAGTACTCCTACAAACCCTACCACCGCACTCATCATCGGTTTTCTTCAAGAGGACGAGGGAGAAGCCGATTTGTAGTGGAGGCGCTTTCAAAAAAGGATCTGTAGTGGAGACCCCTACCCTAGGGTGCCCTAGGTAGCTGCCGCACGCATCATTGTTTTCTCTTTTCTTTATGCTCTTGCGCTAGAGTGAAATGATGGTTGCTTCGTCCGTCCAGCTTAATGCGGGAAAGGTGGGGCTTTGTGATTTGACCCCTCATCGCTCATTTTCTACTACTGCGGCGCTATGACCGGGGTGCCTCCAATTCCAACCGCTGCTCCGAACTGTGATTTGGTGCATCACACGTGGAACAAGATGGTGGATGAGCCACATGTCCGCCAAAGGGGTCTGTTAAGTGTGTCGCCATTTAGGTGTGCGGTGACGACCTCGCTTGAGTTGCTACGCCAACACGACAGGAGCAGCCTACCACTTGGTTTTGCTCCTTGGTGAATCCCGACTATATTGATCTAAAAGATACGTGCTGAACTACCCTCTCCGTCTCGGTTTTTTATTTGTAGGCGTCTCGGTTTATAGGGCCTGCACGTAGTTCTAGGTCATCCATTTGACTAACTAAATATGAGTTACTATGTCACAAAAAGTATATCATTGGATTCTTATTGGTTGATATGTGAAGAAACAAGAAATGAGGTAGAAGTTAATGCACCGCGCCTTAGTATTTTGGAATTATTTGGTTTTCAGTAAGATGACTTACTCACCTAGGCGGAGGGAGTAGTTGTATTTAAAGTCGAGGGCGGGCTTTTCTCTGCGGTAGGCGGGGCAGTTCCGCCTAGTCGGTTCGACAGAGACGCGAGAAGGCGAGGGAGTAGGCTGCTGCAAAGCGTAGGGCTGTGTGATTTGACAATGAGTTCTTGCTGGACAGGTGGGGCCCGTGATTTGACTTGCCATTATCATTTTAGCTGCTGGCGCTTCGACCGGCGTGAGTCTCCGATTCTGACCACCTCCATACGTGCCTCTCCCAATGCTCCACCATGTAGTAGTAGAGGCTGGCTCTTGCATGAGAGCCCACTTCTCCACTTTTTCCTTGCCTCTCTTTCCTCCACATATGCAAAATGACATGTAAAGCGCACTATTGTACTTACTTGCTCCTACAGGTGCTTAAGCTTGCCACATAGGCATAAAGTCTGATGTGGCAAGTTAATCAAGAAGAGAGAGACTAGTTTGGTGACCCAAGGAAGAAATAGTGCTAAGTACGTGTACCTAGGTGAAAAGACAATTTTGAGTCTATAGCTAATTAAATGAAGCAAACTTAGCAACACCATTTCATTGGAAGAGGTCACTCCTTGGCAAATGCAATAAATACTAGTACTCCCTGTGTCCCAATATATAAGAACGTTTTTGACACTACACTAGTGTCAAAAATGTTCTTATATTATGGGACGAGGGAATCTGAAAAAAAGATAGAGAGGAGTAAAAAAACACTTATAGCCAACCTTATAGCAACCTTGTTGTAGTATGAGTGACTAAGTGATGACTATGTATGACATGCCAACATCAGATAGCCTAATGCACCGTGTTAAATCTCCAAGGGCGCGACCGCACAAGCGACGCGACGGTCGTGGTAGGCGCGGCCATGATACGGGCTGCTGGCATCCCTTGGATCTGAGATCAAACGGTCGCATGCTAAGTTGCTGAAAATTTGCAGAATAACCCTCCAGGATAGGATATTCACCCATAGGTCTAGAATCACGCCACAACCGTTCGATCTCAGATCCAAGGGCTCTCGGAAGCCCGTATCATGGGAGAATGGAAAGCCACTACCCTGCCGTTCGCACGCTGGCAGTTCGCTCCTACTCATCCCCGCACGTCCTTTAATACTACGGTGATTCGCTCCTAGTCGTCCCGTCCATTCACATTACGGCAGTTCCACTAATCCTAACCCTCCTCCCAAATCCATGGTGTCTCAAATCTCCCCGATCGGCGGTAATTACAAGGTTAGAACCATCACCGGCAATGAGTTTGACGTCATCTACACCCGTACTTCCGCGACGGTGAAAGGATGCATTTCGCTTGGATACATGTTGAAAAATCACATGATGAGTGGGTATTTGGGCTAGATGTTGAGTACACCACAGTCGTGGGACGAGAGAAGGATCTAAAGGACGAAGAGAGGAAGAAGCCCGCCGTGATCCAGGTTTGCGTACATAACGTTTGCTTGGTCTACCACATATGCCATGCCGACGTTGAGTGCCAGGATTTTAAGAACTTCCTCAAGGACAAAATAGTCAAATTCATTACTGTAGACTTTAAGAACGACAAAGAAGTCCTGCGTCGGATAGGCCTCGTTGTAGGCAACCCCTTCAACCTCCAGAAGAATCGGCTGGTGCCCTCTCGTCAGCCTTCAATGCTGACCCTGGCAGGAGCCATGGTTCATCCTTCATACGGTAAACTGGAGAAACCTCCATACACATTTCATCGTCATGCATGGCAGCGGAATGTACTAGATATAGACCACATCCAGTACGCTGCAATGGATGGCTACCTTTGTTTCAATATCTACAAGGGTTGGATGAAGAGCAACAACCAAGTTGGCGGTTCAAGCAAAGAAGTATCGGCCAAGAGGAAGAGGGACAAGGGCGAAGTCGAGGGCGTGGATGAGGACTCGAGTAAGGTGGCGATGTCGTTGCTCATGGTGGTTCTAAGGCTGGTCATAGTGGGGAGTAACTTAGACTAGTGTCATATGCATTACACTAGTCTAAGTTACTACCTTCATAATGCAAAGTGACATGATAGTGGTGTCATAGATGGCTTCATTTATTAGCTTGTAGACTCATCTTGTCTTGGGAAGTGCTATGTTACAGTAACATATTATGTTACCACCTCACATTAAATACTTGCCACATAAGCAAAAATTTCTTGGAGTGCGCTATGTTACTAGCTAAGTTACTCCCTCTATGACTAGCCTAATGCAGTGTCTACCGGATTAGTTGCATAGTTTCATTTCAGGTGTGCTTAGTTTAATTTGAGGGGTGTGTTGTGCTGAGCCCCCAGCAGAACTATGTTAGGTTTCTTCTCGTTACTTTAACTCTTCAATATGTACATACTAGTACTAGTATTTCTTTAATAGAATTTAGCACCCCAATTAAGCACGTACTAGCTTTTTTAATAGTACTATATGCATAATTTTGCATTTAGCTCTCTATATGTACCACCTTTTTTTAAAATTTCAATTTTTGTTACATGGCGCAATCCATCGATAGTGGAGTACTACTGTACAAAAGTATACATTTTTAAAAGGCTAGCGTATTGTTCTTCACACACACACACACACACACACACATATATATATATATATATAGCCAATTAAATTCTCAACCTAGAACGACGTGCATGCCATGTAGTAAACCGATACGGAGGAAGTATAGTAAAAATGAGGTGATTTTACCGAGCGATCAGTGGGGGAGCATGGCCTGTCATGCGGTCCCACATGTCATGATGTACCAAGGCGATTCGCGTGTCCCTCTTGAGGCAGAAGCAATACTAGTACATGGTTTGAGATGATGTCGAACGAAGTGTGAAATAATGGTTGCTTCGTCCGTGCAGGAAGGTGCGGCATTTTGATTTGGCGTCTCATTGCTCATTACTACTCTTGGGCGAGACAGTAGGGTGCGTCCCCCCTCTGTTCTGCTTTGTTATTTGGTGCTTGACACGTCGACCGGTTGCTATATGTCCCACATGTCGTGACGAAGTACTGAATTCATGAAAGGGGCGTCGGCGGAGGTATACTACAGAATTCATGAAAGGGCGACTTAGTTTTGGAAAAATCTGTTTTTACGGATGCGTACCCACTAGGGTTTATAGGGCTCATCTAACAAACATTCGTTTTCCATTTGATAAGTCTCAATTCTACTATACTAGTAGTAGTACCATTACATGTTGGATTTGAGTGCGTTAGATCACCCGGCATAGCGATGTCAAGAGAAACTAACCAATGCATGTACAAGTTCATGGAAATTTAGTGGTCATTCATGCATTCGTTCTAATTAATGCCTCGGTAAACATAACTTCTTGAGAAAAACGAGCGTACTATGCAAACTACGAAATTAATTCGACCACTCACCGTCTACCTTGGTTGGAGAGATTTTGAAATTGAGCCATAAACTGGAAAGGAGGGAGTAGTAACTTTTGTCTCGATTACTATTTGTGGCCTTGTATAGATGCAAAATGTATTTTTATAGTGGCCTTGTATAAGTAAATAGAGGAGTACTAACCAAAGCACGTAGTAGGGACGAGGAGTAAGCGGAGAGAGTAGTAAAATTTTTCCTCGTCGGTGCGAGCCACCTGTGGCGTGGGCGAGGGATCGGGCGTAAAGGCGCGTGCAGTAGTAGTAAGCTTCACCTCATCCTGCGAGCCACCGCCTGGTGGGCGGGGAGACGGCGTACTAAGCAAGTTTCTCCTCGTTCTGCGAGTTGACGGGACACATCAAAAGTACTCCAGTGTATAGAGCCTTGCCTCTAAGGTAGGCCCCACATGGTTTGCCTCTTTTTTTTGTTTAACATAACGCGTCAAGTCGCAATTTGTTTGTTCACCCGTGGTAGACGATCCTACCTCCACCAAGTGGGCAACCAGTACACGAGCCAAATTACCACGTGGGCTGCCTTTTTCGTACAGAAATGAGCTCCACCATGTACCCGCGCGGGTGTGGTTGGGAAAGAGATGGGAGTACGTGCGCCATGCGTTCACCTCTTCTCTTCTTGCACGTCCCCCACCTACGTGGGTGTGGGTGAGAACAAACCTAGACATAATGCGCCGTCCATCCCCATGCCTCCGCCCAGTCCGACCACCAGTCACCACCACGGCACCACGCCCCACTCCTCCTCACCTTATCTCTCATAATTCTCCCTCCATTTTTATATATAAGGGGCCACTATCAAAATTACAATTTATAGATATACAAGGCCACTAACACTAATCGATGCAATATTAATGGTGTTTGCTTCGTGGTACTAGCAAAGGAGGACATTAATTATCCCTTGCATGCATGCGGGAGTTTGTAAAAAAATGCATCTTGATGTTCCATGCAATGCACGGGCATCTTGCAAGTCCATGAAAACAACACATGGCAAAATTCCACGGCGAACGAGGGATTTGAATCTGTTGGGAGGGGCTGTTTGGATCTTGCCCGGGGTAGCCAAAATATTGGCGACCCTTTTGTCCACCGTGCCTTTGCCACCGATGAGCGAGAATGGCTCGGTGCTCATGCTGTCATGCATCCTCCAGTAGCAGACGTTGAGACGAGCTTGCACGAGCTGTGTTTTTTGTCCCACAACGCCGCCCGAGCCGCCCGCAGACTGACCGGCGACCCGCAAATTACGCCATCTAACTGTAGCCGCACACATTATGACAGCAACTCAACCAACCGAACAAAATTCATGCAAACACGTAGACAAACTGATATTTCATATAAACAACGACGGAAATCATATAAAATACCGGATTTTCACACAAACATGACGGATTTCATTACATTCAAATGAACTACACGGTGCTAGTTCTGGACAGCACAGGTATGTAATACCTGGCCTAAATGGTCGCCCGCCGATCGATTTGTGTTCCTCATGTCCGGCAGCATGATCACCGGACTGCCGGGAGCCCCGGAGGTATATGCTTCAGCGCAAAGGACGGCTCGCTTCCCCACTGCCCAACTGATATCATTGGCTGGTGCCGAAGATGATGGTGGCCGGCACCGGTTCGAGTTCATCACCGGCCACTACTTCGCCATGGCCGGCACCGGCTCGAGTTCATCCTAACATTGACCTCTTCCGTGGAGCCCATGCGGGGTCGACGAAGGTCCTCGCAACAAAAGGATCCGGCAAGACACCTGCTGTGTACGCCGGCGTCGCCTCCGCGGTGGCCTTCATGGGACCCAAGCGGCGGCGGCCTCCCGTGTTCTACTTCTCCTCGATGATGGCGGCGGACGCGGAGGCGCTGGCCACCGACTCGTCGCTCTCCGCGCACCCGGCTTCTGTCGCTGCTTGCATGGCGCGGCCGCCGGCATGGGAGTCTCGGCCATAGAAACGGGAGACGCGGTATGAGGCGGCGGCGTGGACGGCAGCAACGACGCCCGTGCGCCGCTCCTCGTCGAGCTGGCCTGGAGCGGCGAGTTGCTGAACCGCGCGCCGGCTTGGGGCAGCAACTGGCTCCGTCGGGCGAGGGGAGGGAGGTGGATCAGCGAGCTGCATAGCTCGTATCCGGCGGGCTACCCAGCCGGCTTGGATGCGGAATAACTACTCTTCGTAAGCCATTGTAAGAGTGGACAAAATGGTGGAGGAGATAGGGGAGCGGCGGAGGTGTGCGATTCTTGGCCGGCGTTTGGCCTCGTTTAAATAGGAGATTAAATAGACGGCGGACGGAGGAGCTCGGCGGCGTTGCGCTTAACGCCGCCCGGTCATGAACGGACGTGTGTCGAGTGGGTTTCTCGGCTTCCACAGGCGGGTTTCATGGGCGTTTGAATGCGGCGCGGGCGTGTTCAGCCGGGCGTGCGCGAGTGGCGCCCTCGACTCGACCTAGGACACCGCGCCGTTCTTCCAGCGGCGTGTGGGCTCTTTGGGTGCATGGCTTGCATGTCGCTGACCCAACGCAGGCAGCGCACATCGAGGAACCTTTGGTGGGCCAGGCGGTCGAAGCGGGCATTTCATAAACCGATGATTGTTCATTGAGTGTGGCGTCATCTTTTCATGTAGTTAAGCTTACTATGTTGATAGCCCGTTCGACACGTTGTGATTCATAAAGACCGATTCAAACATCAATGTTTCGCTTATCACAGATAAGATTGATTAATACCGTAACAATCCATGTCCTTAACAAAGGGTGCATGCACGTATAGGTTGGCGAGTGTCTTGCGTGCGTGTGTTGTGTACATGCAGGCGTCACGAGTGTTGCGTGCGTGCAAGGGTGCGTTTCAGTGTTGCATGCATGTGCGTGCGTGCGTGCGTGTGTTCGTGAGTGCATGTGTACGTGTCAGTGTTGCACGCCAGCATGTGTGCGTGTGTACGTTATGTGTACGTGTCAGTGTTGCACACCTACATGCGTGCGTGTCTTGCGTGCGTGCATGTGTACGTGCAGGGTGAGGCTACACGTCAGTCGACTGACTTTTTCATCTACATGATCTTGAGATTTTACGAAGTCACCATAGGTGCCTCGTAGTCGAGTGGAACGTCTCCTCCCACTGAACGTACATCACCGGAAAATACTGAAATTAACAAAAGATAAATGCGAGCACCGGGACTTTAACCTTGGTGGGCTCGAGAAACCACTGTCCTCTAACCATCCAACCACATGTTGGTTAGCACGACAAAATGTATGTGGTGACCGTGATGAGCTTATTCTGAAGTCCAGTGACCATATCGTGCTTTCGCTTCAAATATAATGACCGTAAGTGTCGTCAACAAAATACAGAGCACGCATCAAATGCAAAGTCCTTCAGTGTCATCAACAAAATATGGAGGCGTACCGTGAGCTAGATACCGTTGTACTATTGTATATGCTTATTTTCTTAGTGGCCGATTGCGTGTGTGGTGTGGTGGGCACATCATTTCTAGTTGTGGTGGGTCAACATGAAGACTCATGGGTCGGTTCCATCCTGCGCCACATATAGGTTGGACCGAGACGTGTTATATGGAGACCCATGTGGAGGACTCGGCGTACAACACGAAGCTACCAGAGTCGCGGAGGACTCTATCCCCACTGGTGATAAGCCGACTATATATGATTTGTAACCCTAGGCCCTTAGTATGTTATACAAGCTTGGGGCTAGTTAAATCGATAGTATACACACACGCACAATGCCTGGTATTCACGTGTACTTTGTACACACCCCTATCACTAATATACAGTACCAGGAGTAGGCTCTTTCTTCAACTGCAAGGGTCCGATCCGAACTAGGGTAAAACTTTGCCTCGTATTACCATCCAGCCTAACAGCCGGGATATTCTACCGAATGATATGATGAAATCATATCTGCCAACTACTATTAGAGAGGTGTGTCGGGGGGCAATGTGTGTAGAGAGGCCTAAAGATAATGTGCGTATGGGAGACACGTAGGCACATATATGTGCGTATAGAGGGCTAGTAGAGACCGTGCATGTGTATATATGCATGTGAGAGAAATAGTGTTTTCCAACTGAGATTAGTGAAAAGAGTGGTACATAGTAGTCAGAAAGAGACAGAGAAAAAAAGAGAGAGCATGTGCTGAGACACCCCGACACCGTGAGAGAGATTGTGAGCATGTGTGAAAGAGAAATGCCGAGGCATATAAAGTGTGTGCACTTATAAGTTAGATAGAGAGATATATAACGCGTTTGTGAGAACGGGGCGAGGCATAGTGCATCTACGTGTAAAAGGCGGTTCTACGCATTAAATTAAAATATAAATGGCATTATTATTTTGGATGAGATCATGAATTTTGCAAAATTGCGTATGGACAAAAATCGGTCTATCGACACCCATACTCTATTGAATTCTAGCATGTGCATGTGTTTATTTCATATTATCGATCCATAGAGTGAGGCGGTTTGAAATACAGGCAATGGATGCTTTTGCAATTCATATATAAACATTAATTAGTGCACTCCATGTTGTTAGTGTGAAGCACTTTATACATTTGTCACTTGCATGGATACATTCCAAATTGCTAGCTACTAAATAAAATACATGTCGAATTCAACATAAAGGGGTTTGAAGATTGAATTCATAGGAAGTGCATTCATCTATTTGAACCGAGATAATGGCATTTGTAAATCAGATGTAAAGGGGCATCAATCTTTGTTGTGAGTTTGAACATGCTATATATATTCATACGCATATCTAACTTTTTTGCAACCAAGGAGATTATACGGAACCATGCATGAACTGAGGTAAGTTGCATATTTTTAATATATACTCGTGTACAATGTATATTAAAATGTACCCCTCCATTCCAAAATAATCGTAGCTTTAGGATTTTCAAGAGTAAAGATTTGTGAAGTTTGACAAATCCTGAAAGTTCAATTCAAGAGAACCAAAATGTTAATGCTTCGCTCCCAAATATTGAGCGAAGCGCCAAATAGGCCTCTGGTCACCCAAACCGCTTGAGACTAATGTTTTGGTGGTAGGAAATTACTGTCCCGACTCTGGCCGTGTAGCCTATCGGCCCGATGTCCAAAGGTCTAAACAGGGGTAGGTTTGTAACTTCACCAAGACGCCAGTCTCAACCGCCTCGAGAAGCATTCATACGCGGTGGGCGCCTAAACACCCATGCGCTCGGCAAATCTATCCGCCCACATTTGGGACACGACATGACTGTCCTACCCCAACCCGCAATATGTCCGAAATTTTAGATGGGGGCAAAGTTTGTAACTTTCCCCAAATTTCAAACAAGCGCGTCTCAAACCCAAACATTGTTCCCCTTAGTTCCCGCCTCCCTCCGTTTCCCCATTCATACTCCGTGGGCGAAAACGCCTCTCCACCACCATGAAACCCCAGCCTCCTCCGTCCTCCACCCCATAGCGGCCAATCCACCGCCCCTCCTCCATCATGCCGAGCGGTACCCGGCGTCGTCGTCCAACGCAACCGCAACCGCAACGCCCTCAAGGACTTAGCAGCTGAAGCCGAGGCAGAGCTGCCTCCACGACGCCGACGCCGACGTGCGCCGTACCAGAACCACTCCGACCACGCCGTCCTGCGCCTCACTGCTGCGGCTCCACTGTCGCAACCGTCCACCGCACCGGAGTTGTTCCAGCTACACCGTCGTTCGCCGCCTCGGACCTGCTTCCCCGCCGCCGACAGACGGCCCCCGCACCACACGCAACAACTTGGCCATGGGTTCGTCCAAGGCTGCACCGTCCTCCACAACTTCTGGTTTCCGCGAACAACAAGATCGTCGGAAAAAGCGAAGGAGGACACAACATCGCCAGCAGAAAGAGGTACTCCTCTTCCCTTATTCGTGCAAATCTTACGTCTCCGCACACCGTATTCATCCCACGAAAGAAACTAGTTGGCGCTTCTTCGCATCTTCTTCGTGATACTAAATGCACAAGGTTTCCTCCTTTTACTATTTCACCTTTGCTAGAGGTCGGTAGCCCTTTGGATTTCAATTGTGGTCATTCGAACCGCAATTAAAGAAGCAACACCCGCTTAGGCGTGCGGAGCACCTAGTTCGCTGTTCCCGGGAAGCGGCGATCGGTGTCTATCATAGGGGTGTGGGCGAGGAGCTGCTTGCGCCCGATCTGGAGGTTGGCGGGCTTGAATGGATGGCGGGCGGTGCAAGCGGCGGTGTGGTGAGGTCGAGGGAGGGTGCGGCGGGGAGGAATCTTGGGCCGATGGTCGTTGGCGTTTGAGGAAGATCGTCAACACCGGTGGCTGAAGGTAGATGAAGGCGATCTGCCCGTTCTTTGTACATCGGACGGTGCAGAAAAAATGGACTAACCTATTTGCTTTCAATCATTGTTATTTTCATAGAATCCTGTAGTAATTTAGTGTGCCATGCATGTTGTAGAGCTATCATATGTCTCCATCATTTATTTCTCACCGACCTGCTATCTCGCTACCTTTACACTGTACTAATTGTGCACACACTTCACCCATACTCACACTATTGTTTTTTATGCATGGGTATTTCAGACTACGCGCAATGTTGATGAATGCGAAAAGAAAAGACAGAAGTCGCTCTAGTGTAATTGAAGATAAGCACTAAGCGTTTCAGCGCTCTAATGGGTGCGATGTCGCAGATTGGAGACGATGAAACGTAGCTCTCAGAGTTGATGATCTCAATTGCCACACACAACCATCCCGGTGCTTGCTTTAACTTCGTTGTCAAATGTGGTTGCATGTTGCATATGGTGTCTAGCTTGTATTGCTTCCAATTTGGTTAAATTGCATCGCTTACTTTACACATTATACCTTTGATAATGACATGCCTTCCTGTTTTTGATACATACTACATATGTCTATTAACCATGTTAGTACATCAAACTAATGCTCTTTTGTATCCTCGTCAATCACTTATGATGAGACAGTCACCGGGTGGAGTTCTTGTGAGACGCCCTACTCGTTTAAAGAGTGAAGTGTCATCCTCCCACATGATTCTCAAGAAACAGCAAGGCTAAATGAAGATAGTCAACGTAGCTCTCTAGTTGATCACCGAATTCCCCACACCACCATCGCAGGTGCTTGCTCTTACTTGGCGAGTGTGATATGTGGTTGCATGTTGCATATGGTGTCTACCTTGTAATGCTTCTAATTAGGGTAAATTGCATCTGCTTAGTTAACACATTATACCTGTGAATATGACATGCCTTCCTGTTTTTGGTACATACTACGTCTTTCTATTAACCATGTTCTTACATCAAACTACTTTTCTTGTGTATCCCTCATCAATGCTCCTAATTTGTTAAATTGCATCTCCTTAGCTTACACATTATACATGTGAATATGACACGCCTTCCTGTTTTTGGTACATACTACATCTGCCTATCACACCATGTTCTTACATCAAACTACTGTTCTTGTGTATCCTGCGTCTATCGCTTATGATGAGACAGTCACGCGCGTGGGTTAATATGAGACGCAATACTCTTATAAAGAATGCAATTTCATCCTCTCCACATGATTCTCAAGAAACAGCAAGCCTAAATGAAGATATTGAACGTTGCTCTGTACCTGAAGACAGCACTTCCCCTACACCACCATCACAGTGCTTGCTCCAACCATGATGTGATATGTGGTTGCATGTTGCATACGGTGTCTAGCTTGTAATGCTTCTAATTAGGGTAAATTGCATCTGCTTAGTTTACACACTATACCTGTGAATATGACATGCCTTCCTATTTTTGGTACACACTACATCTATGTGTTAACCTTGTTCTTACATGAAACTACCTCTCTTCTGTATCCTGCATCAATCACTTACGATGAGTCACCTTTATTCATTGCATATTGCATATTATTTCTAGCTTTGTTGCCATGTATTGCTTCTAATTTGGTCAAATACATTTGTTAGGGCACCCTTTTAATTTGGCGAGTGATATTGGTTTCATCTTTCATATGGTTTCTAGCTTGCATCGATTCTAACAAGTTCAAGCACCTTGTGCTTAGTTTACACTTTATACATCATACATGTCAATATGTCACGCCGTCCTGTTTTTCATACATATTCCATCCTCCTATCATGCGGCTGCCTTACATGAAAGTAGTGTTCATCGGTATCATGCATCAATAAGTTACGAAGAGCAAATTTTATTCCTTTTTCTTGTGGGTTTGACTTGACAAGGCAAAATCAAGAAAGAGGAAGGAAAAAAGTAAGGAAGGCGATGATGGTGGTCCTCTGAACAACGTAAGCGGACATCTGCCGATTCTCCTTGTCTTGATAGTGCATTACATGGTCCAAGTCTCGCTCCCTACTCCACCATCCAAGGTGCTTGCTCTAACTTGGCAAAGTGTGATATCTTGTTGCATGTTGCATATGGTGTCTAGCTCGTATTGCTCCTAATTAGTGTAAATCGCATCTGCTTAGCTTACACATGATACATGTGAATATGACACGCTTTCCTGCTTTTTGGTACATACTATATCTGTCTATCACACCATGTTCTTACATGGAACTACTCTTCTTGTGTATCCCGCATCAGTCACTTATGATTGGACACCTTTAAGTTGGCAGTGTGATATTGGTTTGCGTCTTGAATATGATTTCTAGCATGTATTGCTTCTAGTTTGATGAACGCCACCTATGACGAGACAGTTTTAACTTGGCAGATTGATATTGATTGCACCTTCCATATGATGTCTTGCGGTGTTTCTAATTTGTTGAAGTGCCTTACCTTAGTTACCACATCATAGGTGTGAATATGTCAAGCCGTCCATTTTTTCGTACATATTCCATCCTCGTATCATGACTTTGCCTTTCATCGAGTAGTGTTTGTCGGTATCATGCATGAATGAGTTACAAGAGCGAATGATATTCCTTTTCTTGTCGGTATGACCTCACAATGCAAAATCAATAAAGTTGAAGGAAATTGGCAAGGCATTGGATGATGGTGGTCCTTCCGAGTAACTGAAACGGAGGTTCTCTATAGATTCTACTCTGCCATCCTCCCAACAAGATTCACAAGACAACGCAAGGCTAGATAGTTAACGTAGCTGTGTAGATGATGAGTACATCTCCCCTACTCCACCATCACAGGTGCTTGCTCTAACTTGGCACTATTATATGTGGTTGCATGTTGCGTATGATGTCTAGCTTGTATTGCTTCTAACTTTGTTGAATTGCATCTGCTTACTTTACACATAATGCCTGTGAATATGACATGTGTTCCTGTTTCTACATCGACTACTATTCTTGCATATCCGCATCAGTCACTTATGATAAGGCACCTTTAAGTCGCCACTGTGATATTGGTTGTGTCTTGCATATGATTTCTAGCATATCTTGCTTCTAATTTGTTGAAAGCATACAGTTTGAACTTGGCGAGTGATATTGGTTGCATCTTTCATATGGTGTCTAGCTTGCAGTGCTTCTAATTTGTTGAAATGCCTTCTGCTTAGTTACCACATCATAGGTGTGAATATGTCACACCATCCTGTTTTTCATACATATTCCATCCTTGCATCATGTGTTTGCCTTTCATCCGAGTAGTGTTCGTCAGTATCATGCATGAATGAGTTCTGAAGAGCGAATTTTATTCCTTTTTCTTATCGGTTTGACTTCACAATGCAAAATCATTACAGCTGAAGGAAATTAGTCGGCAGTGGATGATGGTGGTCCTTCGGAGCAACTCAAACAGGGGGTCTCTACAGATTCTACTCCGCCATCCTCCCAACAAGATTCGCAAGACAACACAAGGCTGGACAGTCAACGTAGCTGTGTAGATGATGAGCACATCTCCCCTACTCCACCATCACAGGTGCTTGCTCTAACTTGACACTATTATATGTGGTTGCATGTTGCGTATGATGTCTAGCTTGTATTGCTTCTAACTTGAATTGCATCTGCTTACTTTACACATAATGCCCGTGAATATGACACGTGTTCTGTTTCTAGAACATACGTGTACATGATGAGCACATCTCCCTACTCCACCATCACGGTGCTTGCTCTTACTTGGAACTGTTATACGTGGTTGCGTTTTCCGTATGATGTCTAGTTTGTATTGCTTCGATTATGTAGAATTGCATCTGCGTAGCTTACAACTTATACCGCAACGATCACTTACCCATAAGACACATTTAACTTGGGATTGTGATGTAGGTTGCATCTTGCATTGTCTTCTAGCTTGTCTGCTTCTAATTTCTTGAAATGGCACTTACGACGAGACACTTTTTACGATAGAGTGATATTGGTTGCATGTTCATATGGTGCCTAGCTTTCATTTCTTCTAATTTTGTTGAAATGCCTTCCGCATCTGTTTTTTCATACATATTCCATCCTCCTATCGTACGTGTGAATATGAAATGCTGTCTTTTTTGTATATATTCCATCCTCCTATCCTGCGCTTGCCTTACATCAAAGTAGTGTTAAATCGTATCATGCATCAACCAGTTATGCAGAGCTAATTTTATTCATCTTCTTGTGGTTTTGACTTCATAAGGCAATATCGGAAAATAGGAAGGAAAAGAGTAAGTTAGGGATGTTGGTGGTACTCCGCACCGATTTAAACATAGACTCTCTAGATTTGCCACTGCCATCGCTAATGAAGTTGAAGTCCCAAGTCTACATGATGAGTTCATCTCCGTGACTCCACCATCGCAGTGCTTGCTCTAAGTTGTGATGTGATAATTGGTTTCATGTTGCATATGTTGTCTAGCCTGTATTTCTTCTATTTTGATTAAATTGCACCTGCTGAGTTTATCGTTATACATGTGCATATGACATGGCTTTCTCGTGTCTAGAATACACTCCATCTATCTATCATACCATGTTCTTACATCAAAGTACTGCTGTTGTGTATCCGCATCAAGAACTCATGATTGGGCGCTTTTAACATGGCAGTTTGATAGTGGTTGCATCTTGCATTGATTTCTACGTTGTCTTGCTTCTAATTTTTCGAATTGCCACTTATGACAAGACACTTTTAACTTGGCGAGTA
The DNA here is from genome assembly GCA_021605205.1 of Aegilops longissima. Lineage (NCBI taxonomy): Eukaryota > Viridiplantae > Streptophyta > Magnoliopsida > Poales > Poaceae > Aegilops > Aegilops longissima. Next base: position 370,983,865 of record CM038680.1, on the reverse strand, counting down.
ATATTGGTTGCATCTTTCATATGGTGTCTAGCTTGCATTACTTCTATTTTCTTGAAAATCATACCTTAGTTTGCACATCGTAGCTGTGAATATGTCATGCCGTCTGTTTTTCTTACATATTCCATCCTCATACGGTTGTCTTACATCAAAGTATTGCTTGTCTCAGTATCATGCATCAATGAGTTACGAAGAGTGATTTTATTCTTTTGTGTTGTGGGTACAGCTTGACATGGCAAAGTCAAAAAGAGCAAGGAAAATAATATAGTAGGGAGTGTTGTTACTCGTCGGGTGAAAGCGGAAAAGGTTACGCCATCGAGATTCTGCTGGTACTTATAGTGCAATAGAAGGTCCAAGTCCACCGCTAAATCTACAAACACGGTATCACTGCTCCACCAGCTGCAGCATCCGCTTCAACTGTATTCAACATCTCAACCAGTTACTCGTTCGTTTGCTCCGGATCGCCAGTTCCCAAGCTGCCTTCACACCTAACACTACTTCAAGCACTGCCGACACAACAGGACTTGGCAAGATCAGATGAACCTCATGAGCATCAACACCAAGGCGGTACTCGACCGAGTCAAGTTGCGTTGCATGCTCCTTTATATGTACTCTCACAGTTTGATGTACACTAACACTTTCCATATTTGTTGTTGAACTAGCACCACGGCGCAAGCGAAAAGACATCGGGATAATGCTTGATAGATTAACAAAATCTAAAGGAGGAAGAATGGAGATCCATTTTGAGGCAGGTTTAAAAGGCCACGTGATGCTACTGAGTCAGCCAAATTAGTATCGAGGCAGCCGTTGCCGTTAGGTGTCATGCGTATCCTCCCAACGTGGATCCGAAGACAGAATGAGAAAGACAATACCCAGTTTAACACCTTCCTTGACCATTTATCCGTAAGTAATGTTATTCATCGCAATTAGTAATATTGTCTTGCTCTATCCCATACTTTCTAGCTTCCTCTTAATATGACTCACATTCTTTTTTCAACAGATGAGGTTCAAGTTGGATCCGAAAGATGATGCAACTAAACAAGCATGCACTCATGTTTTTCACCGCTTTCTCATGACGATGTCGGTACCACCTTAGAAAATCTCACTTTGAAGGCAAGGCTAACAATGAAATCGCCCAAACATCTCCAAATGGAATATATTACAGATGAAGACCGGACAACCCTCGTTAAACACCGGTGCGATCCAAAGTATCAGGTAGGCTATATGTATTTGATCAGACCACATGAACTTGTATTTATGTATGTGCCTTACAAGTGTATCTTCTTCTAGGATAACTGTTTGAAGAACAAAACCAACCGTTCTAAAGTGAAATTCCAACAGACAACAGGATCTCGTAGCTATATTGCACAGTGCGAGGCTTATGTAAATAGCTGCTACTTCCTTCTTCTTTTTTTGCCATATTATCGTATCTATATTGACTTGTTCCAAATACAGAGGAAAGCCCGTGCGGACCAAAAAGAACCTGAACCGAATGCAGTGCAAATCTTCAAGGATTGCCACACCAGCAAGATGAAGGGCATGAGCACACCAGTTCAAGCTGTTGTTGTAAGTCCTTACTCCTCCTGCCTTGAACTGATTGGTACTGTGATGTGTTCATTTAACTACTTGGTTTGCAGCCAATATCAGTTACTCTGTTCACTTTTATACACAATTGTCGTAACGTATCATTTCACCTTACATGGTTTAAAAGAGATGAAGGATATTCTTTTGGTCTTGATCTGTAATCTAGTTGTTATGTTCACGTGCGCACAAAATGATAAAATAGCCTGTTTATTTTATATCTGTTTGCCCATGATATGAATAATGTCATACTATGTTCATCCTACTTTAAACCATGTCTCTTTATCCTTAGATGTCAATGAATGTGAGGAAATAGACAATACAGTAGGCATGCTACATGGACATATGTTCCGAAAGTGATTTTATTATGTAGTTGGCACTACAATACATGCTAATGTATTACAGTAGTTCACCAAAATAAGTTATGTATAAACATTTAACCTACTTTGTTTGTTTTTATCTCATTAGTAACTTATCCGTACACTAATCTACAAGTTCAAACTTTCGAGAAGCTATGGAACAAATGATTGAACAGCCACAACCACGAAGGTGGCGAGGCTACTACAGGCACAATGTCACCTCTTGCTGCGGTCGTCGGTATCTCTCCACTAACGATTGCAAAAGCACCTTCTGCGTAATTCGGGTTGGTTGTCAAGGTAACCTCGTCCAAATCGCCCTCTTGAACAAAATCTTCCTGCTAGATAGAGTGATATATCTGTGCTCCGGACACAAGTCCAATCCCTAATGGGCGTTGTTTGGAAACAAGAATAGTGGTTGAGAAATGTCGTCAAGATATGAATGGTTTTGAAACCGGACTATCGGACATTCGCCGTTGTTGAAGAGCAATGGCGGAAAAAGGTGGAGATCGTCTTCGCTCCATCGATTCTACACTGAAACATTAGCACTCAGGTCAAATGATCGTGCTTCTATACATCGATGGTGCTTTTATCTGGAAGGATTGTAAACTTTATGCCAACAGGCCTTTTGTTGTATGATTGGAATTTATTTTGTTGTGATACAACATTTATGATGCTTTGCCACAGTGCTGCAGTAATTCTGACGCTATTTTTGTATAGTGTAGGTTTATCTTAGTAATGTATTCGATTCGAAAGCTTCAGAGGAGCCCAACATGCCAACATTCGTCGGGCCCATTCCAATTGGGCTAAAAATGATTACGGGCCGAAATTGGCATGTAGCCCACTAAAAATATCTAGGCTTAAATTATCATAAGCTTTCAAATTTTTCTAGTAGGCCTGTGCCCATAGTGGGCCTTTAACAGGCCTAAACATAATTTGGGCCCTTAGTAAAAATAGGCCGTTTACAGGTGTAAATATCTCGAGCCCATAAAAAACATGGGCCTTTAATAGACCGAAAGTGAGATTGGGCCCTGATTGTGCCAAATAACCCACTGGACTTAGCAGGCCAAAATGGTGGCCCATTTACGATGCGGATATTTGACAGGCCAAAATTCTGACGGACCGTAAATGCGCCGACCTAATACACGGGCCTTTAATAGGCCGGAACTTCGGTCGGGCTAGATATCGTCATTTTTATATGGGCTGTTAATGGGCCCGATATGACGTTGGGACACATATGGCCCATGGTTTACGTCCGGCGTTAACAGTCCGAAAATGACAACAGGCCGAAAGTGGCCCAAATCTTTAGTGGGCCTGTAACAGGCCGAATGACAGACATGGCCGAATATGACCCAAATCTTTCATGGTCGTTTATGGGCCGAAAGTTTTGATGGCCTGTAAATGGGCCCAAATGAAGCCGGACCTTTAACAGGCCAGAAATACACCGGGGCATAATTCGGCTCAATTACTTAGCGGACTATTAACGGGCCAGAAGTGACCCTGGGCCGCATTGATGACAAGTTTAGACCAGGCCGTTGATGAGCCGATTTGACAGAGAATGTTGGGCCTTTAGCTGGGCCGGCCCATTATGGTCTGCAGAATCTTGTGGGCCTTTAGCTGGGTCGGCCCATTATGCTCCGCTAAATTTTGTGGGCCTTTAGCTGGGCCGGCCCATTATGGTCCGCTAAATCTTATGGACCTTCGGTTGGGCCGGCCCATTTAAACTTTGTGGGCCACTTTTGGGCCGGTCCAGCTAAAGGCCCACAAGATTCTGCAGACCATAATGGGCGGCACAACTAAAGGCCAATGAGAATTTTACGTGGAAAATCGGTATTGGTCGTGGTCGTTAACAGGTTATCGGATCCAAAATCCGACCCGATAGCTTAACGGCGTTCCGTTACGGTGGATGCCACGTGTCGGTCACCCTTGACGAAAGCACTTCTGTGACGCGCGATTTATCGTCATGGAAGTGGACACTTCCGTGATGATAATTTTGGTAATGTCATGGAACACTTCTACGACAGCACACGTATGACTATCTTGATTCTGTCATAAGTTTGTCATGGATGTACATGCATGACAAAAAACGCGACGTACAGTGACAAACACGTATCATCACGGAAGTGTATTTTTTTGTAGTGTAGTCCAAGTAGGATTCGCCCCCCCCCCCCTTTCCTTTCTCCACCTGAGGGAATAGGAAGGAGAGGGAGAGGGAAAGGGAAGGGGGGCACCGCCCCCTCCTCCTTGTCCTATTCGGACTCTCGAGGAGGGGGGCGCGCAGCCATCCCTGCCGGCTTCCCTCTCTCTCCCTTAGGCCCATGTTGTCCCAATACTTCCCCGGGGGGTTCCAGTAACCTCCCGGTACTCTCGAAAAATACCAGAATCACTCAGAACCATTCCGATGTTCGAATACAATTTTTCCAATATATGAATCTTTACCTCTCGACCATTTCGAGACTCCTCGTCATGTCCGTGATCTCATCCTGGATTTCGAACAAACTTCGGTCACCAAAACACATAACTCATAATACAAATCATCATCGAACGTTAAGCGTGCGGACCCTACGGGTTCGAGAACTATGTAGACATGACCGAGACACATCCCCGGTCAATCACAATTAGCGGAAACTGGATGCTCATATTGGCTCCTGCATATTCTACGAAGATCTTTATCGGACAAACTGCATAACAACATACGTTATTCCCTTTGTCATCGGTATGTTACTTGCCCGAGATTCGACCGTCGGTATCATCATACCTAGTTCAATCTCGTTACCGGCAAGTCTCTTTACTCATTCCGTAATGCATCATCCCGCAACTAACTCATTAGTCACATTGCTTGCAATGCTTATAGTGTTGTGCGTTACCAAGAGGGCCCAGAGATACCTCTCCGATACACAGAGTGACAAATCATAATCTTGATGTATGCCAACCCAACAAACACCTTCGGAGACACATGTAGAGCATCTTTATAATCACTCAGTTACGTTGTGACTTTGATAGCACACAACGTGTTCCTCCGGTATTAGGAAGTTGCATAATCTCATAGTCAGAGGAACATGTATAAGTCATGAAGAAAGCAATAGCAATAAAACTAAACGATCATTATGCTAAGCTAATGGATGGGTCTTCTCCATCACATCATTCTCTAATGATGTGATCCCGTTCATCAAATGACAACACATGTCTATGGTCAGGAAACATAACCATCTTTGATCAACGAGCTAGTCAAGTAGAGGCATAATAGGGACACTCTGTTTTGTCTATGTATTCACACATGTATTAAGTTTCCGGTTAATACAATTTTAGCATGAATAATAAACATTTATCATGATATAAGGAAATATAAATAACAACTTCATTATTGCCTCTAGGGCAAATTTCCTTCAACAGCGTCCTCGTCGTGCGCGAGTCCATTGCCACCCATCCCGCGCCGAGTCTCCACTGTGCCATGTCGCCGAGATCCACCGCCATTGATGTGTAGGATGAAGCACCGCTCCACCAACTACCGACGCCCAACCACCAAGCCATCCATATTTCCGTCCAGGCGATGAATGTCTCCAAAGATGATGCCCCCACGGGGGTGACGACGAAGACGTCGCCATCATCCGATCCAGGAGGCCTCTCAATGCCTCCAACGAGGGTTACAACGCCCACGGGCACCGTCGTCAATGGTAGCCTCCTCCAGATCTGAGATTTCTCTCGGAAACAATGGAGCAAGGGATGCCCCACCATCGCCTCCAACGAGAAAAACAACACCCACGGGCGCCGCCGGCGATGGTGGCATCTTCATCCACTTCAGCAGCTAGGCCACCATCTCGTACTCCAGTTGATCCGTTGCCGAGAAGCCACCGCGAGGCAACACCCACCAACCAGATCCCTCTGAACTGACGATGAAGACAACCAAAGGTTGAGGAGGTCACATCGTTGCGTGACCGACGCCATGGCCACACACACGTTGTCCCGAGGCGCCCGCTCAAGATCCATCGTCATAGCCATCCCTTCAAGCCGCGACGGAGGGACGCCCCGCCGCCGCCATCATCCCCTCGCACGGGCTTCGCCCGGCCGGGATCCGGCGGCGGTGGGAGGGGAGGCAGACGGGAGCCGGAGGAGATCGGGAGGGGCGGAGGGGATCGGGAGGTGGAGCGAACCAGAGGATGAGGGAGGGGGGTAATTTGTCATTAATAAGCAATTTAAAGAGATATTGTAATACTTCCCGTAGAATATTAACATTAAACTTAGAAAATGTTGGGATAGAATACACCCATCAACACTGTGGTAGTGATCATGCATCACCTCCACAGCTCCACTGGCCCTTCTTGCTAGGGATACAGATAGACGTGTACCTGACCATCCACATTGGTCATTTTTATTTGGGAAATGTTTACAGCCGGGGCACCGGCCGAAACTTCAGCCGGTCCACTCGCTCACCCCACGCGTAGCGCTAAAGCAGGAGAGACACGTCATCCCGCGAGGGCCCGCACACCGCTCTGCTTCCTTATCCTTTCCAGCGCGGCTTCTGTCCACACACACCACATCTCCTTCCTTTCTTCCCTGGGCTTCCCACGCCGCTGCTTCTGCCTATCTATTTTTTCTCAGACGCCATTGCTATAGAGATGCTGCACGGGGCGCCCTTTCCCCTGGCGCGCGCCCTACCTGGCCTTGGCGCCAATGAGTTGTTGCTGCTGCAAGGATGCCATCGCCATGGTTAACGCGACGGGCTGAGCACCGGCGCTACTATTTATTGAGGGCCATGGCCTGCGAGCTCACAGCCAGGCGGCCATGGCTTACGAGCTCGAGGCATGTTACTACAACTCCAGATTTGCTTCCATGTTTGTTTTTGCTGGAACCAGTGTACTAATTTGTTACCACCGTCTTTGTTTTTTGCTGGAACTAACCAAATTTTACTGTCATGTCTTTTTGCTGGAATCATTTTGCACCACTTTTTTGCTACAACAGTTTTGGTTTTTTGCTACTACCGGCACTGTCGTTTGTTACATCCTTTTTCATGAGATTGTCGAGACCCTGCGCTTGTGTGTTTTGCTACAACCTTGTACAGTTTTTGCTACAACCTTCTACATTTTTTGCTACTACTGGAGAAGCCCCTAGCTGGACCACAAGTTATTTTTGCTACAACCGTTTTGTGGTTTGCTGCAACCAGTGTCAATTTTTGCTACCACCGACTTCTTTAATTTTTCTGGAACCAGCGCTCGATTTTATTTTTGCTACCACTAGCGTTTCGATTTGCTGGAACAAGCTTCAATTTTTGCTACCTTCAGGTTTTTGGTTTGTTGGAGCGTCGTCGATTTTTTCTAATTTTGCTACCAACGTTTTATTAATTTTTGCTGGAACTGTTAAGAATTTTTGCTACGACCGGTGGAATTTTTTGCTGCGACCGGCAAATTAAGGACGAGGAACAACACGAGCTCTACAACAGGTGCTGCGGCCGGCGACGTGAGGCTCGCGATGAGCATGGGGCCTCACGGAGATGCGCCTGAGGCGTTCTTTGGAGTTAGGCCTCATGGGAGATGCGCCATGAGGCCTTGCTTGAGCTGGGCCTCACCGAGATCCTCACGGAGATGCGCCATGGGGCTTTTCTTGAGAGCTGCGGTGCTGCGAGCCGTGGGGATCTTGCGGTGATCGCCAGGTCTGCGAGCATGAGGATCTCATGGGAGATGCGCCCACGCCCCGAGGAAGAAGAAGTGGGCGATTTTTTATTTTTTGGCTCCAGATCCAACCGCCGCGCGGCTCGCATCGAGCGGCTATGGCTGGACCGGCCGAAAGTTTCGGCCGGTGCGCCGGCGCCTAGCGGTGCCTATTTTGTATTAAACTAACAGTCATTTAGGAAAAAAAATCAGAGTCACTACTAACGGGTCACTACTAAAAATTGGCACGGACCCATTAAGCCGCTGGCACTCCCTGCCAACGCTGCAGGAATCTTAGACCAGAAATGAGAGATCGATGTGGAATTTATAAGCTCAGTTGCTCATGATGCTGACCAATTTCTAATTTTATTATTTTGTTGAGAAATCATGATGCTGACCAATTCAATGTTGCCCCTTTGCATGCTTGAACAGGAACCACGGTAGCAGCTGGCCTTCGATCCAACCAACGGAGATAATTATCTATCCATGGAGAAACTCTAAACTACGTAGGGTTCCTGACAGAACAAATATTGTATCCCAAAGCTGGAGCATGTGCGCTCAAGCATTTCTCCCGCCGTTATTCAGGTCGGGTCGACCAGTGGACTTTTCAAGTTGTATTATTAGAATAACTATTAATGTCGCACTAAATTTCCTTCTTCAGCAAGAAGAATACCCTAGTAGATTGTACATTTTCCATCTTCAGTACTACTTCCTCTGTACCGAAATACATGTTGCTGGAGTAGCTGAACTTCGGTACAGAGGGAGTATTATTGTTACTCCTGAAAATTCAGTTGTACTGTGTACGAGTACATGTCAATGTCAATATGTCATGACATGGAACATTTTTATTTTGATATTTAGCCACTCGTGCGCGCTTTGCCGCTTTGTGGGCGTGGAAATTGGAAAAGGGAACGGCTTGCGTGGTGCCAAAGCCCCCGTTTCTAGAGGGATTAAAATTACTAGTGGGGTCTGATGTGTGGTGAAGTCAGAGCTAGCTTGCACCCCATTGGCTATTGGCGAAGCGAAGCAACGTGGAAGCTGACCAGGTTCATGCATCCTGGCGCGTTTACGTCAGCGCCGGGAGAAGCACTGACGTCGGAGAGAGAAAGCAAGTGGTGACCGATCGATGGGGTATCTTCTCCGTACCTAAACGATGTGCAGTACTGTACCAACGCACGCCACTGCCCGTACCTTACTGGCAAGAGTAACATTTCTGAGAATCTCTGGAGTTAGTACTGTATATGCGCGGTTTTGATAAGCCTGCCGTCATATTTGTTTGCTGAAGCGATTCTCGAAGTCCAGCAGCAGAGCAGCTTAGCTACTCCGTCTGTCCCAAAATATAAAAACGTTTTTACACTAGTAATTAAACTGAAATGGTGTTGGATTTATTTTAACGGCGCATGGTGATAGTGTGAAAACATCCGACGGTTGAAAACTTCGTGGTAGTTCCTATACCGTCTTTGAATGTCCACCATCTGTTGTGTACTAAATTTGTAGCAACAAATAGAGCCACTGCCAGTGTGCAACATACATGGCAGGGGTCAGCAGAAGCACCCGTGGAGAAATAGGCCCACCACAGACTGCACGCAAGGAAAAGAAGCAAAGGCAACAGTATGTGTGAATGCATGCATGCACGTTTTCTACTCCGTAGAGTACTCTACGGAGAGCCTTTACTATATGAGTGGGTAGGAGCCACTGCCAAAACAATACGGTACAAGTGGAGTGCAGTACCGAAGACAGGGACATTTTTCAAATCAAAAGATAGATTAAATAAGTGGCTCATTTATCTCTGGAAGGTGCACTGGTTTACACAAAGATGCAGCGGTTTCCGCAAACTGTTTGCTCGTTTTCTAGGATTCTTTTTCCACCCCGTAAACATTTTGGAATTCGAATGGGATGGAACGGCCGTGAGCCTAGCGCACAATATCATCATCAACAATCGTACAAACTCAGCAACAATGTCATATATCAACCATGCCTATTCTAAACGTGACTAGGGCTTTATTTAATTTAGAAGCGAGGAAAACTGCTTCTGGTAGCCCAGTTTGCCTGCACAACCGATTAATTAGATTACCCTCGAAATGGCAAGAGAGGCCATGTGAGCGTGAAACAACATCAGTTCCCGCGGGATTCCACGACCACTTGGGCCTCATTTGGTTGCCCGAGGAAACATACCCTGGGTAGCAAACCCCATCGGGGGATTTTGAGGGTCAGGTAGGATCCCCTTCTACCATGGGGGAAATCTCCCAAAGTCCACGTTACCAAATGGCAACAGGTGGAAGGGGGCAAAATCCCCAGAAGAAGATAAATTAAAAAAACACAAAAATGAAGGATTCTACGCAATCAATTCTGAAACAGCTCAGAAAAATGCCATGAATAATTATGAAAGAAACACAAATATATTCAAGACACTACATATAATTCTAGAAATCACAAAAAATCAAGGAATTTGCAAATGTATAAATAATCACTGTTTTACACTATCATCTTCGGACACTCATGAGAATTTTAGTCAGAACTAAAGATGTCACATAACATAGAGAGGCAACATTTCTTAGGTGCTCTAACACAGAACAAGAAATCAAGTGTCACTCCACTCGTGCTGAGTGGCGGTCCAAATTGGGACTACGACCTTCGTGAGCTAGAGGTGTAAGAATGTGGCCGACTCCAACAAAAATTGTGTTGTAGCCTTGTCTCAGAAGTGTAGCCCCCCTGATTTATACAAATGAAGGATCATAAGCTGGGAAAGAGAAGCATATGAGAAATTATTAACAGATTCTAATATGACATGATAACACAAATTGCATTGGCATTTCAGTTTCGATCTTTTATGTGCAAAAGTCAAAATCGCCGAAAAAGACCCCAATGGCCAGTCCAGATTGGTTATCTGAAACCAATACTGACTAAGACATACTCATACAGATCTTAACACTAATACAGCAGAACAAAAAAAAACTTATGCGATCGCTGGTGACACTCTTAAGCCGATAATTCAATTACAACGATCTTATCATTAAGAAATGGGGATTAGCCTACCAAAGTACGGAGATTATAGATTATACGTATAAATTAGGAAACATGAAATACAAAAATAATTAGCAAAATTACCAAATAATTCAACCCACCTCAATACACGAGTCGAGTCCCAGAAAACCTATAGTGTCTAGGATAAATTTATCATGCCCCCAGTTTTTCTTCTTTTGGGGCGCCCCAGTACATCCATATACTACCCTTTCTTCTTGGTGCCCCCAGTACATCCATATACAACTTCTGCAATCATATAATAAAAAAATACTACTCTGGCGGAATGATTACAAAAATAATCCTGAAGTATTGTTGCCACAGCTTGGAACATATAGTAATTGCAACCGACAGAAAGCACAACTTACCTCCAGATAAATCAAGTCACATACCTTGAAAATGTAAATTGAAAATCTGAATGATAAATGCTAATCTGCAGATGTATATAGTGACCCTCATCTAAACACATAGACCAAATGGTAATCCATGTATTATTGGAGCGAGACCAACTAGCTCCTTATGTTTGCAGAAGTTGATCAAAGGATAACATCAACTAGATTTAGATTTCTATGGAGGCACTGCTATGGTAACATCAAATGATCAATTCAGAATAACTCATGTTATTGCAAAGGAAAGAATAGGAAGAGTTCAGAAACAAAGGTTCGTGGATCTACAAATAGGCAGATGGATAAAACTCAGGTTCAGATAAAACTCAGGTCAGTAATGGCGCAAAATAAATAAAGATAAGATGGATCCAGTGCAGAATAAGAAAATATAAGATGAATATTCTAAAAATTTCCTTATGTTCTCTCCATCGCAAAAATTTCCTCCTTCAACCAATAAAGTCTAAGACACGAGTCCGTGGTGTTGATGAATATTTCTTGATTTATTTGGTGTTGTGTCCTTTGTCATGTGAAACAAACTTGATATCAATAGATCAGGATATCCATAGATACAAGAAGAGTGTTGAGCTATGCAAAGTGTATGATACATAATGGCATGTAATTGCACAGGCTGTCTAAAAAGTATGCCATGGTGAATTTAATTGCAGAGGATACCAAAACTAAAAATAGAAAATTTATAACTACGAAAAAAGCATAAAAATAAACAATTGTAGTATGTACTGCCATAAGGATCTAACAAAGAAAAACGTTCAGTATTTTCCTGTCTACACAAAAGCAATTAACTTGCCTAAACCAAAGTTCACAAGACTCACCAATAATTAAATGCAGCAAATCCACTGCATTTGCCACATTCTTCAGAATTGCACCTAAATTCTAATGTATGCAGCCGATAATCTAACTTCAGTAGACAAATTGCCACACATTAGGCAATGCTTTGCTCTGCAGTAACAATAGTCCAAACAAGAAAAATGTTCCTTGAAAGATCCAAAATGTAGCATCAGACCTCACAATCAATCACAAGAGCCAATTGACCAACCAAAACACTGTGCAGATCTAGGAGAGAGAAGCAAAAGGAAGAGATTGTGCTCACTGTTAATTTGACAATGGTGGGAGAGGTCCAAGATTCTGATTGGCTGTAAAATGTGGAAAAGACGCTCAGGTCCGTGGATCTGGAGCAACACCATCAGTGCTAACCGAGGCATCAAATAGGTGGTAGTGGTGTGTAACACCCCCAGTGTCAGGCTAGAGTAACCCTCTGTGATTAAGCTAATCATTTTTCCGAATAGTGCTTGATCACCTTTGATCAAATATCCCATTTGAAATTCCAGTCAATTCAAATTCAAGCGAAGTTTGAAGTTGCTCAAAAGTTGCTGAAAAAATGTTCATCATTTGTCAAAAATTCCATAACAATTATTTGTTAAGGAACACAACATCTCTTTTGTGCAAAGATGAGCATCAGTAATTATAACAACACCAATACAACATTTTAACTGCTTTCCTATTTATGAAAAATACCAAATGAATTCTTTTGGTCTCCAAAATATTTGTGGCACTGTCTAAGGTCACCAGGAATTTAATAGGATGCCTCCCAAAATTTCCCTAAGTGAAATAGTTGACCAAATAATTCCCTTTCTCTCTCTGTTAATAAATAAAAGCTAAAGCGGAAAAGAAGAAATAGAAAAGGGCCTAGCTACTACTGTGCACTTGTAGCCCATTGCTAGAGTGCACAGGCCAGCCCACTCCCCTCGCGGTCGTTCCCTTCCCCTGTTCACCCGACCGAGGCGCGCGCCCGCGCGGTCGCCGCCCGACCGCCTCGCCACCCGGCTGCTCGCGCCGAGGGGATAAGGCCGAGCCTCTTGGCCTCGTCAGCTTCCCACTCACCCCGCTCTCCTCCCAGATCTCCGCCTCTCCCTCTCCCCTCAGATCCACCTCGCTCTCCGCCATGGCCGAGCGCCTTCCTCGCCGCCGCTCGCAGTAGACGCGACCACCGTCGTCCGTTCGTCGCCCCGACAAGTCCTACAACTCCGCCGTGGTCCTCTGCTTCCACTACGCCGATGGATCGAGCCCCGGACCCCCCTCGCGTCGCCACATTCTTCTTCTTCTCTGGCTCGGCCACTGCGGCGTCCTCGCCTTCGATCTACGCCGCCGGTCCTCCCCGAGCCCTCTGCCCAGACCCCACGCTCCCCCGGTGAGCCTCTGCACCCGAGGCGCCCTCCCCAGCCTCCTCTGATCGCCGGTAGCGCTCGTTCCACGCTCACCCGAACGCGCCGCCGCCTGGCCTTGTCGCCGGTGTGGCCACGGTGGCCTTTTGGTCCCGTGCGTGCCACCGTTCCACTTCTCGCGTCGAGTAGGCACCGTAGGAACCTCGCGCAGCTCGCTTTGCGCCCCGTAGCACTGTTCCCGTACCTCGCCCGGAGAACCTCGTCGCCGATGAGCTCGATGCGCCCAGCATCGGCCACCGCAGCCTCCGCCACCGTCATTGATCGCTCCGCCGCCGTCTTGCCGTTCGAACAAGACCAGCCACAACTCGAGATGCCTCAGGCAAACCCAGCTCACTCGCCGCCCCGCCGCGTGAGAGCTCGGGCTGGGCTCTCGGCGCCCAAGATCGACTGGCCGGGCGGGCCCGCCCAGGTCATCGTCAGGCCTAAGGGCCCCAACTGGCCAAGTTGACCTGGTCAACTATCTGCCGACTGGCAGCCCCGACCACGACGTCAAGGGCCCAACCACTTAAATAACTAATTAAAATGGTTTTATAATTAAAAGTAATTAGTTTAGCTATTTAGTCACTAACATGTGGGGCCCAACTGCTAATTAACCCCTGTTCAATTAAAATAACCCACTTTTAGCCCTCTGTCTATGACATATGGGACCCACTGGTCGGTTTGACCGACCATCGGGTCTGTTGACTCATTGATGTCATCTCGACACTCACCGACGTCATAATTCCTTTTCTGTTAATATTAATAATTCTAGAAAATGTTTAAACTTTGGAAATTCATAGAAATTAAGCCGTAGCTCGGATGAAAAAGTTTTATACATGAAAGTTGCTCAGAACGACAAGACAAATCCGAATACGCGGTCCGTTTACCTGTCAGATGCCTCTAACTATCTGAACATGGAACATTCCCCCTCCGGTCATCTGTCTGACACAGGTCCGGAACCGGGATTACATTCCCGGTTGATTTCCCCCTTCACCTATATCGTGTAGCCATGCGTTAGGTCACACCCGGCACAACATATTGCCACGATATGCTTTGTGATGCTATGTTTGCTTTATATTTACTGTTTCTTCCCCCTCTTCTCTCTGGAAGACCTCGAGACCGATGTTGCCCCTGTGATCGACTACGTCGACGACGCCCCCTCCTTGCCAGAGCAACCAGGCAAGCCCCCCTTTGATCATCCTGATGTCGCCCATTCCATTCTCTCATGCTTGCATTAGATTTTTCTCTTGTTATTGTTTGCTCCTATTCATTGCATAGCCCGCTTTTGTATCTCTTTGTTGTACCTTACCGCTTATCCTAAACCGCTTAGTATAGGTTGGTTAGTGATCCATCGCTGACCCCACCTTGTCCTTGTTGCCCCGCTTCATCATTGAAGACCCGATCAACGGATCGAAGACCAGGCCCCGAATCGCACATCACTTTCCCTTAGTTGCTCGACACTCTTTGGGTTACTATCGAAAGTGCCGAGGGTGAGACCTCTACAACACTTCGATGTTAACCACAGAGTGTAGCTATTCGGTCGTGGTCATCGAGGGTGATTACGCCTTAACCACTTCCGACTACGTTCACAGTAACCCCTTAAGTGTGAACCTCGGGGTGATTCCTCTTACGCTCACCTTGATGATTACATCTAGTGGAATTCATCGGGCGTGATTCCTCGGGTTTTCCCTTTATGTTTGGACACACGATACTTGGACTTTACCATCTGTTACTTTGAAAGACGGGTCGACTTCGAGGGGTACCAGCGAGCTTAATTGCGAGTGATGTGGAGTCGGGTTGACACGGAGGGTGCCCGCGAGATAATTACGAGGTGGCGGGCATTCCTATCCCTTGCCGCAAGTCCTCGAGACGGGCAACGGGTCACATCTTCGTGAGTCTCGCTTGTTACCGCTGCCCTAATCCGCCACGATTTGGATATTTGATCCGAGGGCCTCGCCCGATAGCACTAACCATCACGTGGGCATAGTATGGGCGTTATGCATCGTATACATCACCGAAGGTTAATAGACATCGATCGAGCGGCGGCGCTACGGGTTGGACTGGTAAGCTCTCGCTGCTTAGGAAGGTAGCTAGGTGCGCTCACCGGCTGCCCACATAACGTCAGGAGTTCCCGGGAGATGGCCCATGACCCCGGGGCATAGGTTTAGTCCGGCGTCTTGGCCTCTCTATTAAGCCTAGGTCGGGTTGCGGCTTATTGTTTGGCCGAGGCGGGCATGACCAGAAAGTGTGTCCGGCCGAGTTAATCGGCGTGGTGGGTAAGTTGGTGCACCTCTGCGGGAAGGAAACATCTATCGATAGCCCGTCCTACGATAACGGACACTTGGAGTTGTATCCCGATCGATACAACTAGAATGGATACTTGTGAAGAGAATTGGATGGTGATGAGTAATGGATTGTGATGATACCGGTAGTATGGCTCGGGATTTCTTTCTCGCAGGAGTCGAGAAAGGATCTCCACGAGGTTGATAACACTACTACTACTTTACCTTATGCTACTCTACCCCTCCTGCTTGTCGCAAGATGGTGGTTCCCGTAAGATGCTAGTCTTCGATAGGACTAGGCCTTCCCTCTATTCTCGCATTTCAAGCAGCCATCCACATATCTGACCTTCCTTTGATAATGTTGCATATGTAGTGTAGATCCTTGCTTGCGAGTACTTTGGATGAGTACTCACGATTGCTTTGCTCCCCATTTTCCCCCTTTCTTCTTTTTCCGGTTGATGCAACATGATGTTGGAGCCCAGGAATCAGATGCCACCGCCGATGCCTACTACTACGTGGAGACCGTCGACGACCAGGAGTAGTTAGGAGGTTCCCAGGCAGGAGGCCTTGCCTTTTTCGATCATAGATGCTTTTGTGCTAGCCTTCTTAAGGCAAACTTTTCTAACTTATGTCTGTACTCAGATATTGTTGCTTCCGCTGACTCTTGTGTATTCGAGCCCTCGAGGCCCCTAGCTTGTAATATAAAGCTTGTTTTATTTTAATTTGTGTCTAGAGTTGTGTTGTGATATCTTCCAGTGAGTCCTTGATCCTGATCGTACACATTTGCGTGTATGATTAGTGTATGATTGAATTGAGGGCGTCACATGGTGGACGAGGAAGAGGAGCGGGCTAACCTGGCTCGGGGGACGAGGAAGGTGACCGCTAGCCCATTGCTGTTCGTCCGAGGAGATATGAGCCGCGAGGGGTAGTCGATCTCGCCGAACGTAGAAACCGACCTCTGGGCCGTAGCCATCACCGGGCAGAGGATCTTGGCAGGAGGGAGGGGGTGACGTCGCCGGCGGGGGGAGAAGCTCTTGGCCGGAGGCGCGGGTGGCCGCCGGAGGCACAAGCTCAGGAGGATCGAGTCAGCGTCGTCGCTTCTCGAGGATTTCCTGCCCGACCTGACGAGATCAGGGAATCGCTCCCGGGGAAGGGACGTGGAAAGGGTAGGGGTCCCTCTCGACGGTGTGCTACCAAATGACACCGTGGGCTGCCCCGGGTCAACTCGGCCCGTGGCTTCTTCCCCCAGGGATAAGGCCGGGATCCCCCCGGGATCCATGGCAACCAAATGAGGCCTTGTGGGTGGCCCCGCCCACCCCCACATACATGCATGTACCCACGCGGCTGGCCCTGGAGAGAGTGATGAGCGCCATAGATGCTCGCAGCTCCCGAGCTTAGGCCAACTCCACCGCATGACCCTATCCTGTCCGTGCGCGTCCGCTTGGGGTAAAACAGACGAATAGCGCGGCTCAGCGCGCGGCCTCAAACGGACAAATGTCCGGATTCCATCCGTTTTCGGCCCATCCCCGACCCAAACTTGCGCTCTGTTTGGGATGAAACGGACGCGCGCGGATGACCTGGACGCACGCCCTTGTCCCCCCGTGGCCCGCCTGTCGGGGACACTAGCAGTCCCTCCGCTCCCAACGCTTTCACTCTCTCTCTCCCGACCCGCCCGCCGCCGGCGCCGCCGCTATTCTCCGGCCGCCTCCTCCCGCGCAGCCCCCGGTCGTCCCTACCAAACCACGTCTCGACATGGCCGCCACCACGCCCGCGCTTTGGCCGTAGTTTTGGCCGTCGATCGGAGGTTGGCCGTCGCCGTCTTTACCGGTCGCAGAGGGGACACGACCGCCGGTGACGTACCACGGCGGCCTCGGCAGCTTCCGACGAGAGCTCCAGAGCGGCCAGTAGCCGGCCGGCAACCACCCCTGCTGCGTCGAGGTGATCATCGCGACCTCTTCCCCACCATGACCGCAAGGTGTTCGACATTTTGCCCACAAAGGTATGGACAGTGGAGACGAGTTTTTCTTCCATCACTTCCTTTGTTCATCGGACGATTCGTCGTTGGATGATGAAGATCTTGTGGTGGCTGCACTGGTCGTTCACGACCAGATTCAATGGCAGCTTCCTCAGACAGGGGTCAATCCTCGGCCGTGCTCCCAACCCTGAACCGCAACAGGGAGAGAGGCCACATACGCTCTATGCCGATTACTTTGCCACCACCCCGCTCTTCAAGCCGGATAAATTCCGTCGCCGTTTTGAATGGCAAGGCATGTGTTCAATCGATCCGAGAGGGAGTGGTTGCTCATGACCCATACTTCGAGTGCAAGACGGATGCCCTTGGCAAGCTTGGATTCTCCTCTTACCGTAATGCACCGCTGCCATCCGCATGCTTGCATATGGAATTCGAGCGATCTGGTGGATGAGTATGTGCGTATGAGTGAGACAACATGTCCGATGTCAATGTACAAGTTTTGCAGTTTGTGATCGAGGTGTTTGGCCCAGAGTACTTGAGGCAGCCAACCGTCGTTGATCTGAGAGATTGTTGGCGACCAACGCAGCTAGAGGTTTTCTGCATGCTTGGCAGCATAGATTGTATGCATCGGGAGTGGAAGAACTGTCCATTTGCTTGGCGGGGCGATACAAAGGACATGTCAACGGGTGCCTTGTCATATTAGAAGCGGTGGCATCGCAGATCTTTGGATATGGCATTCTTTCTTGACATGGCGAGTTCTCACAATGATATCAACGTCTTTGCGGCGTTCTCCGGTCTTCGCGAGGCTTGCGAAGGCCACTCCCCAATTGGTCAACTTTGAGATCAACGGCCACCAGTACAACAAGGGATACTATCTAGCTGATGGTATATATCCTTAATGGTCAACTTTTGTGAAGACAATCTCGAAACCCCAAAGTGAGAAGAGAAAGAGATTTGCCCAAATGCAAGAGAGTGTTAGAAAGGATGTGGAACGTGCTTTTGGTGTGCTTCAATCCCGGTGGGTATCGTTCGAAACCCTGCACTGTCATGGGATGAAAGGAAGCTTTGGGAGGTGATGATTGCTTGTGTGATCATGCACAACATGATCGTCGAGGACGAGCGTGATGAGAGTATCTTCGATCAAGGATTTGATTATTAAGGTGAAAATATTCAGCCCCTGCACCAAGACCTGGCCACATTTAAACAGTTTGTCCAATTCCACCGTGAGATGCGTGATTGGCACACTCATTTGAATCTTCAAAATGACTTGGTTGAGCACGTGTGGGATCACATTGGCAACCAATAGATGTATTGGTCCATTTTATGTTCAGTCAAGACAATTTCAATTTGGTTGTAAAACTATTTTATTAAAGACAATTTTAATTGGGTTGTAAAACTATTTTAATTTTCAGACAAATATCTGGGTTGTAAAACTAGTTTTGATGAAAATATGGGCATTTTTGGCCCTGACGGACGACGTAATGGGGCAAAGAGATCTTGACCACGCCATTTAGCACGGCCACCGTGATTCGAGACACGCCGGACACGCACCCCATTCTCTACCCAAACGGACAAAAACCGGATAAAACGACGTCCGTTTGGGGTCGCGCGGTAGAGTTGGCCTTATTTCCCACATGGCACTAAACACCTGTAGGCTGTCCCCACCCTCCGTTGGCTCCACTGTGTATCTACCTTCTACCCGCAACTTGGGAGGGGAGTGCCAAGTGGTGGTGGCGATGGGCGCGCACGCCGCAACTTGATCATAAACCATTGGTCCCTCACTGCCTGGTCAACTGCAGCCATGGAACGGAACAAACAATCCTTTTTTTCTCTTCCGATCGTTCAAAACCGGCCCCAGGTTTCCTACTAACTACGCATGGATTAATCAAGTGACAAGGCGACAAGGAAAGAGGGCGGGTACCGCGTGGCTGGCCGCGTGCGATCTCCCCCGGCGGGACTGTGACTGGGACGGGAGTACGCGGCGGGCACCGCGTGGGGCCGTGCCAATGGACGCAGCATCTGTGCCACTGCCTGCGTAGGTAGAGTACACGCGGGCGCGGCCGCGGCCAGCAACAAGAAAAGAAAAGGCATCGTCGCCTTTACTCGACCCGATGGAGTAATTATCCCCTTCCTTCCCAGTACAGTCCATGGATGCACAGTAGTATGGCACGACGCGGTCTTGCTCCTGACCGGCCCCTGCTGCCGCGCACATGGGGGACATGCGTCCATGTGGAGGAGTGCATACACGCCATGTGTTGCTCGCTCTTTTCCATGGAGTTTTCCGTCCGGTGTCGCAAGATGCTCTGGTGCGGTGTACTATGATCGGTAAATTTCCCAGGAGGCGGGTGCCAGCTTCCAGAGGGGTGGGGGCCACAGCGTACCACGCAAGGCGTACTGCCTACGTTCCTTTTCACCCAGACACAGTTCTTGCCGTCCCGGCCTCCACGTTCTTGCTCAACTTTCATCTCCTACGAGTGGTGGAGTGGCAACTGAAGCGGTACGTGTGTAGTACTGAATGTTTGAGCAGGTCAAAAGGTGGAAGAGTAGCGCTGAACCTAGCTAGCTCTAGGCGCCTGTCTTTTCTCTGAAATTCAGATAGATTCGGATGACAGCTAACTGCGTGTCTTTTCTTTGAAATTCAGATAGATTCGGATGACAGCGAGCTGAATGTCTTCTCACTGAAATTCAGATGGAGTGGGAGGACAGCCAGCTGCGTGTGTTCTCACTGAAATTCAGATAGAATGGGAAGACAGCCAGCTGCGCGTTTCTCTCTGAACTTCAGATGGCGTGGGAAGGCAGCCAGCTGCGTGTCTTCTAACTGAAATTCAGATAGATTGGGAAGACAGCGACGCCGACCTGCATATCTTGCCTTCCCTCGGAAATTCAGATAGATTGGGAAGACAGCAAGCTGCCTTGCGCCAGATAGAGTAAGGGAAATCATCCCAGGATCGCAAGGATCCTAAGAGCATCTACAGCCGGGCGCCTCTAACCCTCCTTAAATGCACGGACGGCCCGCCTGTTTACTGATCGGTCATGATTTTTTGATCTAGACGGATGCCTCAAACGAGACTCAAACGCCCGGGCTAACATGTCATTGACGTATTTCCAAACATACATTGACACTATATTTCGGTTGATATATCTATACTTGTGGTCGTCATCGCTCGCCCCCCTATGTCCAAATCCTAGCTCCGCCCCTGGCTGACCGGCACCCCTCACATCCAGCCAAAATATGGGACGGATATGGGGCGCCTGGGCGTGTCCGGGCATATGCCCCCCCACGTCGGACCCGGCCATGCTGGCCCATCCAACCACACATATATTCATCCCTATCTACTCGGCCGGACCAAACCCTAGCCACTTAGCCCCACTCTCCTTCGCCACCCGAGCTCACCTCCTGCGGGATCCGGCCGTCTCCGACATGGCAGACAGCGGATCTAACTCCTACCAGTCCGGATCCGTCTACTGAGGTGTCATCCCGTGCGGGTTGGAGGAGGCAATGGCGGTCCGCATTGCACTCTGCCACTCCTGTGAGGACAGCGCCCGGTCGACAGATGGATCTGTCCGCCACGACTCCATAGCGTCGGCTCAACGGCCGCTCGGGTCCTCTGGGGCTGGATCATCGCTGTCTCGGTAGCTGGAACCCCTCTCCTTCCCCATCACTGGTCAGGCAGACTATGAGTCCCACCGGAAACAGGGGGCCCGCCGTGGGAAGGAGAGGATAAGGGCCGCCGAGGCCCGTATCGCCGTGGGAATGACGGCGGTGAGGCGACTGGTGCAACGGCACTGGTGACCGCAGAGGAGGAGGCCATCCGCGAACGCATTGTGAAGAAACGACAGCGGAGGAACACGCACGCCCTCGCCCGGTAGCAGAATCGAGCGGTCCGTGCCATGGCCGGACTGCCATCGAAGGAGGAGAAGGCGGACAGTGATGGCGAGGACGGCTCCGGCGATGAGCAGATCCGGCTTGATCTGTACTGCATCTTCAACCGGTACTTCCACAAGAAGGACGGCTAAGGGCGCCGGGAAGAGCAAAGGCAGCCGTGGATGATCTCCACCATAGTCAAACATGCCAAATTTTGATAGTCCGGTGGCATGTTTAATTAGTAGTGATGGAATAGCCGAACGATGTGTGTGCATCGACGTAGTTGCATACATTTATATGGATTTGAGATATGATAATTGAGGTGTCCGAATGTAAATTATATTATTTGAAGGGTGTCCAGTCAATGTCCATGAACACATGTTTGTGGGCCGAATTTGCCCCGTCTGTAGATGCTCTAACATGACAGAACAGAGTTCCATTTTTCTTGTACACACTGAAGACCGTGTTTCTCATATGCTTTTTCGGCAAACACACACACACACACACTTGTACGTATGCTGAAGGTTTTGACGTATGAGACAGATGGGATGCACATTCAGTAAGCTATCTGGCTTCATGCTCTTGCAACCTGTAAGAAGTTATTTAAGTGCTATACATGAAAGTGCAGTTCGCATCGTATGCACTTGGATCTTAATATATTATGGCCGTCAAATACCGGTTGCATATAACCTCAAATTATTGATGCGGACGGACCTGGACGTATGTGTTTGTACTCCTGGGACTTATTTATAAACTTGCTCAGTTGGTATGATATTGGTCAAACGACTAGAACGACACACTGAACTACACTCCTTTGACCAATAGTCAGCAGTCACATAAGAACATACTCCCTCCGTCCCATAATGTAAGACGTTTTTGACACTACACTAGAGTCAAAAAGCGTCTTACATTATGGGACGGAGGAAGTAGATGTAAATAACGTTCTTTTCTTGTACCAATTACATTAGGAAAACAAAGTCGAAACCTGCTTTGGCAATTAATAGATGTTCTTTGGGAAAAAGGCTGTTGTGGCAAGAGGATGATTGTGCCAACTGTTACACTACTAGGAAAAGGCTATAGATAGGATTGATACTAATGGCGCACCGAGGAACCAGTGCGTCACTACTATATACTAATGGCGCATCAGTCGGTGATGCATCATTAGTGTGGAAGACACTAATGGCGCACCAGAGACATGGTGCGCCACTAGTATTAAATGTTTTTTTTTTCATTTTTCCATACATACTAATGGCGCATCAGGTCGAAGTGCGCCATATTAGTTCTAACTAGTAATGGCGCACGAGGCAGATCGTGCACCATTACTGTATTTTTTTTATTCTTTTTTTTTTTTTGCAAAACTACTAATGGCGCACTCACAGCGGTGCGCCATTACTAGTTTAGACTTGTAATGGCGCAGTATGACCATATGCGCCATTAGTATATATATATATATATATATATATATATATATATATATATATATAGGGATTGTCTATTCGTCACCCAGGTGAGGAATAAGTTTTATCTTATTTTCGACATAAAAGAGACCGTAAGAAAATATATAATCGTCAGTAAAAAATATTTTCTGTTATGTAAAATTACAAGCGTAAAAACATAATGTAAAATACACATAAGCTGCAAATTTTCTTGTCTTATGACCTATATTTTTATTTTCTTATGTCAAATATTATGTAGTGAATGAATAGGAATGCAACTATTTGAAATTCAAACGTAATTTAATTATAAAATGATCGTAAGATTACCTCGGGTGAAGAATAAGTTATTCTGCACCCTGGGTGATGAATAGCATCACTATATATATATATATATATATTATTTTTTACTTTTCTAACACTACTAATGGCGCACCACTGCAGTGCGCTTATTAGTAACCAGGGTTACTAATGGCGCATTTGCTGCTGATGCGCCATTAGTAACCTGGGACCCCAACAAGATATTTTGGACAACCCCACACCTACCCACTCACTTTTCCCACTTCATTCCCTTCACCTCCTTCTCCAAGCTTTCGGCTGCCTCCTCCTCCTCACCTCATTTCCACCATAGATTCATCAAAATTAAGTGGTGAAATTACCTTTTTTGATAGGTAAGTAAGGGAAAGCTATCTTCATGATGTAGATCTACTTTTTCTCCCTAGCTCGCTCCAACAACGTGCACATGCACTTTTGTGGCCTAGCTAGATCTATGTATGTTTGTGGTGTTGCTTGTGTTTGTGGTGTTGCATATATGTTTGTGTTTGCAGGTACGGTATTTGAAATGCAATAGTTGCCAATATTTTGCGGAATGTTGATTCATTTCCGTCAAGTGAGAATTTTGGCACTATGCATTCTTTTGGTCCTATTTTTAGGGAAGGTCATGCCAAATTTTTCTTGGTTCTAAAATATCGTTTTGCTCTACCCATGAGCGACCATGGTCCGCACGATGACCGAAGGCATCGTGAATAGGTTTTGAGCTCGCGAAGGTCGAGATGCTTCAAAAGAACGGACGGAGATAAGATGTCCGTGTCGAAGATGCAAGTCAAGAGCCTTATTGCGGACCCGGATTCCGGCAGGTGCGGAACCACCGCTCTTGCGTGGTTTCATGGATGGCTATCGGTGGCAAGGTGATGAAGATGACTATGAAGTCGTCCATGGGGGCGGGCAAGAAATGAGGAAGGGCAACAAAACAAGTACCACCCGCGGCGGGCGGCGAGAAGACGAAGAATCTCGGGACATGATCACGGCGGTGATGTTGTATACGATCATCATGTAGAAGATGTCGTACATGATGATGAGGAAGATCAAGGCGAAGGGCATGGTCATGAAGATGAAGATGCGGAGCAGACGACGATGGAGCTGGGTGCAGGACCCTCATATTAAAGAGCTGCTTCTCAAGCAGACGGATAACGCAAGAGCCGCCGCCGAGAGAAAGCCAAGCTGGATCAACTGGAGATAGACGCGTTACTCCATTGTATGAAGGATGCAGGCCGAGGATACCGCTTTGAAAGTAGCGCTCATGGCTCGGAGATGAAGGTAAAACACAAAATGACCGGCGATGCTTCGACGAGAACATGTCATTCGCACGAACGTCTTCCCAAGGGGAACAAGTGCCCGACCAGTTCGAGGAGGCGAAGAAAATGTGTGTCCTCTGGATTTACCGCGACGTGAAATACCATGTGTGCATGAACAATTGCATCATTTATCGGGACGAGCACGCGGAGTCTACCATATGTCCGGTGTCTTGGCGTCACTCGATACAAGAAGAGGAAGAAAGCTCCTCGAAAATCGGTGTGGTACTTTCCGATCATTCCTCGTCTGCAGCGGTATTTCATGGACCCTAAGGTAGCAAAGCTCCTGCGTTGGCACGCGGATAGGGAGGAGAAGAAGCGGGAAGATGACGGAAATGATCCGGAGATAAATAAAAAGACAAGATGCTGAGTCACCCTAAGGATGCGAGCGGTGGCAAGCGTTGAACTTCGAATACCTAGAATTTGGGAAGGATCCAAGGAACATCGTCTTGGGCGCGAGCACCGATGGAGTCAATCCGTTTGGCAGCCAGAGAAGCACACATATCACCGGCCTGTGTTTGTGTGGATGTACAACCTTCCCCCGGTTGTGCATGAAGAGGAAGTACATTCACATGAGTATGCTAATTGAAGGGCGAAACAACCAGGAACGACATCAATCAGATCGGGGCTCTTGAAGGAGGAGCTAGACACGCTGTGGAAAACGCCACCAATACGTGGGACGCCGCAAAGAAAGAATATTTCCCTATGAGAGCCGTGACCGCCACGACGATGCACGACTATCTCGGTTACGGATATCTCGCAGGCAGGTAGTCCACGGATTTTCTTGATGCGTAAGGTGCATGGATGACACAACGATCGCCAGCTAGATAGAGATCCGGGTCTTCAAAACCGTGTTCATGGGACATCAAGGTGGCTTCACGACGATGACCTATGGAGGAAATGCAAGGATCTGTTTGATGTTGAAACCGAACCCAAAACGCCCATGTACGAGGAGCGGCGAGGAAATAGACGAGCTGTTGAAAAATTGGAAAGACTGCCCTTAGGAAAGAAGCAAAAGGCGTGCGAGCCGAAAGAAGCGAAGGCGCCAGAGCTGCTGAAGGTATGGAAAACGAGGTCTGTTTTACGGGACTTGCCGTCTTGGAAGATCCACCGTGTGCCTCACAGCCTTGATGTCATGCATATCACGAAGAACGTGTGAGAGTCCGCTGGTACCCCGCTCAACATGCCGAGAGGACCAAAGATGGGCGAAAGCAAGGGCAGACTTGAAATCAATGGGCATCGGCAGGAGCTTCACGCTAATGATGATGATGATGATGATGATGATGATGATGAGGCGAAGCAGACACGTAAAGTCATCGCAAAGGCAAAAAGGCCAAGAAGACCGGAAATGACTACCCTCCGCGTGCTTCACTCTAAGTCGGGAGGAGATTGAGCAGTTTTCACCGCCTCCTAGGAGTAAAACTTCCTTCTGATTCTGCTGGGAAGATAAGCAGATACCTAGACCCAGCCAAGCGAAGTTCAGCGGGATGAAGTCTCACGATTGCGTCGTCGATGACGCAGATACTTCGATTGCAATCCATTGGGATCATGGACGCGCACGTCCGTGAAACGCTATTTGGCCTATGCAACTTTTTCGACGTCATCTCTCGAAAGTCGATTGGCGTGAGGCAACTCGAAGGCTACAGAAGAGATCGTGGTGATACTATGCGAGCTTGAGATGTACTTCCGCCCGCATTCTTGACGTTATGGTGCATCTGCTGGTCCATATCGTGGAGGATATCATCCAACTCGGGCCGACGCTCCGCACGGCATGATGCCGTTTGAAAGGATGAATGGTGTCATCAAAGGATACGTTCGCAACATGTCACGCCAGAGGGAAGTATAGCCGGGGCTTTTCGATCAAGAGTGAATCTCCCTCGCACGAATTATCTAGGCATCGAGAACCCGCTGGTGCGCCGTCAACAGCACCTCGGCAGGCTCGCTGGATGGGGTCACCGTGAGGGTCACCGCGAAATGCATGTCGACTTCGAGGGTCGACTCACGACTTTGAAAGAGCAAACCTAGTCGCGCTACAACACATAGACGTGGTCGATCCTTGGGTGGTAGAGCACAAAACCTTTATTGAGAAGACGACAATGACCGAGGCCAACAGAGGACGGACGGAGATATAATCAAAGAGCACAACTCATGTTTCACGCGTTGGTTCAAGCGAAGCTTCGTCGTACCCTTTGCATGAGGATTCTTCCGCGGAAGAACAACTCATATTCGCCTTTGTCACAGGCGCCGAGCACAACGATGACCTATGAGGCGCACGATATCAACGGCTACACATTCTACACCGAGAACAAGGACATGAAGAGCGATGGTTATCGTAACTCCGGGTAACGATGGAATCCTACACCGCAACGACAAGGACAGATACTACGGAAGGATCGAGGAGATCTGGGAGCTGAGCTACGCTGGAGAGAAGGTCCCGATGTTCCGTGTCGATGGGCCAAGAGCGCCCTAAAAGAAGACCGGTATTTCATCACCATGGTTATACCCGGCCAAATCCAAGATCATGGCGCAAAAGTCATCGCAAAAAATGAGCCATGGGTACTGGCTTCCCAAGTGGATCAATGCTTCTTCATTACCGACCGTCAAAGCCCGGTCGTGTTGTCGTGAGGAGAGGCAAAAGGAAGATCATCGGAATGGATGGAGTAGCCAATGAGCAAGACTTGACAAGCACGGCGACCAAGATCGAACATGACGACGACGATGAAGTAGCAGCACACACCACAAGAAGAAGCAGGACCACCCTACCTAAAGGACGTCCTGCTCCACGTAAGAACTCCATTTGCGAAAAAGAAGGGCAAGAAGATTGTGAACAGATAGCTAGCTAAGATCGATTGTATTTCAATCGTAGTCTTCATTTCTCGATTGTATTTCATGGGCACTTTTGATATCATGAATATTTTAAATTTCATGGGCACTTTTGAATTCATGAGGACACTTGATCTCGATCCCCTCCATCTCGATCTCGATCCCCCCTCCATCTCGATCTCGATCCCCCTCCATCTCGATCCCACTCGCACCCTCCCCCGCTAGCTCCACCGCCGCCGACGACCCACCGCAACCCTCCCCCGCTCCACCGCCACCGACGAGCACCCAGCCCCCCGCACCCTCCCCCGCTCCACCGCCTCCGCCGATGATATTTTCAAGTAACAAATTTGAACATATTTTTTAAAAGATTATTACTGTTTTTATAAAAAATATTACTGTTATGATTTAAACAAGTTTGAACATATTTAAACACAAATAAATATAAAAAACAGCATTTAAAATGCATAAAAAATATTGGGGAGCACAGGAGTCGAACCTCAGACCTCTGGTGTGTGTCTTGCGTCTTGACCAGTCGGGCTAGTGGGTGGGTTGTGTTGTAGATAGGGTTAGGTTGTAGATAGGGCTAGTGGGCTAGATTTAGAAAAAATTCTAATGGTGCACCGAGGGGTGGTGTGCCATTAGAATAGTCGTACTTATGGCGCACGAGGGGGTGGTGCGCCATTAGAAAGCTTCCCCCCCACACTAAATCCCCAATCTCTCTAATCTCTCCCCTGCCTCATCGATCTCACCCGCTGCCCCCCGTGTTTGCCGTCCCCCTCGCCGCCCCCCTCGCCTCCTTCGCCATTCCCGAGCCGAGCGCCGCCTCCCTCGCCGTCCCCGAGCCGAGCGCTGCCTTCCTCGCCGTCCCCGAGCCGAGTGCCCTCGACGTCCTCCCGCCCAAGCGCCCCCTCCCCCTGCGGCCCCGCCTGCGCCCTCGACGTGCTCGCTTTCCAACACCTGCTGCCTGCCCAGAGGAGGACCGCCGTCTTCCTCTTCGACTACGAGGACCCGGACGAGCTCGGACGCCAGGAGGACCGCCACGCGCCGACGCCCTCGACCTGCGGCCTGCCCAGAGGACCGCCACCGCTCGGACTTGGACCGCCTCGACTAGCTCCGGCTGCCCGAGTCGCCTCGACCTCCCAAGTGAGCACCGAGCCGCTTCCCCTCTTCCCCTCTTTATTTCCTTCGATGTGTTCTAGGGTTGGGGTTGGAGAAATTTGGACAAGGAAAGGGGGTTGGAGAATTAAGTAGCTAGGGTTTTCCAAATGTTCAAATCTTTGAGCTTGCATTTAGATGCATTTTAGAGGATACTTCCTAGTCTCAACTAAGCATCTGCCTAGAGATTGTTTCTTTAAGTAGCTAGGCTCAATTAGTGAATTTTCCAGTGAGTTTGGATTCATGCAACAATATGAAACATTAATTACTATTCTTTCTGGCCACTAATGATAGATGTAACATGTAAGAAGTCCATAATTGATTAATGGATCTGTTAGTTTGATAGTTTTTTTAGTGTTGCACCTTTTCCTTCTACAACTTGCAGATGTGCACACAGTTTTTTGTGTTCAGTTTAGGAGTTGGTCCTTGGGAAGCATAAATAAAACATTATTGGCAAGTGCAGTCTTGTTACTCCTAGGTATCTACAAATGAGTAGATTAATATTTGTTACCGGAGGGTTACAAATGAGTAGGTGAACATTATTGGCAAGTTTGGAATGGAAACTACAGAGGTACTATGTAGTGTTGTATTACTTCTTCCGGATTCGTGGTGTTTAAATGTGCATTAGTTCTTCTGATAATTAATGGTTAAAGTCCTTTGACAAGAATGTGAACAATAAGAGATGTAACCAATCCCAGAAGTAGAACCATGTATCTTTTCTCTCTACAATTCTCATGCAACAATATGGAACTAATTTTTTAAGTAGTTAATGAGAACACTTGGTCCATATTCATTTGAAGTGAACATACATTTTCACTGTTCTTATAATATGTGCTTGATGTTAGATTATGCTATGAGGATATTAGTCTAAGCCCAGTCTTGGATGCATTGTTTTATCCTGCGGTGGTTAAACCGGTTCTGAAAATTATCTAGTTTGACCTGTACTTGTCCAGCTATCATAATCTATTCTTTGACCATGGCAGTAGCTGGCATTTTGTTATGATAATTTTAGTATATATCTTACTATCCTTTGCTGATCTCGTTGTATTTTCAATTCACAGCAACTCTCCCAGTGAAGTCTCCTCCGTAATATATGTCTCATGCTTTCTAAAGAGTACTATTATCTTGACTAAACTATCCACTTGCTATGCTTAGCTGCTCTGTTGTCCGAATCGTGACACTTTGCCTGTCATAATGCAACTAAGCATACTAGTCTCAACTAAGCATACTAGTTTTTTTAGTGAGACAAGTAAGATAGTGAGACAAGAAGAAGGAAACTTCCAGATTATGTAGAAAGAAAATACTTGGTTTGACAGCAAGTACCATGACATGAATCAAAAACATATACTGTGGGAAAAATAAAATGGCAGAAACACAGGAGGTTCTGGTTTGTTGTATCTCCACCAGTTTGGGTTGGTGTATGTGGATGATTTTTTATCCTGTGAACTCATTGTCTTGCTACAAGAATTTGGTATCATCATGGTGTAATTTTGTTAACATTCGGTTTTGTTAGATAGTGGCTACACTAATCTAGAGTGATACAATTTTCCTTCCCATTTGGTATCATCATGTTCAGGTGTATAAAATTATAACATCATGTGGGTTTTTAAGTCATTTACAGCTCTAGTACACTTCTCTTACACTTCTTGAGGACTTGTATTTGCTATTGTTGTGTTGTTGTTCCTATCTTGTAATTGCTTCAAGCACACTACCATGACTTAATGTTTACAATAGCTCTTTTCTTTGTGTCCAATAGTCAGTATATATTTTCTTGAGAGGTAATCGTCAAATGTTCAAAGTGTGTATGTCTAAACTTGAATGTTGCAATGCTATTTTCTTGAGAGGCTTGTCAAAAACTTGAGCTACTATCTTGCAAAGATGATGATCATCTTGCTAGTTTGTTGGGTTTTGTCTCCGACCATTGTGTCGTGATGAATTTGCAGGTACCGAGAGGCCCTTGAGTTTGCGGAATGTCGATTAACTTCCGTTCGGCAAATTGGTACTCCATATGTCCTATTTTCAGCAAAGGTCATGCTAAAATTTTCCGTGAATTTTAGCATGACTTTGCTAAAATAGGACATTTGAAATACTGCGACTAATGCATGGGCCAGGTATCTTAGTACTTAGTTAAGTAGGATCAACTGCCTCGCCATTCTTGCTGCATTAAACCATAGGTGGCAATAGAGCCAAGTGATTAGGCCCAACTTAGAATTCTCCTTAGCATCGATAAACCCTAGATGATAAACCCAACATAGGTGGCAATAGAGCCAAGTGATTAGTGCCAAGTGATTAGGCCCAACCTAGGGTGCCTCGGCATCGATAAACCCTAAATGATGAAAACTTAACTTGGCTGCCCGGATGCCTCGGTGTCGATGAGAACCTAAATGATGTATGCTTAGGCTTTTAGGGTGCCTCGGCGCCGACAAACCCTAAATGATGAAAGCTTAGGCTTTTAGGGTGCCTCGGTGTCGACAAACCCTAAATGATGAGACCATGATCTTGTTCCTTGACAATAACCAACTTTTGACCAAACTTTTTCCTATTTAGAGCGAAACATGGCCCACAACGATGAGGCCGGTGGTTGGCGACAAGCAATTCTGGAGCTGTCCCGGAGATGGAGGAACAACCTCACCGCTATGAGGACGCCATGAAGACACCGATCCTGATTACACAACCCCTAGTGGCGTCGGGGATGACACCACCGATGGTGCCGCCGAGGATGCCACCATTGATGATGGCGGCGCACACACGATGGCAGCCAACCGAAGAAGCAAAGGAAGGACCGGCGCCGAATGCGCTCCGCACCCTCAAGGAGGAATTCACTCAAGTGGACTCGACGGAATCCAACGGAGCCCAAACATATAGTCAAGGGTTTTCGGTTCAGCTCGGGTGCATTCTCCGAGCACCGACTCGATCAACACCGAGAACCTTAGGCATAAGGACCGAGGGAATTTGCGCAACCTCCTCTTCACGAAGCTGCACGAACGATACAAGTTCCCGCCGATTTGAAAACACACGCCTCTCGTGGAATAAAGTGAACAGTGCGCCCTCACGAAGATGAGCACGGCCCTGTCTACTTGGAGAAGCGTGGTGAAGAGAATGATTGATAAAGGTGATAGTTATGAGAAGATCAAGGCGAAATATCCTTTGATGAGCGAAGATGAGTACAAGGAGTTCAAGATCAAGTGCGAGAGCAGTGCAACCTCCGAATCAAGTCAGTGGGGAAAAGAAATGCGGGAGTTGAACTTAGGGGAACACAAACTCGGTCCCGGCGGTTACAGAGTGGCGGAGTCTATATGGGACAAGGAGGACGCGGAGCGTGCCGAGCAAGGCCTACCACCCCGCTTCGAGAAATACAGCGGTGACAAGCAGACCGGGAACTATGTCAGGGCCCGGTACAAGGAGGACCCGATAACAAAGGAGCTTACCACGGATCCGAAGACCAGGGCGCTTGAGCTTGTTCTGGTAAGGAATACACCCCCGCGTAATTAGCTCCATATGGTTGCACTCTAATTAATCCCCAATATTTCAAAATGGTTCACGTTCCTTTCACAGGACACCGAAAGCAAGAGCTGGGTCGCCTCGAGCTCCCCTTCGACACCCCTTTAAATAGGGCGTTGAACGTAATGAAAAACAAGGATAAGCTCACTAAGCCGACGTCGGCTGGTCATGTGGCGGCAAAGGCTTGTCCACAAAATGGGGTCATACTATACGCTGGTGTGCGGAAGGAGAAAAGACCAGCTCGGAAAGCCGACGCGAGGTTGAAGAACTCAAGGCACAAGTGGCGCGGATTCGGAGCTTGTCCAAGAGCAAGTGGAACAACAATCGGGAACGAAGCTCAACGCCATGGTGCCTACGTTGATTCATGGGTCGACGGCGTGGATTGCGGGCGGCCACAGGGGTCTCCCGGTTCCCGGCTTCACGGCCAAGAACTTCGCAAGACAGCGCATGCGGCGCCATTGGTGTCTCCGGCGGCACCATTGGTGTCTCCGGCGGCAGCGCCATTGGTGTCTCCGGCGGAGGCGGTATTCGTGTCTCCAGCGCCGGCACGAGCATTGGAGCTTAATGCACCCGGGTGTACGCCGGCCGGCACCTTGCCAGCAAGCGCCCTCTCCATCAGTTGCACGCCCGCCGTTGGCGGTGCCTCGACATTAGCCGAGCTCGACGACATCACGGTAACTAATCCTCTCGGCCGATGACTTCATCTCCTTGCCTTTGACTGGGCATCCACGACGCCGCACATGTTTCGCAGGCACCGCCGACGCCTTGCACTCTTACGCACTTCGTGGGCGCCGAGTTGGTCGATGTCGCCAAGGGCAGAATCGCTCAACCGGCAACCCCATGTTCCACGGTAATCCGATGCCACCCACGGTGTATAGGGTTGAAGTGGTTGGTGCTGCCAGCTACGACGAGCTGTTACCTCGATTCGACCCGCGGGGCCGACGAAGAAGATGAGATGACCCTCGGCGCTGCGAACTGGCCCTGCTTTGGCCAAAGAGCCAGATTCGTTTGGGGGCGGGGGACACCGCCCCACAGACAAGACCGCCAGTCGTGCCGGCGCCAAGCCATGGCAAGAACGCCACAACGCTATCGGACCTGCCGGACATCCCTATGGCACAGGATCCGGACAGCCCTATGGCACAGGATCCGGACGGCGACGACAACGACGACGGTACATTTACCAAAGTTGATAAGTACTTTGCCGAACATGGGTACGCTGACGAGTTCTGCGGGCCTCTTTCTCAAGAACCCAACCAAGACGACCGCGATCTAGCTGGTACGGCGGAGAAATCCAATTGCAACAGGCGTCGTTTGGCGTTCAGTTCTCAGGACACGCCTCCAGCTCCCACCTTCACCGAGCCTCAGATAGCTGAGGTGCGAAATATTATCAGCCCCAACATGCTCAAGAAGGCGGTATGTGAGAAGAACTCGGTCCCATTACAGGAGATCAAGAAGAAGGGACGGAAACGAAAGACTAACAAGGGCGCCGGTGCGAGCCAGCCGGCACCGAGTTCGATCCGTGCTCAGGACGGGCCACCTGCACCAAAGGATATCTCGAGGAGGGTGTATGTGGCGGGTAGGGCGATGCTACCGCCAAATATGCTGAATGCTGCAACCGGTGCTATGCGGAGTCTGCACGACAGTGTTCTTTCTTTGGAGAAGCGGCGTCTCAGAGAGAATGATGTGGCATACCCGGTTTTCGTGGCCAAGGTGCCAGAGGGCAAGGGCTTTGTGGATGGCGACATCGGGGGTACGATCGTCCTGCGGTTTGATGACATCTTCGCTATGTTTAACCTTCATCCGCTGCACTACACCTTCGTTCGGCTGTTTTCGCTGAGTATGGAGATGCGGATCATTAGAGACAAGACCCCGGACATCGTGATAGTCGACCCCTTCTACATGCGTGCCAAGCACTTGAGCAGCGCTGGGGACCGCCAAGTTGCGAGTTCACACCTCGAAGGCGTCATTCTGGCAAACCCAGATAAGGATAACTTCATTGTGGCTTACTTTCCCGAGTAAGTCATCCCTTAACCACCCCATAACATATGATTTCTTAGATTTCGATCGTTCTTTTTTTTCTAACATTCCGTGTTCTGTGCAGTGACACACGTTGCACACTCATCCTCTTAAGCCCGAAATATTCCATGGCCACGTATTTCAACCCGAACCGTAACTCCAAGATAGACTACACAAATGTCAAGAAAGTTCTTGATGATGTTCTCCCCGGCTACGCCAAATCTGGAGGCACCTTCACCAGGGCAGTTCGTAAGTACGACAAGCACACCTTCTCACACAATACAAAGTTCTGCTGCGTCAAGCAGCCGCTTGGCGGTCAGAAGGATGCCTACTACGCCCTCCATCACATGCGGGCGATCGTAAGGGACCATCATCACCTTTTGCTACCAGATAGTCTCAAAGATTGGGCCGCGAGGTTGTCGGCAACCCAGGACGTGGACCTCAGACAAGAATTCTTTCGCATCCAGTCGGAGTTTGGGGACATCATCCATCAAGATGTCCTTCATACCTCGGGGCAGTTCTTCCGCAGATATCAACCGTCAACACAGTGAGATAGATGAAACGCTACAAATGCAGGGTGACAACAACGCGATTTCATGACCATCACGACAGACGGTGGCTTCATCCACGCCTCTGTCCGATGAGTCGAGTCGAAAGTAGTGATGTGTAGTTACAAACATTTATTGGCTCATGTTGTAATTAAACTTTAATGAATTAGTATGCCTCTTTGATTTGGACAATGCTCAACTTAGATGTAATCGATGCTATTTATTAGTAGGACCATGAATCGTGCTATTAATGTCTTGCTTTTCTCTTCCGATCCTTTTGTTGCATACTTACATATTGCTTATGTATTGTCATTGTTTGGCTTGTGCATAGAGATGCCGTCGTATGTCGTGTACAAGGGTAAGGTTCGAGTCTCGACGACCGGGAGGAGTGTCGGAGACAGGTTCACCGCTTCAACGGTAATAGATTACAAAGGGTACACCACTAGGGCGGAGGCCGAATCTAGATCGCCCGCTATCTAGCGGAGAGAGGAGGGCGTTGGAGGAACCGGATGAAGACCAGTTTGATCGCGATGATGCTTATCATGATGACCACAGCTCTCTTCTATGTGATGGTAGTTTAGATGATCGATATCGACTTGTAATGTGAAGACAAACTTGATACTCGCGGTCTTGAGACTTGTAATGTTTTATCTTTGTTCGGTCTTTTGAATTCGGAGACTAATATGATGAATTGTATTCGGAGACTAATCTTCTATTGTATTCGATGAATCTGATGTTGTTGTGTGTTGCTGTCTATATTCTGTCCAATAATATATTTTCTAACCTGTGCAAAAATCAGAAAAGTAAAAAAAACCAAATATTCATACTAATGGCGCATCACCACCAGGTGCGCCATTAGTATGCCAAAGGATACTAATGGCGCATCAGCATAGCATGCGCCATTAGTATGACAAAGCACATGCTTTGGTATGTCCCCCCGGGAGGCACACTAATGGCGCATTGTGTTACATACTAATGGCCCACTGCTTGGTGCGCCATTAGTACACCAGATACTAATGGCGCACCAGTGGTGCGCCATTAGTAAAGAATTCTAGTGGCGTGCTACTAATGGCGCACTGGTAATGCGCCATTAGTAGGCAAAACCAGTGCGCCATTAGTAGGCCTTTTCCTAGTAGTGTTAGATCAATGGATCGGTTAGGGTTAGGGATCCCGACAGTCCTACCTTGTCCTTCTGCTAACGAGCTCGATCCAGCGCTGGCCATGGTGATGTGGTGACGGCGACGATGTGCACAGAGAGATGGCGAGGAGGTGATGTTTTCCGTGAGCACCACGCTAACCCTAGATCGGTCGGGCGTGTAGGTGGGGTTTGTGGCGGTGATGAACTTCGTCCGTTGTGCCCCGACCCCCACCTCTGTTAATATAGCACGAGTCACAGGGGGCCACCAATCATAATGGGTTGGGCGCCCCTGACCAGGGCACATTGACCAAGGGCCTGGCAGGCCGTTGGGCCTGCACAGAGGAGATCAACCTAACATTCTCCCCCTTGATCTCAACACTTTTAACCTTATACTTTCTAGTTTATTTGTTTCATCACATATTGATATATAGAGCATGTTTCATCGTCACAGCTTAATTGCCGATAGAATCATACAACTACAACATACGTTTTGTTCAGAAGCAAATTCTGTTCCTTTGGGCCTATCCAGGAATCATAAGGCTTTCCCTTAAACTCATGCCGACTAAGTGTTCCTTGAACACATTGGGTGGTAAGCCTTTCGTTAGCGGATCCGCAAGCATATCTTTTGTCCTTATATGCTCGAGACTTATAGTTTGATCCTAGATTTTACCTTTCACAACATAATACCTTATCTCTATTGTTTTGGCAGCATTACTCGACTTGTTGTTGTGAGCATAGAATACTGCGGGTTGGTTGTAACAGTACATCTTTAGTGGTTTGTGAATACAATCTACCACTTTCAAGTCGGGTATAAATTTCTTTAGCCATATTGCCTGCCCCGTGGCTTCGAAGCATGCTATGAATTCTGCATACATCGTGGATGATGCAACTATCGATTGTTTGGAGCTTTTCCACGAAATAGCTCCCCCAGCGAGGGTGAATATGTATCCTGACGTGGATTTTCTACCAGCTTTGTCCCCCGCAAAATCTGCGTCTGAATACCCTTTTATCTCTAGGGAATCACTTCTCCTGTATATTAGCATGTAGTCCTTCGTGCCTTGCGCATAACGCAATGCTTTCTTTACCATCTTCCAGTGCTCTATGCTGGGATTCTCTTGATATCTACCGAGTACCCTGGTGATAAAGGCTAAGTCAGGGCGTGTGCACACTTGTGCATACCGTAAGCGCCAACCGCCGAAGCATATGGTATCGCTTTCATTTGATCGATCTCGTACTGGTTCTTGGGACATTGGAATTTCCCAAAACTATCGCCCTTAACTATAGGAGCAGGTGTGGCTTTACTCGCATGCATATTATACTTTTTAAGAACCATTTCTAAATATGCTTTCTGCGATAGTCCTAAGACTCCATTGTTCCTATCTCGGTGAATTTCTATGCCCAAAACATATGATGCTTCACACTGTTGGAAAAGGCAGTGCCTAGGAGGCGCTTAGGCACGCCTAGGCGCTAGGCAATGGCCAAACGCCTCGCCTAGGGCATAAAATGGAGGTCTAGGTAGGGCAAGCAAGAAATTACTTACCCAAGCTAGAAATCATGCCACATACTACACTAATATGCCAAACAGGTTATATTACAATGGCAGTGGATGGTAATTAACTTATTTATAAGCCCTAAACTAATATCAACACCCATATAATAATCACAAATACACTACGAGTGAAAACTCTATTACCGCCTAGGCCGCGCCTAGGGCGCTTAGGCACCGCCTAGGCACTAGGCGAAGGCCAACCGCCTCGCTTACGCCTACCGCTTTTTCCAACCTTGATTGCTTCACCAAGATCTGTTATGTCAGAATTTGAGGATAAGAACTTCCTTGTTTCTTGTAGTAGACTAACATCACTGCTAGCAAGCAGAATATCATCCACATACAAGATTAGGAAAATATATTTCCCCTTTTTAAACTTTGCATAAATGCAATTATCCTCAATATTTTTATTAAATCCAAAACTTTTAATCGTTTGATTAAACTTTAGATACCACTATCTAGAGGCTTGTCTTAATCCATAAATGTATTTCTTCAGGCGGCATCCCATATTTTCCTTGCCTTCCATGATAAAACCCTTGGGTTGTTTCATGTAGACCTTTTATTTTAAATCACTATTCAGAAATGTCGTCTTAACATCCATTTGATATAACTCTAAATCAAAATGAGCAACTAATGCCATTATGATTCTGAAGGAATCCTTACATGAGACTGGAGAAAATCTCTCATTGTAATCTATCCCTTCTCTTTGTGTAAATCCTTTTGCCACGAGTCATGCTTTATACTTTTCTACATTCCCTTTAGAGTCATACTTAATTTTGTAGACCCATTTACAGCCTACTGCTTTGGCTCCTTTAGGAATTTCCTCTAAGTCCCAAACATCTTTGGAACTCATCAATTTCATCTCGTCTTCCATTGCCTTCATCCACTTCGATGAATGAGGGCTTCTCATGGCTTCTTCATATGAGGTGGGATCTTTTTCCATATGAACCATTTCTGTGTTATAAACTTTAAAGTGAGTGGAAATAGCTGAATTTTTTGGTCTTGTAGACCTTCTAAGGGCCTCAGTTTCTGGCACTTCTTCTAAAATTTGCTGTTGCACCTCCCTTTCATGCTCAACAACGGGTTTAGTCGGCTCCTGATGGACAGGTTCCGGGTCTACTCCCATAGTTGTCATGGGTGGAGTTGCAACTCGTAGTGAGAAAAATGGCTCCTGAATCACCGGATTAGGTGCATGCACCCTCTTCACCTCAAGATCAATTTTCCGTGCTACCAAGCTCCCCCCCTCATCATTTCGTCCTCTAAGAAGACTGCATGTCTCGTTTCTACAAACTTTGTATATCTGTCTGGGCAGTAGAAACGAAAACCCTTTGATCTGTCTGGATAGCCAATGAAGTGGCAACTCACTATTTTAGGATCTAACTTTGCAATGTTTGGATTAAATATTTTGGCCTCAACAGGGCACCCCCACACATTGAAGTGTTGTAGGGAGGGCACCCTTCCTATCCATAGCCCGTACGGTGTTTTGGGCGCCGACTTGCATGGTACTCTATTGAGAATGTGAATGGCGGTTTTGAGCGCCTCCATCCATAATCCGAATGGCAAGTTGGAATAAATCATCATGCTGTGCACCATATCCATAAGTGTATGGTTGCGCCTTTCAGCTACTCCATTTTGCTGAGGCTCGCCCGGCATTGAATACTGGGCTACTATGCCAGTCTCCTGCAAAAACTCCGCAAAAGGTCCAGGGACTTGGCCATATGGAGTGTGCCGACCGTAGTGCTCTCCCCCATGGTCGGACCTTACTATCTTTATTCTTTTATCATGCTGATTTTCAACTTCAGCTTTGAATATTTTAAATTTATCCAACACTTCCGATCTTTCTTTGATTGGATAAATATAACCATACCGAGAGTAATCATCTGTGAATGTTATGAACGAGTCATATCCATCCACACTTTTCACCGGAAATGGTCCACAAATGTCAGTGTGGATGATTTCTAGTGTGCCTGTGCTATGGATTGTGTTGGGGAACGTAGTAATTTCAAAAAAATTCCTACGCACACGCAAGATCATGGTGATGCATAGCAACGAGAGGGGAGAGTGTGTCCACGTACCCTCGTAGACCGAAAGCGGAAGCGTTAGCACAATGCGGTTGATGTAGGCGTACGTCTTCACGATCCAACCGATCAAGTACCGAACGCACGACACCTTTGAATTCAGCACACGTTCAACTCGATGACGTCCCTCGAACTCTGATCCAGCCAAGCTTTGAGGGAGAGTTCCGTCAGCACGACGGCGTGGTGACGATGATGATGTTCTACCGACGCAGGGCTTCGCCTAAGCACCGCTACGATATTATCGAGGTGGATTATGGTGGAGGGGGGGGGGCACCGCACACGGCTAAGAGATCAAGAGATCAATTGTTGTGTCTCTATGGGGTGCCTCCCTCCCCGTATATAAAGGAGTGGAGGAGGGGGAGGGGGCCGGCATCCCTTGGCGCGCCCCATGAGGAATCGTACTCCCACCGGGAGTAGGACTCCCCTTCCATGTTGGAGTAGGAGAGAGAGGAAGGGAGAGAGGGGAAAGGAAGGGGCGCCCCCACCTTGTCCAATTCGGACTTGGGGGGGGGGGGAGGGGCGCGCGGCTGCCCCATTAGCCGCCTCTCCTCTTCCACCACTTGGGCCCATGAGGCCCAATAACCTCCGGGAGGGGGGTTCAGTAACTCCCGGTGCCCGATATATATCCAATAACCCCCGGAACCATTCCGGTGTCCGAATATAGTCGTCCAATATATCAATCTTCATGTCTCGACCATTTCGAGACTCCTCGTCATGTGATCACATCTGATACTCCGAACTACCTTCGGTACATCAAAACACATAAACTCATAATATAACCGTCATGGAACTTTAAGCGTGCGGACCCTACGGGTTCGAGAATTTTGTAGACATGACCGAGACACGTCTCTGGTCAATAACCAATAGAGGAACCTGGATGCTCATATTGGCTCCCACATATTCTACGAAGATCTTTATCGGTCAAACCGCATAACAACATACGTCGTTCCCTTTGTCATCGATATGTTACTTGCCCGAGATTCGATCGTCGGTATCTCAATACCTAGTTCAATCTCGTTACCGGCAAGTCTCTTTACTCGTTCCATAATGCATCATCCTGCAACTAACTCATTAGTTGCAATGCTTGCAAGGCTTAAGTGATGTGCATTACCGAGTGGGCCCAGAGATACCTCTCCGACAATCGGAGTGACAAATCCTAATCTCGAAATACGCCAACCCAACAAGTACCTTCGAAGACACCTGTAGAGCACCTTTATAATCACCCAGTTACATTGTGACGTTTGGTAGCACACAAAGTGTTCCTCTGGTAAACGGGAGTTGCATAATCTCATAGTCACAGGAACATGTATAAGTCATGAAGAAAGCAATAGCAACATACTAAACGATCAAGTGCTAAGCTAACGGAATGGGCCAAGTCAATCACATCATTCTCCTAATGATGTGATCCCATTAATTAAATTACAACTCTTTGTCTATGGCTAGGAAACATAACCATCTTTGATTAACGAGCTAGTCAAGTAGAGGCATACTAGTGACACTCTATTTGTCTATGTATTCACACATGTATCATGTTTCCAGTTAATACAATTCTAGCACGAATAATAAACATTTATCATGATATAAGGAAATAAATAATAACTTTATTATTGCCTCTAGGGCATATTTCCTTGATGTCCCACTTGCACTAGAGTCAATAATCTAGATTACAAGAATGATTCTAACACCCATGGAGTCTTGGTGCTGATCATGTTTTGCTCGTGGAAGAGGCTTAGTCAATGGGTCTGCAACATTCATATCCATATGTATCTTGCAAATCCCTATGTCTCCCACCTGGACTTGATCCCGGATGGAGTTGAAGCGTCTCTTGATGTGCTTGGTTCTCTTGTGAAATATGGATTCCTTTGCCAAAGCAATTGCACCAAAGATTGTCACAAAGATTTTCATTGGACCCGATGCACTAGGTATGACACCTAGATCGGATCTGAACTCCTTCATCGAGACTCCTTCATTTGCTGCTTCGAAGCAGCTATGTACTCCGCTTCACATGTAGATCCCTTCTGACGCTTTGTTTAGAACTGCACCAACCGACAGCTCCATCGTTTAATATAAACACGTATCCGGTTTGCGATTTAGAATCGTCCGGATCGGTGTCAAAACTTACATCGGCGTAACCATTTACAACGAGCTCTTTGTCACCTCCATAAGCGAGAAACATATCCTTAGTCCTTCTCAAGTATTTCAGGATGTTCTTGACCGCTGTCCGATTGATCCACTCTGGATTACTTTGGTACCTCCTGCTAAACTAATAGCAAGGCACACATCAGGTCTAGTACACAACATTGCATACATGATAGAGCCTATGGCTGAAGCATAGGGAACATCTTTAATTTTCTCTCTATCTTCTGCAGTGGTCGGGCATTGAGTCTTACTCAACTTCACACCTTGTAACACAGGCAAGAACCCTTTCTTTGCTTGATCCATTTTGAACTTCTTCAAAACTTTGTCAAGATATGTACTTTGTGAAAGTCCTATTAAGCGTCTTGATCTATCTCTATAGATCTTGATGCCCAATATATATAAGACTTCACCGAGGTCCTTCATTGAAAACTCTTATTCAAATATCCTGTATGCTATCGAACTTCTATATCATTTTCGATCAATAATATGTCATTCATATATAATATCGGAAATGCTCTGAGCTCCCACTCACTTTCTTGTAAATCTGAGGCTTCCCCAAAAGTCTGTATAAAACCATATGCTTTGATCACACTATCAAAATGTTTATTCCAACTCCGAGAGGCTTGCACCAGTCCATAAATGGATCGCTGGAGCTTGCACACTTTGCTAGCTCCCTTTGGATAGACAAAACCTTCCGGTTGTATCATATACAACTCTTCTTCCAGAAATCCGTTCAGGAATGCAGTTTTGACATCCGTTTGCCAAATTTCATGATCATAAAATGCGGCAATTGCTAACATGATTCGGACAGACTTAAGCATCGCTACGGGTGAGAAGGTCTCATCGTAGTTAACCCCTTGAACTTGTCGAAAACCTTTTGCAACAAGTCGTGCTTTATAGACAGTAACATTACCGTCAGCGTCAGTCTTCTTCTTGAAGATCCATTTATTCTCGATGGCCTGCTGATCATCGGGCAAGTCAACCAAAGTCCGCACTTTGTTCTCATACATGGATCCCATCTCAGATTTCATGGCCTCAAGCCATTTTTCGGAATCTGGGCTCACCATCGCTTCTTCATAGTTCGTAGGTTCGTCATGGTCCGATAACATAACCTCCGAACAGGATTACCGTACCACTCACCGTGCAGATCTTACTCGTGGTTGACCTCGAGGTTCAATAACAACTTGATCTGAAGTTTCATGATCATCATCATTAACTTCCTCATTAATTGGTATAGACGTCACAGGAACCGGTTTCTGTGATGAACTACTTTCCAATAAGGGAGCAGGTACAATTACCTCATCAAGTTCTACTTTCCTCACACTCACTTCTTTCGAGAGAAACTCCTTCTCCAGAAAGGATCCATTCTTGGCAACGAATGTCTTGCCATCGGATCTGTGATAGAAGGTGTACCCAACAGTTTCCTTTGGGTATCCTATTGTAACGCCCTCGATGCGGCTATATCTCCCACGTGTCGAAGCACGACTTAGAGGCACAACCGCATTGAAAGCAATGTCGCAAGTGAGGTAATCTTCACACAACCCATGTAATACATAAGGGAAAGATATACATAGTTGGCTTCTGATCGCCACTTCACA
The DNA here is from genome assembly GCA_021605205.1 of Aegilops longissima. Lineage (NCBI taxonomy): Eukaryota > Viridiplantae > Streptophyta > Magnoliopsida > Poales > Poaceae > Aegilops > Aegilops longissima. The sequence goes on along the minus strand of CM038680.1, from coordinate 370,940,935 downwards.
CAATACATAAATAAACATCCATCATCCAGATTACACTCAAGGTCCGGACAATGGAACCAAAATAAAAGAAGACTACCCCAAATGCTACACAGATCCCCGATCATCCCAACTGGCTCCACTACTAATCATCGGGAAAAGACACATAGTAACGACCACGTTCCTCGTCGAACTCCCACTTGAGCTCGGTTCGCGTCACCTGCTTGGCATCGTCGGCACTGCAACTGTTTTGGTAGAATCTGTGAGTCAGGGGACTCAGCAATCTCACACCAGCGAGATCAAGACTATTTAAGCTTATAGGAAGGACAGAGTTGTGAGGTGGAGCTGCAGCAAGCGACTAGCATATATGGTGGCTACATTCGCAAAAGAGAGCGAGAAGAGAAGCAAGTGTCACATCCCTAGTCCTGGCATGCACTAGGCTAGCCTTCATGTTGCATCATGTTTAGAATTTTTGAAACTTGAACTGAGGAGATTTGGAAGCCTCAAAATTTAAATAAAAGAAGGGCAAAACCCCTAAAATCTCATTCATTGTTCCAAAATGTTCTTCTTAAATGTTTGATAATTTTTGGCAAGGGTTCTGGTCCCAACCAAAATATTGAACATTTATAAGGAATTAATCTTGGGATTTTGAATTTAAATCATTAGCTATTTGAATTTGAATTGTATTCATATAATTAGAATATAATTTCAAATACCCTGAAATATTTTATGAGCTTTTGGAAAAGTCCATCTAGCAGAATAAAAATATTCAGAGGAGTTTTTGGCATTGTTTGAATTGTTTTAAATTCAAAGCAGTGGCAAAAGATTTAAAACAAAAGTAAGCAGAAAACAATAAAAGGAACAGAGCTCACCTGACCTACCTGGCGCCCAACCGGCCCAACCTCCTCCTCCCCCCCCTGCTGGCCGGCCCGGTTGGCCAGCCCAGCCCACCTCCTCGCGCGTCGTCTTCCCCATGCCTCCTGGCATCGCGCGTGGCGCGCGCGCAGCCGAGCCGCGACCACCTCCTGCTTCGTGCTGGCGGCCTCCCGACCCTCTCGCGACGCCACGGAGACGGCCACGCCTCCCGACCTCCCTGGACCCCTCACTCCTCCCGTGCCCTCTCCCTCTCTCTCTCGCTCTGCGCCTCGTGCCCGAGCCGCCGTCGCCGCCGCCGCCATAGCCGTGCCACCGCCCTCCTCGCCCATCCAACATGCCCTAAAGACTCGCCACTCCGTCCCGTCAACCCCACCGAGCCACGCAAGCGGATTCCACCACAACCCCGCCATCGACGCTTTCTTCAACCTCGGGACCGCCGGCCATCACCGTCAAATTCGTCGGCTCCGGACCGACCCCGACCTCGCCGAGCGCCCCGTCGTCATCACCGTGAGCCCCTGCTCCAAACCCCTCTTCCTCCCCTTGCGTTCGCACACCCTAGCGACCACACCGCACTCACCCGGACGCGCCGCCGCCCGCACTTGTCGCCGGTGATGCTCCGGTGACCATTTGGTCCCGGGCATGCGCCCAACGCACTCCCCGCGACACGTAGAGCCTCCGTGGCACCTCGCCGCGCTCGTTCGCGCATCGTAGGCCATCCCCACTTGCACCCGAGCTCCGGCCGCCGCAGCTTCGCTTCCGCGAACACCGCCACCCCGCACCTCCGTTGGTCTCCCCGGATGCGACGGGCACGGCTCCCTCTGGTGCCCTCGGTAGCGCCCCACCACCAGCGGCTCTAGCACAACTCCGTGAGCCACCGCTCGGGTGGTCGCCGCCGGCCTAATTCGGCAAGTGCCGGCGTGGCCATCTTGTTAGCACTAATAAACCCCCTCTCTTTGACATGTGGGCCCCGGTTCGGATCAATTAATTTAAATTCTCTGTTAGATTAGTACTAATCTCGGGGCCCGCCTCTCAGCATTGACTTTGCCACGTCATCGTTGACCTGGTCCCACTTGTCATCCACCCAAACCAGCCAGAGACACTGACCAGTGGGTCCCATGGGTCAGGTTTGACCAGGGGCGCCCAGTTGACCCGCTGACGTCACACTGACGTCAGGCTGACGCAGTAATACCCCTTTTCTGGATTTAATTTAATTCAGGAAATTCCAGAAAATACCCCAAACTTCTAAAAATCATATAAATTCAACCGTAACTCGGATGGAAATAATTTATATATGAAAAATGATCAGAAAAATATGAAGAATCTGTTTATGCCATGATCATGCATGTTTGAACAAGTGAACCTCACTGAATAGGATGAATCATGATTAGGGTAACTTATGAAATAGCATTTGGAGTTGGAGTTCAACCTTGTTTGAATTCCACTTCAATTAACTTGGATTATTATTGCATTAGGTGAATTCAGTACCTTAATATGACATATCATTCATGTGAATGTGCATTGCATTGATTGTGTTCTCTCTTGTTTGCCGGTAATTGTCCCTCTCGTAGAGCGATGTCGCAACGATGAGTTCGATGACACCGATGAAGAACTATATTATCTTGAAGTGCCTGCAAGCAAAACCCCTTGTTCATTCCGATATAATCCCACTCTCTCACTCCTGCTCTATTTTACTGCATTAGGACAACAACGACTCATGTGTTACTTGCTGCGGTAGCTGAACCCCTTGATCCTTTGCATGACCTGTCATTCCACAAGAATTAGATGAAACCCACTAGCATGAGTAGGAGTTGTTTGAGCCTGTTGTGCCTACTCATTCATGCTTGTTTGTCATGCCTGCTATTGCTTAGAGTTGAGTCGGTCCGATTCATCGGGAATGAATTGGAAAGTGGTGAACATGTCCTGTTGTGTGTGAGCTAAGTGTGTGAACACGATTTGGTAAAGGTAGCGGTGAGAGGCCATGTAGGAGTACATGGTGGGTTGTCTCATTGCAGCCGTCCTCAGGAACTGAGTTCTGTGTTTGTGATCCATGATACAGTTACTACCACGCATTGGGCCCGAAACCAATGGACCCTCTCGGCTTCTTGACCACCCTTGTCCTCGGTCAAGGGAGTTGCAAGTAGTTTCGTGTTTGTAGCATCTTTGGGGGGACGCATACGCTGACCTTAGGGGTGGGTTGTGTTGCGGTGGCACCGTGGCCTGTGTACCGAGTGCCGTTTGGTATCTCGGGAACCCTGCACACATCGTTCGGGGCTGTATGGGAAACCTCGGCGGACTCCTGCGGATGGAACCCGAATAGGCGATAAACTGGACTAGGGACTTGAGTGTTTAGGTAGGCCGTGGCCGACACCCACGTTGGGCTTCCGCTTGAAGGTTGCCGAGTACATGTCGTGTGGCGGCGGTAAGTGGTGAGCGTGTGTGAAGAAGTACACCCTGCAGGGTTTAATATGATCTATTGAATAGCCGTGTCCATGAAAAGGACTTCGGGTTGCCTATATCGGTTCATAGACAAGTGAAAGTGGATACTCTAAAATGCGCAAGATAAGCGTGAGTGCTATGGATGGCGTTCTCGAGGGAGGCGGGGCGGATCCATAGTGGTGTATTGATATGGTGAATATGTGGACTCGTGCGCCACCTCAAAAGAGTTACTTGCGATCGTAGTTCGGGATAGCCACCGAGTCAAAGCTGGCTTGCTGCGGTCAAACTCCACCACCCCTTTTGATAATGATGCATATGTAGTTAGATCGATGTAAGTCTTGCTGAGTACAATTGTACTCACGTTTGCTTATTTTATGTTTTGCGAGAGAGCGTCGGTCTCGCTAGTAGTTCCACGTGGACTTGACGTTTAGCTTGTTACCTCAGCTACGATCTTGTGCCCTCGGCGGATCGGTAGATAGTCGCTTCCCAGCCTTTTTCATTTATAGTTATGCGTACCCTGACATGTTTAGCTTCGCTTGTGCTTTGACTTGTATGCTCGAGTGTTGGGTCATGAGACCCATGTTTGTAATATCTCGCTCCTCGGGCCTAATGAATAATATTTTGAGTCGAGAGTTATGTTGTGATGCCACGTCGTATTTACACATATTGAGCATATTGTGTGTATGTTTGAAATGCTTGGTATGTGTGGGATCCGACAAACTAGTTGTTTATCCTTGGCAGCCTCTCATATGGGAAATGTAGTCTCGTGATTACGGCGATAGTAGTGGGATACGAGTCCTGTTAGCCCGGTGCTACAGCCCGAATACATACGTTGATGACCGACATGCTCGATGTGATTCATGTATGCTGTCCCCATGGGTTAGCGCCACTTTGGGTTCACGACTAGCCATGTCGGCCCGGTTCTTCGTCATATGGATACTAGCGACACTATCATATCGTGAGCCAAAAGGCATAAGCGGTCCGGGCCATGGTAAGGCGACACCGTGGGAATACCGTGCGTGAGGCCGCAAAGTGATATGATGTGTTACATGCTAGATCGGTGTGACTTAGGATCGGGGTCTGACAGCGTTGGTATCGAGCTTTGATTGCTCAGAGGATTACCAAGCCAAACTGGTGAAGTTGTGTCTAGAAATGCTTTAGTTATATAAGGAATTGATTGTGGAAGGAGCGTAAGGCTCTTTTTACTCCTTATACCTCATGGCCTTCGATCCGAGTCATCCTCTTCTCTTCTACGGGTTTAAGAACTAGGCTTCTCATCTATCCATTAGGATGACGTGTTACTAATCCATAGACCTATAAGATTGTCGGTTTTAATCCCCGATTCAGTTCCTACTATTTCGAATGATAACCGTTGATCTCGAATCTTGTTATGATGTTGTTGAGTGGTTATGCCACCCTTTCTGCAGGATGTCTCAAATCATTTTGAGCATTTACAGCCGTTATCTGTGTCGAGTCATCCTGTGTCTCTAAATAGTCCGATGCATTTGCAAATCCTTTCTTCCGTTCGATGTCCTTTTGGGCCGATTAAGCACACTAACCAGTCAATGAGGTACTCCATTGCCTCGACATATATGTTGGAACTATTATTATGACCCTAGATGCTTAGGAGGTCACCTAGCAATTTAGCAATGCTTTTGTATCCCAGTGTGATGATTCTCGCCATCATTTTGAAAGCATCCCGTGATGCCATTTAGTAGTAGGTATTCTACTCTGGGTTGTTGAACCGAGATTCATCCTACTTCATGTTGTTAGTATTTATTAGTGCCTTTAGGATATTAGTAACCTTGCGATAGTCCTCAAGGTCCGTGATATTTCCTTCTTCCAAATACTACGAACCGCTTATGGCGAAGTTCTTTTGAGCCAAAAGATCACAATAAGAGTGCTCTTGAGGAGTTCTCCATTCATAATTGTGAATCTGCCAATTCTACCTTCTGCATGGGTTATCCGGAAGAAATGTTGAGCTTGCTCGACATACTAATCTGTGCATCCACAACTCAGAAAATTATATGTTCCTTTGAGTTGTTCTCTTAGATGCCTTCGACCTTCATCTATCAATTGATAGCCAAGGGTATGTGTGCATTTGTGTTCATCGATGCATTTTATCCTTGTGGTCCGTCAAGCCATTCTATTCGGAATGACTAGGAGAAACAAACTCCAAGATACCTCATCCATTTCTAGGATTGGGTCAAAGTAGTTGTATCCGCAGATCAAATGCCAATTCAGCTTTTGATTCTGTTCTACCCAAGTATTGCCATCTTGTGTCAAGAATGTCATGGGAATTGCACAACCTCCTAGGAATTCTTGATGCGGTGATACTTCTCACCATCATTGTTCATTTCTCGGTTCCGTGTTGATGCAACGGAAAGCCGACAAGTGAATTGTGATGTGTGAAATCAATACCCGAGCAACTTGTTGCTTGGTAGTGAATGGACAATATTCTCATTCTTAGCGTGTTGGTTATTAAACCATCATCCTAAGATTGATCGTGCTACCTAGTCCTTATTTCTGGTGCACACTTCGATTGATGAGTTAGGATTGTGTCAAGTCCTCACTCATTTGATCATATCGTCTTACCCTGAAAAGCAAGATTGTTCTCGAGCTTAGTAACATACCGGTGGTTCGTGACTTTCCAAATATCTTCTTGGAAGTGTTACCGGGTTGTTTCCTGACTGTTATGTTGGGCTCGTGATCAAGTTGGTTTCTTGTGAACCACCACTTCTCCAAGAATCTGTGTTGGATACCCCTGAGCTAGTCGGTTAAGCTAGCCAACAACTTGGAGAGTTGGAAGATAAAAGCTTGCCTAACCTAGTTCGATCCAATGGGATATTCTTGTGTAGTGTGTGTCGAAGAAAGATGATATCTTCATCGATTGGTCCTCGTGATCAGTTGCTGGACCTATTGTCCTATCAATCCTTTGATTTGAGTGTGGGCAATCGTCAAGTCAAATCAGAACCAACGATATTCGTGATGTTGTCTTACCGTGGTTAATCTCGAGCATACCCATTACATCTTTGGTCCGACCAATGCTAACACCGTGATCACATGATGGTGGAAGTCCGGTGATATGGAAATTCGATGAGTTGTTGTTGAGCCCATCAAGAGCATTTTGTCTCCCCATGAGTCATGTTGAACATCAACCTAGTGTTGGAAACTTGTGTAAGCATTCTTCGTGTTTCGTTCATGAAGCATATGTTTGGATGAAGTAGTGACTTCCTCTAATTCATGTGCCTTAGGGTAAGTTGCCGCCATGAATTTGAGAAAGGTTTGTTTTGTTCCTTTGGAATCATCCCAAGTCAGTCATGCATGTGCGAAGTATTCTATGGTTTGATAGGTGATCATCTTCATTCCGTATGTATTCCTAGCACACCAAGCCACTAACTGATTTGTACAAGGAGAAGAAGTTTCTTCATAAGAGCTAATCATATGACTTATGTTAAACTCCGATATCCTCGATGATGGTTCCACCTGAACTCGGTAGTGTTTTGTTTTAAGACTACCATGTGGTCATGCTTGTCTAGGACAACGTGTTCACATGTTTGTAGCAAACCAGCTCATGTTTTGGAGCTTGCTATCATAGTTCATATCCCGAGAATCTCGCAACGCCATCTCGTCAATTGTGTTGCAACCCTTCCTATCGGACATGATAAGTCTGAAATATCCTAACACCAACCAGATCTGAATCTCAGCAGATATGATGGTTGGAACATTCAACAGTTGCATTTCGTTCCCAGCTTGCACCGTCCTTGTGCTATCTCGCTATAGACTGTCTTCTTAGCAATTCTTGTCCAGGTTTATCTTCAAAAGTGGACTTACCATGGGTCCCCCACCTTCGATGATAAGCAAATCGTCCATTGCGTTGTCTTCAACAAGGTAGTCCACATCATCCATTCTAGTCCGGTGTACCATTCCTTTGCACTCCACCAAATGATCGCTTGTGATTGCCTTAGGCTGGTATAAAGAGTTCCAATGATCTATGGATCAAAAGTAATTCTTTTGCCACTTAAGGAATAGTTCTTTGCGCCACCTTTCTCGAGGTGTCCCGTTACGGGATCATGGTAAATATTTCCTCGCCACCTTGACACCATCCACCATCTTCCTAAAGCGTGGAATTGTTGCCACTAATCAAACCTCGTTGTTGTTCTTCCATCCCTCTCGATGCATTTTGTGTCTCAACTCGAGATGTGTCACCGTCTCAGTCCGTGAGTTGATCATGTTTACCTGATCTTCATGGAGGTCGAATCATGTAGGGTTTTCCCCTTCTTTCTGTTGTCGTGTCGAGTGAAGACCTCGAAAGCAAGGACGTCAAGACTAAGATGATGGAATGAATCAACAATTTCGAGGAGGGCAAATGGGTCATGAAGATTGTGTTAGTTTGTGACCTCCCCTTTCCCTCTTACCTCACGTCTTGAATCTCGGGGCGAGATTCTTGTTTAGTGGGGGTGAGTTGTCACATCCCTAGTCCTGGCATGCACTAGGCTAGCCTTCATGTTGCATCATGTTTAGAATTTTTGAAACTTGAGGCGAGGAGATTTGGAAGCCTCAAAATTTAAATAAAAGAAGGGCAAAACCCTAAAATCTCATTCATTGTTCCAAAATGTTCTTCTTAAATGTTTGATAATTTTGGCAAGGGTTCGGTCCCAACCAAAATATTGAACATTTATAAGGAATTAATCTTGGGATTTTGAATTTAAATCATTAGCTATTTGAATTTGAATTATATTCATATAATTAGAATATAATTTCAAATACCTGAAATATTTTATGAGCTTTTGGAAAAGTCCATCTAGCAGAATAAAAATATTCAGAGGAGTTTTTGGCATTGTTTGAATTGTTTTAAATTCAAAGCAGTGGCAAAAGATTTAAAACAAAAGTAAAAAGCAGAAAACAATAAAAGGAACAGAGCTCACGACCTACGGCGCCCAACCGCCCAACCTCCTCCTTCCCCCCTGCTGGCGGCCGGTTGGCCAGCCCAGCCCACCTCCTGCGTCGTCTTCCCCATGCCTCCCGGCATCGCGTGGCGCTTCGCAGAGCCGAGCCGCGACCACCTCCTGCCCGTCTTGGCGGCCTCCCGACCCTCTCGCGACGCCACGGAGGCGGCCACGCGCCTCCCGACCTCCCTGGACCCCTCACTCCTCCCGTACCCTCTCCCTCCTCTCTCTCGCTCTGCGCCTCGTGCCCGAGCCGCCCGTCGCCGCCGCCGCCATAGCCGTGCCACCGGCCCTCCCTCGCCCATCCAACATGCCCCAAAGACTCGCCACTCCGTCCCCGTCAACCCCACCGAGCCACGCAAGCCGGATTCCACCACAACCCCGCCATCGACGCTTTCTTCAACCTCGGGACCGCCGGCCATCACCGTCAAATTCGTCGGCTCCGGACCGACCCCGACCTCGCCGAGCGCCCCGTCGTCATCACCGTGAGCCCCTGCTCCAAACCCCTCTTCCTCCCCTTGCGTTCGCACACCCTAGCGACCACACCGCACTCACCCGGACGCGCCGCCGCCCGCACTTGTCGCCGGTGATGCTCCGGTGACCATTTGGTCCCGGGCATGCGCCCAACGCACTCCCCGCGACACGTAGAGCCTCCGTGGCACCTCGCGCTTCGTTCGCGATCGTAGGCCATCCCCACTTGCACCCGAGCTCCGGCCGCCGCCGCGAGCTCGCTTCCGGCGAACACCGGCCACCCCCGCACCTCCCGTTGGTCTCCCCGGATCGACGCAGACGGCACGGCTCCTCTCTGGTGCCCTCGGTAGCGCCCACCCATGGCTCTAGCACAACTCCGCGAGCCACCGCCGCTCGGGTGGTCGCCGCCGGCCTAATTCCGGCAAGTGCCGGCGTGGCCATCTTGTTAGCACTAATAAACCCCCTCTCTTTGACATGTGGGCCCCGATTGTTCGGATCAATTAATTTAAATTCTCTGTTAGATTAGTACTAATCTCGGGGCCCGCCTCTCGGCATTGACTTTGCCACGTCATCGTTGACTGGTCCCACTTGTCATCCACCCAAACCAGCCAGAGACACGACGAGTGGGTCCCATGGGTCAGGTTTGACCAGGGCGCCAGTTGACCTGGCTGACGTCACTGCGACGTCGGTGACGTGATAATACCCTTTTCGGATTTAATTTAATTCAGGAAATTCCGAAAATACCCCAAACTTCTAAAAATCATATAAATTCAACCGTAACTTTCGGATGGAAATAATTTATATATGAAAATGATCAGAAAATATGAAGAATCTGTTTATGCCATGATCATGCATGTTTGAACAAGTGAACCTCACTGAATAGGATGAATCATGATTAGGGTAACTTATGAAATAGCATTTGGAGTTGGAGTTCAACCTTGTTTGAATTCCACTTCAATTAACTTGGATTATTATTGCATTAGGTGAATTCAGTACCTTAATATGACATATCATTCATGTGAATGTGCATTGCATTGATTGTGTTCTCTCTTGTTTGCGGTAATTGTCCCTCTCGGTAGAGCGATGTACCAAGCGATGAGTTCGATGACACCGATGAAGAACTATATTATCTTGAAGTGCCGGGCAAGCAAAACCCCTTGTTCATTCGATATAATCCCACTCTCTCACTCCTGCTCTATTTTACTGCATTAGGACAACAACGACTCATGTGTTACTTGCTGCGGTAGCTGAACCCTTGATCCTTTGCATGACTGTCATTCCACGAGAATTAGATGAAACCCACTAGCATGAGTAGGAGTTGTTTGAGCCCTGTTGTGCCTACTCATTCATGCTTGTTTGTCATGCCTGCTATTGCTTAGAGTTGAGTCGGGTCGATTCATCGGGAATGAATTGGAAAGTGGTGAACATGTCTGTTGTGTGTGAGCTAAGTGTGTGAACACGATTTGGTAAAGGTAGCGGTGAGAGGCCATGTAGGAGTACATGGTGGGTTGTCTCATTGCAGCCGTCCTCGAGGAACTGAGTTACGTGTTTGTGATCCATGATCTGATTACTACCACGCATTGGGCCCGAAACCAATGGACCCTCTCGGCTTCTTGACCACCCTTGTCCTCGGTCAAGGGAGTTGCAAGTAGTTTCGGTGTTTGTAGCATCTGTGGGGGCACGCAAGCGCTGACCTTAGGGGTGGGTTGTGTTGCGGTAGGCACCGTGGTCGGTGTACCGAGAGTGCCCGTTTGGTATCTCGGGAACCCTGCACACATCGTTCGGGGCTGTATGGGAAACCTCGGCGGACTCCTGCGGATGGAACCGAATAGGCGATAAACCTGGACTAGGGACTTGAGTGTTTAGGTAGGCCGTGGCCGACACCCACGTTGGGCTTCCGCTTGAAGGTTGCGAGTACATGTCGGTAAACGGCGGTAAGTGGTGAGAGCGTGTGAAGAAGTACACCCTGCAGGGTTTAATATGATCTATTGAATAGCCGTGTCCGCGGAAAAGGACTTCGGGTTGCCTATATCGGTTCATAGACAAGTGAAAGTGGATACTCTAAAATGCGCAAGATAAGCGTGAGTGCTATGGATGGCGTTCTCGTAGGGAGGCGGAGCGGATCCATAGTGGTGTATTGATATGGTGAATATGTGGACTCGTGCGCCACCTCAAAAGAGTTACTTGCGATCGTAGTTCAGGATAGCCACCGAGTCAAAGCTGGCTTGCTGCGGTCAAACTCCACCACCCCTTTTGATAATGATGCATATGTAGTTAGATCGATGTAAGTCTTGCTGAGTACAATTGTACTCACGTTTGCTTATTTTATGTTTTGCGAGAGACGTCGGTCTCGCTAGTAGTTCCACGTGGACTTGACGTTTAGCTTGTTACCTCAGCTACGATCTTGTGCCCTCGGCAGATCGGTAGATAGTCGAGGCTTCAGCCTTTTTCATTTATAGTTATGCGTACCCGGACATGTTTAGCTTCGCTTGTGCTTTGACTTGTATGCTCGAGTGTTGGGTCATGAGACCCATGTTTGTAATATCTCGCTCCTCGGAGCCTAATGAATAATATTTTGAGTCGAGAGTTATGTTGTGATGCCACGTCGTATTTACACATATTGAGCATATTGTGTGTATGTTTGAAATGCTTGGTATGTGTGGGATCCGACAAACTAGTTGTTTATCCTTGGCAGCCTCTCATATGGGGAAATGTAGTCTCGTGATTACGGCGATAGTAGTCCGCTTCTGCCCGGTTCACGAGTCCTGCTAGCCCAAGACTACTGCTTGGACACTTGGTGGCGGCATGTGTTTCACCGTTCCTATGTCCGTCCTTCGGGAAATGTCACGCGGTGTTATTCGAGTCCTGCCTAGCTCTGCTACAGCCGGGATACCGGAGTCCTGTTAGCCAGTGCTACAGCCCGAATACATACGTTGATGACCGACATGCTCGATGTGATTCATGTATGCCTGTCCCCATGGGTTAGCGCCGCTTTGGGTTCACGACTAGCCATGTCGGCCCGGTTCTTCGTCATATGGATACTAGCGACACTATCATATCGTGAGCCAAAAGACGCAAGCGGTCCGGGCCATGGTAAGGCGACACGTGGGAATACCGTGCGTGAGGCCGCAAAGTGATATGATGTGTTACATGCTAGATCGGTGTGACTTAGGATCGGGTCCCGACAGCAAGGCGCGGTCGTGAAGCTAGTAGCGATCAAGAAGTGATCCTGAAACTACTTACGTCAAACATAACTCCAACACCGTGTTCACTTCCGGACTCCGCCGAGAAGAGACCATCAGTTACACACGCCGTTGATGTGTATTAATTAAGGTCAACCGGGTTTTCTACAACCGGACATTAACAAATTCCCATCTGCCTCATAACGCGGGCACGACTTTGAAAGATAATACCTGCGCAGGGTGTCCCAACTTAGCCCATTATAAGCTCTCACGGTCAGCGAAGGATATTCCTTCTACGGGAAGACCGATTAGTCTCGGAATCCCGGACTACAAGACATTTCGACAGCAATAAAACAAGACCAGCAAAGCCACCCGATTGTGCCGACAAATCCCGATAGGAGCTGCACATATCTCGTTCTCGTGGCACATCCGGATGAGGCAAGGCTACGAGTAAAACCAGGCTCGAGTTTCCCGAGGTGGCCAGCTTGGCGGCTCGGTTCGGACCAACACTCGAAGGAGCACCGCGGGGGGTAAATAAAGTGTTGGGGAACGAGTAATTTCAAAAATTTCCCACGCACACGCAAGATCATGGTGATGGCATAGCAACGAGAGGAGAGTATTGTCCACGTACCCTCGAGACCGTGAAGCGAAGCGTTATGACAACGCGGTTGATGTAGTCGACGTCTTCACGATCCGACCGATCCAAGTACCGAGCGACGGCACCTCCGAGTTCAGCACACGTTCAGCTCGATGGCGATCCCGGACTCGATCCAGCAAAGTGTCGGGATGAGTTCCGCCAAGACGACGGCATTACGGCGATGATGATGTTCTACGGCGCAGGCTTCGCCTAAACTCCGCGACGATATGATCGAGGTGGAATATGGTGGAGGGGGCACCGACACGGCTAAGGAACGATCCGTAGATCAACTTGTGTGTCTATGGGGTGCCCCTGCCCCCGTATATAAAGGAGCAAGGGGGAGGAGGCGGCGGCCTAGGAGGGCGCGCCAAGGGAGTCCTACTCCCACCGGAGTAGGACTCCTCCTTCCTTGTTGGAGTAGGAGAAGGGGAAAGAGGGGAGAGGAGGAAGGAAAGGGGCCGCACCCTTGTCCAATTCGGACCAGAGGGGGCTGCGCGCCTCCTTCCTTCGGCCTCTCTCCTCTATTCCCGTATGGCCCAATAAGGCCCATATACTCCCGGCGAATTCCGTAACTCTCCGGTACTTGAAAATACCGAATCACTCGGAACCTTCCGAACTCCGAATATAGTCGTCAATATATCGATCTTTACGTCTCGACCATTTCGAGACTCCTCGTCATGTCCCCGATCTCATCCGGGACTCGAACTCCTTCGGTACATCAAAACTCATAAACTCATAATATAGCATCGCATCGAAACCTTAAGCGTGCGGACCCTACGGGTTCGAGAACTATGTAGACATGACCTAGAACTATTCTTGGTCAATAACCAATAGCGGAACCTGGATGCCCATATTGGCTCCTACATATTCTACGAAGATCTTTATCGGTCAAACCGCATAACAACATACTTTGTTCCCTTTGTCATCGGTATGTTACTTGCCCGAAATTCGATCGTCGGTATCCAATACCTAGTTCAATCTCGTTACCGGCAACTCTCTTTACTCGTTACGTAATGCATCATTCCGTAACTAACTCATTAGCTACATTGCTTGCAAGGCTTATAGTGATGTGCATTACCGAGATGGCCCAGAGATACCTCTCCGACAATCGGAGTGACAAAACCTAATCTCAAAATACGCCAACCCAACATGTACCTTTGGAGACACCTGTAGTACTCCTTTATAATCACCCGATTCGTTGTGACGTTTGGTAGCACCAAAGTGTTCCTCCGTAAACGGAGTTGTATAATCTCATAGTTACAGGAACATGTATAAGTCATGAAGAAAGCAATAGCAATATACTAAGCGATCAAGTGCTAGGCTAACGGAATGGGTCATGTCAATCACATCATTCTTCTAATGATGTGATCCCATTAATCAAATAACAACACATGTCTATGGTTAGGAAACATAACCATCTTTGATTAATGAGCTAGTCAAGTAGAGGCATACTAGTGACTATATGTTTGTCTATGTATTCACACATGTATTACGTTTCCGGTTAATACAATTCTAGCATGAATAATAAACATTTATTATGAAATAAGGAAATAAATAATAACTTTATTATTGCCTCTAGGGCATATTTCCTTGATCTCCCACTTGCACTAGAGTCAATAATCTAGTTCACATCATCATGTGATTCAACACTAATATTCACATATGTATGTGATTAACACCCATAGTTCACATCGTCATGTGACCAACACCCAAAGGGTTTACTAGAGTCAATAATCTAGTTCACATCGCTATGTGATTAACACCCAAAGAGTACTAAGGTATGATCATGTTTTGCTCGTGAGAGAAGCTTAGTCAACGGGTCATCACATTTAGAGCCGTATGTATTTTGCAAATATTCTATGTCTACAATGCTCGCACGGAGCTACTCTAGCTAATTGCTCCCACTTTCAATATGTATCCAGATTGAGACTTAGAGTCATCGGATCAGTGTAAAAAGCTTGCATCGATGTAACTCTTTCTGACGGGCTCTTTTATCTCCTCCATAATCGAGAAATATTTCCTTAGTTCTCACTAAGGATGTTCTTTACCAATGTCCAAATGATCTACTCCTAGATCACTATTGTACTCCTTGCCAAATTCAGAGCAAGGTATACAATAGGTCTGGTACAAAGCATAGCATACTTTATAGAACCTATGGTGAGGCATAGGGAATGACTTTCATTCTCTTTTCTATTTTCTGCCGTGGTGGGATTTGAGTCTTACTCAATTTCACACGTTTGCAACACAGGCAAGAACTTTTCTTTGACTGTTCCATTTTGAACTACTTCAAAATGTTGACAAGGTATGTACTTATTGAAAAACTTATCAAGCGTCTTGATCTATCTCAATAGATCTTGATGCTCAATATGTAAGTAGCTTTACTGAGCTCTTTCTTTTAAATAACTCCTTTCAAATACTCCTTTATGCTTTCCAGAAAAATTCTACATCATTTCTGATCAACAATATGTCATTCACATATACTTATCAGAAATGCTGTAGTGCTCCCACTCACATTCTTGTAAATACAGGCTTCTCCAAAAGTCTGTATAAAACCATATGCTTTGATCACACTATCAAAGCGTTTATTCCAACTCCGAGATGCTTGCACCAGTCCATAGATGGATCATTGAAGCTTGCACATTTTGTTAGCTCCTTTAGGATTGACAAAACCTTACGGTTGCATCATATACAACTCTTCTTTAATAAATCCATTAAAGAATGTAGTTTTGACATCCATTTGCCAGATTTCATAAAATGTGGCAATTGCTAACATGATTCGGACAGACTTAAGCATCGCTACAGTTGAGAAAATCTCATTGTAGTCAACACCTTGAACTTGTCGAAAACCTTTTTGTGACAAGTCGAGCTTTGTAGATAGTAACACTACTATCAGTGTCCGTCTTCCTCTTGAAGATCCATTTATTTAACATGGCTTGCTAATCATCGAGCAAGTCAATCAAAGTCCATACTTTGTTCTCATACATGGATCATATCTCAGATTTTATGGCCTCAAGCCATTTCGCGGAATCTGGGCTCATCATCGCTTCCTCATAGTTCATAGGTTCATCATGGTCTAGTAACATGACTTCTAGAACACGATTACCGTACCACTCTGGTGCGGATCTTACTCTGGAAGACCCACGAGGGTTGGTAGCAACTTGATCTGAAGTTTCATGATCATCATCATTAACTTCCTCACTAATTGGTGTAGGAATCACTGGAACTGACTTCTGTGATGAACAACTTTCCAATTTGGGAGAAGGTACAATTACCTCATCAAGTTCTACTTTCCTCCCACTCACTTCTTTCGAGAGAAACTTCTTCTCTAGAAAGGATCCATTTTAGCAACGAATAACTTGCCTTCGGATCTGTGATAGAAGGTGTACCCAATAGTTACCTTTGGGTATTCTATGAAGACGCACCTTTCCGATTTGGGTTCGAGCTTATCAGGTTGAAACCTTTTCATATAAGCATAGCAACTCCAAGCTTTAAGAAACGACAGCTTATGTTTACTGCTAAACCATAGTTCATACGGTGTCATCTCAACGGATTTAGATGGTGCCCTATTAAACGTGAATGCAGCTGTCTCTAATGCATAACCCCAAATTGATAGTGGTAAATCGGTAAGATACATCATAGATCGCACCATATCCAATAAAGTGCAGTTACGACGTTCGGACACACCATAACGTTGTGGTGTTCCAGGTGGCGTGAGCTGTGAAACTATTCCACTTTGTTTTAATTGAAGACCAAACTCGTAACTCAAATATTCATCTCCACGATCAGATCGCTGAAACTTTATTTTCTTGTTACGATGATTTTCCACTTCACTCTGAAATTCTTTGAACTTTTCAACTATTTCAGACTTATGTTTCATCAAGAAGATATACGCATATCTGCTCAAATCATCTGTGAATGTCAGAAAATAATGATACTTGCCACGGGCATCAACACTCATTGGATCGCATACATTGGTATGTATTATTTCCAACAAGTTAGTAGCTCGTTCCATTGTTCCGGGGAACGGAGTTTTAGTCATCTTGCCCAAAAGGCACGGTTCGCAAGCATCAAATGATTCATAATCAAGTGATTCCGAAAATCCATCTTTTATGGAGTTTCTTCATGCGTTTACACCGATATGACCCAACGGCGAGTGCCACAAATAAGTTGCACTATCATTATTAACTTTGCATCTTTTGGCATCAATATTATGAATATGTGTATCACTACGATCGAGATCCAACAAACTATTTTCATTGGGTGTATAACCATGAAGGTTTTATTCATGTAAGCAGAATAACAATTATTCTTTAAGTTTAAATGAATAACCGTTTTGCAATAAACATGATCAAATCATATTCATGCTCAGCATAAGCGCTAAATAACATTTATTTGGCTTTTAACACTAATCTCAAAATATAGGGAGTGTGTGATGATGATCATATCAATCTTGGAACTATTTCCAACACTCATCGTCACTTCCCTCAACTAGTCTCTGTTTATTATGTAACTCCTGTTTGAGTTACTAATCTTAGCAACCGAACAAGTATCAAATACTTAGGGGCTACTATAAACACTAGTAAGGCACACATCAAACACTGTATATCAAATATACCCTTGTTCACTTTGCCACCCTTCTTATCTACCAAATATTCAGGTTATTTCGCTCCGGTGATCATTTCCTTTGCAGTAGAAGCACTTTCGGTTTCAGGCTTTGGTCCAGCTTTGGGCTTCTTCGTGGGAGCGACAACTTGCTTGTCATTCTACTTGAAGTTCCCTTTCTTTCCCTTTGCCCTTTTCTTGAAACTAGTGGCCTTGTCAATCATCAACACTTGATGCTCTTTTCTTGATTTCTACCTTCATCGATTTCAGCATCACGAAGAGCTTGGGAATTACTTTTGTCATCCCTTGCATATTATAGTTCATCACGAAGTTCTACTAACTTGGCGATGGTGACTAGAGAATTCTGTCAATCACTATCTTATCTGGAAGATTAACTCCCACTTGATTCAAGCGATTGAAGTACCCAGACAATCTGAGCACATGCTCACTAGTTGAGCGATTCTCCTCCATCTTTTAGCTATAGAACTTGTTGGAGACTTCATATCTCTCAACTCGGGTATTTGCTTGAAATATTAACTTCAACTCCTGGAACATCTCATATGGTCCATGACGTTCAAAACGTCTTTGAAGTCCCGATTCTAAGCCGTTAAGTATGGTGCACTAAACTATCAAGTAGTCATCATATTGAGCTAGCCAAGCGTTCATAACGCCCGCATTTGCTCCTGCAATAGGTCTGTCACCTAGCGGTGCATTAAGGACATAATTCTTCTGTGCAGCAATGAGGATAAACCTCAGATCACGGATCCAATCCGCATCATTGCTACTAACATTTTTCAATACAATTTTCTCTAGGAACACATATAAAAACATAGGGAAGCAACAACGCGAGCTATTGATCTACAACATAATTTGCAAAATACTACCAGGACTAAGTTCATGATAAATTAAAGTTCAATTAATCATATTACTTAAGAACTCCCACTTAGATAGATATCCCTCTAATCTTCTAAGTGATTACGTGATCCATATCAACTAAAACATGTCCGATCATCACGTGAGATGGAGTAATTTCAATGGTGAACATCACTATGTTGATCATATCTACTATATGATTCACGCTCGACCTTTCGGTCTCCGTGTTCCGAGGCCATATCTGTATATGCTAGGCTCGTCAAGTTTGACCTGAGTATTCCGCGCGTGCAACTGTTTTGCACCCGTTGTATTTGAACGTAGAGCCTATCACACCCGATCATCACGTGGTGTCTCAAAGACGAAGAACTTTGCAACGGTGCATACTCGGGAGAACACTTCTTGATATTTAGTGAGAGATCATCTTATAATGCTACCGTCAATCAAAGCAAGATAAGATGCATAAAGGATAAACATCACATGCAATCAATATAAGTGATATGATATGGCCATCATCATCTTGTGCTTGTGATCTCCATCTCCGAAGCACCGTCGTGATCACCATCGTCACCGCGCGACACCTTGATCTCCATCATAGCATCGTTGTCGTCTCGCCAACTATTGCTTCTCGACTATCGCTACCGCTTAGTGATAAAGTAAAGCAATTACATGGCGTTGCATTTCATACAATAAGCGACAACCATATGGCTCCTGCCGATTGCCGATAACTCGGTTACAAAACATGATCATCTCATACAATAAAATATAGCATCACGTCTTGACCATATCACATCACAACATGCCCTGCAAAAACAAGTTAGACGTCCTCTACTTTGTTGTTGCAAGTTTTACGTGGCTGCTACGGGCTGAGCAAGAACCGTTCTTACCTCGCATCAAAACCACAACGATAGTTTGTCAAGTTGGTGTTGTTTTAACCTTCGCAAGGACGGGCGTAGCCACACTCGGTTCAACTAAAGTGAGAGAGATGACACCCGCCGGTCACCTTTAAGCAACGAGTGCTCGCAGCGGTGAAACCAGTCTCGCGTAAGCGTCTGGCGTAATGTCGGTCCGGCCGCTTCGTCTCACAATACCGCCCGAACCAAAGTATGACATCTGGTAAGCAGTATGACTTGTATCGCCCACAACTCACTTGTGTTCTGCTCGTGCATATAACATCAACGCATAAAACCAGGCTCGATACCTTTGTTGGGGAACGAGTAATTTCAAAAAATTCCTACGCACACGCAAGATCACGGTGATGGCATAGGAACGAGAGGGAGAGTATTGTCCACATACCCTCGTGGTATGAAGCGAAGCGTTATGACAACGCGGTTGATGTAGTCGACGTCTTCACGATCCGACCGATCCAAGTACCGAACGCACGGCACCTCCGAGTTCAGCACACGCTCAGCTCGATGACGATCCCGGACTCCGATCCAGCAAAGTGTCGGGATGAGTTCCGTCAAGACGACGGCATGGTGACGATGATGATGTTCTATCAAGCAGGCTTCGCCTAAACTCCACGACGATATGATCGAGGTGGAATATGGTGGAGGGGGCACCGCACACGGCTAAGGAACGATCCGTAGATCAACTTGTGTGTCTATGGGGTGCCCCCTGCCCCAGATATAAAGGAGCAAGGGGAGGAGGCGGCCGGCCCAGGAGGGCGCGCCAGGGAGTCCTACTCCCACGGAGTAGGACTCCCTCGGAGTAGGACTACCTCCTTCCTTGTTGGAGTAGGAGAAGGGGAAAGAGGGGAGAGGAGGAAGGAAAGGGGCCGCACCCTTGTCCAATTCGGACCAGAGGGGGCTGCGCGCCTCCTTCCTTCGGCCTCTCTCCTCTATTCCGTATAGCCCAATAAGGCCCATATACTCCCGGCGAATTCCGTAACTCTCCGGTACTTGAAAAATACCGAATCACTCGGAACCTTTCCGAACTCGAATATAGTCGTCAATATATCGATCTTTAAGTCTCGACCATTTCGAGACTCCTCGTCATGTCCCCGATCTCATCCGGGACTCGAACTCCTTCGGTACATCAAAACTCATAAACTCATAATATAACTGTCATCGAAACCTTAAGCGTGCGGACCCTACGTGTTCGAGAACTATGTAGACATGACCTAGAACTATTCTTGGTCAATAACCAATAGCGGAACCTGGATGCCCATATTGGCTCCTACATATTCTACGAAGATCTTTATCGGTCAAACCGTATAACAACATACTTTGTTCCCTTTGTCATCGGTATGTTACTTGCCCGAAATTCGATCGTCGGTATCCAATACCTAGTTCAATCTCATTACCGGCAAGTCTCTTTACTCGTTACGTAATGCATCATTCCGTAACTAACTCATTAGCTACATTGCTTGCAAGGCTTATAGTGATGTGCATTACCGAGATGGCCCAGAGATACCTCTCCGACAATCGGAGTGACAAAACCTAATCTCAAAATACGCCAACCCAACATGTACCTTTGGAGACACCTGTAGTACTCCTTTATAATCACCCGATTCGTTGACGACGTTTGGTAGCACCAAAGTGTTCCTCCGTAAACGGAGTTGCATAATCTCATAGTTACAGGAACATGTATAAGTCATGAAGAAAGCAATAGCAATATACTAAACGATCAAGTGCTAGGCTAACGGAATGGGTCATGTCAATCACATCATTCTCCTAATGATGTGATCCCATTAATCAAATAACAACACATGTCTATGGTTAGGAAACATAACCATCTTTAATTAATGAGTTAGTCAAGTAGAGGCATACTAGTGACTATATGTTTGTCTATGTATTCACACATGTATTACGTTTCCGGTTAATACAATTCTAGCATGAATAATAAACATTTATCATGAAATAAGGAAATAAATAATAACTTTATTATTGCCTCTAGGGCATATTTCCTTCATAAAGATGACCCTCGGGCTCGCGAAAACCCGGGGGAAAAGGCTTAGGTGGCAAATGGTAAAACCAATGTTGGGCCTTGCTGGAGGAGTCTTATTCAAAGCGAACTGTCAAGGGGGTCCCATAAATCACCCAACCGTGTAAGGAACGCGAAATCAAGGAACATAACACGGTATGGCGGAAACTAGGCGGCAAGAGTGGAACAAAACACCAGGCATAAGGCCGAGTCTTCCACCCTTTACCAAGTATATAGATGCATTAATTAAACAATAGATATTGTGATATCCCAACAAGGAACAACATCTCCATGTTCCAACCAGAACATACTTCATCTACACACGCAACTAGCAACGCTATAAGAGGGCCGAGTAAAGCGGTAACATAGCCAAACAACGGTTTGCTAGGAAAGGATGGTTAGGGGTTTGACATGGCAATATGGGAGGCATGATAAGCAAGTGATAGGCATCGTAGCATAGGCATAGCAAAAGAGCGAGCATCTAGCAAGCAAAGATAGAAGTGATTTCGAGGGTATGGTCATCTTGCTTGCAAAGTTCTCAGAGTTGTCGAAAGCTTGATCCTCGTAAGCGTTCTCAACAGGTTCCTCGTTCACGTACTCGTCTCCCGGCTCTACCCAAAGCAAGAACACAAACAATGGAACCACAATAAATCACGGGCGATGCACAAACAACATGATGCAATACATGGCATGATATGCGAGATGTGAGATGCAATGCATATGCGTGCTCCGGAAGGAGAATGATGAACCAGGCATCAACTTGGCAAATCAAGTATGCCGCTGGAAAGGTGAGATGATTTCGGTTGAAATCGATATAAAGATCACCGGAATCGGATGCACGGTTTGCAAATGACAAGCAAAACAAGAATGGCACAAATCCGCCATAAACAGCATGATGCCACATAGCAAGCAACAAGAAATTAAGCTACTGCACCCAAACATACCACCAAATCATATGACAGTGATCTACTCAAGATGCTTGACAAAAGATGAACACTGAGCTACGGCTAAATCACACCATAACAGGTCCAAACAAGCATGGCAAAAGTGCAAAATATATCAGCTTCAATGACTTAGAGAAAATACTGAACATGGCAGAATCAGCATCAGGAAGCAATGTTCAGGGCAAGCAAACAACATGCTACAAGGACTTATAATAGAAAAACAAGGCACGACATGAATCTACTCAAAGCATAGAACAAAAGTCCCTTACTGATATAGCAGATTCAGACTTGGTGAAATTTCAGGACATAGCAGAAACAGATTCAACATGGCATCTTTACAAGCTTGATTAACTCACTACAAGGCATGTCATGGCATGGAACAAAATCTAGCATGAAGTAGACATGAAAATGAAGCTCTCCATGTGCAAAGAAACCTCATGGCATGTTTGAATTAAATCGCATTTAAAAAGACAAAACAGCATCATGATGTAAAATGACATGTTCATGAACTTGCTCAAATCAGAAACTAATGCCACCACTGGGTTGGTGGGATTTGTCTACCCAAAAACATATATAATATGTTAGGGTTGCTGTAGAAAAATCATCACAAATGCACAAAGATAAAACCTGCCTAAAATGGTAAATAATGAAATGGCATTTTCCATATTTGGAAACGATCGAGAAATGGACTTGTTCGAAAAGGACAGACTTCATATGCCAGAAATGGAATATTCGCTGGGAACCAAAATAAAACAAATAATAATAATAAAATAAATAAAAACTAACAGGCTAAGAGAGGATGGTAGGTGGGGCCACCCTGTCATACTCACAGTGCACATAAATGGAAAAGGGGGGGGGGATGAAATATGCAGCCGCGGGGGATCGAACCCGGGTCTCCCCGGCGTGGCTCTGCTACGGCAACCACTGGGCTAGGTAGGCGGTTCTGATAGGAAAAGGGGCTTCTGCTCCTTTTAGATAGGCGCCAAGTCGAGCAACTCTGTTTCCAAACAGAGAAGACGCCGGCGCCGGCGAGGGAAACGGCGGCAACCAGTGGCACAGGGACTCCGGCGGGCATGCGGAACGGGGGTACGGATGCATGCGTCTCCGAGGGGAGGCAGGGGCGCTCGAGCTCGAGCAGTTGCTCGACTTGGGGCCATGGCGTCCGCGGCGAGCGGCAGAGGAACTCGTCGGAGCTGCGGGAGGCTTGCAGGGTGCGCGCAAGGCGTAAACGAGTCGCGCGGCCTTCACGGAGCACGACGAGGGTGAACCAGAGCGGGGACACGCAAAACACGCTACGGTCGAACATCGCTGCACAACTACATTCAGAGAACGCCGGAGCACTGCGATCGCGGGAAAGACACGGATCGGACGCGCCCTACGATTGCCTAAATGCCAGGGAAAAGATGGGAGAGGGAGGTGCGTTACCAATCTCTCCCAAGGACACGAAGTGGTCGACGGAGACGAGCTGACGGCGATGAATCGGAGCTCTGAACCTTGGCGTGTTTCTGACCGAGAGGAAGGAGGAAGCAGGGGACGTCGAGGAACTCGTCGCCCGGGGCACCGTAGTCGACGTCGTGGAAGGAGACGACGGCGAGGAAGAAGATGTACACGATCTACAGGGTTGGGAGTGGCCGCAGAGCTCGCCGGTGACGAGGCGCGCTCTCAGGTGCGCTCGGGACGGAGCGGATGCGGTGGATCTGGTGGTCTACTCACCTGGCGGCGGCGAAGGGAGGAAGAGGGAAACCCTAGGGGTTGTGTGGACACGGAGAGGGGATAAAAGGGGGGCTAGGGCGACGGGTGGAGCACGGCGTCGAAGCGGCCGTGGCCATGTCTTGTGGCGTGAGCTAGATTTAAAAGGTGAGAGGCGGGTCTTGGCTGAGCAGTGGCTGGCTAGTGGGGTCATGAGTGCCACGTGGGCGTCACAGGCTCTTGGGGTAGCGAGGCGACCGGGTGAGAAACGATGAGGGCGCGAGCGGGCTGGCTGGCTGCGCTGGCTGGGCTGCTGCTGCTTCATTTCCATTTTTATAAACAGAAATAAAAACAGAAAAGCTCAGGAAAAAATGAGAGGAGTTAGAGCATAAATAAAATACTCTCCAACTCCTGGAATTATCCACTATTACAATAAATTGCACTGGGCATTTTTAGAGGTGGAGAAATAAGACAAGTTTGAATTATATTCAAACTTGTGTCATATTTGAACCTGACCAAAACAACTTCAAATAAGGAGATCTTTGGCAGAGAGGTTTAGGGCAAGGAGCAAGATTTACAGGGAGAAGATGAACATTAATAGAGAAAGGAAAATTAGCACTTGATAAAAGACGGAAGGAGGAGAAGTGATGGTGCCATGGTTGAAAAGGGGGGAACAAGGTCATGCCCATGATGCTCATGGCAACAACATGAATGACAAAATGCAACATGAGATGACATGAGATGAAAATGCACTATATGATGATGACAAGAAGCACAAATGCAATATGGCTAAAAGGAATATGACAAAGAAAAGAATAAAACCACACAACCAAACAAGATGAGGCCAAACATGATAAAACCCACAAGAATTGGATGAGGTCAAGTTGATATATTGCCAAATTGGGACATGATACATCTGGGGTGTTACAACTCTCCACCACTACAAGAGGATCTCGTCCCGAGATCTAGGACTGAAAGAACTCCGGATATTCGGAACGGAGGTGATCCTCGCGCTCCCAGGTGGCTTCTCGGTCGGAATGGTGTGACCACTTCACTTTCAGAAATTTGATTGACTTGTTGCGAGTCTTGCGCTCGGTTTCTTCAAGAATAGCAACAGGGTGCTCATGATAAGAGAGATCTTCTTGGAGGTCAATTTCTTCGAAGTTGATAGTGCGTTCAGGAGTCTTGAAGCACTTGCGAAGCTGTGACATGTGAAACACATCGTGCACGTTCGCGAAGTTGGACGGAAGCTCAAGTTGATAGGCGAGATCGCCTCTTTTGCCAATGATCTTGAAAGGACCCACGTATCTAGGGGCAAGCTTCCTTTGATACCGAGCGACGAGTGCCTTTCATTGAGAGACGCGGAGGTAGACATGGTCTCCGATTTCAAAAGCCACATCACGGTGCTTGTCATCATAATAGCTTTTCCGCGCGATTATGCGGCTTTGAGATTCTCACGAATGACTTTGCACATTTCTTCGCTTCGTGATCAAGTCGTTGCCAAGAAGTTGGCGCTCACCTGTCTCGGACCAATTGAGAGGAGTACGACACTTTGTGCCATAGAGAATTTCGAATGGGGCCTTGCCCGAAGTCGCTTGGAAGCTGTTGTTGTAGGAGAACCCGGCATATGGAAGACAATCTTCCCACTTCATACCGAAGGAAATGACACAAGCCCCGAGCATGTCTTCGAGGATTTGATTGACTCGCCGACTTGGCCACTTGTTTGAGGGTGGAAAGCTGTCTTTGAAACGAATGTTGGTGCCCATGGCGTCTGAAAGGATTCCCTTAACTTAGAAGTGAAGATGCTTCCACGATCTGAAGATATCAATTGTGGAATGCCGTGCAAGGAGACAATTCTGGAGGTGTATAGCTCTGCCAGCTGAGCTGTTGTGATAGATTCTTTGATAGGAAGAAAATGAGCCACTTTGGTAAGCTTGTCAATGACAATGAAGATAGCATCATTTCCACGCTTGGACTTAGGAAATCCAGTCACGAAGTCCATCTCGATATGATCAAACTTCCATTCTGGAATAGCAAGAGGTTGGAGGAGACCAGCTGGTCATTGGTGTTCTGCTTTCACTCTTCTGCAGACATCACACTCATTCACGAATTGAGCAATTTCTCGCTTCATTCGAGTCCACCAATACGATTGCTTGAGGTCATGGTACATCTTCGTACTTCCAGGATGAATGGATAGAAGGGAATTGTGTGCCTCGTTCATAATGACTTTACGTAGATCACCCTTAGGAACCACAATCTGGTCCTCGAAGAAAAGAGTATCTTTGTCATCAATGTGGAAGCACTTGTACTTGAAATGCCCTTGTCGATACCACGCTTCACCTTTTTCACCATGGTATCCAGGAGTTGAGCCTCACGAATTTGGTCTTCCAAAGTAGGAGAGACTATGAGGTTGGCAAGAAAGCCTTGAGGAAGAACTTGAAGATTCAGCTTATGGAAAGCTTCACAAAGGTCAGTTGGAAGGGCTTGAGGATTAAAGCATTGCGATAAGCCTTCCTGCTCAAAGCATCTGCAATCACATTGGCCTTGCGGAGTATATTCAATACTTGGGTTGTACTCTTGAATCATTTCGACCCATCGAGTTTGCTCGAGGTTGAGGTTGGGTTGAGTGAAGATATACTTGAGACTCTTGTGATCGGTGAAAATGTCCACTTTCCTTCCCAACAAGAGATGTCTCCAAGTTATTAATGCATGGACAATCGCCGCCAACTCAAGATCGTGAGTGGGGTAGTTCTTTTCGTTGGGCTTCAACCGACGAGAGGTATAGGCCACAACTTTTTCTCTTGCATCAACACAGCGCGAGACCTTGAAGGAAGCATCACGTAAAACTTGAATGGCTTGGATTCATCAGAGGAGTTAAGACAGGAGCTGTGACTAGCTTCTCTTTGAGGGTGTTGAAAGCAACGTCACACTCAGGAGACCAGACATACTTCACATGCTTCTGAAGGAGGTTGGAAAGAGGCTTTGCAATCTTAGAGAAGTTCTCAACGAATATTCGGCAATAGCTTGCAAGACCGAGAAAACTGCGGAGCTGTTTGACATTCTGAGGAGGTTCCCAATTCACAACTGCAGACACCTTCTCGGGATTAACAGCGATGCCCTTGGCGGAGATGATATGGCCAAGGTAAAGAACTTCATCAAGCCGAACTCACATTTGGAAAACTCAGATAGAATTGATGCTCTCGAGCTTGTCGAGCACCAATCGCAAATGTTTGGCATGATCCTTCTTATTCTTGGAGAAGACCAAAATATCATCAAGATAGACCAAGACGAATTCATTGGTGTAGGGGTTGAAGATGAAGTTCATCATCCGAGAGAATGTTGGAGCAGCATTGACAAGGCCGAAAGACATGACAGTATATTCATAAGAACCAAAGCTTGTTCTGAATGCTGTCTTGGGAATATCTTGTTCATGAATGCGAATTTGATAATAACCCATACGAAGGTCAAGCTTGGAGAACACTTTAGCACCTTTGAGTTGCTCGAAAAGCTCATTGATGTTGGGAAGTGGATACTTGTTCTTGATAGTCTTCTTATTCAATGGACGGTAATCGACGCAAAGTCGGTCCGTGCCATCCTTCTTATGGACAAAAAGAACTCCACAACCCCAAGATGTATCATGTCCCAATTTGGCAATATATCAACTTGACCTCATCCAATTCTTGTGGGTTTTATCATGTTTGGCCTCATCTTGTTTGGTTGTGTGGTTTTATTCTTTTCTTTGTCATATTCCTTTTAGCCATATTGCATTTGTGCTTCTTGTCATCATCATATAGTGCATTTTCATCTCATGTCATCTCATGTTGCGTTTTGTCATTCATGTTGTTGCCATGAGCATCATGGGCATGACCTTGTTCCCCCCTTTTCAACCATGGCACCATCACTTCTCCTCCTTCCTTCTTTTATCAAGTGCTAATTTTCCTTTGTCAATTAATGTTCATCTTCTCCCTGTAAATCTTGCTCCTTGCCCTAAACCTCTCTACCAAAGATCTCCTTATTTGAAGTTGTTTTGTTCAGGTTCAAAAATGACACAAGTTTGAATATAATTCAAACTTGTCTTATTTTTCTACCTCTAAAAATGCCCAATGCAATTTATTGTAATAGTGGATAATTCAGGAGTTGGAGAGTATTTTCTTTATGCTCTAACTCCTCTCCTTTTTCCTGAGCTTTTCATTTCTATTTCTGTTTATAAAATGGAAATGAAGAAGAAGAAACCAACCCAGCCAGCCAGCCAGCCCAGCCCAGCCAATAGCCAGCCACCGCTCGCGCCCTCGTCGTTTCTCACCCGGTCGCCTCGCTACCCCGCAGCCCGTACGCCCACGTGGCACTCGCGACCCCACTAGCCAGCGGCGGCTCTGGCAAGACCCGCCTCTCACCTTTTTGTCTAGCTCACGCCGCGCGCGCACATGGCCACGGCCGCGTCGACGCCGTGCTCCACCTGTCGCCCTAGCCCCCCTTTTATCCCCTCTCCGTGTCCACACAACCCCTAGGGTTTCCCTCTTCCTCCCTTCGCCGCCGCCAGGTGAGTAGACCACCAGATCCACCGCATCCGCTCCGTCCCGAGCGCACCTGAGAGCGCGCCTCGTCGCCGGCCACTCCCAACCCTGCAGATCGTGTCCATCTTCTTCCTCGTCGTCGTCTCCTTCCACGACGTCGACTACGGTGCCTCGGGCGACGAGTTCCTCGACGTCCCCTGCTTCCTCCTTCCTCTCGGTCAGAAACGCACCAAGGTTCAGAGCTCCGATTCGTCGCCGTCAGCTCGTCTCCGTCGACCACTTCGTGTCCTTGGGTGAGACTGGTAACGCACCTCCCTCTCCCATCTTTTCCCTGGCATTTAGGCAACCGTAGGGCGCGTCCGATCCGTGTCTTTCCCGCGCTCGCAGTGCTCCGGCGTTCTCTGAATGTAGTTTTGCAGCGATGTTCGACCGTAGTGTGTTTTGCGTGTCCCCGATCTGGTTCACCCTCGTCGTGCTCCCATAGCGCGCTCGCGCACTCGTTTACGCCTCGCGCGCACCCTGCAAGCCTCCTGCAGCTCCGGCGAGTTCCTCTGCCGCTTCGCCACAAGACGCTATGGCCCCGAGTCGAGCAACTGCTCGAGCTCGAGCGCCCCTGCCTCCCCTCGGAGACGCATGCATCCGTACCCCCGTTCCGCACGCCCGCCGGAGTCCCTGTGCCACTGGTTGCCGCCGTTTCCCTCGCCGGCGCCGTCGTCTTCTCCGTTTGGAAACAGAGTTGGTCGACCTGGCGCCTATCTAAAAGGAGCCGAAGCCCCTTTTCCTATCAGAACCGCCTACCTAGCCCAGTGGTTGCCGAGAGCGAGCCACGCCGGGAGACCTGTGTTCGATCCCCATGGCCGCATATTTCATCCCCCTTTTTTCCATTTCAGCCATTGTGAGTATGACAGGGTGGCCCCACCTGCCATCCTCTCTTAGCCTGTTAGTTTTTGTTTATTTTATTATTATTATTTGTTTTATTTTGGTTCCCAGCGAATATTCCATTTCTGGCATATGGAGTCTGTCCTTTTCGGGCAAGTCCATTTCTGGACGTTTCCAAATATGGAAAATGCCATTTCTGTTATTTACCATTTTAGGCAGGTTTTATCTTTGTGCATTTGTGATGATTTTTCTACAGCAACCCTAACATATTATATATGTTTTTGGGGTAGAAAAATCCCACCAACCCAGTGGTGGCATTAGTTTCTGCATTTGAGCAAGTTCATGAACATGTCATTTTACATCATGATGCTGTTTTGTATTTTTCGTGCGATTTAATTCAAACATGCCATGAGGTTTCTTTGCACATGGAGAGCTTCATTTTCATGTCTACTTCATGCTAGATTTTGTTCCATGCCATGACATGCCTTGTAGTGAGTTAATCAAGCTTGTAAAGATGCCATGTTGAATCTGTTTCTGCTATGTCCTGAAATTTCACCAAGTCTGAATCTGTTAACGAAACTTGCTATATTGACATGGTTGCTATTACATTTTCTGATCCCTTTTGGCTCATGGTCAGTAAGGGACTTCTGTTCTAGGCTTTGATTAGATTTATGCCATTCCTTGTTTTGCTATTATAAGTCCCTGTAGCATGTTGTTTGCTTGCCCTGAACATTGCTTCCTGATGCTGATTCTGCCATGTTCAGTATTTTCTCCAAGTCTGTGAAGCTGATATATTTTGCACTTTTGCCATGCTTGTTTGGACCTGTTATGGTGTGATTTAGCCGTAGCTCAGTGTTCATCTTTTGTCAAGCATCTTGAGTAGATCACTGCCATATGCTTTGTTGGTACGTTTGGGTGCAGTAGCTTAATTTCTTGTTGCTTGCTATGTGGCATCATGCTGTTTATGGCGGATTTGTGCCATTCTTGTTTTGCTTGTCATTTGCAAACCGTGCATCCGATTCCGGTGATCTTTATATCGATTTCAACCGAAATCATCTCACCTTTACAACGGCATACTTGGTTTGCCAAGTTGATGCCTGGTTCATCATTCTCCTTCCGGAGCATGCATATGCATTGCATCTCACATCTCGCATATCATGCCATGTATTGCATCATGTTGTTTGTGCATCGCCCGTGATTTATTGTGGTTCCATTGTTTGTGTTCTTGCTTTGGTAGAGCCGGGAGACGAGTACGTGAACGAGGAACCTATTGAGAACGCTTACCAGGATCAAGTTTTCGACAACTCTGAGAACTTTGCAGGCAAGATGACCATACCCTCGAAATCACTTCTATCTTTGCTTGCTAGATGCTCGCTCTTTTGCTATGCCTATGCTACGATGCCTATCACTTGCTTATCATGCCTCCCATATTGCCATGTCAAACCCCTAACCATCCTTTCCTAGCAAACCGTTGTTTGGCTATGTTACCGCTTTGCTCAGCCCCTCTTATAGCGTTGCTAGTTGCAGGTGAAGATGAAGTATGTTCCTGGTTGGAACATGGAGATGTTGTTCCTTGTTGGGATATCACAATATCTATTGTTTAATTAATGCATCTATATGCTTGGTAAAGGGTGGAAGACTCGGCCTTATGCCTGGTGTTTTGTTCCACTCTTGCCGCCCTAGTTTCCGTCATACCGGTGTTATGTTCCTTAATTTCGCGTTCCTTACACGGTTGGGTGATTTATGGGACCCCTTGACGATTCGCTTTGAATAAGACTCCTCCAAAGAAGGCCCAACATTGGTTTTACCATTTGCCACCTAAGCCTTTTTCCCGGGTTTTCGCGAGTCCGAGGGTCATCTTTATTTACCTCCCGGGCGGTGCTCCTTCGAGTGTTGGTCCGAACCGAGCCACCAGGGCCACCTCGGGAAACTCAAGCCTGGTTTTACTCGTAGCTTGTCTCATCCGGATGTGCCTCGAGAACGAGATATGTGCAGCTCCTATCGGGATTTGTCGGCACAATCGGGTGGCTTTGCTGGTCTTTTTATTGCTGTCGAAATGTCTTGTAGTCCGGGATTCCGAGATCGATCGGGTCTTCGGTAGAAGGAATATCCTTCGTTGACCGTGAGAGCTTATAATGGGCTAAGTTGGGACACCCTGCAGGTATTATCTTTCAAAGCCGTGCCGCGGTTATGAGGCGATGGGAATTTGTTAATGTCGGTTGTAGAAAACCGAAGTTGACCTTAATTAATTCACATCAACCGCGTGTGTAACCGTGATGGTCTCTTCTCGGCGGAGTCCGGGAAGTGAACACGGTGTTGGAGTTATGTTTGAAGTAAGTAGTTTCAGGATCACTTCTTGATCGCTACTAGCTTCACGACCGTGCCTTGCTTCTCTTCTCGCTCTCTTTTGCGAATGTAGCCACCATATATGCTAGTCGCTTGCTGCAGCTCCACCTCACAACTCTGTCCTTCCTATAAGCTTAAATAGTCTTGATCTCGCGGGTGTGAGATTGCTGAGTCCCCGTGACTCACAGATTCTACCAAAACAGTTGCAGGTGCCGACGATGCGGTCAGGTGACGAACCGAGCTCAAGTGGGAGTTCGACGAGGAATGTGGTCGTTACTATGTGTCTTTTCCCGATGATCGTAGTGGAGCCAGTTGGGATTATCGGGATCTATGTAGCATTTGGTGTAGTCTTCTTTTATTTTGGTTCCGTAGTCGGACCTTGAGTGTAATCTGGATGATGGATGTTTATTTATGTATTGTGTGAAGTGGCATCGTAAGCCAACTATGTATCTCTTTCCTTATGTATTACATGGGTTGTGTGAAGATTACCTCACTTGCGACATTGCTTTCAATGCGGTTATGCCTCTAAGTCGTGCTTCGACACGTGGGAGATATAGCCGCATCGAGGGCGTTACACCTATGAAGACACATTTCTCCGACTTGGGTTCAAGCTTATCAGGTTGAAGCTTTTTCACATAAGCATCGCAGCCCCAAACTTTAAGAAACGACAACTTTGGTTTCTTGCCAAACCACAGTTCATAAGGCGTCGTCTCAATGGATTTTGATGGTGCCCTATTTAACGTGAATGCGGCTGTCTCTAAAGCATAACCCCAAAACGATAGCGGTAAATCAGTAAGAGACATCATAGATCGCACCATATCTAGTAAAGTATGATTACGACATTCGGACACACCATTACGCTGTGGTGTTCCAGGTGGCGTGAGTTGTGAAACTATTCCGCATTGTTTTAAATGTAGACCAAACTCCTAACTCAAATATTCTCCTCCACGATCAGATCATAGAAACTTTATTTTCTTGTTATGATGATTTTCAACTTCACTCTGAAATTCTTTGAACTTTTCAAATGTTTCAGACTTATGTTTCATTAAGTACATATACCCATATCTGCTTAAATCATCTGTGAAGGTGAGAAAATAACGATACCCGCAGCGAGCCTAAACATTCATTGGACCACACACATCAGTATGTATGATCTCCAATCAATCAGTTGCTCGCTCCATAGTTCCGGAGAACGGCATTTTAGTCATCTTGCCCATGAGGCATGGTTCGCAAGTACCAAGTGATTCATAATCAAGTGATTCCAAAAGTCCATCAGTATGGAGTTTCTTCATGCGCTTTACACCAAATATAACCCAAACGGCAGTGCCACAAATAAGTTGCACTATCATTATCAACTCTGCATCTTTTGGCTTTAACATTATGAATATGTGTATCATTACTATCGAGATTCATCAAAAATAGACCACTCTTCAAGGGTGCATGAGCATAAAAGATATTACTCATATAAATAGAACAACCATTATTCTCTAATTTAAATGAATAACCGTATCGCATCAAACAAGATCCAGATATAATGTTCATGCTCAACGCTGGCACCAAATAACAATT
Source organism: Aegilops longissima (assembly GCA_021605205.1). NCBI lineage: Eukaryota > Viridiplantae > Streptophyta > Magnoliopsida > Poales > Poaceae > Aegilops > Aegilops longissima. Next base: position 370,908,070 of record CM038680.1, on the reverse strand, counting down.
ATTTAGGTCTAATATGAATCCCGAAGGTAGATGTAGAGGTAGCGTGCCGACGCGATCACATCGACTTTGGAACCGTTTCCCACGCGCATCGTCACCTCATCCTTAGCCAGTGTCCGCTTAATCCGTAGTCCCTGTTTCGAGTTGCAAATATTAGCAATGTAACCAAGATATCAAATACCCAGTGCTATGCGAGCTCGTAAGGTACACATCAATAACATGTATATCACATATACCTTTGTTCACCTTGCCATCCTTCTTATCGCCAAATACTTGGGGCAGTTCCGCTTCAAAGGACCTACCGCTTGCAAGAGAAGCACTCGATCTCAGGCTTAGGTCCAGACTTGGGTTTCTTCTCCGAGCAGCAACTTGTTTCTTGTTCTTCTTGAAGTTCCCTTCTTCTTCCTTTGCCTTTTTCTTGAAACTGGTGGTCTTATTGACCATCAACACTTGATGCTCTTTCTTGATTTCTACCTCCATAGCCTTTAGCATTGCGAAGAGCTCGGGAATCGTCTTATCCACCCCTTGCATGTTGTATTTCATCACGAAGCTCTTGTAGCTTGGTGGCAGTGATTGAAGAATTCTGTCAATGACGCTATCATCCGGAAGATTAACTCCCAGTTGAATCAAGTGATTCTTATACCCGCACATTCCGAGTATATGCTCACCGACGAACTATTCTCCTCCATCTTGCAGCTGTAGAACTTATTGGAGACTTCAGATCTCTCAATCCGAGCATTTGCTTGAAATATTAACTTCAACTCCTGGAACATCTCATATGCTCCATGACGCTCAAAACGCCGTTGAAGTCCCGGTTCTAAGCCGTAAAGCATGGCACATCGAACTATCGAGTAGTCATCAGCTTTGCTTTGCCAGACGTTCATAACATCTGGTGTTGCTCCTGCAGCAGGTTTGGCACCTAGCGGTGCTTCCAGGACGTAATTCTTCTGTGCAGCAATGAGGATAATCCTCAAGTTAGGGACCGAGTCCGTGTAATTTCTACCATCATCTTTCAACTTTGCTTTCTCAAGGAACGCATTAAAATTCAACGGAACAACAACACAAGTCATCTATCTACAACAAACATAGACATGCAAAATACTATTAGGTACTAAGTTCATGATAAATTGAAGTTCAATTAATCATATTACTAAAGAACTCCCACTTAGATAGACATCCCTCTAATCATCTAAGTGATCACGTGATCCAAATCAACTAAACCATAACCGATCATCACGTGAAATGGAGTAGTTTTCAATGGTGAACATCACTATGTTTATCATATCTACTATATGATTCACGCCGACCTTTCGGTCTCGGTGTCCGAGGCCATATATGCATATGCTAGGCTCGTCAAGTTTAACTGAGTATTCTGCGTGTGCAAAACTGGCTTGCACCCGTTGTAGATGGATGTAGAGCTTATCACACCCGATCATCACGTGGTGTGCAGGCACATTTAACTTTGGCAACGGTGCATACTCGGGAGAACACTTTTATCTTGAAATTTAGTGAGAGATCATCTTATAATGCTACCGTCAATCAAAGCAAGATAAGATGCATAAAAGATAAACATCACATGCAATCAATATAAGTGATATGATATGGCCATCATCATCTTGTGCTTGTGATCTCCATCTCAAGCACCATCATGATCACCATCGCCACCGCGCGACACCTTGATCTCCATCGTAGCATCATTGTCGTCTCGCCAACTATTGCTTCTACGACTATCGCTACCGCTTAGTGATAAAGTAAAGCAATTACAAGGTGATTGCATTGCATACAATAAAGCGACAACCATATGGCTCCTGCCAGTTGCCGATAACTCGGTTACAAAACATGATCATCTCATACAATAAAATATAGCATCATGCCTTGAACATATCACATCACAACATGCCCTACAAAAACAAGTTAGACGTCCTCTACTTTGTTGTTGCAAGTTTTACGTGGCTGCTACGGGCTGAGCAAGAACCGTTCTTACCTACGCATCAAAACCACAACGATAGTTCGTCAAGTTAGTGTAGCCACACTCGGTTCAACTAAAGTTGGAGAAACTGACACCCGCCAGCCACCTGTGTGCAAAGCACGTCGGTAGAACCAGTCTTGCGTAAGCGTACGCGTAATGTCGGTCCGGGCCGCTTCATCCAACAATACCGCCGAACCAAAGTATGGCATGCTGGTAAGCAATATGAATTTTATCACCCACAACTCACTTGTGTTCTACTCGTGCATATAACATCAACGCATAAAACCAGGCTCGGATACCACTGTTGCGGAACGTAGTAATTTCAAAAAAATTCCTACGCACACGCAAGATCATGGTGATGCATAGAAACGAGAGGGGAGAGTGTGTCCACGTAGCCTCGTAGACAGAAAGCGGAAGCGTTAGCACAACACTGTTGATGTAGTCATACGTCTTCATGATCCGACCGATCAAGTACCGAACGCACGGCACCTCCGAGTTCATCACACGTTCAACTCGATGACGTCCCTCGAACTCCGATCCAGCCGAGCTTTGAGGGAGAGTTCCTCAGCACGACGGCGTGGTGACGATGATGATGTTCTACCGACGCAGGCTTCGCCTAAGCACCGTTACGATATTATCGAGGTGGATTATGGTGGAAGGGGGCACCGCACACGGCTAAGAGATCAAGAGATCAATTGTTGTGTCTCTAGGGGGTGCCTCCCTCCCCGTATATAAAGGAGTGGGGGAGGGGGAGGGGGCCGGCCACCCTTGGCGCGCCCCATGAGGAATCCTACTCCCACCGGGAGTAGGACTCCCCCCTTCCATGTTGGAGTAGGAGAGGAGAGGGAAGGAGAGAGAGGGGGAAAGGAAAGGGGGGCGCCGCTCCCCTTCTTGTCCAATTCGGACTTGGGGGGGGGGGGCGGCTGCCCCTTAGCTGCCTCTCCTCTTCCACCACTTGGGCCCATGAGGCCCAATAACCTCCGGGGGGGTTTCGGTCACCCCCTGGTACTCCGGTATATATCCGATAACCCCTGGAACCATTCCTGTGTCCGAATATAGTCGTCCAATATATCAATCTTCATGGCTCGACCATTTCGAGACTCCTCATCATGTCCGTGATCACATCCGAGACTCCGAACTACCTTCGGTACATCAAAACACATAAACTCATAATATAACCGTCATCGAACTTTAAGCGTGCGGACCCTATGGGTTCGAGAACTATGTAGACATGACCGAGACACGCCTTGTCAAGAACCAATAGCGAAACCGGATGCTCATATTGGCTCTACATATTCTACGAAGGTCTTTATCGGTCAAACCGCATAACAACATACATTGTTCCCTTTGTCATCGGTATGTTACTTGCCCGAGATTCAATCGTCGGTATCTCAATACCTAGTTCAATCTCGTCACCGGCAAGTCTCTGTACTCGTTCCGTAATACATCATCCCGCAACTAACTCATTAGTTGCAATGCTTGCAAGGCTTAAGTGATGTGCATTACCGAGTGGGCCCAGAGATACCTCTCCGACAATCGGAGTGACAAATCCTAATCTCGAAATACGCCAACCCAACAAGTACCTTCGGAGACACGTGTAGAGCATCTTTATAATCACCCAGTTACGTTGTGACGTTTGGTAGCACACAAAGTGTTCCTCCAGTAAACGGGAGTTGCATAATCTCATAGTCATAGGAACATGTATAAGTCACGAAGAAAGCAATAGAAACATACTAAACGATCAAGTGCTAAGCTAACGGAATGGGTCAAGTCAATGACATCATTCTCCTAATGATGTGATCCAGTTAATCAAATGACAACTCTTTGTCTATGGCTAGGAAACATAACCATCTTTTATTAACGAGCTAGTCAAGTAGAGGCATAGTAGTGACACTCTGTTTGTTTATGTATTCACACATGTATCATGTTTCCAGTTAATACAATTCTAGCATGAATAATAAACATTTATCATGATATAAGGAAATAAATAATAACTTTATTATTGCCTCTAGGGCATATTTCCTTTAGATTGCACCTTTTTTGATTTGTTTTACATACTTTCCTTTAATGCAATCTATGCATTGTTCTAAGTCTGAGAATTCTAACGGAGGAAGAATTTCACTTTTGACTAATCTTTCTATTCCCCCCTTGGAAATATGGCCCAAGCGACAGTGCCATAATTTCTTTGAGTCAAATGTCTCTTTCTTTTCTTTTGTTCTTTATTTGAGGCGGAAACATGTTCATTCACATTGCATACAGAATGCACTTTTTTCACGAAGTGATAACAAATAAAGCTCATCGTGTAGTAAAGCATCACCCACATAAGCATTCTTATACCATATGGCACACTTGCCATGTCCAAAGTAACGTTCATAATTATCTTTGTCTAAACATGAAAATGCTAATTAAGTTTCTATTACATGAAGGAACATAAAGAACATCTCTAAGTAGAATCTCGAATCCATTAGCTAACTCCAAGGAGTTCTCGCTGACAGTTTCAACTTCCGCTTGAATTTCATTTGCTACTTGAATGCCTCTTTCTCTTCTTAGCATAGTCCGGGTCGAATGGAATCCCTGTAAACAATTTGCAACATGAACAGTTGCTCCTGAGTCAATCCACCAAGTAGATTTTGGAAACTTTGTGTACAAGGATTCATTAACTAAGGAAACACTGTTGTTACCTTGCTTTGCCATTAAGGACTTCAGCCAATCAGGGCAGTCTTTCTTGTAATGCCCGGTCCTCTTACAGTGGAGACAAGTGTCTTTGTCCACTGGGAAAGACTTCTGCTGATGTTGAGGCTGATAGGGAGCTCTTCCATGCTTTGAAGGAGAACTTTTGCTATTTTGATTGTAATTCCTTTTCTTTTGATCCTTCACATAGTTGAGTAAACCACCATGTGAGGCTTTGAGTCTGTCCTCTTCTTGGACACACATTGCTATTGTCTTTTCAATGTCCTATGTTCCAGGTGACATATTGTAGTTTACAACAAAAGTTTCAAAATCCTTTGGCAGTGAAGCCATGACCAGGTGGACCAGGAGCTTTGGTTTGATCTCCATATCCTCATCCATGGGCTTTAGCTTTGCTGACATATTGCTCATCCTGAGGATGTGCTCTCTTATTCCATGACTACCACCTGTGTAGCGTTCTGTCACCAGTTGCTTTAACACCTGGGTGGCATATATCTTTGAAGGGCCAGTGATCTTTGTAAGCAACTCCCCTATGGAAGTGCACTCTGCAATGGAGCCTACAATGGTGCTCTCAATTGTATTCTTTATAAATGCCATGCACTTTTTGTTTGCATTGACCCACTTTTGGTTTTCTATGATGTATGACATCTTGATACGTCCATTTTGCATCATGCTTTTATATCGATATTTATCGCATTATGGGCTGTTATTTCACGTTATGTCACAATACTTATGGCTATTCTCTCTTATTTTACAAGGTTTACATGAAGAGGGAGAATGCCGCAATGGAATTCTGTCTTTGGAAAAGGAGCAAATATTGGAGACCTATTCGTGCAACTCCAAAAGTCCTGAAACTCCACGGAATATCTTAAAATAAATAAAGAAAAATCGTTGTTAAAGATGAAGGCCACGGGCCCACACCCCGCTCACGAGGGTGGGGGCGCCCTCGTGGGCCCGTGGTGGCTCTCCGATGCCCATCTTCTCCTATATGAGCTCTTTCGATGAGAAAAAATCATAAGCAACCTTTCGACGAGACTCCGCCACGAGGCGGAACCTTGGCGGAACTAATCTAGGGCTCCGGCAGAGCTGCTCGCTGGGACACTTCCTCCGTGAGGGGGAAATCATCGCCATCATCATCACCAACGCTCCTCTCATCGGGAGAGGGCAATCTTCATCAACATCTTCACCAACACCATCTCATCTCCAAACCCTATTTCATCTCTTGTATCCAATTCTTGTCTCCAAGTCCGGGATTGTTGCTAGTAGGTTGCTAGTAGTGTTGATTACTCCTTGTAGTTGATGCTAGTTGGTTTACTTGGTGGAAGATCATATGTTCAGATCCTTTATGCATATTATTACCCCTCTTATTATGAACATGAATATGCTTTGTGAGTAGTTACGTTTGTTCCTGAGGACAAGGGAGAAGTCTTGCTATTAGTAGTCATGTGAATTTGGTATTCGTTCGATATTTTGATGAGATGTATGTTGTCAAACCTCTAGTGGTGTTATGTGAACGTCGACTACATAACACTTCACCATTACTTGGGCCTAGAGGAAGGCATTGGGAAGTAATAAGTAGATGATGGGTTGCTAGAGTGACATAAGCTTAAACCCTAGTTTATGCGTTGCTTCGTAAGGGGCTGATTTGGATCCATATGTTTCATGCTATGGTTAGGTTTACCTTAATACTTTTGTTGTAGTTGCGGATGCTTGCAATAGAGGTTAATCATAAGTGGGATGCTTGTTCAAGTAAGAACAGCACCCAAGCACCGGTCCACCCACATATCAAATTATCAAAGTACCGAACGCGAATCATATGAACGTGATGAAAACTAGCTTGACGATATTCCCATGTGTCCTCGGGAGCGCTTTTCCTATTATAAGAGTTTGTCCAGGCTTGTCCTTTGCTAAAAAAAGGATTGGGCCACCTTGCTTCACCGTGTTTACTTTTGTTACTTGTTGCTCGTTACAATTTACCTTATCACAAAACTATCTGTTACCACTTATTTCAGTACTTGCAGAGAATACCTTGCTGAAAACTGCTTATCATTTCCTTCTGCTCCTCGTTGGGTTTGACACTCTTACTTATCGAAAGGACTACGATAGATCCCCTATACTTGTGGGTCATCAAGACTCTTTTCTGGTGCCGTTGCCGGGGAGTGTAGCGCCTTTGGTAAGTGGAATTTGGTAAGGAAAAATTTATATAGTGTGCTGAAATTTTCTCGTCACTTGTTACTATGGAAAGTAATTCTCGAGGGGCTTGTTCGGGTATCTTCACCCGTCCAAGAGAGCAAAGAGTTTCTCCTCAACCTTCTGAACCTATTGAAAATGGAACTCCTTTTGAATTTCCTTCGGTATGATGGAAAACTGCTAGCTAATCCTTTTACGGAGATGGAACAAAGCATCCCGATGAGCACTTAATATATGTGGATGAAATTTGTGGATTATTTAAGCTTGCAGGTGTACCCGATGATGTTGTTAAGAAGAAGGCTTTCCCTTTATCTTTGAAGGGAGACGCATTGACATGGTATAGGCTATGTGATGATATGAGATCATGGAACTATAAAAGATTGAAATTTGAATTTCATCAAAAGTATTACCCTATGCATCTTGTTCATCGTGATCGCAATTATATATATAATTTTTGGCCTCGCGAAGGAGAAAGCATCGCTCAAGCTTGGGGGAGGCTTAAATCAATGTTATATTCATGCCCCAATCATGAGCTCTCAAAAGTGACAATTCTTCAGAATTTTTATGCTCGGCTTTGTGATAACAATCGCACCATGCTCGATACTTCTTGTGCTGGCTCTTTTATGATGAAGACTATTGAATTCAAATGTAATTTATTGGATAGAATTAAACGCAACTCTGAAGATTGGGACCTCGACGAAGGTAAGGAGTCAGGTATGACACCTAAGTTTGATTGTGTTAGATCTTTTATGGATACCGATATTTTCCGTAAGTTTAGCACTAAATATGGACTTGACTCTGAGATAGTAGCTTCCTTCTGTGAATCTTTTGCTACTTATGTTGATCTCCCTAAGGAGAAGTGGTTTAAATATCATCCTCCCATAGAAGTAAAAGTAGCTGCACCTATTAAAGTTGAAGAAAAGCCTATCACTTATAATGATCCTATTGTTCCTACCTCTTATGTTGAGAAACCACCTTTCCCTGTTAGAGTAAAGGATCATGCTAAAGCTTCAACTGTTGTTCGTAAAAGCAATATCAGATCTTATACACCTCCTGAGCAAGTTAAAGTAGAACCTAGTATTGCTATTGTTAAAGATCTCTTGTCTGATAATATTGATGGGCATGTTATTCAATTCTATGGTGAAACTGCTAGAATTGCTAAACCATGTGCTAAAGATAAACATAGACCTGTGGTAGGCGTGCCTGTTATTTCTGTTAAAATAGGAGATCATTGTTATCATGGCTTATGTGATATGGGTGCTAGTGCTAGTGTTATACCTATTACCTTGTATGAAGAAATTAAGCATGAAATTGCACCCACTGAGATAGAAGATATTGATGTTACAATTAAACTTGCCAATAGAGATACTATGTCACCAGCGGGAATTGTTAGAGATGTTGAAGTCTTGTGTGGGAAAACTAAATATCCTGCTGATTTTCTTGTTCTTGGTTCTCCACAAGATAGCTTTTGTCCCATTATATTTGGTAGACCCTTCTTGAACACTATTAATGCTAGGATAGACTGCAAAAAGAATGTTGTTACTATTGGCTTGGATGATATGGTTCATGAGTTTAATTTCTCTAAATTTAGTAAACAACATCGTGAGGAAGAATTGCCTAGTAAGGATGAAATTATTGGTCTTGCTTCTATTGCCGTGCCTCCTAGTGATCCTTTGGAACACTATTTGCTAGACCATGAAAATGAGATGTTCATGAATGAAAGAAGGGAAATAGATGAAGTCTTCTTTAAACATGAACCTATTATGCAACATAATTTGCCTGTTGAAATCCTAGGGGATCCTCCTCCACCCAAGGGTGATCCCGTGTTTGAGCTTAAACCGTTGCCTGATAATCTTAAATATGCTTATCTTGATGAAAACAAAATATATCCTGTTATTATTAGTGCTAACCTTTCAGAGCATGAAGAAGAAAGATTATTGAAAACTCAAGAAGCACAAAGGCCGCTATTGGATATACTCTTGATGATCTTAAGGGCATTAGTCCCACTCTATGTCAACATAAAATAAATTTGAAGCGGATGCCAAACCAGTTCGTGATCCTCAACGACGCTTGAATCCTAAAATGAAAGGACTGGTAAGAAAAGAAATACTCAAGCTTCGGAGGCAGGTATAATTTATCCGTGCTGTCGATAGTCATTGGGTAAGTCATGTCCATTGTGTCCCTAAGAAGGAGGTATTACTGTTGTCCCTAATGATAAAGATGAATTGATTCCGCAAAGAATTATCACAGGTTATAGGATGGTAATTGATTTCCGCAAATTAAATAAAGCTACTAAGAAAGATCATTACACCTTACCTTTTATTGATCAAATGCTAGAAAGATTATGCAAACACACACATTATTGCTTTCTAGATGGTTATTCTTGTTTCTCTCAAATACATGTGTCGGCTTATAGACGTATGCCTTTTGGTTTATGTAATGCACCTGCTACCTTTCAAAGATGCATGATGGCTATATTCTATGATTTTTGTGAAAAGATTTGTGAGGTTTTCATGGACGACTTCTCCGTCTATGGATCCTCTTTTGATGATTGCTTGAGCAATCTTGATATAGTTTTGCAGAGATGTGAAGAAACTAATCTTGTCTTGAATTGGGAAAAGTGCCACTTTATGGTGAATGATGGTATTGTCTTGGGGCACAAAGTTTCTGAAAGAGGTATTGAAGTTGATAAAGCCAAGGTTGATGCTATTGAAAAGATGCCATGTCCCAAGGACATCAAAGGTATAAGAAGTTTCCTTGGTCACGCCGGGTTTTATAGGAGGTTCATTAAGGACTTCTAAAAAATTTCTCGGCCTCTGACTAATTTATTACAAAAAGATGTACCATTTGTCTTTGATTATGATTGTGTGGAAGCATTTGAAATACTTAAGAAAGCATTAGTCTCTGCACCTATTGTTCAGCCACCTGATTGGAATTTACCCATTGAAATTATGTGTGATGCTATTGATTATGCTGTAGGTGCTGTTCTAGGGCAAAGAGTTGATAAGAAGTTAAATGTTATCCATTATGCTAGTAAGACTCTAGACAATGCTCAAAGAAATTATGCTACTACCGAAAAGGAACTTTCAGCAGTTGTATTTGCTTGTGATAAATTCAGACCCTATATTGTTGATTCTAAAGTAACTATTCACACCGATCATGCTGCTATTAAATATCTTATGGAAAAGAAAGATGCTAAACCTAGACTTATTAGATGGGTTCTCTTGCTGCAAGAATTTGATTTGCATATTGTTGATAGGAAAGGAGCTGAGAACCCCATTGCAGATAACTTATCTAGGTTAGAGAATGTTCTTGATGACCCACTACCTATTGATGATAGCTTTCCTGATGAACAATAAAATGTCATAAGAACTTCTTGTAGCACTCCATGGTATGCTGATTATGCTAATTATATTGTTGCTAAATTTATACCGCCTAGTTTCACATACCAACAAAAGAAAAAGTTCTTTTATGATCTGCGACATTACTTTTGGGATGACCCACATATTTATAAAGAAGGAGTAGATGGTGTTATTAGACGTTGTGTACCTGAGCATGAATGGGAACAGATCCTACGCAAGTGTCACTCCGAAGCTTATGGAGGACACCACGCTGGAGATAGAACTGCACATAAGGTATTGCAATCTGGTTTTTATTGGCCTACTCTCTTCAAGGATGCCCGTAAGTTTGTGTTGTCTTGTGATGAATGTCAAAGAATTGGTAATATTAGTAGACGTCAAGAAATGCCTATGAATTATTCACTTGTTATTGAACCATTTGATGTTTGGGGCTTTGATTATATGGGACCTTTTCCTGCCTCTAATGGATATACACATGTTTTAGTTGCTGTTGATTACGTTACTAAGTGGGTAGAAGCTATTCCAACTAGTAGTGCTGATCATAACACTTCCATTAAAATGCTTAACGAAGTTATTTTTCCGAGGTTTGGAGTCCCTAGATATTTAATGACTGATGGTGGTTCACACTTTATTCATGGTGCTTTCCGTAAAATGCTTGCTAAATATGACGTTAATCATAGAATTGCATCTCCATATCACCCACAGTCTAGTGGTCAAGTAGAATTGAGTAATAGAGAGCTCAAATTAATTTTGCAAAAGACTGTTAATAGGTCTAGAAAGAATCGGTCCAAGAAACTTGATGATGCATTATGGGCTTATAGAACTGCATATAAGAATCCTATGGGTATGTCTCCGTATAAAATGGTTTATGGAAAAGCATGTCACTTACCTCTCGAACTAGAACATAAGGCATATTGGGCTATTAAAGAGCTCAACTATGATTTCAAACTTGCCGGTGAGAAGAGGTTATTTGATATTAGCTCACTTGATGAATGGAGAACCCAAGCATATGAAAATGCCAAGTTGTTTAAAGAAAAAGTTAAAAGATGTCATGACAAAAGGATACAAAAGCGTGAGTTTAATGTAGGTGATTATGTATTGCTATACAACTCTCGCTTAAGATTTTTGCAGGAAAACTTCTCTCTAAATGGGAAGGTCCCTACGTTATTGAGGAGGTCTATCGTTCGTGCCATAAAAATCAACAACTTCAAGGCACAAACCAAGGTGGTAAACGGTCAAAGAATCAAACATTATATCTCAGGTAATCCCATAAATGTTGAAACCAATATTATTGAAACCGTAACCCGGAGGAATACATAAGGACACTTTCCGGACTGTTTGGACTCAAAAGGAATAGGTATGTGGTACGGTAAGTAAACCGACTCCAAAACAATTTTAAGGCAATATTTCTCCGTTTTGGAATATTTAGAAAAATATAAAAATAAGTGGCAGGCCGGGAAGGACACGAGGCCTTCACGAGGGTGGAGGGCGCGCCCTACCCCCCTGGGCGCGCCCCCCTACCTCGTGAGCACCTCGTGTGCCCTCCGGACTCCGTTTTCTTGCACGATACGTATTTTGGTCGGTAAAAATCCATTATATATTCTCCCGAAGGTTTTGACTCCCGTACCACGCAAATATCTTCTGTTTTTGTTTCAAGTTGTCTTACTACAGGTTAGATCAACATGTCGTCTCAAGATTCAGAGGAGGATTGCCCAGTTTCTTACCGGCCTTTAGATAAAAACTTATTCAAGGATACCTATCCATATATATGGAACCCTGATGAGGAAGATGAAGATGAACCAGTTCCCCCTCGCTTCAAGCAAGAAAGCAAAGAGGCATTATGCAAAAGGATAATAAACCTTGAGATCGAGAATGATGAGTTAAGGATTGATAATTTCACCCTCAGACGCAAGTTGGAGAAAGAGAAGGGCAAGCCTGCATCATCGACAACAACTCCACCTTCTTCACCAACAACAAAGGAGACATAATCACATGGGTATGGGCACTCCCCTTGGCAACTGCCAAGCTTGGGGGAGGTGCCCCCGTATCGTATCTCCATCACAACTCCTATCTTTACCGTTTTTTCTTAGTTTGATCCTATTAGTAGTATCTTGATTTAGTAGAGTAAAGTCATGGCATGATCTAGTTTTGAAGATTAGTGTTGAGTCAAGGGCTTGATTACTTTGCCATGATCTTGGGTGAATAAAAGAAAAGAACAAAAAGAAACAAATAGTTCATATTGATCTTATCGAGAGTAATGACTTCACATAGAAAGAGTATGATGATTAAAAGTTGTTGGGAGTTAGCAAATATAGCTTTGGTCATCATTGCAATTAATAGGAAGTAATAAGGAGAGAGAGGTTTCACATATAGATATATTATCATTGACATCTTTTATGATTGGGAGCACTCATTAAAATATGACATGCTAAAGAGTTGATGTTGGACAAGGAAGACAACATAATGAGTTATGTTTTCTTGTATATGAGATAAAGTATGTTGTCATGGTTCCTCTAACATGTTGATCTTGCCTTTCCCCCTCAGTACTTGCAGAGAATACCTTGCTGAAAACTGCTTATCATTTCCTTCTGCTCCTCCTTGGGTTTGACACTCTTACTTATCGAAATGACTACGATAGATCCCCTATACTTGTGGGTCATCACATCTCCAAAGGAGCATAATCCTCCCTCTTTTTAGCCCACGCAACATCATCATCAGTGGCCTCTCTTACTGGCTCTGTAGGTCTGACCGGTTGTGGTTCATCCACAACCCAGTCCAGATCAGCACACACAAATGCCAGATCAACTTTCTTCCTCCACTCAGTGTAATTGTCACCTCTGAGTGTCGGAACATCTTTTAGGCAACTCACTAGGTGAAAGCTTCCTAAAATCACAATTTAAGTGAGATCAGTATAACAATCATCTGCATTAATCTAACGTTTGTCAAATTAATCATACAATTGTCTATGCAATTAATTCTATATTACCGTTGGGCAAAATATAAGAAATAAATGCACCTTTAAATTTCAATAATAAAACATGATCATGTTATTAACAACGTTGGTCATAAAAAATAAAATAATCATATTCATTTTAATATCACTTTAACATGCTCTTAAAAAACATAATTCTATATGAACTTTTATTTTCTTTGTAAAAGAGCACTATTAATTATTACAAAGCGGAAAAACATGAATAAAAAATCATGAACTTTTTAAGCTTTACAGAAACTTTTCTTTGACCGAATAAAAAATCATGAACTTTATTATTTTTCTTTATAAAAATTCATGAATATTTCTTTTCAGAAACTTGTATTTTACTTTTCTGAAACTTTTCTATTTTCTGAAAAATCAAAAATAATGGCTGCAGGAGAGCGGCCTGCGCTCCTCGCCGCTCGCGCCTGAGCTGGCCGAAACTGGCCCAGCGGCCCAAGACCTGTTTACACGCCACGGCCGCCAGCCCTGCCTCACCTTCGACCCGAAAAGCCCACTGCATTGGGCGCTGCTCGATCGCGGCCGTCGGATTCAATCCAACGGTGGCCCGCCTCTATCGCCAGAACAAAACCAGTGCACAACGCCTGCGGGGGGAACCCTAGGTCAGTCCTTCCCCCAACAGCGCAGCCTCTCTCTTCGATCTCTCTCTCGACGGTGGAAAACACAGCGTTGCGGCCCGGCCGCCGGCGGCGGAGGAAGCCACCGCGCCGCGCGCCCCTCCTCTTTCTTCCTCTTTCTCTTCATCCTGTTCCCCCCCACCCACCGAATCTTCTGGCAGAGAGGGAGACGCGGCTGAGTAGCTGCGGGTGAGATCCCTGCCAGCCGCCGGCGACGGCGTCGAGCCACCTCGCCGAGTGAGCCGCCTTCTCTTTTTCTTCCCTCTTTTTCTTTCTCCATCTCTACTGCAACAGAGAGAGAGAGACACTGGAGAGCCTCCTCTTCCCCTCTGCGCCTGATGGACGATGATGATCTGTGGCGCCGTTGCCTCCCCTTCGCCGGTGACGTGTTTCCCTTAGCGGAAGCGCGCCGCCATCGAACGGCGTGGCTGTTGTGCCCCTTTTCCCTTTGCAGGGTGTGTTCTTCTTCCGAACGGCTCGGCTTGCCGATGCCCGTTCAGATCGAGAGGAACTGGCGCGGCCTTGTGGCGGTGCACTTTGCCGGCGAGCACGAGGCCCTCTCCGGTGAGATCTTTGCCCTATTCTAGGGTTCTTTGGGGAAGGGGGGTACTTTTGATTTCGTACCAAAATCCAAAACCCAAACGCTGGCTGATACCATTGTTAGATCACTGGATCAATTAGGGTTAGGGATCCCGTCGGTCCTACCTTCTCCTTGTGCTGATGAGCTCTGTCCAGCGTCGGCCATGGTGATGTGGTGACGGCGGCGATGTGGACAGAGAGATGGCGAGGAGGTGGTGCTTCCCGTGAGGACCGCGCTAACCCTAGATCGGTAGGGCGAGTAGGTGGGGTTTGTGGCGGCGATGAACTTCGTCCGACGTGCCCCGGCCCCCACCTTTGTTAATATAGCCCGGGTCACAGGGGCCCACCAACCATAATGGGTTGGGCGCCCCCGATCAGGGCGCATTGACCAAGGGACTAGCAGGCCGTTGGCCTACACAGAGGAGATCAACCTAACACCAACAAGTACTTCCCGTCCCAAAATAAGTGTCTCAACTGTGTACTAATAGCTCTAGTACAAAGTCATACTAAGCTGGAAACACTTATTTTGGAACGGCTGGAGTATCATGTAGGAGTAGTTAACCGGCAACTAGGTTGCGAGACCAGATTATTGTGGTTTAGGGGTGGTACACTTATTACATGTAATGAATTTATCCTTGCTGAGTAAAAGGGGTTAGGGATAATCCATTTTAGATGTTAATTACTGTAGACTACAAAATTTAACATTCAATGCCAAAGTTAGGAGTGTCTCTTTGTGCAAGAAGAAAGCGGGAGTATCCCATTTCTGGCAGGGGCTGATCAAAGGAAAACATATTATGAGTTGTACTCGCTCTTTGTGCAAGAAGAAAGTGGGTGTGTCCCATTTCTGGTAGGGGTTGATGAAAGGAAAAAACTTTAGTTTTTGTAGAAAGGTAATTGGATTAGTACTAGATTATGGGAAGAGATGTAGTATCAAGTTTCGGTTTGCATTTATTCCTAGGCTGGTCTGCAGAAACCAAGAGAACAACAACGACATCGCAGGGTGGCACTTCTTAAGCAGAGGTTGCGTCTGAGGTTTTCGCTCGGCGCACTGGATGGGCGTTGTTGACCAAGAGCTTGCTGCTGATATTTGCTAGAGGTTGCCTTTTGACGCTGTGTTATCTGTAATCTATGTTGTACTCATTTTAGTTCTTCCGTATGTCAGTCTAGATTTAATCAGTAGTGTTCAGTCATTTGTTTTAGGATCTAGCCGCATGGTAATGTTGTGGTGGTTGAGTGGTGTGGATGAGTGCCTGACAGTGTGGTTCGTGCTTTGCTGCACCGCTTCCGTACATGGATTGTGCCATCCTTATATCTATATATACGCCAGGACAATATATTGCACTCAATGCACATCCATGCATCAAACTTGGCATGGTCAGATGAACATTCACCTTGCTATGGGCTCTCGAAACCGTTGCTCTGAATCAACTCATATCGCTCCACAACCGAGCCACATACCAACGGGCCCACCCATCAGCATATTACTCCATAAAGCACAACATGTTGACCAAGTCGAAATCGCGGACCAAATCTCAAATTAAAGACCTCAATTTATTGAAAGAGCTTCCACCCTTATGAAGCTTTAGTGAACATACAACTCGAAAGTGTTCATAAATTGTAACTTTAAATTATAAATTTAGTGTTTGATTAAAAGGAAACAAGTTACTCTAATCTAAAATGTCTAGGAAGGCACCGAGCGAGCTAGTCAAGGAAGTGTGAAAATCCAAGTTGTCTCTCCTTCACATGTTTTTAGAAAATTGATTTCCACTTATAATTTAGGGACGTGCCTAGTGGCCGGCCGGCTGCCCACTAGTGCGATCGAGCGGCCGGCCTGAAAAGGTAACCCCCTGTCCTCCCGCGGTCCAGAAAAGGAAAGCGGCCACCAAACCACGCGATCAAGCGGCTGGTCCCGATAGGCCCAAACAGAAGCAGAGAAAAGTCTCCCCCCACGCTCCCACGTGGCCAGCTGTACGTAGCCAGCTCTCCCATGCTCTCACGCCACCACGGTGCCTTCTTCTTCTCCACGAAAGAAGGGGATCCAAGGCCCTTCTTCCTCCTCCTACACAGCCGCCATGGCAGCCCCAAAGTAGAATAAGAAGCTACTTCAAAAAAGATCTAAGGGCAGGGTGGTCAGAGCCATACCAGGCAGCAACATCAGGGCAGGTAATTTCCCTCCCTATGGCCATCTTCTGTTCCCCCCTTCTTCTACTGCATATGTCAACCCCCTTCTCCATGGATCTAGCAGAAATCCATGGATAAGCTGCTTCAAAAAAGAGGTGGATCTAGCACATAAACCCCCCTCCCCCCTGAGTGTCATATCTGCAACTGAAAACAACCACGAATTATTGTGCAACTAACCATGGATAGAAGCCTACTATTTCCTGGTTTGTGCAACTAAACACAAGTCATTAGGTTTAGTTGCACAGCATCCTAGTTGCACGCTAAACATGGTTTGAGACCAACTTTACTCAACACTTTTCTAACATCCATGTCAACCAAGTTTCCCCCCCACCTAGATGTGTTAAACAAACCAACTAAAGCAAGTTCTCTGGCCAACTGAAACATGATTCTATCCAACTCAACATGCATTGTAGACAAAAACCTAAACATGCATTGTAGCCAACGGAAAATAAATGAGTGTGCAACTGAACATGCATCCCAGCCAACTGAACCTGTATTCTGGCAACTCAGCATGCTTGCTAGGCAAAACTGAACATGTATCCTGAACATGAATGCTATAAAAAACCTAAAGTATATGTGCAATAAAAACATGTATCCTGGCCAACTGAACATGCATGTTGTCCAACTGAATATGCATCCTGGCCAACTGAAACATCTATGCTAGCCAACTGAACACATTGACTGACCAACTGAACATGCATGTTGGCCAACTAAAAAAATGCATGCTGGCCAACTGACACATCTATTCTAGCCAACACAAAAAATCTGTAGTACGATAGCAAAAAGACAAATAAACTTTTGTACATAGCCAATGAAACCACAAACCATATTAAAATAGTCACGCATATATTCTTGTCCCACACATATATTCTGGGCCCACACCTATTGCAAAGCTATAGTGTAAATAATATGTTCAATATAGTAGAAGTAAAAACAGAAACGGCGATGAAAAACATATATCTGTAATCTGTCATCCAATTCTTCTTTCTTCTTTCACCTGGATTTCCTCTGCCTCAATTGTGGCATCAAATTATGTTCATATTATGTGCAGAAAAATCTAAATCAGCTCCTTGCAAAAACAGAAACCTGTGGATCATTCCAACAAACAGAGGAAAAAAGTCAGGAAAACTCTATGGTAAAAAAAGGTCATAAACCCAATGATGTGCAACTGTGCAACTAAAATAACAACTCTGTGCAGAAAAATACACTATGTAATGATTAAAACTTGATGCCACAATTGTGCAAACTAACATAACAACTCTGTGCAAACAAAAAAATTCATAAACCTTTCTTCTTGCCAGCTATTTACTGCAAACTGTGCAACTAACATAACAACTCTGTGCAAAAAAAAAACCATGCCTATTATAATAAAGATTCGGCTATAGACATGTAGTTTCTGCAACTAAGATTGTCATAATGGTGTGCAACTGGCTATTTAGTAAGTTTTTAGGTTGTTTGAAACACTCTTTGATGATTAAAACTTGACATCAATTCCTTCTTTTTATATATGCAGGGGATCTGTGGCAGCAGCCAAAAAAAGGAAAAATAAATGCTTGATCTCAATGAGTTGCCTCCTGATCTCAATGAGCTTCCTCATGATATGGATCAGCAGCAACACAACATGCCACAAGGAAATTGGACAGAAAATGGGCGCTTTGTTTACTACGCGTAGACAAGTCATGGGCCTAACCCTATGGGCCATGACAATGTGGCAAGGCAGTCATCAACCCGTGGTGCCCCTGTAGTGGTGTATTTGCAGTCAGAGAGCCATACTCTTGATGACACGGGTACCGCAACAAATGTTCCTGGTCCAACCAGGACTGAGCTCGGAGCTGGAGCTGTTGACGGTGCTGTGGAACGAGAAGAAGGAGAAGATGAGGCTGGTTCTCAGCCATTGGAACCCTATGTTGGCATGAGGTTTGACAGCCTTCAAATTGCTAAGGATCACTACAACAGCTACGTCCTACGGACGGGTTTCTATGTCAAAATGAACACCTCTAGGCGGACAGGTCGCACAAATTTATTGGTAAAATAGCAGTTTTGCTGCAACAAGTACAAGAAGCCAAAAGCTGATGATGGACGAGCTGAGGCTCCTCCTGTCCTGGACCCTATACCAGACACTGATGAGGAAATGGAAGATTAACCTCCAATCTATTTTGAGGGTCAAGCATAGCTTGTATATTACTGGTGTCTAGGCAAATCACCTAGGACACATTCATCCACACTGGCTGGTACATCGGACTCCCACTACAAAGAGTGGTTTACGTCACATAAACGACCAAGTTTAGCGAGTGCATCTACTACAGAGTTCGCCTGCCGTTTACAAAATATTATTTCACGATGGGAGAACCATAACTTGAGTTGTAGCTTGGTATCTTCAATGATCACAAAGTAAGCAGATGAGTCAACTGTCCGCACATCCATGGCTTCCGCAAGGAGCTGAGAATCGGTCTCGAAAGTAACCAGCAACATCCCCATATCCGTAGCAAAGGAGACGGCTTCCGCCATGGCGTGGACCTTGGCAGCAAAGGCGTCAGCGGTGTACTCCTTCCCGGCCAGCTCTTGCAGCTAGGATAGCTCCGGCCGCGTTTCTCGCCACCACACCCCAGCCCGCATGTGTCTCACCTGGCAGGTGCGATCCATCGAGGTTGACTTTGATCATGTCACTCAGAGGGGGCTTCCATGGTGTTATGTTCGTGGTGACCACTTGTTTTGCATAGACTTGGTGGTACTCTAAAGCACAACACCTCGCCTGAAGGAAATATGCCCTAGAGGCAATAATGAAGTTATTATTTATTTCCTTATTTCATGATAAATGTTTATTATTCATGCTAGAATTGTATTAACCGGGAAGAATAACAAAGTCAATGAAGCCCTACGGGATGAGGCTCTCACCGGCGCCCTAGGCTCTCCGGCGATCTTCTTCCTCAGCCAGTAAATCTGGCCTTCTCTCCATCCATCTTCTTCGGCGTTCTCTGATCTACCACCCTATACCCATCTCACATGGGTCCGCATGGTGGATCGACTTTGGATCTGGACTTCTCCAAAGGTGTGGCTTTTGCGGAGGAGGTTTTCAGATCTTGTGGGAAAACAATTCATCCTTCGGATGACACGAGCCATTTTATCATGGTTGTGTCTTTCAGCAGACATCGATTTCGTCTTGATGAGGATTCGGCGGCTGCGGCTTTGGAATATGCAATCGGAGGATCCGCAATTGATCTATCTGTGAAATTCATTGCGGATAAGGTATTCTCATTTCTGGTATCATGCAAACGTGTTGGTATTCTTATTCTTCATTTGCGATCTTTTGTGTGTCCGCAATTCAAATGCCATTTTCACCTATGGGGTAATGGAGGCCCTAATTGGAGACGTGAGTTTGTTCTTTGGAAGAAAGAGTGTGATGCCGAATGGATTATCATTAGCCCTTCTAAAAAGCGTGCTGCTTTGGGTTTACTTGCTATGCATAAACCTCCTTCCAAATCTGCCTTACGTTCGACCTCTGGACCTCCGAAGAGGATTTCTTTTGCCACTTTTCAACAGTATGATGTTTGCAAGGGATACTCTTTTCCGGCTTCGCCAGGTCTTGTTGAAGCGGTTTCAGATGCTGGGTACGAGGTGCTGTCCCGTGAAAGAGTCACTGTTCCTCCGCCGCCGGCGACTGAACTCCGATGGACGGTGGCAGAACCACCAATTATTTTCGGAACAGTCAACGTCCACGCTACTTCCTTGGCCGAAACATCTGGGATTAAGCCAACTTCTTCGGACGTGAATCTGCATGTGCATGGGATGGAACGGGCCAGTCCGGTGGCGGCCCAACTTTCCCTGCCCCAGGAGGTTTCTCCGGCCCGGTCTGCTTTGGCCCAAGGTGCTTCCGAACCTGCATCTTCACCTGTTTTTGGAAACGAGGAACTTATTAATCCTAAGACATTGGAATCACCTGTTGATTGTGATGGATTTAATGATCTTGTGGATGACATGGTTTTCAAAGTTTGGAAATGTCAAAATTGCTTGTCAATGAAGCATTTATCCAGCGCTTGCACCAGCAGGGTTAGGTGCCGTAGATGCTTTCGGTTGGGGCATAGGGCAAAGGGCTGTTCCGATTCTAGCCTATCTCCCTCTTACAGGTGGGTCCCATGGTCCAAATCCCCGTATCTAACCGGTCGGCGAGTTTTTGGAGCGGACTCTCGTTTTCTCCCATAGCTAGCCGGAGGGTCTATGCCCATCCCATCAAGCCTGCCGCCCGTCATCCCCACCATTGCCGGTTGAGCCACCGCCACAACGCCTCGCCGCCTTCCTCACCACCACCTCGCCTCAGTTCGGTTCATCCTCCGCTGCTCCAAAGAATGGCCAACTTTCCGTTGGACCCGATGGACTTCCTCCGCATGGATTCGATATCATCGATGGAGGGAACTACGATTGCCTCGCACTTTCTTTGCGCCGTGGTGGCTCCGGATCGACATCATGAGGCGTATGTCGTCGCCATTGTCGAACCTGCTCCTCTCGCTCAAGAAGTCGCCATCTCTGTGAATCGGTCGGTGATTTTATCGTCAATACTCTGCAGAGAGCCGTGTTGGATGCCCAGCCATGGATCCAAGGGGTTGGTCTATTTCAACCACGAGTGCATCGCCCGCAAGCTTTAGTCGACCACCCTCCTTTCGATTTGGGCAACGATAGATTTGTCGTTTATTCCACATGATGAGGGTATTAACTACTGAGCTGTGCAAGGTTTTGAAGGGATGGATAATGCTGCTAGGAGTTCCTTTGGATTATAGGCGCCTCAATATCTTGCAGATGTTGTTAGTACTTTTGGTCGATTCCACCATTGGCATCGGATGATCCAATGAAGGTCCGCTCCTTGGTTTATGCGTCTTTTCCTGCACCTTCTATGGTCCCCTGATCGGTGACATCTGAGAATTTTTCGACTTTGGTGGGGTTCGGATTTCTTGGTCTGCTCCGGTTTATATTCTATCTGCAGACTTTGCAGATATCCTACCTGCCGATGAGGACCCAATGCCCTCAATGGCAATCCCACCCCTCCCCGGCAACATGCAATTCAATAATCACAATTGGGTTTTACGAGTTCCGGAGCTGGGTTGGAATGATGTGCCCGCACCCAATGAACAGCCACAGGATGACCCTCCACAAGTTCAGGAGGTGGAGCAGCAGGTTAATATCGAGGAAGTTCAGTCTCAAGAGTCAATTGTGATTCAGTTATCTGATGATTCAGTAAACAATGACATCGCTGCTGATGAAGTTGCCGTGCTCCAACAGCCAGTGAGACCTCAACAGCTTCCTTTAATGATCGGACAAGTGCTAACTATTTTTGGGCCTGTCCTGCCCCCTGTGATGCAATGGAAACGCTCGTTTGAGAAAGTATTGCCGCTTTTTGGGATCTCTGACATTCCAAAGGTTGTCTTTCGGTCTCATCTTGGTGCTCTTTTGAACAATCAGTCCTGGACGATTCCCCGCCCGGCTCCAAATTTGCAGCTCCCCGCCGCACTGCCTCTATGTCTCGGTTTGAGGAAACGTCTTGATTAAAAGGCCTGTAGCTCGAGCTCTTTGTTTTGACGATATTGATGAACCTGTTTTGAAGCATTTGAGTTTCTCGCTGTTCCTAAAGTCACTCAAGCGTGGAAGAAAGCCCAAAGCCTCTAGAGTCATTGTGGAATCTGAGGTCAGGCGCAGTGCTCGCCTAAGTGCGATGCGTGATGGCTACCGTCAGGTAGTTATTGGGTCATCTCCTAGGAAGACACACACGGGGAAAAAGCGCAAAACTGCACCTTCCAAGACTGATGATGATACTGCAGTGCCTCCTCTGACGACGATAGTTGATCTTCAGCGAATTGGTGCTCGTCTTCGTATTGCACCGGAGAAAATCTCTACGGATAAGCTTGTGGCTGATCCCTCCTGCTCCAGCAACAGTGCAAGTTCCGATGATTAGTTTAATCATCCAGGGTTTAGGTCCATGGCGTACCATAATCGCCTTTTTTATGTCTTTATATGTTTGGAACTTTGCAGTTTGCATCATCTTACGGGATGTAGGTCATTGTGTGGCTTACTTTTGCTCTACCCTCTTTTGGTCTCAGAATGAATCAAACCTTGTTTAGAGATTGGAAAGTACTCTGTTGGAATGTTAGGGGTCTAAATTCTGAAGCGCGTCAGCTTGCGGTTAGGCAAAAGATCAATGAAAGCGGATGCTCTGTTATTTGCCTCCAAGAAACCAAATGCATGCATATTGATCATCGGTTCATTAGAAAATTCTGTCCACGGCGCTTTGACAACTTTGTTTATGTACCATCGGTTGGTGCATCTGCTGGTATGGTGGTCATATGGAATTCATCTCTCTTCATAGGCAGCTTAATTGAGGCTAAATCATATGGCATTATTGTGAAATTTCAATCTAAACATACATCTGAGTCTTGGTTTCTTGTCTCCATATATGGTCCGTGTCAGGGACCTGCGCGTGATGATTTTGTGCAATGGTTATATAATTTGGATATTCAGCTAGAGGACAATTGGTTGCTTTTAGGAGACTTTAATTTTATGCGTTCCATTGAGAACCGAAACCAGCCAGGTGGTGATGTGAATGATATCTTTTTGTTTAATGAAATAATTGGCCATTTGGGTCTTGTTGAACTTCCAATCAAGGGTCGTCAGTACACATGGTCTAATATGCAAGCCACACCCCTCCTTGAACAACTTGATTGGTTTTTTACATCTGTTGCCCTGACACATGATCATCCCAACACAATGGTCATTCCGCTTGCTCGCACTGCCTCTGACCACGTCCCGTGCGTGGTTTCAATTGCCACTTCTATACCCAAGGCAAAGATTTTTCGATTTGAAAACTATTGGGTTGATCTGCCTGGCTTTATGGATTGTGTATCTGAGGTTTGGAATCGCTCTGTGGATAAATCCTCATCGGCCTTAATCATCTCCGCTAAATTCAAATCTCTTCGTTATGCTCTTAAGAAATGGCATCTTAACCTATCCACAGTTAAAGCGCTCATTGCTGATTGCAACAAAGTAATTGTTTTTTTGGATAATATTGAGGAATTTAGGCCCTTGAGTTGGCCGGAGTTCAACTTTCGGAAGATTGTCAAATTACATCTTGAAGATATACTTCATTGGCAGTTCATTTATTGGAAGCAACGTTGCACGATCAGAAATATTAAAGTTGGTGAGGAGAATTCAAAGTTCTTTCACGCAATGGCAACCGAAAGATATAGGATAAACACTATTGCTTCGATCAAATCTGAGGATGGGGAGGTGATTTATGATCATCAACAGTTAGCTGGGATGTTTTGGTCGGATTTCAATCGTAGAATGGGCCAAGCAAAAGGTATACAAATGGGTTTTGACCTTGACACATTAATTGACCGTATTGATGGGCTGGAGTGCTTATCCTTACCTTTCACGGACTGTGAGGTGGATACGGTGATTAAGAATATGCCTTCTGACCGTGCTCCGGGCCCTGATGGGTTTACTGGTCTTTTCTCAAGACTTGCTGGAATATATTGAGGACAGATTTTATGAATTTGGTCGGGGAGTTTTATGATGGAAAGTGCAACCGGAGTGTCTGAATACATCTCTCATTACACTCATTCCAAAAAAGTTGAGCCCAGAATATATTGGTGATTTTAGACCCATATCATTGACCAACACTTGCCTCAAGTTTTTAACTAAACTTTTGGCAAATCGGTTGCAGAGTGTGATTCTCAAATGTATTCATCGCAATCAATATGGGTTTCTTCGATGTAGATCCATTCAAGATTGCCTTGCATGGTGTTTTGAATATATACATTAGTGTAAGGCATCCAAAAGATCTATAATCCTTCTTAAACTGGATTTCACGAAGGCGTTTGATACCATCGAACATGATCTGATTCTCAGGATTCTGAAATGCAAGGGTTTTGATGACCGTTGGACAGGTTGGATTGACAGCATTTTGTCCTCTGGCTCCTCTTCGATCCTCTTAAATGGGGTGCCTGGTAATCACTTTGTTTGCCGTTTGGGTGTGCGACAGGGAGATCCTTTGTCCCCTTTGTTATTTGTGATTGCGGTGGATTTATTGCAGTCAGTGGTCAATGAGATGTGTGCAAGGAACATTCTCACACTGCCCATACCTACCTCTTCACGGGATTATCCGATTGTTCAATATGCGGACGACACTTTAATTGTCCTTCCTGCGGTGGATGACCAACTCATTGCTTTCAAGGAGATGCTTGAGACCTTTGCTAAGTCAACAGGTTTGAGGGTTAATTTTAGTAAGTCATCTTTGATTCCACTGAATATGTCTGATGAAGAGGGTCAACGTATGGCAGCTTTGCTTGGATGTGATGTTGGCTCTATGCCATTTACTTACCTGGGGCTGCCAATGGGTACTACTCGACCCACAATATATGACTTGCAACCTTTAGTGGACCGCATTGAGAGACGTTTATCTGCCTCATCCTGTCTGTTGAATCAGGGTTGCCGACTGCAACTCTTGAAATCGGTTTTATGTTCCATGTCAATATACTTCTTGTGTTCCTTTCATTACCTCAAGGAATTTTGAAACAGATAGAAGCGTATCATGCGGCAATGTGCGTGGCGAGGCAACTCGACACGCCAAGGCAACCTTTAGCAGCTTGGGAGTTAGTTTGTCGGCCCAAGAACCAGGGAGGACTTGGGGTTTTGGACCTTGGCAAACAAAATGAAGCCTTGTTGATCAAGCACCTCTTCAAATTTTATAATAAGTTGGATGTACCCTGGTTTCACTTATCCGGGACACATATTATGTTGATGCTCCACCCCAAGTAACATAAAGTTGTGGTTCCTTTTGGTGGCGTGATGTGATGAAACTTTATGACAAATTTTGTAAGTTGGCCATCCCTCATGTTCGCTCCGGGGACTCGGTGGTTTTCTGGCTGGATCGGTGGCAACTTAATAACGAGGTGGTCTTTATGCAACAGCGTTTTCCGCGGCTTCATTCTTTTGTCATTGATGACACACTTACCATTAAAAATGTGATGGAGCTGCCTGTCCCATCCGACAATTTTCACCTGCCTTTATCAGTTGAAGCTTTTGAGGAATTCAATCAACTTCAGGCTATAATGCCTCTCATAAACTTACGTGAGGGAGTTAGTGACGTGTGGAAATGGCCTTCAAAAGCGGGGACTATCAATCCAGGATCTACTATTTGTCCTGTTTTTACGATGTCGTGGCTGACCCTCTTTTTGGTGGATCTCGAAATGTGCTTGCACCTCAAACTCAATGTGTTCGGATGGCTTCTTTTGATGGATCGCTTTGAACACCAGGGATATGATGCGAGACGTCATTGGATTATTCAGGATGATACTTGTGCCATTTGCTTCTCGTGTTTGCATGAAGATAGAGCTCATCTCTTTTTGCTTGCAACTTTAGCCAACGGTCTGCGGAATTATTTGGGCATTTCATGGAATGTTCAACCTAATCAGACCACTTTTGAAATGGCTTGTGAGGCCAGGAGGAATTTGGTAAACCATTTTTCACCGAGGTAGTATTTACGGCCACCGGAATATTTGGACCCAAAGGAATGGAAGGATCTTGAAATGAGCTGCCCACTTTCGAGCTTGGAGGAGGAATTTTATTCATGATATTACTCTCTTAGCTCATAGAATCAAGTGTAAATATAGAGATAGACTAACTGATTGGATAGATTCTTTACACTAATCCCCTGTAAGTAGCCTTCTTTTCCCCTCTTGTTTTCCTTTCTAATTTTGTACAGAATCTGTATTTGTTTTAATAAAGGGCTGTGAGGCTGTTGCCTTGCAGTACATAGTCAAAAAATTGTATTAACCGGAAACATGATACATGTGTGAATACATAGACAAACATATAGTCACTAGTATGCCTCTACTTGACTAGCTCATTAATCAAAGATGGTTATGTTTCCTAACCATAGACATGTGTTGTTATTTGATTAATGGGATCACATCATTAGGAGAATGATGTGATTGACATGACCCATTCCATTAGCCTAGCACTTGATCGTTTAGTATATTGCTATTGCTTTCTTCATGACTTATACATGTTCCTGTAACTATGAGATTATGCAACTCCTGTTTACGGAAGAACACTTTGGTGCTACCAAACGTCACAACGAATCGGGTGATTATAAAGGAGTACTACAGGTGTCTCCAAAGGTACATGTTGGGTTGGCGATTTGAGATTAGGTTTTGTCACTCCGATTGCGGAGAGGTATCTCTGGGCCCTCTCGGTAATGCACATCACTATAAGCCTTGCAAGCAATGTAGCTAATGAGTTAGTTACGAAATGATGCATTACAGAACGAGTAAAGAGACTTGCCGGTAACGAGATTGAACTAGGTATTGGATACCGATGATCGAATCTCGGGCAAGTAACATACCGATGACAAAGGGAACAACGTATGTTGTTATGCGGTTTGACCGATAAAGATCTTCGTAGAATATGTAGGAGCCAATATGGGCATCCAGGTTCCGCTATTGGTTATTGACCGAGAATAGTTCTAGGTAATGTCTACATAGTTCTCGAACCCGTAGGGTCCGCACGCTTAAGGTTTCGATGACAGTTATATTATGAGTTTATGAGTTTTGATGTACCGAAGGAGTTCGGAGTCCCGGATGAGATCAGGGACATGACGAGGAGTCTCGAAATGGTCGAGACGTAAAGATCGATATATTGGACGACTATATTCAGAGTTCGGAAAGGTTCCGAGTGATTCGGGTATTTTTGGAGTACTGGGAGAGTTACAGAATTCGTATTGGGCCTCTTTGGGCCATACGGGAAAGGAGAGAAAGGGCCAAAGAGTGGCCGCACCCTCCCTTGGACTAGTCCGAATTGGACTAGGGAGGCGCACCTTCCTTCCTTCTCCTTCTCTCTTCCCTTTCCTTCTCTCCTACTCCTACTACATGGAAGGGTTCCTAGTTGGACTAGGAAAGGGGGAATCCTACTCCCGGTGGGAGTAGGACTCCCCTAGGGCGCGCCATAGAGAGGGCCGGCCCTCCCCTCCTCCACTCCTTTATATACGGGGGCAGGGGCACCCCATGACACACAAGTTGATCTACAGATTGTTCCTTAGCCGTGCGCGGTGTCCCCCTCCACCATATTCCACCTCAGTCATATCGTCGCGGAGTTTAGGCGAAGCCCTCCGCCGGTAGAGCATCATCATCGTCACCACGCCGTCGTGCTGATGGAACTCATCCCCGACACTTTGCTGGATCGGAGTCCGGGGATCGTCATCGAGCTGAACGTGTGCTGAACTCGGAGGTGCCGTACGTTCGGTACTTGGATCGGTCGGATCGTGAAGACGTACGACTACATCAACCGCGTTGTCATAACGCTTCCGCTTATGGTCTACGAGGGTACGTGGACAATACTCTCCCCTCTCGTTGCTATGCATCACCATGATCCTTGCGCGTGCATAGGAATTTTTTTGAAATTACTACGTTCCCCAACAGTGGCATCCGAGCCTAGGTTTTATGCGTTGATGTTATATGCACGAGTAGAACACAAGTGAGTTGTGGGCGATATAAGTCATACTGCTTACCAGCATGTCATACTTTGGTTCGGCGGTATTGTTGGATGAAGCGGCCCGGACCGACATTACGCGTACGCTTACGCGAGACTGGTTTTACCGCCGTGCTTTGCACAGAGGTGACTAGCGGGTGTCAGTTTCTCCAACTTTAGTTGAACCAAGTGTGGCTACACCCGGTCCTTGCGAAGGCTAAAACAGCACCAACTTGACAAACTATCGTTGTGGTTTTGATGCGTAGGTAAGAACGGTTCTTGCTAAGCCCGTAGCAGCCACGTAAAACTTGCAACAACAAAGTAGAGGACGTCTAACTTGTTTTTGCAGGGCATGTTGTGATGTGATATGGTCAAGACGTGATGAGATATAAGTTGTTATATGAGATGATCATGTTTTGTTGAAGTTATCGGCAATCGCGCGAAGCCTTATGGTTGTCTCTTTATTGCATAAGATGCAAGCGCCAAATAATTGCTTTACTTTATCGCTATGCGATAGCAATAGTTGCAAGAGCAATAGTTGGCGAGACGACCATGTGACGACACATTGATATAGATCAATATGATGGAGATCATGGTGTCATGCCGGTGACGATGGAGATCATGACGATGCTTTGGAGGTGGAGATCAAAGGCACAAGATGATGATGGCCATATCATGTCACATATTTTTGATTGCATATGGTGTTTATCTTTTATACATCTTATTTTGTTTTGATTGACGATAGAATTATAAGATGATCTCTCACTAAATTATCAAGAAGTGTTCTCCCTGAGTATGCACCGTTGCGAAAGTTCTTCGTGCTGAGACACCACGTGATGATCGGGTGTGATAGGCTCTACGTTCAAATACAACGGGTGCAAAACAGTTGCACATGCGGAATACTCAGGTTAAACTTGACGAGCCTTGCATATAACAGATATGGCCTCGGAACACGGAGACCGAAAGGTCGAGCGTGAATCATATAGTAGATATGATCAACATATTGATGTTCACCGTTGAAACTAGTCCATCTCACGTGACGATCGGACATGGTGTAGTTGATATGGACCACGTAATCACTTAGAAGATTAGAGGGATGTCTATCTAAGTGGGAGTTCTTAAGTAATATGATTAATTGAACCTTAATTTATCATGAACTTAGTCCTGGTAGTATTTTGCAAATTATGTTGTAGATCAATAGCTCGCGTTGTTGCTTCCCTATGTTTTTATATGTGTTCCTAGAGAAAATTGTATTGAAAAATGTTAGTAGCAATGATGCGGATTGGATCCGTGATCTGAGGTTTATCCTCATTGCTGCACAGAAGAATTATGTTCTTGATGCACCGCTAGGTGACAGACCTATTGTAGGAGCAGATGCAGACGTTATGAACGTTTGACTAGCTCAATATGATGACTACTTGATAGTTTTGTGCACCATGCTTTACGGCTTAGAATCGGGACTTCAAAGACGTTTTGAACGTCATGGACCATATGAGATGTTCCAGGAATTGAAGTTAATATTTAAGAAAATACCCGAGTTGAGAGATATGAAGTCTCCAACAAGTTCTATAGCTAAAAGATGGAGGAGAATCGCTCAACTAGTGAGCATGTGCTCAGATTGTCTGGGTACTTCAATCGCTTGAATCAAGTGGGAGTTAATCTTCCAGATAAGATAGTGATTGACAGAATTCTCTAGTCACCATCACTAAGTTACTAGAACTTTGTGATGAACTATAGTATGCAAGGGATGACGAAAAAGATTCCCGAGCTCTTCGTGATGTTGAAATCGACGAAGGTAGAAATCAAGAAAGAGCATCAAGTGTTGATGATTGACAAGACCACTAGTTTCAAGAAAGGGCAAAGGAAAGAAAGGAAACTTCAAGTAGAATGGCAAACAAGTTGTCACTCCCGTGAAGAAGACCAAAGCTGGACCAAAGCCTGAAACTGAGTGCTTACACCGCAAAGGAAATGGTCATTGGGCGGAAATGCCCTGAATATTTGGTGGATAAGAAGGATGGCAAAGTGAACAAGAGTATATTTGATATACAGGTTATTGATGTGTGCCTTACTAGTGTTTATAGTAGCCCCGAGTATTTGATACTTGTTCATTTGCTAAGATTAGTAACTCAAACAGGAGTTCTGAGAATAAACAGAGATTAGTTGAAGGGGAAGTGACGATGAGTGTTGGAAGTAGTTCCAAGATTGATATGATCATCATCGCACACTCCCTATACTTTCGGGATTAGTGTTAAACCTAAATAAATGTTATTTGGTGTTTGCGTTGAGCATGAATATGATTTGATCATGTTTATTGCAATACGGTTATTCATTTAAGTTAGAGAACAATTGTTGTTCTGATTACATGAATAAAACCTTCTATGGTCATACACACCAACGAAAATGGTTTGTTGGGTCTCGATCGTAGTGATACACATATTCATAATATTGAAGCCAAAAGGTGCAAAGTTAATAATGATAGTGCAAATTATTTGTGGCACTGCCGTTTAAATCATATTGGTGTAAAGCGCATGAAGAAACTCCATGCTGATGGGATTTTGGAATCACTTGATTATGAATCATTTGATGCTTGCGAACCGTGCCTTTTGGGCAAGATAACTAAAACTCCGTTCCCCGGAACAATGGAACGAGCTACTGACTTATTGGAAATAATACATACCGATGTATGCGATCCAATGAGTGTTAAGGCTCGCGGCGTGTATCGTTATTTTCTGACCTTCACAGATGATTTGAGCAGATATGGGTATATCTACTTGATGAAACATAAGTCTGAAACATTTGAAAAGTTCAAAGAATTTCAGAGTGAAGTGGAAAATCATCGTAACAAGAAAAATAAAAGTTTCTACGATCTGATTGTGGAGATGAAATTTTGAGTTACGAGTTTGGTCTTCATTTGAAACAATGTGAAATAGTTTCGCAACTCACGCCACCTGGAACACCACAATGTAATGGTGTGTCCGAACATCGTAATCGTAGTTTACTAGATATGGTGCGATCTATGATGTCTCTTATCAGTTTACCACTATCGTTTTGGGGTTATGCATTAGAGACAGCTGCATTCACGTTTAATAGGGCACCATCTAAATCCGTTGAGATGACACCGTATGAACTATGGTTTAGCAATAAACCTAAGCTGTCGTTTCTTAAAGCTTGGAGTTGCGATGCTTATATGAAAAGGTTTCAACCTGATAAGCTCGAACCCAAATCGGAAAAGTGCGTCTTCATAGAATACCCAAAGGTAACTATTGGGCACACCTTCTATCACAGATCCGAAGGCAAGTTATTTCGTTGCTAAGATGGATCCTTTCTAGAGAAGAAGTTTCTCTCGAAAGAAGTGAGTGGGAGGAAAGTAGAGCTTGATAAGGTAATTATACCTTCTCCCGAATTGGAAAGTAGTTCATCACAGAAATCAGTTCATGTGATCAGTGAGTAAGCTAATGATGATGATCATGAAGCTTCAGATCAAGTTACTACCGAACCTCGTAGGTCTTCCAAAATAAGATCCGCACCAATGTGGTATAGTAATCCTGCACTAGAAGTCATGTTACTAGACCATGATGAACCTACGAACTATGAGGAAGCGATGATGAGCCCAGATTCCGCGAAATGGCTTGAGGCCATAAAATCTGAGATAGGATCCATATATGAGAACAAAGTGTGGACTTTGGTTGACTTGCTCGATGATCGCAAGTCAAGTTAAATAAATGGATCTTCAAGAGGAAGACAGATCTTGATAGTAGTGTTACTATCTACAAAGCTCGACTTGTCGCAAAAAGGTTTTCGACAAATTCAAAGTGTTGACTACAATGAGATTTTCTCAAGCTGTAGGGATGCTTAAGTCTGTCCGAATCATGTTAGCAATTGCCACATTTTATGAAATCTGGCAAATGGATGTCAAAACTACATTCTTTAATGGATTTATTAAAGAAGAGTTGTATATGATGCAACCGAAGGTTTTTCAATCCTAAAGGAGCTAACAAAATGTGCAAGCTTCAACGATCCATCAATGGACTGGTGCAAGCATCTCGGAGTTGGAATATACGCTTTGATGTGTTGATCAAAGCATATGGTTTTATCTGAGACTTTTGGAAAGGCCTGTATTTACAAGAAAGTGAGTGGGAGCACTACAGCCTTTACGATAAGTATATGTGAATGACATATTGTTGATCGAAATAATGTAGAATTATTCGCAAAGCATAAAGGAGTGTTTGAAAGGAGTTTTTCAAAGAAAGACCTCGGTGAAGCTTCTTACATATTGAGCATCAAGATCTATAGAGATAGATCAAGACGCTTGATAAGTTTTTCAATGAATACATACCTTGACAAGATTTTGAAGTAGTTCAAAATGGAACAGTCAAAGAAAGAGTTCTTGCCTGTGTTACAAGGTGTGAGATTGAGTAAGACTCAAAACCCGACCACGGCGGAAGATAGAAAGAAAATGAAAGTCATTCCTATGCTTCAGCCATAGGTTCTATAAAGTATGTCATGTTTGTGTACGGATCTATTGCATACCCTACCACTAAGCACGGCAAGGAGTGCAATAGTGATCTAGGAGTAGATCAATGGACAACGGTCAAAATTATCCTTAGTGGAATAAGGATATGTTTCTCGATTATGGAAGTGAAAAAGGTTCGTCGTAAAGGGTTACGTCGATGCAAGTTTTAACACTAATCTAGATGACTCGAGTCTCAATCTGGATACATATTGAAAGTGGGAGCAATTAGCTAGAGTAGCTCCGTGCGAGCATTGTAGACATAGAAATTTGCAAAATACTTACGGCTCGAATGTGACAGACCCGTTGACTAAAATTATCTCACAAGCAAAACATGATCACACCTTAGTACTCTTTGGGTGTTAATCACATAGCGATGTGAACTAGATTACTGACTCTAGTAAACCCTTTGGGTGTTGGTCACATGTCGATGTGAACTATGGGTGTTAACCACATATAGATGTGAACTATTGATGTTAAATCACATGGCGATGTGAACTAGATTATTGACTCTAGTGCAACACCTCGCCTGAAGGAAATATGCCCTAGAGGCAATAATGAAGTTATTATTTATTTCCTTATTTCATGATAAATGTTTATTATTCATGCTAGAATTGTATTAACCGGAAACATGATACATGTGTGAATACATAGACAAACATATAGTCACTAGTATGCCTCTACTTGACTAGCTCATTAATCAAAGATGGTTATGTTTCCTAACCATAGACATGTGTTGTTATTTGATTAATGGGATCACATCATTAGGAGAATGATGTGATTGACATGACCCATTCCGTTAGCCTAGCACTTGATCATTTAGTATATTGCTATTGCTTTCTTCATGACTTATACATGTTCCTGTAACTATGAGATTATGCATCTCCGTTTACGGAGGAACATTTTGGTGCTACCAAACGTCACAACAATGCTGGGTGATTATAAAGGAGTACTACAGGTGTCTCCAAAGATACATGTTGGGTTGGCGATTTCGAGATTTGGTTTTGTCACTCCGATTGTCGGAGAGGTATCTCTGGGCCCTCTCGGTAATGCACATCACTATAAGCCTTGCAAGCAATGTAGCTAATGAGTTAGTTACGAAATGATGCATTCTGAGCGAGTAAAGAGACTTGCGGTAACGAGATTGAACTAGGTATTGGATACCGACGATCGAATCTCGGGCAAGTAACATACCGATGACAAAGGGAACAACGATGTTGTTATGCGGTTTGACCGATAAAGATCTTCAGTAGAATATGTAGGAGCCAATATGAGCATCCAGGTTCCGCTATTGGTTATTGACCGAGAATAGTTCTAGGTCATGTCTACATAGTTCTCGAACCCGTAGGGTCCGCAACGCTTAAGGTTTCGATGACAGTTATATTATGAGTTT
This sequence comes from Aegilops longissima, assembly GCA_021605205.1. Lineage (NCBI taxonomy): Eukaryota > Viridiplantae > Streptophyta > Magnoliopsida > Poales > Poaceae > Aegilops > Aegilops longissima. The sequence continues at coordinate 370,874,084 of CM038680.1, read as the reverse complement.
ATGAGTTTTGATGTACCGAAGGAGTTGAGTCCCGGATGAGATCAGGGACATGACGAGGAGTCTCGAAATGGTCGAGATGTAAAGATCGATATATTGGACGACTATATTCGGAGTTCGGAAAGGTTCCGAGTGATTCGGTATTTTTCGAGTCTTGGAGAGTTACGGAATTCGTATTGGGCCTCTTTGGGCCATACGGGAAAGGAGAGAAAGGGCCAAAGAGTGGCCGCACCTCCCTTGGACTAGTCCGAATTGGACTAGGGAGGGGGGCACCCTGCCTTCCTTCTCCTTCTCTCTTCCCTTTCCTTCTCTCCTACTCCTACTACATGGAAGGGTTCCTAGTTGGACTAGGAAGGGGGAATCCTACTCGGTGGGAGTAGGACTCCCCTAGGGCGCGCCATAGAGGGCCGCCTCCCTCCTCCACTCCTTTATATCTGGGGCAGGGGCACCCCATGACACACAAGTTGATCTACGGATCGTTCCTTAGCCGCAGCGGTGTCCCCTCCACCATATTCCACCTCGGTCATATCGTCATGAGTTTAGGCGAAGCCTGCGCCGTAGAGCATCATCATCGCCACCACGCCGTCGTCCGACGGAACTCATCCCCGACACTTTGCTGGATCGGAGTACGGGGATCGTCATCGAGCTGAACGTGTGCTGAACTCGGAGGTGCCGTACGTTCGGTACTTGGATCGGTCGGATCGTGAAGACGTACGACTACATCAACCGCGTTGTCATAACGCTTCCTCTTACGGTCTACGAGGGTACATGGACAATACTCTCCCCTCTCGTTGCTATGCATCACCATGATCCTTGCGCGTGCGTAGGAATTTTTTTGAAATTACTACGTTCCCCAACATCGCCCGCCTTGCCACATCCGCATCCGTGTCCGCTAACTCCCCTTCTCGCACTTTGTTCCGGTTGCTCCACCAAAACCACCAGAAAGTCAGGATCAAAATGCGCCTTTCCTCATCTAGTCCCCAAAGAAAGTCCAACATCACATGCACAGACGTGATCCCCTCCAACAACATTCTTTCATGTTCCAAAGAGAGATCCCTCCATACTTCCTTCACTACCTTGCACTTGACAAATAAATGAGCTCCGTCCTCCTCAGCTCGGCCGCAGAATAAACATGATTTGTCCTCAAGTTGCACTCCCCTTTGCTCAAGGTTCGTCTGCAAGGCCAGCGACTCATGCTTAATCCGCCATGCAAACATCTGTATGTTTCTAGGGCAAGGAAGCTTCCACAGTCTCTTCCAAGAGTCGTCGCACACCATTTTCTGGCCTTCATGCCGAGTCTTCCTCCGCCGCCAACTCCTCTTCCTCTTTTAGCAACTGGATTGCTCCTCGCAATAAATATGGCGGGGTGGTGAAACTTTAGATGTCAAATGCCACCAATTTTTCTGCTCAAGTTAGAACGTAGTTTTTCAAAGTGAATTGGCCAGTTCCTTTTAAAAGGAGACTGGTTCCTTCAGATCCTAGAAAACGTCCGAAAAAACCGGCTACGGAACTACCGAGCAAAGGCAAAAAGACAATAAGTAGATACATACACTGATCCAGGTTACCGGGTATCCCCGTACTGCTGCCTGCGTTACCATCACGTTCCATCTTCTCCAACTGCACATGCAGTTTGTAAGCGCTCTGGACTGTGTGTACTCCCTTCGGGTCGAATTGCCAGGCAATGAAATCGTCAACGCCTTCTCGTAGTGGGATCTGCAGGATGGTCGCTGCATCGACCGGCCAGAAGGTGTTACGGACAAGCTGCTCATCCCACAAACCGGTGATCGGGCTAACGAGATCACTAACAGTTCAAGCAAGCAGGCTCCACGGGGTGTAACAATTTTCCTCGACCACGGCCTGGGCAACCACGGGTCGGACCAGATCCTCACCTGAGTGCCCTCCCCAATTCGCCACAAGTACCCTTCCTTGAACAGTTGCAGCCCATGGAGAAGACTTCTCCAAGAGTAAGATATGCCATCTTTGGGCACGACATCTAACACATGGGTATGGGGAAAGTACCGAGCCTTCAGAATCTGCGCACACAGTGACTCTGGGTTTTGGATCAATCTCCATATCTGCCGTGACAACATCGCTATATTGAAACTGTACATATCCCTAAAGCCGAGGCCTCCTTGTGCTTTGGACCTGGTAAGCTTGTCCCAACTGATCCAGTGCAACGTATTCTCCTTCTCTTGCTGGCTCCACCAATATCTCCCCATAAGCGAGCTCAACTCCTGACAAAAGGATTTAGTCAGATAGAAGCATGACATGGCGAAGGTGGGAATGGCTTGCGCAACTGCTTTCACCAGGGTCTCCTTCCCAACTTTCGCTATTAGCCTCTCCTGCCAACCATACACCTTCCCTACCATAGATCCTTTGATGTAAGCAAAGGTTTTTTTCTTTGATTTTCCCACATGTACTAGAAGGCCCAGGTACTTATCGTTCCAGTTCTCGCTCTGAATCTGAATGGTTTGTTTAACCAAAGTCCGTGTCTCCGCCGGCGTGTTTGGGCTGAACATTACAGCCGACTTTTCAGAGTTGATGCACTGTCCCGAACACTGCTGGTATAGCTCCAGAACTGCTCGCATCGCTGTGGCTTCCTCCGACCAAGCTTTCATTAGGAGCATGGAATCGTCTGCGAACAGTAGATGAGACACCACCAGAGCATTTGTGCAGATTTTCACTCCTGAAATACGTCCCCTTCTTTGGGCGTCATGGAGAAGAGCCGACAGTCCCTCAGCACAGATGACGAAGAGGTATGGCGATATAGGATCGCCTTGACGCAATCCACAAGTTGGACTAAATTGTTGGGACAGCACGCCGTTCACCTTCACCTGGTATTTAACCGAGGTGACACACTTCATTATCAGCTCCACCCAACATTGTGTGAATCCCATCTTGGCCATCATAGCAGTAAAAAAACTCCATTCAACGCGGTCATATGCCTTACTCATATCCGCCTTAATAGCCACAAACCCCTCTTTTCCCTTTCTTTTCCCCAATAGAAAGTGTGATAGCTCATACGCAATGAGGACATTATCCGTGATCAATCTACCCGGCACAAACGCACTTTGGTTGTCAGAGATTATATCAGGTAAGATGATCTTCAGTCTGTTGGCTAAAACCTTAGACACGAGCTTGTAAATCACATTACATAAGCTGATTGGGCGAAGGTCTTTGATTCTGGATGGCTCGTTAACCTTGGGGAAAAGCACAACAATCGTATCATTCCAGCCCTCGGGGATTGGCCCCCCGTTTAAAACTGTTAGGACCTCATCCACCACTCGATCCCCCATAAAATGCCAATGCTTTTTATACACGATGGACGACATCCCATCCGGGCCCGGTGCCTTCAATTCTCCAATATTATCTAGTGCAGCTTTGATCTCCTCCCGAGTGAATTCTGCATCCAAAACAGCCTGCATGGAGGCTGTGATACGAGGCTCAACCGTATCAATGAGCTCTTGCAACCGGTTCCCCATACGCGAGGTGAAAAGATCCTGGAAATAAGAACAAATATAGTTAGTAAGCTCCTCTCCCTCCTTTACCACCCACCCGTCCTCTGTCTTTAGCTCCTTTACTCTATTTATCTTCCTTATCGATGAGGCAAAGGCCATGAAGTATCGAGTATTCCTATTCCCATCCTTCAACCAAGACACTCGCGATCGCTGCTTCTCCTTTGTGTTTTTCTTCTCCTCCAAATCTTCAACGACACACCTGAGTCTTGCCTCTTCTACAATCTTCTCCTTGGACACAGGGTTGCGCATGCAATTTTCCAGGTCTGTACGAGCCTTCTTCAGTCGAGCTTCGATCTCTCCCACTAATTCTTTCTGCCAGGTGACCATGGATCCCGCAATCCTCTTCATAGCTGCACTAACACCCCCCTGTTCTCCATTCAGCCCTCCTCCCAGGCCTCCTGAACCACGTCCGCACATCCCTCTTCCTGCAACCACCATGCTTCGAAACGACACCTTCTTCCTACATTCGGCCCCCTACTCCCACCACCCGACGTTTGGATGATCACTGGCCGGTGGTCTGAGTGTCTTGGGTAACCATTGACGACAGAGAATTCAGGAAACGCCTCACACCAATGTGCATTTGCTGTAGCTCTATCCAACCTCTCCCTTATGTAAGAATTAATGTTCTTGCTGTGGTTCCGCCATGTAAACTTGTCCCCGGTGTACCCAATATCATTTAGCTCGCATGCATCAAGAGCCTCCCTGAAATTGTCCATACATATTTGGCCACGAACTGCTCCTCCTTCCTTCTCATCACACGTCAAGATCTCGTTAAAGTCACCTACACAAAGCCACGGTCTCCCTGGTTGGTGTTGTTGCCCTAGTAACTTCAACGTTCTCCACGTCTCTTTCTTCCTCTCCGCTTCGGATTCACCATAGACTCCAGTAAGTCTCCATGTCCTTCCCCCCTCTTCCTTTACATCCACATCCAGATGCCTCCCGCCATACGATCGCAAAGTAACATCCACTCCCCTCCTCCAAAACAGTGCCAGCCCCCGGCTTCTTCCAACCGGATTCCAAGCATTCATTTGCGTTAACCCTAGTAGCCACCGAAATCTTTCCAACTCCTTAACCGTCAACTTTGTCTCCGCTATGAACAGTATGTCGTGATCCTCCCTCCTTCCCAGATCGAGAAGGCTACGAACTGCCGGGCCATTCCCGAGCCCCCGGCAGTTCCAGCTTACGATTTTCATTGCTCCCGGCGGGGCTGCTGCAGCAGCCCGGCCGATGTGGTGTTTGTTCCGTCTGGTGTGACCTCCTTGCCCTCTCCATCCTTGAGCTCAGTAGCCTCCGTTGTTCTTCCCTTCTGGCCACCCTGCTCATCCTCCTCTTCAAGCCTCCCTCTTTTCTCTCCCAACACTTTCTCCCTCCTCACTTCCTCTTCACCGCCTCGCTCCGTCCGCCAAATCTTCCTGTAAGTGCGCCCCTTCTGCCCGCTTGGCTTCCTTGCCTGCTCCCTAGTATGTTCCGGTTCACGTACAGGGTCTAGCTCCATCTTCCATGAACCAGCAGCATCAGCACACCCCTCTTTGTCCTTCACCACCCGCTCCCCAACTGTTCATTCATATGCATGTGTCTCCCTTCCATCCATAATCAGCTTGCGAGGCGTGCCCGACGTAACATGCCTCCCTCCCCGCTTTGATGGGCTGTTCACTTCCTCCCCCGTTTCCACCTTCCGATCACCTCCCTTGCTGTCCCGAGAGTCCGTCTTCCGCCATGACAGACTGTCACTACCACTCCCGCTTCTCCCACTAGACCTGCTGAACCCAAAGCGACTGCTGCCACTACCCCGACGACCTCCATTCCTCCACCCTCCATCATCCTAAAAATTTCTACGTGCACTCATATCTGCTTTAAGCCAGCGCCCAAACTGTGATTTCTCTCCCCTCTTAAGCTTGGTGGCACACTCCTTTTCACCATGGCCAATAATCCCACACGTATAGCAAAAGTCGAGTAGGAACTCGTATTCAAACCGGCACCGGCCACTCCCCTCTTCCTCCTCCTTCCCATTCTTCACTTTCCCTTTGTCATGCCCGTCAGCAACCTCCTCATCATCCAAGGTGAATCCTCTCATCAGCGGTTTATCAATCCTCATCCTCACTTTCACCCTCAGGTATTTCCTAATTGCACTCCCATCCACAGTAGTGTCGGCATCCACAAACTGACCAATAATATCACCAATCTCCTCTGCCGCCTCCATGTTCATCATCCCTAAAGGTAGGTTAAAAACTCGCACCCAGATCAGCACACTGTTAAATTCGTAATCCTCTATCCTTCTACTAGGCACGAAATCCTCCACGACCACTTTTGGGGATATAACTATTTGTTTAAGCCGCCCAGGAGGGGCCGGGTTATACAAAGAAGACTCGCCAAATTGGAGCCTGTAATCAAGCATGAATATGGCGGTTCAATAAAGGGCTTAAGGCCCACAGGCGACTTAAGGCCCGTTGTAGTATACCGCCACCATGGTGTGACTTGTATCATAAGGTAGATTTGACTAGTCACCGAGCCGGACACTGTTTATAAGCCGGCCGGGACTCTGTAAGCCGCAGGGCGTCAACCCGTGTATATAAGGGGACGACCTGCGGCGGCTTAGGGGTAAGAAACAACTCATCGAGAGCCGGGCATAGCATATCTCGCTCCCTGGTCATCGAAACATCAAGCAATACCAACCCAACTAGACGTAGGCCTTCCTTCACCGTAAGGGGCCGAACTAGTATAAACCTCTCGTGTCCTTTGTCCCGATTAACCCCTTTAAGCTTCCTAGTCGCGATGGCTCCACAACTGAGTCCTTGCAAGAGGACATCTGCCGTGACAATTCCACGACAGTTGGCGCCCACCATGGGGCCAGCGCACGGTGGATTTGAGTTCTTGAAGGGCAGCTTCGAAGGGATCAAGGGATACGCAGTGGGCCGGATGACCAAGAGTCGTCGCGGCAAGATCTACATCGACAACGAAGGCTGGGGCCCCGACGCCGACTCAATTGAGTACGGGTACCGGGTCCCCTTTGGCGGAATCCACGTCTTCATCGGCCGGATCGGTGAGCCGGGCCCTGAGCCGGACAACTGCACCGACCTCGTTGAGACGACTCACCGTGCGAGACCCGCCCGAGCTCAACCTGTCATGAAGCGTGCCTTCGTGGGCTGCATCCATGGAGAAGAACTTCCTGAAGGATCTAAAGATGGTGGTGAGACGGCCGTCCCCTCGGATGATGATTAAATGCGCGGTTCAGCAGATTCTTTATATCAAGTCCAAGAGGGTATGCTAGGGGCTGTTCGATGGCTATAGCACTGGATTTCAATGAGCCGCCAAGCTGGGCGGGGTCTTCATGGCTGGTACTCAACCTGGTCAAAACTCTTCGTGCCGCAGCAGCAGATAACGTCCGGGTCGAGCGGCAGGCAGGAGGCCCTGTGCGCCCGCCGGCTCAGGTGCTGATGGATCTTATGGATAAGCTAACGGCCCTGTTAACCGCCACGGTTATTCCTGCAAATCAAGATGAGCATAACACGGAGGTGGCGAAGGTGCATGAGGAGATAGCCCGGGCCAAGGAGGCCTTGGCAGCTGAGGACACCAGGTTAGCTACAGAGCAGGCGGCTTTGGACGCGCGGGCGCAGCAACTCCAGTCAGAGGCTTTCCAGCTTAATATGCGCCTGAACGCATCCAATGCGGTGATGAGGAGGGGACATCAGAAAACCCAATCCCGGTTGCCTCCGGTTTATGACCCTCGGAACCTTTTCGCGATACCTGGTGCCGGCCCTAGTGACCTGCTCGGAGCAAATCTGTTCACGCCGGTGGCGGCGGCTCGGCTCAAGAGATGGCACCTCTGCATGGGAGTATGGCCCCGCCACGTTATGTACCAATACCACCGGCTCACTTCTCCAACCCCATGGAGAACTTGATAGCAGCATCGACACGTTTGGCGGCTCTCCCAGTGGATGGTGATGATCCGACGACGGTGGAGACCCGGAGGGTCAGAGATCTTATTTAGACGGCAATGGCGCAACAAGAGACCTATTCTTACAGCCGAAATAGGATTCATTCAACTCCTCCGACTTGGCTAGCACCGCCTCGTCAAGACCGGAGTCCGAGTTACAGCAGGCACATGGAGTCAGAAGCTTTGTCAAGCAACGCCCAACATCGTAACCAGCCGGGTGGCTATAACCCGGTGCAAGACCGAATACGTCAGGAGGACGAGCGGGCGGCTCAGCTAGCGGCTCAGCAGGCGGCATATCAAGACCTCCTAGAGTATACGACGACTTCTGTTGGAGCAGGAGTGGCTCCCAGAACCGGCGGTGTTCCTTGTTTGGTGCCGGCTCTGCGGGATGTATGTCTACCCAAGGATTTCAAGGGACCTCGAAAGGTGCCGAATTACACGGCCGACTTACAGCCCGGAGCGTGGATCGAAAGTTACGAGATGGCCATGGAGTTACTGGAGGTCAGCGACGCAGCAATGGCTAAGTACTTCACCATGATGTTAGACGGAACAACCCGGTCTTGGTTAAAGGGTTTGCCACCCAATTCCATCAGTTCATGGGCAGAGCTAAAGGCCCGGTTTATCCAGAACTTCAAGGACACTTGCAAGCAATCTATGTCTATTGTGGACTTGACCAACTGTAAGCAGGAGGAGGGTGAATCCACGACTCATTGGGTGCGCCGGGTCAAGGAGATAATACATTCGTCCGATAAGATGGATGTCGGCTCTGCACTCCTCATGTTGGAAAAGAATTGTCGTTTTGAGCCGCTGAGGAAGAAACTGGGGTGCCTTAAGCGTGGTTGCAACGATATGGGTACGCTGATGGCGGCTGATGGTGTCCTGGACTAGGGGGTACTCACCACGTCGTCTCCCGATCAGTTGGATTGGGCCGAGGATCCCCATGGCCGTATACTCATGGGCCAGTCCGGACAGTTGCCGTATACAAGGAAGATTCAACAAGACTTGGCGATCAAGACAAGGACTCCTCCCCCACCGGCGTATTCGGCTAGGACTCTTGTTATCCTAGGCCCCTGGTGCATTATATAAACCGAGGCCAGGCTAGTCGATAGACGAACAACAATCATACCATAGGCTAGCTTCTAGGGTTTAGCCTCTTTGATCTCGTGGTAGATCTACTCTTGTACTACACATATCATCAATATTAATCAAGCAGGAGTAGGGTATTACCTCCATCGAGAGGGCCCGAACCTGGGTAAAAACATCGTGTCCCTTGTCTCCTGTTACCATCCGCCTAGACGCACAGTTCGGGACCCCCTACCCGAGATCCGCCGGTTTTGACACCGACATTGGTGCTTTCATTGAGAGTTCCGCTGTGTGTTCGGCAAAAGGTCGATGGCTCGCGTGCAGATCAACTGCGACTTCGGCATCTTCGTCACCAGCTCGACTGGTCACCTTGGTTCGACCAAGGACTGCGCCCTACCTCCGATCGTCATGTTGGATGAGGGCCTTCATCAACATAAACTCCGATCTCTATCAAGATCATGGAGGAATCGTCCAGGGAGCCCGGGGACTCAACGTCAACATTGCCCTAGGGCGACCGTACTGTTTTTCTAGACAGCGGACTTGTGTCCGCCGCCACCGCCTCCTCAAGCGTTGTTTTACCGATTTCTTCGGCGGAATTGTGCGGAATTGAGTCTACAACAACCCTGGAAAATTTCGTCGAGTTCCGATGGAGGAATCTCTGGCAATCTCCGATATACCGGAGCCGCATTGAATCTGGACGAGAATCTGGACAAGTTTAGGGCGTGGTGTCCAGCTTCTACCTCGGACTTCCTTTGAAAGATCCAACCGTTGATCGGCTGCGGAATTCCTATATCTACCACCCCTCAAAATTTCAGCTCGATTCGACCGTCCAAACTCCGGGAACCTTCCGATTAGTGCATCACTTTTCGGATCTGTTTTCTGCGCGAAAACGAATCAGACCCGAGTTCGTCTTTTTTATGAACGGGATTTCGGACATCCTTTTTCAAGGAAGTTTTGTATGGGGTGTTGTGTTTTGTTTCCGAACACATCCCACTAACTTTAAAATCTTTTGAACATAATCTTCAATATCATGCTGGTGTCAAACCAGTCTGGCAATATTGCTCCACGCCTGCTGACCTACGCTAGACACATCATCACTTTGTTGAGCCGAGCTCAACTTCTTCGGATCATCATCTCGGCAAGCCGAACAAGAGTCCGGCATCGCGAAGGATAAATCATCACCAACATCGCCGCCCCACGGATTACACGGAGTGGGCATACCGGCATCGCCGCACGGTCGCTTCATCAAGCCGGCATCGACCACGTCACGACCTGCATCGGCAGGGCCGCACTATTGTTTCTTCAAGCTGGTGTCCATCATGCCAACCTACTTCGACATCTCAGCTGGACCGGGGGCTTCGCCATCTCTTCATCAACCTACTCCGGACGCTTCGGCGTCGCTATCCGACCAGCTCCGTCATGTTAGCTGGACCGAGGGCTTTGCCTCGGCGAGCCAACCTTTGCCAGCATTGCCATGCCGTCGTTTTATCGCCCATCAGGCAATGGGCGCGCGGATCGAGTCCCAATTTTGGGAATCACCTCCCTTCAGATTGCTACAACAAATAAACCAGGTGCTATTAATCCTAGTATTTTTTGTTTGTTTGGGTTCATTTTTTCCAAGGAATTATTACTCTGGTTTGTCCATCATATGTACACAGGTCTATCAAATGGTGGCCGCATTATCGACGGTCGCATGATGGTTCGGTCAGTTTCCGTACATAGTCCGGCGAACGCCGCATCCGGAACTCGGACCGACCTGTGAATCCAGGCTTTGCCACGCCTTTATTGCATTACGCCGACGACCTGCATCGACATTGACTTCGGCGCCAAGCCATATTTCTTTTATTACTCACTTTGCATAAATTATTTATTATGCAACGATTTTTTTTAATTATCATTATTACTATTATCTCTGGTTTGCATCATTTTTTGTGCTCAGGAAAATGATCCGGGGACTTTGGCGTCACTCTGCCGGTCTGCATTGACCGTGCTATGTCACCACTTCGGCGTGTCGAGCTCTCCGCTCCGCCACCTCAGGACCGGCTTGGGGGATGGAACCTTGTCCCGTATCAAGCTCGGACCGCGTCATCAATACCGAACACATTAACCAGCTAAGTCGCTTTCATGCTCAAAGCTTTAATTTCTAACTTGTGTTCGGTTCGACCAAGCATTATACTTTTTCGGAAAAAATTTGCTTGTAAAAAATTTTCTTGTCCAAACTTTGTTTGTGACGCATAAATTCAAATACCCAATTCATTTGGGGCTTCCTTCATGAAGCTTTTCCTCTTGCATATGATTATACTTGTACTGCTTCGTTCCTTGTTCGTGTATTATGCCACAATATGCACCATATTGACTTAAGTGATTTGCAAGCTGGGTTGCCTCGCTCCTGTGTTTACCCCTCACGCTCCTCGATTGTTCGGCTAGGGAGTAAAGGAGCACCTCTGCGATTGTCACGATCGGGTCACCCGAGCTGGACCTCGACTGGTGAAGCCGAAGCTAGCGCCTTACTGTTTTCAATAATGGTCGGCACACAACGGAACTCATGAGTACAAAAATCTATTGCACAAGTCTCATATTAACAATGAGCACCAAGAAAGGTATCGGTGGGGTACTATTTTCTTCAAGATGCTTCTTACACTTTATCGATAATATAGCATAAGTTTCCTTGAGCGCGCTTTGTCCGTTATGCCTTATGACCTGATTGCCTGGTTATTGGAAACACCGTCGATATTCTCGCGGATGGAGTACATAACACTTTTAGGTCCTTGACCGAAGAGGGAGAAGTGGACGGTCGGTTAAGACGCGTTTAAAGTTCGGTTGAACATAGATATGATATAAGTACTTCAGTACATACAATCATTCTTTTACCCAAGTCACTTGGGGGCTCTTATGTTTATTTGAGCTGTTTTGTAATAAGTGTTTTTCTTCTTAGTCGTTGCAAAGTTTTTATTATTATTTATCACTCCTTTTTTCGACACGAGTGTGCGGTCACTAGTCGGGGAGCCTAATTTCTCTCTCAAAACCGCTAGAGTTTAGTTTTCTAAACTGGCCTAATGAGAAGTACTCCACCTTCGGGATGGGAGACTGAAGCCGTAGGCTGACCCGCTTGAAGTCTTGAGATAGGATGTGTCATGTTAAAGCACGACAGAAGCACTTTTTTTTTCTAAAGTCCAATTTCGGATTGGCATCGAACACTTGATCTTGTTCGGACGTCATGTTTTTACTGACGGTTTTTTGGTTTTCCAAGCTTTTGGCACTTTTAAGCTATTTGTGTGTTTTCCGCACAAGTCTCGTAGTGCAATGCCGGACACCTTTAGAGATTCGGCACAAACATTCTCGGATATTGCTATATATGCATCAGTTTCGAATTGTGTCTTCGGTCAATAGTTGGGTTGCCGGCTCCCGCTTGCCTCCTACGCCCGCTTTGTTCGCTAGGTGTGCAAAGGAGAACCATCGCGATTGTGCTTCCAGCTCGCATGGTCAAGCACCTCGCTGGAGAAAGCCAAAACCGACTATCACAATAGGTGTAAACTGGTCAGCGATCCGATGACTATGTTCAATGACGGGCCATTCATAAAATTGGCCGAAGTGTTTCCGGCTTGACCTCGACTGTCGCCGCCACTACTGGGGGCTAGTAACTGGCCTCCCAAACTAAATCCTTAATATTTTGCTCTTACATTGGAGCTGAGGTTTCATGATCATGCTTAGCATGACAACCCAAAGAAAGGAACCGATAAGCGGGACTATTTTCTTTGGAAGACATTTCTTACATTACTTGATAATATAACATATCTCTCTGCGTACCTTTGTTTGTAAAACCGTATGGCCAGATTGCCTTGTTTGTCATAAATCTTTGCCCTCATAAAGGCTTTATAAAGTAGGACAAACACTCCTCGCCATTGCCGAGGAGGTTGAAGCGATGGTCGGTCAACAAAGTTTTGTACAATGCGGATCCGAGCATTAATGAGATAAAGTACTTGGATACATTGAGTCATTACACATAATTTGTGATTTTACTATGGATATCGATCCTTAATTCGCCACCCGTGCCCGCATTAAGGCTCGGGGCTCTTGGCTTCGGGCTTATTATTTACAAATACTAAAGGGCACATCAATCCCCGATCCGTGTTGCCACCGACCCGATGTCTCGGGGGCTACTGCATTGCTCATTCTATGCGTAAAATTTGAAGTGCAATCAGATTTCGAGGAGATTTTGATCCTCGTGTTGGTCGGCCGCACCCAACCCGAGTCTCGAGGACCGAGCACGCCGCTTTTGTGTCCCAAGTATTCTACTGAAGTTAGGACTTGATCCTCACCGATTTTGCAAATCAACCTCGAGTCTCGGTGCTCATGGGATCAGCGGTCTTACGTCATCCTTCAGTGCATCTCGGTTTTAGACCGATAAACACCTTGTGGGCTATCGCTATGTATCTCGGCAGAGAATAAATTGCACCAATCAAAAATATTGACAAAAATCGCCCACATTCGGGTGGTGCACCACCTTGAAGCAGTCCGCATAGAGCTCGGACGCTAGTGGCTGGCTCCATAGAGGGCATTTCCGCATTAAGCTCGGCTAAACTCCTTCAAACTTGTTTGAACCAAGGTGATTTATTTACACCTCGGATACAGTCCGCGTTGAGCTCGGATACATAGTCCGGCGTTGGAGCTCGGATACCGTCCGGCGTTGGAGCTCGGATACATAGTCCAAAGTGATAGAGCTGGAAGCAGTCCGGCGCTGGTGCTCGCTGCAAAGATACTCGAATGTAGTCCGCATTAGAGCTCGGACGAAGAGGACACCGCCTCCCGGAATAACTTCAAAACCGAGGCGTGGCACAAAAATAACAAGGCATTGATAAAGGCAGAACTTAAAGGGCTCCTCGGATACCCAACGTGTAAACTCTTCAGATGCACTTAGGCGATCCTCAAGATCAAGATGAGAAGATTTGTTGAACCAGTTTTCAAGACCGACGACCAAGATGAAGAACAGTTCGAAGAATCGAGGAGCGCCCCAACTTGAAGACCGGTTCAGGGGCATCGACGGTGTCTGGACTAGGGGTACTCACCACGCCGTCTCCCGATCAGTTTGATTGGGCCGAGGATCCCCATGGCCGATACGCATGGGCCAGTCCGGACGCTTGCCGATACAAGGAAGATTCCACAAGACTTGGCGTTCAAGACAAGAACTCCTCCCCCACCGGCGTATTCGGCTAGGACTCTTGTTATCCTAGGCCCCTGGTGCATTATATAAACCGAGGCCAGGCTAGTCGATAGACGAACAACAATCATACCATAGGCTAGCTTCTAGGGTTTTGCCTCTCTGATCTCGTGGTAGATCTACTCTTGTACTACCCATATCATCAATATTAATCAAGCAGGAGTAGGGTATTATCTCCATCGAGAGGGCCCGAACCTGGGTAAAAACATCGTGTCCCTTGTCTCCTGTTACCATCCGCCTAGACGCACAGTTCGGGACCCCCTACCCGAGATCCGCCGGTTTTGACACCGACAGCGGCTTTAGTCAAGTATGCCGATTCTGATAGTACCAAGGATCTCGCATCTGATGACGAAAAGACAGGGAAGGGAAAGAAGAACGGTAATGGAAAGGGTCAGCAGCATAACCCGGTAAACCAAGGAGGCAACAAGCGCAAGGCGGAGGGTAACCCAGAGTTTATGGCCAATGCCAATGCATGTGGTAACAATCGAGACGTAAGGAAAACCGCCCGATCTGGCGGGTCAGTCCATCTCTTGAGCAGCTTCTCAATGAGCCTTGTCCGAGACACGGTACTGGGAACGACCGCCACCCATTTATGGAAAGATTGCGCGATCATGAAGGCTTTCAAGAATTCCAACATGTTTGATGGCAATTATGGATCGGCGGCGGTTCAGAGCCGGGCGGCTTTCATGGCCTGGCGGCGATTCAAGTTCCGGCTGTGGAAGTCAAGGCGGCTACAATCAATAGCGATCTGGTCAAGGGGGACAGCAGCAGCAGCAGTCAGGTTATCAAAGCCACCCAAAGCAGCTGAATGGTGGGCAGTACCATGTGTTTACCACTAATTTATGCAAACATGACCAGAAGGTTCATAAGAGGGCCGTGAATTCTGTTGAGCCGGCGGTTCCACGTTATTTGAGGTGGTCAGAGCAGCCCATTATATGGAGCAGAGAAGATCACCCCCTCTGGGTTGATAATGCGGGTCAGTTGGCCTTGGTGGTAGCACCTCAGGTTGGTGGATATAAATTCACTAAGGTACTCATGGACGGAGGAAGCAGCATCAATATTCTCTATTATGAGACCTTTCGCCGCATGGGGTTGACTGATAAGGATTTGAGGACATTCAACACTGTCTTTCATGGAGTGGTGCCTGGTAAGTCGGCGTACCCAGTTGGCAAGATTGAGCTGGAAGTGGCCTTTGGAGATGAATATGATTCTAGAGTGAGAAATTGACGCTTGAGGTAGTCAAAATCAGGAGCCCAGATTATGCTTTCTGTTTGGACGGCCGCTTATGCTAAGTTCATGGCGCGACCGTGTTATGTTTATCTGCAGCTCAAGATGCCGGGTCACAAGGGCACCATCACTGTACATGGGAGTCGAAAGGTAGCCTTGGAATGTGAGGAAGGCGATGCGGCTTATGCTGAGTCTGTTTGTGCAGCGGAGGAGCTGAAGTTTTATCAGAATAATGTTGACCCGGCAGATATGACTTCTTTAAAGAAGCCGACTACAGAGCATGACCCTACATTGAAGTTTAAATCGGTCGCTGAAACAAAGCTTGCTGACTTTACTCCAGGCGACTCTTCCAAGCAGTTCAGCATCAGTGCCAACTTGGATCCTAAATAGGAAAGCGCGCTCATCGAGTTCATCCGTGAGAACCGGGACATCTTTGCATGGAAACCTTCTGACATGCCGGGTGTTCCAAGGGAACTCGCTGAGCACACTCTTAATATTGATACAAAGTATAAGCCGGTCAGGCAATTTCTTCGACGGTTCAATGAGGAAAGACGGAAACCAATTGGGGAAGAGGTCGCTCGGCTCTTAGCGGCTGGGTTCATTGTGGAAGTTTTTCACCCGGAGTGGTTGGCTAACCCGGTGCTGGTACTCAAAAAGAATGGCACTTGGCGGATGTGTGTGGATTACACAGACTTAAATAAGGCTTGTCCGGCTGATCCCTTTGCCCTCCCCCATATTGATCAAATCATTGATGCTACGGCGGGTTGCGAGCGTTTGAGTTTTTTGGATGCTTATTCTGGCTATCATCAGATCAAAATGGCAGTTAAGGACCAGGATAAGACGTCTTTCATCACTCCGTTTGGGGCCTTCTGCTATGTATCTATGTCATTTGGGCTCAAGAGTGCCCAGGCGACTTATCAGAGATGTGTACAAAATTGTCTCCACAGTCAAGTTGGGCGCAATGTTCACGCTTATGTGGATGACATCGTGGTGAAATCCAGGGAGAAGGAAACCTTGATATCTGATTTACCTTTGATAATCTCCGGGTTTATAAGATGATGCTTAACCCAGACAAGTGTGTATTTGGTGTACCTGCAGGCAAGCTTCTGGGTTTCCTGGTCTCAAACAGAGGCATTGAAGCTAACCCGGAGAAGATCAAGGCGATCACCTCATTGGCCAAACCGGCGTGCATCAACAATGTTCAACGACTGGCGGGTCGTGTTGCCGCTTTAAGCCGGTTCATAAGCCGGTTAGGCGAGAAGGCCCTGCCGCTATATCAGATGATGAAGAAAACGGATGCTTTCGTTTGGAGTGACGCTGCTGACACTGTCTTTGAGGATTTAAAGAGACAGTTGCCTGAGCCGTCGGTCCTTGCGGCTCCCATTGATAGAGAGCCATTGCTGTTATATGTGGCTGATAACGCCCAAGCCGTCAGTGTGGCCATTGTGGTGGAGCGCAAGGAGGCTGGCAAGGAGCATCCGGTTCAATGGCCGGTTTACTACATCAGTGAGGTGCTCATTGAGTCCAAGCAAAGGTATCCACATTGGCAGAAACTTGTTTATGGGGTGTTTATGGCAAGCGGAAGTCAAGCAGATTTCCAAGGTCATCCTATAAGCGTGGTAAGCTACGCCCCTTGGGAGACATCATCCAGAACAGGGAAGCCACAGGGTGAGTCGCCAATTGGGCCATTGAGCTTGGGCCTCATGGTTTGAAGTACATGCCACGTACAACTATTAAGTCTCAAGCCTTGGTGGACTTTATCAATGATTGGACAGAATTACAGGCACCCGAGGAGAAGCCAGTTAACACATATTGGACTATTCACTTTGATGGGTCCAGGCAGTTGGAGGGCTCGGGGGCTGGAGTCATTTTAACTCCCCACCTAGGTGACAAATTTTGTTATGTGCTCCGGCTTATGTTTCCCTGTACTAACAATGCAGCTGA
This sequence comes from Aegilops longissima, assembly GCA_021605205.1. NCBI lineage: Eukaryota > Viridiplantae > Streptophyta > Magnoliopsida > Poales > Poaceae > Aegilops > Aegilops longissima. The sequence goes on along the minus strand of CM038680.1, from coordinate 370,857,163 downwards.
GTATGAGGCTTTACTCCATGGTCTCCGGATGGCTAAAGAGATGAATTTGAGCCGGGTAAGGTGCTTAGGCGATTCAGACCTTGTTGCTCAACGGGTGTCAGACACGTGGGACTCCAAGGATCCTCTGATGGCGGCTTATCGTCGTGAAGTTGATGCAGTGGCTGGACACTTCAAAGGTTATCAAGTGGAGCACATTGACCGGAGGAAGAATGAGGCGGCTGATGCTTTAAGCCGGCTGGGGTCTCATCGTAAGCCGGTGCCGCCTAATACCTTTCTTGATGTTTTGCGTAACCCTTCTGTCAAAGTGCCTACAGAGGAAGAACTAGCGGTGCCAGACCCGGAGGCACAGCTGGTGGCAGCTCTCCACGCTATCCCAGATTGGACAGTCCCATATTTGGCCTATATGACCTGCGTGAGGACGAGACCTTGGCGAGACAAATCATCAGGCGGTCCAAATCTATGACAATTGTTCATGGAGAATTGCATCACCGCAACGTTACTGGGGCGTTTCAACGTTGTGTGTCGCCTGCGGAGGGTCAGGAGATACTTCGTGAGATCCATGAAGGAGATTGTGGTCATCATGCCGGCTCAAAATCTCTGGTGGCCATGGCTTTCCGTCATGGTTTCTATTGGCTGATGGCTCATGCTGATGCGGAGGATCTGGTCAGCAGATGTGACAGATGTCAAAAATTCTCACGACGAGCTCATGTGCCGGCTCAAGAATTGAGGATGATTGCATTTACTTGGCCGTTCGCAGTCTGGGTTGGACCTTTCAAAAGGTCTAAGGATAAGAAGACACACCTTTTGGTGGCAGTGGATAAATTCACCAAGTGGGTTGAGGCAGAGCCGGTCAGTAAGTGTGATGCAGCCACGGCGGTTCAGTTCATGAAAAAGGTGATTTTTCGTTTTGGCTTTCCACACAACATAATAACTGATAGTGGTACTAATCTCTCCAAGGGTGCCATGGAAGAGTTCTGTCAACGAGAACATATCCGGCTTGATGTTTCGGCTGTTGCTCATCCTCAATCTAACGGTCAAGAAGAGAGAGCTAATCAAGAGATCTTGAAGGGTATCAAACCCCGGCTCTTGATCCCCTTACAGCAAACTCCGGGTTGTTGGGTGGAGGAGCTACCCTCTGTGCTATGGAGTATCAACACAACGCCTAACAGATCTACAGGTTATACACCTTTCTTCATGGTGTACGGAGTGAGGCGATTCGCCAAGTGACATCCGCACGACTCGCCCGAGTGGCGGCTTACGTTGAGGCTGATAATGAAAAGGCTCGTCAGGATGCACTAGACTTGTTAGATGAGGAGCGAGACTTGGCAATAGCCCGCTCGGCGATATACCAGCAAGACATGCGCCGCTATCACAGCCGCCGGGTTAGAAGCAGAGCCTTTCAGGAAGGCGACTTAGTGCTCCGGCTCATTCAGGATCAATCTGATATGCACAAGCTATCCCCTCCTTGGGAAGGACCCTTCGTGGTCAGTAAAAATCTGAACAACGGGTCATACTACCTCATCGATGTTCGAGAGCACAAAGACTCACGTAAGTCGGAGGAAGAGACCCGCCGGCCGTGGAACATAGCTCATCTTCGGCCTTACTATACTTGAGCCACCGGCTCTCAAGATATATATATATATATATATATATATATATATATATATATATATATATATATATATATATATATGTATATATTCTTTCTTTTAGGCAATGTATATATTATATAAAGCAATAAAGCAGGACCTCTTTTCTTTTCACCCTCAAAGGTTTATATATTTTCTTTACCAGGTGGTGGAAACAACCAACACGGAGCGGATCATATCTGAATCCGGCTTTCCCTTTGGTCCGGCTTTTGATCATATCTGAATCTAGCCATGGTCACTTGGGGGCTTCCTGTTCAAACATAGGTCGTATTCGAACCAAAGAGAACATAGCTGTCGATACCCAATTGATCGACATACTGCCAAACCCACTTGGGGGCTTCTTGATCATATTTGAATCATAGCTTAACCCCTTTGGGTCTGACGTGGGTCGTATTTGAATCAGCGTCATTAAACAACTCTCATGGTCACTTGGGGGCTTCCTGTTCAAACATAGGTCGTATTCGAACCAAACAGAACATAGCTGTCGATACCCACTTGATCGGCATCACCAAAGCCACTGGGGGCTATATGATCTTATCTGAATCTTAGCTTAACCCCTTTGGAACGGTTCACTGATCATATTCGAATCAGAGGCCTTTGAAGTTAGGTTTACTATTCATTATACTCTGTAAGTATAAATGTTATTAAGGGCCAAGTAAACATTATATGTGCCAACTGCCAGGAGTTAAAATTAACTCTCTGGTTTGGGTCACATAAGCCGGCGAGTATACACCAAATAAAGATCGCAGGTCTGCTATTGTGATCATAATCCTAAACCAGCCTTTATATGATGTTTTGGTCCATACTTCGGGTTATCAATACTTTATGTGACCCCGGATGCGATAAGTCGCCAAGGGAATTCTATTTTGTTTTATACACAGGATAAAGCAGGAAGAATTTTGACATCAAGGAAAGATCAACATAAGCTGGAAGCATATAACGATGGCGGCTTACGAAAGTATTAAGTGCCACAAACATGCGCGAAGGCATGACAAATTAAGAGATTTTTCGACCCTATTACAAGACTCCCCGAGTCTGAATAATGAAGCATCGTTTTTTGCAAGTTCATAACGCCTGCCGGTTCACGCCTTTGGTGGGCTTGATGGTTCCGGGTTATCCTTCTCCGCCTCTCTGTTGGTTGCTTTGTCCTGGAAGGTTGATGAGGCCCAGTCAATGCCACCTAAGGCTTCAAACTCAGCTCCATCATCTATTAAACCGGCTGTATCCACTTCAGGGGAAAATGTATGCTTACGAGTTGGAGGGATCAGGCTGACTAGATCATATGGAGTGATTGGAATTCTCCAGTTCTCGCTGTCATAGCCCGGAGTGTATTTGGAGAGGTCAGTATCGTTCCCAATAAGGGTATGCACGAGACGTATGACTTTGACGCAGGCGGTGAAATCATGATCATCAAATCTGGTACCATCCTCCTCCAGACTCGGGTATCCAAGAGCAAGGTCGGCCGGGTCTAGTTCGGAATCCATGCTTTTGCCCGGCTCAAAGGCGGCTCGGCCCGGCTCTTGAAGATGCCGCCTTAAACTGGATCCGCTAAGGTAGCACAATGAGACACTTCAAAGACGTCTTGCAGAAGGTGAGGAGTGGTATTTGATAAGGCTACAACAGCCAGAGCACGCTATGACCCGGTGTACAGCTGCTCCACCAGAGTGTAAACCGCCTTAAGTTTGATCAGTATGTTCTGCTTGAGGTTGGTGCTCCTGGGGCCTGTGTGTTCACAAACATAAAAGTAAGCCGGAGTTAACAATAAACGGCAATAATCAAGGGAAGGATTGCAATGTTTGGAGTTATGAACAATAGCTTACCGAAGATGGCTGAGACCATTTGAGATATATGACGCTTTAAGTCGGACAACTGGGTTGTTGCTTCTGCAAGTGAAGCCTCTGCCGACTTAGCCCGGGTCATTAGTGCAGCCTTCTCATCAGCCCAGATTTTCTTCTCTGACTCAAAATTCTTCTTCAACTTCTCTTGTTCAGAGATGCTGAATTCAAATTTGGAGTTGGCTTTTTGAGTTTCAAGCTCTTGAGTTGTCATACGGCTCTTCAGGTCTGCAATTTTTGATTCAAATTGACTTATGGTGACCTACATTGATACCGAGTTATGGTAAGAATCATGGTAAGATATATTAAGTCCCAAGCACTTTACAAGTAAAGATACTTGACACTTGGGGGCTAATGGTTATGCATATTAAGTCTCAAGCACTTTACAAGTAAAGATAATTGACACTTGGGGGCTAATGTGTATCGCAAGTTAAAAATTATCATGCTATAACCGGGTTAAATATATTCTCTTTAAACCGGAGATATCAACAGTAAACAGATTTCTAAGTCTACAACATATTTATTCATAAGCAGTAGACTTGGGGGCTGCTACGGTAAGTAAGATTCAGGAAAACAGTATAAGTTATACCTCAGATTTGTGCTGTATTTGTTTCACCATGTCAATTTCCAGGTCACGGCTATTATGCACTTGATTCAGATAGCCCGAGACTATATCACCAATGCTTAGGTGAGTATAATCAGTAATGTCCTGCTTGGCCTTTCGGCATTCGACAAGTTCTTCCTTGGCTGTACATTTGGCAAGGACAATAGGCCGCCCCGGTTCAATAAACTGGGGTTTCAACACTTCAACTTCCGGGTCAGTTGTTTTGACCGGGCTAGGAGCTTCCGGGTTATCAGAACTATTGATAGTATCTTGGCAAAGGGTCGAGGTTGGCACGGAATGTCGAAGCTTGATTCAAAGCGGTGATGGGTGGAGCTAGTTGGAGCAGACATATCAGGCGCCGGTTCAGCTACAATAGGGTCTTGAGACGGCTTATTCTTCTTTTCCCTCTTGCTGGGTTTCACTTGCATACAGTCGACAAAGGTAGAAGGATGAATACTAAAGCATGAGTAAGGTAAAGCCTAAAAGTGGCGGGTTCTGATGCGGGAGCAGTTTTGAAAGCCGGCATGTTTGATTGCATGGACTCGCCGGAGGAAGGAGAGGTATCCTGATAATTGGAGTCAGATGAATTGAGAGGTTGGCGAATTAAACCCGCCAAAGGAAAAATAGAACGCAAATAGGAGATAACCTCAGTCCGACGCTTCCTAGTTATGTCGGGTAAGCCGGAGGAGAGTTCTGCATCCTTGCTGGTCCGGGTCTGCCTCCGGCTTTCAAACTGTTGTTGCTTCAAAAGAAATTGAGGATCTTGATAAGTGAGAGGATGTGAAAATCTTACTTTCCGGGTCACCTTTCGGATTTTTTGCTTGGGCAAAGACTCTGAGTCGGAGGAAATTATAGTTACCTCTTCGCCAACTGCTTGGCTGTGCCCCGTATCCTCCTGAAAGGATGAAATATCAATAAAGTAATGACAAAGGAGTTAAGATAATCAGGGTTTACCTCTTCATCATCCGAAGAAGTGTCATCCAATTTGAGTAAATCGGAAGCGTTGGGTCTCTTCTTCTTTGAAGTTCCCGTTTTGGCAGCTTTCCTTTCGGTCTTCTTGGCTGTCCTGGCTTGTTTGGCAGCCTCATGGTCATACTGGACCTTCCAAAAATTGTCATCGGCCTGTGAAAAAAGATAAGAAATTATGAGTACAAGTAAGGTGTGACAAGGCTAGGAGTATTTATTAAGGTTGATGACTTACTGCAGGGGTCGGGTTCTTCTTACAGAAGGGAAGTAAGCCTAAGGCGTTGCTAGTTACTGTGCCCTCCTCCAGCAGTGACTGGGTTGTAGCTTCCACCACATCATCTGGTAAGTCGTCAGGGCTATGACGTAGTGGATCATCCTTTTCGCCTGAATATGTACACATTAAGCCGGGACGGCGGCTTAACGGAAGTACTCGCCAAGCGACCCAAACTCGGACCAGATCAATGCCATTCAGGCCATTTCCCAAAAGAGCTTTGATCCTTTTAATGGTGGGATTAAGAGGCAGACGCTCAATAGCAGTTAGCTTGTCCGCCAGCGGATGGTTGGACTCAAGGCGCAGAGCGCGGAAGCCGGGCAAAGGGCTTTCATTAGCCGGGGAAGTGTCCTGGCAATAGAACCACGTCTGATTCCAATCTTTCGGATGACTCGGCGATTCAGAGAAGGAAAAAGCGTCTCTCCGCCGCTGAATTGAGATACCGCCAAGTTCAAGACTGGGACCGTTGGCACGTTTATTCTGCCGGTTCAAGTAGAAAAGCTCTCTGAACAAAAGCAGATTTGGCTCCTCTCCCAGGTACACCTCGCAGAAGACTTGGAAATTGCAGATATTTGACACGGAATTGGGTCCAATGTCTTGAGGCCTAAGGTCAAAGAAATTCAAAACCTCACTGAAGAATTTTGAGCCGGGAGGGGCAAATCCCCGGCTCATGTGATCCGTAAAAATTACTAATTCCCCTTCTTTGGGTGGAGGCCTTTCTTCAGACGGGCCAGGGGCACGATAAGACATGACCTCCTTCTTAGGCAGATGGCCAGACTTCACAAATTCAGCTAGTTTGCTCCTCGTGACTGTGGATGGGACCCAATTACAGGTCACATGAGCCTTGGACGCTTTAGGTGCCATGAAAAAATTGAGGCCTATGACAAAAATAAAGAGGATCCGACTCAAATTTAACCCGGAGGAAAATATTTAAAACTACTCATGATGGCGGCTTAAGGAGGGGCCTAATGATATATGGATAACTATGCGATAAATATTAAGCCGCTACAGGTATCAATGAGCGGTTAAACATATTCGACAGAGGCAGTTCTTTCACTTCCGGGTGAAACAAACAAGTTTCACAAGTTGCTGTTGTTATTTTGGATCAAACAGACATTCACACAAGAAAAATTCTAGACCTAAAAAAATGGTGCGGAGAAGTTCATACGTTCTACTGAGGATTCCTACAAAGAAAGAAGATCTGCTACTACTAAAAATGGATGCGGAACAACAACCGCATGAGATCTACGTTATTACTAGATCAAACGAGCTACGGCAGAGGCAAGTGCAGGAGCTAGGATGAACGATGAACTGTACAGAAGAACATACTAGCCCTAGCATAGATCTATGGCGCAGAAAGGGGAAACACTTACTGCGGAAGATCTGCGGAGGAGGGAAGCTGCCGTTCTCTGGTCAACTTCAGGTCGATGCAGTGGCCAAGCTCGACGGAGACGAGGTGCGCTGTGGCGACGGCGGCGGAGCTCCAGTGACAGATGGGGGCAAGAGAAAGAAGATGCGTAACAGGAAGAATGAATGAAGACCTAGTCGGGGCTATTTATAAGGAAGGGCCACTAAAGAGCGCGAGAAACGAGCAGATAAAAGTTATTATCCAGTGGCCCCGACGCCTCGGTTTTCGGAACAGTCAGTAAAGGCAAAGATCTGTTGGAGGATACGATGAAATAAAGAATGAATTTAAGTAAGGATGATGTCACAGCGGGTTAACACGAATCCAACAGATGACGTCATGGCGGGTTAAAGAAAACCTTTGTATAGCCGGAAGACTGAAGATTTACTTCTTAAGGTATTTTAAGATTGACATGAACAGGTTCAAATCAATCTGGGGCCTAATGTTGGGGATATAACTATTTGTGTAAACCGCCCAGGAGGGGCCGGGTTATACAAAGAAGACTCGCCAGATTGGAGCCTGTAATCAAGCGTGAAGATGGTGGTTCAATAAAGGGCTTAAGGCCCACAGGCGACTTAAGGACCGTTGTAGTAAACCGCCACCATGGCGTGACTTGTATCATAAGGTAGATTTGGCTAGTCACCGAGCCGGACACTGTTTATAAGCCGGTCGGGACTCTGTAAGCCGCAGGGCGTCAACCCATGTATATAAGGGGACGACCTGCGGCGGCTTAGGGGTAAGAAACAACTCATCGAGAGCCGGGCATAGCGTATCTCGCTCCCTAGTCATCGAAACACCAAGCAATACCAACCCAACTAGACGTAGGCCTTCCTTCACCGCAAGGGGCCGAACTAGTATAAACCTCTCGTGTCCTTTGTCCTGATTAACCCCTTTAAGCTTCCTAGTCGCGATGGCTCCACAACTAAGTCCTTGCAAGAGGACATCTGCCATGACAATTCCACGACAACCACCAAATCTTTGTCAAACATCCAGGGGCCGTCCTCCAGCACCTTCCGTTTCCCCGATTCCTGGAAGAACGTGAACACGAACTTGTTGTCACCGGCTTCTTTGCAATCAATCCCTTTGATGGGACACCAAACTTTTCCCAGCGACAGGCAGATCGCATCAGGGTGCGCCAGCCGCTTCGACAGGATCTTCCCCACCGCATTCATCTCTACACTCTTCCCCTTCTCCTTTGATGAGATCCTGATCTTCACCCCCTTCCTCTCCTCTTCCGACAGTCTCAAACCCTTCATCATCCCTGCAACTCCCTCCATCGCCCCCGCCATCAACCGCCGCTGGTTCCTCCGCCTAGGTTGGTGTTTTACGACTGCATGCCCTAGGGAACACACAGAAGGCTTGGGTGGAAGGGACGCAGGCGCTCGCAGGGGAGAATCGAACTCGAGCCCGGACGAACGACTGGATCACGCGAGGTTGGATCACCAGATCGGCCGCCGAAACCCTACTTTCGTCGCCCCCGGAATCGCCGGATGTAAAAGCAGACACCGCCCACCAAACGGGGCGGACCCTGATGATATTAGAGAAACGGAAACCTCCAATCTTTGCTGAAGAGGAGGCTGGTCCTAGTAAGAAAAAGAAGAAACGAAAACGTTAGACAATAAAGCAGACACAATGCAATGCAAAAATGTTGGTGAAGCTGATGGATGGGCGATGGGAGGTGACGCACTTTGTTCGTGAGCACAATCATCCACTGGTGAACAAACCTTTGTTTTCCAAATACTTGAGATCCCACCAAGGCATCTCTCCAGATGAAAAGGAGTTTTTGCGCATCTTGTATAACTGCAACTTGACTACAGGTGTGTGTCTATATCCCTTACAGAATTAAGTTTCCCTCTAGGCAGTCCAGTGTGCAACTATTATGGTACTGGTGTGCAACTAAAATGCCTGAAGTGTGCAACTAGATTACCTTCACTGTGCAACTACATGATGTTCCTGTGCAACTAGATAACCTTCACTATGCAATGATACGTCTCCAACGTATCTATAATTTTTGATTGCTCCATGCTACTTTATCTATTGTTTTGGACTATAATGGGCTTTATTTTCCACTTTTATATTATTTTTGGGACTAACCTCTTAACGGAGGCCCAGCCTGTAATTGCTGTTTTTTGCCTTTTTGGTGTTTGAAGAAAAAGAATATCAAACGGAGTCCAAACGGAATGAAACCTTGAGCGTGATTTTCTCACGAGCGTGATCCAGAGACTTGGACCCTCGCCAAGGAACATCGGAGGCGGTCACGTGGGTGGGGGGCGCCCCCTAGGGCGCGCCCCCTGCCTCGTGGGCCCCCTGATGCTCCACCGACGTACTCCTTCCTCCTATATATACCTACCTACCCCAAACGATCAGAACAGGAGCCAAAAACCTAATTCCATCGCCGCAACTTCCTATATCCACGAGATCCCATCTTGGGGCCTGTTCCGGAGCTCCGCCGGAGGGGGAATCCACCATGGAGGGCTTCTACATCAACACCATAGCCTCTCCGATGAAGTGTGAGTAGTTTACTTCAGACCTTCGGGTCCATAGCTAGTAGCTAGATGGCTTCTTCTCTCTTTCTGGATCTCAATACAATGTTCTCCCCCTCTCTCGTGGAGATATATTTGATGTAATCTTCTTTTTGCGGTGTGTTTGTTGAGACTGATGAATTGTGGGTTTATGATCCAACTTATCTATGAATAATATTTGAATCTTCTCTGAATTATTTTATGTATGATTGCGTTGTCTTTGCCAGTCTCTTCGAATTATCCGTTTGGTTTGGCCAACTAGATTGGTAGTTCTTGCAATGGGAGAAGTGCATGGCTTTGGGTTCAATCTTGCGGTGTCCTTACCAAGTGACAGAAAGGGTTGCAAGGCACGTATTGTATTGTTGCCATCGAGGATAACAAGATGGGGTATTTATCATATTGCATGAATTTATTCCTCTACATCATGTCATCTTGCTTAAGGCGTTACTCTGTTTTTAACTTAATACTCTAGATGCATGCTGGATAGCGGTCGATGAGTGGAGTAATAGTAGTAGATGCAGAATCGTTTCGATCTACTTGTCTCGGACGTGATGCCTATATACATGATCATACCTAGATATACTCATAACTATGCTCAATTCTGTTAATTTTCAACAGTAATTTGTTCACCCACTGTAGAATACTTATGCTCTTGAGAGAAGCCACTAGTGAAACCTATGGCCCCCGGGTCTATTCTCATCATATCAATCTCCATCACTCGAATACTTGCTTTGTTTTTACTTTGCTTTTTTACTTTTTGCTTTGCATATCTATACCAAAAATACCAAAAATATTATCTCTATCAGTTCTCACTCTCGTAAGTGACCGTGAAGGGATTGACAACCCCTAATCGCGTTGGTTGCGAGAAGCTATCGTTTTGTGCAGGTACGAGGGACTTGTGCGTGGCCTCCTACTGGATTGATACCTTGGTTCTCAAAAACTGAGGGAAATACTTACGCTCTTGTGCTGCATCATCCTCTCCTCTTCGGGAAAACCAGCATAAGCTCAAGGCGTAGCAAGAAGGATTTCGGCGCCGTTGTCGGGAGTCTACATAAAATTCAACATACCAAGTACCCATCACAATCCCTATCTCTCGCATTACATTATTTGCCATTTGCCTCTCGTTTTCTTCTCCCCCACTTGACCCTTGCCGTTTTATTCACCCTCTCTTTCCCAATCTCCTCCTCTTTTTCCCGTTGCCTTTTGTTTGCTCGTGTGTTGGATTGCTTGCTTGTCGCTATGTCTGAAATTGGGGAAATTATCGCCGACATGGGCGATAATAATATGGAAAATTCTGAAGCTCCTGCTGAAGAATCCCCTACCTATCACACAAAAAGATTTTGAATCGGTAGTGGTAATATTATTGGAAAAGGAGTTATTCAAGATTTCTTTACTTGTGCTGGTGCTTGACCCTCTATGGGTGGTTCTATTCTCCATAGAAATAGTAGTCTTGCGGACGCTATTGCCATGCTTATCGTCGAACTTGAAAGGCAATTTATGCATATGCACCCTTCTATACAAAGAATTTTCCTAGAATTTTCTAATATTGAACACTCCTCATTAAGCGTGCGCTACTATCTTTTGGCTCATGAATTCAGATTTATAATAAAAGAAGCCAAAGAAATCTTTGCGCATTATAGGGTGGACGTTCGCCGTCCTCCCATAGAATCTATCCTTTTTGATCAAGAAGAAATAATGCGTTTTCAATCTATCGACTATGTTGCTTTCAATGAAAATCTTAGAAAAAAGTGCCTACAAATATTTTAATTGATAGTATCTCTGAGCTTAATGATGATTTTGCTATTCAAAATAATGAGCTAGGATGCTCTCTTGAGTATAGGCTCACAAAGTTCTGTCAAAAGAATGCTTATAATGATGAATTGGTTGTGCAATATGAAGGGCCGAAAGAGGAACCTATACCTCCTAAAATTGATCTTGGGGACTTTTGTCCTATTAAATTTAGCCCTTTTGATTACTTTTGCTTGCCTCAAAGAAAACTTGCTGCCGAACGTAGAGAATATAAAATGAGTTTCACCGATCTATCTTATTACTACGACACTACCTAGATCTATCCTCGCTTTTATGCCTAGCTAGGGGCGTTAAACGGTAGCGCTTGTTGGGAGGCAACCAAATTTTATTTTTAGTTTTTTTGTTTTTGCTTCTGTTTAGGAATAAATAATCCATCTATCCTCTGTTTATATGTGGTTTTATCTTTTAATTAGTGTTTGTGCCAAGTTAAACCTACTGGATCTTCTTGGATGATAGTTATTTGATCTTGCTGTAATTTCCAGAAACTTTGCGCTCAGTGCCTGAATTGTTAAAAATCACCAGAACGCGATAAAAATACTGATTCAAATTGCTGCTGATCAATAAACAAATTGTCCAGGTCTTCTAATTTTGGTAGAATTTTTTCAGTTCGAGAAGTTTGCGTTAGTTACAGATTACTACAGACTGTTCTGTTTTTGACAGATTCTGTTTTGCGTGTGTTGTTTGCTTATTTTGATGAATCTATGGATAGTAAAATAGTTTATGATCCATAGAGAAGTTGGAATACAGTAGGTTTAGCACCAATATAAATAAATAATGATTTCATTACAGTACCTTAAAGTAGTCTTTTGTTTTCTTTCTCTAACGGAGCTCACGAGATTTCTATTGAGTTTTGTGTTGTGAAGTTTTCAAGTTTTGGGTGAATTCTTTTGATGGATTATGGAACAAGGAGTGGCAAGAGCCTAAGCTTGGGGATGCCCATGGCACCCCCAAGATAATCCAAGGACACCAAAAAGTCAAAGATTGGGGATGCCGGAAGGCATCCCTCTTTAAATCCACTTCCATCGGTAATTTACTTGGAGCTATATTTTTATTCACCACATGATATGTGTTTTGCTTGGGCGTCTTGTATTATTTGCGTCTTTGCTTGTTAGTTTACCACAATCATCCTTGCTGTACGCACCTTTTGAGAGAGCCATACATGAATTGGAATTTGATAGAATACTCTATGTGCTTCACTTATATCTTTTGAGCTTGATAGTTTTGCTCATAGTGCTTCACTTACATCTTTTGAGCGTGATAATTTTTCTCTAGTGCTTCACTTAGATCTTTTAGAGCACGGTGGTGGATTTGTTTTAAAGAAACTTGATCTCTCATGCTTCACTTAGATTATTTTGAGAGTCGTTAATAGCATGGTAATTTGCTTAATGTTAATATACTTGGTATTCAAGATATGTGAAACTTTCTTTTGAGTCGTTGAATACTAAGATAAGTTTGATGCTTGATAATTGTTTTGAGATATGAAGATGATGATATTAGAGTCATGCTAGTTGAGTAGTTGTGAATTTGAAGAATACTTGTGTTAAAGTTTGTGATTCCCGTAGCATGCACGTATGGTGAACCGTTATGTGATGAACTCGGAGCATGATTATTTATTGATTGTCTTCCTTATGAGTGGCGGTCGGGGACGAGCGATGGTCTTTTCCTACCAATCTATCCCCCTAGGAGCATGCACGTAATACTTTGCTTTGATAACTTCTAGATTTTTGCAATAAGTATATGAGTTCTTTATGACTAATGTTGAGTCCATGGATTATACGCACTTTTTCCCATCCTTCCACCGTTGCTAGCCTCTCTAAATATTGCGCACCTTTCGCCGGTATCATACACCCACCATATACCTTCCTCAAAACAGCAACCATACCTACCTATCATGGCATTTCCATAGCGATTCCGAGATATATTGCCATGCAACTTTCCACCATTCCGTTTATTATGACACGCTCCATCATTGTCATATTGCTAGCATGATCATGTAGTTGACATCGTATTTGTGGCAAAGCCATCGTTCATAATTCTTTCATACATGTCACTCATGAATCATTGCATATCCCGGTACACCGCCGGAGGCATTCATATAGAGTCATATTTTGTTCTAAGTATCGAGTTGTAATTCTTGAGTTGTAAGAAAAATAAAAGTGTGATGATCATCATTATTAGAGCATTGTCCCAAGTGAGGAAAGGATGATGGAGACCATGATTCCCCCACAAGTCGGGATGAGACTCCGGACAAAAATAAAAAAAAAATAAAAAAATAAAAAAAGAGGCCATAAAAAAAGAGAAAAGGCCCAAATAAAAAAATGAGAGAAAAAGAGAGAAGGGACAATGTTACTATCCTTTTACCACACTTGTGCTTCAAAGTAGCACCATGATCTTCATGATAGAGAGTCTCTCATTTTGTCACTTTCATATACTAGTGGGAATTTTTCATTATAGAACTTGGCTTGTATATTCCAATGATGGGCTTCCTCAAATGGCCTAGGTCTTCATGAGCAAACGAGTTGGATGCACACCCACTTAGTTTCTTTTGTTGAGCTTTCATATACTTATAGCTCTAGTGCATCCGTTGCATGGCAATCCCTACTCACTCACATTGATATCTATTGATGGGCATCTCCATAGCCCGTTGATACGCCTAGTTGATGTGAGACTATCTTCCCTCTTTTTTGTCTTCTCCACAACCACCGTTCTATTCCACCTATAGTGCTATATCCATGGCTCACGCTCATGTATTGCGTGAAGATTGAAAAAGTTTTGAAAATGTTAAAGTATGAAACAATTGCTTGGCTTGTCATCGGGACTGTGCATGATTTAAATACTTTGTGTGGGGAAGATGGAGCATAGCCATACTATATGATTTTGTAGGGATAACTTTCTTTGGCCATGTTATTTTGAGAAGACATAATTGCTTAGTTAGTATGCTTGAAGTATTATTATTTTTATGTCAATATGAACTTTTGTCTTGAATCTTTCGGATCTGAATATTCATACCATGATTAAGAAGATTTACATTGAAATTATGCCAAAGTATCACTCCGCATCAAAATTATCTTTTATCATTTACCTACTCGAGGACGAGCAGGAATTAAGCTTGGTGATGCGATCGTCTCCAACGTATCTATAATTTTGATTGCTCCATGCTACTTTATCTACTGTTTTGGACTATAATGGGCTTTATTTTCCACTTTTATATTATTTTGGGACTAACCTATTAACCGGAGGCCCAGCCCTGAATTGCTGTTTTTTTGCCTTTTTGGTGTTTGAAGAAAGCAGAATATCAAACGGAGTCCAAATGGAATGAAACCTTCGGAAACATGATTTTCTCACCGAACGTGATCCAGGAGACTTGGACCCTACGCCAAGGAACATCGTAGGCGGTCACGAGGGTGGGGGCGTGCCTCCCCTAGGGCGCACCCCCTGCCTCATGGGCCCCCTGATACTCCACCGACGTACTCATTCCTCCTATATATACCTACGTACCCCCAAACGATCAGAAAAGGAGCCAAAAACCTAATTCCACCACCGCAACTTCCTGTATCCACGAGATCCCATCTTGGGGCCTGTTCCGGAGCTCTGCCGAAGGGGGCATCCACCACGGAGGGCTTCTACATCAACACCATAGCCTCTCCGACGAAGTGTGAGTAGTTTACTTCACACCTTCGGGTCCATAGCTAGTAGCTAGATGGCTTCTTCTCTCTTTTTGGATCTCAATACAATGTTATCCCCCTCTCTCGTGGAGATCTATTCGATGTAATCTTCTTTTTGTGATGTGTTTGTTGAGACCGATGAATTGTGGGTTTATGATCCAGCTTATCTATGAATAATATTTGAATCTTCTCTGAATTCTTTTATGTATGATTGATTTATCTTTGCAAGTCTCTTCGAATTATCCGTTTGGTTTGGCCAACTAGATTGGTATTTCTTGCAATGGGAGAAGTGCATGGCTTTGGGTTTAATCTTGCGGTGTCCTTACCCAGTGACAGAAAGGGTTGCAAGGCACGTATTGTATTGTTGCCATCGAGGATAACAAGATGGGGTATTTATCATGTTGCATGAATTTATTCCTCTACATCATGTCATCTTGCTTAAGGCTTTACTCTGTTTTTAACTTAATACTCTAGATGCATGTTGGATAGCGGTCGATGAGTGGAGTAATAGTAGTAGATGCAGAATCGTTTCGATCTACTTGTCTCGGACGTGATGCCTATATACATGATCATACCTAGATATACTCATAACTATGCTCAATTCTGTCAATTGCTCAAGAGTAATTTGTTCACCCACCGTAGAATACTTATGCTCTTGAGAGAAGCCACTAGTGAAACCTATGGCCCCCGGGTCTATTCTCATCATATCAATCTCCATCACTTTAATACTTGCTTTTTTTACTTTGCTTTTTACTTTTTGCTTTGCATCTCTATACCAAAAATACCAAAAATATTATCTCTACCAGATCTCACTCTCGTAAGTGACCGTGAAGGGATTGACAACCCCTAACCGCGTTGGTTGCGAGTAGCTATTGTTTTGTGCAGGTACGAGGGACTTGTGCGTGGCCTCCTACTGGATTGATACCTTGGTTCTCAAAAACCGAGGGAAATACTTACGCTACTGTGCTGCATCATCTTCTCCTCTTCGGGGAAAACCAACGCAAGCTCAAGACGTAGCATGCAACTACATAATGTCATGTGTACAAAATGAAAAGAGGTGCAGCTGGTTGTCCATTTCCTGCAACTGTCTTCTGTGCCAACACATGTCATATTACTGTGTAGCTGGATATTTGCATTCGTGCAACTAAAAAAAGAGATATTGTTTCTTTTTGTATTATGCAGTACGTATGATGCATGTAATGGCAGAGTTCTATGGATCTGAGATGATGGTGCCGTTCGGACCAAAGGCAATAACAAATCTGTGTACAAGTTTCTGTAGAGATGACACAAAGGAGGATGACATGATTGAGACAGTTGCGCACTTCAAGGATATACAAAAAACTGATCCAGACTTCTTCTATAAGGTAAAATATGATGAAGAGGACAGAGTTGTCAACATATTCTGGGTGGATGACTCAGCTCGAAAAGCTTATGTGGAGGCATACCACGATTGCATATTGTTTGACACCACCTACATGACCAACATGTACAATATGCCATTTGTGCCCTTCATCGGAATAAACCCGCATGGCCAATCTTTCATGCTGGGTTGCGCGTTTGTGAGGCAGGAGTTGGCATCAAGCTTTGATTAGGTCGTCCGAGCATTCCTAGAGGCTATGGATGGCAAATCTCCTGACAACTTCATAACCGATCAGGATGGTGCAATGAGGCAGTCAATACAGAGCCTCTTTCCATCCACAGTGCACTGCTATGGTCGATGGTACATCATGAAAAAGGCTCAAGAAAAAGTTGGTTGGCTGTTGTGCCGAAATCCAGGGCTCTCTGATGATTTCAACTATTGTGTTTACTTCAGCTTCACTATAGACGAGTTTGAGCAGAATTGGGCTGGGTTAATGATGAAGTACGAGGCTATGACACACACACACACACACACACACACACACACACACACACACACACACACACACTTTGAGAAGTTGTACGAATACAGGTCAACTTGGGTGCCGTGCTACTTCAAACATAGGTTCTTCCCCTTCCTGCAGTGTACACAGCGTAGTGAGGGGTTCAACGCCGTCCTAAAAAGATACGTGAACCCACACAATTCAATGCTGAACTTCGTCAAGCAATATGAAAAAATTCAGAACCACATCCTTGCCAAGGAAGTCTGCAATGATTACAGGACAGAACACCTTGATATTGAGCTATGGTCCAACTTCCCAATAGAGAGGCAAGCTTACGAAACCTATAATAGGGACCTTTACCGCAAGTTCAGAGAAGAGTTTGTGTTGATTGGACGTTATAATGCGTTCCTAGTTGGTGCTGACCTTTTTGAGCTCAGACCGAACCAGGAATTTGTTGCCAAATATGGTTCTCGAAACTAATTGGTGCAGGCAAGGGTGGGGGAGGGTTCCTATTTGTGTGAGTTCTGCAAAATGGACAAGGACGGCATGCTCTGTTGCCACATCCTCAAGGTGTTCACCCATCTTGAAGTTGATGTCATACCGGAAAGGTACATGCTAAGATGATGGACACCTACTGCTGTCCCTAGTGCACCAGGGACCGGGTATGAGCAACCAGATGAAATGCCTCCTCAATCAAAGAAGCAGATAAGGGAGAGAAACATGATATACGATTTTCAGAAACTAGCCAAGTTTGCAAGTGGCTATGATGCAGCACAGGAAACTGTATACAAGCATATGCACGGAGCACGTACCGAGATCGGCCACCTAAACAAGTCCAAGAAAAAGAAAAAACCGGCTGATGCTACTGGTCCATCAGATGATGGCAACCCTCAAGGACCTCCTCCACCTCCAGGCCCTAAATGGCATGCTCTGCCACCTCCTCCCCCGCCTAGCCCAACAAGCAGTGCCCCGCGTCGTCCTCCCAATGGCTCTATAGGCAGCACTCAGGGGGTCATCATCCAGGTAATTACCTGCCCCAACTCCCCATCTAACTAGGTGTGTCACTTCAGTTGCACACATCATGGTGCCCAGTTGCACAGAACAGGCTACCCAGTTGCGCACTTTGTGTTAGTTCGAGCATCAAGATAAACAACTAACTTGTTTTACCTGTTCTGGCTATAGGTGATGGCAACCCTCGAGGACCTCCTCCACCTCCAGGCCCTACACGGCATGCTCCGCCACCTCCTCCCCCGCCTGGCCCAACAAGCAGGGCCCCGCGTGCTCCTCCCAATGGCCCTACAGGGAGTACTCACGGGGCTCACCACCCATGTAATTACCTGCCACAAATCCCCATGCAACTAGGTGTGTGACTTCAATTGCACACATCATGGTGCCCAGTTGCACAGAACAGGTTACCCAGTTGCACGCGCTATGTTAGTTCGAGCATCAAGATAAAAAAAACTAACTTGCTTTTCCTGTTCTGGCTATAGGTGATTACCATCCAAGTGCCATGACGAGCCGTGCTACTATAGTTTTTTTAACTTAACTTGCACACATCAACCAGTTAGTTGCATAGCATGGGCTGTGTGGTTGCAGATAACATCAGACCTGGTTGCGCAAAAAAATACTAAACATTTTTATATGATTATTCCACAGGTGATCGAACACAACCTCATGATGGTCTAGCGCCCACACACACTTGTCCTACTGCCCCGTTGGAGGCTACATCCCCTGCACAAGCCACTGGTGATTTTGTGCCCAGGGATCCTCCAAGGTCTACTACGAAGTGTAGGGCGAAGAGTCGATGGTACAAATCGGCACTGCAGCTACACCCAAAGAAGAAAAACAAATGGAGCCAGTGCCAATCTACAGAGCACACTGCCAGTGTGTGTCCACTCAGGCTGCTGTGATTCTCTTTCATCGTTTGTATCTTTGTGACAAAAAGGAAAAGAATGATGGTTTTTGAGAAATGTTGGGACCAAATGGACACATTCAGCATCTATGCTTTCTCTTCTAATTTGTTTTCCTTGAATTAGTTCATGCACTGTGTAAAAATGGTTGCTATTTGTGCCTTGTTGGCAAATGGTTAAATATTTAGTTGTTGAACAATTGTATGTCCAGTGCTCGTAATGTGTCAACAAAAGTGATGATATTGAGTTGCAAACGGAATTACTACTAGTGTGCAACTACAAAATCTTCTCAAAAATTGTGCAAACTAGCAACTTCCTCCATGGGGCAAAGAAAGAAAAGAGTACTGATCTAGTCCTTGTCGTGTCGGAGCAACTTCCTCCATGGGGCGGAGTTGTGCGGGCTGGTGACCCAATCATATGCCAGCTTCTTCCTGATGTTGAGTACTTCCTTGGGTTCGTAGTTGGGCAGTTGGCTACCGTTCCACTCAGTGGCATTAAGCAGTGTGAACAACCCACACTCATTAATGCGGTGGGCAAAAAATAAAATTTGTCACAAAAATTTAAAACCAAAAAATATAATGTACTCTGTGAAACTGTGCAACTACTAATGTGCCAGTGTGCAACTACTTATGTGCCATTGTGCAACTGACTAGATAATCCATGAGAAACTCATAAAAATGAAAAACAGATTGCAAACTAGTTCCGTGTCTTAAAAAACTAAAGATTGCACATGTAGAAAAATTTAAAAACTACAAATTGATGTTAAAAAATTGAGAAGAATGACATGCTTATTGTCTTACTTGCCGAGCTGCTTCGGTACGTCAATGTCAATAATATGGAATTGCTCGATGCTGAACTTTGGGCAATGCTTCCTCCATAGCTGGCGTAGTGCCCCCGCGATGGTAGAGGCGGTGTTCATCAGCTCAATGTTGTCCAGCTTCCTGTTTGAATCAAGAACTTCGAAGCATCCGTCCCTCAAGTCAACATTGAAGACCCAATAATGCCTCCCTCCCTCTTTATCATTTATATCAGCACACTCGAGCACTGGCAGCATGACCTGCACGCGTGAACGATTCAGACATAGATACATGTTGTAGGTAAGAAAAATAGTAAAGACTTGGTGAAGTTAAAACAGGTTGTCAGAAAGTATTTGCCAACTAAAAGATGTGTCATGTGCAACTGAACAAGTTATGAGTGCCAACTAAGAGATGGATCATGTGGGCACAACACTCACCAAGTCTTGCTTGTCGAGACGGTTCTTGTAATCAAACTTCTTGTTTATCTCATTCACATTGTGGATCCCTTGCTGTAAATTGGTCTGCAGAGATTATAAGCATGCCTCAAACTCCTTACTAGATGAAAGGACCCCCTGAATTGGTAAACAAAAGTGCTACAGAAAAAGAAGAGGGGAAAAAGGTTTTGAAAACACTTACAGAAAAACTCAGTGGCATAACGACCTTCTTTGACCCTTCTGGTAAGTTATCCATGATGTGTAAGATTCCAGTCTCAATAACAAGTCTTGACAGCCATTGAACTAGCTTCATGGAATCAACTAACTCCTTTAAAGAAATGTAGAAAGCACCATACCTGATTACCTCAGGGCTGAATTTTTTTAAAGAAAATAAAAAGACAAGTTAGCTTGAAAGGTCACAACAACAACAACAAAATGTATATGAAATTAAAACAAAACAGTGTGCAACTAAAATCCCTGTTCTGTGCAACATGCTCTGCTTTCTGTGCAACTAAGTGGGTGGTCCTGTGCAACTGAAAAAGATATGTATGTAGGTTGTGGGGAGTTGGTTTACCTGGTAGCCTCATTTTTTTCTCCTGGGTGATGCCTGACCCAATACATGAAGGCAGTGTAAAGCTTGTTGACTGCCTCATTGGAGTTGAACATCTTCTTCTTGTTGTAGTCAATGAATGGAGACATTTGAGATGCTGCGGGCCTTATTACCCTCCTCTGTCTTCATGCAACAGGTGGTTCTGACGAACTACTCGTGCCAACTGCTGGTTCTGCGCATATCGGGGTGTGGTAACTGTCTGGTGATCCAACATCTGGCTCTTGAACTATTGCCTTGCAAGCATCAGCATCAGCGCATCCTTCGCTCACAGCTGTTGGGTCCAACTCACCCTCATCTGTGAAAACCACACCGGCTTCCGTTGTTTGTGCTGCTGGAGCAGGTGCTGGAGCATCACCATCTATGCCAAGGTCAAAAGATGATGCATCGCAGAACCCGTCACCATGATAGCTCCAAGAGTTTGATCTGTGTATGGGCTCAAGGCCTAGGGCATCTCCTTGCGGCACATGCACAGGTGCATCATTCGCTGACTTGGTTCACAATAGTGTTGTAGTTGGCGGCCTTGGAGGCTTGCACCTGCTTACAATGTTGAAGACATCCTCTTATGTTATTGAGTGCTGAAAGTCAGCTCTGGGTGATGCAGGCTTGCTTGGCTGCTGTGTGATACGTCTCCAACGTATCTATAATTTTGATTGTTCCATGCTATTATATTATCTGTTTTGGATGTTTAATGGGCTTTAATATACTCTTTTATATTATTTTTGGGACTAACCTATTAACCAAAGGCCCAGTACAAATTGCTGTTTTGTTTGCCTATTTCAGTGTTTCGCAGAAAAGGAATATCAAACGGAATCCAAACAGAACGAAACCTTCGCAAGGATCTTTCTTGGAACAAACACAATCCATGAGACTTGGAGTGGAAGTCAGAGACGCAACGAGGCGGCCACGAGGCAGGAGGGCGCGCCCAGGGGGTAGGCGCGCCCCCCATCCTCGTGGGCCCCTCGTAGCTCCACCGACCTACTTCTTTCGCCTATATATACTCGTATACCCTAGAAACATCCAGGGGAGCCACGAAACCACTTTTCCACCGCCGCAACCTTCTGTACCCGTGAGATCCTATCTTGGGGCCTTTTCCGGCGATCTGTCGGAGGGGGATTCGATCATGGAGGGCTTCTACATCAACACCATAGCCTCTCCGATGATGTGTGAGTAGCTTACCACAGACCTTCGGGTCCATATGCATGATTTGATATCTTTGCAAGTCTCTTCGAATTATCGGTTAGGTTTGGCCTACTAGATTGATCTTTCTTGCAATGGGAGAAGTGCTTAGCTTTGGGTTCAATCTTGCGGTGCTCGATCCTAGTGACAGAAAGGGAACCGACACGTATTGTATTGTTGCCATCGAGGATAAAAAGATGGGGTTTATATCATATTGCTTGAGTTTATCCCTCTACATCATGTCATCTTGCCTAATGCGTTACTCTGTTCTTATGAACTTAATACTCTAGATGCATGCTGGATAGCGGTCGATGTGTGGAGTAATAGTAGTAGATGTAGAATCGTTTCGGTCTACTTGACACGGACGTGATGCCTATGTTCATGATCATGCCTAGATATTCTCATAACTATGCGCTTTTCTATCAATTGCTCGGCAGTAATTTGTTCACCCACCGTAATATATGCTATCTTGAGAGAAGCCACTAGTGAAACCTATGGCCCTCGGGTCTACTTTACATCATATAAGTTTCCAATCTATAATTCTAGTTTACTATTTATTTGCAATCTTTATTTTCCAATCTATACAACAAAAATACCAAAAATATTTATCTTATTATCTTTATTAGATCTCACTTTTGCAAGTGGTCGTGAAGGCATTGACAAGGTTCTTGATTGTTTGTGTAGGTACAAGGCGACTTGCGTGTAGTCTCCTACTGGATTGATATCTTGGTTCTCAAAAACTAAGGGAAATACTTACGCTACTTTGCTGCATCACCCTTTCCTCTTCAAGGGAAAACCAACGCATGCTCAAGAGGTAGCACTGTGTGGTAGCTCTTGGGGACAGCACTTTGGCAGTTTGATCACCTCCTTTCGTGTTTGGCAT
Source organism: Aegilops longissima (assembly GCA_021605205.1). Classification (NCBI taxonomy): domain Eukaryota; kingdom Viridiplantae; phylum Streptophyta; class Magnoliopsida; order Poales; family Poaceae; genus Aegilops; species Aegilops longissima. The sequence goes on along the minus strand of CM038680.1, from coordinate 370,834,765 downwards.
TGAAGTATCTATATGAGTTGGCACCTTGGGACTTGCAGTTGCAGTGGTGCCTTCCTGAGCAGCAGTGGTGGTTTTGACTGTGACCACACTGCTAGCTGACACATGAGTTGGTGCACTGGTATCTGCAGTTGGCATCTTTCCAGTCTGAGTTGGCAGCAACCTAGCAGAACTTGGCACCCCTGCATCAATTGCTGTGGCACATAGTTCTGTCTCGTCTCTGAACCCCACACCTTTTGTGCCCTATTCCCCTTTCTGCCCTTGGCAAACTTGACAATCTTTTGCTGCTTAGCTGGTTTAGGTGGGACTGCTGAAAGAGGAGTCTTCCCCTTGATCTGCTGAACTCCTGTGATGGTGGTTGGCTCTCTGCTCACTACAATTGGCATATCAGTTTGAACCACAGCTTCCTTGACCACATTTATTTCAGCATCTGCACTCACCATCTTCTCCTTGGTTTGAGGCAACTGCAAATTCTTCTTCATTGAAACTGCTTTGCACTTTTGGACCACGTGAGGGTTTACCACGGATGCTGCCTTGCTCTTGCTGCAGCTTATATCTTGAAGCTGCTTCAAATATTCCTTGTATTTTTTCTTTGAATGAACCCAGTCAAGACCCTTTCCTGCTTCCTCCATGTCAATTTGATTCTTTTCAGCCTCACTTGATAAGAACAGGCTCTGATCACTGGCAAAGTTGATGTTCTCACACATCTCTTGGCCACTAAAATCTGGCACGGGAAAGGTGGTTGGCAAAGCTGGCTTCAAGTTGCACAGCTTGAACATATCAATGCTGCCCTGAGACTCTGCTTCATCATTTTTCTTTGACTTCGGCAAATCCTTTTCTTTCCAGCAAGTTTTGTCAATCAACATCTGTAGTGTGCTCCTGCTGCTCAATGAATTGTTGCTGCTGGCAGGGTTGGCAGAGTTGCTAGTCCTCCTGGATGTGTTGCTGCCTGTACCAGCAGAACCAGGGGCGTTGTCATCATGATCATCGTTGATGTCAGTGCCTCCATTGGATCCTCCTTGATCATCACCATCAACATCCTCGTCTTCTTCCTCGTCATCTTCTTCCCCCTCACTGCCATCAACTGCTTCACCTTTTTCTCCGTCCCAATCTTTGGCCTCATCTTCTTCTTCCTCCTCCTTTGCCTCACTATCTTCTTCCTTGTCCTCCTCCTCTCCTTTGTCCTCTTCTTCTTTCTCCTCTTCTTCTTCCTCCTCCTCCTCCTCCTCCTCCTCCTCCTCCTCCTCCTCTGCATCCTCCTCTTTGTCCTCCTCCTCCTATGCATCTTCTTCTATGTCATCCTCCTCTTTGTCCTCCTCCTCCTCTGCATCTTCTTCTATGTCATCCTCCTCTTTGTCCTCCTCCTCTGATTCATACGCACCTGTGTCCTCGTCATCTCCAACATCTAGCACTGCTTCCATTTCCTCATCTTCTTCTGACTCCTCCTCAACAAACTCTTCTTCTTCTTGTATAGGTGAAACCCGTCTCTTTCTTTTTGGATCACGGCGTGACGTCCCGGTTCCTCATCGTCGATCTTCGCAACTGCTTCAATGAAGGTGCCAACCTATTCAGTTACTACCTTGCCCAGGTCATTAACCACTTTGGCAATCTTTGCCTTTTTCTACATCAGCACAAAAAAAGATTCAGTACTGATTCGGTTAGAAACTATTTAAAAAAAGAAAATGTTTGTAACTGTCCATGATGTGTTCAGCAAGCCGACTAAGACGCATTTTTGGCCAACTAAAAACATGATTCTAGCCAACTAAACATGCATTGTAGCCAAAACTAAACATGCATTCTACCAACTTGATGTTATTGGTTGCGAACGAGCACATTGACTGTCCAAAGAATATGTGCAACTAAAATGTCATATATGGGCAACTGAACATACATCCCAACCAACTGAATCATGTATTCTCGCAACTAAAATGGCACATATGTGCAACTGAACATACATCCCAGCCAAAAGAAAATGTGGGTAACTGATCCAAACTTCTGTATGCAAAATACAAACCTGCGGATTGTAGGTTATTGGTAACTTGGACGCCATGAATGCTTCAGCTTGCAAAATACCACCAAACAGTGGTGTCTGCTCCGTGCCTCTATACTCCTCTTTAAGCTAATGTAAAAAAAGAGCAAGGTTATCAAAACAGATTTGTGTGTTGAACGAAACCAAACATTATAACCTGCGCAACTACAAACAAGATACTGGGTAGAGAATTGGATTCTACATATATGCAAGTGAACAAAAACAAAAAACTGTGCAACCCACAGGGCACCTAAAAAAGGTTTCTGCCAACTGATGTCACACATTTGTGCAACAAGATAAGTAAAACTGTGCGACTTAAAACAGATGATGTGCCAACTAAAAATGAACATGTGTGCAGATGCCAAAGTTAAAGCTACAAGATGTGCAACTACATGCATTGTTGTGCCAACTTATCACAGTTTTTATGCAATTTCCAAAAGGGGGCAGACATGAATAGAACATAAAAAGAAGCCACTGTTGGAAAAAGCAAAGAGAACTCACTTGTAATTTGCCGAACACACCAGGATAGATCGTATCCTTCTTGATCACCTTGGCAATTAGCACACTGTCACATGCATTCGCTCATATCGCACAGTTGCTTACTGGGATATCATGAAGAAAACCATCAAGGTATAGTATCGGCACCAGAACCAACAAAGGAAACCCATGTTCAGTGATTATGAGGAGTATTTCAGAAACTATAACTGCATAAAGAAGAAAAACACATGGAGTGCTCGTTTTCACTAACCATCAAGTGATACAAGCAGCAGCAGACGGTTTGCTTCTCATGGTCCATGTTCTGGAAAGCTTCATTTATGTGTTCTGCTACAAAGAGGCAGATGTTTGTCTTCTTGAGTATTTCATGATCTAGCACAAGTCCGTAGCACTTTGGGCTGAGCTTTAGGGCCGTGGTTGGTGCTAGAAAAGTGTTGAATGCAACCGCAAGCCAGGCCATAAAGAATGTGTCGTCCGTTCTTCCAGCCATATCCTTAATCATCTTGCGCCATGTAGTGATCTGGGGATGAGAATCTCCAGTTATGTTGAAAGCCTCTCTGAATCTCCTAGTTGCATCCCTGTCAACTACATATCTGACTTTTTGACCCCTGTTTGGGAGATCAAATACCCTCTGAACACTGTCAGCATCGACACAGATCCTTCCCCTGCCTGGGAACACCATTTCAGAGCTCTCTGGCTGGTAGGACTGCACCAGGAATTTAGTGAGGTCCGCTGGAAGTGTGTCTGATAAGTTCAAGAGGCCCCCAAACAACCTCGAAACTAGCTCAGACTTCTGCGCTGGGGATAGAGAGCTATTGAACTTCGCAAATCGCCCTGGTGATGCCCTTATTATGCCCGCTTGTGATGGTCGCTCCACATCTTCCCCTGCAGCCACCTCAACTCCTTCACCGCTAGCCTCTTGATGAGAAAATAAAAACATTAAGAAAACATTAAACACAAGAGAAAAAACAGGAATGAAAAAAAAACTAGCAATCATTATTTGGATCAGTATTGCAAAAACTATATAAACATAAAATGGATCATGCCAACTAATATGATGTTTTGTGCAACTAATAAAGCTCATGATGACAACTGAAGACTACCGGTGTGCAACCTGCAAGAAAACTAAGAAAAAATATACAAGACCTGACAACTACAAAAAGTTCTAGGGGATGTGCAACAATAACAAATGATATTGCAAGAAGATAACAGCAACTAAACAAAGGTTTGCAAGGAACTGTTAAATAGCATTACATTAGCACATCAACAAAAACAAGATCAGCAAGGAGTACTCCATTTGCTAAAGCAGAAAATTGACAAATTAGCAGATCAACAGTAGGTGAGCTACTCCATTTTTAGGTGCTCCATCTGCTACAAGAAATTCTGTGTACTCATGCTTGTAATTGTACTATTGCAAAAAAATACTACATGCTAGTACTCTAGATCATGATTAAGTACTCAAGAAAACAATTATAAACAGTTAGTAAACAAGGATCATGTGCTTTAAGTTCAGTTAAATTTGATTAATGGAAAAGATTCACCTAGAGCAAGGTTCATTTTGACATGGAGTACTTTATTTCATAGGAGTAAACACTAGCAATATTGACATGGAGTTTTTTATTTGACAGGAGTAAACAATAATAACATTAATACATTTGCATTACTGCTAATAATGACCATGTGCAAGTTTGAAACTTTTACATTACTACTGATAATGACCATGTACTGCTGGAGTAGTTTTGCATTTTGTAAAAAAACCACATACCTCAGCATCTGCTGCGGAAGATGTGGCAGCTCCGACAGCAACTGCTGCCTGCACAAAATGGTGACCAGTGATGTCAACTACAAGATGCCAACTAATGTCAACAACAAGATGCCAACTCATGTCAACTTGTGGGAAAACTATATTCAGATCAAGATGGCCAGTGATGTCAACTACAAGATTGTTATTGACCAACTACAATAAAAATAGTGGTGCCAGCGGCTGCATAATTTCATCAGCGTCTAAAAAGCGAGAAACACTTATATTAAAGAATTTACTTACCCTAGTAGATGACTCAGCTCCCCTTCCAACTGTTGCACGTCTAGTCCGCTTTACAACACGAAACCGATCAACATCCTAAGAAAATAAAAAGCATGAGCATGGGAAAAAACAAAAAATTATTATATGACCCAAACAAAACCAAAATAAGGTGCTTGTGTCATCAGCATGCCACTTACCTCGGCTTCCTCTCCCTGCTGAACACTCCACGCAGGCCGTGGCTGGCGATTAGCAGGACGCTTCGAGTTCCGGCGAAGCGACTGACTTCCAGAACGTTGATTAAGCAACCAAAGAAAACATGAAAAAAAAGACATTAGCATATGGCTTAAGTTGAAACCAACTCAGAAACACAGAAAAAAGTGAAAAAAATACATCTTCTTCATTGCCATCTGCATCTCCTCCTATTATAACCATTTTTGCCCTGCGGGGAGAAATACAACAAGAGAAAACATAGTTAGAAGATGCACAAATAAACTAGAGAAATCATAAAAGGTTGCTTTGATCTGCAGACCTCTACAAATATGCAGGACACATAGTATAATGATGCAGCCAACTGGGCAGTCAATCATGTGCAAACTGGACAGCATATAAGCCAACTAAGTTTAACTGTGGCAAGTAGTAACTAGGCAGAAAATAGTTAGCTAAAGGCAACCAGCTCAGTATGATAACTTGTGCAAATGGAACAAACAAAAAATGCATAGCCAACAAGAATATATCCAGCAAAATAATTGGGTATACTATATTGGAAATTAGCAAGCATTGGTACTGATTTGCACAAATAAGGGTCCCTATTGGCACACATCAGGCAAAAACACATGCAACCACATCCACAACAAAGACTGGCAGATTGGGTAGACTATATTGGAAAATTGGTAAGCATTGGTGCTAATTTGCACAATCAAGAGGCCCCAATTGCACATAGCAGGGGAAAAACACACGAACGACTAGATGCATCACAAAGGCTGGCAGAAAAATCAGTAGACTATATTGGAAAATTGTCAACCATTGGTACTAATTTGCACAAGTGATGATCTCTATTTGCACACAGCCGAAGAAAAACACGTGGACCACCATATAGGTACACTATATTGCAAAAATGGGCAAGCATTGGTGCTAAATTGCACAAACAAGGGTTCCTAGTTGCACACAGCAGCCGGAAAACACACGGACCACCAGATCAATCACAAAGGCTGGCAGCTTGGATAGAGAATATTGGGAAATTGGCAAGCATAGGTACTAATTTGCATAGGTAATGGTCCCTAATTGCACACAATAGGGGAAAACACATGACCCAGGAGAACCACCACAAGGCTGGTAGATTGGCTATATTATCTCAAAAATTGTCTACTATTGCTCCTAATTTGCACGCAAGGGGCAACACAGTTGCACACCGTGGGGAAAACACTCACCAAAAACACCAGATCCAATGCGAGGTTACAATCCACAGACGAGGCTCTATCGCCGTGAACCACTCATCCTCCCTGAATCACTCATCCCTTACGTATATGCATGAGCTCTCCCCCTACCGCAACGCAAAAACGACGGGATGAGCACGACCCTAGCCCACCCCTGCCAATCCAGCAGTTTCCCAGATGAAGTAGTCCGCGGGGGTGACCTCAACCTCGCCGGAAAATGAGTTCGACCTGTCTAACCCCGACCGCGACCTCGAGTTCGACCTCTACCTCGACCTCCCTGACAATGACTGTGACCTCACCGGAAAATGCGCGACCTCACCAGAAAAAAGGAGGGCGGGCGACTGGAGAAACAAGCAGGGACGAAGAACGGGAGCGCGTAGAGAGCGAGACATGCCGCCCATGGACGACGACCCTCATGGCGCTTCCGTTATGACCACAACCCGGCGGATTTGGAACCGCCTCCATGCACCAACCAACGATGAAAGCAAGGGGGAAAGAGGAGGAATGGGCCGCGAGAGGTGGGGGATGGACGGGGTAATGGGACGAAATTTGAAATCGCCACCCACTATGCACGACGGTTAATATGCTGGGGAACTGCCTAATCCTCTATGACACGTGGGTCCCATGGGAGGTTTATCTCGCGCAACGCGGCGCAATCGGACCAGGCGACCGGTCCACGCGCGGGTCCTAGCGACGCGGCTCCACCACCCGACCAGGGGACACCTGGACAACCCGCGCCGTCGATCAGGACGAGATCGAGCGGCTCTAGTTCGGCCACTCGTTCTCTCCATTTAGTGCGGCCACTTTTTAGATTTTAGGATAATTTAGTGCCAAATTCATGAAGGGAGTGATGGCCGCTGGATATCCGACAATGCTACTTTTTTTTAGAAAAATCCGACAAACTGCTAATTACTCCTTTGTCCCTACTATGTGCCTACTACTACTTGGACACCCAAATTCAATAATCGTGGCCTACATGTTTGACAGGAGCAACTAATTAAGCGGTACCCTTTTCATCTAAAAAGATGTACCCATTTCAAGATGCTTGTGATTTCGTTCGGTTCGGTCGTTGTATTGGCTCGTCTTTTTTGTTGTTTTTTCTGGGTTTTTTAATATATTTTTTGTCTTCTCTTTGGTTTCCTTTGTATCTTCACTTCTTTTCTCCGGCGGTTATGTGTTTTCTTTATTTTTCACATGGTTTGTTCATTTCTTTCTCGGTTTTTATTAGTTTCTTTCTTTTCTTTGGTTTTTAACCGATTGTCTTTGTCTCTTTTCCTTGCTTCACTATTTTTATTTTTTATTTTTCTTTAGTTCTATGTTTTGTTTCTTTTGTCGGTTTTCATTGGTGTGTTTTTTACACATGTCTATTTTTTCAATACACAACAGACATTTATAGTGTACACGTGAAACATTTTTTTGATACACGTTCAACATCACTCAAATAGACGATGTAAATTTTTCTTTTAATATATAGTTTTGAACTTTTTTTTGAATACACGGTAAAAAAATTCAAGTACACACTGAACATTTGTCATTGTCAATAAACATTTATTTCAACTATGCACACATTTTTATATATTGTATAAACAATTTCTAATATTTCAAGGATTTTCCTGGAAACACTTGAATATTTATTTTAAAATGTCATATACATTTTCTAATAGTGATAAACATATTTAAATCTACACAAACATTTTTGTTTACATTTTATAAGTATTTTTATGTAGCGTCGATCATTTTCCAAATACAAGATTAATATTTTTTCAAATATATATTTTCATGTCAACTTTTTTATATACATCCTACACTTTACGTATACACCAGGAACATTCCTATACACATATTTAATATGTTACAAATACCTGTTCAAAATTATTTAAAACTTATATTTTATGATTTCTACTTTTTCCATACACATTGAACATTTTTAATACAGCAAGATCTTTTTATATACATATTTAACATTTTAAATACATGATTATCATTTTAAATACATATATCTTTTGACTTCTGTTTTCTCCATACACATTGTACATTTTCTGTATACATCAGGAATTTTTTTTATATACATGTTGAACATTTTTCAAGAGCAGAATTAACATTTTTTTCATATATATGTTTTTATGTCTACTTTTTTCATACACATTATACAATTTTACTATGCGTTAGAACTATTTTCTGTACACATTCAACATTTTACATATGCGCTATTAAATTTTTAAATTTTGTATGTATTATGATTTTTACAATAAATATATTCAGACTACTTTCAAATAAAAGCAAACGTAAAAATAAAAGCAAAAGCGTGATGAAAAAGGACGAAAAAGAGCGCTGAAGGCTTGTGGTCCACACTGGGCTCATGCACGTCAAATGGACGTGCGTGCGTTGAAGCTCTGTCTCGAGGCTGGTTCTTTTCTTTTCCAAGAGCAACAAATCAAAGAGTACTCCTTGGGAAGCCCCCGGGAGGGTCACTTTGGTGGGCTGGGAGCGTGCCACTTGGCGCGCTCTCGGCTGCCGCCACGTGTCGCGTGCCGGATGCTCCTTCTAGATTTTTTTATATTTTTTTTACGCCTTTTTGTATTTTAGATAAAAAAATCTGATTTTTTTGGCATTTCTATTTTTCTTGGTTTTGGGAAAAGAATTAAAAAATATGTGAAAAATGCATTTTTTTTTCTTTCTGCGAGAGGCAGAAATTTACTTCTCGTGGAGGCACGGTCGTGCCTCTGGAAAAAAGGAAAAACATGAGTTTTCTTTCTTTTTTTGTTTCCGTGAGAGGCACATATTTACTTCTCGTGGAGGAACGGATTTGCTTCCGCGAGAGGCACGACTATGCCTCTCGGAATGGGGAAGCATTTCTTTTCTTACCATGAGAGCCACAAATTAACTTCTCATGGAGGCACAGATTTGCTTCCGCGAGAGGCATACCTATGCCTCTTGGGGAAGGAAAAAAAACGTGTTCTTTTTCTTCCACCACATATTTGCTTCTCATGAAGGTACATTTTTGCATTCATTTTTTTCGTCTTGGTTTTTTCATGAAAAACAAAGTTCATAGAAACCAATCAACATGTGATCTAGTTTTCATAATCTCGATGTTGGGGAACGTAGTATTTTAAAAATTTCCTACGATCACGCGAGATCTATCTAGGAGAAGCATAGCAACGAGCGGGGAGAGTGTGTCCATGTACCCTCGTGAGACCGAAAGCGAAGCGTTAAATACTTATGATTGATGCGATCAAGCGTCTTGCGATCAACTGATCAAGCACCGAGCATACGGCACCTCCGCGATCTGCACACGTCAGCTCGATGGCGTCCCTCGTACTCTTGATCCGGTGAGGCGAAGGAGAGTTTAAATCGAGACGACGGCGTGGTGGCGGTGATGATGAAGTTACGGCGCGAGGCTTCGCCTAAGCACTCTGACGATATGACCGACATGTGTAGCTGTGGAGGGCACCGCTGCACGGCTAAGAGAAACTTGTGTGTCTTTGGGGTTCCCCCTGCCCATGTATATAAAGGAGGGGGGAAGAGGAGGCCGGCCTAGGAGGGGCGCGCCTATAGGGGGAGTCCAACTAGGATTCCCAATCCTAGTTGGCGTCCCCTTCCTTTTCCAAGAGGGGAAAGAGGGAAGGAGTGGGAGAGGGAGAAGGAAAGACGGGGGTGCTGCCCCCTCCCTAGTCCAATTCGGACCAGCCCATGGGGAGGCGCGTGGCCTCCCATTGTGGCCCTTCTCTCCTTTCCACTAAGGCCCATGAAGGCCCAATACTTCCCCCGGCGAATTCCCGTAACTCTCCGGTACTCCAAAAAATACACGAACCACTCAGAACCTTTCCGATGTCCGAATATAGCCTTGCAATATATCGATCTTTATGCCTCGACCATTTCGAGACTCCTTGTCATGTCCGTGATCTCATCCGGGACTTTGAACAAACTTCGGTCATCAAATGAGGTATGAGGATATCGATGATCGAATCTCAGGCAAGTAACATACCGATGGACAAAGGGAATGGTATACGGGATTGATTGAATCCCCGACATCGTGGTTCATCCGATGAGATCATCGTGGAATGTGTGGGAGCCAACATGGGTATCCAGATCCTGCTGCTGGTTATTGGCCGGAGAGATTTCTCGGTCATGTCTGCATGGTTTCCGAACCCGTAGGGTCTACACACTTAAGGTTCGGTGACGCTAGAGTTGTCATGGGAAATAGTATGTGGTTACCGAAGGTTGTTCTGAGTCCAGAATGAGATCCCAGACGTCACGAGGAGTTCCGGAATGGTCTGGAGGTGGAGATTTATATATGGGAAGTCCAGTTTCAGTCGCCGGAATTGTTTCGGGGGTTATCGGTATTGTACCGGGACCACCGAAAGGTGTCCGGGGGTCCATCGGGTGGGGCCACCTGCCTCGGGGGACTTAATGGGCTGAACAAGGGTGCGAACCAGGCCCCTACTAGGCTGGTGCGCCCCCCAAGGGCCCAAGGCGCCTAGGGTTAGAAACCCTAGGGGGTGGGGGCACCTCCCACCAAACTTGGGGGCAAGTCCCCCCCTTGGCCGCCCCCCTCTAGATGCATCTAAGGGGGGCCGTCCCCCTCTCCCTTCACCCTATAAATAGAGGGGGTGGGAGGGCAGCCGTACCCTTCCCCTGGCGCAGCCCTCCCCCTCTCCAACACCTCCACCTCCTCTGTAGTGCTTGGCGAAGCCCTGCCGAAGAACTCCAAGCTCCACCACCACGCCGTCGTGCTGCCGGAGCTCTCCCTCAACTTCTCCTCTCCCCTTGCTGGATCAAGAAGGAGGAGATGTCCCCGGGCTGTACGTGTGTTGAACGCGGAGGCGCCATCCGTTCGGCGCTGGATCGGATCTTCCGCGATTTGAATCGCCGCGACTACGACTCCATCACCCGCGTTCCTTGTAACGCTTCCGCTTAGCGATCTTCAAGGGTATGAAGATGCACTCCCTCTCTCTCGTTGCTAGTATCTCCTAGATTGATCTTGGTGACACGTAGGAAAATTTTGAATTATTACTATGTTCCCCAACAGTTGCATCATGAGCTAGGTCTATGTGTAGATTCTATGCACGAGTAGAACACAAAGTAGTTGTGAGCGATGATTTTTTCAATTTGCTTACCGTTACTAGTCTTATTTTGATTCGGCGGCATTGTGGGATGAAGCGGCCCGGACCGACCTTACAGTACGCTTACGTGAGACTGGTTCCACCGACCTACATGCACTTCATGCATAAGGTGGCTAGAGGGTGTCTGTCTCTCCCACTTTAGTCGGATCGGATTCGATGAAAAGGGTCCTTATGAAGGGTAAATAGCAATTGGCATATCACCGTTGTGGCTTTTGCGTAGGTTAGAAACGTTCTTGCTAGAAACCCATACCAGCCACGTAAAACATGCAACAACAATTAGAGGACGTCTAACTTGTTTTTGCATGGTATGCTATGTGATGTGATATGGCCAAAAGGATGTGATGAATGATATATGTGATGTATGAGGTTGATCATGTTCTTCTAATAGGAATCACGACTTGCATGTCGATGAGTATGACAATCGACAGGATCCATAGGAGTTGTCTTAATTTATTGTATGACCTACGTGTCATTGAAAATGCCATGTAATTACTTTACCTTATTGCTAACCATTAGCCATAGTAGTAGAAGTAATAGTTGGCGAGACAACTTCATGAAGACACGATGATGGAGATCATGGTGTCGTGCTGGTGATGAAGGTGATCATGCCGCGCCTCGAAGTTGGAGATCAAAAGGCGCAAGATGATATTGGCCATATCATGTCACTTTATGATTTGCATGTGATGTTTGTCAAGTTTACATCTTATTTGCTTAGAAGGACGGTAGAATAAATAAGATGATACCTCACTAAATTTTCAAGAAATGTGTTCCCCCTAACTATGCACCGTTGAGAAGGTTCGTTGTTTCGAAGCACCACGTGATGATCGGGTGTGATAGATTCTAACATTCGCATACAACAGGTGTAAGCCAGATTTACATATGCAAAACACTTAGGTTGACTTGACGAGCCTAGCATGTACATACATGGCCTCGGAACATGAGAGACCGAAAGGTCGAACATGAGTCGTATAGTAGATACGATCAACATGGAGATCTTCACCGTTGATGACTAGTCCGTCTCACGTGATGATCGGATACGGCCTAGTCGATTCGGATCATGTATCACTTAGATGACTAGAGGGATGTCTATCTGAGTGGGAGTTCATTAAATAATTTGATTAGATGAACATAATTATCATGAACTTAGTCTAAAATATCTTTACAATATGTCTTGTAGATCAAATGGCCCATGCTAATGTTGCCCTCAACTTCAACATGTTCCTAGAAAACCAAGCTGAAAGGCGATGGTAGCAACTATCTCGGACTGGGTCGAAACTTGAGATCATCCTCATAGCTGCCAAGAAAGCATATGTCCTTGAAGCACCTCTAGGTGATGCACCCATTTTCCCAAACAACTCAAGGCGTTATGAGCGCCTTTGGCGATCAGCGTAGTGATGATTACTCCCTGGTTCAGTGCGGCATGCTTTACAGCTTAGAACCAGGGCTCCAAAAGCGTTTTGAGCAGCACTGAGCATATGAGATGTTCCTAGAGCTGAAAATGGTTTTTCAAGCTCATGCCCGGGTCGAGAGATATGAAGTCTCCGACAAGTTCTACAGTTGTAAGATGGAGGAAAACAGTTCTGTCAGCGAGCATATACTCAAGATGTCTGGGTTGCACAACCGCTTGTCTCAGCTGGGAGTTAATCTTCCAGATGAATCTGTCATTGACAGAATCCTCCATTCGCTTCCACCTAGCTACAGTGATGAACTAAAATATATAAGGGATGGAAAAGACCATTCCTGAGTTATTTTCAATGCTGAAATCAGCGGAGGTGGAGATCAAAAAGGAACATCAAGTGTTGATGGTGAATAAGACCATTAGTTTCAAAAAGGGCAAGGGTAAGAAGAACGTCAAGAAGGATGGCAAGGGGGTTGCCCACCCGGTAAATCAGTTGCAGGGAAGAAGCCAAAGAATGGACCCAAGCCCGAGACTCAGTGCTTTTATTGCAAGGGAAATGATCACTGGAAGCGGAACTGCCCCAAGTACTTAGCGGATAAGAAGGCCGGCAATGCCAAAGGTATATGTGATATACATGGTATTGATGTGTACCTTACCAGCGCTCGTAGTAGCTCCTGGGTATTTGATACCGGTGCGGTTGCTCATATTTGTAACTCAAAACAGGAGCTGCGGAATAAACGGAGACTGGCGAAGGACGAGGTGACGATGTGCGTCGGGAATGGTTCCAAGGTCGATGTGATCGCCGTCGGCACGCTACCTCTACATTTACCTACGCGATTAATTTTAAACCTCAATAATTGTTATTTAGTGCCAGCTTTGAGCATGAACATTTTATATGGATCACGTTTAATGCGAGATGGCTACTCATTTAAATCCGAGAATAATGGTTGTTCTATTTATATGAGAGATATGTTTTATGGTCATACCCCGCTGGTCAATGGTTTATTTTTATTGAATCTCGAACGTGATGTTACACATATTCATAGTGTGAATGTCAAAAGATGTAAGATGTAAGGTTGATAATGATAGTCCCACATACTTGTGGCACTGCCGTCTTGGTCACATTGGTGTCAAACGCATGAAGAAGCTCCATGTGGTTGGACTTTTGGAGTCTCTTGATTATCAATCATTTAACACATGCGAACCATGCCTCATGGGCCAAATGACCAAGACTCCTTTCTCCGGAACAATGGAGCGAGCAACTAACTTATTGGAAATCATACATACTGATGTGTGCGGTCCAATGTGCGTTGAGGCTCGCGGTATCTATCGTTATTGCCTCACCCTCACTGATGACTTAAGTAGATATGGATATGTCTACTTAATGAAACACAAGTCTGAGACCTTTGAAAATTTCAAAGAATTTCAGAGTCAGGTTGAGAATCAACGTGGCAGGAAAATAAAGTTCTTACGATCAGATCATGGAGGGGAATATTTGAGTCACGAGTTTGGCACACACTTAAGGAAATGTGGAATTGTTTCACAGCTCACGCCGCCTGGAACACCACAGCACAATGGTGTGTTCGAACGTCGTAATCACACTCTATTGGATATGGTGCGATCTATGATGTCTCTTACCGATCTACCGCTATCATTTTGGGGTTATGCTTTAGAGACTGCCGCATTCACTTTAAATAGGGCTCTGTTGAAATCCGTTGAGACGACACCGTCTGAATTATGGTTTGAGAAGAAACCTAAGCTATCGTTTCTGAAAGTTTGGGGATGCGATGCTTATGTCAAGAAACTTCAACCTAAAAAGCTTGAACCCAAGTTGGAAAAATGCGTCTTCATAGGATACCCTAAGGAAACTATTGGGTATACCTTCTACCTCAGATCCGAAGGCAAGATCTTTGTTGCCAAGAATGGATCCTTTCTAGAGAAAGAGTTTCTCTTGAAAGAAGTAAGTGGGAGGAAAGTAGAACTTGATGAGGTACTGCCTCTCGAACCGGAGAGTAGGGCAGCTCAGGAAGTTGTTTCTGTGGTGCCTGCACCGACTAGAGAAGAAGTTAATGGTGTTGATCATGAAACTTCGGATCAAGTTGCTACTGAGCTTCGTAGGTCCACAAGGACACGTTCGACACAAGAGTGGTACGGCAACCCTGTCCTGGAAATCATGTTATTAGAAAACGGTGAACCTTCATACTATGAAGAAGCAATGGCGGGACCAGATTCCAACAAATGGCTTGAAGCCATGAAATCCGAGATAGGATCCATGTATGAAAACAAAGTATGGACTTTGACAGACTTGCCCGATGATCGGCAAGCCATAGAGAATAAATGGATCTTTAAGAAAAAGACGGACGCGGATGGTAACGTGACCATCTATAAGGCTCGGCTTGTCACTAAGGGTTATCGGCAAGTTCAAGGGGTTGACTACGATGAGACCATCTCACCCATAGCAAAGCTGAAGTCCGTCCGAATCATGTTAGCAATTGCCGCATTGTACGATTATGATATATGGAAAATGGACGTCAAAACGGCATTCCTTAATGGTTTCCTCAAGGAAGAATTGTATATGATGCAGCCGGAAGGTTTTGTTGATCCTAAGAATGTTGACAAGGTATGCCAGTTCCAGCGCTCCATTTGTGGGCTGGTGCAAGCATCTCGGAGTCGGAACATTCGTTTTGATGAAATGATCAAAGCATTTGGGTTTGTGGAGACTTATGGAGAAGCATGTGTTTACAAGAAAGTGAGTGGGAGCTCTGTAGCATTTCTCGTATTATATGTGGATGACATACTATTGATGGGAAATGATATAGAACTTTTGTAAAGCATAAAGGCCTACTTGAATAAGTGTTTTTCAATGAAGGACTTTGGAGAAGCAGCTTACATATTAGGCATCAAGATCTATAGAGATAGATCGAGACGCCTCATTGGTCTTTCGCAAAGCACATACCTTGACAAGATATTGAAGAATTTCAATATGGATCAGTCCAAGAAGGGGTTCTTGCCTGTATTGCAAGGTGTGAGATTGAGCACGGCTCAATGCCCGACCTCGGCAGAAGATAGAGAAAAGATGAGTGTCATCCCCTATGCCTCAGCCTTAGGGTTTATTATGTATGCCATGTTGTGTACCAGACCTGATGTGAACCTTGCCATAAGTTTGGTAGGGAGGTACCAAAGTAATCTCGGCATGGAAAATTGGACAGCGGTCAAGAATATTCTGAAGTACCTGAAAAGGACTAAGGATATGTTTCTCGTTTATGGAGGTGACGAAGAGCTCATCATAAAGGGTTACGTCGATGCTAGCTTCGACACAGATCTGGATGACTCCAAGTCACAAACCGGATACGTGTACATTTTGAATAGTGGGGAAGTCAGCTGGTGCAGTTGCAAGCAAAGCGTCATGGCGGGATCTACATGTGAAGCGGATTACATAGTAGCCTCGGAGGCAGCACAGGAAGCAGTCTGGATGAAGGAGTTCATCACCGACCTAGGAGTTATTCCCAATGCGTCGGGCCCGATGACTCTCATCTGTGACATCATTGGAGCTATTGCCCTTACCAAGGAGCCCAGGTTTCACAAGAAGACCTGGCATATCGAGCGTCGGTTCAACTCCATTCATGAATATATTCAAGATGGAGACATAGATATTTGTAAAGTGCATACGGATCTGAATGTCGCGGATCCCTTGACTAAACCTCCTCCACGAGGAAAACATGATCAACACCAGAACTCTATGGGTGTTCGATTCATCACAATGTAACTAGATTATTGACTCTAGTGCAAGTGGGAGACTGTTGGAAATATCCCCTAGAGGCAACAATAAATTGGTTATTATTATATTTCCTTGTTCATGATAGTTGTCTATTGTTCATGCTATAATTGTATTAACCGGAAACCATAATATATGCGTGAATACTTAGATCGTAATATGTCCCTAGTAAGCCTCTAGTTGACTAGCTCGTTGATCAATAGATGGTCATGGTTTCCTGACCATGGACATTGGATGTCGTTGATAACGGGATCACGTCATTAGGAGAATGATGTGATGGACAAGACCCAGTCCTAAGCATAGCACAAGATCGTGTAGTTCGTTTTGCTAGAGCTTTTCTAATGTCAAGTATCGCTTCCTTAGACCATGAGATTGTGCAACTCCCTGACACCGTAGGAATGCTTTGGGTGTACCAAACGTCACAACATAACTGGGTGGCTATAAAGGTACACTACAGGTATCTCTAAAAGTGTCTGTTGGGTTGGCACGAAATGAGACTGGGATTTGTCACTCCGTATGACAGAGAGGTACCTCTGGGCCCACTCGGGATTGCATCATCATAATGAGCTCAATGTGACTAATGAGTTAGCCACGGGATCATGCGTTGCGGAACGAGTAAAGAGACTTGCCGGTAACGAGATTGAACAAGGTATGAGGATACCGACGATCGAATCTCGGGCAAGTAACATACCGATCGACAAAGGGAATTGTATACAGGATTGATTGAATCCCCGAAATCGTGGTTCATCCGATGAGATCATCGTGGAACATATGGGAACCAACATGGGTATCCAGATCCCACTGTTGGTTATTGGCTGGAGAGATGTCTCGGTCATGTTTGCATGGTTCCCGAACCCGTAGGGTTTGCACACTTTAGGTCCGATGACGCTAGAGTTGTTATGGGAAATAGTATGTGGTTATTGAAGGTTGTTCGGAGTCCCAGATGAGATCCTGGACGTCACGAGGAGTTCCAGAATGGTCCGGAGGTGAAGATTTATATATGGGAAGTCCAGTTTCAGTCGCCGGAATTATTTCGGGGGTTATCGGTATTGTACCAGGACCACCGAAAGGTGTCCGGGGGGTCCACCGGGTGGGGCCACCTGCCTCTGGGGACTTAATGGGCTGAACAAGGGTGGGAACCAGCCCCCTAGTGGGCTGGTGCGCCCCCCCAAGGACCCAAGGCGCATAGGGTTAGAAACCCTAGGTGGTGGGGGCGCCTCCCACCAAACTTGGGGGGCAAGTCCCCCCCTTGGCCGCCGCTCCCCCCTCTAGATGCATCTAAGGGGGGCCGTGGCTCCCTCTCCCTTCACCCTATAAACAGAGAGGGGTGGGAGGGCAGCCGCACCCTTCCCCTGGCGCAGCCCTCCCCCTCTCCAACACCTCCTCCTCCTCCGTAGTGCTTGGCGAAGCCCTGCCGGAGAACTCCAAGCTCCACCACCATACCGTCATGCTGCCGGAGCTCTCCCTCAACTTCTCCTCTCCCCTTGCTGGATCAAGAAGGAGGAGCGTCCCGGGCTGTCACGTGTGTTGAGCGGGCCGCCTCATTGGCGCTAGATCGGATCTTCCGTGATTTGAATCGCCGCGAGTATGACTCCATCATCCGCGTTCCTTGTAACGCTTCCTCTTAGCGATCTTCAAGGGTATGAAGATGCACTCCCTCTTTCTCATTGCTAGTATCTCCTAGATTGATCTTGGTGACATGTAGGAAAATTTTGAATTATTACTACGTTCCCCAACAGTCTCTTTACTCATTCCATAATGCATCATCCCGTAACTATGTAGACATCGTCATCGAACGTTAAGCGTCATCGAATGTTAAGCGTCATCGAACGTTTAATGTTCATAATACGAATCATCATCGAACCTTAAGCGTGCGAACCCTACGGGTTCGAGAACTATGTAGACATGACCGAGACATATCACTACAAACAAAAATACACTTCCGTGATGATACGTGTTTGTCACAGTAGGTCGCGTTTTTTGTCATGCATGTACATCCATGACATATTTATGATAGAATCAAGATAGTCATACCTGTGCTGTCGTAGAAGTGTTCCATGACATTACCAAAAAAAATTCATCACGGAAGTGTCCACTTCCATGACGATAAATCGCGTCCAGAACTGCTTTCGTCGAGGTGACCGACACGTGGCATCCACCGTAGCGAACGCCGTTAAGCTATCGGGTCGGGTTTTGGATCCGATAACTCGTTAACAGCCCGACCAATGGGGATTTTCCCGTGTAAAATCATCATTGGCTGGAGGAAACTGCGTGTCGGCTCACCGTTGGGACGGATGTCATCCGCTCATTGGACCGAAGGCGCCTATGATCTGGCGACCGTGTACGGCCCAACAAAGGCCCATTCTGTGAAAAGGCGGCCCGTTTGACTTGGTCAAAGGTGGCGGGCGCCCCTGAAGCTTGTTAACGGCTGTCGCTTATAGCCCATTTACGACCCGCTAACCCGGGGCCCGTTCGCCCTATCCGAATTAGGCCCGATGGCGTCATCTGGGCGTCAATATGATTCAGCCCGTTTTAACTTCCGCCCGTGTGTGGCCCATGACTTCTTCGGCCCATATGAGGACCTTTGTAACTCTTGGCCCATTAACGGCCGTGGTGGCGGCCCGTAATGAACAAATGTATCACTTTATACCCATTAACGCCCATTATTCCATTGGGCGTTTCATTAAGTTATCTTCGGCCTTCTCGGGGCCCATTGATTCTTAGGCTCATTTGCAACATTCGGTTACATCTGCCCATTCTGTCATTTTCTGCTTGTGGGCCAAATTCAGCCCATCGTTACAGTCGGCCCATTTGCGGACCGTTAATACGTTTGGCCGTTTTCATGTAAAAGACCCCATTGGGCTGTTTTCATAGAGTTATCAAATACGGCCTATTAACGGCCCGTTATGGTCCACGAATAGTATGGCCCATGATTGGCGAAATGATGATACGCTTCGTAGAAGGCCCATGGATCCTACGGCCTGTATGAGGCCCATGGAAAGTACGGCCCATAGAAGGCCCATGGACCCTATGGCCCGTAGAAGGCCCATTGATCCCTAAGGCCCGTATAGAAGGCCGATGGATCCCTGACCCGTATAGAAGGCCAATGCTCCCTACGACGAGCGAAGGCCCATGGATCATCTGACTGCAGGAGGCCCATGGTTACAACAAATCCGTGTGCTACCATGATTATTTTGGCCTAGTTACCAAAAATAGGCTATTGTGGCCACTAGAAAAACACGAAAAAGAACTGCGGTGACTACAAGCAAACAACTAAACAAGACAATAAGGAAATAAATAAGCAAGCAATTAAGGCTAGCCTATTACCGCTATTACACATATTACATCCTTTGGGCATCAAAGTTCGCCACCGGTGCAAATATAGGGAACAAAGCAGCATATTACATACACTTGGCCATCAAAATTGGCCACGATTGCAAATAAACGCGGCAACAAAACAAAGCATAACTGAAACAACGGAAGAGCTCAAGAAGCGTTATCCCGGTATCCACCATGCTGGCAATAAGCTTAGCAAGCTGATTAGCTTTGTCTGTTTGGTGCTAAAACCTCAACGCTTGTTGTTGCACGAGAAAGTATGCATCTGAATGCTCCGGGGACTTCCGCATCCTTCCGCTTCTTGTCGCAGCACAGTTGATCGATGTCTTTCACTTGTAGTTGAGACTCAAGAAACCGAACTGATTCGACGGTGATTTTGAATAGGTTGTGCATGCGGTAGTGGCGAGAACTTTCGAACACTAAACCAAGACAGGACTTTGGGGTTGTCTCATTGTCTTCAAGATAGTCTTCCTTAGTTGTTTTATCAGCTTTGTTGAAGACCAACAAGGATGTGTCACTATCCTGAACCTTATCTCGCATTACTTCCTTTACCATTGCTTAATAAGGCACTCTTCCCAATATTCATCAACATTCTAAAAGAAGAAACAAGCGGACAAATAACATGTTTAGCATGTACTAGTATATGAAACTCATTTCGTGAACCAGTTCATTAGTAAGGTGGACAGGATTAAACTACCAAGTCTTCTATTGCCAAGTACTAGTACATAATAAAAGCATCAAACAAACATATATCTATGTCCTATGGTCCTTTGCATTGTCTTGCCAAATCAAAATAGAGACACGGTTCAAATCATATCAGTTCAAGACAAAGCAGCGGTGAAAGAATACAAAGCGGGAAACTACATGGCACAACAAGATTTCAGATGGGTACCACGGGTCTACATGTACAACAACACTATTGGCTCTGTTGTGATGCTAGTAATGTGCATGATATGAAAGTCAACTGTATACACAATTGAAATTGAAATCAAAAGAGCTATTGTTAAGAGCAAACCTGTTAAAGAAACATGCGTGAACATACCTGCCGTGCCATTGGAGTTTCGATTGGATCCTTCAATTTAAAAATAAGTTTGTATGAGTAAATACAATGATACAAGAGCAAAGCAATCATAGTTAAAAAGGCGCCTAGCGGCGCTTAAGCTTAAGCGCCTAGGCTCTAAGCGTTGGCAAGGCGCATTCGCATAACTACGCTTAATCAGTGCATAATCTGCGCATAAGCATGCGCTTTGGTCGAAGAAAGTGCAAGGCGGTGGCAAAATGCACAATTAACGCCTAGCGCTTTTTTGAACTATGATAGCAATGGAATCTTAAATTAGAACAGTTGTTCTTCAGGTTTAGGCACTTGTTCTACATGAGCAGTACAAGAAGACGCAAGAATGTAATACTTAAAAATAGAAAATGAGCTCATAGACCTTACCACATTCTTGGTTCGGGACCGATCTGAACAAAGCGTTCCCGATCATCGTCTGAAGAATGTGTCTCGAGGAGAATGTAAGGAATTTGATGAGTTTCTTTGCGGTGAAGTACGTTTTCTTGTGTAATTCCGTCGCCACCAAGCATTCTTGAAGATAGCAGAGGTATTAGCACAGGTTACCTCATCTTGAGTTTCCAAATCAGTCCTTCTCTATAGAGAAAAATGGGAAAATTTGATGTATTATAACAATCATGGAGGTAGGATGTATGGGACGAAGCAAAGTAATTGCCATGAATAACATTACTTACACATAACTCTTGGACAAACACCTGCAACTGGCATTTTCCTTCATCTTCAGTATAATATTTCCAAGATGGGAAGATACGCACATACGATTTAACAACATCAAATGCGATAGATGCTAAACTACGATTTGGCTGGTTGTGCTTCCTCCACGGAATAGGCGTACTAACTGGTGGAGCTAGGGTTCGCCGTGATAGTCTTGGCCCTTTGGGCCTTTGGAGCTGCCTTACTAACTGCTCTTGTTTGGGAGCTCTGTGGTGGAGATGGTGCTGTGTCAACGAGGAACTCAGGTTACTATGGGCTGGGGTTGGGGTTAGATTGGGTGAAGCTGGTTCTCTGTCCATCGCAATAGGGGTACAATCTGCGAGAGTTTGGGTTATGTGTGGTAGGGCTGGTTCTTGTGCATGTACAACCGGGGTGCTATCTCCACCAATAGGTAGCACTGTTTTATTTGAAGACCGTGTTTTATTCCGCTGATCTTGGCATCACCCGCTCCAATTCAAATGGCTGATAAACAGAAACACAGTTGAATGTCTGAGACATTGTATGAGAGGTAGATGCAATAGATAGTGTGGAAAAAAGAGGGCATGAAATAGTTGACATGTATATTGTTTAACTAAAATGGATAGCATGACATAATTTCACATATATGATGTCTATATAAACTAGATAGCATAGCATAACATAATTCAAAGATATTGTGAATAACAAAACAGGATCGCATGACATAATTCACCTACATGTTATCTAAGTAATCAGGATCGCATCATTTAATTCACATATGTGATTTATATGCTAAACAGAGGGCATTCGATATGATGTCTGAACTAAGAACATGGTGTTCATTATTGTGTATATGATGTCTCAACTATGCAATGCAAGACACCGTATGCATGATATGAGCAGTATAACCGTGCCAAGTTAGAGCATACAACTCAGTAGGGGAATAGGACTGGTCATCTGTCTCTGCATCCATCTCTGAGGAGCTATCGGGACCCAACAAGAGATCTGCTTCGACAGGTAGCAGTGTCTGCTCTGAAGGCCTTGTTTTCACTCCAGATTTTTCCATCTCCCACCCAAAATGGCTGATTCACAGGAAGAGTAGTTTAATGTGCAAACATTGTCGACAAATGGAAATGTAATGAAGAAAAGGATGGGCAAGATATCATTCAAATATATGATGCCTGGTTAAACAGGATGGCATTGCACATTTCACATATATTATGGCTGGCTAAAAGACATGAGACTGCATAATTCCCCTATATGATATAGAAACTAAACAGGTGGCATTACGTAACATGTCTAAACTAAGCGGATGACATATATGATGTCAAAAGTAGGCATTGCAAGGCAACATATGCATGATATGACTAACATCATCATACCAAGGTAGAGCAAACACCTTGGGGGTAAATAGGAGTGGTCATGGCGTCGCCTCAAAGCAGATATCTTCCTCTGGATTACAACTGGAGAGGGGTGGGAGGGTTTGCCATTGAACCCACCATGGAGCGATGTCGCATGTCATTGTATTGCCGCACAAAACTCTTGTCTTTTTCTCTACATGTTCAGCATGACTGTGTACAATATCTGACATGCATACGAAAAAATATGGTGAGATTATGTAAGGAGAGCATGCAGAAATTTAGAGTGATGGTAACAACCAGTGGATGTATCCAAAAATAATGATAGCAGGCTGATGATTGCTTTAAATTAATAAAAAGACAGATGATGATTGCTTTACTATTTGTTTCCCACCCAAGATGAACAACATAGGCATACCCTAGGTGAACCAGATATTAGTCAGACATACTATTCATTGCTGCCTTGATATGTGCCCCACAACTAATTTAGAACTCAAGTTTGAACATGAATTTGGACCTGAGTTGGGAGTCTAAGAGCTGAACATGACGATAAAGTAGCAGGTAAGTTTAAGCAATGCATAACATAAGCAGAAACAAAAGAGTGCGACCTCTCTTGTGGACCCGTGTACTCCTCATGTTCATCTGCTGAGTCGATGATGGTGATGCCGTTGGGGTGCGTGCCGGCGGCAGGGAAGGAGATCTGAGGCGGCGAAAGACGGCCAGGAGTCGTGATGTCTAGTTTGGTGGATGCTTCTGTCGATTGAGCAGCTCAAGTGAGGTGGACGACATCGCGGCAGGAGCAGGACAAACCACACAAAGTTCCCTTCGACACGTACATGTAACTGAAGTAATTCTGTAAGGGCTCATTTGGCTTGCATGATTCTTAAAACGCAGGGATAGGAAAAACACCGGAATAGGATAGGAAAATGCACATGGTAAACAGAGCATTTGTAAACACAGGATTTCTATCAACTTGGGTGTTTGGTTTACAGGAATTGGAAGAGCAGAGGAATGCAAAGAAACATGGCCAAAATAAAGAGAAACCATATGAAAGCGTGTACAGTTTGAATGTTATTCTGCACTAATGCACTTGGTCTTGTTTTCATGCATAGGATTTTGAAAAGTAGGTCCAGGTGGATGTTTTGCTTCATTCCTTTCGACAAAACGCATGAATAATTGAATAGTAGAGTGCCATTGGAAAATTCCCTGTTGCTATGTTTTCCCGTTGAACCAAAATAGCCCTAATGGATCGACGTGAATGTATAGTAATAAGTGACGCAACAAGTGTACAACCTCTTTGCCGTAGCCGTGTCCACCTCAGCATCATTGGGTTGGTATTTGAAGCAGTTGAGGAGGTGGTTGTCGGAGGTGTGGAGGAAGATCGAGGAATCTGTGAGGCGGCGTGAAGGCGTCAAGGCTGAAGCTTGACACAAGGCAGACATCGTCAATCTCAAGTGGGATTCTAATAGCATCTCCAATAGATGATGAAAAATGGATGTAAAATTAACATCACCAAAACCACGACTACAACAGATGAGGTAAAAATGTTGACTCTGAACTTAACTGTCCAAACTGAAATTAATGTGGAATCTGAATACTCTTGTCAAACTGAGCGCAATGGTAGAAGAGAGACACTTGACATGTAGTTTAGGGAGGGCCTGCAGTTCATCTTCAACCTGCACACCCCTGAGCCGCCTGCCACCACCGGCCGAACCGCCGGCCCCAGCGTTGCCTCGCCGCCCCGAAACAACTCGCCACCGCCGCCTGCCAGCCCTCTAGGCCCCCGCCCCACCCTGAACCCTAAGATAGATAGTGGGGTACCTCTCCGTGAGCCCGTCCCGGTGCGGGTGGTTCTTCCTTAACTCCATGAGCCCCCCCAACCCCGAAAATCGATGACCCAAAAGTCGATTCAGTCGATCAAGTGTGGCTTAATCGGAGCAGAGAAAGCGACGAGTGAGGGGAGAGCAGCAGCAGCAGCTAGGCGAAAGCGATCGAAGCGAGCAGGAGTAGCAACAGCAGCGAAGAAGCGAGAGAGAGCGAGCAGCAGCAAGCGCGAGAGAGAAGCGAGCGGAGCAACAACAGCAGATCCGGCTGGTATGGACGCCGCCGCCGAAGGGCCTCGACGGGGAGAGCCGTGGAGATTTTGTCCGCGGCGCCGGCTTCAAGGTAGCCACTCCATGGCGGTGCGGGATGGAGCACCGTCGGTGCTGGGAGGTCGAGTTAAGGAGAAGGTGCGATGCGATGAGTGTACAACCTCTTTGGTGGCGCCGAATAGGCCTTGGCTTCGTCCGAGGAGTTGGTGAGGATGTTGCAGTTCCGGTGGAGCAGGATAAGGATGCGCTGTGGGGATGGAGCAGCTGCGATAGACGAGGCGATCGTCGGAGCAGCTCCTTGGAGGTGGAGGACGGGGCGGCTGAACCGGCGGGACGGCGAGATGGACGACGGATCCTCATCCGGGGAGGTGGACGAGGGACATCGAGCTGTTGCGGTGGACGGCGTCGTCGGGGAAGAGGCTCCGGCTGGGCAGCGGTGATGTGGCGGATGGAGGAGGGTGGGGTTTCGTGGCTGGAGCGGAGAGGTTATGGTGGCCTGGGATTTTGAATGGCGAAAAGGGGGCGATGGGAGGGGGTGAAGCATGACTTAGGGACGCGCTTGTCCAAAATGTAGGGTGTGTTACAAAAGTACCCCCCACCGATTTGAACTAGCAGCCCTTTCGGCTCAGGGTTAGAAGGGGGATTTCACGTGTCGGGATTTGGCAGCTGGAGGGATTTTTCACGCGCGTTGTAATTTCGGGATAGCAAGGCGCGGGTTGTGATGGCGTCAGTTTTGGGAGCACGATATCTGAATTTTCGGGATATAACAAGACGCGGGTTGAATTTTAGGGACAAGCCTAACGTCTAGTAATATTGTACTTGTACGTACCAAATCAATTCGCACTTCCTCAACCAAAAAGAAAACGAAAAAATAAAACTATTCACACCACACAAGAGAGAGTCTTGCCCGTTTTACTATACAAATGCTATTCAAAGCTACTCCTCCTTCCATCTATATAGGGCCTAATCGTTTTTCGATGCTAACTTTGACCAAATATTAGAGAAATGATATATGACATGCAACTTACACAAAGCACACCGTTAACCCGTGCATGAAAGGTTCTTTCAATGATATAATTTTCACATTGTGCATTTCATGTACTATTAATCTTGTCAATAGTCAAAGGCGGTCTTAAAAATCTCATTAAACCCTATATAGATGGAAGGAGGGAATATGAATCCATGTTATGTCCGATTAATTTTTTTCGCTTTGCTGTATAATGCATGTAACCTACTCATACCAACATTTTAGTGCATTCCAAATGTCTATACTACCGCTGCAATTCGAACTAAATTTGAATTCGTTTCTCTATTTCAATAAGAATCTACAATCATGATTGTTGCCAACTTCAACCATCATTCATGTATTACCTTAGTAACACACCGCATGATTACTATAAAGATAGATATGAACTATGTGTACTACATGAACTCGAATTCTATTTTTTGAATACACTTGATGTTGATTCCAAATAATAGTACATTTGATGTACTAACTATATATTCATAATCTAAACCATGTTCCATACGTACACCGTGTTTATCACACAAAGTATAGTGCCCCGCCCCCTACATTATGACAAGTATTTAGACCTGAGTTGCAAAAGCCACACATTAGCCCAAATTATAATCAATGTTGTACATTATGATATCTTCTTCAAGTATCCGTATCCACCTTTATATAATGAATTATGATATTTGTTCGTCTTTTACACCTTCAGGATCCTCTTCTATTTGTAGCTAGCTAGCACTAACTTTCTATCGTGCATGCACACGCCCGCCCCCCTCACACACCCTTAGCGTCCCCTCCATCACGCACGTTCATTATTTCTCTTTAGGTCGTCCACCAGCGGTGTGTGTAGGCCCCCGTCTCCTTCTTTCTGGCACACACCGGTCGATATACCTCTCTAGCCAAGTGTGCCTACAACAAACACATACTTCCCCTCTTCTCTTCTCACCGTCCATGCCCCCATATGTCCAATCGATTCCACACAGGTGCACACTCCGCCCCTCTTTTCATTAGTCACATGCTCGCACCCCCCTCGACATGGTAGGCCTCTCGCACCACCTCCTAGCCACACTCTCCCCCCCTGCGCCTCTCGGACCTTATTTTCTTCTAACACATGCAGGCGTGTATATGAACTGATCTCCTACATATAGCCAGGTCGACTATAATTCGTTTTCACCAAGCACCGATACACTTACCTCGCTAGTTATGTCTCTCCTTTTCTCGGACACACGACGGTTGATCTTCCTATGTAGTTACGCATGCTTACCACAACCATATCTTCTCCCCTCATCATCCTTGAATACCTCCCGACCCGTCTCTCACACGCACGTGCATAGACATCTGAGACATCCCCGCCCTCTCTTATTGATATTGCACTCATACCCTCCGTTTGTCTAGCAGGCCTCTCCCACCATTTGTGAGACGCCACTCCACCACCAACCCTCCGACGCTCTACCTTTGTCTTTTTCCCAACCTTATTCCTCTGCTACACATATCCATGGATGTCGATCGATCTCCCTCAATACATAGCTAGGTCTCTCTCCTTCCCCAGACATATACTAGTCAACCGGTCTCTACCCCCCCAC
This sequence comes from Aegilops longissima, assembly GCA_021605205.1. NCBI lineage: Eukaryota > Viridiplantae > Streptophyta > Magnoliopsida > Poales > Poaceae > Aegilops > Aegilops longissima. The sequence goes on along the minus strand of CM038680.1, from coordinate 370,807,368 downwards.
ACACACACACCGATAGTCGAACGTTGTAGGTAGGTATCCATGCCACGGAGAAGAACTGCACCTCTGCCCTCTCAAATTCCAAGAGGCCAGCCGCCTGTATCTTTGGCGTGGGCAAACACAAATCGATGGCACTCTTTATCGATCGTGCAGCCACACACTTCATCCCTGTTTTCAATTCTATCGATATCTCACGTCCATGACTCCGTTTCACACACATTGCATATGTTACGTTTTCTGATTGAGATATCATCAACACATTGCCTCTGCTTTCGCACAAACCATCTCTCTCACACCCACCCACGCACGTACCTGCACCTAAAGAAGAAGTGCACGCGGGGACGCGTACTCACATCTCGTTCTGGCCACACCGCGCGGGTACACGGTGGAGTTCGTTTCTGTACGAAAAGGCAGCCCATGTGATAATTTGACGCGTGTAGCGGTTGTTTACTCGAAGGAGGGTCGGGTACCACGCATAGAATATAAAACGATTGTCGTGGGGAAAATGGAAAATGTGTTTGTCTCTCGTGAGTCTCGTCATACAATCTCACACAAGGCCGCCGTGGCCTCTCTCTCTTAGCGTTGGTCAGTGATCCAGCCGCACCCCGTCCGCCGGTGGAAAGGGAGGATGTGCATCGTCTCTCCGTCCGACGGTGTTGAGGCAGCTCGTCCCGATCTGCGGTACCCGCCGTTCTCTCTGACCAAGCTCCGGCGCGGTAGGGCCTTCGCCACTTGCTCGCTGCCGCGGTATGGGCAGATCCCGGCCGCCGGCGCCCTCCTAGTAACATCCCGACGACCCTCAGGTACGACTTCCTCCGGCCTTGCTCCACTACCCATCTTCCCACGTTGCTGCATGTGGATCTTCTTTAGTTGTTTGCTTAAATCGTATCTCAGCCGGCGTACTTTCCATCTTGCAATCTCGTCCTCAAACCATTTTTGATAAACCACCATGTGCTATCTTTCCCTTTTTACATGGAACATGCTTCTTTTTTGTCGGCGTATGTGTCTTCAACTCGTGTTATTGGGCAGTAATTGTTTCCTTTCGACCTCCTTTTGCAAACAGGGCTATCCATTTTCACCTCGTTGCTATTGCGACCTTTTGGTGAACTGCACAAATCACTTTTCTAAAAAGTGTTTTGTGCAGTTCCGCCAAAATGTCACACGGGCAACATTTTTACATTTCTGTGGGACTGCGGAAAGGGAGATTGGTTCTGCTATCCTCCTGGTCCAACTCCGTGCCTAATCTTCTCCGACAAGAAGTTAGTCCTAAAGAGAGATCGTAGAGGTGATCGGCTTCTATTTATGTCTTTTATGTTTCATCATCTAGTTCCACTATTATTGTAATCACACTAACTGGATATCTTTGCAAGCAGGGATGGTCCGCCCGATTTTAGTGGAGCTGCACAAAATGATCGGATTGTGGTGTCCTTCATACACCTCTTTTTTGGCTCAGAGCTGGGTGAAACTAGCTGCCAAGCAATGAACACTATGCCAAGGAAATGGAGCCATGCCTCGAACAACATCGATCAATTATATTTTTTTCTTTATTTGTACACCTTCTCACAACTTTGTCTTCGTTGTGATGTGAATATTGGCGCTGATCTGCGAACCATTGAGATGCATTAGCCATGGTAGTTTCATTTGTATTTAATGGAATGTTGTAACGAGATAATCTCGAGGCAAGACACATGAATCCTAAGTTGAAACCTTTTTTCCTACGGGAACCAGAGTTGAAACCTTCATAGCATCACAGTACAATTTCATCAAAATTATGCGTACATATAAACAAATCCTGAAGGATTGATAGCAATGCCAGAAACAATTCAACTTCATTTCGCCGACATGTTGGACATCCTTCATCCGGCTCCACCTGCCATGCAGCAATATTGAGTGCACAACACAACTTCAAGGAAAGATTCACCCCGGTCGTTGCGCCGCAGTAGTAATGACTAGTGAGCAGTCAAATCACAGTAAGTTGCTCGGACGAAGCAACCATCATTTCTCCGTTCCTTGAATCCGCTGGTACTCCCATATTCCCACAGTAAAGTTGCTCGGGCGAATCAACCATCACTATATCCGCTCACGTGTGATGACCACAGGAGCTATCCATTCAGATTGCATGTCAAAAAAATAAAGGTCGATAACGAATGCGGCAAACTTTCAAAAAAAACTAATGCGCACGCCGGCCAGCGGCGCCGATCGCATTTTGCACGAGAAATTACACACCATGTTTCGTTGACATGTGGTCCCGTTCCAACATATCGGTGAGTCGGCGGCGAGTAGTAGGAGTATTTCGAACCGGCGTGTAGGCGAGGCGCCTTCGTGAACCGTGGCAAGCGGCAACCGTCCACCGACGCTTCACCTTTCCCTCTCGATTTGGAACTGTTGTCGCACGCTCTTCCTCTCCCTCCTCCATTTTCCTTCAGCCCTTCACACTTTCTTCTGCCATTGTTCGATCGTCTTCTCCATGGAGGGAACAGGACGGAAACGACCCCGTTATTCTTGCCCCAATCTGAAAGATGACGTGGTGGAGGAACTTATTGATCGGTGCGACGTCATCACCTCGGCTAGCATGGCAGGTTCGTTCAAGCCCATATTCGACTCAACTAGTAACATCATTACAAGGAACCCAAGAGTCAAGGAACGGTTTGATCTCCCCTATCTTCTTCGCCATGACCTTGATGACCGGCGCCGTCACGACGGAGGCCTCGCCCTGTGCAAGTTGATGCCGCTTGATAATGATATGTATGATGTTAAGATGCCATCGCTTGAGGGCAAGGCCTGCGCAGGCGCAAATGGAGATTGGGTTGTTTACATTGGGTCCAACTGCGAGTGGGAACTTGTGAATGTGTACACTCGTGACCGGGTTCCACTTCCAAAAATCTCAGCAGACTGCCCAGAGGTTGAGCACACCGGTATTTTACGCACGTTCAAACACAATCATGGTGACTGTATTCTACGGAAGATAGCAATTTCTCGAGTTCCCACCCACTCTTGGAATTACAACAACTATGAAGTTGTTGCTATCTTCGACAAGCTTGTTGCCGTCGTTGCTGGTTTGACTCGATGGACATTGCTCAAGAATCAGTTTCTGTACACGGATGAGTATTGTGATGCAATTGAATGCGAGGGCCTTGTGTTTGCTGCCACCACTCGTGACACTATTTTTGCATGGAATCGTTATGATTTCGGTACGTTTGTCTTCCACCGTAATTATAATTGTTTCATCCACATGCATGCGGGTTAGCAAGTTTCCCTTTACTAATTAACCTTCTTCTTGTGTTTCCAAGGTCTGTGAAAATTCCACCACCTATACTTGAAAATTTTTATAACCAAGGGGAGATAGCGATGGTAATGATCACGAGCATGAGGACGAGCAGCGCCCATATACTCGTTGGCGCTGGCAACTAATTCCGATGGATCACCTCTTCTCGTGTGTATACAACCCATCGATGATGTTCTTGCTAAGGAAGCGGTGTAGTCTCCCATGGTCGCACTCTCGGACCTATTCCAACACCCGTTGCATGGTATTCGGGATGGATACTAGTGTGCTAGCGCCAACACCTTCTCCCTGGTACAGAATTGATAGTCTTGGAGAAAACTCTCTCTTCCTTGGACAAAACTATCCGATGATGGTGAAAGGCGATCCAACTGCTGTTGACACAATGTTACTAGCACCATTTATGAGAAGCAACTGTGTCTATACCTCGTACATTAGCGTGGTTCCCTACCACGGTATCGATATAGTAGGCCGCTTCAGCTGGATGATTAGTCCTGCGTTTGTCTCAAGATCGACAATAGATGCCCGTCGAGAGAATCACTTGTGGTTCAAAGCAAGCGTTTCAACGCCGAGGAATGGTTGAGTTGAAGTTCATTTCATTGCTTGTTATTTGTTGTGTGGTGAAAACTTTAGTAATTATAATGTATCCTCGTTGTCGATGTGGGTTGATGACCTGTTGTATGTAAAAAATGATATGCCTGTGATAAACTTACTAAATTTATGAATGGCTTTCGAGTTGCTACGTGAGTGAGTGGTGCGACGAGGCAAAAAATATTTTCGAATACATAATTGTGCGTGCATTGCAATAGGTTATCGGATGAGGCCAATCATCAACAATAGTAGTACACTATTTGTACTAGCTTCACATGCTTCGCGCATCGTGCGGGTGTTTTTACTGTAGCCATATTGTACTACGTAACCAGCACCTCGAATCCTCGATACTAGTAGTACTATATAGTAAGTAGTAGTAGGAGTAGTAGGGTGGCATGGCCCAGAACAAGCATTCACGTCTAGGAGTACGGCACACGCCACCAGCACGACTCCCATCTGACACCATATTTCTTGGAGTTCGTGCTAGAGCAATCTCTTCAACCTCATCGTTTCTCTAACTCAGCCATCGCGCGGCGGGCGAGGTGGGGGTTTGCCGATAGTCGGTTTCCTCAACTACGGTCCCACTTGTAAGGCTAACTCCAACGCTCTATCAATATATGGATGTACTCTTCTTCCCAATACAAAAACTTGCATCCATTCTACTCCCTCCGTTCTACTACCTCCGTCTGGTTTATAGGTCCCTTTGTAGTTTGTGTCAAATTTTGACTAAAGATTTAACTAACAAAATGTTAATGCATGTCAAGAAAAATTATCTCATTGGATTCAGTATTTGAACATAGTTTTCAAAAATATAATGTTTGGTGACATGCGTAAACATTTTGTTAGTTTAATCTATGGTCAAGATTTGGCACTAAATATAATGGGGACCAATAAACAGACGGAGGTAGTATTTGTCAAAATATATATGTATCTAGACATGTTTTAGTATATAGGCACATCCATTTTTGGACAAATGGAAGTCAAGTATTTTGGAACGGAGCGAGTACACAATAAAAGTTTTAAGTTAGCACAACTAGTCTAATCAGAGAGCGCAACCGAAGATTTGGTCGGGTTCTTCCTCCTTTTGCCGACACGTGGGACATCCAGCATCCAGGTCATGTCATGAAAGAAAATAGAGTGGTAGTTGATAAGTTGAAGCCATGAGATGTGCATCTTAGGTTAAACTATAAATAGAATCTTACTACTCTTGAGTAACTCTAAAAGTGGCCACCGAAGATCTTTCTAGGATTTGTTTTTCATCACCAGCACGTCGAGGTGAAAGATGTGCAGGTTCGATGGGTCCTCTTGCGTTTTCAGCGACATGTGGGGCGCATGTGAGCAAGCAGACGATGGGCTCCGCTGCGTCCATTGGCTGGCTGAGAAGAGAGATAGAGGAGTCTTGAGCACGGACTGCAGGAAATTTGTTCTCGTAACCAGCACCTTGATATTCGCGTGTGGTTGTTTCTAGAATAAAAAAGGAGGTACCTCTACTTATGTTACTCCCACTACGCCTAGCCTAAGGTTAGTAGGTGACCTTGCGCTTGGCTCTTCGCCTCTTCAGGAAGTCGATGGTTCTCTGATGAGTGCTTTACGGCAATCGACACCAAATGAACTGCTGCACGTCCACGCTTGTAAGCAAAAGTTTCTCCTCGTGCTACGAGCCACCGCGCACGCGTTGGCGAGGGAGAAGGCATAATCAAGCTTCTCGTCGTTCTGCGAGTTGACGGGACACATCAAAGTTATTTACTAGTAGTACGTACTCTCTCCAAAAAAGGGCTGACCACGTCATTGCTACCATCCCGTGCTCCGTCGTTGATTATGTGCACTATTCACGTGACATTCACGTGCCATCGAGGAGAAAAAATATTGCGTAGGTGCTATCGAAGTGCACGACTCACATACGGAAGAGGGTTTCCCCCCGCTTCCCCCCTACGACTCACTTACGCCTCGCTTATCGATTATCTCCATTTTCTTGCATGACACGTGCACCTTGATGCTAGATGTCTCGCGTGTTGGGAAAAGGATGAACAAAGCTCACGTAAAAGAAAAGATTTGAAGAGCATAGATTCCCGACGACCGAGGAGGAGCAAGGAACCTCGCGGTGGAGCGTTTGCAAGGAACCTTGCGCGTTTTCCCCTGTTTTTTGCCGCCTGCCCACCTATAAACAACTAAAAGAACATGAACTTTTCGCTAACCAATAGAAACGGTACATCAGGATGCTAAGTTGAAGATGTTTTATACTCCTTCTGTTCCCAAATATAAGTATTTTTAGATATTTCAATAAGGGACTACATGCGAAACAAAATGAGTGAATCTACACTCTAAAATATGTACACAAGCGAACGCACTAACTCCATCCGATCCAACTCATGCACATACGCGCACATCAAGGAGCACACAACGCACGTACACAAGACGTGCATGCACACAAGCTCGGCCGCAGAATGCACGTGAATAACAAATGCATGCACACACACTCGGCTGCATGGAGGTGCGCGCCATCCGCGGCGACGTCTGGTTCGTCGTGCTACGGTGGCAGACGCATAACGACGCATACGCATCTCTTGCAGCACCTCTTTGCCGTCGTTGCTCAACTACTAGTCGGAGGCGAAGATGACCGCAGCCTCGGCCTTAGAGCTAGCACCGATGGAAAAACACACGCGCTGCATGCACACGAGCACATACGGAGTGCCCACGACGTGGTGGTGGTGCGCCCGATCGCCTCTACTCCTTCTGCGACGTTGTCTATCAAAGGCGGTTGCATGCTAATGATGATGTGGGTGAGATCTTCTAGGACTCAGATGATTACGAGGAAAATTATGAGACACAAGGTGACGTACACCGTCAAGGTCCACGGTCAAGGGGGTGCTAGCAAGTGCTTAGATGTGCTTAGAGCAAGCACAATAGAGCTGAGTCAGCGGGCTATAAGGAATAAACAATACAGTATATTTCTGCTTAGTTGGAGGAAAGAGAAGAGGAGAGAGAAGGTAAGCGGGCTCTTCGTGAAGAGCCAGCTCTAGCACGTGCTCCTAGGCACTTTGTAGTACATGTTGACTATAAGATGGGTTGTAGGCTTATAGCCAACAGCTGGCTATACTATTAATGCTCTTTAGATGAGGTGCTAAGTGCATTAAATGGCTTAGTAACTCAAGTGTTCAATGCATAGGTGCTTAGTTTATTGGTGCCACATCATATTTTATGCCTACGTGGCAGGCTTAGCAGCTATACATGGTGGAGCACTGGAGAGGCCAAGGCTGGTCATAGTGGGGAGTAACTTGTATTGTAACATATTACTATGTTACTCTAAACATCTCTATAAACCGGAAAGGAGGAGTAGTAACATACACTAGTGTCATATGCAGAGTATGGGAGCACATGATATTTCCCGTCGGACCGATCCCAAGTTGGCTTCTCACCTTCTTGGCCCAACAAAACCCTCCCCCTCCCATGCGCTTCCCGCCTTGGCGCCACTGAGCCCGCCGCCCACATTGATGGCAAGTCAGGCGACGCGACCTCTCACTTGCTTCCGCCGTTGAAGCGGCGCGCACGACCGAGGGCACCGCCACCAGCTTGGCATTTCAGACTACCTTGTGGATAGTAACTTTTAGAGCAAGTACTACTATAATTAGATGACATAAGCAGGCTATAAGGATTTAAATATAGTATTTGTGCTTAGATGAAGGAGAGAGAAGAGAAGCGGATTGTAAACCTGTAGCCGGTTGTACTCCAACATACTCTACTTTGTGAGACAAAAGGTGGGGCCATTATTAATGATATTGTATTTATACTAAAGGGACTAATGGACGCCTTAATTACTAAGCCAAAGGCCTACTATTATACTCCGACCTGACATGCTCTACCCTAGCCGCAGCTGTATCATATGGTTTCGCACCGTTCCAGATCTTAGCGCCGCCACGCAATTCTTCTCCAGCCCTCCTTCCGTCGTGCACCGCGAGAAGGGACAACAGTCCTCCGAACCCCGCCTTTCGTTATCTGTCACGGGAGAGGCGATCAGGTTTTGGGGAGCACACTCCTGTGGCTGCTGCCAATGACAACTTCCTCAACGACAGCCTTCTTCCCGACCTCGGTAACCTCTTCATCAACGATATGAGTGACAACATCAACCACATCGGTTCTGCTCCGCTGTCAAGATGTGATTCTGTCCTCTGGTTTAGTCCGCATCATTACTTTGATGTTTGCAATTGTCGTCATGATCTATTTACTGCTGATTCGGATTAAATCTCATACTAAATTGCTCATATATTCAACAATCCAATCCAAAAACCTGATCACGGGCAATTTACTCCGAGTTTTTTGCTATGCTTTTGAAGCCGCCTACTTTTAAGGGGTGCAATATAAAGGTGGCACACAAGAGCAGTATATTGGTTTGAGATCATGTCTGCTATGGCGCCACTAAGGCGATCTTAATCCTACAGCAGAAGCTTTTGAACATGGATACCCTCTTCAAAGCCGCCTGCTGAGTGTTCTTGACGATTCCATTGTGGATTCGTATATGTTGTTTGACAGCGGCAAAGACATGTGGGCTGCGCTCGAGGCCACGTTTGGGCCCTCGGGCGCTGGCAACGAGTTGTACGTCATGGAGCAATTCTGTGACTACAAGATAACTGATGAGCGCTCTGTTGTTTAACAGACTCATGAGATACAATCACTCTATAAGGAACTTGAGTACTTTAAGTGTGTGTTGCCGGACAAATTTGTTGCTGGGACCATCATTGCCAAGCTTCCACCTTCGTGGAACGATTTTGCTACTTCTCTGAAAAACAAGAGACATGAGTTTTCTGTTTTGGATCTCATTAGCACTCTTGATTTTGAGGAGAAGGTGAGAGCAAAAGACACACGTGCTCGGGTCGCGAGGGAGCTTCTAGTTCCCACATGGTACACGAGAAGAACTTCCAGCCCAACCAGCCCCAAAACAACAAGAACAAATCTCAGGGGAAAGGGAAGTTTGATGCAAAGAACAAGCCGTCACATTCTACCAACTTCAAGAAGAATTCTCATAACGGGAAGGGATACAAACCTCAATTTTGGTAGCATCGCACAAAATTTATATGGCTGCATCTACCTGCTGTCAGCTAACCTCATGGTGCTCCAGGTATTCCTACATTCGTAACTAGGTACAATGACCGCCGCAAGATGAAATTAGCTTATTCATCGTTGACTTGCTGAATGCAGTGCGGAACAATCCTGTCATGTCTGGAGGAGCAAACAAGCAGTGCAGCCGAAGGTGGAAATCAATCAAGGACTTATGAAATTATATGTAATCTTCCTCAGGCAGGTCAGTATCCCCTTCGTCCAGATGACCGTTGTCGGTGTCAAAACCGGCGGATCTCGGGTAGGGGGTCCCGAACTGTGCGTCTAGGCGGATGGTAACAGGAGACAAGGGACACGATGTTTTTACCCAGGTTCGGGCCCTCTCGATGGAGGTAAAACCCTACTCCTGCTTGATTAATATTGATGATATGGGTAGTACAAGAGTAGATCTACCACGAGATCAGAGAGGCTAAACCCTAGAAGCTAGCCTATGGTATGATTGTTGTTCGTCCTACGGACTAAAACCCTCCGGTTTATATAGGCACTGAATAGTGTCCGGCTTCTCGTGAATATTGCGCTCCTTGGTTTGCACGCCCAATAATGGCCATCTTCCATGTGTCAAACGAATGCGAAAAGCCAGGGTGTTTTTACATTTACCCCCCTAGCTGGGCAAATGAGCTGCCTATAAAAGAGACGAGGGTTTAGATCCGAATCACACCATCTTCCCTTCGCGAGCATTCATCGGAGCACATCCGACAGAGATCCATTCCATCATGGCCAGTCGTCGCAGCTCCTCCTCTCGCCCTCCCAGCCCCCAGCCTGGAGATTGGGAGAGATGTTCCGTCCCGCACAGCGAGCTAGTGACGCTCCAAACCGATGGATTCCTTCCCCCAGCCTTCATGGTCCCGGTTCGAGCCGGACTTGCCACCTATAATGGCGGAGAGCAAGCGGAGAGCGTCCCCAATCCCTCCAAAGGAGAGCGGGTATGCCTTGTCCCTTATTTGATAAGAGGCTCGGTTTCCAATTCATCTGTTTCTCCGGGGCTCTGGAGTTCTACGCCTCGGTTGCACAACCTTCGCTTTGCCTCCATATTGCATATTGCGGGCTTCGTAGCCCTTTGCGAGCTGTTCTTGGGCGTCGGCGTCGAGGCTCATTTCGCGCTGTGGAAGAAGCTGTTCTGCCTTGTGCCCCGTTCTCAGGAGGGATCGATATATCAAGTGGGCGGAGCCGAACTATGGCGCATCGCCGGGACCGGATATCTATCCGGAACCCCGAGGAAGGCGTCCGAAGACTGGCCTTCAGAATGGTTTTATATAGAAGATGTCCCCTTGCTGGACCGTGTTCGGATCGGCCTCCCTGAGTTCAATAATGCTCCTTTGAAAAAGCGCCTAAGCTGGCATCCATGGAGCCCTCAGAAAGAAAATGACAAGGACGTCCTTTACCTGATGAGCCGGATAAGGTTGTTAGCTCATTCCGGACTGACCATGATCGAGGTCATGGCCACATGCATTATCTTTGGGGTGCAGCCGCTTCGATATAGAGGCCACCCATGTGGGATTTCAGCGGGAGGATGATGCCACTCGCATTGCGGCCGTGAGGGGCGGGATCGGTTGCCGCTCGGCGAAGATCTTGTCCGCATTATACAAGGGAGAAGAGGAGGAATTTCTCCGCGTCAATCCACTGGGCGGATTTTATACGAACAATCCTCCAAGCTGGGTAGCGGACACTTCTTTTGCCCATCTGTTCCATATTCCCATAGTCAAGTACCTTATCTTGTGATTTCGGCGCGGGAGTTGCGCGGGCCGTAAGGATATAAACAGCCCTCCTCCACAACCCAAGGATCCGGAACGGTCCCTCGATCCGGCTTCCCAAGAGGATCCGGACATATCCGTGGAGCTGACCGATGGGGTATTTCACCTGGCGAGCATCGACAATGCCTTGGTGGCTATTACTGACCGATTATCTGGACTGCTCCCGCCTCACAAGTAATCGAGACCGAAGTCCTAATACTTGAAGATGACCCATCCGTGCTTATTTTTGATCACTTTGTATACCAATGGTGTTTCGCAGGGAGGATCTCGAGGCGGAATGCCGAGCTGCGGCGGCCCGGCCAACAAGGGACCGCGAGGGCGGCAGGCTAAAGAGACCG